>JAKCOX010000001.1:42056664-43306664 GCA_022605575.1 Laterallus jamaicensis coturniculus
GATCAGAAAGATAGTGTTAAAGGACCACTGCAATAAACCCTGAATTACTGTTGGTACGAAGTTCTACACTGGATGAATTAAAATGTCTGTCATGGATAATTAATACAGTGCAACATGATCAAGTATGTTCTTTATTAACCTCAGGAAACTGATGGCTGCAAGTACAGAGGAGACATCCTTCATAAATATGTATTATATAGTGGTGTTGAATTCCACACATCAGGCGTACGCTGCCTTAAAAATATTTCCTTTGTTCAGCTTTAAATACACTGCCCTTCAATTAAAGCAGCGTCTATGAAAGAGAAACTGTCTTTCTACCATACTGCTGAATGCACTTCACATTTACTGTATTTCCCCCTACTGAGCCTAATTTACCACAGAATTTTTCCATGCCTTTAATTTCTGCTGTATATTTTGGCTTCTCTGATGGGAGCTTTTGAATTAGGATGACCAAGGCAGCAGTGCAGTCTTCTAAGGCAGTGATGAATCTTTTCTTTTATATATTGTTTTTATAATATTGTGGCAGCTATTTTTGTGCTATGGGCTAATGTAATTTGAATAGGATTCAAGGATACCTTTCCAGGTTTCTTCTGCTTTGTTATTTAACCATTACAGTTGCCTATTTGCTGTATTTAGCTTGAAACAAATGACATAATAATCTGTATGCACAGATGCTATAATTTATGATGCACCTTAGTGAATCACATACACCTTAAGGGCCTACCACTCTTGCATCTTTTTATAATCTGATTGCCTTTAAAAGCAGACAGAGGAAAACTCAATCTACCTTTTCTAAACATATAATGTCACTTCAAGGTTTAATGCCATTATTCTTCCCACAATTACTGAAATGTATCAGAGTAATTAACAGCAGTTCAGCTATTGTAGCTTTTGGACCAAATTTATCTGTATAATCTACAAAGCAAAATAACCTGGACCACTGAACTAGCTGTTCCCAGAAGCAATTACCTATAGTTTCCTACAACAGTTTCTCCAACTACCTACTAATACAATTGTGACTAATTAGCATTTTCCAGAGAACATGTTGCTATTGTTTGCAAGTTGCTGATCTTCCTTAGCTCAGTGTGTTTGGCAGTTTTAACCTAGATACTCGTAATAAATATTCTAATCAGCTATTGTGATAATTTTGTTCCTACTCTAGCAATGCCCTATTTAATATAAGAGAATACATACCCTATCTCGATTGGACATACGCCCAGTTACTAATATTTAGAACAGAACTTACCCTATAAAAACAGAAGTTCTTTGCAAATATTTTCTTACTTCCTTGCTTGTGCACAGCTATCAATGATTATATCAGCAGAGTTTTTGGAAGTGGATTTCTTTCTTAATTCATAATCCAGCTGTCTGATTAAGAACTTGCTAGCATATTACTGTATGGGTAAATTACATGGATAAATTACAGCTGTTCTCTTCTTTCTAATCCTTGACTGAAAACTGAGAGTCAACATTAAAGTATTTGTCTTATGTTTTATCATGCCAGATTATGTTAATATTGGATAAGAATTTCTACAAGTAAAAGGATACAGTCCTCCTCTTGAAAATAGGTCTCAGCTATCTGCAAAAGGAAAAAAAGAAAAATTAGGCTTCTGTAATTTCCATGCAAGTGGTAAGGTTATAATATGACCTTAGCATCGTTTTAAACAGGTTCCTATGAGGTTTATAACAGAACAGTTAAAACTGGATTTGTAACAAGACAGCTCTGCCAAAGATTACCATTGGAAAAAAAATAAAATTAAAAAATCACAATTCTTCAAGACTTGTTCTCTTTGATAAGTGTTCAGCTAATACAGATATGTCAAAACAAAGAAAGAACAGAAACTTGACACAAGAAATGTGCAAACTTTCCCGGTTGCATTTAGGTCTCAGAGTACTGAGAAGGTTTAGTACAGAGAACAAAAGTTGTTCCAAAGCAGTTTCTGAGGACCAGGGGAATCAAACATAAGACAGGATACATAGAAAATACTTGAACACCTGTGTCAGTCTTCATTACTATAAGCTTAACACAATGTGTAATTTAACAGCTGCCCTCTCAGGCATTGGCTAGGAGCTGAACAAGGTATCCCTGTTCCTAAGTGTTCAAAATGTCTAGCTGCAACATCTTAAAAAACAACTTCACCCTGGCTGGGTAATTTTACAATGACTATCTTTAACAGATCAGTGCAAAAAGGAACAGGAAATATGCACTCACCTCAGGTTTATACACTCAGAAACTGAATAAACAAAGAACATGGGCATGCAAACCTAAGAGAAAATTATGCTTGCATATACCAAGTTATTGCTATATCAAACCTACATACTTTAATTGCAGACTAGCAAAATAAATTCACTATCTTCTTCCTAGTGATGATTTTACTTTCAACCAGCTACTTCAGAGCCCAGAATACAAGCATGAAAGTGGCCAAACTTCCAGAAAAAAAGTTGAGATGTCAGTTAGAAAAAAGACTTCTTCTGTAAATCAAGTAAAGATATCAGGTTTGGGTTTGTGTTGTGTTTTGGTTTTTTCCTCCCACAGAAGTAGATTACAGAATTATTTCTTGAACTAAAAGGGCAAAGACAAATTGTACCAGAGTCTATGCAACCAGCTCAGAGAAACAGGTATGCAAAGATAGTCAGAAAATGAGCATGTTTCTGATTGGAATCAGAATTTCATTTGGACTCCAAGTTGGTGGTGGGCATTATCATATTAAAAATAGAGCTGATGGCTGGACAGTCTAACACTGTATAGCAAAGCTAAGGTGGGAACCAAAACGTTTTTCTTCTACTTGATCTCTGTTGACAAATAATCTTCCAGATGGGTCACAACAGAACCTGATTTGTCCTTGCTAGAAAACTGGGCAGGCTTTCCTAGAAAGCTGAGGAACACTGATTATTTTGTTTGTAAATGAAATAAACCACAAAAAAATACAAACCTCCTAAGTAAAAATATTTTGTTCCACAGAACTCTGCAGTATCAGTGACCTCTAGAAGCATGACCTAATCAATCTTCAGAGACAGCAAATGTTTTCAGTCTTCCTCTTTGCCATGCAAGGGCCACGCTTGTAAAGTGTGCCCAGTAATTGCAAGTTCCCTGATACCTGAACATGCAGGTTGAGACACCTCATACTGATACTCCAGTGCCTTCTGTGGGAGCACACAAACATTCTGTCTGAAAGTCTTTGGGGTATATCAATTTAAGCATAAGTAATTGGAAAGGCTTATGAAGGGGGCACTTTTGTAAAAGCCTGAAGATGATTGATTAAAAAAGACAGCAATTTACAGATAATCTAGATTACAAATTGCATATTCCTGGCTCTCAGTTCTAACTACTAGACCATTCTGAGCCTGGTACCTCCAAAAGAGGAACTGGGAAGTGACTTCTAAGGTTCTTTATTTGCACATTTTCTCTGCTATCCACCACAGTCTCCTAAGGATTTCTGGAGCTGCCAAAGCTCTGTATCTATGTTGTATATGTACGTGCTTCTTAGATTCGGTAATGAGTGCTAAACAAATTACATGAATCCCATTCAAAACAGGAAAAAAAAATCACATCCTTTTCAATTACAAGTTAACCCTTAGAACAGCCCCCAATACTCTACAGCCTTTAAATATTTAATAGAAGCTTTTATTAACAATGCAGATTGTTAATACTCCAGAACATCTGACGCAGCTCTTTAATTTTACAGTGTATTTTGTCATACAGACTAAAAGGAGAATGTGATAGAAGAGTATTTGCTAGACTTGGCATAAAAAAAAGTTACTGGGTTACGGGCAGGTTGTATTAGCAATCTGAAAAAGAGACTGAAGATGACAGGTTAATTCACTGAAAAAAGAAAAATAATCTTAATAGACAGTGCTTTACATGAAAACAGGAATGATATCTTTAAAATCCTTATTTTTTCCACAGATTAAAAAGTGTGTTATGATCCTTCTAAGTTGCTAGCTTTCTTTCAAACACTCCATTACAAATTTCTTAGGAAAAAAAGAGATGGTATTTTATTATGTGTCTGAATCTGGAAATGCAGATTCTGTTCTCAGTTCTGTCACAGTTCCTGCACGACTTTCAAAAGGTTGTTACCCTTAGGGTTTGGCTTCATCATGTAAAAAGCAGCAAACAGATTTCACCTCCATCATGTTCAGTGCCACTCTTTAATGTCTGCAAGGTGTTTGAAGAATTGTGACCTTCTGCTGTTTTTTCACAACAGACCTTTGTACTGACTCATGAATGACCAGTAAATCAACCCTAATGCTAAGTTTCAAATAAATTAAGGAATAATATAAAATATTTTCAAGCACAAAATAGAAAAACATAATCAAAAATCTATGTCAAATGTAAATTTTCTATAATTTGCAATACTAAAGAGAAACCTCTTTATCAAATATAATTGCTGATTTATATCAGAAAATACAAATGCAGGAGTGTCATCACAGTTTAGAAGTTTAAAATGTCACAATCACACAATTTTCCACAATAAAGACAATTCAACTAAGTAAAATCAGACACTGTTTAGTGTCTATATGTGTAGCCTATGTTACATGCTATCTATATAATCACAGAATTATTTTGTTGGAAGGGTCCTCAAAGAACATCTAGTTCCAAGCCCCCTGCCATGGGCAGGGACACCCTCCAATAGATCAGGTTGCCTCTATGGGTTTCATCTATAGTGAAACAAAAAGTCTTCTAGTCCATTGTTAATCTGATACAACTAGACTATATATTAATATTGTGTCAAGTCCTATCAACATAGTCGTCTTGCATCGCAATCTCCAGAAAGAAAAACCATACAGACCAGTTAGTAAAACAGATTGCTTTTCAAATCACACAGTATTTCCTTTGGTCTTGCAGGGGTGGCTGCTGTACTCTAAGAAGTGCATGCTAAGAAACTGAATCTTAGCATTTATGCATTAAAGTCATGCTAGATAGAAGCCTGCAACTGCAAAAAATAATTCCGGATTTCAAACATTATTTAGACATCAGCTGTCTTGTATCTCCAGCAGTGTCTTATAAACCATATGTAAGATATGCTGAAGAGCATTTTCCTAAATCTTCCTGCCAAACTAGAATTTTATCGTTTGAAGAATTAGAAAACCATTCCTTCAACTGCTGAATAAACTTTCAAGGCAATTTATAATCTAACATATATTAGAAAAGATAGTTGCATTGACCATCTGTTCTACATCTAAACACCCTGTCCAGATATGAATATTGACACACGCTGAATTAATGCATTTTTTCCTAATGAATAAAGGCCTCAAATTGCATGCAACACCTCAGAATCACAAGAAGTACCTGATGGAGACACAGGGGCAGGATCTTTGAATCCACCTGCTCAACCTCTTCACGGAGCAAGGAGAAAAGGGACTGCAACGTCTGTTTTTGTTCTTTTGGGTGAAAGTTTTCATTTGCTTCAACAGCACCTTCGGCGTGCACAGAATCTGTATCTGCAGTAAAAGTCGTTTCCTCCTTGATTCCTGTGGTTCCCACTGTAGGACCTCCTTGAAAAAGAACAAGTACTTAGGTTAAGATTTGAAAGACACACCAGGCGGCTTTGTTAGGAAATTTCAATGCAAAAGCTATGAATAAAACCCTAGGATCTTAAGTAACATCCCTGCAAGTAAACAAAATACTGGTCTTGTCAAAATTAGTTGCAGTAAGTCTATCTTAGTGTCAGCTCACCAACCAGAAAAAATGCAGTAACTTTAATTAGAACCTGACTTTAACTTGGGGCAACACACAACCTCCCCCCCCCAAATCTACAAAGTTCTACTAATAAGAGACCAGGATGACCTAAAATAAGTGTTGTGACTGATATTTCACAGTGAGGGTGACAGAGCACTGGGATATTCAAGACTTGTCTGGATGCCTATCTGTGCAGTATGAGCTAGGGAGCTGCTTTGGCAGGGGGGTTGGACCTGATGATCTCTCGAGGTCCCTTCCAACCCCTACAACTCTGTGATTCTGTGATTATAGTTTGAGTTAAAAGAAAATTAATACTTGGATCCAACTGGACAAACTTCTGTTACAACTGCGTTGTAGCACAGCAGAGGCAGAAAGCAGGGTTGCTGGCAAACAGTTCTGCTCAAAAGGACAGAAAGAAGGCAGGCAAGGAGAGTGCGAATGAAGTTCTCAGTTGTTTTCTTCACTCCTGCCAAGGAGGGAGACATCCCAGGAAGGAAAGACAGACAATTTGACCTGTTCTTCAGCTGATAATGCAGTGGCTCCTCACAGTGATGACAGGATCTTAAAGGACAGAATGAAGCAGTTGATGACAGAGGGGGATTCTATTGCGGGGGACAGATACCTGGGGGAACCATCCTGCTGAGTGTAAAGGAAGACCTCTCCCCCAGGTAGCTGGATAGTATATTTGACAGTCCGGGGAACAAGCCAGTTGTGGTGATCTATCTACTCTGGTAATAACGACACAAGTATATGTAAACTGAATTTAGCTTCCAGGATTTCTTGGAGGCAGAAAATTAGGTTTTCCATGCTGTATCCCTTGGCAATCCACTGCTGCCCATCTCCAATTTTACAGAAGTGAAGTCAGATATGCAGATAGAGGACTGACAACATATGGAAGATAATGTCAATCTTAACAGTATAAAAATATTACAGGGAAAACTTTCTGTGTGTAAATCCTACATTTTATTGTTAAAGATGCAAAATTTGCAAACTCAAGTTATAATAACCATGCTCTTGCCCAACTACACCCATTATCTGAAAATCATGTTATTTGAAAGCAGAACAAGTGGGGGCTCTGTTTCAGGTAACCATCCATCCCACTTTGTAGAGCTTGGGCACTCAGCATATTTCAGACCCCCTTACACTCATCACGATTGAAACACTATAGCGATGATTCAGGTTCAGATCTAGAGCTTAAGAAAGGCATTAGTTTGACCACTGAAGGCTCCACTGTTCTTTCTTTGTTAAACTCTTTATTAAGTAAACTAGCCAGGTCAGGAGTACTAATAATCTCTGTGTGTGGCTGTTTTCACAGGGCTTCTTGCCAGACAAAATACGGGTGTAACTTAACATGGTTTTTTCAATATTAATTCATGCCTCTGCTTTTCCAGTATTTATTTCGGCTTGCTGTTGGCCAAAAGCAACAAGAGACATAACTGGACGTAAGATTCAAACCAGGAAGTGCTCTTAGAGATGGAATTAAGGCTGTCTTTTGGCACATGATCATGAAACCAGAGGAGGGGGTCCATATGTTCTGACAAACATTTTCTCTTGACAAAAAAAGTCACTTTAAGCTGCACTTTATTAAGCAGTTAATAATCACCTGTCATATCAAAACATGAACATTGACTGAAACATGCTCAATCATGCAACTATCATGAAAAACCTCCATTTTAATGTTACTGTGGCACTGCTGCTAACACATAGTTTATAAACTGCATATTGTACCTACATATAATTGAGCTGTCACTCACTTGGAATGAAATTGTGCTCTCAAATTTCTCCCCTGATTCAGAAGGAGCACCTTACTGCTATTCTGGTTAATTCTACCTTATTCGATTTTCCTTACTCTATTGTAAACCTAGGACAGTATTTGTACCTTAGAAGTACTATAAGCAAGAGCTTTTCTTGAGGTAGTAATACCCAGTAATGCCAGCCCTTAGCACCTTTATGATGAAGTAAGATCTCTATTTATTTTTTTTCTCCACATTCTTGAAAAGGGCACACAACACTGCTTTTTCCTGGAATCAATCCATTTTACAGTCCAAAGCAGCTATTTTTTTTAACTTAAGACTGGCATTTTACATATATTTCAGGTATTTTAAGAAGCAAGGATTACATTTTTTCAGCATGCAAAGCATTGATATTTAAAAACCATCATGTTCCATACTGGAATGGGACAACTCAATAAATGGGAAATATACACACGGTATCAACTCTCCAATGGCCAAGGCACTAGGAACAGGGCAGAGAGCTGGGTTCAAGTTTCTGCTCTGCCAGACTTGGAGAGGCTTCAACTGATACCTGCGCTCAGCTGGCTGTGTCAACGGTTCCTAAAACATGGGGAGAAGCAGACTTTCTCAAAATTTCCCTAAGAATTCAGGGAAGCAGCCCCATGTTTGCAGAAAGTTCCAATTTTTGCAGACCTTGTGAAAAAAAAATGAAAAAGACAAGCACTTTTTTCAGTATGTCTCACCTTTTTTGTGTCTTTTCTGAGCACTGCAAGTGTATGAAATTAAGATGCTTTTGCTACCTGCCTGAGCACAAGTCAGAGGTGCAAGTATGAAGCATTTGCTATCAAATAAAGCTATGAAAATTATGTATATTTTCCCCTGCTTAATTAAATTTTAATTTTTATATTCAGTAGCATTAGCTAAAGTTGCCAGTAACAGAAGTTTCTAGTACAGGAAACATATGGCAATCTTTTTTTTTTAAACATTCTTTGGTACTCAATGTCAGAAAGCTGGTTCAGGCTGATTCATTCAAGAACTATATTAAAAAAAAAAAAAAAAAAAAAAAAAAGACCAGCAAGTGTTTAAAAAAATATTTCATTTTTAAGAGAAGAGGTATTTAAGACAGGAGTGTTGGTGGTAAGCATATAACTCTGAGCAAGCTCAAAATGTTGCTTAGTGCAGCACAGAATTCTAAATAAAATAACACTGTCTGATTTTTTATGTAATTTGACCAGTTTATATTTGTATTTCATTTGCTGCAACATGAAATCCACTCCAACTACTCCACTTTCTTCCCCCACCTTCAAGCTGCTTCAAGAAATGAGTTGAATAATTTACAAGAAAAGCCTATATTGTAGAATTTAATTTGGGGGGAAAATGATTAAGTGCAGGTTCCCATGCTATATACCATGTGAAGGGTGTGATTTCACAATATTAAGTCACTGGTTATGCAAGGACTGATCTTTTGGAAAAAGAGAAAATTCTTTTCAGAGAACAGGGATAATCTGAAGCCCACATTTACAAAAATACATTGAAGCAGATGACGCTTCATGAATCACTATCTCTGCTGCACTAAAGTTAGTACGATTCATTACAAGGAATCCAAGTATGAATAATGGCCAAAGTTTGAATGTGTCAGTTGAAATTTACATCCCTTCTTTGATCACTGGTGTCCTCCTTAAAGAGACAGAATCGTAGGCCAAACTAAATAGTCAAAACTATTATTAGTATACAAAAAGAATATGAGAGAAATATGTAATCTGGAACCTAGAGACTTGCAAATTCACTCTAAGGTATCTACTGCAGCATCAACACAGCTGAACTACCGACTCCAGGACACTGAAATAGACTCAGAAACCCACAGCAAGTCAGGTGAGAAATTCACTATTCCAGCCTATCAACTCCCTCTTGGGGAAGTCCTGAGCAGGCATTTGCTTATCACAGGGAGAACACTCAAACAAATCACTACCTCTCAGCCTTGTCCTTATACTCTTACCTACCCATGCTCTATTGGCCACTGTCAGGGGAAGGGTGTTGAACTAAGTAAATCTTCAACCAGACACAGTGATCCTCAATCTTGCGTCTCAGTCTAGTGATTGTAAAAGCCACAATAATTCTAGCTGCAGTGTATTGCAAGCATAGAAAGAATAATAGTTGAATACTTGTAACTGTTTATGCTCTATAAGCAAAAATTTAGAGGGTATCGAATGTATTACAAGTGTGAGTATTTGCTCTTTCTTCTACAGTAAAAACCTATGTCCAGAGCAGAAGACTGGCTTCTCTGTAAACTACAGATAGTCCTGAATAAATAAGTAAAATGTAGCTTTGTTTGCTTTCATCACTAGCAAGAGAAAGAATATGAACCACATGCTTTGTAAGTCAAATATGATCTTTTCCAGAACAGTGTTTAACAGTGACCCTAACACGTCTGCTTAAAGGGAAAGAGAAGAAGATTCATAAAATATTGCTTTAGCTATGAGTCAAAGCTACTCATCCATGATTTCTCAATAGTTAAAAATTAAAATAATATCTCCATAATGCATGCCATGCAAGTATTTCGTTTGTGATTGCAGCTTGCTGGTGTAATGTTCTGATATCACCCACTCAGGGTTCTTCCACTCTGATTTCATTATTCTCTCCTTTAAATCAACTCAGAGATAAGGGCAAGAAAGCTCCTTTGGTTCCTTTATGTGGAGGGATACACAGAAATTGTTTAAAATACCTGCTGTTGAAAATTAAAAGGAAGATTCTCACTGAAATTATGCTATTTGCAACATCAAAAAATTGTGACACAGCCACTGCACTGTGTGAAAACAGCAGAACCAGCATGTCAGGATATCTAAACAGCTAAACGGAACTTAGCCCATAAGCAGTGGGAGAGAGAATGTAAGTTTCTATTTTGACCTTCTTTCTATAACACTCCAGGTTCTTTATTAGTAAGTAGTAAGAGTTTGTTCATAGAAATTCAACAAAATTCTGCAAAGAGTTTTGCAGGCAGAGTGTTAGTTTGCTGTTGTGTTTTTTTACATCTTTATTTTCTCTCCATGAAATTTCCTGTATTTCGGCTTTGTGCTTTTCACTGTGAAATTGCCATGTACTGTGTGTACAGTTCATTTTGTGGTACTTCTGCATCAGCTGATTGCATTTATCAACAGGAATACAAACAGAGATAGAATACAAGCAAAGTTTAACTTTCAGTGTTTGGGTGAATTCCTCCTCTTCTTCCTCATCATGCTTCACATAATTCTCTCCAGATGTCTGTATCCCATTTCATCAACTTGTTTTTTGTTATTCCTATCATACAGATGACTTGTTCTTAATTACTTCTGCCAATCTCTTATTTTAATGAAGTATTTTCTTCTATTTTAAACATGAAATCTACAGTTGAAATATATTCCTAATGAATTTCTGCATCATTTAATAAGAACTCATTCTCTCTATAATGACAGGTTTCAGGATCTTCTTATCTCTACTAGAAAATGTAATTTTTCACTTCTAGATTTTGCTTAAAGTACAAGATAGGGAACACAAGGCTTCCTCTCTTGCCTTTCTTTACCTACTTTATAATCCCTTAAAATCATTAGCAGTTTTCAGATTAGGCCACAGAAGATTTGCCATTTAGCAGGAAAACTGTATTTCAAAATTATCTATTTTAAGCAGCCAAGTTCCCAATCATCTCAGTCAGATGAAAAGAAATAGAAGGGGAGAAAAAAAAGCAGGCATGATTCAATTGCTGAAGCAACTTTCAAGAGATACCTATGCAATGAAACACACAGATTTTAATTAATATATCTGCAGCACTATGACACATAAGCTTTGTGATTTATGGCAAAAAACAAATATAACAATACATTGTCTTGTTGCAGACAAATCCTACTCCTCAAAAAGGGCCAAAGCTGGCCAAATAAGAACATGCAATAAACATTTACATTTTCCTTATCCTCTTCATATCCCAAAGATTGAAAGGAGAAGTTACATCAAAAATTGGTAGAAACATATTTGTCAAACATCTCATTACCCAAAATGCATATCCCAGGACTACCTATCAAGCTTTGAAAGACAGAAGAAAATTCTGACAACAGCAGGCCAAGATCAAGCTATTTGGCACTCATACCAAGATATCAAACCTGGACACTGAATCAAGACACCAAAATCTTGCACTCAAGCACAATGCTTAAATGAACAAACCCATACTGCCTGAATTTCTGGCTATTCTGATTTGATAGTAAGCCCCTTTCCCAGACTGTAACTCTGCACCTCCTTCTACTCATGCATCTTTGGGATGTTCCATTTGCTACACAGCCAATATTGAAAACAATACTGAAATACAGAAGGTGGAAATGTCTAGAACTGAATCGGATTTAGGACTATGAACAGTCCAGGAAAAAACAAACAAACAACAAACCACTCAAATATCATTATTATGACAATGAAAACATATCTTTCTTATTAGGTAACAGATTAGAACTACAATGTTATTTTAAGTGACCAGTACAGAAATTATTTTTATAAAGTACCTTTAGATTTTTTACTGGAGCTTCTTTTGCTTCTTGGACTTCTTTTTCCACCTGGCTGTTTCTCTGTAATAAGCTTTTCCTCCAGCTGGGGGTCCATCTGGATATTTGCAGATCTCTTCTCTGTCTCATCTTCCTTACAGCTTGGGGTACAGTCTCCACTGTCCATGTTCTCATTATTATTGATGCTGTCCTGCTCACCTTTATCCTGTCGTCCCATAGCATTACTACTCGTCAGAACCTCATTCCCATCGTTGTCAAGTTGATTTTGATTTTCATCAGCTGAAGAAATCAAATGAGATACCAAACTTTCCACCCTATATTCAGTAGGATGACTGTCCTTTGAGTCTATTTGCAGATCATTTGGTGGAAATTCTCTGTCATCCATTAGAGCGTTACTTGTTGAAACACTTAATCCTCCTCCAAGTATTTTTAGACCTAAAATATAAAACCAAAAGAAGCATTCATAGTGTTTAATAGTGTAACAGATAACGTTGTACATAATGCCAGCCAATAAAGAATCACATTAGACAAGTGATACAGTTTAAAAATATAAGGAAATTCTTTTAAACAGTAATCCATTGCCCCACTATAAATCTTAAAGCAGAGCATTTCTACATTGAAAAAAAAATATAAACTGGTATTTTTATCTAATTTATCCAGCTACCTGACCAACAGCATAGTTGATCTTTACAGCAGTGCTCACAGTGTTATGTTACAGCTGAGGTAATGTGAAAAACAAAAAGATAAATAGAAACCACCACCTCCGCCTTTAAATCCACAGCTAACACAAAAGCATTCTTGTCACCTAAGATCATAGTTTGCCTGAAATAAAAATAAACCAGGGAAGAATAAAAGCAGAACAACTTTTAATTTGACAGTGATGGTATCATATCAAACATGCAGATAGATAACTCTTGCTACAAGAATTCCAGGCAAGTAGACCTCAGATTGTCACTTTATTTTCAAGAAAACATTCAAAGTGTCTTCAGTAAACACAGAAGCAGATGGTTTGTTAATAAAAACCCCTAATCCCCCACCTTCTCTCGGCAGGGGTCAATTTTCCCTTTTTGTGAACATGCAACTCTAATCAATGCTGCAATTAGATGGATATTCACAGGGAAAAAGGTAAGTCTTCACAGCAGAATTACACGGTACTTAAAGAGGAGTGTTATTGTATCAGTACCTCTCATGGTTTTAGAAACATGGCAATACTGCTAGTTTAACTTAGCAACCATATAGATGAAATGCAGCACCATTATGTGGATCTCATTAGATTTAGGTAATGTATTTTAAAGAACAAAGCCAAAAATCAACAAGCATTCTTGTATTATAGAAGAGCTTAGACAAGCTTACAGCAGCTTCCTATGCTCTCCTTTAAATGAAAAAGCATTTCAGGAAAAGGGTTTTCATCAGGTCTTCTTTAGCCTTATGTCCTGGCATATGCCACTGAAATAGCTGGAATACACACTTGCTAAATATGTAATATCATGTTTCATTGTACTTGTTAGAAGAATTCAAATTGTAGAAAAATCAAAAAGAAAAAAAAAGCCTTGGAGAATAAGTACGTTTTCCTTCATACACAGAAACACATTTCTCTAAAGATTACTAAAAAGATTTTCCCAAAATTATTTCTCCTTATTAATGTTTATAAATATGTGTGGTGGTTTAGCCCCAGCTGAGGGCTGAGCCCCACACAGTTGCTTTTTTAACAAAAAGAAGGTGGAGGGGGGAGTAGTTGGGGGTGGAGGGGTGGGGAGGAAAGGGAAATGTAAAGAGGAAAAATAACCAAACCAAAACCTAGAAAACCAAAACCCCGCGGGTTGGGATGCGGATATTCTACTAAAGTAGCAGAAAAAATAAAAAGATAAAGCAGAACAACAATGATAACACGACTTTAGAGCACAAGACACACGAAACTGGTGATACACAATGCAGTCTCTCACCGCACCACACAACTCAGGCTGTACAGCCCAGAGCTGTCCTGGAACCCGACCGTCCCCAAAAACCACACATCCTGGAGGATTTTTTTTTTCTTCTTCTCCCCATCCCCCTTTTCTACTGAGCATGACGTAACTGGCATGGAATATCCTCTTTGGGCAGTTCCGGGTCACCTGCCCTGGCTGTGTCCCCTCCTTTCTCATTAGTATGGAAATACAAAAAACTGAAAAAGTCCTTGATTGCTTGGCAACATCTAGAAACATCAGGGTGCTATCAGCACTGCTCCTGTCCTAACACCCAAACACAGCATTCCATCCACTGCTAAAAAGTAAATTAACTCCATCTTAGCTGAAACCAGGACATTACGTAAAGGGCGAGAGTCAGGAGGACGGAGCCAGGCTCTTCTCAGTGATGTCCAGCAGTAGGACAAGGGACAGTGGGTGCCAGCTGGAGCACAGGAAGTTCCATGGGAATATAAGGAGGAACTTTTTCCCTGTGAGGGTGACAGAGCGCTGGGACAGGCTGCCCAGAGAGGTTGTGGAGTCTCCTTCTCTGGGGACATTCAAACCCTGCCTGGATGTGTTCCTGTGTGATTTAGTCTAGGTGATCCTGCTCTGGCGGGGGGGTTGGGCTAGATGATCTTTCAAGGTCTCTTCCAAATCCTAATGCTCTATGATTCAACAATCTTTAGAGCTGCTAAAAGGACTGGAGTAAAGAAATTGTCACTCCTCTCTTAGAGAAGGAAAAGAATGAGGATTCAGTGAGCTGCAGGTTGCTCAGCCTCACGTCAGTCCCTGGAAGGTGATATGGCAAGTAACAAATGAAATAATTTTCAAACATATGAGGGACAAGAAGGTCATCAAGAGTAGTCAGCATGGATTTATGATGAGCAAGGTAAATAGTGCTTAACCAACTTGATAGGGTTCTACAAAGAGGTGACTGACTCAGCTGAGGAGAATAGAACAATGGATGCTGTTTACCTTGGCTTGACAAGGCCTTCAATACTGTCTCCAAAAACATCCTTGCAGACAAGCATACAAAGTACAGGTTAGATAGACAGTGAGGTGGACTGAGAACTGGCTGAATAGCTGGGCCCTGAGTGTTGTGATCAGCCAAAGGAAGTCCAGCCAGAGGTATGCACCCAGTGGTTGACTATATAATGCCTTCGCTTAGGATACGACAACCCTCAGTAAGTTTGCAAATGACGCACCAGATGGTTGTGATACCATTCACAGAAACCTTGATAGGCTGTGGAAATGGGATGACAAGAACTTCACACAGTTCAACAAAGGGAAATGCAAAGTCCTGCACCTGGGAGGGAACGACCACATGCACCCAGTCCCACTGGGGACCACCCAGCAGGACAATCTCCAGAGGTTTCCTTTCATATTAACCATGCTATGGCTCTATGACTATGAATGGTGGGATTGTTATTTAGATACAGGCCATGTCATGAAGAAAAAAATCCCCCTGTACCTGCTTTTTGTGCAAGGTTTAAAATATTCCTTTTTAAAATAATCGTATTAAAAAGTCAAAGTTGAGGGGGAAAACAGGTGTAAATGCTACATTCCTTTTACCAAGGACTCACTCAGGCACTATGTTCTGAAGTCAACTGTGTATGCAGAGTTGATCTAAGGAAACTCTTCAATTTCTTTTCCCATTTGTGTGATTAGGAGGGATTGAAAAGGAGGAATGCAGGACTGCAGAGGTGAAGAGAACAGCACAGAAACTATCCTGTGCTCAATACACATACCACTTAGTGCAACTGCTGCTGACCATGTATGCTAACCTTTAGAGTGCACAGCTGAGAGAGACTTTACAGCATTAACTCTTAATTGTCCACTCCTCTCTTTTCACTACTTTCACTTATTCTTTCCCTCTGAGACCTATCCTAACATAGTTTTGTTAGCATTCCTGAAAAGCTTATTTCTAAAGACTTTATTCTTAAACCAACATAATTTTTTCTGAGCTGACTATTGCCAGGAAGCATTTTACTGTCACCTCTAGAAGTCTACCCCTTAGCAAAAGTTTACTCCTCTTCCACTGAAGCATTCCTGGCCCACTCCATCAAATACTGTTCTACTGGTTTTACAGGAAACCTGGAAAGCTACACCTACATTTGAATAAGACTTCAATTTGCACACGTTCTGTAGAGATTAGCAATTGGAAAGGCATATGCCAGGGGATGTTACCAGGACTGCCTGCCAGTATCGTCATAGAACAATGTTCTAGGAGTTCCATGCATGAGTTCCAAGCATGCAGAGGGTGACAAGCCACCATCAGCTGTGCAACACGAAGGCAAAGGTTAGCACCAACTAGGACAACTCCATCCCTGCTTCCAACCTCAAGAACTTGTTAATCATTTCCAGGAATACCAGCCAAACAAAAAATACTGCCTATTCTATAACATATAAGCTGTACCAGGGGAAGCTTAGGCTGGACATTAGGAAGCATTTCTTTACCAAGTGGTCAAACACAGGACAGGCTTCCTAGAAAGGTGGTCAATGCCCCAAGCCTGACAGTGTTTAAGGGGCAATGCCCCTAACATGATTTGACTTTTGGTCAGCCCTGACTTGGTCAAGCAGTTGGATTAGATGATCACTGAAATGAGGTTGGAGCAAGGTGGATATTGATGTCCCGAGTAACAAGCAATAGGATGAGAGGAAATGACCTCAAGTTGCACCAGGGGAGGTTTAGATTGGGAACTAAGAAAAGATTCTTTACCAAAAGGGTTATGAAGCATTGGAACAGGCTGCCCAGGTAAATAGTTGAGTCACTGTCCCTGGAGGTATTTAAGAGGTGTGTCGATAAGCTGCTTAGGGACATGGTTTAGTGCTGGCCTTGGCAGTGTTAGGTTTACAGCTCTTAAGGGTCTTTCCCAACTATACAATTCTGATTCTTCAAAATACTCTATTCCAGAGGAATAATGAATTGTACACTACGGACGCAAATTGTATTTTCCTTAGGCAACCAAATAAGAGATTCAGCTTTTCTTGAACTCCAGAAAGGCAAAGGAGGAAATAGTAGAGGAGATAGGTATCTGGAGAATGCAGCTGTTGATTAGAAGGATGCTCCTTCATCAAGCCCTTTTCGCTCAGAGTTAAACATGAAATGAAAGGTTAAAAGGACAGAACTTACTCAGACCAGCAAGAATCAGAACTAGATGATATTATTTACCACACTACAGTTATGTTGATCTCTTGACAAGAAATGTTTTAAAACATTAAAAAATAACCCAAATACCACGTTAAACTTAACAAGTTCACTTCTCAATGTTCCTAGCACATGAAACAATAATTCCTTCTGCCTCCCCCCAGCTCATAGGTTAAATGATATATCAAACAAAAGAGGTTGAAGTAGATTGCCCAAAGCCAACGAGGAATAAGTTTTATCAGGAATAATTATAAATCAGGATGTCCTCCTACCACACTCTTGCTTCTATCAGTAGACAACAGTTTATTCTTTCATCACCTATCACAGCGAAACAGAAGTGTGAATGCATTTGAACAAGGTGTTTCCTATTAGATTGTGCAAACTGAGTTAAAAATGGTTTTGACAAGTGACATTTTCTATAGAGGAAGCTAACATTTTGATAGAAAATACTAACTCATTTCCTTCTAGCACATGACTAAAATGATAGTCCCTCTCTAGCTGCAGCAGCTCTCCAGTCCGTCAGCTGGCATAGATCAACATTTCTTGGTTTACTGTTTGAAACTCAGTATTTCTCTAAATAAAAGTAGCCCGTAAAATCTTTTTACAAGCCTCATGACTTTAGAGAATGAAAACTCAGAAAGAGCTAGTTTAAAGAGTTAGAACAGTCTTGGCCTTGACCTTCTGAGAGGATTTGTTTTTTCCACCCAGATGAAACTTTTTTTCTTCCTAGTTTTCAGTGTTGCTGTGTGCTATTCCTTTTGACTTTACCAAGGCACCAGGCAGGTACCAAAGGGAAGCTAAGTACTGTGAGAATGAACATTAGGTCTGCAAAAAACTCAAGTAGAAACCCTTATTTGTAAACAAAAATTGAATCAAAATCACTACTGATTTGAACTATATTTAATAGATCATTAACATGCAAAACTATTTTTACTGTTTTGCCACTGAAATGAATTGCATGCATTAAAAACATACTAGGAGAAAATGTTTGTTTCTTCCCAGGCACATCTTTCCTCCCTGCACCGACTGCCCAAAATTGAGACAAAAAAATGACTAGAACTGTGCTGACCTCTGTTAAAAGGTGCTGCTGAATGCAGGTCTTTCAGTTGCCACACAGATTCATGCAATCGGCATATATAATCATAGTGATTATAACACAAATCAAAAATAAAATGGAAAACACTTGCCAACTGGCTAGAAGATAAAGTCTGCATTGAGAAAAATTAGTTGTATGTTTGTTTGCTCTAGGAAAAACAGTATGTACATTACAGAAATAGCACGGTACTCACTTCTGTTTTAAGTCAATTTAATTTTTAAAACCCTGTCCTCTTCAGTGTCTTTTCATGTACTTGATATAATCTCAGCAGCCTTTTTAGTTACTCATTTGTGTGTGTGTGTACAGAGCTTTTCTTACATCTACCCTTACTAAGGAAACAACCTTAAATCCAGTTGTTTGGATTGCATTCTGAAAAAAGGGGACAACTGGAATCTTTCCTGACCTGGCACAGATGGAATTTGAAGAGGGCATTAAAAAACCCCACAAACCAAAACCACAAACAAACACCCTCCCTCCCCCAAATCTTCACACTAACACAGCTCCTTTATCCTGCAAAGCTGGCAGGCTTTGTGAATGTTTACCGAATATATGGAAATAGTTCATTTATGGATCTCAGAAGTATCTTACAGAACAGATCATAACACTGCATCTGCTGGAAAAAGGCTAAAAAGGTTCTCACATTCAAAAAGCTTATGCCAATTTTTTTTAATTTGACTGCCTTTGTATAGCTCCTCTGCCAAGGACACTGTTCCTCCCCTGTGCCACTTAATTATTCCCTGTTAATTAGAGATTTAAGTCTTTTAATTCTTTGAGAGCCAGTTTTCCCATTGTATCACCTATATTGCTCTACTCAAATTGAATGGGCATTTTAGATTGGTTCCCAGTGTTGCTTCTTCTGAATGTCTTCATTAACTTTGATGTTAAAACACATTAGCTGCATAAAATCTGCAGTTAGAAGCACAGATACGTTTCTGTGAGGATTTAGTTCAAAATTAATTGTAGCGATAAGTGCTCCAAAAGGAGCAACATGAAATTCCCTACGACAAATACAACACATCGTGTCTTTCAGAAGAAATGAAGCACATCTATCTGAAATAGGGATTATCCAGGCATTCTGTCCTGATGAAAAGCATCTCATAAAGAGATACCAAACAGAAAACTGACTGCAAGTCCAAGTGTTTTGTTTTGTTTTTTTTTTTTGCTCCTGAGATATAATAGAGCAAATGTTACAGGCACAAGAGAATTCATTATGTTCTACCAGACACTGATCAATTACAGACATGTATTTTTGTTCTATGCACAAGACAAGATGTACACAAATGAGAGAACCTAGACTACAGTGAAATGAGAGTCTGAGAGACAGCATTACACGTGGTAACAGTTATTCAGCCTAGAAAAAGTTGCCATGTAAAAGATCAGACAGGCTGTGTAGAGATATTGTGGAATCCCCATCCTTTTAGAGAAGAAATAGGTCAATCCCCAGGTTTGGGGGGAAAAACAGGTAGCACCTAGAATGAAGGGATTTTAATTTTCTTTATTGTTTTGGGGATTTTGTCTTTTTTTTTTTTTAGCAGCTTCACAAGTCCTAGAGGGAAAAAGAAAAAAAAGCTGATTTCATGATTAAACTATTATCTTTACATAGTTGGTCCTTCTACCACTAGAATAAAAAGGAAAACTGGTGAAAAACTGAAATTTAATGATGAAACCTAACCCCTATATTTCTTAAAAAGAATAAATCTGTTGAGCTTCCTGATAGCTGGTGTAAAGGTACAAGACCACATTTAAATGTGTATGTCTAATTTCATATTGATAATTTTCTACAAATTAATATAAACCAATACAAAACTACCATAGCTGTAAAACAAAGCAAAACCTGTCCTGCAATTTGCTGTTATTGCATGTTGATTTCCACATACAAGGAAGAATGCTGATTTTATTTTATGAACAATTCATTTACTACCAAAACAAAGATGCAGCGATGGAAACTGCAGATGACAGAATATCTACATGGCACTATCTAAAAGCTACATACAACATACCATTACGAGTTCATTAGCTTGCAAGGGCAATGCCCACTGTGGTGTTACAGGAGCTAATCAACAAAACCCACGTATGTTCTTTTGAGAAAGTACAAGTGCAATTTCTTTGCCACTGTTTGTTTCTGCTGATGTGGAGGACAGGAATCACAAGAAACTTGCCTCACCACAGCCAAAACAAATCCCAAACAAATAAAACTAGAGAAAAGTACTAGTTGTTGAAGACCTACTTGACCATCACATAATTTGCTGCAGAAGGAAAGAGACAGCAGGTAAAGAAGGTAGGCAATTCATGCAGCTATAATCATTGCACAAATCCAGACCACTTCCAGCTAGGAGAATTCTGCTCTGCATTGTTTTATGTGCAATACTTAATGGTTGCAATGCTCCTGTTCCTAAAGAAAGGGAAATAAACATATTTATGCATATACTTCTATTATCCAGCCTGACATCTCCTCAGAAAAAAACCTGTCACGCTGTTGTGCTGCCTTACAGCACAGACTCATGAGTATTTTATTGTTTCACAAGACAGTCTTACGTACAATCCCATTACTGGATAGCCTCACTATGAAAGAATCCCGTTAACAGCCTCCTGACTGCTCAGTGTGTCCTATGCCTGGCTTTGAAATAAGGTGCTAGGGGGAAAAATATGTTTCTATGTCTTTTCAGTCAGAAGGTTTAGGAGGTCTGTCTCTTCCAAAGCGTTAAGTCTGCTGTCCTACATGAAGTATTCAAATTTCACTGAATTTACAAAAAAGTCTGAGCAGGAACACTTTGGTGGTTTGGCACTTTTTGACATTGAAGTGACGTTTCTCAAGTAGCAGTGGCATTTAAAGGCATGATGAACTTTATATCTATAAACAACAGGAATAGTGAGGTTTTGAGAGGAAGTTCCACATGCTATTTTCAACTTCTAAGGTTCCTAGTCATACTGCTTATTCACAGCTTTAATAAACAAAGATAAACATATACTGCCAAGCATAACCTACTCTTCCGCGTTTAAGATGGCTATAAAAATACATTTCAGTCAGCAGCCAAATGCAAGAGGTTTCTCTGGGAACAAACAGTATCTTTTATTAGAACATACAACTGAGTTCAGACAAAAATTTTGAACAAACAAGGTCTTTTTCAGCACTCAAAATTTACAATAGTCCCCCAAGTGTCCCCCCAGCACCCCAAAAACGCAGCTCCCCAAGCATCTGAAAAGCTTTGGGTTTTGAGTTTCACTGGTACAAATATCACTGAATGGTAGAGTAATAAAAGGGACCTCACCATTTGATGTGCTCATTTTTTGGTCTTGGCTGCAGGAAAACAACAGAACATCTCTCAGGTAGGGGGAGAAAGGCAATTTTAGGAGGACAGAAAACTCCCATCACTACAACACTGTATACATTCTATTTTTCTATTTTCTTTCTAATTGAAGGACTCTCACATTGCTGGTATATTTCAGGTGCACAAGTTTGATTACCAAGTATAACAAAAATGAAAATCTTCCTACTAGACAAATTTATTCATCTTTTTTAGGATGGGCAGCTTTTTCTTACAGGAAGGAGGTAGAGTCCAGCGAGTCAGTACAGATTATTGTCATGAGAACTAATCATCTCAGTTCACTCTTAATGCAAACCTTTACTTTACAAGGACCTGAAAAAGCTGATAGATGCTACCACCTCAGAAGAGGTAGCTAAGAAATGTACTACGATCTAAAATCCCTGATGATCTCAGGTAACCAGTTGAAACATACATGAGAAGGCAGAAATGAGAGAATACTGTCCCTTGAAAGGGAGATGCAAGAACAATTCCCTAAAAAACTGTCCATCTGAAGAAACAAGCATGTTCAAGATTTTCTGCAGCTGAATTTCATGTGAGATTTAATACCATAATTTATACCTGAGAGATGAGCAAGTTTTATAGCCCTCATGAATACAGAGAAAATTAGCATGCTCAAAACGTTCACTTAGGTCCTAAATCATGTCAAGGCCTGAAGCAACCCCAAATAGAATAGTAGTCTGTCCATAAAATTTATGAAACATACTTGTGGACAAGAATTGTAATACTTGCAGTCACTTTGATATCAAACCTGCAGGTCCAACCAGAAGGTAAATTAAGAACAGAGCTAATTGTTAGAGCTTCAATAATTGGCATCATTAGAAAATTAGAACATCCAGCAGCTCTACAAAAACGTTGCATCAGCTGGCTTTATATTTCAGAAGGGAAGGATGGTCTCCTTTCTACATTATCCAGTATCAGATATAAATGACTGAGACCAAATCCTTTCTTTGGTCTGAACCTCCTCCATGAAGTCATTCAAATCATTATGTCTTTAATGCATTTCTTAACTACAAGAACGCTTTACTTCAGACTGATGTAACAAAGATGAATACATTAAGGCTGTGAAACAGGTTTCTTGGTAAAGGGGGACAACACAAGGACTGTAAAGAGGTACAAAACAGACACTTATGTGTGACCAAAAGGTCACTTTTTTTGCCCATAAATGCATGAGAGAACTCAATCCTGTATAAAACAGAGGAAGCCCATTTAAGTGAATCACAGTCCCCCAAATATTAATCACTGGTGTAACGTAATTGAAGTTAATGAAGTTGCGACCACTTAAACCCAGTGGTGAATTGAGCCTTGAGTGCAGTTTCAACTCTCCCATTTCCAACAGGAAGTTATTAAGTTTAATTCATTTCAGCTCTAATTGTGTAAATAGATGCTGGCTATAATAATTTAACCTGTCTCTAATAATTTACACATACTTTTGATTATTGGAGAGGTTTTCTGAAGCACACAGTTACCAGTTTTTCTATTAGAATTTGAATGTATGTTTGTAATATCTGAGCCTGTAAACAGAGATCTAATTTGTATTAGATCAGGTTTGCAGAAAATTTATTATCAAGGCCACTTTAAGTAGTAGTTTCCATTAAAAAAAAAACCAAAACAAAAACACACCAACAACAAACCCCACAAAACTTTCCATTAGAAAGTCCCAAATATCACAAACATGAATGAAACCTAGCATCAACAGTGTAAGAGGGTAAAGAAGAACAGCTTAAACCCAAATAGTTTAGATGATACAGAGACAGGAGATTTACAGCCTACAGAGGACACTGAATGATTACTGGCTCTCCTTGCAGTAGGCATGTCATATTTCAGTGCTAAAAGAGTGGACTTTAGCAGTCTTCCATAAGAAAAAGAGAGACCCAGGTGGGAAATTAAGCAGCTATCAAAACAACACTGGATAAAGGGTAATTTTATATGCCAGCTGTCATAAGATCTTTCTGGGATCAAATGTGCAAGCTCTGCACTGTGAATGTCACTTTACTTTGTGAAGGCAGGAATAAAGGAAGATGCCAAAATATTACTGAACAACTTACAAACTTGTAAGTTTCCAGACAGATGGGCTCCAATTTGTCTATTTTGCCCTCGTCAATGGTAATACTGTAACAACAGAAGGAACAATGCCTGAACTGGGATGCAGCTCCAGCTGAAATACTGGTCTAAAGCGATAGGATAATCATGCCCTCCCTTTCAGGCTAAAAGAATACAAAGTTCCAAGTTTTAACCATTAGGAAAGAACCTCCAAAATGTATGATACAATATCCATATTATTTCAATGACATACTCAGCAAGTGAACCCAAAAATCTTCCTAACATGCTCCTGGTGAAACAAGTATCAGGATTAGGCTTTGGTTGGTTCTTTTTTATTAAATTAATAACTTTTATTAAAAAGTTCTTTTGACTTAATCTGTTTGCCCTGCAGCATAATATTACTAAACACAAAACATTATAAACAAAATCAAACAAGCAACTTAAATGAATCCTGCGGTCAGAGAAAAGCAGTGTTAAAGCCGACACCGCAGGGCTACGTGGTAACAATTCAGTGTGTAAAAACAGAGAGGTGTATTGGAACAACACTAGAAAAAAATCTCACACTCCTCAGCAACTCTGTTCCTAAAAAGCAAGGGTGCAGCACACCAAAATTTGTCTACAGAAATACCTGACACTAACATCATTTCTCTTCTACACTTACTTTCCTTGTAAGTTAGGGAACACATTTTCAGCGACATCATAGTTATATATTAAGTAGATAAGTAAGTAAAAAAAGAGTTAAAAAAATTCTAGTGTGACAAGCTCTTAAGCAAGGTAACACTGCCAAAGCTTTCAAAATAAAGATTTGTGACAAGATACACACACACAACCACAGGCTGAGTGAATTTGGAGTCAGCAGAAAGTGGTCATCAGAACTCTGACAGAGAGGAATTCTGAGAGAAGCAAACTGAAGATGCACCTATTTGCATGTTTTTACTCCTGTCCACAAAGGCCCAACAGCACTTCTGTTTGCAGGCACACAAAAAATATTTGCAGTAAATTTAGTGCTGATGAAAGGCGCCAGATTGATAGCCCTAGGGACTGAGTTTCTCTGTATACACAAAACAGATATAGCAGCGAGTGAGAGAGTTTGTACCCCTGCCAAAATGCTTTACAATACACAGCTTATGCAACAATCTTCACGCTAAAGAACCCTTTGCCTCTCTACTGAAAATGTCAAAAATATTGTTGCTTAGTGTTCATTATAGGGGAACATAAAACATGGGCACTGTTAGTAGCATCAGGAGGGACAAATCCATAGCATCAGCTCATTTAGAAAGGTTTATTTTTGCACTGAATTGCTCTTTTGTCAGTTGTGAACTTTGCTGCAGTGTTTCTAAGGCCACAAAGTCAACCTGCACCTGGTGTGAAAACGCTTCCCTATTAAACTACTCCTCCTTTGCAATTTCTCTGTTTAACATGATTTTTTTTTCAAATAAGCTTCTATTAACAACATGACCATAGACATCGTGCTCAGAAAGGATCTCAAAGGAGAACTAACTTGATAGCTTCACTTAATTGGTACCTGAGGACTCACTCAGTGATCTGCACAATTGATCTAGCCCACTTTTAATGGAAGTAATTCCTGATTAATCAGGTTTTCAGCACCAGGCTGGAAGCTACACAGTATCATGGAGCAGGCAGGCTTCCAAGGAACCCTGGATTCTTATTTCCCTTACTACTAACAGCTTGGCTAAAGTGCAAAAACCCTTCACACACACCCCTTCCAAAGCCAAGTGTCCGGCCATTTCTCACTGTCAATAGCTCACACACAGAAAAGCAGTAAGTGAAGGTTTATAGAGCATAATGGCTCTAGATACAAGACTGCTGACCTCATTAGAAAGACCGATTTTCACTTAGAAGGAAGACATCCAATACAATCCACAGGTTGCAAACTTACTGGATCTCAAACCAAATTACAGCATGGGATTAATTGCTGTTTCAGCAGTTCAATGTTTGTGCACGTATAGGCTTGGAGTAGGGGACAGTGATAACAAGAGAATAGGACAAAAGAAAGAGGCTACTCTCATTAGTTTAAAAACTAAGTCTTCATAAAGGCTATTTTTCTGACTGCACAGCACCTACAGCACTTTTGAAGAAATCTCTTACAAGTTACTGAATTATGCTGCATAAAATAAGTAAAACTTGTGTAACAGGCAAACCTTTCAATATATGCATAATTTAAAAAATATTAGTAGTAGAGTAAATCTTAAGATTAAATTTTACAAGGAGATAACAATAAAATGGGATATGATGAATAAAATAGAAACATAAAGAGTTTCTGAAACAGTTATATACTAACAGACTTAATTTGGCTCAAAATACAGATAGGAGACTCTAATAATAGCATCTCTACCAGGACAAGAAAATTATGATCTTGCAAGCTTCCATTTATGTACCTCTTGAGGTTTTCTTGTGCAAGATGGGAATTCTAATGAATTTGCACTTAAAACAAAATATAGCTATAAGAGTTCCAAAAACTGACATCAAGATGTATGATGTACTACTGCAGTTTTCCCCCTTACTTGGAAATGTGTGTCAATATTCATTATGGCTAATACATAGGTGATTAACACATAGCAAAAATAATACTAAAGGACCAATGCTTTAATATTATACTTAAAAAAAATAAAGCCAAATAAAAGTATTTAGAAATACTGAGAAGAAAAACACCACTCTCTCTATTGATCTTTTTGACCCATAGAACTAACAGGTTCTTTTGGTTCAGGCAGAGTCTGAAACCCAATCAAACAAGTAACCCTTTTGATTTCTTTTCTGATTTATTTCAAAAACGATAATTAGGAGGAAACAATTTCAGAGCACCAAACAATGCACTTAAATTACAAAGACAGAAGACTCTATGAGTTAAGACCGTAAATTCAATACTTGCATGTGGCAATAGCTGGATTAAACTAGAAAAATACATGCCACAATTAGCAGTTAACTTAAAAATAGCTGTTCAAATCTCCTTGGGATACACTTTAATGTATTAAACACCTTCCTGCATTGTAATTTCTAAACAACAACAAAGTACAAAATTTACCAATTTCCTAGGGCTTGAACAGTTTCTCAAGGATAAGGAGCAGGTCAGAAAGACGTAGTCCTTTATATAGGATTGAATATCTATCTGCCAGTTCTAGGGAATAATAAAAAAAATAAAAATAATACATTTACGCTATATAAATCTATGGTTCAATGCAGGCAAGTGCTAAGCCAAACTAAAAAACATATAAAGAAAAGCGTATAATTTCTAATGTATTAAAAATGTCAGGGCATTTTGGCTTTATTTAGCAAAGACTCCTCTGAATAATCTCAATTACTCTGAACAGAGCCCACTCATGTATGGCTCCTGAACGCTCTGACTGGCAATAAAAAAATCCCAAATTCTTCCCCTGACCTTAAAATATATGGACTACAACATGGCCATAGAGTAACTACCTAACTTTTGTCTGGGCACAGCTGTCAGTAAACTTGGATAAGGAATGCTGAATTAGGGCATTACTGAACACTTGCTCTAAGAATTTGCTGGATGTTCTAAAAGTCCTGCGAACGACTGAATTATCAGACTAATTAGTAAGAGAGGAAAAAAAAGCTATTAAAGCATCAAGTCCAGTTTAAAAATGGATCGAGGTCTATCCCATCATCCAGCTGAACAGCCTATCCATTTCCCTCAAGGCACAGGGAAGGCGCTTACAGCACTCAGAGTAAAAGAGCAGAGTATTTAAAAATAAATCACCGATACAAAGAACGCCTGCATCTGATGAGGCATTTGCAATCCTTTCTAAATCTAGCCCACCCCCCCCTTCATGTCACCTGCAGAGCCACCAAACAGCGAACAGCAAAGCCAGAGCTGTGCATCTCCGGTTCTGTTTAAAATAGAGACAGGTCAAACAAAATGCCGTTGTTTAGTAAGAAAGCCCGTGTCAATTTCTCACTTCACGGAGAAAATAGGTATAGGGCACTAAGCGGTCTGCACAAAAGCACACAGAAAGCCCACTCCTGGGCCGCGAACTCAAAGACCAGCCACTCTCCGATGGCCAGTCCTGCCTCCTGCACAAACAAGGCCGGGAGCAGGGAAACACCTCAGGGAGGGCTGCCTCTCCCCTTCCCCAGCACTGCCTCTCGCCTGCCCCGACGGGCGTTGGGACGGCATCCCCGAAGGGTCAGCTCCCGCTGCTCAGGACTTGGGCTCGTTTAGAAGACGGTCCTGAAGTTGTTTCTCTTTAAGGCATTCGGGAGATCGTGGCTGCTATGGAACGACTGGTCTTACCGACGGCGTGACAGCGAGACGGCAGCGGGCGGGCAGCCGGCGGCAGGGGCTGATGCCGCCGGTCCGCCGGCGCAGGGCCCTGCCCCTGCCCAGCGCGGCGGGGCGACACAAGAGCCCCGTCCCGAACTGACTGTTCAGCCGCAGACGCGCAGATCAAAGGCGCCCGTGAGACACCCAGGCAAACCTCAAACTAAATACGTAGCTCCTGGGACTTCCACCGAGCAGACGCCGCTCCGCCGCGCCCGGCGAAGCGTTTCCTACCGGTCGCAGCCTCCCCGTCCCGCTGGGCCACACGCCGCCGCGCCCCTCAGCCCTCCGGTCTGCGCCAGCGGCACCGCGCCGGGGGAGGCGGCCACAGCGCCGGCACCTGCCGTCCCGGCAGAGGCGGGCAGCGAGCTCAGCCCGCCCTGTCCCGGCCTCGCCCGCCCCGCCGCCTGCCCCCACCGGCCGCGCTCGCTCCCCGCACGGCGTAACCCCGCCGCCGCCGCCGCCACCTTAAGGCGGGGGGACGGCGCCTTCCCGCCGTCAAGCCGGCGGCCCTCACCCCACCCCCACCCCCACCCCCCGTCGCGACGAAGGGGAGGCGGTGGTGCGCGGCACCCAGCGGAACATCGCCCCTTCCCTCCCTCCTCCCGCGGAGAAGACCCTGCCAGCTCAGCTCACCTCACCTCAGCTCTGCTGTGGCTCAGGGGGCCGGGGCCCGCCGCCCGGCATGGCGTGGAGGGGAGGGATGGCTCTGCCGCTCCGCCGCTGCCGCAGGCTCCTGGCGGTGCAGGGCTGGCACCATAGAGAGGATGGCCGGACAAGAGACCTCCGACGATAGAGCGGAAGAGCGCTAGAGAGGCCCGGGAGAGGCGGAAGTGACGCTCCCGTTGCCGCGGCGATCGCGCACCCGGTGCTTCCTGGCGCGGTGCAGGCGGCGGCGTGGTGATGCTGACAGGTCGGGCCCCGCCGGGCGCGGCGGGTTGCTGCCGCCGCTTCCTGGCGGGGGCTCTGGCGGCGGGGTTGAGGCCGCTGCTGTGCGTGCTGCCGCCGCCGCCGTGCTGGGCCACGGTGAGGCGGGCAGCGGGGCAGTGGCCCAACCCGGGCCTGCGGGTACCGGAGGCGGCGGAGGCAGAACGGCTGGTGCAGCAGGCGCCGCCGGTGACGCGGAAGGGCCTACCGTTCCGTCGCTTCATCGCCTCTCCCAAGCTTGCGTGCACCGTGCAGCGCTGCCTGCAGGGCGGAGCCGGCCACGGCCCTCAGCCCGTCCTGCTCGAGTGCGCGCCCGGTAAGCTGCCCCGAGGCTCCTGCCGCCCTCTCCCCGCCTTCCCGCTACCCTCCGGTGGCGTGCCGCTCCGGGGCCTCGTCGTCCCCGGAGCCGCCGGGACGCGGCGCTGCTCGGCCTGCCCCAGTGACCTTGCGGGGTCAGTGCGAGCTGCCGCCCTCGCCGCCAGCGGTAACGGGCCCGTAGGGCTGCGAGGTGGTGCTGTGGGAAGGGGACGGGGCCCTGCCCCGCCCGGGGTTTCGGGCGGGGGTGGCGGCTCCGTCTCGTCGCGGTGCTGCCCGGACCTGCCAGGACGGGATCCGCGCTGGAGGCTGTCCCGGCGTTGGTGAATGCCTGAGAGTCGCGGCAGCGCCGTGTGCCTGTGGCAGGCTTCGGGGGGGGGGTGTGAGTGCGCGCCTCGTCTGCGCACTGGAGTCCCTGCTGTTGAAACTTTGCTATAGAGCGGGCACGGGATTTGCGTGTGGAGCAGTTCTTCTGTCCAAGTAATGGTTTTTGTTTTGTGGGCATTCTCCATCTGTCAGTAAAAGCACACCTCAGGCTGTGGGCTATTACATAGCTACTAGCCCTCTGCAGTTAATTTATCTATGTATTTAATTTCTGCAGAGGTTATTATATCCCTAGAGATACCAGGGGAAAGGTTTCAGACTTTATTTCAGTTGGCAGAAGAAAAAGTTGTAGCCATATTTGAAACACTGTATCTAACAGAGTATCTAATTGTAATGCTGCGCTTAGTGTATTTCACCCAGCCATCTCCGGCAGTGTGTGTTCTGAAGTGTGTTTAAATAAACACGAGTTATTTAAAACAAGCTTCCTGCTGAAGGTGGTATCTCCTAAGTGTTGGGTTTGGAAAAATCCCTAAAGGAAATCAGTTAGAAAAAAAATGTGCTTTTTTTTTGTTTTATTTTCCCTCTTCAGGTCCTGGAGTCTTGACCCGAACTCTGCTCAATGCAGGTGTTAGAGTGGTAGCTGTAGAAAGTAACCCAGCTTTTCTTCCAAATTTACAGGTATGCTTTTGATTTGGTAGCACGTTCTGAAACCCAATTAAAGGGAAAATAACAAATTAACTTAAAATGTTACAGTGACTGTTGGATCCAAAAGGAGTTATCCAGTGGTCATGACTTGTAACATCTGAAATAAGGCTTAATAACAATAAGCATTGGTTGGTTTTGCATTGCACAGGTGATCTTATATAATCAATTTATCTGATATTTTGTGTATGTGGGAGTAAAAGTTCTTCATATGAACAGGTCCATGTGTACATTTGGGGCCAACACTAATCAGAGACATTCCAGTTTTGTATGTTTAAGCAAGATGCCTGTATGTAGCTTTCAGAAATCTGTAAAAATAGTTTTGGTTATTCCAATTATGGTATTATTTAACTTCTTGTCCTGCAGTTGACTGGCAATGTTAGGACAATTACAGGTGTTGTTCTCTCCTGTTCACCTTGGCTTTGCATGAATTCAGAAAGATGGCCAGGCACAGAGCTGCAGAAATTGTGCTGGAAGTATTATGTTATAAAGTCGAGGTTGGAAAGCAAAGGTTCTCACTTGACTTCATGTGCATAAAAGGCATTCACTCTGCATATACCAAGAATTCCAGTTGTAAATCATTAAATGCTGTGGTTTGCTTAGTTGATTTCAGGTGTCTTTTTGTAAAACATGGCAGAACATATTACTAAATTAGGAATGTGTTTTAAACCTGCAGTTAAGCAGCAAAAAAAGTCCAAATAGCCCGTGTCTTGAAGTAAGCTATTATTTTTATCAGCTGTAAGAAGCAGCTCTGAGATTTCACTCCTGTGAAATTAAAAATTAAATTTGTTACCATGGGTAACATGACTGGGTAATGATTTTAGGTAGTGCTTGAATGTTTGGGTTTGTTGGGTTTGTTTTAGGGGCATGGGGTTGGGTTTTTTGAAAGGAAGGTTACTTCATCCAGACTTTTTCAGCTGAAGCTGATTTTATTCAGTCCCTAGAGAATAGCCTGGATGGGCAATTGAAGGTAATTTCTGGTGACTTCTTCAGACTGGATCCCCTGGGCAGTGGAACGGTGAAACCACCTGCTGTGTGTTCTGAAAAACTTTTTGATGCCATGGGTGTATCAGGAGTTCCTTGGAGGGCAGGTACATATTAACACACCTTGCAAATATATTTGAAGGGGGCATAGGTTGTTTGGCAAGATCTTTCAGGTTTGCTGGAGGTATGTCTTCTGTTCAATACATATGCTGGATTAACCAATATTGTTTCCTACGCTTCAGCTTTGTTTAGGTTCTTGATTGCCACAAGGGTTTTTTTTTTGAAGCTATATGAAATCTCAGTTATTTACTTGTTCTACTAAAGGTTTAATCTAATTGCAAACTGGGTTTAGCTTTAATTAAAGCTTGTATTATAATCATTCTTGAACAACGTGAGCTTGACTGACTTTCTTTTCGTAACTGTAATTTAGACTCAGCTTTAATGAGATTGTCTAGTACATATTGCAGACTTTTAAAGATTGTTTTACACACTATCAAAACAGATGTGCCTGTGAAAATTTTTGGAATCTTACCACAGAACAAGGAAAGGACCACACTTTGGAGGCTGCTTTTTGCCCTGTATGAATGCAGTTCCATATACAGATACGGAAGAATAGAACTCAATTTCTTTCTAAGTGAAAAAGAGTACAAGGTATGGCTAAGAGATTTTACAGGTACTAAAGATTGAGTGCTTCACAGAACACACATGTTTATACTGTATAGTTAATGTTTTTGCTAGTGAATTTCTTCTGAGAGAATTTTTGAGTCTTGTCTATTTCCTGCTGGTTCTCCTTATTCAGTAGTAGTGCTGTCAAGAAACCTTCTGTTGTTGCATGACCACAAATCTCACCAATGTGGAAGCTGGTCCTTGAGAAGGAGATGCAGCCCTAGACCAGCTGCTTCCCATCGTAATTTCTGAGGGTGCTTAAATTCTGTAATGTGCTTTTGCAACAAGGTTGTTTACTGAATCCTGGTAACAGTCAATGAAGACTAAATTCAAAACACCTTGGGAAGAGGACTGGAAATAACTGAGGCAAAATATGACCAATTTACCTTTTTGTTAAGGTTCAGTACCCTAAGGTACAGAGGAGCTTTCTAGGTTATGCGTTCCTAATTTACTCTGCCCCAAACCTCTGGAACTGTACTTACAGTTCAAGGGTGCCTTTTCTTTTTGTGAAACTATGAGATTCATATACAGCCACAAACCTTTAAAATAAGTTGAATGTCTCTGCTGCAATTTACTTCTTTCCTTGCTTTGTTTGAGAATAACCTTATTTTCTTGCCCTGAGAGTTGTCTGGTCTGTCATACTGATCAAGATCATGACACTGCAAGCTGCTTAATGTTTAATGAGGTCACCTGATGTTTGGCTTACTCCACTTGTGTGTCTTATTGGAAATGCTGTCTTATCATTCCAGACTGATGATTCTGCACATGTTATAGTTTTAATACAAAATACGATCCCTGTTTCTCTTCTGTGTGAAACTGCTCTGCCTTGAAAAGGACCAGAAAGTATAAGCTGGAAATACTTGTACAGTTCAGTTTCCCAAATAGCTGCTGCAAAAAAATACTTAAGACTGCCATAATGTCTTTATTTGTGTGTCTGACAAGATGTACTAACATAGCACAAAGTATGTATTTGAAGCCTAATATAACTTTACCTTGGAATTTTAAACTCAGCTATTAATTTTTTACCACTTGTTTTATATATATATGAGGATATTGCTTAAAGAAGCAATCTTAGTTTTTGCAACAAAAAATGCTCTGTCTTTGACATTTTTTTAGGTATTAACAGCAAAGCCTGGTGAAGTGAGTGCTTATCAAGCATTTAGTGTACTTTGGCAAGTAGGATGTGAAATTCAGCTACTGCACATGGTAAGTTTTTTTTGTACCAGCTGACATGGTCTAATGCTATGGACATATTTTTAGAAAAGGGTTTATAGTGTTTTACTGTTGTAACCTAACTGAAAGCTAATTTCATGTTTAATATAGTTGGAGGAGTGTTGAAAACTTTTGGATGTAAAAACCTGAAATAGTCATCTTTCACGTTAAACTCTCACTTAGGTAGCATTGTTACTAACTGTGGTGTCAGTATCTTTGTTGCAAGCCACTGTAGTCAAAAACACTTATTCTCAGAAGCTGGTAGATGAGAAAAAGCTGTTTGCACAACAGATACGTCTTTTCCATCTTGCTAAGGCTTGTGTGAGACAGGAAGACTGCTCTTCCAATCTGTCGTAGTCTTTGCTGTGCCCTCCACATTATGCTGTCGTATATGCTTTTGACTTCTTGAGCTCTGTTCAGTAGAAATATTTTTCAGTCTTGGTACTTTATGTTCCAAGCAGTCCTGCTGCTTCTTCTAGTCAATAACCATCTTAATCTAGTCAAACATGCTATGGTTTCATTAAAAAAAAAAGTTTAATGTTGTCCTCCCACCTCTACATGAGCACATGGCCATTAACTTTTACTTAAGGCTTTTTAAATTTAGCTTTGTGGTCTGTTTTCTAGGAACCTACCTTTATAGTTGAAATGTTTTGCTACTGTAAGATTTAAAGTGTTACTATATATTGTCTTCCAAACACCTTATGCTATGAGGTATATATTAAGGTAAATATTAAGGAGTTAAAGAATAAGATGATCTCCAAGGAGCTTATTACATATGCATGCCTTGGTAGTACAGTGTTTTCTATATATCTGCTTGTAGCTTCTTCAGGAGATAAAGTTACTGAGCTGGTGGGACTTTTGTTTGGACTCAGTGCTGCAACTCTTGCAGTCAGCTGTCAATTTTTAGCTTTGGTTCAAATTTTGAACTTGAAACCAATAGGTAGCCCCACTAATGTATGGTAATATATACAAGTTATTTGATTCTAAGTAATTTACCAGTACTACTTGGATACATTGTCAGGAGTGTGATTATATAATGTTTTCAGTTTGGCCTTATGTGTTTCTTTCTTGAGGTTTTATTTTCTATTTCTAGATTCACATGATTTTAAACTGAATTTTAGAATGGGGTGATGGTAAATGTTTTTTCCAAATGCTAACAAAGCACTTTAATTCTGTTTTAAATATTTTCTCCCTCCCATAGGAGCCTTGGTCATCATTTGTAACTAATTTGAAAAATGGGGAACAGGCAGTACCAAAAAGCGTGGTAAGATTGCTGTATGCACTTTTCTCCTTTTGCAGATGCAGCTAAAACACTTCATTTAAATGTTAAAATACTTCATAATGACATTTACACATAGATTTTTTTAAAAAAAGTTTTTTTTAATCATTGCTCTTCTAATTAAATCTTATGGGTAGTATGTAGATGCATCAGACAGAAGAGGGCTGAAGAACTGATGTTAGCTTAGAAACTGAAATAAACTGGTATCTCTATTGCCTCTGCTGGGAAAAAAATATAGTGAATAAGAAAGCATAGAGATGTGAACAGGTAAAGCCTTTTTCAAAAGAATTTACTGATAGGGTCACACCTACCTGCTTGACCAAAACAAGCGTTCCTACAATTAATAGCACAATCAGCGTGCTGCTGGTTTTGATTCAAGTGGTTATTCACATGTCCAGTGTGGATTCCCTGTGCTAGTTAGTTGCTGAAAAGTGTCTCGAAATTTTAAACTTGAGAAGTGGAAAAATGCCCTGTGTAAAGTTCTTCTTTTTCAAGGAAGCAAAGATGTTCCTTTGTATAATAGAAGAATACATCTATTTAATACCAATAATGCAAAAGCATGTTTGCTTAATACTTGGTTTTACCCTCCCCAGAAACCTGCTAGGGTTGTATATTGTGCGTGCTCTGAAACGTTATTATAGGATATAAGTGACTAAAAGCGAGTGGATGTGACTTACTGTGCTGCTGCAAAGCCATGTGGAGGGGCTGATGTATCAGGTGGATTATGAAGGATGTATTGTGACAGTCTCAGGAGAAGTACAAATGTGAGATCTTCTGGGTGATGCATCCATTGCTGCCAATACAGAAGTACATTTATTTTGGTTAAAGGCTCCATCCCCTGCCAATTTAATAAAATCTTCAAGTTGCAATGTTATCTTAGTGTTACAGCTAAATAATTCCATCTTTATATACAAAGGCAGGTATGTCTGACCCCTTGTACAGGAATACTGTAGTACAGGAATATATATCCTGTACTAGATACATTGTACAGGAATCCTGTAGGCTGTTTAATCTCTTGAAAGCTCACATCAAGCCTTTATTGTCCATTTCAACTAAGAATGTTCAGTCTTAAAAAACTGACATGATAGTATGTCTGTGTTGTTTCCTTTTTCCTTTCCTGTTTGGGGGGTGGTGGTGGTGTGGGTAAAGCATCTGTGATCTAGAACAGAATTTTAAAGCCTCAGCTTCCAATGAAATCATCTTGTAAAGACTTTTAAAACTCGTTAAGAAATATTACTGGTGGCACAGATGAAATGCTTGCTGTTAGGTAAAGACAGACACTGTGTTAACAATGACTTTTCAGCGGCTTCTCTTGTTTTTCTTGCAGCGGCTGCCAAATAATCATTTATGTTTGGTACGATTGACTCCTCGTCAAAATCTGTTTACAGGAAGCTTGGAGCCCACAAATGCATCTACCTTTATTTACATGGTGAAACAGTGTTTTGCTAAACCCAAGTCTAAACTTACTGATAGATTAAAGTAAGTGAGAAAGAATTACAGGTTTTATACTTTTTAATTCAGGGAAATAAGTGTTCTTAAAACAGTATTTATTTGCAGCTGAAATAAAGCTTTTTTCTTACTAATTAGCTATCTACATATAGGAGTGAATAATTCATTTTTATGCCCCACAATACAATGTTTTAGGGACTGGTCCTGGCCTGATTTCACAGATGATAAAACCTTGAGGTTTGACAGGAAGATCGACAAGTATTTAGAATGTAGATGTGCAGTAATTGTCAGTACCTCCAGTGAGGTTGAGGTCATGTACCTGCAGGAAGATTTCACTCACAGACATAATAATGAAGTCACCAAGAGTGTTACAGGTATAGAAATTAAAAGCAGAAAAAGAGTTTCAGTTTCTAAAAGCCATCAAAGTAATGCTAATGAAAACAGCTGAAGGTTCTTGAAGGTGGAGTGGGGATGTCCTCAAATGGCTTTCTGTTACCTAATTAAGAAATGAAGCCTTAGAGTTATTTACCAATTATGCAACTCTTTAATTATTCTTTTTTGTAATATATTGGAGCTATTAACTTTGCTTTACGATCACTAGATTTCCCTTTTCCATAAAGGCCAAGTGTTTGCAGGCTGCAAAGATTGCCTTCAACTTGTTAATGAAAGTAAATATATTTCCCATTTGCTGGTAGTGGTTTATGGAAGTTAATTTCCAGAAAGGGGGGTAAAAAAGCCCTCAACCCAACACCACCTTAATGAATTCCATTTAGCAAATACAAGTGCAGAGTACCTTAATGGATTTCTTTCTCAAAGCTCAGTGTCGTATCTCATCTCTACTCAGTCCTTTGGCCAGGAAGTGGAGCTAACCTTGAAAGCTTCCAACGTGCATCTTGTGTGTATTTATACATCCCTTTCCTGCCTGGGAGAGAGTTAATGAATATGCACATTCATAAAAGGTCTAGTTCTCATAGCAATGATGTGGATAGGGAGATAGTGGATGCATCTGTTTATGCAGGGAAGATAATTCCAGGGAGGCATTGGTCACACTAACTGATGCTATACTGAATCATCATCTTGAAGATAACCTTGGCTTTGCTTTCCCAAGAATAATCCTTTCTTATGCTCTGATACCTGTTCCGGACTTAGGCAGTTGGGGCAGTGGAGGGAGGGAGGGCACCCACCCTCTAATGAGGAGGCTTATGTGGTTTGGTATTGTCTCTGTCTGCTTGGGGCTTTTATTTATGTGTTTTATTAGCAGCCATTTCTCCCTGTTTGCAGTAGGGATTGAAAAACTTGTATTGTAGGAAGCTGTTAACTTCTAGAAGCTGCAGGAGAGTGAAATAAACCTTTGGATTCTGTTTATTCCTCTTCAGTTTTTCACAGGAAAAATGCTTTGTTCTGATTTTGTTTTTCATTCAGTTCCTGGAGCTTGGATGACACTGACAAAGTGCTGAGTGCGCTGGCAATTCAGAAGAAAGCTGAGGCGCGCCACTTGCGCCCGGAAGACTACATGCGTGTCTTTGAGGCTCTGCAGAGCTCCAACCTGTTCACTGAGATCTGCTTCCATGATGAAGCCTTGGAAAGTGCAAGGAACATAAACTTACAAATCTAAAGCTGCTGTCTCTTGCAAGATCACTTTTGCTGCTGGAAGATCGCTTGGATAAGAAATGATTTAAATAAAACGTGAGATACCATTAGCTAGAAACAGAGAAATAAGTTTAGCAAGTTGCAAGAGCCCTTCTATGCAAGATGAAAGCAATGGATTCAGTTACTTGATCACAATCCTATCTAGAATGGACAAACTTTGCATCTTTCCCAGGAGCATATTAATGACTTGCTGCTTTTGGGTGTACCATTGACATGGAACTTTGTTACACTGCTGTATATTTACAACATTTTACAGTATTTTGAAAAAAAAATATAGACCAAATAAAACCACACAAATAATGGTATTTTACCACTCAGTGATTTAAATGCTTTTTCACAGATTCCCAAAATACACAGGTCTATACAACCACTGAATCTGTTATGTTGTTTCCTGATCCAAACCCCTTGCAGTCTAAAGTACACATCATGTTAATAAATCAATAGTGGTGGGTTGATAGAAGACAAGATAATGACAGCATGATAAATCAACTGAGAGTTTTGATTTGGTTGTTGCTGGTGGTTTTAACTAAACATTGTTATATCTCTGGGAAAACGAATCTGTAACAATTCTTTCTTTCAAAAATTTGAGAGGAACACAGCAGCCTGTCACAGTTTGTCGTATATGGACACCTATATGCAGACGGGCTTTATCTTATTTTAGGTCTAGAACCAAAGTAACCCCAACATTCAGTGCTGTGTAGGCAGTTTGGAAAGGAAAATCATCTTACCTGCATCTTTTGTCAGTATGTCTGTTTCATGTGTATTATATGTACAAAGTAACTTCAAAAGCATATGCTATTAAAATTCTTTTTTTTAGTCTCAGTACTTCATAACTCAACCTCTTCCTAGTTTCTTTTCCTGTCTTACCATGTAGCTGTTCTGTTATCTGTTAGTGCTGGCAGGATGTACAGTTCCTATGTTCTGTGTCCTTTGGGAAGAGCTGTGGTATAAAAAATATGCATTTTTAGCAGAGCAGGAGTTAATAAAACACCTTTTTGGTAAAGGCTGAGCTATTTTCAGGCTTTGGAAAACAGCAGCAACCTAAACAGTGCAAACAGAATTGTATTTCTTAATCATAGTCTGAGTTACAGATGTGACAAGTCTTCATCTCTGGTTTCTTCCTGCAATTTCTGCTGCAAAAGAAAAAATTACTTCAAGCAGCTCAGTTTACTCTGGTAGCTAGGCTGCAGTTACCTGTTTAAGCTGCTGATAAGCCTTTGTAATGTTGTTATGATGAAACTACTAGAGCAGCTGAGGTTTAATTTGCAGTCTGCCTTGGAGTGTTACTTGTGTTCTGGTATAGGTCACAAGGATTTGAGGCTTTCTTTCTGTTTACATCTCTTAGTATTTCAGATAACTTGGTTTATAAATGGACTGTGAATGGCAAATACTTACTCACAGAAGAAATTCCACTTTTTTTTTTTTTTTCCAATCTCAGTAGATGGTAATGTGTCTTACCCACTGTTTACAAGAAGGTAGTCTCCTGAGCTGATTCCTCCCTGTTCTGCACCCTGCATCAAGTACAGGACAATGTCTTGCATCAGTGTACCAGGAAAAGTATTCAATACATAAAATATAAGACTACCACTGCCTAGGTAATAAACTTCTTTAACTGTGTTGCTGATAACATTTCAAATGTTAACAGAAAAAATAAAGTATTTGTTTATTTGTTTTGATTTTTTGGATGCTGTTGGAAAACAGCAGAGACTCCCAAGGTAACACCAGGAGTTTGTAAGTGGAAGGAATATTGTGTCACTGGGGACTTGAGGTTTAATGCTAACCAGAACTCAGGAAGTGTGAATGTACACAGTATGTTTAGTTCTCATTGCAGATATGGAATGAGGAGAATCATGGGTATGAAAGGGTTTTTTTTGTATTGATGGCAGGATGGAATAAAAAGTGAAAGTTATTGGTGTACTTATGCACATACTGGTGGTCATTGAAATGGAAGTGGGTCTGTGGATTTGATTAATTGATGCTGTCTGCTCAGTACTTCCTACTGTTCCAGGTTTACAGCTTCTGTAGGACAATTTTGAGTGCAAACTTTCACTGAAACTTCATATTGTATATAAAGGCTCCTGATGTGTTTTGGTCATGATTTTTAACCAGCCCTGTAGTACTTACGTGCCTTTACTGGAGTGCCTTTACTGTATTCCTTGATATGTTGATAGAAAATCGAGCTGACATCTCATCAGTAATTTTTGATTCATATAGAATCATATAGGCAGAACTTGCAACTAGAAAATCAGTATATAAATTTATGTTGATACTTAGTGTAATAACCCTCAAAAATGGTATTCAGAGAGAAAACTAAAGCAATTTCACTCAAAATTTAAAATGCTAGACGTTCTCAGATCTTCATGCTAATTTTGACGCTAAGAGGTTTACATGGAACTACTCTGGCATGCCATGTTACAGCCCAAATATATCATAGTTTGTTTATCAATTATAACTTCAGAGGTACAAAGTCGTTTCTAATGGCCCTCATCAGCTCTGCCTGCAAAAGAAAATTATATGACTGGTGGCAATTGTCTATAAAGTTTTACAATGTAACTATATTAAAATCATAGCAAAGAGAAAGAAACTTGATCCCCGTGACTCCCAGTTAAGGGAAATTTTGCTACTTGGAGTTAGATCAGTCAAGGTGGATTCTATAGTTCGTTTGCTTGTGATTCAGAAGAAGGGTTTGTGACAGTGTACTAATTAACACAGTAGATGATGTGATAAGGGGTTGTTAAGGTGGAATGTGCATATACTGGCTGCTAGGCTTGTTCAGCATTGGACATTTTAATAATTACAGCTTAGCCTGGCAGGTAATAATGACAATGTTGATAGAAATGTCGTCATAAAATTCAAGAAATGGATTGTGTGGTGTAGTTTTAAGATGTGTGTGATAGGAAGAACCTGAGGCTTCCTGAGTAACGTGTTGAATTAATTGTTCTGGCAGGTGTAACGCAGTCAGTGGGGCTGTAGCTTGAAAACTCTGATCAAAGCTTTGCAAGCCTTTAATTAGCAAAGCTGTACCTTTCTTGTGTAAACACTGAAAAAAATGGAAATAACAAAGTAAGTTTTCCAGCAAGGGCAAAAGTCAGTGGGAGATGTTTATTCACTCACATTACCCTTGCTCAACAGCTATTGCATCTTACCTTGTGTGTGCTGTTTAACAAGTCACTGCTCAAAATAGACACCCTGGCTGTCCCCAGCTGATAGAACGCAACAGGCAGCAAGCCTACGAAGCCCAAGGGAAATTTGAGGTAGTTAAGATACATCAAATAGCACAGTCAATTACCCATAACATAAGCAAGACTTCTAAGGCTTGATGCAGTTGAACGTATTGATAAGACTTCAAATAGACCTACAAGATGTTTATGTAAAACTTTATTTGCGTGGTTTGGTATGATTCATAAATCTGAATGAATCTTAAGGAGTTGTTTTCTTGTTTTCCCCAGGAAGGCTGCTCTTAATGTTTTTCCACAGGATTCTTTTGGTCTTGGTCTCTTTGCTTATAGGGCCCTATTAATATAGTGATGACAAACATCTGCTGTCATCATCACTACTAGCTGTTGCCCTGGATTCAGCTCAGACTGTAGTACATACCTGCAAGGTGTTTTATTTCTCTGCTGTAGAATCATATTCAGAAGGTATGAGAAGCCTTCGGCCAGTTTGACTTGGCAGTGGTTTTGCTTGTTTTTATGCAGATCTGCACCTAATCTACAAATTGACATGGGAGTGGTTGGCCATGGATTGCATTACTGCTTAAATCAGAAAGATCAGATTTTAAGGAAAGCCAGGAAACAAAAGGCATTTCACACTGTGCATGTAGGTTTTTGGAAGTCTTTGCTAATAACATAAATGCTTCCTGCCAGAAATTGTCTGCAGGAGAAAACAGTTTTAAGAACTGTTTGACTCATGCCACTGTGAAGATGTGAGATTTTAATTTTTTTTTGGTGTAATTATGCTTCAGGATTTCTTTTTCTATATGAAGTACACTTGCAACTCTTGTCATTCAGCTGAGAAATTATGCTGATGAACTTCAAAAGCTTGTTTCTGCTATCTGAAGGAAACAAATGTGTTTGAGGCAGGGAAAACTCCAAAGCAGAAAGGTTTTTTTTTAAAGTTCATATTAAAAAACTGGTAAAATACATGTTAACAGTGAGTGAAATTTATTATTCATTTATTTTGATTAAAATGCTTTTGCAGTGCTCTGTTTTAATTTTGCATTCTAAAATCAATGTTTAATTATCACACAAACACTAAAAGTGAAGAGACCTCATCAAGAGATTCTCATGTATTCATAGAAGATCTGTTTAGTCTTACAAGCTTTCAACTAATTATTTGATAGTTATTCTATGCTGTTAGTGGCAGTGATTTTGTACTAATTCAAAATTTGATGTTTTATGTTTTGAGCCAGATTTTGTTTCCAGAAAAATTCAGTCATATGCCTTGTTGGTTGGAACAGGTATTGCACGTTTATACTAAAGAGCAGAATTTGATGAACTGTTTAGATCATTGCATTACTGCAATTATTTCTTTAATTCATGTGGTAAAACATGCTGTCTTGAGATAAAAGAGCTAAACTTCCACCACAGTGTCTCATCTACTGACAGTAAGGATGCATGACTAATTCAGGAGCATCAGCCACAACTTAAGTGATATTTCCCACAAAAGTGCCTTGAGAACTGCTTCTGTCCAGAACATGTCAGTCATGCAGTTCGAATAGCTGTCTGGAAGTCTGACCTGTCTAGGTCAATGGATTACTTGGTCATATAAAAACCTTGTACTAATAACAGGGATTAATTAAATTAAATATAGTCAAGGACTAAATAGCCACTTTATATATATATCATTAGGCTTCTCAAAATTCAGACTGACGGTTCTAAAGACATCCAAGTTGGGCATTCAGTTGGGTGCCATTGCTCAAAGACTCTGCTGAATGGAAATGTTTATTGTGTGCTTAAAAGCCTATCTATACTAGAAATCTATCTATTACTACAGTTATGTTGTCATATCAATTGAAATGCAGTGTCAGCCAGAAGTTGTTTGTGGGCTTCTGTGGCTTATTCAATTGTACAACTTAATGGGAAGCTGATGAAAGCCCATTTTTCAGGCATTGATACTTGGGGTTTTGCACCAGCAGCAGGCCTCTCTAAGGTTGTGATTTTGTGCGTGTGTGTGAGAGAGAGAGAGAAAGAAGAATGTCATTCTCTCCATTTTTGTACTTTGTGAGATTCTGGTGTGTTAGGGACATAAGTGACAAAACCTGAGAAAATAATGAAAGCTACATCTGGTATTGTGTATTGATATCAGCTCTTCCCTGAGTGTGCTTTTTGCAGTTTATGGACAGGACTTCAAGTTCATGCTTTTTGTATACTGTTTGACCATTCATTTCTCAAGTTTTTCCACCTAAAATAGACAGTTCTGTCATTACTGGGTTTGTTTATGTTACTGGCTTTGGGCATTGCCTGCTTAGAAACTCAATAAAACAGCAGACAAGGAGATGCAGATGACTAAATAGGTGAAGTAAAGCATACAAGCCAAATGCAGAGGTGGTAGTTTACTATTTTAATAGCTGTTAAAATAATTCTTGAGTATCTCACAATATCACTAATCAAATGCTTAAAATTGCTAGGAGAACTAAAGATAAGCTTAGTTGAGTGCTTAACTGTTCAACTGATAGACAAATTGCTGCCAGTTCTTTTGGCAAATAGTTAAATTACTGCAGCATTCAAATGAATGTCAAAATACATTTTTCTGTGGGAATGGCATGACTAGATGTACCTTGGTTCTTCCCAACAGTATTTCGGATGCGCACATTGTCCTTTGTGATTACCCTGTTGCAGCTTGGAGGAAAAGAGTTGGAGACTGAAATAATCATTACTGAAAACAAGACTGAATATATTTCAGATATGGAAAGCTGTTTGCCAGAACTGTTGGTCTGTCTCACTGTCCTTCGGCAGGACAGCTCAACTATTCTTCCCAAAACACAAGCCCAAACTCCCTCTATAGGCATAATAAGGAATACTAGACTGCCTCTATTTGCAGTTCAGCCTCGTGTTCTAGCAGTCGTCATTTTGTGGGCATTGAGCATCACCATTTCAGAGTGGTCCTCAGGTAATTGTACTCGTGTCTTGCTTTTCCCTTGTCACTTCTTCGGTGCCTCTAACTGACAGCTGTAACAGAAATGCAGCTGGTGCACAGGCTGTGCTCCCAGAGATACACACTGCTGGAGCTCAGTGGCCCAGCAATGCTTCCTTGTGTTCAGATCACTGTGAGACCCACAAGTATGTTCAGATACTAGCTCCCAAGTAAAATGTCATGCTTTGGGGTGTTTTTTGACAGAACTGTTATAGCTTTGATTGGACAGAATCACTCATCTCTTCCTTTGTGAGCCAAACTCTTTAATATTGTGACCAAGGTAACAAATGGAAAGGTTTATTATCTGCAATGAATGGATGAAGCTGTGGAAGCTCCCCAGGCCCTCCCTCCGCTTTTACCGTCCTTATATTGTTTGTCCATGCCCATGTCAGCAGAGGCTGCGTGTGCAAGCGAAAAAAGCACCAACAGCACAGGCTACTCCGTCACTTCAAGCTTTGCCTTGCTTCAGGTTTCACCTGCAGCAGGGCTGCTGCAGATCTCCCCCCTCACGGCTCACAGGGATTGACCATTAGACATTTTCTCACCGCCTCATTCCCTTAAGAAGGAAGAAGCTAACCCGCAGCGTTACCGAGTTCCCGAATTCCGCCCCCCCTTTGTAATTGGCCACATGCCCTGCAAGTAATAGAAACGGTGTAGCCACTTGTTTCTGGTGAGCACGGCAGGCTGACTGGAGTGTTTTATAACCCCCCTTCAGCTAAAGGGGCACCCTCTGCCCCACGGCCTCCTAGCGCAGGCCGGGGGAAGGGGCAACGTGCGAACAAGCCGCCCGCCGCCCCGTGAGGCACGGCCCACCCGCCGCTGGCCCGGCCCTGATTCAAGATGGCGGCGGCAGCGCCGCGTCACGTGGCGGCGGGGGGGGCGGCTCTGCGGTCTTCCTGTGGCGGCGCGTGCGGGAGGATGGAGCCGGCGGCGCTGGAGCGGTTTCCCAGCCCGGGTAAGGGCAACGGCCTCCGCTCCCGACGGCGGGTGCGGCCCGGCGAGCTGCTCTACCGCGCCGAGCCCTTCGCCTACGTAGTCACCAAGGAGCTGCTGGGCGGCGTGTGCGAGCACTGCCTGCGCAGGTACGGGTGGGAGGAAGGGAGCCACAAGAGCCTCTCTCGTCGGCCCCGCCTGGCTAGCGCCGCCCCTTCCGCTGAGCAGGGGCGGCGCTACGCCGTGGGCTCGGGGTTGCGGCCGGGTGGGGGTCTGTCCCTCGTGGGGCGGGCTTGCTGGGTCTCGCTGCCGGCCGGGCTGGGGTGCGCGGCTTGCCGGTTCCTGCTGCTCTTTCTAACGAGGCTTTTCTGACCGGGCGCCTCTTCCCGAGCGCGGGAAGCTTGGGCCGAGGCTCCCTGGGCTGGCTGCCCGCTGCGGGCGGTAGGAGCCACCTCCCCTCGGAGGCCTTCCTCAGCATGGCGGGGCCCGAGCGGCTCAGAGCGCCTGGGTGGCTCGTCTCTGCGCGGCGCCGCGGCCTGACCTGGCCCGGGGCGCTGTGGGGGTTACGGGCCGCGGTGGGAAGCCCCCGTGGCCGGGGGCACTCGGTAGCTGTCCGCGTCCAGCTCGAAACCGCCCCTTGTGAGGATACAAGGTTTTTCCCCGCGCTGCAGCCGCGCAAGGAGCCCACGGCATGCCTGTGAGCATGGCACTGCCCGGGCCTTCGCGGCTTGAGACATCCATCGAGTTAATGCCGCCTTCTTCCCCCAAACCTGCCGTACCTCGCTGTGTTTCTTTAAGAAACCCACTTGGTACCTGTTTTACAACCTTTTCCGGCAAGACAGACTGTGGTAAACCTGTTTGTAGATCTCTGTGTGTCGATACCTGGGACATACTGGTGGGCGGTCCAAACCCACGTGTGGCTCCCGAGACTTGGGGGGCAGTTCAGTGCCGCTCACCTTTGCGGGTCTGGCTTTTCTCTGCCTGAAAGCCTTTCGTGTTCTGTGGAAACACTCCCAGTGTTTTGCCTCACGACCTTATGGGATATCTCAGCTTCTGCATAAAGCTTCCCAGAGAAAAGTTTGACACTGTGTTCCAGGTCACACTTGCATCTAGCCTCAGCCTATATTAAAAAACACCCAATAGTGCAAGAACATAAATAAAATAAAATTTTTGGATAATATGTCTGTGAATTTGTGATGCTGGAGTCCTTTGAGGTGGTGTCTGTCTGTCTTTTTTTCACCTTCAAGTTGTGAGAGGCTGCAGAGTTCAGAAGGTGGTCTGAGTCGCCCAGAGGTGGAATGAAAATAGTGTTTGGATAGAGAAGTGTAACCAGGGCAGTGTTTGTTGGGAGAAACAGTGGTTACCAACCGATAGGTCATGAAGGGTTCTGCACTTGTGAAAGTTTGTCTTTTTTTCTTAAATAGTAATGTCAGTTAAAGTATAAAAGTTAAACAAGGAAGTTAAAAATAATTTTCCACTCATCCAACTTCCACTGCAAAATGTATTGTGGCTAGACAGAGTTTATAGGTCAAGACTGTACAAGCTGGCTTCTTATTAACCTAATGAAAGGCAGTGTCTTCTTTCTCAGCTGGCTTTGTTAAATCAGTGAGTGATACATAGGTTGTGATTTTTTTAATGTATGGAAAATAGAAAAATGTGAAGTACTGCTAAAGGGGAATGGGACTCTTTCATGAATCTGGTTTTCATTTAATATGCAGTGTGATCTTTGTTCAAAGCCAAGTATCAGAAAAACGATTACCACTCATTTCTAGGACTACAGATAAAAGTTGCATTGTCTAGTAGTGTTCTTGTTTTTCACTCTGCTCTTTAGGTGGCAGTACAGGAACACACAAAAAAAAAGTCTCGTGCTTGACATGATTTGAGCACTTTGGTAATCTTATTATATATAAAATTAATGTTTGAGGCTTTATACTGTGAAGTGTAACTCTATACTTAATTTTGTCTCCCAACTTATTAAGTGTTGTTGGAGGCAGTTTTTGGCTGGATGAGAAGTGCTGGGTGAGCCAGAATACGGGTAGTGATGTGCAGAAAATTTTCTTTCTGGACTGCTTGGTGAGGGGCAGCATGGGCTCATCAGGAGCTGGGGTCACAGGCTTGCTCTAGTACTGACTTACAAGCAAGAGTCTGAGGTGCCCAAGCAAGATGCAGATGGCTGTTGTGGGCAGAGCGTGCTGTTCTGGTTCAGAAAGGAAAGCTTAGCTAGCGCAGTAATTCTGCTTAGTGTTATCTCAAGCGAAGTGAATATTATTGTGAATTTAAAATACCAATGTGTTGGGTTTTTTTAACACATACACAGAACTAACACATGCTAGTAGAAAAGATTGACATCCATTCTTTACCCTATTGGGTGGTTGGTATTATTTGTGTAGTGGGGTGTCCTGGTTTCAGTTAAGATAATTGTCTTTCTAGCAGCTGGTATAGCGCTGCATTTTGGATGTAGGATGAGAACAATGTTGATAACCCACTTTTGGTTGTTGCTAGGCAAGGTTTACACCAAGTCAAGGACTTTTCAGCTTCTCATACTGCCCCATCAGGTATAGCGCTGCATTTTGGATGTAGGATGAGAACAGTGTTGATAACCCATTTTTGGTTGTTGCTAGGCAAGGTTTACACCAAGTCAAGGACTTTTCAGCTTCTCATACTGTCCCATCAGGGAGGAGGCTGGTGGTGCACAAGAAATTGGGAGGGGACACAGCCAGGACAGCTGACCCAAACTGATCAAAGGGATATTCCGTACCATATGATGGCACACTAGCTGGGTATTGGTCAGTGAGGGGTGAGTAACTGGGCTGTATGTAACTTTTTTGTATATTCTTATTATCATAATCTTTCTTTTCTGTCCTACTAAACTGTCTTCATCTCCACTCATGAGTTTAACTCCCCCCCACCCCCATTCTCCTCCCCATCCCACTATGTCTGAGTGTGAGCTGTGTGGTTGTCTTAGCTTCCTGCTGCATTACACAACAACAACACAAAGTTAACATTTTTGGTCAGTGTTCTTAGGTCTACATTGAAGGTAGACCAGATAACAGATTTTGCTGTCTACCCTTTTGTTATTTCTTTTTCCTTCAGAGATAAGCCTGTCTTTTCTAATGAACAGGGTCATGGTTTTTTAATAGAAGGCTGCACTAAAATATTCTGCCGTAGCTGATTTAATATGATAATGTTGTTATAATGTAATCATATTCCATTAGTAGTTAATAATGTCTTGAAGTTGGATACAGTAGTAAGGATTTACTGAGAATTTTTGGTGTTTTTTGACAGTGTGTATTTCTGTGGAAGCAGTGTCTTCAGAGAAGACATGACACTGTGTTTCATGGTGTGACCCTTTCACAAAGAGGGTATCTGCGGTGTTAGGGTCAGCACCTGGCTGAAAACATGGTGCAAGATTTGGCCAGCATCAACTTCTAACAACTTACTGGGGAAAGCAACAGAAATATTAGCTAAAGGTTTCCTGTGTGGCTTCTTCCATGCTTTAATACCTCTTTAAGGTGGGGTCAGTGGCAGTGCAGCTCAGTACAGGTTTATACAGACGGATTGAGGGGTGTAAAGAAAGCTCTTTCAATTAGAAACTTGGGAGATTTCACTGTGTTTTTCCATTCTGCTGGACATTGGCAAAGATGGTGAAGAAAGCTAATTGCCAGTGATCCTCAGATGTTTTTTCATGAGTGTTCTCTGCTCTGGAAAAGTGATTGTTACATCTTGGTTTTTTCTTTATCCTTTACCTGGCTATCAGTTTATAAAATTGTCTTTCTTCCAGTCCCTGGCACTTTAACTTAATTTAGCCTTTCCACAATGAAAGTGGGTCCCCTTTATTCATGTGCATTGACACCCTCACAGAACTCAAGGCAGGTTAGAAAAGGAGGCAGTTCTTTCACTGGAGCTGTTCTCTTGTAGGTTTTAATCATCCAGGTGATTAATGATCTTAGAATTGATTATAATCTCTAATGTCTTGCCAGAGTCAGAAGCCAGGCTTGCAGTTAGTATAGTCAAATGGGTGTGATGATTGAATTTTTTGTTATTTCCTTAAAGTAATGCAAACACTGGGATATTTGAAGTACTTATGTTTAGATTTCTGCTGTTAATGTTATATGAGATTATAGATTATATAAAAATAGATCAGAAAATACTGGTATTCTCAAATTTCTTTGCAAAATTTTAAGTTTCAAGGAAAATACTTGTTTGACCTCTTTTCTGCCAATAATTGGTGCTTTTGTGTAGCTGATCAGGTTAGAAGTTCTATGAAAATCTGGATATATCCAGTTATTTCTCAATCTAAGGAAAGAATCCTAACTCAGTACTGACTTCTAATGTAGGACACTCTAACATTGCAGAGTTTACATGCACACTACTTTATCAGGCTGTCCCTTTTATCTGGAGGTGTTGCTCAGTTTGCTCAGCTTGTTGAATCTTTACATGGCTTTTAAAGATGTTCGTTGCCTGATAAGTGAATTCAGAAGTGGCATCTTGGTGCTTGGCACTGCTTGGTCTGGCTTTCAGGTTTTTGAATTGAAAATATACCCAGTGTGTTATAGAATGGGAGTCAGAATGAGGATGAAAGTCAATTGCATCTTTGGTGTTTGTTTGCTTTTCAGAGAATGTTTCCTGATGTTTGTATTTGTAGAAGTCCACTGCAGGAAGACTTAAGGCCAAGTTGACACTTGGGAACAAACAAGCAAACTTTCTAGTATCTGTGTCTCAGAGAAAGTAGGGAAAATAGGTGACACTAGGCTGTTTCCAAATGCTAGGACACTTATGCCTTTAGAGGAAGCAGACACTTAAGACAACTGCCTATTCTCAAATATGCAATGTACAACATTATATATAGAGCGCAAAAGTTTCTTGGTTCGGTAAGATCACAGGTTGAGACTCCATAATGAAGTAAGGAGAAGAATTAAAGTGTTTTTGTATGACCACAGCTTTTGTAAACTTATCTAGAGAGAAGAAAAACATCCAGCTTAGGACTCTTGGTAAACTAGCTCTGGCAGCAAACATTGCTGCAGTATGGAAAACGTTAGCAAGGCTTTGGTAAATAGTTGGGCAATTACCAAGTGCTAAACACAGGCCAGCAAGTGTTAGCTCCTTGCTCTACTTCACCTGGCTTAAAAATAGCCACATGGACACACTTTTACATTCAGGACTCTTCAGCATAGATAGACTCCTAAGTTGGCTTATATTGCTGTTGTGATAATAATAAAAATTAATAATAACATGATATTACTATAATTGTCACAGAAATTGGCATACCATTGTTGAAGTATGGAGTGCCTAAGTTAACTGCATCCTGAAGGCACAAAATGACCATTATGTTATAACCACAGTGTGGAACATTTTAAGTAGATAAAAGCAGAGAGAGAGAGTGTGATGAGGGGAGTGGTTGTGACTGTGATCCTTAATACCACTGAGACCCTGGCTTGGACTAGTGCAGCACTGCCTGAGGACAGCTTAACCCTCCAAGTGTACCTCTTTCACTGGCAATTGGAAGGTGGTTGAGAGAGGAGAGGAGCTGGCTGTTTGGCTTTCTATCAATGTGGATTTCTCCATGAAAGTGCTGTCTTCCATTGTGGTGGTGGTCGAAATAATAAAACCAAATCTTAAAATACCTTTCCCTTACCCTTCCTTTCTTGGGCAGAACTTTACTCCCAGTTTTCTCTGTTTCTTCCACAGTGGCACAGTGGGATGGGGACATGGGGGGTGTGGTCAGTTCTCCACATGTTTCTGCTTCTCCTTCCTGCTCAGGGTGAGGACTCCTCACACTCTTCCCCTGCTCCAGCATGGAGTCCTTCCTACAGGAGACAGTCTGCCACCAACTTCAACTCGAGTCGTTCCAATGGGCTACAGTTTTTCAGAACCTGCTCCAGTGTGGGCCCCTTCCATGGGGTGCAGAGCTTCAAGAACAGACTGTTCCAGCATGGGTCCTCCATGGAGTCACAAGCCCTGTCAGCAAACCTGCTCCAGCATGAGCTCCTCTCTGTTCAGGGCCACAGGTCCTGACAGGAGCTTGCCCCGGCATGAGCTGCCCACAGGCGGGTGCATCCACCTACTCTGGCATGGGGCCTTCCACAGGCTGTAGGTGAGATCTTTGCACCCCATCATCTTCCGTGGGCTGCAGTGGACAGCCTGCCTCACCACCGTCTTTTCCACAGGCTGCAGGGAATCTCTCTCCTCCGGTGCCTGAAGTGCCTCCTCCTCCCCCCAGCTTCTTCACTGAACTTGGTGTCTTCACTGCTGTTCCTCTCACACAACATTCTTCTCTCTGCTGCTCTTTTTCACAGCAGGTTTTTTTTCCTCACTGGCCTTGGCCAGTGGTGGGTCAGCCTTGGAGCCAGCTGACATTGGGTCTGTCAGATACGGGGGAATCTTCTAGCAGCTTCTCACAGAAGCAGCCACCCTCCTAGCTTCCACCCCTGCTACCAAAACCTTGCTGCACAAACGTGATACATTCTTCAGCAAACCTAAGATGTTTCCATAAGTACCACAGAGAGTGTCTCTGCTAGCACAGCACCCAAGTTCTGCTTCTAGCTGTGCTGGGTGATGAGGAGGTGGGAGCTAAGGGATGCTTGCTCTGACACTGGTAGAACTTAGTATCTATGAGACTTCATGTAATGCATGAGGCTGTAAAACCTACAGTCTCCTAATTTCTCTCTGAAAAAATATGTCTGTAGAGGTAATGCTAGCTTCTTGAAAACATGCTGCTCTGTTGCCCTTGGGTGTTCCTGGTATACTTGTATTTTGTTTTACAGAAATACTGAAATGTCAAAGCCTACTATTTGATGACATGTTATTTGATTGTTAACTTAAAATGAATTCTCATAAAATGAAGATTAAGTATTGTTAGATGTAAGCCAATACCCTCATTTTATAGTTTGCTTATGTACAAACCTTTTTTTTTCCCTTTTATATTCCCATGATTGTTAATGTACTGGAATAATAAAGGTTTTTAAAATTCCTTAAATATATAAATAATTCATTTATGTGGTAAGTCTAAGAAATTTAAGTTGGTCAGCATGACTTGGTGCCATGACTTTGTTTGCAACAATGTTTTTAAGGTGTGAGAAGCTTGATGTGTTTCATGTCCCTTCAGTGATAGTTCCAGACAGATTTCCAGTAATTGTCAAGTTGCATAACCTTGTGTGAAGTACCGGAATATAAACAAATTATATCTGATTAGTGGTAATCACAGTGTCAGAAATAGCGTGACTATTAGTGCCAGGTATGTTTTTGTAATTCCAAGGTGGTATAATACTGGAAGGAAATGATATGCTATAACTTGATTTAACATTTCTGACTAATGAGTTAGGAGTGCATTCACAGTGCTCACTTATCTTGATGTATCTGATTTTCTGTGAAGTAAGGGCAAAGGATGTGAAACAAAATTATATGTGAGACATGAGCTATATGATGTATTAGAATTCCAGGTGCCATGTAGATGTGTGTGAAAGTTTCCCAAGACATGAGATACTATGGACCATCACCACCAGAGATTTTTCTGTCTAAAGCAGTATACAACTGCTACAGGCTATTAGGAAAAAGCTAGTTTTTTCACGTTGTTATTCCTAAGATACATTCCCTCCCCCGTGCCAGTCTATGGCAGGGGTGAAGCTCGAAGCAGCCTCATAAAGCATGGGATAGAAAATCTTTCTGTCCTCATGCCAGCTGGAGCCAAAGGAGACATGGCTTCCAGCCAGATGTCCCATGCTGCCAGAAGAGATTTTTCTGCAAGAGAGATTGAAGAGAATAGACTATTGACCATGCTTCCCTGCCATATCTTCTTCAAAGAAGGCCCCGAAATTTCTTGTCTGGAGGAATAAAACTTGTAGCAGAAATTACACCTGCGAGTGCCATCTCCATTTCCTCCTGCTCCGAGACAAGTTGAAGGTGGGGAAGGAGCGAGCACGGACATTCAGGATAACATTCATGCTAAGTTGTCCTGGCCTGCATGCTGATTTGTTTTGCCTCCCTCACAGCATGCTTTAGGGTGGTCAGGAGATTCCTCTGTTCCCGCTAGGAATATCCGTTGGTAGGTGTCATCTGTGACTGACTGTTTCTTCTCTTGGGGAGTTGTTTTGGGAATGTAAGTCAGGTTTCGCTTGCTGTGCATCCTCTCCTTTCCATTGTGTGTTATTTTGCTACCTACTCCATTTTTCCTTACTGCTTTGGAGCCTTTGGGTTTGCTTTAGGCATGATGTGGGTCCTTGCCCATCTCCACCTTCCCTTCTTCCCCTGCCTTCTGATCTTGAGGCTTCTATTAATGCCTTCTGCTGCCAACCTGGCTTTGCCCCGTTAATAACAGACAAAATTGAAAAGGAGGAACTACTGTTAAAAATAAATTCTTGAGGCCAAGTGTTTATTGCCATGTCTGTCATACATGGAAAATGAAAATTTGAGTTTAGGCATGCTTTAGAAAAAGCCTCGAAGAAGCAGTATTGTGATTCTTGTGTTTATGATTTCCATGCTTATACAGCTCTGTAATTTGAAAGGCATTATATCAAAATTGTCTTGTCAAGCTGTGAATGATAATTTAAGCTGTAGTCACCTTGTAAATTCTTCTGAATTTAGGCTTTACTATGTATCTGCAATCCTACCTGACACATTTATTTTCTGCATAGTGCAGTCCATAATATTAATTTTAAAATGTATGTTCTGCATGAATATTCTTTGCTTGTGGTAAATGATAAAGCTATGAAAATAAGTTTGTGAATTGGATTATCTTTCGTATTCATTTTCTTAGGGTGAATTGTAATTGTGTAAGTACAAAATTAAAATTAGCCCCACGAGGGAAAACAGAAGTGATTAAAATATGGGTAACTTCTAGCTAATGTAACATGTAATGGCACAATTAGTTTCAGCTATCTCCTGAGAAAGTTTTAAATTTTGCATTAAGTTGCAGGGAGTTTTACACTGCATCAGGGAATATATTGTTTAAATTCTTTAAGAACTATTAATGATATCTTGTCCATAGGCTTTGTAATTAATTAATTGTTAGTGGTTGCTTCTATTGTGGCTGTACTCAAAAGCCACTATGTGCTTTTGGCTGTATGATACATGGGATGATGCTGTTTTCCTTTAAGCATCTACAGTGTTCAGAACCAGTTGCAATGGCTGTTTTGAATTATCCAGAATGATGGGGTCTCTCCACCCCACCTATTCATGTTTTGAAGTGAGGTATGGATCCATGTGACAGCCGACTTGATGTGCTGACTAGAACCTGCTGAAAGGGCAGGTTGTTTGTACGGTTCCCTGAGTCCTTCCTCTCTTCTTTGCGTGCTCCTATTTCTCATTTGGCAGCTCTGCTGCTTACTTGAGCTACGATATACTGGTGTAGAGACATAAACAGGTAGAAAGCATCCTTTACCACAATATAAAAATATTTTAGTGCTTTTGAATCAAATTATTGCTGGGAGGAGAGTGGAGTTGAAGGAATGGGTTAAGGTCAGGTAGCCAAGGCTGTGTCTTTTGGTAGTAGCTAGCCTTTAGTCTGCTGTGGCTAAAAATGAAACCTTAAAAAGGGCAGTTAGGGGAATTACCAAACTCTTGTGTGTGTCTTCAGGAGAGGCAGAGCCAACTGGCTTGTTAGTGTGGAGGAAGATTTTTTTTCTACCTTGTAGCTGAGATCAGCCCTCGGAAGTCAGGCCCCACCTTCATTTCAGGTTACCCAGTCACGTTTTTGCCATGTTACTTCCCCAGAAGCTCAATTGGTTCATGCAATATTTAGTTTTACTGTTGATCATCTTAGCTACTAGCTGCCTTCAGCTTGGAGGTTGTTTTGCTATTAGCTTGGTTGCTCAAGGTAAAGTGAAATTAAAGACTGATTTTTTTATTTTATTTTTTTTTTAACTGAACTATGTAGTCTTGGCCTCTGAGTATTGGAGCACCAGACAGGCAGGAAATAAAACTTCTGGCTTCACTGGGGAGGGCTTGCTGGGGCATCAATGTAGGGTTTGTGCACTGCCTGTGTAATCAGGTTTCCACATTCAAAGGAAAAAAGCCAGCAAGTGCGTTGAGAAGGACTTCATAGGAGGGTGTGATTAGGAGTGGTTGGATATAGAAGTGCAGAAAAGGAACAAAAGACAGTCTTAGAGAAGATTGTAAAATCACTCTTAGCAACTGTAAGCTCTTTACTACAATTGAAGTGAATATGGCTCATTCAAACCATTTAACTGCTAGCAGTTATGTATGCTAGTGACCTGAAAAGATGGTTTCTGTGGTAGTGGTGGCATTCTTGGTAGTGGGAAGGATACGGTTGAATAGGACAAAAGAAACTGAACCAAGATGTTTGAAGCATTGCCCTCAGAGAGGAAAGATTTGTATTAGGAAATGTCGAGCATGAAATAAACTATGTGTGTTTACTATGTAAAAAAAACTTTGGTCAATGTAGTTCATGCTTCTCAAAGGCCAGAAACTTGGGGGGGTTTATTTATCAAGAAAAGCTTCCAAGTAGCTTGCTTTAACATAAAGGTTCAAACTCGAGTGCTGTCTTGGGTGTGGTATTTGTGGGTTTTTTTGTGTGTGGTGGTTTTGTTTTTTTTTTTTTTTGTTTAAAGTACTACTACTCCCTGATAAGACAAATTATGCACCTCCTCTTCTTGCTGTGACCAGGATGCTGTTTGCCATCAGAAAAACAGAGCTTGCAGCTCCTTCTGAGATAAGTGGTATACTCAGGAACACTTGCTGTGTGAAAAAGCTTTACCTGTTCCTTTTCTATGCAACTCAGCTGCATGTGAGGACTAAATTCAAATATTGCTTTGCAGATAGATCATTGTTCTAGGACTCTTTATTGAATATTGTATGGGATGAGAAAGGTTTGTGCCAGACTAAGGTACTGCAGTTTAATTTCCTATGAAAAAAAATTAAGAGTTTTTCATCAAGCTCTGGATCCAGATAGACCAAGCATTGTGTAAGCATTGGTGTGGGTTGTGGGTCTGCACGTTGTGTAGCTGACTGATTTCTGTGGTGCATTGACTACAAGTCCTCTAGCTGTTGAAAGTATCTTAGTCCAGATTTCTGAAGAAGCAAAACCAGACTGAAAGGTTAAAACAAATAAATAATTGAAGTGTCACAGAAAACTACTTCAGAGATTTAGGTTCATAAAGGTCTATGTTGTTTTAGCAAATGAGACTGGCTACTCAGCCAGTCTATTTTATCTACTCATAATGTTAAAACTGTCTTATTAGTTGATATTGCTGTACAACAGATGGAATAGCTGTGGATACAATTTCTTGAAATCCTCTATGAAACTCAAAATGTTATGATAGATTTATCTGTAGTTTTTGCCTCAGGTGAAAAAAGAGGCTATGCAGTAATCCATGGAAGACATACATCACATCAGGTGTAAAACAGGTATAGCAATGAAATCGATCTGATCTTTAATTCTGTAATAGATTTTATTACTTTGGGGTCTTTTTTTTTGAAAAGACCATAGTTTTGGTTTTATTCCCAAAATAGCCCCAGAATAGTATCTCTTTCTCTAAGAATGTCCCTTTCTGTGGCTGAGACAGTAGATGAATTGTGCTGATGACAAGCTACAAAGAGTGGCAGGTCAGGCATAATAATAGCAGGAGAGTTGTAACCCAGTTACCGAAGCAAGTTAATTTTGCCAGTTCTAATAGAAATGGAGTATTTTATTAGACATGAAGTAAGTCTGTTTATTTTTCATATGTCGGTTTTCCTGCCTTAATAGCCTTTGCTGCTTTGGCAGTCATTTTGATTAAATTACACTAACTTCTTATGTGGTTAGTGCCTTATTCTGTGTTAAGTCCAAGCCTCTACTCCGCTTTTGAGACCCCACCTGGAGTACTGCACTCAGCTGTGTGGCCACCAGCGTAAGAAGGATGTTGACCTGTTGGAACGAGTCCAGACGAGGGCCAAAAGGTGATCAGAAGGCTGGAACACCTCTCCGTTGCAGACAGGCTGAGGGAGTTGGGTTTGTTCAGCCTGGAGAAGACCAGGCTCTGAGGAGACCTTACAGCAGCCTTCCAGTACCTACGGGAAAGCTGGAGAGGGGCTGTTTACAAGAGCATGGAGTGACAGGACAAGAGGTAATGTGTTTAAACTAAAAGAGAGTAGATTTAGATGAGAGATTGGGAAGAAATTCTGGACTGTGAGAGGGGTGAGGCCCTGGCACAGGTTGCACAGAGAAGCTGTGGCTGCCCCAACTCTGGGGGTGTTCACTGGCAGGTTGCATGCAGCTTTGGGTAGTCTGGTCTAGTGGAGGGTGCCCGTGCCCATCACAGGGGAGTTTAGAACAAAAGATTATGTGGAAATGTGAGATGGAGTTGTCTTATTGAACTATCTACTGAACCGTGTGCTGACTGGAGTATTTTGTTGCATATATCTAAAATACAACACAGGCTGGATTTGCCTATGCTGAGTTGTATTTTAGGGAAGCTGTGTGTATGTTTGTACTGAGATACACATTCAGCTAACTTCTCATTGATTAGGAAGTTACCAGATTTATCAAATAGACTCAAGTTGGGTTTTTTCCTGGGTTTTGTTTTATTCAGTGTTTCAGGAAAGGTTTGCCCTCTGTTCCTCTTCACTGCCATTATAGAAATTCCCTTTGCAATAATACATATCACTTATGTTTTTATATATGGAAGCTATTGTTCTCACTTGTAAGGGTTGGTTGTCATTTTCTTCCCTTTCTGCCATCAGAAAAAAGCCTTTGAAATACAACTTGGGATAGGGGGTCAGTGAAAGCAAAGAATGGCAGTGCTCGCCTCCTTTTTAATATCTCTTGCTTCATGCTGAAGATATTCTCGCTGCGTGTGAGGAAAACAGCAGAGGAAGGGTGACCTTGTAGTTCAGATAAATAATTGGAGGATTAGAGCCCTTGTTTTGTTGCTGGCTTCATCTGTGAAATTGAATAAGGTCTTTCATTGCTTGCCTATTTGAGAGAGGTTTGAAGTTTGCTGCATTCGCTGATATGCATAGAAGTTGTTGACAGCATGTAAAATAGAAAATATTTTAATTATATGTTTGTGTATCACCTTAAGGGCAGTACTTGACCTTAGCCCACTCAAACATCTTAAAAAGTGATTATAAGCAGCTGAAGACACATCTGCTATAAATTTAATAGTACCACTAGGAGAAAGGCCAACACCAACAGGTTTATACACACATTTAGAAGTAGCGTGGCTTTCTAAAATTGTTAAAATATGTTCTAATTCTGCCAGAGATGAAACCTTTGCCTTGTGAAGCTTTATGGCCCGTGCAATTTGCCGGATCAGAATACTGTGTTGTTAGATCATATGATGGTTCCTTTCAGCTTCAGCTTGTCCTTGGGCCAAGAAAAAAAGTCTACACGTGGAAAAAACAGATACCATAGAAGAATAGAAAAGTGGAATCTGAGTTACAATAGGATAAAGAAAACGTCAGTGTGAAAAATTGTTTACCTGAGATGGGCTCAAGAGACATAACCTAGAGAGCTGCTTTAAGCAGAAGGGATATTAAATATTTCTGAGAAAAAGGGAGAATGTGTCAATTTTTTAAAGTACTGGTCTTCTGTGGATGATATTGTGATATAAATCATTTACCAAATCAAAGAGAATTTAGTGGATGGAAGCTAAAGTATCAATGTATGTGTGGTACATACATACCCTTCGTACCAAAGGGTTATCAATGCTTTCTCATTTATGCCTGTATGTGTAAAAATACCAGATTTTGAAAGTGAGACTTATAGTTCTTATTTTCTGTGGAAGGTTACGAGGCTGGGATGCTCCCTCTGACTCAAGGGAATATTTCAAAGAGTCAAGGGGAAGTGGAAAATTCAGGTCTGTTAAGAGATTCATAATTTCAGTGCAAGATTGCAATTTCCTGAAGTTGAGAAACACCTTAAGGAGAGATTAAAAGCATTTTAAATGAACAGAATTTCGTAATGGAAAAGATCTCTAAGAACTTAAATGTAGACTGCTGCAGAGGAAACTGGATTTTGGGCTGGGCTGTAGAAAGGTGTGTATTTATATTTGGGACAGCTGTGGGCTGGAACCACCAGTGCTAGAGACATAGCTACAGAGCCTGGGGCTATTTGCATGGTGCCATCAGGGTGGTTGTGCTGTCTGGCGGTGGAAGAGCACGTAGGTATCTTGGTCTGCACCAGTGAATGTGGACATTAACTGCAATTCTGAAGATTCTGTTTCAGAGTTGTTTTTAGCCTCCTACAGTGTTCCTGAGTCTCAGGAGGAATTGAATTATTAAAGGATGTATTCTGCTTTTGACCAGGTAGATCTCAGTTTTGTGTGCACAGGATACAGTGATGTTTGGCTTTCTGTTGGGGGGAGCCGGTGTAGGGCTCTGATCACTTCTCCTGCAGCCTTCTTTCTGTTATTAATCTGCTTTGAGGCAGATGAAATAATTTACAGAACTGCCAAGTGGTTCAGAAATTATTATGGAGCCAAATTCCTTGTCCTTAGAGATTGCCTTGGGAGTTGCAGCTTCGGGAATACGTCTGTTCAGAACAACTCTACTGTAGACTTATTAATTTTTAATTTTCATATCTTCTTTTTGACCTCCCCCGTAGAGTCTTATAAGCTGTAACTGTCTGTACACGTCCTGTTTCATGACCCTTGTAGTTAGGACTGCTTGTGAAACGTGTTTAGTGCTCCTTCTCATATATTCATACAGGCTTTAGTTACAAAATTAATTTCTATTGAAAAGTAGAAATGCTGTAGTAATAACTGTCTGTTATGAATTGAAAGATAATGCTTGCTTTTTTTTCTTGACAGCACGGAAGGACTCAGTATCAGCTTTTTAAAAACTGGATTTGTTGAGACATCTCAATGTCGATCCGTTTTACAGCCGGAAGGAAACAGCGTTTTTAAATATTCATTTTGTTTTCCAGATACAAAGTCACCTGCACTGTATGTTTACCCCTCTCCCTTTTGCTGTAAATTCTTTGAGGCATGAAATAGCTTGCCAGTGGTCTCTTATGCTCAGAAGTTAATGAATGGTTATCAGTTTATTGCAGATAATGAGTTAGCTACTCACTGTAATGCATGCATAAGCTCATTGTGTAGATTTTTTGCCTTAAGACAATGTTTAATCGGTGGTTGTAGGTTTAGTAATGTCATCCCAGGCTGTGCTTTCCCCAGGTCTCTGCAGCAGAAATCTCCTCCTTCCCCATTCTTCAAGCAGACAAGGTTAAGAACTTTTCTCAGCTTTGAAATCTTGACACAAACTTTGAGCAGGTGTTTTGGTTTTATCTTGCAACGAGTCCTTAGTATTCATTCCAACTGGTGGAAATAAATGACCTCTAATTTTTCCCAGGCTTGTACCTATGAAGTAAAGTCTCTTCTTGATGTGTCTGTGTCTCACTCCTTCTGGGGATGCAAATTTATAATCAGGAAAAACAAAATCTCTGTGGAGTTGCTCCTCAAACTAATTCCTATCAGGATTTCTAATAAAGAGAGAAAAAGCTTTTAATTTTTTTGAACTCTGTCTCCTAGAATTAATAATTTCCAAAAGTACACTCTTTTTTTGTTCATGTGTGTCTTGGTTTTATGCATATGCATGCTTCTTATGCAATAAAAAAGCTGGGTTAATTTTAGCTTCAAGAACATTATATTCTTGTAAACTTATTTTGTAGCTGAAATAAAAAGAAAATCATGCTTTAGCAGCGTCTAAACAATTTAGGTCTTGTTTTTGAGAAGTTATTTCCTAAAAATTAAGCTGAAGTGTAAAAAAGAAAAGAAGTGTTAATAGCAGATGGCACTGCTCATATAAGCAAGAAAATGCTTAGCTAGTGTGTTGGATTTTTTTTGGTTTTGCTTTGTTTTAAGTCAATGTAAGTGTTCTTTTAAGGCTTCTTCCAGACATGACAACCTTGGTTTTTTTTCTAGAATTATCCCAACACAAGAATTAGCTAGGAAAAAAATGACTGTATCAGACAAAAATACTTCCCTGCCTCTCACCCCCAAGCAACAATTTTTAGTTGAATTTGTCTTTCTTTTCCCCTAAACTTGCTTTAAATACTGAACACAAAAAAGTTAATGGGTCTAAAAAGCCTTAGTAGTATGCTCAGGTTTTTTAATTGCATCCTCAGTTTCACCAAAAGGATGCTCATTGAAAAGTTCAGTGCCAGACACAGGTTTTGGTAGGATGTAACATCTTGTAAACACGGGTAACAACTTAGAAAAGCAACTCTCAAGGGGTGTGAATGGCAAATTGATCAAAACCACGCATTTCTCATTTTTCTGCTAAACTCATGCAGAAGCCACCAGGTTTAATTTTGCTTAACTTATGGTTTGTAAGTGTGCGTGACTCCGTAGGCGTTGGTGATGTGGAAGGCACCCTTTTCCCTGGGTGGGGAAGACTGAGTGTTTACATATGGTATCACACGTGTGGCTTTGAACTATTTGAATGTTTTTAATCATATCAGAAATGCAGACTACAAATCAACTGTGTTTGGGAAGAGAAAAGCATTCCACTAGCGTCAGTATGTTGTTACTGCAGATTGGATATGCTTGGCATATTGTGTATAGTATAGTAACAGGACCTGCCCATTAGCAGGGACTGTTAACCAGGTTGACCCCTGTTAACCCCAGTATTTAAGGAAAAGCTGTTATGGTAGCACTGCTTGTGATGTAAAGGCTAATGTTTTCCTATTTGTAAATGTATTAATCTCTTAACTATAGTTTCTCTAGATAAGAAGTAAGATTGGTTATTTTGGTAATTTTGTGGGATTTCTTTTTTTCCTCAGTTGTGCTGGTGGCTGATCTTTTGGGGCTCTAGAACCTAGTACTTAGACAACACCATCTTTCTTGATGGGTTTTCTGTGTGTGTATATAAATAAGTTAGTTAAAAAAAAAAAAAAAAAGGCAAAATAACAAATGAAGTCTCTCTTGCAACTTAAAGGCCAGCAGCAAGAAAACCAGTTGTAAACCACCAAAATTAAATTAACTACAGTTTGATGATACTTTTTTTATAGGCAGCCAGAGTGCTGGTGCTCTACGAGAGTAATTTTCATTGATGCCTTCCATATGCCTCAGCTACTCTGAAATTTAAAGTTTTATATATATATACAAGAGATATTTTTGCACTTGCAACAGACTTTTTTTCAGTGAGTGTTACGTTTGTAGCACTCTCTTTCCCTGTGAACACAAGGTCTTTCCTTGGGAGGCACCTAGGTGTGTCAGCACCTGTAGAAGGGAAAAGACGTTGGACTTAAGGCACAGATGTGTCGTCTTGTAGGATTGATGGGTTTCACTTCATTTGTGACCTAATCGGGATTTGAACTCAAGTTTCAGGAAATGAATGCTTACTCTTGCTGTTTCATTTCCATAAGATGCTGCAGTGAATTAGAAAATTATACATCAAGAGTACATGAGAACTCAGAACATCTGTTACAGCACCAGTGAAACGTGCATTTTGCATGCCTGGCACAAGAGAAATAAATCCTTTAGATCTCCATATATTTTGGTGCTGCATTTTTATTTAACCCGTTTATGATTTTCACTTGTGAATTCTCCCTCTGTTATGTGCAGAAGGCCTGAAACAGTAAAGCCTCCAGCATTTTTCAGGATCGTAGGATTATGAAACAATTCATTTGCTGAAGTTACATCTCATTAAAACTTGGAATCTGGGTTTGAATTTCAACACTTAGAAAATCAAGTTTTAATTTCAAAGCCAGGTTTATGTACAGTATGTGCACAAGGAAAGTCTACTCCCCCCCACCCCCCGCTCTTGTGAGCTGTCCTGTGCAAAGATGTAGATCACTGTTGGTACCAAAAGAGATTAAACTGTTTGTCTGAATGTTTGTATGTGAAATAGCCAAATGCTGAGAGGTTTTCAGTAATGAAAGAGATTAGATCAGATATCTGCCTCCCCCCTTTTTTTTTCTAAGGCAAGTGAAGATTTTGATAAATTGTCTTTGTTACTGTTGATGCAATGTAAATATCTTTGTTCCTTCCTCATGATTGATCCCAAGCTATGACACTGGAAGGCTGATGTTTTTCTGGAGGGTTACTCAGAAAAACCCAACCCAACTCAGAAAGGAACAGAAATTTCAGAACAGAATGATGAGAAGGGAGTTCAGTCACACTGATTGTGTAAACTTGGGCTGGTTCCTTGTGTTCGGGCACTCACTGGCTTTAATCTGCAGGTTCTCCCTCAGATGAAAACATACCCTTAGTGCTTGTGGTTATCTTTCTGGCTGATGAGAAAGCATATTCAAGACTGAAATACAAGAGTATCTTCAAATGATAAATCTGGCTTACTGGGAATTATCTAGCAGAATTTGAACACTTAAATCCAGGCCTCTACGTGGCTGCAAGATGTTCAGATTTAAAGGTCTTAAATGGGGAACACGTCTCTTATTTATAGTGCTGAAGTGTTTAAAACTACTTCTGTAGACGCCAGCTATAATCTAAAGCTCTGTACGTGTCTAAGAAATAATTATTTACTTGGTCTGGCTATTGATGCTTGATGCATTCGATGATTACTCTGCCAGCCAAGAAATGAAATTGCTAATGAGAAACAAAATGACTATGAAGAACTGAAAACATGAAGGTTGAGTCAGGCACTGAAAAAGCCGTGCAGATTCTGCTTTTTTTTTAAAAGCCCTCCATTTCAAATATATGATATAGAGTATAAAATTGGCATATGCTGTTATATGGAATAACAAATGCACTCCTGAGCTGGGGAAAAAAAAAAAATCTAAATTATGGATTTTATTAAGAAAATATTAGACAGTATTGCAGTCTTCCATGTTCAGTTGTAACACACTGTGCACAAAATCTCTCTGTCTATATATATGTATCAGCTGTCCTTGCTGTGAATAACTGTTTTACATCATTCGACTCTGTGATCATTTCTGCAATCATAGAATTTTCTGTGAAATGGTTTTGGTGGCTCAGAATTAACTTAAAGTGTATAGTGGAACAGATCATGTGACACACTTGCAAGAGGAAAGATTTATTTGATTAAAAAAAGACTTTGGCAGCTGTTTTTCTTTCTGTTGACAGATTATCTTTTATATGTGTATGGATTTTAAGGGAGGTGAACTTTACAGGAGCTCTGTCTTAACTTCTGCCAGAGTCAATTCAGTTTCATTTCTAGTTATAAGATGTTCTTTTTTCATGGCTGTCATATATACCAGATTTAAAAAAAAAATAAAATTAGTATGCCATAGAGGAGGTCAGAGCTTTTATTTAGCTTTAGTTTTGCAATTCAGGACTCTCTGTAATCTTGCAGTGAAATTTTTCACAGACTAGTTTGTGTCATGTAAGTAAGCAGAATTGACTTGACATTATGTATTCTTAGCTGTTTTGTGGTAACAAGAAACAACTCCTGCTGAAAAAAAGCAACAAAAGCCCAGTAGCAATTCCGTTGAGGTACATGTGCTGTTAACTAGGAAGTTACAAGGAGGAGAGTATTGCTCAGCTGCTATTGAGAGTGGGAGAAACTAGGTTAAAATCATGCAAAAGCAATTTGTTTGTGAACAAAATGAAATATGCTTTTATAAGGGAATGTACCTCGCTTCTTAGGGTGACATTTTCTCATGGAGGAGACCTGCAGAAGGGTAAGCTTGAGAACTGAAAACTAAGGGCTCTGTGAGATGGGGACTGCTGTCACTGCTCGCCTCTGTGGAGGGTGGTGAGCTGGGGTTCTGATTACCGAGAGAATGGGCCGATTTTAGTAAGCAACAGGATGCTACCCCATGTGGAACTGGGCTGTCCCCTCTAACAGCCTGCCTCGTGGCACCCCAGATCAAACTCTGTTTAAAAAAGAAACAACCCCAAACCAAAAAGGCAGAATACATTACTGATCTCTTGCTATACTGCGTGTCTGTTTCCTGGGTCCTTAATGGTGTGCCTTAGAGATGCACCCCACTCCTGTCTTAACTGGAAGCCGCAGGACTGCAGCGTGTGCCTCCGCCGCCTGCCGTTCCATCATGCTGTGTTATTCAGGACGGGGCGACTGACAGGGCCTGCCTAGTTCTGCCGCTTGCCTTGCAGAACCCTGGGAACGCTGCGCCTGTCCTGCCTCACTGCACCGATTTCCAGTTGCCTGTAGCTGCATCCAGAAACTTGTGGGAGCCCAGGGCGGTTGATGAAGTGAAGGAAGACTGCACATACCAACCTGTTGCTCCCAGCAGCCTGGCTGCAGTATCCTGAACTACCAGGAAGTGTCAGGTGGCCTTCAGGAAGAACACTGGGAAATAAATGCCTTGCAGGAGATTAATGCAGATATGACACAAAAGAAATGGCTGCAGGGAGGTCTAAGGAGCCCTATTTTGTTGATTGGGCTGTAACAAACTAGAGCTGAAGAACCAAGGTATGCGTTATAACTGTGGCTTTGCAGCCCAGCAGCAGCTGGTGGCCCAAAGGCCAGGGTGAGATTGATGGCTTTGTTCTACTCATTCTATTGCCTGTTCCCATCAGGTGTTATGTGGTTAATAGCCCAAAGCTTTATTCCCTTTTATCCAGAATGAGTATGGGTAGGTAATGCTAGACAATAAACAGGGCAAAGCCTGCTTTGTTTCTTCTTAATTAGGGTATAAACCTTGTAGTTTACTTCAGTTAGATGTTGGATCTGGGTATCATGGTATGCAAATTGTCCTTGGTCTGTTCGTTAATATGTGTTTATTTTATGACTTCCTTAGCTGTATGTGATGTTGCATAGATCCTTTTTTTCCCAAGAGTCAATTATGAATTTTTATGGTAGGGTTTTTTATGTTAATTTTTGTGATATGTCTCATTTTAAACCTAGTAGAATTATTATCCAAGATGATGCTATGGTTGTCCTCTCCTATAGAATAATGCAAATCAATGAGAATACATGCAAATTAATCATTGATTATGGGGAGCCCTCCCAGACATGTTTATAGCTGCAAGTCATCTGCATTCATAGTCAGTCACATTACAGTGATTTTACTGGTCTGAACTGTGGGCACTGTCCCACTAGAGAACAGAAATTGGATTTCTTCAACACCACGTGAGGAACGAGCTCTTTCTTTCCTGTGTTCCTGTTACGAGCAAGTGGGCTTCCTCGTAAGATTCCAGCAGGGTGTTATTTTGGTAAGGGTTTACCAGTGGGGCTACACTGTTCTCTGGGTGCCTGTAGTACAGCACTTAGTGGGGTTCTTGTGTGCTTCTGCAGGGTGCAGAATAGTGGCTGCACAAATAGCTGGAGCATGGCTTCCAAGACGATAAAAGATAAAGTTTATGTTTCAAAATCTGTCTGTTTCCAGGTATTTTAGAAGTCTGCTTTTGAGCATAACAATACATTTTAAATGCATAGAAACATAGATGTGCATCTTCAAGTTTGCTCAAAATTCAGGATGTTTTGGAAACTGAAGATATAAATAACTGTTTGAAATAAGCTTAAAGCCTATTAGTAATTACACTACTAATGCATAAGGTATGCATCTTGAAATTGGAAAGTGGATTGGTTTTGTTCTGGGGGGGGAAAGACAAAGGGTGAAATTTCAGAGCTTTATCCAGTCAGTGTAGCCTGACTGGAATTATGTTATGTGAAGAATAACATTTCATTTAAAGTTGCAGTTAATCTTTTGGTGCTTTTAGGAGGTTCACTTCTAATTGTGAAATTTTGGGGTTTTTATCACTGTGGTGCCATGTTGTTTGTCAGGTATTCATACAACAGGGTGCTAATCTCAGCTGTGGCTGTCTGTGGCCCTGATACCACTGAGCGATGGCTGAGGAGGTTTGGAGTCCCATGACTGTTTTTTGGTTTGGAAGCAATGGCTTTAGTTTACAAGAGCAAACTTTGCTATCCAAAGATTAGAATTTCTTTTGCTATGCAACTGATAATTCAAATACAGTTCTGCATTAAAAACAGACTTGAGACTTCGTCTGTGGTTTCTGGTGAAAAGCCATCTGTTATTACAAATGGAGATGTTTCAAGGATGTACTTATAACAATAGGAAAGAAGATAATTCTATTTTGAGTTAAGCACATTAATCCTGGGTGATATGTTTACTCTTGGGCATTAAGTTTATTCAGATTGAGTATTCCTTTAATTTTTTTCAGTAAGAAAACTGTCTTTGAGAGAACATAATCACGAACTTTTTAATTGATGTGAAATATCTAGAGTTTTTCCTCTGAGCAGGATTTTTTCCTCAAAAAGGGAGATTTAAACTTGTAAACACTCTCTATAGATAGTGACTATGAATGAGAACTGTTGACAGAGCCTTTCTAGGCATCCCACAGCCACTACCATCATTTTATTAGCTCTTCCAAGTAAATTAATATAATTCTAAGTCTGCATCTCTCTTACGCTGTGTATTGTATTGCCCTTCTGTTTTCTATAGGTGTTTAAATTCCTGAGAATGGGTCCATCCTGACTTCTACAATCTTTATGGTAACTTTCTGAACTTTTAGGATGGAAATAGGTAATTTTCAGTTACTGTCCAATTCCAGAAAAAAATTGATAGTTGTCAATCACACTTGTCCATATCGTTGACAAACATGTTAAACAGCACCAGTCCCAGTGCGTCGCTCCTGAGCATGGAGGAGTTGACCCTTGAATACTAGATAGCTGTCTTGGGCCCCTCTTCCTTCCAGGGCTTTGTCATGTGGTACTGTGACAAAGCAGATTCCCGAAGAGGCCAAAGTCTGTCCTTCTGAAGTCCAGGGTAGTGAGGTTGCTGTGCACCCTCCTTGCTGCCCTGAAGACCTGGATCTCCATTGCACGGTCACTGCAGCCAAAGTTGCCCTTGAGCTTCATGTTATTTACCAGCCCCTCCTTGTTGGTGAAAGCAATGTCCAGCATGACAGAAATGTCAATAAACAAATTCCTAAAGTTCAATTAGTTCTTCAATTATGAAGCTTTTAAGTTGTTGGTCAGTTTTTATGTCTTTAAATGTATCAGCTGAGCTGAATAGTGGAACAGTGCTAAATATGTATGGCTAAGGAATGTCAATAACTATGAAAATAGAGGAAGAATTATGGGCTCTTTTTTGGGGGCTTCCAAGACTGAAACAGGGTTAACCCAGATCTTTAATTTATTGAGCTAGAGTATGCTATTTATTAGCAAGCTTAATCAGTTTTCCCCCTAATAGGAACTTCTAAATCCTGTAAAAGTAATGATTATTTTCTTATGTATGTAAACCTCAGAACATTTGGACAATTACATTTGCATGCTGTATTAGCTGTTGATGTTTTCTTTTTGTTTGGTTTTTTCTTTGTGGCTCCTGGTCCTGAAGCATTTCCTTTTTTTTTTTTTAAATTAGAGATTTAAAACTTCTTTCCTAATTTGTGGTATAGAAAGGAATGCAGTTGACTCTTTTTTAAACAGGCACCCCATAACCTCATCTATTTTATATTCTATTGAGTTAGACTAAAACAAAATACTTATACATAAATCAGACGCTCTGCTCTTGATTATTGTGGGCAGTGATGCAGGGACCAATTCTAATAGAATTTGCAGGGAAGAAGTCAATTGAGTTTTGACAGGGGTCATGTAGGATCCATAAACTCCCACGGGGCAGTTATCAAAGATGTAACTGTATGCAATGGACCATAACACAGCTAATGGCTTTTACTTACTGATTCTTGATTGAACAATTAATTTGACAGTGGTCACCGTGCACTTTGCCCTTATTAGATAGGTTTGATAGCACAAACACTCTTACAAAACATTAATAAGCTTCAAGGTGATTTTAAGTTCACAGGTAATGTTTCCAAAAAGCTAGTTAGGTATCCACTTTTGCTTCCTAGGGTGTAGTTCCTAGTCAGTGTGTTTGTTCTTAATATTATTAATGTTTTGTAATACCCCTCCCCCAAAGTTATGTGTTTGCCAAACACCATTTTAAATCTTTAATTGGTTGGCTGAGCTGCTGCCACGTGGCCCCTAGAAAAAGGAGGAAAAACCTCAGAAAAAATAGTACATGTGTATTCCTGTCTATGTATGTGTGTGTGTTTATTTTTGAACAAAAATTACCCTATGGCTGACCTGTTTTTTGGTGCACAGAGGAAAAAGCAGTATCAGGTTATAATCAACAGAGACACAGCATTAAGTAATATCCCTTGACAGAAATTGAAAGGATTAAGAAATAATTGCCAATTTAATTTGGGGCTATTTGCCTTAGCTATTTATGCCTGCAATTAATAATTTCAAATGGTAATACTTTCATTACTGGAGCGTTGCTGTAGTAACTGTTTTTACAGCAGAAAGGGAATATAACACATAGCTTTTATCCTGTACAGTATAACTCAGTTGAACACATTCACTCTATATTTACAAGCGTGATAATGTGTCTTATCTCATTCAGTGTTTGTGTTTTGAGTCAATGTTATCTTGTCTGCCTCATGTTTAGATGGGTAAATAGGCAGGAAAACTAGAAATTTGGCATAATTTTCAGTAGAAACTTTAGCATATTGCCCTTTAAAGTGTTTTCATAGCTTTTACATATATAAAGTATTTCTGGCCAAGAATAGTTGATGGTAAATATTTCAGATTCTGGTATTGAATGCTAAAAAAAAATATTCAGTGACAGAAAGTAATCACTTCCATGTCTGGATATATGTTCAAATAATCATTTTCTCTTCTTTTTGGAGTAGGAATGTAATTATTCTGAGACAGTTTTTATATAGCAGCTGGGTATTTAGTGACATTCAAAGCTCAGTTTAGTTGCAAATCATTCCTATCTTCTACAAGACAGTCATGTTAATCAACCTTTTTTTTTTTGTGGCAGAAGTTTGGGCTTTATCACCTGCAGTTGTTGACTCATCATCAGCTTCTGTGAAATCCAAATCTATGCATACATATGAAGAAAACTGTACAGGAAAAAAAATAATAACCAAAGATGATCAAAGTGAAAATAAACCTCTGCAGAATAAAAATAGACTCTTGGGACAATGTGTTTCATAGTGAAGGCAGCTGAACCATCCCTCTCCCACCTGGGAGCAGTGCTTCTGAGACCTACTCCTGAGGAGATCCTTGCCCACAAACACTGAGGGATGTGTGAGTGCATAGACAGAAGGGGAAGTTGTCAGAATTCTGGGGACAGTAAAAAGCCAGCCACCCTTTCAAAACTGCGCTGCTGGAGTTCAGTGCTTTTGCCTGAGGCCAGTTTCTGCTTGTTCATTGAGTGGACACAGCAGGGCTGGCAGTACTTTGCTGTACCAGGATGGTGCTGCTCCTCTCCCTTTCTGTTTCCTTTCTGTGTGCCCATCTCCTCTGTGACCGAGATGCCCGTTGCTCTGAGCTGGCGTCCCTTCACATCAGTCTCCTTTGTGCTGTGAGACATATCTGAGCCTGTTTCGTAGCACCTCCCTTAAAGCTTTTTGATAACTTGTCTGGCAGTACCATTTCAGTCACACAGGGTAATGAACAGCATTGAAATGACCAGCGTAGGAAGCAGTAAAAGTCACATTTTTATCTACCAGGGTTGTTTGAAGAGACTTTATTTCTTCCCTTCCCAATTTTAAGGTATGGGTGTCAGAGTACCTGAAAAATTAAATGCCAAGGTGTTGTGTAACACTGAAATCCATGGCATAATCTTTCTTGGTTTTCTTTGAAACAATTTTTCTAGTTTAAATGGGCTTAAAAATCCGTTCCTGGCCTTGGGTTAAGGTTTGTGGCTCATGAAGCACAAAGACTGGGGAGGTCCAGGCTTCCAGACCTGAGGGCACAGGACACGAGGTTATTGCTATCAGTAATCACTTTTCAAGCCCAGTGACCGCAGACATGGGGCAATAGCAGGGTTTGACCGCATGGAGCTCGGCCTGTCCAAGCCTCAGCTCCTATTGAACAAAGCCAGCGCCAATGCCCCTGTGGTGGCCAGACTGCTGACAAAGCTCATCAGCTTGTGCTGTGGGGCAGGAATGCTCCTCCTGTCAGGCAAACCCTGGTAAAGCATGTGCTGGTATCTCTGCTTTCCTGTGGGATTCCGAATATAGGTTTAGACACCTTTTTTTGACTTTCAGTAGCCCTGCTCACGTCTAAGTTGCCCAGCTGCTGTAATGTGGGATCTGCATTCAGCAGGCACAGACAGCACTGCAGCTTAGGGGGGGTACACCAGGGGCGGTCAAAATGAGGAGAAGCAGCCGTAATGTTGTTCTATCCTTTGTACCACTACCTCCTTTTGCAATGATTATACTCATGAAAAGTTTGACTTTCCTAAGCTGAGACAATTATTATTAAGGTATTAAATTTTTCCCCCTATCCATTATTAATTAAATGATAAAATATTCTGAAAAAGGTTCATTGTGGATGGATTTTGTTTTCAGAAAGTTCTGATTATGTGAAGCTGGGAGATTTATAATGAAGATATTAAAGCAAAGAAGCAAACCAGGAAAGATTATTCAATAATGTGAGTGCAGTGATAGGACTGGATTCTGCCACCATAAATACTATTTCCCATCTTCAGAATACACTATAGAACACTTCTAGTGTTTCCCAGAAGTACTAAATTTTAAAATAGTTTTTAAAATAACATTTTTCCTTTTTCTTTCAGTAAAACTCTATCTCTGCTGTTCACAATGTCTGGTATATTTTTAACAGCTAAGCAAGAACATGCTTTGAAAACCAAAATATTAAATACTTGCCTTGAAATGCTTGGTACTATGGTTGACTTAAACTGTGTGTTCTAGAGGATATTGTTGGCTCCTGGGTTATGGTAAATCATTGTGCACGAATGGAGTAAGTGGAAATAGCAGTGATAAGTGCAACAATTTTCTTAAATTTTAAATTGTCTTTATAGCATTTATTATTATTAGTCATATGGCTGCTAGATCAAGGTTATCCTTGACAACTCTTGCATTGAATCCTATATGTATAAGCAGTAAATGCCCAGTTCTGTATTCTATCTGACTAGACAGAGCAAGGAAATTCTATTGTGGATTAATTCTTGCTTTCTTTGATAGCAAATCGTTGAACACAGACCCAGAATCCATGATAATAAGGAAATCTGTTTCCATTTGCAGTAGGCTTTTATTATTCATTCTTTGTAAAACATTTAGCAAGGAGTATGGGCTAACATTGATTACTCCATAATTAGTGCTCACAGGCAGTATGGTTGGAGCCATGTTGGAGGGGAAAATTTATCAGCTGTTAAAAGCCACATGACTTGCATAGAAGAACCAAAGTGCAAGCTCTAAAGTGTATTAAATTGCCATGTTTATCATCTACCTAAATGCTACTGTCAGTTCTCCAACTGCTTTATGTGCAACTGCTCCTCAAAGTGAGGCAGAAGTATCATGCATTTTATTCATAACAGATTGAACATGAGGCAATTATCAGTAAGCCATTAAACGGTGAAGCTTATTCCCCAAGTCAGGAAACTAGAAACAGGTATTCTGTAACAGATTGGGAAAGGGCTTTTCAAAATGACCACATCATCAGTGTGGATGCACAGCAGAGCATCTGTGCAACCTTCAGGCAGTCATTTATATACATTAGTGAGAGCATCGGTCTTTGTGTGACTCCTGCAGGGCATGCAAACACAGCTCAACTGTTATTTTGCTGGAAGGTTTTCTTGCCAAGTTTTATTAAAGTACATCATGGGGTAACATACAAATGAGATAAAATGCCTAAAAAGACTATCTCTGAGTCTGCTTTGCTACTGTGACTTGCGAGCATTTATTCCAGAGTTTGTCTTCCATTATGTTTCAAATCTTCACAGGATTTGAAGCTACACCCATCTTCCTATGAGCCTGTTCCCCATGTAGCATTAAATTTAGTCTGCTTGTCTCCTGTGTAATGCCAGTGTCACTGCCACCAATGCCACTGATACTGTTTGAGCTCACTAAAGCTTCAAGCATACGAAAGGATTTTGTGGCAGCAATGGCTGCAAGAGAAGTTTGGGGGGGGGGGGGGGGGGCGCTAGACTGCTCCTTTGGAAATGGTAGAGGCAGGTGGTGTGCATCCATGTCTGTGGACACATGCACTTCTTCTGGTATTTGGACACTAAAGAGTGGTGGAAGGACAGAGGGCTGCAGCTGCCACTGCCCCAGGACTGGACAGGTCTCCTTTCTCTGTGAATGCAGGTCTGCTGCCAGGATGAGCAACCAACTGTTACTGGCTTTTCCCCTAAATCACTGCCCCTGGGCTCTTTTGAGCTGCATGGCTTTCCTGCCTGCTTTGCCTCATTCCTTGCAGTCTGTTTGCTACATTATCTTGTTTCTTATTTCATTTTCTGTTTCTTTGTTGTACAAACAAACAAAAGTTAAACTCTACTGTTAATGTGAGTTCAGAATAGGCACTAATGCCACAGTACTTTGAATTTTCAAGAATTCATAATACTGAGAACAATGTTTTTCCAGTTTTGTGGAAAAGAATCAGTTGCACAGAGTTCAAAACAATGAAATGAGTAAAATTAATTTATAGCTGTCTTTTTAGAGGTTCATTTGCTCAATGCGTGAAAACTCTGACTTCTAGAGTAGTTGAACCTGGAAGTGAACAGGTGCAGGGGGAGAAAACAGAATTCTTCCCTCCACCACCTCAAACGAGGATTTTGGCACAAAGCTGTGTTGCATAATTGCAAATATCAGATTGGAAGATGTACTTCTAATGTGATGATGTAGCTTTTGAAGTTGTGTCTTGTATTTGAGCTGCCAGTGACATTTGAACCCCTATAGCTAAGGATATGCTTGTGAACAGATACTGTGTTATGTACTGTAGTGGGGATTTGTGTAATTATAATTTGTCTTCATAGTTTTATATCTTCTATGAATCAATGCTTTATTCATGCTCAAACTTTCCATCAGCTCAGTGATCATTGGAAGATATCGTGTGTGTAGTGAAATACAGGAGTCAATCATGGATATTCTGTATCTATTAACCTGTCTAACCTTTCCTTTCCTTTTGGTATGATGGATGGAGGAATCTTTGCCCCAAGCTCACAAGGTTATCGTATATGGATGCCCCATCCTCTTTCAGATGGACTTACTGAATCGTTTCAGTAGATGAACAACTACATTATTTTCTAACAGTATTTGTGTAGTTATTGAATGCTAGGTAATCAATTTACTGTTACCATTTATTGTTTTGTACTCAGTGGTCTATTGCAAGCGTTTTGGGTTTGTGCTTTAAATGTGGTAAGCTTCCTGGCTCTGTAAAAAACCCTACATAATTTCTGCTCTCTACATATACCAAAATATTTTTTTTTAATAATGAGGGCTATATATGCTTTAGTTATGACTTCATATATCCACACATTCAATAAAATTATTTTTGGGGAGGAACAGATTAAAAAAGTTTTGGGTTTGTTTTTTTTTTCTGCTGTTGCTGCTGCTTTTGGTTTTTTTAGCAAGAGATTTCTTTCTTTTGTTGTGTGGAAAGAGACTGTGAAAATGTGTGGTGTATACTTGATACAGTGCTCCTTTGTTGAGTCTTCAGACAGTTTGAAAGAACTGGATATTCAGGTGATGTTCTCATTTCCAGAAATCTGTGGGTTTCCTCCTTTCCATAGTTGTCTTTATCCAGTATTCTTACCTGCAGCTGTCCACTCATCCCACAAACATGTTTTCCACTAGAAAATGCTTATGTGTAAGTGTTTTATATGCATACATATTAAGTATGCTTTTAGAATCAGAATTTTTGTCATCTTAGAAAATGTGCTTGAACAGTTTTAGCTCTCAATCAAGTATTTGGGAACTTAATTGGTTTCTTCAAGTCATAACTATGAGAGTTGTAGTATTTCCTAGTAGTTACACAGAATGAGCAAATTTTAAGAGTACATGAGATCCAAGAATGAGCAACTCCTCTTTAAAAACACACATCCATTACAAAAATGGACTAAATAGGCTTTTTGGTTTATGGCTTTAAGAATTTCAGTTAGCTGTTATAAGCATTATAGGATGATAGGGTACTTTATCCTGCCAATTTGTCTGTTTGCAATTAGCTTAGGATACACTTAATAAGTTATTTTAATACATCAGAAATTAAATGTAATCATGTACTGCGTTTAGGATTTACTTTTCTTGCCAGCATTCAAAAACATTTGCTCTTCCTCTTTTATATGTTTTTTAAAATCTCATTTTCCTTTCAAAGTCAGTGTCCTTGTGAAAATAAAATCACCTTCTAAGGCTGTGTAAAAGTGTTAATGAATTGGTAATCAGTTTTTATCCTTAGCTAAGACTCTGATTTTGAGTCGTTCATTCTTAAATATTATACATAGTCCAAGTCTCAGTGGCTCTTTATTTTTTCCACACATCTACTTTTTTTCTTAATATGTGGTGTTATTAATAAGGATGTTATATTTTCACTCTAAAAGAGATTTGTAGCACGTTCTTTTAGTGTCCTGAAACAACTGTCTTGGCACTGCCTAGTTTATGTTAATCTGTTTGGTATTTTCATAGGTTATATACTTTGGTTTGGGGTTATGTGTTTATATATGTTTAGTTTTAGCAGATGACTGCATATTTACTTTGGCAATATCATTAATTGTTCAGAAGACTTTTATCCTCAAATCCCTTCGTTTTTCAGACAGACCTAGGACATCTGTTTGTAATTTTGTCTTGAACATTGCCAACACAAATTAGTCTTGGAAGCAAAGGCCGCATTTTAGCTTAAAATGTTCACAGACATTTTCAAGGTTCATGAGTTTTACAAGAACGATTAATACCAAATGTGCACTAATCTGGATTTCCACCCAAGATATTTAAGTGTCTTTAAAATTTGAACTTTTCTGTTTCTAATGCAGGTAGGTTAAGGAATTTCTGCTGTCTCTTGTGGAGTGAGACATTGCTGCCGTTCATCTGACCCATAGTTTAGGATTGGGAATTAAAAGAAATCTAAAAGACTTGGTTTGTGTGGGGTGTGTGTGATTGATCCATGGCCTATCATGGTTTTTTTTTTTTCCCAAACAAAAACCTGAACTTTTAGATTTGCTTTTTTTCCTTTTTAATGAATGCACGGTGGTAAGAGCCTTAACTTTCAATCTCCCACAGAATGCCTCATCTTCAACAGCACAGTGACCTAGTATCATGCTGGGAACTTTTAATCAAATTGGATGAAAAAGTAGCTTTATATGAAGTGCAAACACGTGGTCCTGAATCAGTAAATTATTTTGTATCACTGTCTTCTGTATACTCTCCCAACTTAAAGTGGCTTAGTTTGGAAGCATCTGGTGTGTGTCTGTATATATGTATAACAGCAAATGCAAGCCTTTTGGCTTTCCAGAAAGTTTCTCTCCGTTAGGAAGAATTTAAAAAAAATGTTTGAGCTACTGATGTGAAGTTAACCAAATTTTGGTTAATTGTCATGTTACCACCATGTACTAAGGCATCAACACTGGAAACACTAGTGTACAACAGAGGATGCCACTTGTCAGCCCCCCAAGTTGAGGTTATTTTAAAACAAGTGAAATACCTGTCTAAGAGAAGATCGTAAATTCATTCTGTCTTTAAGAAGAAAACTTGAATTATTTCTAAGTAAGAATACAATTAAATTGAAATATGTCTTTTTCTATTGACAGCCCTGAACAAATACACATTCTTTAAAATAGCCTGTTCAGTGTGGAAGCCATTACACTAGTAGAAAATGCACTACATGTCACTTCCAGAATATATTTTACTTTTAAATAAACAGACTCAAACAATATGGATTTTTCTAGAGGTTAGATTTTGGATTTAAAATCTGAGTGGTTCCTTGGCTGATGGTAATTTTGTTCTGTGGTCTGTACCTGCCAGCTGTCAAGATTTCTCATTGTCTCCCAAGTTGAATTTTGCCATGGTTGGAAGTAGCTACATTGTGGTGGGCTAAAGGTATTTACCTTTTTGTCATTATGTTTGGCTTTCTAGATTGGAATATTTTTATAACCTTTGTTTTGTACTAGCAGAGGTGATTTCCACAAGCAGCGCTTACAAATGCAAAGGAGTTTGTTTTCTTCAGACAAATATTTTCATAGCAGAACTAGGTTTTGTAGGTGAAAAGCTGTGTTCTGATAGCTGTGTTCACTGAGAAGCAGCAGATCTCTTTTTCAGACAGTGCATTCAGGTTTTGAGTCCACCAAAAGCAGGTGTGGAGTCTTCATGTTGAGTTCTTGCTTTCAGCTTAATTGTAGGTGTGATTTGGATTCTTTTAGCTGCCTTAATGATCTATGTGAAATTAATCGGACGCTTCAATTCATTTAACTAGCTGAGAATATCCCAAATTTAAGCAAGTCCAGGAGCCAGCCTCCTGATTAAACCAAAAATCCCCAAACTAAGCCTGCATCTCCCACAGTTTATACTGACAATTCAGCTTTGCTTTTTCTGTTCAGACCTTAAAACACACCTACTCCAGTGAGTGTTTGCTGTGCTGCCTAAGCAACCCGAGGTCCTGTGTTCCCTTCATGCTCCCGGAGATGCTTATTCTTAGGGCTGGCCTGCAGAGGAATGCTTTCTCTGCAGCTCTCACTCACAACTAAGGCATGTCGATGCTTTCATAAGAAACACTCAAATCAGCTTTAACTTAAGTACCTTTTGCAGCCATGGAACAACAGTAGGGGCTTAGCGTAAGCTACTTAAAGTTGTCGGCAATGCAACCTTTTTTTGAGTGAAGCTGTGCACAGTACTTGTCCATCCTTCCCTTCATTTATAATGCAAGTGTCTTTGAATGTAAAATTTGACTGGAAGCCAGCATTCAGGTGGTAAAATAAATTGAATGTAAGGTTTATGTGAGCCACTTGTGTGTGTGCATGTGTATGTGCCAACAGAGCTGTCGAAGGGGGCAGGTGCCCAAGCTGGTGAGGGGCCTCTTCTGATTTTGTGTGTTACTGCAGGCATGGTGGTGGATATTCAGAAAAGGTAGGGAATTGAGAGTGTAACATTTTCATGAGACATAGCAGGAAGTAGCGAATAGGAGAGGAAAAAATTTAGAATAGGAATAAGAAAGCCAAAGCAGTTGTACATGTGGATAAAAAGGTATAGAAGTATATAAACACACTTGAAAAAAGTATTTTTTTTTCCTGGCCTTAATGAAAGTGAGGTTTTTGCAAAACTCTGTGATTGTGATAGATCATTCCTTTCCAGGTGCTTTTTCAGTTCATTGATTTGGGGCATGGTTGGCCTTAGAAATTATCAGAGGCTCAGAGGCTGATGTTTTTCAAGCGTGTACTGCTGACATTTCTTCTGCGAAGCAGATCATTGTGTTGATTATTTAACTTCTACTGCTATCTGTAAGCCATATCAGCACTGACATACTTTAACGAAGACTAGCCCTCTCCCAGCACTGGCCCGTCGCTTTCTTCCTTTGCAAATAACAAATAACATATTTCTCATTTTCTTGTCCTGTGCTCTGTAAAGTCTGATTCCATGGTTGCTGAACTGAAACAAACAATCTGATTTCACTCATGACCCATTGCTGAAGCTACAGTATTATGATTAAAGGCCCATGTTTCTTGGCCATGGAGAAAATGAGATTTAACCAAAGACTTATAGTGATGTAAAAGTAATACTTTCTGGAACATAAAAACAATTTAAACTGGATAATTGTGCAAAATCCACAGCCAATCCATATCAATTTGTGATTCTCCATATTAGTTCTAAGGATTCTTGCTGCGTCTATGCTACTTTAAAGATTCTTCAATACCAGTGGCAATTTTTGAAATGGAAATTTGTGCACCAATGCATTGGGATTAGGACAAGTCAATGGGGAGGTAGATGACAACCTTTCATTTTATGACAGATATTATGGCTTGGCATCTCCTCCTTTTTGGAACATTTGCAATGGAATACTGTAAGAAAAACCAAGAGAACCAGTAGCTTAGTGTGAGGAAGTACATTGTATGTTGAAATTCCTATGACTTAATTAAGAAACTGATTCAATTGATGAAAATAATAGCTTCAGATTTTTAGAAAGCACTTGGTTATTGAAACATTATTATATTGTGTGATAAACTGCATTAGAAATGGAGGAGAGTCCATTTAAAAATACACGGTATCTTTTATTAAAACACTAAGTTTGAACAAAATTTCTTCAAGAGTTCTTTGTATTCTGAAAGCTTCCCACAATTTATTTCCATTTTTACATTTCCTTACTAAAAATTTACTTACTAAAAATTTTTACTTTACATTTACTTACTAAAAATTTTTTGCAAGTAGTATCTGTGCTTCTTCTGTAAATTAAGGAGTAGTTTCTGGGTGACACGAAGTAATTTGGATGTTCCCATTGGATCTTTTATGAAGGTATTGACTATAGTTGGAAACATAGCAGTATCGGTAAGAGGGGAGTAGTCTGTGAAAGAGGGCATGCCATTTGCAGGCATGCCTAAGCATGTGTGCATCTTCAAGCATGTCAGTTAGTGGTCCTGAAGTTTCCCAGGCTTCTCCTGAGGTTAGATGCCTTCCTGGTCAAAGTGTTAATTCTTCAGCAGGAAAGCTTGTTCTGAAGCTGATGATGACATAGGGTTCTAAAATACACTCCTGAATCTGGCCAATTTCTTTTTAAAGACCTTTCTGTTGAAAAGGGATGAATTAGGGAATTAGGAAGGGTATATGGGCTTTGTTTACTTACTGATACGTAGAATGGGTGGGAAGTGCACTGAGGTAAATTAACACTAGTGCTCTCAGCTGTTTGATTGTAATAACCTTTTTTCCCTGGGGGAAAAAAAAAGTCACTAAATTTCTAGAAGCATTTCTTCTGACTTTCTTTTTTGCTTCTCTACTAAATGGAAAAAGGAAACTTGAATGACTAATCTTTCAAATTGAAGAAACATCTATTACACTTTCAGCCATCGGATGTCACTAGAGTACAGAGAGTAAGTATTAGGTGATACGGAACTCATTTATGGCTTTCCCTGGCTGTTTATTTTAGAGCGAGGCTTTCTCAGATCAGTAGCTGCAGAATCTTGGCCAGCTCCATGATGGCTGTGACTTAGAGTATTGCTCAAGAAACGGATTTGGGACCTTGTCCTGCTTCTGTAGGGGTGCTGACATCAAATGAACTGGGGGTGTAAGCAAGCAGGATGAGCGCTTATTATCTCGCATACCCTCGTTTCCTTTCTGTTCTGTGGATGGCGTTCTGCAAGTCCATGCAGCAGTGTGGACCTTTGCTCTGTTAGGTGCCCAGGTGCTTAACTGCTTTCTTGGGCAGCACTGTGTACTGCCTGTCCTTTCCTGTAGGCCCACAGTGGTTGAGGCTGAGTTTGAGGACATTTGCAGGAGTTTCTGTACAAACAGGTTAACAGAATCACAGAATTGTAGGGGTTGGAAGGGACGTCAAGAGATCATTGGGTCCAACCTCCCTGCCAAAGCAGGCAAAGTTGAAGTGTAGAAGAACCTTACAAAGAGCTTTGAGAACAAGATAGACCTCCAATATTCAGCTCTAGGACTTTATAGTTAGGGAAATTAAAAGTTTAGGATTATAATTTTTTAGAGTAAGATTTCTTTCCATCAATCTGGCATTATGGACTTCAAGGCAGTTTTAAGGTTTAACTTGGGCTTTCAGCTATTATACATACATATATATATAGACCAGCTAGAAGATCTTGCTTTCCATCACTAATGGTGCAAAGCAGCTGCAATAAAAACTGTAATTTGACTTTAACTGCCTTATAGAAGTCAATAGTAAATATTTCACATATATGTATTCTTCATTTTCTGAATAATTTCTATGTAGCACAGCTGTCCCAGTGCTATTGTGAAATACCTTCATTCTTATTGGTGAACATCTCCAAAATTAAGCTATAGAGTGGGACCAACAAAATCCACCTTTTGGTGACACATAAAGGAGGGAGACAGAAGAGAAGACATCTCTTTTGTATTGACATCCAGAATATGACATAAGAAATTTTATTTAATCTCTTGGTAGTAAGAAAATCTGTAATATGTTCTCAGATCAAGTTGTTTAAATATGATCACCTTGATGAGAAATGAAGATTGCTGTAAGGATTGTAAAATAAAAAATCATCATTCACTAAAGGGTGTTTGGCATTGTGCTGTATAGAAACTCCACTCTTTTCAGGTATATCCAAGCTATGTTTTGTTTTGTTCTTGGACAGAAATTACTGGAGGTAAAAACCTTTTGGGGCTGATGGGGGAATAAAATGAGACTTCTCCAAGCAAAAACCAGACCTTTGTAATCCAGAAGAGGGGAAAGAGATTCCTAAACAGGAAAGTTGCTAAAACACAGAGAAAAGTAGGAAAAAGTTTGAACCATGACAGGAAAACCAAAATTCCTGTAGGCTGGAGATAGCAAAATGACAGAAAAAGAACTGATAAACTATAGAAGATTTGAAGAAAAATAGATGCTTAAAAAAAAATTGGAAGGTATGTGTTAAGAATAAATGTGTATGTTCAACTAGACTGAGAGAGAACTTGTTTAGGCAGCTGTTTGTAAATTTATTACACGTTTGTAGATCTGCTAAAAGTGGTCTTGCTTCAGGTTTTCCCAATGCCTCATAATTGCATGGAATAATTTAGGATAGCAGGTAGTGGTACCATCAATACTTGTCTGTATTTGGAAGAGGTGCAGATTTAACTCAGCCTCAGAAATGCTCCTATCTAAGGGAAAATTGTATGTGTTTAAAGTGTAAACCAACAAGAACAAGCACAGCAGAAAGCCATCCTGCTCTGGAGGGCTGGCTGGAGGTGCGAAAGCCGAGTTACTGATAGCAATAGTGTTTTCATGTTCTAATGAAAAGTCTTCAGTGGGATTTTTATGAGCATTCAGTTCATGACCAGAATGCTTTGGATCTCGGCAAGACCTCACACTATCAGATTGCACCTGAGCAAAGGGACAACAAGCTGTTTCTCTGGGCTCTGTGCCAGCATATGTGTGAACCTGTTTCCCCGAATCCTCATCCCTCTCTGCTGTCTGATAGAAACACATTTTCCCTTGTTTTGTTTCCTAGCTTTGTGGGTTCGTCAGCTTGTAAGCAAGCAGAACTGACTATCCTGTTCCTGTTGCCTCCATTTGTGTCTTAATTTGGGTGTGATCCGATCATAAAGGCTAAGCAGGTGAAAATGAGGGGTTAACTTGATGTACATCCTTACCCAATTCTAAACCTGTGACAACAAAATGCAACACAATTTATTTTGAGCTCATTGTATTGCTGTGTCTGTCCAAATTTGTTTCCTGAAATATTTTGTGTTTTGTTCAGCACTTTCATTCCTTTCAGATGGAACACATTTGGAAAGGACTTTTGGGTGTCACTGTTCTTATTTGGAATCAGAAAAGCAAACAAATAAGCATTTTAGGACCTCTAAAAAGTAGGTATTCTTAAAAAAAATAATAATTGTTCAAGTAGGGAAAGAAGCTAAGTAACAAAAAAGCTGATGACGATATTCCTCTCTGAGAGGGTCAGAGTAGTTTACATTTCACTAAAAATTATAGATGTATATGATCCGGGAGGTAATACTAGCAGGATGTAAATATTTACAGCAGTATGATATTTTAGAATAACAACTTTCTTTTTGTGGAATGTTGACTTACAGGTCAAAAAAACCAACAAAAACTTGGACACACAGCAGATTAATGAACAAAACATTTTTCATTTTTATAGGAAAAAGTGAAAGATGGGATGTTTTGTTATACTTGGCTTCGTTGGATTGCAACCACATGTTCCAAAAATGAGTGTGTATATATATATAGGTAGCTTTTTTACATTTTCCTAAGTTATAGATACGACCTTCTCATGATATAATATAATCTTAGTCCTCCTCAGTACTTGGTTTTCTCCTTTGATTAAAATTCCAAGGTGGGATGAATGTACTGCGTGACTGAAATTAATCTGCTTAAGCCTGAAATTGCTGGATGCGTGTTGACATGCCGACTGCGGGCAAACACTGGAGACGGCCTTGATTTGAAGGAAATTGTGTCAGAGCAGCTTTGCAGGGCAAGTAGGTGTAGGAGACAATTTGTAGTAGTTACCTTGTGCTCTGGGAGCCAAATTTTGCTGTGTTTCTGCTTCAGTGCTCTCTGTGGGGGATAGCTGGGAGTTTCGCTGGGAGGATAATTACAGTATTTTCACACAACGATCCATTTCTGTTGTGATGGCATTTGTTTTATTCATCGTGCATGTTGATAGTGTATGTGTGTGTGTGTGTGTACACACATGCTATGTGTTTATACACACACACACACACACGCATATAAATGTAAAAGGTATGTTAGCTTAAAGCTAGTCTGTCTTCTAGAAGGAAAAGGAGAGTCTGACTGCTTCTCCTCAGCGCTTTCAGTTAAAGTGCCTTGTAATACCAAAATAATTTCTGAAGTCTTTTCTTGGTTTTCAGTAGAAAGATTTTATTGTACTTTCCTGTGTAGGTTAGGATCAGAGGTGGATATTAAACGAAGAAGTAAAATGAAAATGTAAGATTCAATTTCTTGCCTGTCTGAGGGCCATATTGTTAGGTATTTCCTCCTTTAAGTTTCATCACTCATTTTTTTTGGAAAGCACTGTCTCTGAAGATTTTTGAGTTAACAGCTTAATGGAGAGGTTTATAGTTCTGTTCTTGACTGTATCAGAATAAATACTACACTTCTAGTTGCGCTATATTCAGAAAATCAATGTGAATTTCTTACTTTTTAACACTTAGCCAAAGGAGAATGATCTTTTGTGGCTCTAGATAACTTTTATTTTCAGCAAAGAATCTTGCACTGTTCTGTGAGTGGATATTTTAAAAAATCCAATCTTTTTCAAAGTAGTGCAAAGAAGTTTTGAAAAAATAAATATTTTCTTGTCAGACTTTAGCAATGCTGCTAAACAAAGACTAGTTTCTACATAGGAGTAGATTAAAATCAACCCTTTTGGAGGTATTTTTATGTTTTTTTCCAGCCTTGGTTCTGGCTCCTGTGACCCTCCCCGTCTCCCAACAGAAGCAGTAGGCACAATACCTAACATACAAAACCAGAGAAAAAATACAGTCCAGAACTTCCTGGCATTGGGTTAAAAAAAGATTAATTCACATACTTACTAAACACAGTTGTGTGTGCAAGTGGAGAATTTTTGCATAACTTTTAGGGACATAGATTTCAAAGGTGTCTTACCTGTTGTCCTCTTGTTTGCCCAGACCCAACGAGTTACATGGGTCCAGAGAGCAGCATACAGAATAACCTTAGGGCACAAAAGCCTGACAGACTTTTTATTTCTGAGGCCATGAGCCATGGGGCACATAGAGTATGGCTGCTTCTCTGCAACTGCAGGGGGGGTCCGGGGCCCTGTCAGGGGAGAAGGGGGAAAGTCCTGAGCCTGCCAAGTCAGCACCAAGGCCACCGGAGGGGCTGGGAACACCTGCTGTAGGCAAGGGCTGCAGGGGGTTGTTGAGTTTGGATTTGGGATGTTGCAGAGTCCTGCACCTTGGGGTTACTACTACCTGCCCCCCAGGAACCTTCATCCTTGTCCCCAGAGCTGTTCTGGGGCTTTCGGTATGCTGGAGACGCCTCCCCACCCCACCTACTGTGCTTGGTGCCAGTGGGAGTTAGCAGCTGGGTAACAGCTGGGCGCCAACTGTACCACTGCACTGCATTATGCCTCTGCTGGGAGAAGTGAGGGAAGAAAGTTGTAATTGCATTTAATATAATCCCTCTGCTCTCAGATGTACCCAATATAAAATGTCTGTTTGTTATTCACGTCTTTATTATTATAAGACAGAAGCATATTAGTAAAACAGTGAATGACATGTTTGCTTATGGTGGGTATTGATTACTTTCACTTTGTGACAGGTCTGAAATGCACCCACTTGAGAAAATCCAAGTAGACTTTATGCACTTGACATCTTTGACTGAATCACAGAGGTCTAAGAATTTGTTCAGGAAATTAGTTCAGCATGACACGCATCTGAGAGCGCCACTCTTTTATACTGTGTCTTACAGGGCTGAGTTATTAACTGAAAAACAATATCAACAACAAAAATGCAGTCAGGGATTTGTGTGAGATTGCCCTTTTGTCCCACAAGCTGTGGCAGAAGCAGAAGTGTGAATAAACTGCATAGGAAGGAGTGTTGAGCTCAGCCTGGTAATCAAATGTTCTGTCATATCTGACACTTATCTTGTGAGTGGGGCTGAAAGTCAAGTGCCTGCAATCAAGCAGAGAAGTGTAGATGCATTTTCATTATAAATTAAGTAGTCTAATTGTATTTGGCTGGGTTTTGTTGTGGTTTTAAAAATTATATTAGGCCCTTTCCTGGCAAACAGAAGTATTTTTGTGATGTTTTTAAAAGGGCACATGTTTTGTAAGTTGTGAGAGTGCAGGTGTGGCTCTGACAAGACTTGACAGTCAAGGCAAACCCTCATCAATGTCTTCACTCTGTGATTCAGACTTTCTTAGGATTTTAGCCCTCTGTTTTCAGGCTGTCTTCCTTGCTGCCACTCATACTTGGGAGCAGCTTCCCACGGACCTGGCTGCCTCACCAGTCGTCATCAGCCCCTCGTTACACTGTGCTGGTCGTCTTACACCTTTAACAAAAAGGAATTTTTAAAAAGCCAAGAGAAAAGAAAATAAAGTTATTTTGCTGTAGAGAGGTTCTGTGCTCCTTCCAGTGAAACTAACTTTCTATTTTGTTTCCTGTCTCATGGGTTTTCTTTTGTTTCCTGTCCATGTCAATCCTTTGGGATTTCCCCCATCCATCCATATATATCCAGGCCTATTTTTTTGCCTTCTCTGTACAGATTAGGAGAGCTTCGATGAATGCTGTTTGTGGATGTTAATCATGAAAAGATTTGGTAATATCAAATTCCTCAGGATAAAGAGTCTTCACCTGAGTGTAATAAGACTCTAGAGCATGACCAACTACTCCTGCTTACTTGTGGATTTTAAAAAATTTATAGATATAATTTTATTTTTGTTTTTCTAGTACAGGCTAAGATCTTCACTTGGGCTTGCTGTTTCATAAGGGTTTGTGGTCTTTTGGAAAATCTTGTTGAAACTCTATTGAAAAATGAATAATTTATTTTCAATTGATGCATCTTTCTTTCCTTTTCTGTTGCAGCAGAAACTTTTTCAGAGATTGAAGTATTACTGAGTGCAGTAGATCCAATTCTGTGCATGTTCTCATCCATGAAATTAGTCACATTAGGTGAGATACAGTAGATGCCTTGTGAGTAACCTGATACTATCTCCAGGTGATTACAGGTAATGAGAAATGCATGGGTGTATTTGAAACTGACTTGAAATTTGTTTCAATAAAGCCTGTGACATTAATAAAATATTGAGAAGGGCATGAATAAACTAGGAAAATTGCTCACTTCTTAAAACACTCTAAGAATACATTAGTTCTGTTTGTAGCAATACATGAGTTTTATTCTTGAATTCTTCATATTTAGATTAAGTGTTTTAGATCATGCTGTTTTATGTTTAAAATGTCATGTTGCAAGATTCATAAATACTATGAATCTGAACGAATTTTTGTAGTCCAAGAGGGAGAAGAGTACTGGAACAAAGAGCAACGATTTCCTCAGTAGCTTTACTGTTAAGCTCTGTAACAGGCATTCTACGTCTGCATGTCATTCAAAGAAACCCCAAAAGATGAATGGGTAGTTCATTCATTTATACAGTGTCAGCAGGGAGTCACCTTATTCAAATAATGTTCCTGGTACTGTCATTTTGGCAAAAATCCAAGTTTTGAGTGATGGTCCTTAGATTTTTGTGTGTGTTTGTTACTGCAGCATCATTAACCCTTAGGGACAGAGGGTCCAGAGGAAATAATCCTGCAGAGAATTGAAACCTCAGTGGATGCTGAAGGAGTTTGGTGCTTTGTGGCCACAGGTTCGCTAGTTGTATTACAAAAGAAGGGATGAATAAGTGTTGTGACTTAACACCAATGATTCCAGTAAACCCTGACATCTCTTGGAAAAATACCAAGAGGTATAACCAAGGCAAGGTCTGGTTGTAGTGTGTTAAGTCTCCCAGTCCTAGCCTGATGGAGAATGTGAAATCTGTAGGAGAGACTTGTCAGATAGTTAGGGGCATTGATTCACTTAAATTCTGTCTCCAGGAAGCTATAATCACTGTGCTTTGTGAATCTGTTTTGTTTGTTGCTGCTGAGACTTTCTGGTACTTTAATGTGTATGGGACTAAAATTGCCACTGCTCTATTATCAAAGTCCTAAGTCATTACTGTGTTTTGATGAGTAGCATTTAGAACAAAAAAAGTCTGCCTTCAAAATGGTCTTGCTCAATCATTGTGCAGCAGGGTGGGCACTTAGTCATTCATGTAATAGTATATGGTACTTGAGAGTTTTGATAGATACTGCTTGCATGGGTGTAGAGTATTGAATGCAAAGGAACCACCTAGAAAAAGAGAGGCTGGAAGCTCCTTTGTGACCCCTCTGATTCTGTACAGGCATGTACAGCAGACCAGTAATGAGCAACTGGGACATGCTGCAGAGTGCCAGTTTCAAGGGCTGTGACTGCACGTGGGGAGTTGAACAGCAAACCAAGTTGTAGGTGCTTGACTTTCTTTTTGCGTTCCAGGTCAGTAGGCATGTTTTTAGTGGTAACAATGCCTGCGATGGTGTGAGTGGTTCTCTGGTAGACTTGAAAGGTAAAAAACCAAGAACTTTACAAGTTAAAGCTTTTGGAGTCTCATCTTTCAGAAATTTGAAAGGTCTAGCTTCACCAAAGGTTTTAATTTATCCTGGTAATTGTGGAAAATCTGGAAAGGAGGTGTGGATTTATTATAAATAATTCTTTTATGTCATTGATACAACATGCTGCTTGCTATTAAAAGATGTGTTAAAACTTGTCTCAGCAGGGAAGAATTTGTACACCCAGTTTATCAACATGTATGCATACTTTGACTGCTTCTGCTATCTGAACCAATGAGCAGGGCCAAACAGCACTACTGTTTCCTATCTTTATTTTTAATATTTTTGTCTGCCGTAGTTATTCCACTGAAGTGTATTTCTTCCCCAAATTACTCTGACCTGAGTTTCTAATCTAGAATGACAAGTACGTGCTCCTCTCTCACAGGCTGGTTAAAGTTGTGTCATTGCTCAACCTTGAAAATGAAGCAGCATTTCTCAGCCTGCAAAATGAAGATTTCATGCTTGTTTCTAACACTGAATCATCCTCAGGCATTGCACCTTAAAATCAAAAACCTATTGGGCATGTACAAGATTTAAGATTCTGTTTATAGGAATCTAGCAGCTATTAGATTTTTTCAGTCTCCAGGGTAGCTTTGCAGGTCGCAAGGTAAAGAAGGCACTAGAAAAATATGTGCTTATATCTGAAATCTAATTTGTTTTTCTCCTGTTAATAGGAATGCCTACAAAATTTGTGCAATGAAATAGGGATTTTCATGCAGTAGAAATGAAAAGATTGTTACTTGATTGTAATGATCTGTACATAATGCTTCTCCTAATCTTTGACCAATTCAGTTATCCAAACTCCCTGGATGCTTATCAGAGTCCTAAGAGAGTGCATAAGCTGTTGTTTTTAATAACTCATGCATAGCAATACTTTATATGTCAGCAAAATATTTTTCGACTTGAGGAAATAGAGTTTGCTTTGCAGTAGAGGATAGGATGCTCCATGGTTTACCTGGTGTTCTGCCACTACTCCTGATAGTTTTGATCTCATGGCTGAAATCAGTGGGCTGAATTCATCATCCAAAAGTTCTAGATTGAGATTTGTGGGCATGTTAGTTTTGTCTTTTTTTTTTTAAAAAAAATTATTTATTTGGATGTGACCTTTGGACAGTGTTCTGCTATTTTGAACTCACCTATAGAAATTAAAGTTTGGGGGCAACTGAGTGGTGTAAGTGAAAGAAGGGTCATGTCATGAAGCAGTTGAACTGAGAATCTGAGTGCAGAGTATGCAGCCTCTAGATTACTGATGCTGGTGGAAGAGTTTTGGTGTCAGTTGAGAGCACACGTGAAAAGAAATGTGCAGGCACTGGGAATCTTGCAGAGGAAGGTCCTTCACCTGACCACTTAAACTTGCTCTTTCAGTTTGAAATGGGCTGTGTTAGATGCTTATCTCCCAATTAGGTTGGAATGCTGAAACGATCTTTATAGTGAGATTCAAGGCAGCTAAGCGTGAAGCACTATAGCAATGCAAAGATTGCACTACTAAAATTGACTTTTGAGGGTGAGAGTAGTGTGTCTGATCTGCTCCCCCCCGGCTTGCCTTGCAGCAGAATGAAGAATAAGAGAGGTACTGAGGAGTACATGGTGACAGTTTCTTGGGTGTAGCTGAGCTGTGTTCAGCTATGTGCAGCTCATCAGGTAACAGTGGCACCCAGTCAGGTGCTGTGCTTGCTTTGAGGTCAGAGAGATGGCTTGGAGCAAGTCTGAGGGGAAGTAATAAGGATTTTGCAGTCTATACAGTCCAGTTGATTGTATCATTACTCTTCTGCCTTCAGTTTTAACAACAAAACAAGTGTATGCTGTGTTACCAGCCTAATGAGTGTAAGTAACTTTGCATGTTAAGAGACTGAAATGAAAACCACCCAGTGTAACGGAGTAATGTGACATGTTCAGTATCTTCCACAGGAAAATGAGTGCATCAAAATCCGTGTCTTGATTCTATTCATCCATAGGAAATCTCTTTCCTTGAACTTGCCTATTTGAGGTGTAAGATTTGTTCTGTGTGTGCTTTCATGTTTAGTACTTACAGAAGATTCAGCGAATTTACAGAACTTCAGTGATGTTCTCTTAACTCGTATGACTGTAAACTAAGACAGCATCAGGAAACGGTGGTAAAGTCAGGAGGTGCTTTTAACATTAGCTCATGATGTTACAGCTCTGGCAGTTGTCTTGCTGGATTTCACTGGACTTTTTTTTTTCCCTCTAATTTAATTTTTATTTTGACCTCACTGTCCACCAGTCAGAAGTATTTTCTTTAGACAGAAAGAGCTGTTGACCTCAGACTCTGTTATAAAGTTAGGCCAGCCATGCTGAGAGGGATTTGGGGGTCTTGGTCAACAGCAAGTTAAACAGGAGCCAGCAGTGTGCCCAGGCAGCAGGAGAGCCAACTGTATCCTGGGGTGCATCAAGCACGGCATGACCAACTGGTCCTGGGAGGGGATTGTCCCACTCTGCACTGTGCTGGTGTGGCCTCACCTTGAGTACTGTGTGCAGTTTTGGGTGCCACAGTACAAGAGGGGCACAAAGCTATTGGAGAGTTTCTGGAGGAGTGCAACTGGGGTGGTGAAGGGTCTGGAGGGGAAGTCTTGGTGGGGAGGGGATGAGGTCCCTTGGTTTGTTCAGCCTGGAGAAGAGGAGGAGGCTGAGGGGAGACCTTGTCACAGTCTGTGGATTCCTGACAAGGGGCAGCAAAGGGGCAGGTGCCAATCTCCTCTTTTAGAGGCCAGTGATAGAACCTGAGGGAACAGCATGAAGCTGTGGCAGGGGAGGTTTAGGTTGGATATTAGGAAGAGGCTCTTTACCGAGAGGGTGGTTGGGCACTGGAAAAGGATCCCTAGGGAAGTGGTCACAGCACCGAGCTTATCCTCAATAAACATCTGGACAATGCCCTCAGTGCCATGTTCTGCCTCAGCCGGCCCTGTGTGGAGCCAGGAGTCGGACTTGATGATCCTTGTGGGTCCTTTCCAACTCAGGATATTCTGTGATTCTATGAACTGCAGGCTCACAGCAAGGTCTTACTTAAGACACCAAATGATACTTGCTTAAAACAAGACTCAAGACAGATAATGGATTAGCTAGCTGTGTTGCACAGCTCTAATTATGATGTTATCTACAAAATCAAACTCCTCAGAGCTATAGCTGCATGAAAAAAAAAGACATTTGATATCTTTAATGTTGATCCAAAGAGTCTCCAGAGGTGCTGAGTCACTAGTTGTATAAGAAGGATAAAGAACAAAAAGCTCTATTTGTATTTAGAACTAATTTTCTTTCTTTTTTTTTTTTTTTTTCTCTAAACAGGAATGAACATCTGCACAGATGCTCTCAGTGCAAGGTTGCTAAATACTGTGGTAAATCTTGTCAGGTAAGATGAAAAATAACAGCTCTAATGGGTTGAGGAAAGCAGGCTTTTCAATACAGCATGTACAGGGTCTCCATGCATTTTATGCATTATCATAGCTCTACACAGCAAGTTCTTATTTGTAGTTCTGGACAGAGTGCGTAAACATGCTGTCTTGTTTTATTTGAGTATTTTTATAGTTACAAATAATCAGTGTGATAGACAAAACTGAGTTGAAATCTGTGGTGTTTGGCTGTGCTTGGTTAGAGGGGGAGGAACAATTCTTCAGCTTTGCTGACATTAGACTGAAGGTTCTTGCAGTAAATCAATTTTAACTTCAAGAGTAATTTTTAACATGGAAAAGTATAAATTCCAGTTTTTTAAATGATTCCTCTTCACTTTGCATTTTGATTCCTGTTTGGTTTTCTAAATAGAGAAAAAAAGAAAACCAACTAATGGCCACAGTGGATTTAACTTTTAAGTCCTTGATATTCCATCATGTACTTCTATAAACAGCTTGCCAGAGTATAATCGGCAGTGTTCTCAACATACCAGAACCCCCGCCTTTTTAGGATTAAAACATGAAGGGGGAATGGAGGAAGATATGTCATTTTGATTCATTGTATGGCAAATGCGTGCAACGTACATTAGGTGCTTACTGTAGCATCAGTAATAATGCCACAGGTAGATTTATTGTGGGAGATCATAAGGAAAATATGACTGTGAAGAATATAAAAGACCAGAGTACTTGCAAGGTAAGTTTCAAACAAGTATCTGCCAGGAAAGTCATTGGTAAAGCTTCTGTTGGCGAATCTCTAATGTGAAATGAGACTGTGCTGGCAAATCTGCAAGGTGTAATGCAATGCTCTGTTCCAGCTTAGGTGTAGTAGCAGCACAGGTAGGAAATGTCCAGTGAAACCCAGTGATGCACTGGTATATTTGAGGTGCTGATTTGGGAGGGCAGACTCTCAGCATGCCAGCAGTAAGCAGCTATATCTCCTAAGCCATGTGGGTTCTGAGCCTTTTCACTTGGGTGAAGCCTGAGGAATTTTATTTGGGCTACACTGAGTTTTAAAGAGAGACAATGATTTGGGAGGAGATAAAAAGAGAGGTATTTGTATTGTTTCTGAGTTACTAAGTGCAGTGAAGCCCAGAGGAGGAGGGAGGCCTGGGTGCTGCCCTGCCCTGTTTATCCATCTTTCTTTTCCTCCTTCTAATAATGTTCATTTCTAACAGGTGGAAAAAAATCTGTTGCAAAACCAGAAGAACTTTCCTGGTGGGAAGGGAGAAGGGTCTAACCAGGTTGGCTGTAGTTGTGCACTGTGGGATTTATACCTATGCTGGATATGGGATATAAACACCTTGACTGAAAGCCAGGATACACAGAGTTAAGAAAACCTCCCACAGAGGACTGGGGGGTACTAATTTAAACCCACCAATAAATATTGTTAGAGACTGACTGTAAAAATAGGTCACTCCAGGGTCACAATTCTTTGTGGTTTCATACTGTGTTCTGTAGTTTGTATCCTTGTTGTCTTGGTAAGAAGAAGAAATCTCGTTGAATTTCATTATACTTAATGTGTTTGGAACCTTTCCCTCTCTCCCTGGCCAGTTGGGAGGAAGTGAGTGGCAGTCCCCTTTCCAGTGCTTCTTCTGCAGAAGAGCCAGGCTTAATTCCTTTTTGGCTTCAGTTTCAGCCAAAGTGCTGTTTTGCAGGAGGTGTGTGTTTGAACTGTTCTTCTTGTGGGAACACACCTCAATGGTAAGTGGCATATGATGCTGCTAGGTGGTACTGCGTATTTCATCTCATTAGGGCTTTATTGGTTGGGTAAGCTATTAATCATTTTGATGTCACTTCCAAAATGTTTAAAATTCTATGCAGCATTTATGTAGTGAAAAAAATTGACAGATAAAGGCTTACTCCAAAGAACAATTTTAGTTTAAGTGGGATAAAAATGCCGATATAATTGTATTACACAGAATGATGTCTAGACATTTACAAGCATGACCTTGTTTCTTCTAGACAAGAATAATGCTATTCAGCACTAGATACTTAACTTTTATTTGTCAGACAGCATGTGACACTAACTGTATTTGGATTAATGCCTTCTTGGTGTCATTTTTTCCCCTTGTAGAGTTATGGGTAAAGGAAATTAAATCACAAATCTCCCATGTATCTGAAAGAAAGAAAAAGTCCAATTTATCTATTACGCATAAGCCAAAAGGAGCGGGGGGAACAACATGAACAAAATAGAATAAATGCTACTGGTGCTGAAACCTAGTTACCTGAAACAATTCCCCCATGTTCATGCAGCTTAAGAAGAAAATTGTGATAGCCTTTGTGATCTTTATAACTAGCATGTCAGCATCCACAGGTGTGATGTGCACTTGCGCATATCACTGCCATTCCCTCTCTTTATTTTATTGCTGAACATGTAATTTCTTTGTATCAGTCATTTTATCATTTTCTGTGTGGCAGTTTCCTCACAGAAGCTGTTTTTCTGAGTTTGGGGTTTTTTTTTTTCCTTACTCCATATCTATGAGAAAATGTCACCTTCATAAGCCCTTGGTTATTCTGAGCTCTTGTCATTGTAGCAATTATTTGTCATATCCTGTTTTTTCAGTTTGCTTTTTGAAACTATTTGAAACAGCTGGGTGAATCCAAACATATACTGTGAATGTATAAATAAAATGTGGAAATATGCAGCATGTTAATGAAATGGACTTGGTGGTTTTGTAAATTATAAACAGAATTTTCATCTTGTAAATACAGAAGAAAAAAAAAAAAAGGTAATCAGAAATTGATTTGGGGGGATATCCTGGTTCTGGCCAGGTCAGAGTTAACCTCCCCAAGCAGCCAGCACAGGTGAGCTGACCTAGCCCTGGCTGTTTTCCACTCCACCTGACATCACTCTACCAAGGAGGGAGGAAAAGAGAAAAGAAGTATTTCTATATGTAGTAGCTATCCCTCATCTTGTCTCTTCTCTGCTGTGGAAGTGTTGGTCTTTTTCTGCCACTCTAAGTCCTCCATGAAACAAAAATTGCAGGTATATGCAACTAAAATATTTTTGGTTCTGTTTCCTATTTTGGTAAACTTTGGTTATAGCAACCAGTCCTGGTCTGAACTGTGACAACGTTATCAGACACCAGTACTCAAGGAAGGTGCCCTTACAGGTGCTTTGGAGCTGACTTTTGGGTCTGTAGCTGTTCCTCCCAGCCTGGCTCAATGGTTGCGATGCTGTTGGGGTTCTGGACTCCCTGGTCCAGCCCACAGTGAGGCTGAGCATGTTTGGGTTTGTGCACATATAAACATAAATAGCTATATGTGTGTGTATATATGTTAAAAATGGGATGTATATTATTTGAAATAACGTGCAGGGTTTTTTCTTTCTCTTCCTTTTAAAAAAATTCTAACAGAAAGAAGCTTGGCTGGACCACAAGCAGGAATGCAGGTGTCTTAAGAGCATCAAGCCTAATTTTCCTCCAGACTCTGTCAGGCTTGCTGGCAGAATTGTTTTTAAACTAGTAAGTGACATTCTTTTAGATTTATTCAGTGTAGCAGATTCAGATAAATACTTTTTCACTCTACATTTTTAATGTAATTAAGAGCTAGAAAGCTGAAGTGACTGGGATTGCTGAACAAAATTGGACTGCATGTTGCATTACAAGATTACTGATTAATGTGCAGAAATGCTGAAAGGATCAAGAGATATTAAAATGGACATAATTAAGCTCAAGGGACCTGTTTATCGATGTTCTCTTTCTATGACTGTGTGGTAGAATTCCAAACTACTTTCTGCCTCGAAGGAAAACTCAGAGGGACACTGTTTTTCTTTCTTTGATACTACTGAAGTTACTGGTGCTCTTCCTCGTTCAGTCTTAGTTGGATGAGCTCTAAGGGCAGAAACACTGTTGTCCAACCTTTCCTTTTGAGGGCACAATGCCATCATTTCAGTGTTGGGTTCTTTTAATCTCAATTACTTTTTAAAAAATTTTTTTTTCTAAACTCTTGTAAGTCCTGGGTGCTTGACATTCCTATGGCTTTATTAAATTTTCTGTTAGGTTATACAGCTCATGACTCTGTGGGATTGTAAATCAAAAAGAATTTGCCCATTTTTTTGCTGACCCTGCCATGATTGTGTCTGTCTTGAATAAAAACATGTGCATTTGTTGTGGTTGGAGGTGATAAAATGTGATTTAATGTCTTAATTTACACATTGTTGGGAAGAGTCTGTGCATGATTGTTTTTAAAGGGCAAATAGATACCTAGCTCTACTGTGCATTAATTATAGTCACATGAAATCTGAGACTGCTAACCTCATAAACTGCTTTCAATTATAATGTGAAGGGTCAAAGTAAATTACTAAGGGTAACTTCTGAAGTAAAAAAAAGTAGAAAGTGTTATAATGCCAAGAAAAATTTAGTATTTTAATGATAGTTTACAGAAAGTATGGAATGAGCAGATTTATGTTGATGCTGTTAGCCTTACCTAATCATCTCTACAGGCATATCACATCAAATAATCAATCTTCTAGAGTGCTTTCAAGATAAAGTGTGCTATGTAAGTATTAATTATCTGGTTTTCTCTACAGCTTAGACAATCAGCATGGCTTTCTGAGACACTCTACTCCTTTTCCGATCTTCAGTCAAGTAAGTAATTGCCAAACATATTGCAGGAAATACTTCCAAGTTCTACTTTATAGAATGGTCTGCTCTGTAGAAAACCAGAATCAAAGACAAAACCTGCTAAAACCTCTGTGGGGAAGAACAGTTTGTTCAAAGACTTTTAATACCAAAGAGCTTTAATAACAATTCCTATGTACTCCTCTTAACTCCAAAGCACAAGGAGTTCAGGACTCCTAGATGTTAGCCAAAGTTGAGACTTTATAGAACACAGTACAAATGGCCTGTGACACTTGGGTAATCTGTAAAGATTTTGGTTAACTCCTTTTGCTGCTTTCACAGTTTCCTTGCTAGAGTGAATAGATGGATTCTATGGTTTTGAAGTTAAAATAGGCCAAAGGAGTGGTTTGGGGTGGTGTGACAACTTCTGGTAGCTGTGATGCTTTTTACTGCCTCTGTGTCCTCGAAAAGCTACTGTTATTTCATAACACTTTTCTCAATTACCACACAACTTAGAGATGAAGTTGATTTACTTTCCTTGGGTGCTTGTTAGAATCTATAAGAAAGTCAGAAAAGCACTTTGAGGGTGAAGTATTTAGGGGAAAAGGTTTCACTGGAGATAATAGCATGAACTAGAAATACAGGCTGTGATCTGGAGCAAAAAAATTCTGAGGAAACATCTGTAGAATAGAAGAGTTTCAACACTAACCAGAATTAAGAGAATTCTAATTGATACTCCTCATTCTTTTTTCTTTTAAAAAACAAAATCAAAACCAGCAGCAAAATAAACATGTGGGGGCATCTAGTTCTTTACAAAGTTCTTTTCCCAGCTCCACAGTTTCTTCAAATTAATTGTGTACCCTTAAACTCAGATTAAGTAGGAGGGGTGTCTCTGTGCAGTGTTACTTTTTGTTAGGTGCCATTTAATATAAACCAATTCCACACGTTTGTGGTTCTACAAGCTCACTATCAGTTAGGATCATTCAGAAATCAGCTTTGCTTTCACTTACCAAGATTCAGTGCCGTTTGCGTGCTGTAGTGTGGGCAGACTTTTTGCTACTTTACTTGGATCAGTATCAGAGCTGCATAATTAAATCCCCATGATTGTTTAGAAAACTTTTCACAGGCCTTTTATAGCATTTTCTCTCCCACACCAGGGTTCTTCCACAAGTGAAAAATAGTTTTTTAAAACCACAAAATGAAAACATTCCCAAATTTTCTTTCACTTTGCTTTTGGCCTTGGCTTCTTGATGTGTTGTGAAAACCAGTTCTTGATCATTTGCCATTAAAGATCCCATGGGACTTTTTGCTGGGATCATTAGCTCTGATGTCCTGGACAGATTCCAATGTGGAGAAATGCATTCTGCACCTGTATCTGTCAATGTTTCCTGAAGTTCCACTCGGATTTGTTATTGTTCACATCTGTCCTAAGCTGCTGTGCCCATCCATGCCATGCTGCTTACACAATCCTCCTTCTCCATTCTAGAGGTGTTTATATTTGCTTGTAGTGAAGCAAATCATGCCTTCCTCTCTTTGTCATAAGACATTTTGCAACGTACATCAAGTAGATTAAGATTAATGACATGATGTCTTGAAAAATTACATTTGAAGGAAAAAGCTTCTTTAGTTTCAAAGGAAGAAGAAATGCAATGGTATGTTTATGATTTTTAATTACTTTTTTTAAAACTTGTTTCCCAGTCATGTAAAAGTTTGCTGCTTTACTTGAAGACATAGTCCCCATAGATAGGATACTCATATATACCAGAGATTTCTATACATGGTGAAGATCACACATGCCTGAGTTTTTAAAAAGTACACTTGCTTAGGCTTGTGAGATTGCTCTCAAATGTCCACACTGTAAAGATGCACATGGGTAGCACTATGGGTAGATATAAAAAGACAAATACTTTGGTTAAACAGGCTTGGTCTCAGGTGTGGAGGGACATAGCTCAGTATTTTTAAAACTAGCAGGTTTGAATTTTGTGAGGAGCTGAATCTGACAGCTCTAGGAGAGCATGTCTTTCCTTCCTATCCCTAGTAGTGATAGACCACTCCTAAGATTCCTCTGGAGTCATTGCTGGCTCAGCCCGTTGCAGTCACCCCAGGCATAGGTTGTAGATGGCATTTCAGCAGCAACAACTGGCCACTGGAACTGGAGCAGATCTTGGAAAGTGTTACTCTCCACTGAAATGGAAGCAATATACCACAGATAATACAGGTGCTTCTTGACCTCTGTATGTAGCATGAAAACACAATCAGAAAGTTTGCAAATAAGGAAACCCATACCAGACTGGAATCAAATTGTAGGTCATTCCACTGGAATACTCCTGTCTGGTAGCTAATCCTGGGTACCAGCTATTTTAGTAAATCAGCATTTAGTGCCCTGCCAGAAGTAGTTCATAGGAGATGATTAAGGCAGGTTACTTGTGTGGTGTATGTGAAATGGAAACTCTATGATAGCAAATTTCCAACCTGCAAAATAGCCAGTACCTTCAAGCAGAGGGATGGTGTGAGGGATAGAGTGCAAAACCCCAAGTATTGTATGCACCAGACAGCTGTTTAACCAAACTCAGTGACGTCTGCATTATTTGTATCCTCTTAAAGTGAGTGACTGGGAGTTAAAGAGGAACACAGATCTTGAATTGTCCTTCCAGGAGGCAAACAAACTTGGATCCAAAGCAGAGGGAAGAACTTTTCCGTTCCCACTAAGGATGGATGTTTAAAATAAAATAACAATTCACCTTTATGAAGACATGAAATTGATTCATAGTGCATAATAATCCTTTTTGCCTTTTGTCACAGACTGGTGCTTGAATCTGTTAACCTTCACATTCCCCTTTTGGGGCTTACTCATTTTGTGCCAACTGTCAGGAAAAAGAAAGTGTGAAGCAGGTAATCAGGCACTGAACTTACTAGGGCAGCTGAGTTTAATTTTCCATGTTACCAGTGACCTGATGTATGCATGATCACTTCATTAGAAAACAGGGCACCGTTTTTTCCTTCTGCTTTAAGATTTCTATCCATAAAGCATGAATAATGGTGCTTTAGTATTTCAATAAGTATATTGATTTTTTTATTTAGATAAATAGTATATAAATATTTATTCATATAACTATTATATACTCAACTATTTGCTTAATATTCTTCCATATACATTCTGTTCACCAGCTGCTGTGTACAAAGCTACCTTTGTCTCTAAAACACTTTTTGATCTACCAGCAAAAAGTGTTTCTGACACCTCTGTGGAGAATACAGTATAAAAATATGCACTGTTGCAAGGAGGAAGGTACTGCTGCATAAACTTTCAAGCACATTTCTAATGTTACAAACCCAGATGCCTAATTTTTGCATGTAATGTCATACATCTGCTTTCACATCTGCTTTATCTATTGACTTTTGATCTTTAACTCACCATTGTATTTGTATCACTTGGCAGTAGCAACCTGATAAGCTATTCTGTGTGTTGATAGGTAGCTGTCACAAAAAATGACACATGTCCACCCTCTGTCAAAGTTGCCCTCAGTCAAGATTAATTCTGGGAATGGAAATGTCTAGGCTATGGCTGCTATTGGAGATTTTCAAAATGTTGGAGAAAGGTTCTGTTTACGACACAGTATATTTTTTTTTCCTTTCCCCTTAAGATGTTGAACAGTTAAGTGAAGAAATGAGAGATGGCCTCAGGCACCTTGCACAGACGTTGCAACTGTATTTGAAAACAGAGATCCAGGATGTGTCGTGCTTGCCACCTGCAGTTGACTTTTTTCAGATCTTCGCAAAAGTAAGTGTTAAAATGTGATTGCTTGACAACTCATAAATTATCCTTTCCTTGTGTTCTTGATTTATTTTTGAGTGGGAGTTCAGTAGATACATCCAGAATGTGATATATGGCAAAGTGAAAGCTAACTATTTATTTTTTCTATTCAGTCAGGATGTAAGCAGAGGTATAGCTTGTATGTAATTGTAACGCTTCAAAATTAAAGCAGCAGCCAGAGGATAAATTTGCCTTCCTCTTTTAAGATTGCCATGTTAAAGCTCTTGGGGAGAGGGGGGGAAAGTTGCATTAAAAACAAAAAAAAGTTCAAAAACAATTGAGTCAGTCAACCTAAGAAATTTTTTGACAGTGCTAAAGAGCATATAGCATAACTTTTTAGCCTAGGATTTTTCTGCCAAGTGCAGTATCTTATATTTGCAGATATACTCCTGTCCTGTTTTGTCATTTTAGTAGTATGTGCTAATGGGTGTTCCTGACAGTACTGTATCCCACAAACTGCTTTCTTGCAGGCAATGTGAATTGTTTGCTCTAAAAGGCTACTTGAAATGATAATTTCCACAATCTGTAAAATGTTTATTACATTGCTAACTAAATATTGTTGGCTTTGCTGCACATATTTTATTCTTTTCAATTCAGAAGGCTTCATTTGAACAATGCTAGAGGTATTACTTCATATGGAGAATACTTAGTTTTAATTTGATTTGTTTTGAGTTTTCATTGTTGAATTCTACCAAGAGATTTTTCTTAACTCACCTGTTTTAATTTTTTTATTAAGTGTTGACTTCATTTGAAAAGCTCTGATGTTTTTCTTTATGATATAAATAAAAGGAAAACCCTCTTTTAAAGAAATGAAAGTGCAATATATGATTCTTTTGCATTTTTAAAAATCTGTTTGCACAATTGTGGAAACCTCTTTTGCAGTGGACAGGAGGAATAGGAGTAATGTCAGCAACTGTGTGGTTTCTCTATTGGTGATTAGACTGCTGTGAGGTAGAGTTGGAATTTTCCTTGAAAAAACATGCAAGCTGCAATACACCCAAAGAGAATTGTAGATAAAAAGCTTATACACTACCTATTCTTCTCTCACTGTTTTACTGTCTTTTGTTGGTGCACTGGTTTGGCCTGAACTTTGTCAGATGCATTTCACATGAGATACCCATGCTGTGTTGTTATCTGGTTTAGAGAATTTGTCCAGTTGATGATAAATCTGAGTATCAGACGCTGATCACTGCCCAACCAGTTTGAACTGAGTTGCAGCTTGTGCTCTTTACAAGTGTTGTTGCCTTCTACGTAGTAATAAGCTTAAGACAGAGACTGGCTGTGGTGGATTTGCAGGAGCAGTGTGATGATTGTTCAGTGTATTGGAGCACTGGTGAAGAAAATAAGGAAGCTTTTTAAATTTTCTGTGTGCGTGAATGCACAAGCATCTATGCTTATGTGTACCTCCTCTTCCATCCCACGTATTTCAGCAAGGTGATGGGAGTGAGCATTAAGAGCAGAATGAAAGTCAAGACTCCTCACCTCCATATTCTTTTAATGTGGAACTAGGAATGCTCCTGTTAATGGCAACATTTTTTCCCACTATGGATTTGCTGACACAAAGATATTTTTAACTCCACATATTCTTTGTGTTGACTGTGAACTTGTCCCACTCCTATTAATTTTACTGGAAGGTACCATGTTTTGAAGTTGTTGTGCTTTTTTTTTTTTTTCACTGTCCCCCCTCCCCTTTTTTTTCCTTCTGTCTTCCTTTCTTTTGTCTTCTGGAAATTCAGAGGCTCTAGGATTAGCAAAGGAGGCTTTATTTCCTTCTTTGTTCATGTCTGAGTCTGTATGACAGTCCAGCCTAGGAAAATTGGGAGCGAATGATGTAGACCTGCCCTGGATACATATGCTTCATATCAGAAATAATAAAAATAATTGACAGAAGGGTCAGAAGAATCTGATTGAACAGGTGAGCTGGTTGGGAGAAAGGAGCCATTGACTGAATACACCCATATGCTTTATATTTGAGTAAAATTAGTATCTCGTTTGGAGTTCTTGTCAAGCACAATGCTTTTTGGAAAGCTTTACTGTCACTCTAATTTTCCTTCTGGTAGTTTATAACCTTCCTGATTTGGTTGTCAGATGAGTGTCTTATGAGAAGTATCACTCTAATATGCCCCCATCCCTAGTGAGATAGCAGCATGTGTTTTCTGCCACTCCCATTGAATGTTTTTGGAAGATAAGCTGAAGGTCAATGGAAAAAATACCGGCCTTTTTTTCCTTAAGCTGAATAGGGATGCTTATTCCCAGCAGGTAAAATTTAAGGCTTTGGAACTGTAAAGCCTGATAAAAGACTTATGTGGTCTCTTCTCTGTAGTGTAACTCTAAAAAAGACCAGCTGTGATGACTTTTCTGTGTGGTCATAGAATAAAGAAATACTACAGATACATGACTTCAAGATGTAATCTTGTTTTCCCAATCTCTTCCAGCATTCCTTTCAAGTTCAGTAGGTGCTTATTCTAACATTGAACTATTTTGGATCAGTCCTTTCATTGCATGCCATAAAAAGATCCAGTCAAAGGTCATTTTTTATTCTGTTTGATGCTGGATCCTCAAGAAAGAAAATAAGCAGACAGCCAGACAAAAGAGAAAAACGGTCCCGCAGCGAGATAACTAAATTCCAGATAATTCTTGGAAAATCTCCAACCTGATTTGGGTCAAAAGATCTTCTCAGAAGCTCTTTTAAACAGTCCTCCTTCTCTGCTGGCCACTGCTCTTGTCTTTGTGAAAATTAATTATAGTTTTATTCACTTTCCTGTGACACTCAATGGATGGAGAGTTCCCTTGAGTGCAAGCGTGTGGAAACTTCCCATCTAAAATCAAAGCAAGCTTTGCCACTTTTCCATGGGAACAGAATTCCACCCTAATGTATTTTAAGTTTTCATAAGACCTGGGGAAAAATATGAGCTGTACTGGCTGAGGAGGTGTTTCAGAAGGGGAATATACCTTCCTTTCTGACAGTGTTGCCCTGTTTGACTAGACAATTTGCTTTTGTATCAACTGTCCTTTGAGCTAGATTTTTTAATTCTTGCTATCTGATCACTGTTCAGAAGTGCCAGTTTATTTAACGTGCCATTTATCAAGGTTGCGACTGTTTTTAAATTCTGATCCTCAGTATTAAACAGAATTATCTGCAGCTAATTACATGATAAGGTTTTAACTCCACTGAGACATTTTCTAATGTCAAGATAAATTTTTGACACCATGATTTTATGGTTTAATGATGTTTCCATAACCTTGAGATAAAATCAGTCCTTGCTTTTTATTCTTCAGCTTTTACTTATATGTGTGAGGAGGTGGCCTGGAATTCTGTGAGACATTTAATGTATGCAGAGCAAAGAATTAATTTTTTTGGTATACATGTATGCTTCTTTTCATAAGAGCAGACAGAATCACATTAACTGAGACATTGGATGAAATCTGTACCTACCATGTTGGCTGTAAAACTGGGACTACACTGACTGGAATCAGGCCTAAGATGACTTTTTTTTAAATAAATGAAATACAGATGTGGTGTCTTGCATAGAATTGCACCTACTCATATTATGTCAGAGTTGACTTTTGAAGTTGCCTGTAAACTTTTCTTTGCAATTAATGAAATTCTGTTGTTAGGTAAAATGGTAGTCTAATCTAATTTTCGATACTTTTATAAAAATAGTAAGATATATGCAATCTCTGTCATTAGAGAACTGTAAGGTAGAATCCAGTGGTGGTTAATGAACTGTAACATGGCAGCTTTCTAGAGCAGTTTATTAATCTAAAAATAAAATTTTGTTGGAAAATAAAGGGCTTCAAAAAGATGTCTTGACAAAAGAGTAATAATTTTTTGGGAAAAGGGTGCTGGATTGAAGAATCTTGGGAACCCCATAGAGAAGAGAGGATAAGAGCAATCTGCCTAATTTTTCTGTTGTGCAAAATTTCACTTTCTGGACAGTGTCTTTAACTATTCGTGGGGTGTTAGGGAATAGAGAGAATTTTTAGCTTTCTGAAAGTTTTCCCTTTTCTTACAGTTGCAATCTTGCCACTCTTTCTTATGAGCAGATTCTACTTTGTAGATGTGCTACTTTCATTCAGCTTGCTAGAGGGGTCACACACCTGAATGTGTATGAACTGAATATGCCTCTTTATACAGGTGGTGTAGTGCCCAACCCCCTCTTCTCAGGAGCTGGCCTACTCTTTCCTTTCAAGGTCAGTTTAGAATTGATGCGGCTCAATGACAGGGTAAGAGCAGGTCTAAGTAAGTGCAGAACTGTAAGTCTAGGATAAGATGAAAAAGAAAGTTGTTATCCACATACATTGAAAATGTATATGCATCTTTTATATGTCAGATAAATTTTTTTCTACCTCATTTTTTTAGTGAGGTTTGTGAGGTTGAAATTAAAATGAAGAAGAGATTCAAGTTTGTTGCTGTATGGAAGTCTGTGTGCACTCGCCTCTGACTACTCAGCTTTAACCAAAAGACTGGTTGTTTGTTTAGGCTGTTGCTATAATTGATTTTATGTTTAACTTGGGAAGTAAGGAGGCTACTGTAAAGTGCAGAGGTACATCCTTCAAGAGACAAAGTCCCCCGGTCTCTTTAAAATCCTTCTTTTAATTCCTCCTATCAGTTTAAATATATTGTGCTTTTTCTTCTAAGCTTTCAGTACTTACTGTTTATTCCACTCGGTGCTGAAAGAGTTTATTTTCAACATAGAGGGTATTAGTACCAATTAAAACCCAAAAGTCTTGTTAAAGAGATTTTGGTGGGAATTTGTGTAGGCAGAAGAGAACTGGAGGTTGAGCAGCGGCATCTTAGTCTTTGTAAAGTCTGAATACTAAATTATAGGAATCTATTTGGGTATCTTTTTAAGTGCAAGTTGAAAGAATCTGTCTTAATGCTATGACTGGAAAGAGTATGTTTAATCTTCACATTGCTCCCCCAGATCTTATAGGTATCAGGTAGCGCATGTTTTCTGAGGAGACCTTTGAAGATGAGGTATGTTTGCCTGGTCAGAGTATTCTTCAGCAGCACTTTTGGTCGGTTACTCTGAAGTAGTTAATGTAGCTAGTTAATGTGCTAGTTAATGTAGCGATTCATGTTAGCAGGAAAATGGAAGTGGTTTGCATAAAAAAAGTAAAAAGAAATATTAGGATAAAGGTAAGAATAAAGTTATGAGCAAGTTAAGAGCTGTTGAAGTCATACAGGTAAAGGTTGCTTTCTGATGGCAGGTTTTCTGATCTAATTAACTCTGGATGCACTTGTCTGGTTTTCCTCAGATTAGGAGGCCATGGCCTTCTTTTTCTGGAGATCACCAAAGCAAGTGTGTATCCATCATTGCTATTTATGTAATTCAACCCTGATGTATGTTGCTACCCTGTCTCAAGCAAACTTGTGTGTTTATGGTAAATTGAAGACCAGGCCAGTACCTACAGATTTATTTTTAGCCCAGGAACCTCTTTTGCAAAAACCTTTTGATAGTTACTTTTTCTTATAATTTCAAAAGCCTTGTGATTTCTAGAGATTATTATACCTGAAAAATCAGTGGTTAAGCCTAGGAAGACAACACAAATTTGTGTTTATGTCAATCTTCTCAACTGTTATTTTAGAGTTGGAGGGAGATGTTCCTGTTCATCAAACTATACTGGAACCATTTTCTCTGACTACTGCTGTTTATAAGTCTCCTCTTTTGAGGAAAGAGGACATTTCTGAAGTAGAGGGAGGGAAAAAAAAAGTCAGGAGGTTGTTTTGTAGTGAGGAAAAATAGGGAAGGTCTTGAGGCCATTTAACAATATGTTACTTGGTCTGGGATCAAAGGGTTGTCTCCCTTGTTCTCCCGTCAACTTTGCTACTTTTGAAAGAAGAGGAGTAAGTAGAAATCAGAAGTTGACCTTCTTTTGTCATTGCCTGTAATTTTGGTATGTTTATTAAATGGCAGTAATGCTTTTCACTTGCATACTGCCCCTGATAAGGATCAAGAACTTGAAGATTTAGCAGTGATTATTTATAGTTTTCTTGTGTGGCAGACTAATGTCATTTCTAAGGAAAAAAATTAAGGCTAATAGAGAGCTGTTGTATAGCTGTCTTTTCATAAGAGGTCTGTATGGCAATCAAAACTAAATCATATCTCTCCTGCTGCACAGTGTGACAATCACACTCTGCTGCTTGTTTCCACAGTGTAGCAAAAAGTAAGTGTAAAGACAAACAGAATGGGAACAGTTGCAAAGAGAGTCTCTGTCTTAGGTTTGAACTTTTGAATTTTGCAGATACAATTCTATACTGCTGCTAAGGTTCTCACTACCTTTGTTTAACGAGGTATTCTTTCTTAAAGTCAAGATTGAAGAGAAAGTAGAAACCCCTGTGGATCAGTTTTGGAAGTGATGGTGTAAATAGAATTTAAAGAAAAAATAAAATGTGAAGAAATATTGCAGCAGTACTCGAGCATGAGGGTGATAAACAGTCTTGAGATTACTCCTCTTTACTTTGGCAAATGAAAGTTGTGTCTCTACAGGAAGTGATTTTTGTCTAAGGTGATTTTTTTTTTTTTTAGGTTTAGTTATTTTCTGTTATTTCCCCATTGAATTATAATTTGGGGAGACAATTTTCCATAGCAATTATCTTAATTCTTAGTCACAATGCTTACCTTCAAGAACAATAGGATATAGTACCAGACAAGGCTTTAACCATCCTATCTGAATTTAAACTGGAGAAACATGGCTATGTTTAAAATACAATCTTTTGCTAAACTTGCTGCTGTGAACATAAGACTATAATACCACAATAATTCAAACTGAGCTTATGGTAATTTGGGTCCACTCATTTAGTTTTTGTGTGTACCATCTGTTTTACAAACCACCTGTAAAATAACAAACACCAGGTGTAGAAAATGGGATAGAAGAGTTGTAAAACAGCAGTGGTTGGGTAGAAATTTGTAATAATTTGTGTGTGGTAGGAAAGAAAGCTTTTCTTTTGGGGACTGGGGGAGTTGAAGGAGGAAAAACCTTTCTTTAAGGAGGTTAACTCAGCCCTGATTGAAAAGCATAAGCTTCTACAAAAGTTTTACTGGTTTGAGTGGGCTGAGGGTGGGGCGGGGAGGAATGTTTGTATACTTCTTGTTCGGTTGACCTTTCTTCTGTCATGCTAAGTGGGAAGTAATATGACAAAAAGGTGCCTGGAGGAAAAAAAGGCAGGGTAGTGTAGACTATTTTGCAATTCCCTTTTTCGAAGTTTTTTCCCCTCCCTCTGGTTTGGGTGTAGAGCTATGATAGTGCTATGACTGAAAAGGATCCAGGTGGTCAGGGACTTAATTACCATTACTTTGGGTTTGCTCTCAGCAGCATTAGGTACAAAATACCGTGCTTAAAAAGTTAATGGACTCTGACATGGGATACACATCAGTCTCCTTTCTGGCACCCTTATTGAAGTGAACGGAAATGCCACGATAAAAACCTTTAGTGGTTGTGGCAATTGGAGTACATGCACAAAAATATGTGGGGTGAGGCACCTTCTATGTTTAGGAAAAGCCATCATGGGAAAAGGTCATGGAGATGCTTAATAAAGATCTGAGTAGTAAATGAAAAACACTTACATCCTCTATCAGCAATTTAAAAAGCCTCTAATTAGGGAGGATAAGCCTGATAACTGCTTGTAATGCTGTTGGCAGCAAACTGTTCTATCCTTGTCTTTAGGATGACCTGCAGTGGGGTTGCTTAAAGCATTTTTACTTGTTTGTTTTGGCTGTGAGTAGAGCTAGAATTCTGTGTGGCAGGATTATTAATCAGCTCTGAGACTTGTATAACATATTTAATAGATGAAAAGGCTAAAAATTGTTTTCCTTCCAGATTGCTGTTGGAGTAGATTGATAGTCTGTTGAAAAATGCCATGCTCTCTGAATATAGCATGAGGAACCATGTATTTGTGGTGTTACTGTTGACTTGCTGTTATCTCAGCTAATTCAGAGCCTCTCTGGAAATGAGGGTAACTTTTTCTAAGATACTATATAGAACTAAATAGCTGATACAGTCCAAGTATCAACAGAAAGTGAGACAACTTTTGTCATATGAGGTATTTCAGTGGGCGTCAATTAATTGATACCTACCTACATGACATTAAGTTCTTAAAAGTGTGTTTGCTCCCTATTCCCCAGTATATGAGCCTCTATATTTTTGTTTATACTAACACAGTAATTGTGGTGTCAGAATCTTTTTGGTGTGTCCTGTTTCCTTAAAACTTCTCGTAAGTTTGTTGTGGAAATAAGACTGAGAAAGAAGCAATAGTCCAGCTGGTTCAGGATCACAGCTGAATTGATCCACTATCCTGCATTTTATTATGGGTGAGCAGTGGTCACAAAGCTGTAGTGCTGACACACTATGAGCTTCCTTAAGGTCACTTAGGTTGTAGTAACCTGAAGCTGACAGTGTCTGTCTGAGTTGCTTGTCACGGCAGTAGGTTTAGCTATTCTGTAATAGTGGCTGGCAGCAGATACTGGGGAGCAAGGCACTAGAACTCTGCAATTGATAGGCATGATGATTTGTCCTTGCTTTCTTGCTTGCATCTCCCTACACACCTGCCCTGGAAGTTCACAGAATCACAGAATTGTAGGGGTTGGAAGGGACCTCGAGTGATCATCGGGTCCAACCCCCCTGCCAAAGCAGCTCCCCAGCTCATACTGCACAGATAGGTGTCCAGACTGGTCTTGAATATCTCCAGAGAAGGAGACTCCATCACCTCCCTGGGCAGCCTGTCCCAGTGCTCTGTCACCCTCACTGTGAAAAAGTTCCTCTGCATGTTGGTGTGGAACTTCCTATGCTCCAATTTGCAGCCATTGCCCCTTGTCCTGTCTCCACAGACCACTGAAAAGGGGCTGGCCAATTCCCCCTGCACCCCATGCTTAAGATATTTATAAACATTGATTAGGTCCCCCCTTAGTCTTCTTTTCTCTAGACTGAACAGTCCTAGGTCACTCAGCCTTTCCTCATAGGATAGATGTTCCAGGCCCTTAATCATCTTCGTAGCCCTTCTCTGGACTCAGGTAGTTAGATGTTTGTTGATTAGTAGAGTCAGATCTAGGAATATTTCCTTTAGGATCTCATCTAATGCGAATTAATGTTTTTTATTTATTTATTTATTTTCCCCATACCCTTCCCTTATCTTTTGGTTGTGTAAATACTGACTAGATTTTTCATACTTATAAGCATCCATTAATTGCTTTCCTTACAGATCCTTTCAAACTTCCTGTGCTTGTTATCAGCATTTTGAAATTTTAAATGTGTGCACTCAGATGCGTCCCTAATGTCACAGATATTGCAGATGATGGATTTGAACATACCTCCCTTCTGATTTTCAAGTAATTGTGGGCTGTTACTAAGGCTTTTATAATTGCTTTTGGAAATTTAGGGGTATTTTTCTAGTTTAAAGTAGAAAAAATGCAGGATTAAATCTTCCTTCCATCTCCCATTCCACAAGAACATTTTTCAATCTGTCAATAAAACTTGTGCTTTGCCTGTACTCAAAAGTATAAAATTCATCTTCTTTCTTTCTCCATTACCATCAAGGATTCACTCAACTTTTAGAGGTAATTGGATCAGACACCCACTCATTTATGACTATTTCTATGCATCACTGGAGTCAGAGTTGTCTATGTTCTTTGAGTAAATACACAGGATGGGCCTTTAGCTTGGGAAGATAGTAAAGAAGGGAGAGAGGTGCACAATTTTTTTACTGTCCATAACATCAGTTCCCTCTGCTATACAGAAATTATATAGACTGAAGAATGCTGACATGTTGCTCATTTCATAGTCATTTCAGCCTTAGTGAGTGAGTTTGTACTCATATGAAAAAATATATGTATTTCAAACAATAACTTGCACTATGTGCTTTTGTGTGGTCTGTTCTTTTGAAGAGCCATGCTTGCTTTTATACTTTATGGAGTACAAGGTAAAATTCTGTAACCTGGCTGAGAGTGAGAAACTCTTGCAACAGTATAAAAATCACTGATTTAGCTTTTAAACATCCATTTTTTTTTTGTTTCTGTATATTTGGGTCTCCTAGTGATATTTTAAATGGCGTAAATCTCACCTGAACATCTCTCTAAATGAGAGATTTCACCGCCCTTGGTTGTGTAAATAATGCTTGACTGTATTTTCTTGTCCCTTAAGTGAAGTACATCTATTTTTTAGTAAAAAGTTATATATTGACTGAAGAAGCAGCTTGGTGAGAATATAATGAGTGTTAGAATTTTTGTGATGGATTTGGACCAATGACAGATAAGAAGTCCAATGGTATTGCTATCTAAGTTATACAAGATCATTATGTTTCTCATTTCACAGCAGTTTTTTTCCATTAAACTAACTTTTTAGACATATCAAATAATTAGCCAGTAATTTTTGATGTAAATTCCAGTTCATTTGACTGAAAAGCCACAATCTTGAAAACAAGTTTTGCTGGTAGAGCTTACTGTGCAGCATGTCACCTGTTTACCCTCATTCTGTCACTTTATCAGCAGTGATACTTGGGACCAAAATTTGTACCATTGTCCAGATGATGTAACTAGATTGACTCCACAAGAGCAACTCCTCACTGATGGCAGGAACGTCAAAGAGAAGAATTCAGCTTCTTGTCTTAATATCCTTGTACCTGCTAGTTAAAACAGGAGCATGTGTATTTAACCATCTCCTGTTGAAAGATTGTACCTGAGATGAAATAGCAGTGGCTGTTAAGAATTACAGGAAGATTTGTACCATCGTCTTCAGCATGTGTGAACCATGGGGTGTAAAAATAGAAGCAGTTTGGGGTAATTGAGTTAACTGTAATTTTGAAAAGTGTTTTACTGGTTCACTCTAACTTGTCACACTTCCCTTAAAGAATTCTTGACTTAGTCAAGATGTTAATGGGTATGCTTCCTGTCTTTTATTTAGTTAACTGTCCTAGTAATATATTGTTGTGGCACAAAGTTAGAAAATATAACTGGAAACAGAAAGTACTCAGTAACAGCAGGATCATGGACAACATTCATGGTTCTTATTTGCAATGCTTGCATCTTCTTGGAAGCAGTTCAATTTACGTAGTTTTGCTGATGTCTCACAATGGCAGGTGGGATCAGAGAGAATGAATAATAGTACATGTTCTTGTGTCAAAGACAAAAGCAAATCTGTATGTAGGTATGGGATCAAAGACTTATCTCCATAACCACACAAATTGTGTAAATACACAGAAACTGTCAAAAAAATAGAGATGTTTCTGGTAGCTTGTATATTCTGGAAGAAGCTGATCTGTTGGGGCGGATTTTGCTGGGAGAGTGAATCAAAAGAGCTGGGAGTGTCCAGAGCTATGAACGGTATGTTTTCAGCAAGGGATTTTTGACATCCTACTGTTTAGGAGAAGAGCAGGCATATGCACATCTGCTTTCCAAGCATGTTGTTGCCAGGTGTTTTTCTTTGAAAGTCTTTATCTGTTAATCAAGGATTTGCACTGCAAACAACAAAATTATAATTTATGCTGACAAACCTGCCTATGATAAAAACAAGCCAACTAATCCAGTTTTACGAGGTCCACAGTTGTATGATTTCTAGTAACTCTCTTTACTGCTACCTGAAGCCTGTAGATTCACAAGAAATTAAATTTAAAAATTCAGTTTTCTGGTCACTTCTAGATGAGGGGGATAAGGGAAATGTGTGGTCTCATGAGAAAGGCACAGAAAAACAAGCACAGTTATTAGGGAAGAACATGGGGGTTTCCAGTTAACTTCATCACAACATTAGAGGACCATTGTTTGCTACCAGAGACTCTCTTGATCATTTGGGATGAGAATACAGATATTTGTAGAAACTTAAGTGAATGTGCCTGAGTGTGAGAAATGGAGCTGATGAGGGGAGAGTGTGGTGGTGGGTTCCTACCCTTTCGTGTAGTTCATCACATTTTGTGATAGTCATTTCACTAGTGTTAATCTGTACGTGTAGGGAAGTGAGAAGTTGTGAATGTGTCGCAATATGCTTTTAATTGCTCTGTCTTGCTGATACACATTTGACTGGAGTTTTATTGTGAGTGTGAAGTTGGATGAGATTTCCATGGACTATAACTACATTGCTGAGGTGGAGGGGAGAAATGGTGGACAGACAGACATCTATTGTTGGATCAAGGAAGTGTATATTAACAGTAATTGTATTTATTTAGTACCTTCCTCTGAACTGTTTAACTCCACGGCGCACTCAGTCAACTTTCCAAGGTGGAAAGGTAGGAGTGTGTCACATTCTGTCTGTCTGTGGCAATTGGTATTTAATTCACCCAGGATTAGGTGGGGAATTCTCAATTGTCTGAATTGTTCTGTAATTAGTATTGCCAGTGATTAGGAATCTCCTTGGATCTCACTTAATGATTTATTTTCATATTGTAGTATGAAATACAGCAGGTAGCTGCAGTTTGGCAGGTTTTCTTCTGGTGTCCTATCTTTTCATTGGGTATTTGTTGTACGTCTCCCACCAGTCTAGTAGGGAGGTGATAACTGCCATGGTTCTTTACTGCAGAAAAAGGAAAAACTCTTGTACACCACTGAAATTTCATCTGTCTGCCTTAACCTATCATTACAATACTACTAACAAAAGTACTCATCACTCAGTAAATGAGAAGCCCTGAGTAGATTAGTAGTCCTGCCACTCTTTAGAATCAAAATTACACAAAGCATTTGGAGGACATTCAAGAGAGAGGGCAGGTGGCTGTTCTAGCTCATGCAAGCAATTGACATTGATTAAATTAATGTAATGATAAGTGGTGGAATTTAGAATAATAAGACACAATGGCTTTCATTTATTGTTCCAAGTAAAGCTGAATTCTCAGAAAAAAAATACAGTAAAAGATCTGACAATGGGATCCTACAAAGTTCATCTGGTCTCTTTAAATTCTGTTACTAGTTTTGTTTAAATAGTCAACTTTGCTCTTCTCCCAGTAACATTGGTTTTATAGCTAAGTCTAAATGGAAAGAAAACCAATATATTTTTATATCCAAAATGCCTGAAAGAATTTTAAAGCCCAGAGATAATTTTATATAGTGATGTTTATCTACCATTCTGGACAAGACTGCAGATAGGCTTGAAATTCCAGCTGGCTTAATTTCTCTGAATTTTGAGAAGTAGGGGTGATTCCTGCAGGTTCTGCTTTTGTCTACGCATTCAACAATTTTACTCTAGGAAGATTAGTCTTGGGCAACTGAATTATACATGTGCAGGCCTTTTGCTCCTCAGGACTGAGTGTAGCCTTTTCTTGACAAAAGGCAAGCAACAGGGGCTGCTGCCAATGATAATGTACTATGTGCATCTTTAGGAAGCCTCCAAACCCCCCAAAATAGGGTTCAGAATCTAACCTCCCTAAAACGGACCCTTAAGTCTCATGTCCCAGAGCACGGTATTCTGCCGTCTGCTCTGTGCTTCACCACTGAGGCTTAGTAATCTTCTGCAATTTACAGTGTAATATTCATCTTCTCATGCCCTTTGTGCTAGATGCAGACATGGTTATGAAGTCCATGGGCTCCTGGGACCTTGTCCTGCTGTGTGCTCCTGTGTGCCAAGGCACATGTGTGCTGTTTGACTTGGGTATCCATTCTCACCTTGTGGCCTTACAGTGAATCTTGTGTGTTGAGATCCCAGTAATTTGAGATTGAGCTATCAGGAGTCCTATCACTGATTTCATGGGACTGGGGACAAGATCTGAATGTACTCATTGCTGCTTAGGAACAAATGGGGAGTTAAACCTGATTTTTTTGTCAGAACAACCTGTTTTTTTGTCCGAAGCTGCCTGTCTCATCTCTCTTGTTATTCTGTCTTGGTAAATCAGTCTACCTCCCCATATCTGCCTTAGGTCTTCTATGGCCTGGGAGGTACTATATTTGAATTATGTTTAGCACAATGTATGTTCACTCTGAGATATACACCATGGAATAATTGTTAATGCTAGCAGTGTTGTTCACACTATTTTGCTATAGGTTAGGATTAATTAATTAGCGCTGCTGTTAGTGTTACCAATTATTCTTACACTGTGGTCTTATGCATTAAAAAACTTTCAATAATCACTGTTTAGCAAGTGTAACTGGAATTTGTTGTAATACAAAGGAAGGGGAAGTGAAATTGCTTGGGGTTTTTATCTTTAGCCTTAAAATGATGAAGGATGCATTTCCTAGGTAAAATGTAACTGGAGTCTTCTATGTCACGCAAGGTGTCTGTATGTGTGGGTTTCACAGAAGAATACATGTGAACCTGTGAACTTTGAATCCCTAAGAAAAGACCTTTATAATTGTCATAAAGCTTGATCTTATGCCAGCACACTCTGAAATCACTTTGAAAATACTGTTAACATTGTTTGGTTTAAGTTAAGGCACTCAGCAATTTACAGAAGTGCTAGTGCAGAAATTAGGATGAAAACTACTTTTAAAACTATCTCCCATGAAAACACTCTTGATTTCTGATGCTTTCATGTGATTGTGACAAATACTTCTGCTCCCCCCTCCCCCAACTGTGATGCAACCTGTAATTAAAACATGGAAAGTTGCACTGGAAAATTAATTACAACTTTATTTTCAGAACGCCAATGGATTTTGTGGTTATAGGTATATTTTTATTTGTAGAAAAGTAAGATGTACTTAGAAATGTAGAAGGCTGCTCTTGTATTCTCTTGAGACATCTGTCCTTGATTAGCTGTTTGAATCAGTGATGTCATGTGTTTGTGTCTTGTTGCCAAGGAAGCTATCATTGATGGCTTCTTTTGAGAAAGAAAAAGTAGCAGAAGAAAATGTGCTCCTTTATGGCTTCGTTCTGAGGTCGAAACATTGCCCAAATTAACTCTTGTGCATTTTAATTTTTTGAGTGCTTTGTGGTTCTATGGCTGAATAATTGGGGAAAGCATAAAATAGAGCTAGGGTTCACCCATGTAAAACTATGATATGGTGCAAAAGGCATACTGTAACAGAATTTGGTTATACAGTTATTTGCATTAATGGACATCACTCATGGAAAATTATTTCAGATGTGTTTCTAGTAGCTGATAAATTAAAAGAAACAATTACCTTTTATGTCTTCTAATGTGAGACAAACACCTTAACTGATATCTCGTATTTTAAACTTCAATAATTGTAAATGACAGCTTGCCTGTCTAGATTTTTGGATCACACCAAAATACTTAGAAGGAAATTCTGTTAATAAATGAGTGCTTTGGGGGATTTCTGGAACTCATTTAAATATAAGGATCTAGCCCTGCCTAAGCTGAAAACATCGCTGGTATTAAATACAAAAATTATTTGGTTTTTCACTTATTTCCTGGCAAACGAAGAATTGAAATTTTAATAGGTCAATAGCAGTAAAAGAAATAAATAACTAAGCTTTTAAAAGTATTTATAAGTTTTTCCAGAGGTTCTCTTTTACACAGATAAAGAGTCAAGGCTGGGATGATGATACTGATGTTCTTTGAGTGGTGGGGTTTACTACAGAATTCCAAACCCCTTTAAATGTCATTGTAGAGATGGACACGACAACACTTGATGATCAAAACGCTTCAGAATGCTGCTTTTATTGCAACAGTGCAGACATTTTTATAGTATCAAACCAACAGCACGTACAAATGCTATAGAGTAAAGGGTTGTTTTTCAGTTTTTCCATTGGTTGTTCTTTTTTACCTCCTCCTTGGCTCAATGTGGTCTTCACACCCTGTCTTCATGGTCACCCTGTTCCGTGAAGCTGTTACAAAGCTTTCAGCATGAGTGACTTCCCTATCTCAAGGGAATGCAGGGATACTGTCAAGGTCAATCCCTTCTGCGATCAGAGCCGGGTTGCTGGCAGACCCTCTGCCTCCCCTGACGTTGAAATCGTTATGTATTTCAGCTGAAACATGCCATCTTCTTCACAGAACAGGCACATTGTGGTACTTAGAGCTGTATTGCTGCTCTTACTGAAAAGATTTGGCACTCTCCTTGGACCTAAATGCTACCCGGTGTGTGTCTAAAGACTGGTACATTGAGATAAAACAAGATATATAAAAAAGATCAAATTATTCACGTGGTTAGGTATCAGCTAAGTGCTTTCATGAAGACAATATTTAGTAGCTAAGTCCAGACAGGATATGATGCAGAAATTTTCAGCAAAATCCTCCTGAATTTTATGGCTGCAGTGAACTTATTTCTGCCCTTTAAAAAGTATGTCATCACAGAAGTGATATCTGACTTAGTGGATCTTTTATTTAAAATGTATCATTGACTCAGTGGAAACTAGGCTGGAAATCAGGAAATGTTCATCGTATGTGACATGATCTAGGATTGAATTGTTAATGTTTTAATCCCATTTGGCTTTCAGTACTTCTCTGAGTTTGGCTTCTTTTAGCATATAGAAAACACAGACAAAAATAATCTGAATACGAAATTATGATGATTGGCATTTCTGTGTAGGTAAGACTTTGTGAGGAAAACTAGGGTTGGGATTGCCCTTGGAAACTCCCAATGCTGTAGATTACTGTGCATGACCTCAAATCTGGTGGACGTTCTGGTTTTCTTTAAAGGGATGTTGGTTTTGATAGTGACTTTTCCTTTTTTCATGAAACAAAATCCATTTTGATAGATGAGTTTTCAAGCTCATTTGTCTTTGTTAAAAAGGGTCTATGTCAACTTCTTGCAGGCTAATTTGAGTTGTGTTGAATAACATGACTGGTGTTTAAATGCTGCCTCCAGAAACTTTGTGAAGGGAGACTGTATTTGTTCCTGTGCTGTTGCTAAACCATTTGAAAGAGGTAAGACTAGTTCACAACAAAGTGCTGGTGTCCCTAATGGCTTGTTGATATCATGTAAATTAAGCTCAACTAGGTCAGTATATTCTGATCTGTGTTAATGCAATGATATACTTTTAAAATCATTATTATTTTAAAATGCTGTTATTTAAAAGATTAGTGTTTCCTGAACCTTGAACTTAGGAAAAAAAAAAGGTTTGAAGTTAATCATCCAGGAGTTTATTTTTTCGTTTCAGTTAGGAAAATTCTAACTGCTCTTGTGGTGAAAGTAGAAAACCAAGAAACTATTTGACACGCTTGGGGGAAAGGAGCAAGAAAGGCAGAAAAAAGGCATAGGTAGCATTTTCCTATCCTCCAGTTATTTTCAGGTACAGAGATCTTCAGGTAGAGATTTGGTTAAGAAACCAAATGAGGTTCAGTAAAAGCAAATGTAGAGGCTTGCACCCATAGTAGCACTTGTCTTCATGTATTTTTCCCTTGACTTGCTGCTGTCGCCTTTTAGAGATGGACTAAAAGGCTTGATGGACTTGGAGTTTCCACTGGTGGAGACATGGGTTGTTTTGAAGGTATGAGGCTGCTGAGCCGCTTCTGTTGGGTGAAGGGTAGCTCTGATGTCCGCTGTGAGTTCATGGTGAGGGTGAGTTCATGGGGAGAAGTCGCACAGGGCTACTGTGATTGAGCTATGGTGAAGTATGGCAACTCATTTGTCTGTCCAAACTTTGATCCTTACCTTCCCTGCTGTGGAAAAAATGGGAAGGAAAAGGGAAAGAGAAGGGAGTATAAGAGGATGAGTAAAGGTTTTCCTTTGGTGATTTTTCATTTGTTTATTTTGGCCCATGTGCATGGGATCCAACATGCTGGCTAGCTACAGACAAGTTATGGGCTGGCACATCTGCCCTGACAGCTGTTACCTTGCACTTTGGAGTATTTTCCCCTCATCAGAGGTACCATCTGGCTGGTCTGATCTGTTATCTCTACTTCAGTCTTCTGTAAGTTGGGTGGAGCTGTGGGAGCCATTTCATCCTGCATTTCTAAAGCTGTCTTGCAGTTGTATTGTAGATAAAAGGTAAAGGCCCGAGGGAAGAAGGTAACATCAAATTTGTCATGTGTTATACTGATGTGACTGCTGATCTACTGATTTTAAAAAGGAATTGTTGTAATTTTTAAGATGAATACAGCCTTTGGCTCAAGAAAAAACAGTTTGGCAGGTGGTGGAGTGGAAAGACCCCTCTGTATCTCTGCTGTTGGTATGCCTTTTCACAAAGAGTCTGGTGCAGGAGTCAGAAACGTGACACTGTGCTGCACCTCGACCTTTCATTTGACCTGGAATAGTCATCATTAGATGACAATTGGTTAATCTTACTCTGTTAAAATAGAAACCTTATGATCTGTATGGAGTTCCTTGTGTCTTTAAAAGAAAGGAAGAATGATTTTTCTCCATATTAGTGTGCAAAGCAATGTGATCTGATTTGAACTGGTTACTTTGTTCAACCCATTCCTCATCCAAACTCTGCTTTGCTTACAAGATACAACTTTAACACAATCTTTTGACTACATTGATACACTTACTTTGGGCTGCTTGCTGCTTTGTCCATTTTGCATCTCTTCTGTCAGTGTCTCTTGGAGCAGAAAGTTACATATTGTATATTTACTTTTTTATCTTGATTTGAAATCAGAGTTGATTGAGAGCTACTAAGCCTCGTTAGAAAAATGCCTACAACTAAAGTAGCTAATAGTTTGCCATATTCTCAATGTCAGGGTTTTTCACAAATCTGTTTATGTTAAAAGATTGTTTCTGTGTAAGATTCCTGAAGCATTTAATTATTGTGCTGGAGAAAGGTGAAGAGCACTCCAGTGGTTAGTCTCTAGCTCTGGATTTAAGAAGAAAATTAACTTAAGGTGAGAATTTGGATATACCTACTTGTATTGGCAATAGTGTTCCTAGGAATAAGAATTAAAACTCCCTGACAGAGTAGAATTAATTTTTACGCATTTTAAATGCTTTAAAAATCTTTTAAATCAGTCACATTAAGATGCGGGATGGATATTTAATGGAGGGAATGAAATTACAGCGGTCACAGTAAATCTTTATAAGGTGCACTGGTCATTGTTGTATTCTAATAGACTCTCTGCCTACCAGATGAAAAATTCTTTAACTGACATCAATTCCTCTAGCTTTGCTGATTTCAGTGGATAGCTGTCATAATTTGCATTAGAAACTGCAGTTGCATGCTTTTTTCCACAGAAACAAAGTATAATGGTAACTAACAAGGGGGCAGCTGATTAATAATGTGGATTTTATGGGCAATGGGTGGCAATAATCTGCATTTGATTTTTATGTGGGAAAGTGAGCAAATGAATTATTTTTGTTGTGTCACTGGAATCATGTACATGCCTGCTACAGTAAGCTGGTTTCTGGATGAAATTACAGAGCTTCTGGTTAAAATATTAACAGTTGAGGCTGAACCACCACATATTGCTATATTTATAAGCAAGGGAATATGTCATTAAAACAGTCAGGCTTTTTGTGATGTATGTGATCATATAAAAAACCAACATTAATTTGCTTTATTTTAATGTCCCACTATCTTTTTATTGCCGTCACCTGAAAACTTGGCTTTAGGAGGACAAAAATATTAATATTAATGAATATTAATGCTGGTTGCCAGATCTTTGAGTGCTGAATTTTTTTGAAAACTGGGCAAAAGATGATGTTCAATCAGTATTTAAAAAGAAAAAGTTTAGCATGCATCAGCTATTTTTCCGGTTTGTTCTGATCTAATGTTTCTGTCAAATACAGAATATTCTTAGGAAAGATAAAAATGAAATCTCATCAAATCAGTCTTGACTGACCTTATGGAAAATAGTTTTTTGTTAAACTAATGTTATAGGGGGTTTTTGAGTTTACATGTTTGGTGGAGAAAGGTAATATTGATATTAAACTATTTTTTAATCTTTATTAAAAAACCCAAACCACATACCAGTTCAAAGCTTTGTAGAATTTTACATTTACACTGTATTATAAATGAGGGAATAGTCACTGTACAGATGTGCTTTTTGATGTCCCAATCACAGGGATAGTTTCTCGATCCTGTGCTATTTGACACTTTTGTCAGTGCTTGTAATAAAGTGATCATCATCTGTGAACTCAAGCTAAAAAGCAGGGAGCAGTCAGCTTTCTAGAGTGACCTGTATTTCTTGGTAAAGTGGGTAAACCCAAACTTTTTATTTCAATACAGCCAATATTTATTGCATCATGTTGTGACTCAGTAAATCATATCCTCAGTTTACCAAACCCACATATTCTTACTGTAACAGAAATCACTTGTAGACTTAGAGTGACAATCTTATAGGGACTTTTATAGAGTAAGGACTAAACCCTTTTATTATTTTATTTCTGTGGTGAGAGAGACAGAAGTTGATACATTTTCATTCATTTCAAGGTTTCAGTTTCCTTAGTTTCTTGTAAATAAAAAGTTGAAGAAAGCAAAGGACTTCTGCAACAAAAGGAGTTATTGAAACCAGACAGTACATAGAAAACCTTGTCTTCTGTTTTAAAAGCTAGCATGGCAGAGAATATTTCCTCTCCCCCGGCTAAGATATTACTACAGCACTGTATCTTTTTATGGTTGAGTGTTTTCATAATGCTTGGAAGACCTTTCATGCTCTACTGTCTTTATTTGAGTTTGACAATGTTATTGTTACTTTTCTGTATAACAAAGGCATGGAGGTCAGAAGCTGTATGTTACTCGCTCGGAAGCCAAAGTTTTAACTTAATAGACTCTTGAGAAAGAATAGGGATGTTACTCTATTTTAACAATACTTATGTTTGTAAATAGGTACATGAAAGTCCTGATCCTTCTAAAGCTTCCATTCAGAAGAAATTCAGTTTCTGTTCACTGTACTTCTAGAGCCAAATAGGCAAGGAGGGGAAAAAATAAATACACTTCTGGTTTTAAATGTGTGCCATGTGAGACAGGTTAGAGTCAGCATTAAAACTCCTTTTGAGGAACTGAGGTAATGATAGTGTGACAGCTAATTTCATGGTAAATTGAAGACTGTAGAGTTAAAGAATTCTTTATTCCCATAGTTGGTCTGAGCTATCCTTATACTTCCAAATTCTTCAGAAAACATTTTGTATTGCTTTCTCTTTTTGTGCTAAGGCAGACAAATAACTGAACTTCCTGAGTTTCAGTAGACAGTACCAGCAAAACAGGTTATGATATGTTGGATTTGTCATCAGCAATGCTAGCAAACTTGGGCAGATTTTGATTTGCTCACTGTCAGAGGTGGTGTTGCAGGCATGATGAAAACATTCTTTTTGTGCTCTCATGAATCTGTGGAAGTCTTTTAGAGCTGTTTTAGGATGACCAAAATGTCACATGTGCTTTAGCAGAAGTAGTGGGAACACTTAACTTCCTAAAGTGTTCTGTAGGATTTAAAGAACTTATTTTGGGTATTGGTGAAGAGCAGAGGCATTGTGTTTGTCCATCCAGCTGTTTTCACATCACGTTATGTACACGAGGGAGCAGAACACAGAGATGTTGTGGTCTTACAGTGAGGAACTGCACGCTAACATTTCTGTGGGGATTATAGTCCTAGAAATACTATGAATTGCCGTGATCTAGACAATGTTTTAAAATTTGTCCCCAGAAATGCTTTCTTCATAACACTTCAGATAAGGTTGACTGCTATTTCCTTGCATAACTAGATGAAGATGTTGTCTACAATGTTTTATTTGGAATGAAATCAAATGTTCACGTTCAGTGAATGAGAAGATCTAAGACTCTGTAAAATATTTAAATAACCTCTCTTCTGCTTATTGTGATAGCAAATCATAGAACTGTGCAAATGTAAGCCTTCAGGAAGTCACAAAATTGCTTAGTAAAGGGATATTCAATAATAATGTAAAAGCCAATTCTACACTTGAAATTGTTGTCATCATAGAAAGGATTAAACATGAAGTTGCAGAGTTTCTTGATAGACTTGAGACTGCTGGGGCATGATAGAGCAAGTTAAAAAAATACAGTATCTTGATTTTAAAAAAATTTTTTTTTGGTGGTTGACTGACTAAATTTATGCTGAGGTCATATTTGGAGATAAGTAATCTTTTGATGTTCTTCCTGATAATCAGTTTGTCTTGGAAAATTCTCTGTGTCATCATAAATTCATGTTTCTACAGACATTTTATGCAGGTGATTTAAAACAGTAGCTGTTTGTCTGATTAGAAATGGAGATATTTTTTAGAAGTGAGAAGGGAACATCAGTGGGGAATATATGTCTGAGATTACTCCTTTTCAAAATCTAACAGGCAAAGATTCCAGATACTTTTTGAAAAATACACTGCATCTTTGCATTGCATCCCAAGATAAAACTTGACAGTCTCATGCAAGGAAGCTAACTCAGTTTTCATACTAAGCCATGTGTCCACCACTCCCTCCTATGTGAGGAGAAAAATGTAGAATGGGTGCTGGTCAAGTTGACAGGCTCTGCCTCCTGCTGAGAAATAGGCTCTTGAGTCAAGTATATCTCCTGGAAAACACCTGATCATTAATGTTTATTAATGGTTTTTCTTGCAAGAGAGCTATTAGCTATAGCCTTAGCTGGATGTTTGCTGGCAAACAAATGTTAACTTGTGTAGAGCTGTAAACAGTAAATGCCATCTGAAAAGCAATGCATAGCTAGAGGCCAGTCTACAAAGAAGTACTGTGTTGCCAGCATATAGCAAAATGAAACAAGCAGCTGTCTTCTCTACTGGCTTCAGCTTTTAGCTGGCCTTGTGCGGTCTGACTGGGTTATGTTACTGTAATCTGTTTTGTGACAGTCTCAAGTAAACTGAGCAATGAACATAACTGTATTTTCTTATAAATTCTTGGTAGGAATTGAAGAGGCCAAAAAATAGTGCTTAGAACTTTTATAGTATCTGTTTGAATAGGAGTGTCTCAAATATTAATGAAATCCTTAGGTGTGATCCTGTATGTAAAGAAACTGTGTTTCGTTCTTCCACAGACCAGTCTCATGCACATATATCACTTGATTGAAGCTTAGACTTTATCTGGAATTTAAGAGTTGTTGTAAAAAACAATCATGTATGTGCTTCAGGCAGGGGTAAAGGTTTCTGTCTATCCTGTTAGTGATTGATTATACCAGCTCAGTAACAGGAGCAATATTCTCTGTACCGTTTTCACCTGACCACTGCTCCTATTAAGTTTGTCTTCGCAGAAGCTGTTGCACTGTGTCTTGACTGCTCTACTTCAGGGCAAGTTTGTGTACTCATTACATTTTGTTGATACTGTACAAGAAATCATGGACGGGCTGAGCAATACAAGCACCAAAATAACCTTCTCCCCCTGTTCTGATTGATTTCCACAATTTTTGGGTGGTATTTCAATTTTGGCCTAGCAGTCTCAGCCATCTGCATCTGGTCCAACTTCTGACTGTATTCATTCATAAGGTCAGGAGCTCCAGTGCAAGGCATAGGTCAGATTCATGTGCATCAAGCCTGAAGAAATGATGGCAACCCTCTGTTCTTCCACAGGACCGTCTGGCAGAAGAAAGGATTATATGACAACAGCATAGCAAATCTGTGCCTGACCACAGTTCCTTTCAAGCATACCCATTATGTCTTTATTGTCTTTATTATAATGTCTTTAAATGAGGAATGGTATAAAAACTTCGCACTGCCCTGCTTGGGGAGGGAAGGCTGCAGATGTCTGTAGCTACTTCATGGGAGTTTCTAAAAACAAGGGTGTTCACCCTCTACTGGGAACTGTTTATATGTTAACAATTTATTTTCTTATGGTTGTTAACTACTTAATGCTTTTAAAGTGTTGCCATACTATGTGGATGTAGATCAACTCTGTTTGTCCTTCTGAACAAGTGACTGCAAATGCTCCAGTACTGATATTCTCTCTGACGTTCATGAGATCCCTATAGCACATGACCAGTTTAGTGACTATTATAAATGTGTGTTTCATTGTTTTGTTCATTTTATGGTGATGTATTAGACAGTTCTACTTTTTATTTCTTATGCCTGCCCCCTCTAGATTTATTTTTCGCTTTTTTGGTGAAAAATGCTCTAACAAATGATGCTCTAGGAGGTAGGGTGTGAATTATGGTGGGTGTTTGAAATGTGGTCAGAAGTCACAGAAAATCAAAAAGAATAGAGAGGACAGTAAGGCTTAATCTGCCTGCTTGTACTTGCTGTAGGATTTGGCCAAGTATTTCAGGTTTTGAGTTATGACAGGGTTTGTTACAGTGCTCATCACATGCTTTCTAATGTGTTTTTTTTTATGCACTGCTTGTTTATAGAGATGAGACTTGGTGCCTGAAAGTAGAAAATACTGAATTAGCTTTACCCATGAGTGGTACTATTCTGTTAGGCCACTGCAGAGTGCTGGCATGCATCAGATGTAGTTCCAGGTAGCTCAGACATTTTATGAAATAACAATTCTAGCTATTTCCTACCTTGTATTACCAGTATTACCAGTTTCAACACTAATTTGCAGCAAGTGAGAAAACAAATTGTTTGCTATTTATAACCACATAAAGTGAACTTGCAAACTTTTAAGTGAAATATAAAGTTACTAATAAAAAAAAAATCTAACCAAATGATAATATTGTAGCTGTTGGAAGCCTGTTCCTTACAGCTGTGGATTTACAACTCATTTAAACCATGACATTTCTGCTTAGTTGTTCTTTCCACAGGAATGCTAACGTTTGACTTTATTCTTTTTAAATTAGCTTAAATTAAAGCTTGAGAAAAATCCTATATAACTTTATTATAAAGCATATAAGGTAATAGCTTCATAGCTATATCCTGACTTCTTTATATCTGTAGAAGTACTTGCCTGTAAAGGGGGCAGAGTTTTTGTCTAGAGACTGTATGTACACATTGTATACATACTGCCCTCCCCAAACACTCGCAAGCAGGGAAAATAAAAGGCAAAATTAAATAATTGGTGTGAATATGATGATAAAATGATATTTCTTAACTTTTTAAGAAAAGATTATTTAGCTCTGGGAACTTTTATCATAGTATAAACAATTACCCTTTCCCCTCCCCCCCTCAAATCTGAAAATGGTACAAATGTGACCACGGAAAAAGCAGACCCAAAGATAAAAAAAGATACTTCTCCCCCAGTAATGTTTCTGCTTCTCATTAAACATTGCCTAATTAAATACTTTCAATTTCATTCTTTTAATCTTCTGTGTATATTTGTTTATGAAGGAAGGCAAAATATATTTAACCACAGATCACATATTGTCTCAAATATTTTTATATCAAATGTTTTCAATCATAAATAAAAAATGCAGGGTTATTGTTTAGTTCAACTATAAGCTACCAGTCAACATAAATTAAAAACATTTCAATGATTTTTTTCAAAAGTATAATTCAATGTAAAGTGATTTGATGAGAAGGCACACAGGAAAAATGTAGTTGAGAAGCAGTGTATGGTTTCTGTAAATCAAACCAAGTTAGCATGATATGATAGCTTGAATTTTGTTATCTATTGTTTTGAGTTCTCAGCAACATAAGTTGTTTCCATAACTTTCTGAGTTCGTTGGATGGTGTATTTAGATTAAACAGTTGATGAAGGAAAAGAAAATGTAAAAGCCACTGTGAAACTGCATTTGAATTCCTTACTGGTTTCTTCTAGAAAACTACGTTTGTATTCAGGATGGGTGATCTTTTCTGGTTAAAACAGGAAGAACTGGAGGGTTTGTGCATTTTCCAAAGTCTTCAAAACTCACTCAAAGAGCTGAAATAACTTCCTTATCTTTCCCACCTCATCCCTCCGGACACACGTATCTTTTATCTGCATTTGACTCCTTAAAGAGAGAAAGAGGTAAATGAAGGGTCTTTACCCCCAGCTGTTGTGTCAGTCTTCTTTTTTTATCGCCTTCCCTTCCAGCATTTTCATTTCATTCTCCATGAGGGGCTTCAGAATGAATTCAGCCAGCTTCTTTGTAGATCTTATTATTTCTAATTATTTTCCCTTATTGTCATCCCTGTTCTTGTAGATGCTTCAGAAAAATGTGTTGCTCCCAAACTGGGAGCATTCTGAAGCATGCAATGCATCCTGTCTTACAAAAACACCAGAAAAGTGAGATATATAGAAGAAAATTACACTATTGAAATCAGTCCTTGGTAGACAATTGAAAGTGTGTGTACCCCTGCAATTAATATTCCTACCTTTTTTTTTGTTAATAGAAATTCTTGAGGTACCAGAATTAGTTTTATTTCCTGTAATGGATCAGAAGTGTACTTTTGATATTTCTGGTCCATTACAATCTATATGTGCTGTATTGATTCCTGTGTTTCTAGCAAACACGATCAATGATTTTGATATAGCCAGAGAGCAAATTATAGTCTACACTCTCAATCTTATTTCTAAATCTCAAACAACGAAGTGGAATTCTGTTGAAAAGCACATTTTTTCAATTAGATTTCTAATGCATTCACTATAATGAAAGAATCTCAAGAGGTTTCAGGTGAAGGCAGATATTATAAAAAGTGCCAGTCAGCTACCAAATGAATATTATTTTTGGATACTGATCTAATGTTGTTTAATTATATCAAAGTGGAATTGACAGTTTTAAATTATCTTGTTATAGGACTAAACCAACTTTTGCTCACAAGGGATTAATTATCAGTGTATGTTTCCAGATGAGCCTGTACTCAAACCACCATTGTGGTGTCACTTCAAGACTTTGGTTTTAAGTCTGATTTTTTTCATAGATGACTGTGAAATCTTGAAGCACTGAAAGATTGATGAAGCCTGTCATGGAAAAAATACTTAATCTTTATTCTGCTGGTAATCTTGACTCTTAAGGGCCCCCACATATATTGGACTGTTGCCTTGTACTGATTTGTGCTGTGCAAACAAAACATCTGGCTTGGCTAGTGAGGTTGCATGGCTGCCCCTAAATTAGCTGTGAGGTATCTTTGTATCTGAATTCTAATTACTGTATGAATTTTTGAGTCATAGTTTTAGTAGGGCCAGGCTGATGAGAGAGAAGGTGTTAGTGAATTTTATGCGACTGGACTCCAGGTACCTAAGACAGAAATAGAAATGAGTGGTGGTTCTGTTACCCTTAAGGCTAAACCGATCTAGCTGTGAAGCATTGCTGTTAGGGTAAAGTAGTTCTCCAAAGAGTGGTGGTGATGGGTGGTGTCTCTATCGTCAGCCAGTGGAAATGTCTCATCCTCTACTTATGATATTGTGAGATCCTAGAGAAAGTAGAGGGGGGGCAGGAACACAACCACGACCAGGCTGGATAGCTGAGCTGGAAGCATTCACCTCTTCTGGTGATGGAGATTATCTGCAAGGACAGACTATACCTGAGAGCATGACTCCATGAGTGTGTAAGTAAAACTGAAGTTGGGGATACTTATGGTTTCCCTTTCTTGGCATCCTTCACCACAGCATTGGCACTCAAATGATCAAAAAGAGAACGATGGTTCAGAGTCTGAACCTGGTAAGACCAATCCAGAAAAAGCAAGCCTCACCTGTCTGAGGTAGAAAAGCACATCACAGATTTTAGCAGTCTCAAAGTCTGTGAAAGTAACAAAAAGCCAGTAGGCATGAAGATGGCATTATAATTTTTTCAGGCATGGCTGTATCATGAGGATTCAGAATTACTGTTGCATTTGGTTTTACCACATTTGTGTTTCAGTGCTTTCTGCTAATTAATTTGTGGGTGAACTTTCAGTAAGTAAACTGATCTCATATGTTTGTCTTTGGTTTATGTAATAGAGCATTGCTCTTATTTTTAAAATTATTCATCAGGAGTCCTACTTATGAAAACCAAACTTATTTTAACATTGGATTCTAAATGTCTCTTGGTAGAGAGGTAGGTCTGACTGACCATACTGCTATTTCTGAATGACGTGCAGTGACCCAGGCGCTGAGAGTTCATCCTTGTTAAATCTGGTTTCTTTAAATAAAACACACTAATCAGCAGTTGTGAAGTGGCAGGATAAGAATGATGCCAGCTGTAGAGGAACTAAGATCTGAGATAGTTTTTGGCTGGAGAAAGCCAAGGGAGTTTTTAAGAAGAGAGAAACTGTTAAGCTTTATGGTGCTTTATAGAGGGAAATATTCATGGAACTATTTAAGGTGGGACTGATGAAGTAGAAATTTGTTCCAGCAAAGTTGTGGTCCTATCCTGGACTTCAGAATTTGAACTGCAAATACTTTGACTTATTAGAAAGAGAAATTAATTTTAGATTTAGTCATACTAAAAGTAGTAGTAAATATTCTTTAGATGAGATACATTCATGTTACCACTGGACCAGCTCCTCTCATGGAGTGGCAATGATTGTTGGTAATTTTTTCTTTCTGTGCTTCATCTTCTGTCTTTGGCAGTAACCAAAAATTGTAAAGAAAACAAAAAGTCTTGTAAGCAAAGATAAGTCTGGAAATGATTATAAGCAATAATACATGTGGAGACCCTATAGTTTAATTTGTTCACTTGCCTAGGGCCTTTGTTGCTAGAGCAGTATAATATGCCAACTATAGTAATCAGTGTTGGCAAAAAAAATACACTGATGGTGTAGTCTGATTTATTTTTTAAAATTTATTTTATTTCAGTATTATATAGGCAAAAGAAAATGAAAGCACTACCTTTGCCTTCCTTGAATAGAGCGTTTTTTCAATTGAATACATCTGGCCTTTGATGGGATGTATTTGTGTTTGATTACCTACTGAATATGTAGTGCAGACCCATACAAGTTTGGTAAACATGCTGAGTGGGCCGTTTCCTTACCTCCCATGAAGAGTATGCTTCTTAACAACTTGGTTTATGTAGAATTAAACTGATGCAGTTTCTCTCAGTGTGGAACTTTTACTAAGTCATTAATTATTCATGTCTTTTTACATGTACTTTTGCTGAAAAATGATATTATAGTTTAATATGTTTTGTCTATGAATATATACAATAAAGCAGTATTATTTAAGAGGAAGGTTATACATTTAGTGTGTGTTTAACCTGCACATGATGCAATTACTGTGTGTAAGTCTGTATAGGGAAGAGAGATAGAATGAAGAGTTTAGTGAAAGATTCGTTGACCTTGATCCCCATACTGCTTACGTAAGCAATGTCTGCAGTGGGACACAAGGAAGCTCTTTCTTTACTGATACAGTTCAGCAAAATATATCTGTAAAATTTTTCATTAAAATTCCTCTTTATGACGGTCATGAGAGCTTTATATTGCTGCATCAGCTGTTTTCTATGCTTCTTTTAGTTGCTGTGATTTGATCTTTTTTTTTTTTTTTGAGGGAAAGAAGATGCATAACTATAAAGTAATAATTTACCTGATGAATATTTTTAATGTAACAGGGAAATTTAAATGCGACTGGATAATTTGAGTTATGATGTATGGTAGACAGAAGGAAAAATTGCTTTAACGGGACTGTACTGCTGAGAGACATTCAGAGAGCTCTGCAAATCAATGCCGAGAGTGATGGGCTCATATATCAACCATGACTCTGCACCAGCTTGAATGTAATGAGAACTTCAGTAATTTGGCTCTGCTATGGTTGAGTGCTGCTTCTGGGTGAAATTTCTTGAGCAAGTTTGAAGTGAGACCAGGCTTCTTCAGCCTATTCTGGCTTAGCAGACAGAGACAATTTCTAACATAGTAATACTTGCCCTAGAAATAGGGTGAACAGCAAACAGAGCTATATGAGAATAACTGAATGCATTGCATTTGTCTCCCTCTCTTCTGTGGTGGTTTGGAATTGCTGTTTCCTTATCAGAAAGATTTGAGGGAAAATCTGTAAATGGAGAGCATAAGAAAAGTATTCACAGACAAGTTATGATAAACTGGTGATGTTTCTATTTCAGGTTATTGGAATAATTCACCCTGTGGGAGATGTTAAGGAAGAAGAAAGAAAAACAACCCCTTTCATACATTAACTTTTTCTGGCACTGCTCTCTTTTATGCCTCCCTTATGTTAAAAAGTGAGGTGTTCATTTGCTCTTATTTTAGCTATAATGTGGAACTTTATTATCGTCTGATAATATTGCAAAATAAAAAAGGGCTTTTTTGTTCAATACTAAAGGGAGAAAACCCCCTCAGATTAGGGCTGGAAAGTTCTTCTTTTTGACAATAATTTTAGACCTTTACTTTAAGAAATTCTCTGAGTATAGTAATACTTCACCACTGCATTCTGATCAGGTTAGAATAAATTCCAAGAAAGTATTTTTACTGTTGCACCAAAATAGATCAGAATCAAATGATATTTGCATGGTGATGAGGGTCCAGCAGGGGGCCTCTAGAAGCCTTATGGAGAAAGAAGATTGACTACTGTTACCACACAAGCAATTTTAATTCTCAATTTCATAGCTTTTATATAGATTTCCACATTATGTCTTTTTTTTTAGGAAAAAAAATAATTGTTTGGCCAAAGACGAGCTATATGTTTGAAAATTGGTATGAAGTGCCACTGGGATGGGAAATCACTTGGATGAATAGTAGGAAGCATGTTTGTTTTTTTTCCCCATATTGAAAGCATGTTTCTCTCCTTGTTAAAGGTGCATCTTCTCCTCTGAGGATTTCAGTTACTGTTATCAGATATCCAGATGGCTGTTTGAAACCACAGATATATTTTTTTACCCAGGTTAAAAAGTAATATGCTTCCTTTTATCCCTCTGTATATATATTTATTTAAAGTTCTGCTGGAATAATTAATATCTGTCCTTGATAGACCGTGCTACTGCAATCTGAGATTAACTCATCAGGCAAAACAGGAAGCTGAACTTTCTCCCTCAAGTTTAGAAATGGTCAAATTCCTGAATTTTCAGAAATGGAATTAAACCCAGCTTTCAATTCAATTTAAAAATAGCTTACATCCTTTTATAAAACAGCTCTTTAAAAATATTTTTGAAAAAAATTATCTCATCATTTAAAAATTATATTTTCAACTGTTTTTATGCATTTGTTATTTTCCAATAATAACATGATTTTTAAAATATGCAATGATGAAAATTTCATTAGAGCATGAACAGATGGCACTTCAGTGTTGAAATGACCTTTGAATTGAAAAAGAAATGTTTATATGAGAACTTTCTGACTTCCTTTTAGCTTTGGAAATGTGACTAAAAGAGTCTGTTACACCAGAGTTTGCACTGAGTACTGGTCCATGATCTGACTGAATGCAGTAATCCTGAGCTGAAAATACGTATGAGGGTGAAATGACATCTCTTGAAGTCTTATTTTCCTTTCTACCTCTCTGTGTGACACCTATGGTAAATACAGGCGAAATCTAGAATGAACACCTCCCACTAGAAGGAGAAGAAGCAGGGGAGTCCTTGGGCTTTGGGCTGAAGAAGTCACATTATTCCTGGGACATATCACAGTCTCATTTCTAACTGATAAGCTTTTCCATTAAAAGAACTGCAGAATAGTCTCTTCTTTCTGTCTGACACCTGATGAAATGCTGGCTCCTGCAGTGTAGAACAAATCAATTAGAAGGAGTGAGATGTTTTGCTTTTTGGTACTCAGTCAAGATGATTTTCAGTAAGGCAGGTGGAATCTTCATGCTGGAGTGACAGACATAGAAGAAACACGAATGGGATTTTGCCCTATTGCAGTCAAAATGCAGAGGTAATTAATGGCGTAAGGAGCAAATGCCACTCCATTAGACAACTGTTCAGCACATTAGATTAAAACATGGGTCACTTGGTAGGACAGGAATAGCCATTGCAGAGGAAGCTGTTGGGCTATGACAGCTTGGATAAAGAAGGTTGTTAAAAGTCCCGAGTAAGAATTTGAAATAAGGAATATTGAATAAAGTGCTTTTTTTTTTTTTTTTTTTTTTTTTTTTTGTCCAAGGAAGAGATACTTTACATCTTACCTTAAAAGTAATTTTGACAATGAAAAAAATCTTAGGTACAAGAAATTAGGTTTATCATTTTTATAATTTGCTTTTCAGAGTGAATCATCTTAACTTCATTAGTTTTCCATACATAATTGCTTTGTCTCTAGAGCATCATTTTGTATTAACAGTCTGCTCAGTTTATACCATCTGTTAGTTGATTTTGAGGTGGACCTGAGCTTGTCAGTGTCTGAGACAGTACCTGTGGTTACCTGAACGATGGGGCTTGTCTAGAGAGGCTTCTCAGGGCTTTCTGCTTCTTTTTTTTCTTCCTCCTCTCTGATTAAACATTGCTCTACGGACTTTTCAGCTGTAGAAGTCTGATATTGAGAGATTCATACCAGTCATTCCATGATGAGGCTTCATTAATAATAACTTACTTGACCTTACTGCTACTCTGACACTCCTGTTAGAAATTGCCTGGATAGGTTAAAAACTGATATGGGATTTCATCCAACTCTGTCTCGTGCCAGCCTTATTTTCAACCAGTATGTCCTCAATCTTGAGAATTAAATTTCAGGGTCATGTCGTATGCCTCTTCACTGCTATCTGTAGAAGAAGCTGGACCATTTGATTCTCAGTCACCCCACGCTGAAGCCTGCATTGGTACTGCCTGTGGTGCTGGACGGGCAGTTTTCCCATGGATGAGTCCCTCCCAAGGAAGGGGTGGCAATGACTTGCCCAGAGGGACGCACTCCTTGCCCATGACACTGTCAGAACATTTCCCAGCTGGCAATTTCTCATGAGCCAGTGCCTCACAGATCTCTACAGAGAGTTAAACACAACATGATCTGTGATTTTTAGTGAGAGATGGATGCCACTTCCTATGATAACACTAAGTGTGCCAAGACAAAACTAAACGTGAATCAACCCTTGTTAATAAAAGGTGAGGTGTGTGGGAGAAAGCTGACTTATTCCTATTTTTCTTCTTTTAAGAAACACTGAAAGATTGCTACTTGTCAGGAATCTATCTTCTGTTTCATCAGTGTGCAGTTGGTTTTTCATCAGTGTGGGATTTCCTGTCCCTCATGTTTTGTGACAGGCTCATAAGAAACTAATGCTGCTGCTATGACTGCTCAGAAAGAAACAGGGGAAGGGATGTTATCTAGAATTGTATGGCAAACGTGCTTTCACGGAACGACTCCATTATGTTGTTTACAGCTTTTATCTTCCACCCTGTGCTTTGTGTTTTAATCAGACCATTCAGTTGTGGGGATTTAAAAAAATTTTTTTTTTCATTCAGCCTCTGCTAGAGAAGATTAATGAACAATATGTGTGGCTTGGGGTTTTTTGGTGGGCTTGGCTTGTTTTGGTTTTTTTTTAACCTGCTGTGTATGCAGTGCTGCATGCCACTGCAGTTTTTCTCTTCTTTTTGTATCCACTGGATAAGAGCTTCCTTCTCCACATACTCTCCCCACCTCCCCACACCTCCCCAAAATTAAATCTAGGTAGACTTGCTGATACCTCTTAGGAATTTTTAGCCTCTCAAAAAGTTTGTGTGTTCATGTGTCTATACATCCATAAAATACATATGCTGATGCTACTGTTTGTGTGTTTTAAATCAGACATGTATTTAGTATTCAGAAGCAGTATTTGGTTTTGGACATGTAAAAATTAATTTCAAGGCAGATTGTACTTGTCTTTAAAAACAGAGTACAAAACCTACTGTGTTTCTTTTCTTTTCCTATAATAACCATTGCAATAAAAATTCAAATTCATAGCATATTTGTCACACAAACAACTGTTCCTGCAGTTATAATTCATAAATAGGGGCAGCAATTAAATTCTGAACAGCCTCTTGGCAGATGCAACAAAAGGGAAAATAGTCTGCTTCTGTAATGGGGAGTCTGTTGTCCTCTGAGACAAGCCTGAGAAGAGATAACGTGCATATGGGAATGATACGGAGGTCATAGAAGTAAGAATCTTTTAATTTAATTAAAAGCATAATTAATCCTAGAGAGATTCTGTAACCCTCTACAGTTAGATTTTATGGGCCTGCACTGTATGCAAGCCAAAAAGTAAATGAAATTTTGACATTTAAAGAGGAGAAAGTATCACTTTTTTGCCAAGAAACTTATCTGATGGAGAAAGAATTAGCAAAATATCAGATGTCAATTTGCTGGCAAATCTAAAATAGGCAATGCAAACCTTTGCCTCTTACTGTGAAAAGATAAAACCAGCTTTTTTCCACACTGACTTGTTCTGATAAGTTCTGCCTCAAGGATTTTCCATGATAGAGTGTTTGTTATATGATACAAAATTTGTTAATGGTGGCTTCTTCCAGTGTTCACAAAAGCCAAGGCATTAAGAGTGCATTTCAAAACATGGTACATTAAGAATGTAACAAAATTTTGCATTGTGGTATACTGCCTTGCATTTCTTGATCCACCTGAGCAATACAATATTGTTAACTATATTTCAAAATAAACACTTGCTTATGATGAAGCAATAATTCTTTTGCTTGATGAATCTTCATTTGATTGACTGTTAATGAGCCTTGGTTGCATTTCTCCAGCTGAGAAAAGAGGAGGGCTTTGTTGTTGGACATGGGTCAACACCTGTCATGCTACCGGTTCAGCAGTTCTTGTAATGGGCCTGATAGCAAGGGGCATCTTTTATGGAACTGCTGTTCATCACATCTGTATTGCTAGAATTACATCAATTTATGTTTCTAATGTAAAGTTACTGGACCAGCAGTCTGAGACACTGATGGCTTATTTCACTATATAGGCACCCTAAGATGTAATCAATTTTACCTCCTAAATTTCTCAGATGCAGGAATACTGAAATCATGATTAGCAAAATTGGAGTGGATTAGCAAAACTCATTTGTTACATACTTTACTCTGCTGTAATGAGTGGTAAAAAGTTGGGGGTTTCAAATTCTGATATGGCATCCTGATTGCTCAGAAAAGCATCAGTTCCCTTGATGCTAGCGATAGACATTGATGGTTCTTAAGGCTGGTTTGAATAAGCTACCAGGACTATGTGGAAGGCCAGATTCCTGAGCGGGTTTTGACTCAGCATCTTTGACTTGTTAGGGTTAACACGAGCTCTTGTCAGGTCCTGGGGATTAAGCCTGAGTTCCCAGCACTGAGAGGATGAATATTTGTACTGGCTAAGTGAAAGGAGAAGCTTCTGGTGGGCCATGAACTGGATAGTACCTCCTCTTCCCCCATGTTTTGCAATGTGCTTTTCCAGCTCAAGGGAACAATTTTAAGCTTCTTAGGTCAATAAAAATAGCATTTAGCATCCGCCCTTTTCAGGATTTTCTGACTGGTTGTTCTGGTTTTGCATTTAAATCTCTCATTCTGTGTCCAAGCATAATTTTGTATTAAAAATCACGGATGGCTTCTGTGGATTGTGTTAGCTCAAACTATTGCAGACTATTTGCTATTTACAGCATATAACTAACCATTGACAGGAAATGAAGCCAAAGTGTGGTTAAGTCAATAGTTCATAATTCTTGGGATATGGGTAATGTCAAAAGTTTAGGTAAGAGGTTGCAAACCTGGATAGTTAAAGTAGACCGTCATAGGATCTCATAAAAATTGATATGCTGGTACATTTGCATAATAATGTATATTACATATATTTTGAAGGAAAAGAAGACAATGGAACAAGTATGCTTAATGGAACAAGTTAGCTTAATGTTTGCTTTCGAGTACCAAGATGCATGTATCTCAGGAAGGGCTGCGTATGTTTGTGCATGCACTGGTGTGTAAGCTGTGTGTGAATCTACAAATGGGAATGCCTTTATGCTCCCAAATTTGATGAGTGGTGCACACTTCCATCTGTAGTCTTCAATCCTGACCCATTTGCTTAGACACATTTGAAACCTTCAGGGCTGGTGACACCAGTGCTGCTTCTGTTCCCTCTGTCACTGTAAGTTCAGTTTAACGTTTGCTCCTGCGTGCCCTGTTGCAATATTCACAGAATCACAGAATCGTAGGGATTGGAAGGGACCTCCAGAGATCATCGGGTCCAACCCCCCTGCCAAAGCAGCTCCCCAGCTCATACTGCACAGATAGGCGTCCAGACGAGACTTGAATATCTCCAGGGAAGGAGACTCCACCACCTCCCTGGGCAGCCTGTGCCAGGGCTCTGTCACCCTCACTGTGAAAAAGTTCCTCCACATGTTGGTGCGGAACTTCCTGTGCTCCAGCTTACAGCCATTGCCCCTTGTCCTGTCCCCACAGACACTGAAAAGGGGCTGGCCAATTCCCGCTGTACACCATGCTTAAGATATTTATAAACATTGATTAGGTCCCCCCTTAGTCGTCTTTTCTCCAGGCTGAACAGCCCCAGCTCTCTCAGCCTTTCCTCTTACAGGAGAAAGTGGAAGTGTAGGAAAGAGCAATCAGAAGTTCTGCTTCTAAGGAAAGCAGGACCATAACCTCTTTCCCTAACTGTTGCCTTAACAGATATCATCATGTAGAAGGAACACAGATTAGTTGCATGATCATAACTAATTTCTTCTTATTTAAAGGGAGTCTACAGTGGCATAAAACTAGGTGCTCCCCTGTGTATTTTGCAAAACCCAAGGATAAAATATAGCATAGGCTTAGAAATTAACTAATTTAGATTTGGGAAAGAAAGATATACAGCAGTCACTTGCCTTTTGCCTTTTTTTTTTTTTTTAAATTTAATTGACTCTGCTCACACTGGGCTTTAGCTGACATTTTAGCAGTCCCCTTTCCCACCTCTTCTTTTCCTCCTCACCCTTCTGTGATTTTAAATTTTCCTATCTTGGGGCTTGGAAATTAGTCAGCTTACTTGGCATGCACAAGGCTTGTGTCCACGTTTCTGTGTCAGGAGAAGGTTTGGAAGAACATAAGAAATGGCTACTTTCTGTTATAAATGGAAACTGGCATTTTGCACAGCAAAACAGTTTCAGCACAAAGGAAGATCACAGGTGTCACACTTGCCATGGTGCTGCAGCCCAGGTTGGTCTTTGAACAGTTGGTATGAGGTACAATAATTGTAGTACATTTTGGGTTTACCTGCAAGAATTTATTCTTTTTAAGGTCAGGCAGCAAGGAGGGAGGAGATCACACTGAAGTGGAGGCCAGTAACAGAGCATCAGCCAAAGAGAGGGATTTGAGCAAGTATTTGAAGGAAAAAGAGGCCATTTGAAATGTAGGTGGCTGCAGTAGGGGAAACATGAAGTAGCAAGTGGGCTACTTGAGAGAAAAGAAACAGCAGAGCACAGGATGCAAGAAATGGGTAACCAGAAGAGCTGATATATAGGTTACAGGTTATGACTGAGGGTGATACAAAAAAAGGGAAAAAACAAGAAAAGGAACTAGATGAAGTGACGAAACTGGGAAGGTGGTTAAGCCCTGAGGAGAAATATTATGTAGCTCTAACAACGGAGGTTGTGAAAATAGGAGGGATGGTTCTTTCTGATTTCACATGGAAGTGGTAGGATTGCTTAGCAGATTTCTGTGTTTGGCCATCCTTTCCCAAACCACTTACTCAATTTAGATGCTGTGTAGTGTGTATACTGTAAATGTGGTTTAAGTTATAAAAAACCTCCAATGCATTGTGATGGATTTAGAAATGACATTACAATTTTTTTTTTTAAAAAAACCTATTTGAGAGCTGGGAAAAGCTTAAAGCTAAAAAGCACATCTTTGAGTGCAAAAATGAACTTTGCTTATAAAATTTGTGAGGAGAGCCATTTGTTTGAATCTATGTGCTTCCATTGAGCCTTGCCTTTGTTCTGCTTTTATGAATTCAGATCCCTTGTGTCCTTTCCTCCTCCCCCTCTTTGGCGTGCCTCTCGATTGTTTCACAATTTATCTTTGCTGCCCAGGGAATCCAACCGTCTGGGGCTGGTGGCTTCATCCTGCCTTGGTGTCAAGGTCAAAATCTTTTAATTTTGCAGGTAGAGTGGGTATCATGACCCTGGGACTGCTGCTGTATATTTAAATCCTGTCAGTGTTCTCAGAATGACAATGTCTTGGGTTTATGTCTGTCAGCTGCTTTATTGAGCTCTTGGGTGACATTTTGTCTAATTTCTCTTGGCAAAAATATAACAGTATTTTCTTGGTACTACTAAAAACCTGTGACATTAAAAGCTTTCAGATAAGTAAAAAGAACTCAACAACATTGCAGTTGTTAAACTGAAGAGTATATTGACAGAAGGCAAACCCATCCATTTTGGCAACATAATAGGGATTAGTTTGCTTTTCTACAGTTTCTCCATCATATCTTTAATCAACACTGGAAACAGTAGTAATGCTAAAGATGTCTTCCTGAGAATTTCCATTCTCAGAAAAGTTATTGTAAAAGAGAAATTGAAACACCTTTTGCATCTAGATGACTTGGGATTTTAACAAGAGTTTGAGTTTTCCTTTAGTTGTTTTTAACCAATACCAGAGACTAAGTACCTAGACTTTGTAACTGGGCTTGTCCATCTTTTGAGTAATGAGGTATGGTAGGGATATAAACAGAAACACATGATCTCTTGTGCGTTTTCAGAGTCGCTTCAGTGTTAACAGCGGTCATGATCAATATGAATTCGCTGAAAGAAATGCAATAGCTCTTTTGCAGTAATTTGGTCAACATACTGGTATGTTCTCAAAAACCACAAGGCAGGTTAATTTAGGAAGGTCATGTGAAAAGTCACTTACTCCAAAAGTGGCAAATATAGCTTCAGTTGCATGTAGGAATTGAGAGGCTAATGTGTACTAATGCTTATAAATACCCGAAGTGTGGGAGACAAAGGGAAATGGCCAGCCCCTTTTCAGTGGTCTGTGGAGACAGGACAAGGGGCAATGGCTGCAAGTTGGAGCATAGGAAGTTCCACACCAACATGTGGAAGAACTTTTACACAGTGAGGGAGACAGAGCCCTGGCACAGGCTGCCCAGGGGGGTTGTGGAGTCTCCTTCTCTGGAGATATTCAAGACCCGTCTGGACGCCAACCTGTGCGATCTGCTCTAGGGAACCTGCTTTATCAGGGCAGTTGGACCTGATGATCTCTGGAGGTCCCTTCTAACCCCTACAGTTCTGTGATTCTGTGAATTTGGAGCAAAACTAGATGATAGTTCAGCTCTAACAGGTTGGTACAGAAATTTTTTATGCTGGCACTTTTTCCAAGTCTTATTTGTTTCTGTTGCATTAATTTTAGACACTTATAATAATAGGTTTTATCATTGCTTTAAGGTGTAGAAGTGCTATGGTAATAAAAGATTTTTTTTTAATGGGCAAAAAAAGTATTTCTACAAACCTCAAAAATGTTTGAGATGATATTGCCTGAATCTTTTACTTCTCTTCTCACCCTCCCCACTTACGCACCCTCCCTCCTCCCCCGATCTCCTCATACTTTCCCCCTAAAAAAAAGCCTGAATCAGACAGTCTGCTTGGAAAATTCGAGCCAAAACATAACTGATATAGAAAAATAATGAGCTTCTGAGAATAGCTCATAACTTCAGTGGCCTCAAATATGTAGTTGCTGAGATGTTTTTCCTGTATCCATTACCAGAGCCATTCTTTAGCTATTAAGCAAAAGAAAAGCAAACCTACAGCTTTCATAAAATTGTTTAGTTAGTTGTTGCGTTGATACGCTGTTTGAACTGCAAAAAAGCAGTCATTTATCCATTACATATAGTTTAAAGATCTACGGTGGCCATTTTTCTGTGCCACTTGACTGAATTTTGAAAGCTTGTCCTCAGATTTGCGTACACTAATGTCTGTTTTACATTCTTTCTGCTGATAGTCTTGTGAACAACAAAGTGACTTAACTCGTGGAAGCTAAACAAACCCCCACAGGCAGCAACTGTGAATTCACAAATCAGCCTTTTCTACTGGAAAGAACACAAAAGCAACCCCACTAGAACCTGATCTCCTTTTTGAATTTCATCTGCTGAAGACTGAATCTTTGATTTTGAAAGGAGATGTGGCAGTCATCGTGCCAGATCAATTCTGAAAACTGAGAAAGCTGAAGAAAACTTTAAAAAAAGTACTCTGTAGGCACCCATAAAACCCCTGATCTTCTGCTTTATTCAGTTGAGTAGCTGTGTTGACTTTAAGAGTGTGATGTATTTATGTGGTTAAGATGAATTATTTCTGGTCAAAAATGTTTTTCTGTCTGCTTAGTTTTGAATAAGACAGATTACTTATGCTGTATGTGCAAATTGTGGTTGCACTCAGTGGTCTAGACATATGGGCTATTGTGTTGACTAAGCTATCTTATCAGCTCCTCTCAAATCTGTCAGCAAAAAGTTTACATAGTTTTAATGTGGTAGTATTCCAAATTTCTTAGCATTCATCTACCTTTCCACTCATCTGTAAAGAAAATTACTGCATTTTTTAAAGAACTATTATAATTCATCTTAATTTAGGAAATTACCTTATCTGAAACTGAGCAGAAGTCCACATATAAATAAGCAGCAAGGCCTAGATCCTAAAATGAACCAGATGCAGTGGGCTTCTTGTGCTTCTAATGGCCTGCAAACATGTGGTCAAGAACTTCTGGCTAAAAAATCACAAATTAGGCTTTCACTGCAAGTTCTGCCATTATATGCCATTGCTCGGAACATCTAAATAGAATTTACAGAACAAAACACTGAATTTCAGTTACAAATTCTGTAGGACAGCTATATTTTATTACTTCAAAAGTGCAGATAGAGAGACATAGTTTATTAAGCAACTGTGTATGCACTTTGCAAGTAGCGCTATTCCCAATGTATAATGAAGACTGTGCTACTGGCTTAGGGTACAAGTATGCTAGGAAGCATTGGAAGTATATTTTTACTTGTAATTTTTTTTTCCTGAGAAGTGTCTGGCCCAGTCTTTAAATGTCTCAAATTAAATGTCTTATTCTTAAATGTTTCAAAATGACTTGACCAGGTATCAGATTTGACCTGTGTGCTTTCCTTCTTTTTTTTTTTTAAATAACCTTTATTTACTCAAGTTTGCCTGACGCCCTAAGCAAAATTAGAGATGACTTTGAGCATTTTTGGTACAGTGTTTTGCAGGCAGCTTTGAATGTATTCCTGTAAAGCTCTCAGCTAGCCAAATAGGAGGCTCTGTGACCAGCACCATTAGCGTGGAAGTGAACCTCAGTAGGGTTGGTTAGTCGGGACCCAAAGCTAAGGTGGTCCTGGCTTCTGATTTGGAGTGTGGGCAACCTGAGCTTGCATTTGCTTTCAGAACACAGTTTATCCTTTAGAGGAATAAGGCTAATCTATTCCAACAAGGTGCTTCAGCTTGAATGCAACAAGTGAATAGATGAGAGGTCTTGCTTTCTCAACGAACTAGCTAAAATAGCATTTCAAGTCATAAGCAGAATTATTCTGTTTCTATAATTCAGAAGGTCACTGCCCTATTAGATGTTCTTATATACATATTTAGTCTTGAACTTCTTGAACTTTTTAATTAGTGTGTGATTACAAGAAGATGAAAGATAACAAAGCAGGGACAAAAGACATTGAATTTCTGTTTTTTCCTGTGGAATGATTTGAAATGTTATCCATATCTTTAGAATGTTCCTGTTTAATTTGTTATTTTTATTGAGTCCTTCAGTATTTTACTCATATTGATCAGATGAAGAAACTGAGGCAGAAAAATATTTGCAGAGGATATTGAAAAATCAATATTCTAAGCTAGAATTCTTGTTGACCCGTTTCTTTCCTCTTGGGTCACTCTAATTCCCTGCTTGTTCAAGATATTAGCATGGAATTAAGTTGAGGTTTTTGTTTTGTGGTTGGTTTGGGGTTTTTTTTAGTAGCTTATTTTGAAGTATGCATTCCCTCTGTTTTGGCTTTTTCCTTGAGCTACAGTCCTTTAGAGTGTTCTTAGCTCAGTTCCTTGTAGCACACTACATACAGTTCCACTTGAATGCTTAGAAATATAAAATATTTGCCTTGTAGAAATGAGGTTGACACATGGCTAGAAGAAATTTACAGCTGGAAAGTGACAGCAGCAAACTTGCATTATACAATTTAAGGAGGTTCATAGGTTTTGTCACTATTGTCCATTAGCTTGGATTGTGGTATTGCAGAAACCCCCAGAGGTTTGCATAAAAGACATTTGCTTCTTTATAATTCCTGGAAGAATTTTTTTTTTTATAGACAGCCTGGTCTGGTAAGGGGGCAGTTTGCAGTTAGTGTCACTTCATCAATACAGAATGTAAACCTGAACTTCTTTGATCTTTTTCAGTGCTTCTGTATGTTTTGCAAACAAATGGCAAATTTTATGTGCTGAATTACTTCAGCATTTGCTCAGAAAAATCAGAATCTTCCAGGACATTCTGATTTGCTGTAGTATACCTTTGTTCTAATTGTATATGAGACTGGGTACATGTGTATGTCCAGTAGCATTAATTTCAAAATGTGGAGTAGAAAATGAGGAAGCATGTATAATTTATCATTGGCCAGCTGATAACCTCAGCGAATGCAACTGAGGTAGTCTGCTTACTGAACTGTCAATGTAAAACTGAATATGACATGTTTTAAAGCAAACAAATGTTTGAAATCCTGATTTCTTAAAGTAGTATGAGAGAATAAATTAATACGCTGTTCTCTTTGTCTGCTAAAGCCCTTTTTATCTGCAGGAGTGACTTTCAGTCTTGAAGAGCCAGCAAAAATTTGTTACAGAATCATAGAATGCGTTAGTTTGGAAGGGACCTTTAAAGGCCACCTAGTTCAACCTCCCTGCAGTAAGCAGGGAACCTTTAACTAGATCAGGAATAGTCATCTATTGGAAAAAACAAGAAGTAATTAAATAACTATGTTTAAGTGTGTGTACTGGAGCAGCTTGCAATATAGTGGATGATGGGAATAGTTGTTTAGCCAGAAAACAGTTTGGTTGGTATTGGGATTTTGTTTGCTTATTTTCCTTTAAATAGTTTCATTTGAAGATTTGTTTTTATTTCAGTACTGCAGGAAAGGAGGGAATGGATGTACATAACTGGTCCCAACTTGGGGTGGAGGGGAAATGTCCCACAAGCATAGGGACCCCCTCAGTTCCATTCTTGAAGTAATATTTTTCTCACTTTTTAAGATATTTCTCTTATGACTAAAAGGTGTGTAGATAATCTTTGTTGTGTATGCACTAATACATAACCTTGATACCATTTGTATCCATCTTTAAAAAAGTACTAAAAAACTCATTGAAGGTAAGGTTTTAGATGATCCTTATAATTTCATCATAATGTTTCCTTGTCTGAGTGGGTATTAATTCTCAGTTGTCAACCTTAATATTCTTAAGTGCTAAATAAAAGCAGGTAATGTTTCATAATGTGCAAACCTAAAGGTAACAATGGCAACAAATAGAAAATCTGGCTAAAGAGTCTTTTAAAAACTCATTTAAAAGGTTCTGGTCATATTACATAGCCTGTATCAGGAGTGTTATGAACGCCTGAGCAATTGTTGGTTATGAGGAATTAGTACCTGCTTTGCCTTATCTAAAATGTGTGCATGTCCACAAATGACACTTCATCAATTCCAGCTATCCAAATGCTTAGGATATATTCTTGAAACTTGTTATGATGCTGCTTTGCACATGTGTGCACGTGACACTTGAATGCCTATACAACAGTTTGCTTATAGGTTCCGGGGGAGATGTGTGCACATATGTCTATCCTAATCTGCCCTGAGCCTGGTGGGATGAATCAGAACAGAGTGAAAGCCTACTTCATAAGGCTGCTGCTTCTTATTCTAGTTTTCCCAAAAGTGTCTCTGGAGAGTGTTAGTCTGTACTGTCTATTAAATGAAACTTCACTCCCCATCTTGCTATTCTCAGTATTTTCTTTGCAAGCATATATAAATATATGCATATATACACACACCTTTGCATGCTACAACTGCAGTTGTTTGAAAGGACTAAAATATTGTGCGAGTAAAATGACTAAATAAGTTCTTTTTGACAGGATGCAGAAGAAACAGGTGCTCTGAAAAGTGGGATAGTTTTTAACCCTATTTTCCCAATGCTGTTATTTCACTGTGTGATGGTTCAACCCCATCCGGCAATGAAGCACCATGGAGCCACTTGTTCAGTCCTCTTCCTCTGCATGCCCCCTCCCACGCCCGCCCCAGGGGATGGGGAGGACAATGGAAAAAACCCAACCACCCTTGTTGGTAGAGATCAAGACAGTTTAATAGGGTAACAAAGGAAGGGAGTAGTAATATTACTGATAGTAATAGAAATAATAACTGTGATAATAATATTATGACTGAAGCACAAATGCAATTGCTCACCACATGTGAAAGGAAAATAAAACAATCTGATAGCCAGTCTGTTTCTGAGCAGCCAATCTGCCACTCAATTCACTGCTGGTGCCTCCTTGTCTTTCCTGGCCTGTGCTGCCATTGGTTTGGCAGGTGCTGGTGGTGTGCTCTGTACAAACCTCCACCATGTGGGACGGGTACACTGGACTTCATCTGGGTATGTGGAGAACTGCACAAGTTCATTATGAATTTATGGAAAGAAATAGGTCCCATTAATTTTTCTTTGTTTTATAAAAAGATACATGGACCAACCTATTTACACATGTATGTGAATACTTGAGAAGTAAGCTTGTGTTAAGCTTGGATTGCCTTTCTGTGCAGTTCACTGCCATTTAGCAGGCAGGGAATAGCAACAAGGGAAATTTGGCAGAAAAAGAAACATCGGAGAAGTATAATCAGAGCTGTTAAGAAGCACTTTAAAGACCTGTAAGAAAACATGACAGGTCTTTCTTAACTTTTGTGTGACCTTTCTCTTGATAAATGGTTTTACTTGCATGAGACACTGAAGCTTGGGCCAGGCCCACAAAATCAGCCTTCCCTTTGAATTAGGATTTCTGAGAAAATTTTGTGATGGGATCCATGTGGGGGAATTTTATTACTCTACAGCATCCTTATGTAAGCATTCTCTGGGAAAAACTAACCTAACAGAGGAAAAAATCTCCAAGAAAACCCGTCTGTTTCCATACTTCCTGTTAACATTATACTAAACCAAAAGAAGTCAAACTTCTTAACCCTCAAGTAATGCAACTTCAAAAATGTGTGACTAAGTTAATTATTATTTTTTTAAGGTGACATCATTTTGTTATGGAGAGTTTATCTGGTTTTAAGGTTGGGGAGAGAGTGTTATCTCTTATACACAGACTTGCTGAATAGCTGCATAATCTTACGTCTGCTTTCATTTTTAACTCCCTGTACTTTGATTGCTCCTTTCTGGGTCATATCAGAAACTAATTTTGTGAGTTCCTTGGGTTACAAAGATTTGTACAAGGAGGTGGATTAGCACACTTTTGAGTGCCATTAAAAAAAAAAAAAAATTAAAAATGGTTCCATCCTTAGAAACCTTTTTAAAAGTCCAGATGTTTTCAACAGCTACAAATGAAGCCGGCAGGGGTCAGTTTAGTACCAATGGAAACTGCAACCTCAGGACTCTACACTGGAGGAGCTGCAATAAATGTGAAGCTTGTGTAAGGCTACAGATAAGCTATGTGTATAACTTGGTAGTCAGCCAGTAAAAACATCTCTTCTATTCATACTGGATTTTGGGTTTGACACCTTTTCTTAAAAGTGAACAAATAAGTGTTTCTGGAGTTTTGCTTAATTCTTACAATATTTTCACTCTTTTGCCCTTGAAGAGTATATAAAGTTCTATATGCACTTTGCAAAAAAACTCCAATATATCAACCCCCCCCTCCAAAAAAGCATAGGAGCAGTAGAATAGGAAAAAGACTAATTTCTATGATGCCTGACACTTAAACTGTGAAACATTTGCACCTGATGTAGGTATGTGATGAAAGTGTTCAGGTGAAGTTCTTCGCAAAGGTAGAAGTACTGGTGTATATATAGAGGATACCCACTGACCAAAGTTTCATATTCTTCCCATCTTTCTGCCCCCCATAAAGAAATCTGCATTGACTTGACCAGGACCACTTGTGTGCTTTTGGATTTCTAGTGTTTGCCTGAGATTGTGAGTGGTCATAGTCATTCATTAAAGTAAGCACATCTAACATGCAAAATCAGAAGGCAGGAGGAGGATGAAGTAAGGCAAAACAATAAATAGGTGTCTGATAAGGAGAACCCCTCAGCTTTATGCTTTTTCATGCAGTTGCCAGGTGTTTGTCTTCTGTTTGCATTCCTTGCCACTTTGAAGCATATGCTGCATGTATAGAATAGCTGGATAAATGCATCCATTTTTAGATACTGGCATTCCAGGGAAAAGTAAATGACAACTTATATCTTTTAGAAAGGTTTAACTTTCTTGTAAGTGTAATAGTGACACCTGCAGAGGTTTGTGGTTTGTATTTGATCACTATTTCCCCAGAAGAACATAGATGGCTCTTTCCCCCATAAATTTTAAAAACCTTGAGTGGATATTAAGTCATATGAGACAGGTGAGCTGAGCAGAGTTATTAAACTTAAGTTGTTGTGTATTAGTTGATACTGCTGTTTTTGTTGTTTTTTTTACTGTACTTTGATTGCCACTTAGTCACACTCTGCAGGATAGGTAACTGCAGTGGATATGACTTTATGCATTACTTAAATATATCTCGTTAGATTAAAAAGAAATTCAGGGTGAGAGCCTGACTTCTGTTTCTATTTGTCATCATTTCTCAGAGATTTGTTGTCCTTGTTTTGACCTTCCCTGGTATCTGAAGCTAGTGTAAGATTCCCCAGTCTTTGGGACTGCAGGTACAAAGGTTAGATACCTCTGTCCGCACATACAGAGTGGGACTTCGGGACTTGGGCATGTTTCTCTGGAAAGAGGTTAAGAGTTAGAATACACCTTTTAAATACTTTGAAGTGAAACATTTTCCCATTAGAATATAATATTCCTTACAATGATCTTGCGTGAAGCATTGCTTGCTAAAAATTGGAATAAATTAATTTTGACCATTTTGAGAAAAATGGTATTGCTTTTTAGAAACTACATTGTCGATTCTGTGCCTCTGGACTTTCCATTATAAAGTTAGCTTTGGTAAGCTTATGAAAAATTGCTGATTGAAGGAATTTTTTTTAATGCTTGCAATACATTACAAGTGTTGAGTCCCATTTTCCATCCTGAATTTAGAGAGTGGGTGTGTTGATAAACCTCAGTTCAAAAAGCAGCTGGGACCTGCTGTCTCTCTCACTTGCCTCTTTTGAGCTGCCACAATTTGAAGCTCTTTGCTTCCTTCATGTTGTTCCATGTGTTTACCTCTGCATTGGCACCTGTGGGTTTTTTTTCCTGGGTAAATACCAGAAGAATACTGTAATTGTCAATCTAGTTCTGGGATGGATCTACAAGTCTTGAGAACATGTCCTAAATCATTATTCTCTCTAGTCAGTAGTAGCCCTGAGCAAAAAATAAGAGCTGTCTTCTCCTCTTTCCCAATATTTCATTAGTTCCTTCCTCTGTTTTGCATTTGCACTGAATTACACATACAGGGAGCCAGCCTTTCAGGGTCTGTCTTCACATCCTATGTCTTTGTTTTTGCTCAAGACTTAGAAACAGGGTGGTTTGCTCAGAACCATTTGTGGCTCTATTTTATCTTTCGCAAAGGGCAAAAACCTTTTCTTTTTTCCTTGACTGCTAATATATCTTTGCATGGGTTAAAGCTTGTCTCATAAGCTGTATTCAGATTTCAGCTTCTTACTTAGCAGGGAGCATTGTGAGGGTCTTAAACTAGTCTGGCTTTGATTTCAGCAACAAGACTTCTTGACAAAAGTCTCTTGTGCTTCTACTCACACCCAAAAAGGTCCATGGTCTGCCAGTGTTGTGTACTAGGGGTTTAGAGGAGGGCTGCTAAATTTTCTGCAGGAGGAAAGTGGGAAGGAGCACCAGAACTGTTAAGACTCTTTAATTCTGTTCCAAGACCTGCTATTACATTCAATGTCTCGTCAAATGCTACAAAAGTTAAGGTGCCTCAAGCAGTGCTCTGCTGCAGAGCTTTTTGCTTTGCAGAACATATGTCAGGCATATAGTGTGGTGCCTGCAAGATGTGGGAAATGGTTCAAGGGGAAAATACGTTGCAAAATTGGCAAACCTCTCAATGATATGGAAGTAATTTGGTATAATCAGCAGGTTTTCTGATGCAATCACTTGATAATTGCATACTTTAAGGCTAATAACATATAGTAACAAAGAGCAGGAAACCACTATGTTTGTAAGTGGAAATGTTGCTTTTAAATGTATGTAAGCCCTCAGTGTATAAAATGCCCCATAGGATAGGAGGTGGCATGTGAGAACGTCTATTTCTGTTTGTTTTGAAATCAGCTCTAATAAGGTAGGTGGTCCAGAAACAATTTGCAAAAGACTCTGAAGGTCAAAAGATTCTCAGGAGTTTGGTGTTTCAGTGCAAACCTTGAAAAGGAAGAATTTCTGTATGAATGCTCCTAGGCTAGTGATAGCATCCCCGATTTACAATGCTGGGTAAAAGAAGCGTTGCAGAAGAAAACAGAAGATAGTACTACACACATTAAAACCACAAAAGCCCAGTGTCCCCAACCAGTACACCCCCATACACCTTTGCAAATGAAAGATGGCTTATTTCATGTGACTGATTCAGTAAGTTCCAATGATTGAGGCTGGAGCTGGTCCGTGCTTGTGTAAATCAGAGGAGCTGCAAGGCAGCAGTAACAATGTGTGATTTTTATGGCTATTAAAGCTTAGTTTCTCAATCTTCATCAGTTGTATTTGGGCCAATAGGTAGGGAAATCATCTTAACAGGGAGCTGGAAAGCAAGTAATGAGTCATCTGAGGTGGGCAAGAAGATTCTCAGTATGTAGAGAATGCTTGTCTTGTTTTTATGCTGAATTTTTGCAGTGTTACACAAGGTGAAAATTGCTGGTGAAAATATGCAATAGGCTAAAGGAAAACAACCAGACCAGGATGCTGAAGACATTTTCTTGATATTGGCAAATGGTCCTTCAGACTGGAGTAGGATAATATGCCTGAGAAATGACCCCCTGCGTGGGGGGAGGAGAATGGTGCTGGATATTGGCACACAATTTTGTCCGTAGCCTCTCCCATCAAACAGACTCCAAAGATACCTGTTCAGGGAGATGACAACAGAAACCGAATAAGGAGACACACTGGGTAGGAGGGTGTCTAGAAGCAATGAGATAGGTGCTGACAAAGAGCAAATTTCAGGTAGGATTTTCAGCAGTAGTTCTTCTGTGACTAACAGGTTTTGTTAAGAAAGCATCCTGACTTTTGAATTCATCTTCTCTGAAACAAAGCAACATATATTGACCTTCAGCATTCAGAAGTAATCTTGGTTAACTTTATTGGTGCTTGACATAACTTCCAGTGAGAAGTTGACACTTCATTTTAGAGCAGATGTCATCTACAGGAGCTAGGAGCTGAGGTCCTGGGACTTTCAGTTGTGATCCGAGTCATAGAAGCTCGTACTTCAATTAAGTTCAAGACAAAGGTGGGCAAAAATAGTTACTCAGCAAATTTGTCTAATAGCTGAAGACATTCACCATGCATTTTTGACAGTGTGTTTGCAACACTTTTGGACCTAATGGTTTAAACAGCTATATTGTCTACAGTACAGTCCTTTATTAGCACTTCTGATGATCTTTTGGATATTTTACTAAGATTGCTTAAAGGCAAATAATTAGAATTGTTTTTCTTCTCCACTTTAAGATGATGGCTAAACTAATGATATATATTTCATCTTTTAAAAATTAAATAAAAAGTTACTATCCAGACATTCTACGTGCCAGCCCACAGCTTATACCCTTCAGAAGTGTAGTAGAAGAGGCAGGAGTGATAGTTTTGAAAGTTATCTTGTGTAGCAGCTACAAAAGAGATGCTGACAGACTCTACAAACTTTGGGGTAAATTCCTTATTGGCTGTGGATTGTCATATTGCTCTCAATGTTATGAACAAGTTAGCTTTATAATGGTTTTATCTCAAAGTCAAGAACAAAGTGTTTTCAGGTTTTCTGTGTATGTAAAAGGTTTGTTGGTGAAAAAGGCACAAGCTTTATGGAAAAAGGCAAAATTTGGGTGTGATGGAAGAATATTCTAATTTGCATTAGAGGAGAGAGATCTTCAGAAGAAAAATCAATAGGATGCTGCTTTGTTACTAGCAGTAATTTGGGTGACCTTGTGTTTTTCAGTATAGGCCCATATGTCCTACCAAACTAAGCCAAGCCACATCTGTCTTAGGACAGTGTCACAACATTGATTGTATAAATCAAATATATCCAGTATTAGATTAAATTCATAGGAGAAATCCACTGGTTTGGTCTAGAGTTTACCCAGCTTTACAAACGAATATGTAAGGAGAGGAGGTACAAACTAATGATGAATATAAACATGATCTAGTATTCTCTATGCAGCAACCTTTGCAAACCAGACACTAATCAAAGGGATTACTAGAAAGAATGACCTGTATGCTGGTTAATAAGAGAACATGGTAAAGTATTATTGATCCAATAAACAGAAGGCTTTTTAGTCCATTCTTATCTCTCCCTGCTTCATGCCTGTTCACAGGTTTTCCCAAGCGTAAACACTAGGAAAATCTGAGGGTTTTTTTCCTTTTTGAATTCTTTCAGAGCAGGAATGGACCATTACATTAAAGCGACCATTCTCATGCTGACAAATCTGAAGGTGCCAACTGCCTCCCATCTAGTAATTTCATAAGAAAAATAGCTTCACAGAAGTTGTTCAATTTAACTAGAAATTTGGTTGAACTAGTGAACAACTGTACTTGAACACATCTAGATTTGTTTATGATTGACATTAGCTAAATCAGAGTGAACTGCATCATACTGCTTTTATTTGGACCGAATTATTTTTCTTTAGCTTAAATAATTTAAAATCTAATTTTCAATTGGTGCTTTTGGATGTTGATGATGTACAGTAGCCTGGATTCATCTCTTGCTTTGCAGTTCAATTCAGTAGAGAGGTATGTCAAATAATGAGACTGTCTTCATTTTCTCATAATGTTTTTGAAGTGGGAATATCAAATTGAGTTTAATCTTAGAAAGAAACTAAACAAAGAAAACAACCAATAGCAAACCTCACTGAGCCATTTCAAACTGTGAGAGTGCATGGATTTAGATATGTGAACAAAGTACATGTGGTTAACTGTTCCACGGTAGCTGTCCATAAATGTACTCTCTGGCACTTCAAGGTAAAACACTGTTAATGAGCTCCTATTCCTGAACGGTGAGGGTGTGCAGTCTGGTTTCTCCAGTGACAGCTGATGCCCTTTCAACTTCATCTGTGATCACCTACCTTTGTAATGCTATCTCTAATAAATGTTTTTAAAAGCATTTGTGCTTTGAAAGCATGAAACAGATAAAATACCTAGCTGTTCTGACATTTATGAAGGTGGTTTGAAGAAATCTTCTCTGTTACTTCTGCTGAAGGTAAGAAGTTGAATGTTTGACGTCTCTTCCCTGTCTACCTCTGAGCTGTTGGAGATCCTGCAGGGAGCATGGGAATGCATAGTTATTTGAATCATAGAAAGAGGCAATTAATTTAGATCTGGTGGCAGTCACCAAAATTCCAAAAGTGATCAACTTTAGCTGCATTGTTAAAAGAATGGATGAGGTTTTAATAAACAGATATTTGGACGTCTTTTCACAAGCAATTGAGTTAAGGAAGATTAACACCTCTTCTATAAATTAATCTGAAATTCCCTAGATATTACTGACAAACACCTGAACATCCATTCCTGTCTTGAAATTTTTTTAAGTTCTTCTTTTCACTTACTTTTCGGTGGAAGTGAGTTTTGATCACATCATTGGGGGTAGAGTATTTGTTTTATCCATTTTGAATTTACTCTTTTTTGAGTGTTCTCTTTGGTTGAGTATTCCTTTGCTCTTACATTATGGGGAAACTCATGACTTGTTTCTAGACCATTCACAATGTCATACGCTTTTAGGTTTTCCTTTTGAATGTTAACAGTTCCAATTTGGCTTTCATACATATGAATTAAAGTGATTTTCTTCACTCTTCTCTGTCATTCACTAATTCAGTAATATACTCCAAATTTAATCCACACAGTATTCCTTAAGCATCGTGGCTGTTTTGTCAACACAACTTCTGACAGCAAAGATTTTATTTCTCTGCCTCTGCTTTCTGTGGCACTACCTTTTTGAGCTGATAATTTAGATGGTCATTTTTTTCTCCCTTACTTTGCATTCATCAACATGGAGTCTATTTTGCTGTCACTTTACTAGTTCATTTAGTGTGCTCTGAAGTGCCTCGTTGTATTCTCTGGTCCTGCACACTGTAATAACTTTCTCATTTGCAACTATTACTGCCAGTTTTACTTTATCCATTTCCACTTTTTCCCTGTTCTAGATCATTGATAAGTATGCTAATGATGTGAGATCTAAAATGTGTGTCATCTGAGCTGAAAATGTACTGTTGTGTCTCTTCTATGGCCAATGTTTCGTTCACGTTGACATAGAATTATCTACGCTAAATCAAAATTTAATAACTGACAGAATTCACTGTACACCAAATCTGTTGACTTGTTTCAGATGAAATGTGTGGAGTCCTTAGCAATATTAAAGAGAATAAAGCTGCAAGCTTACTCTTTCCTGCTTCCAAAGCCTGAAATGGGTAACCAAAATTAAAAATTTTAGCCTAAAGTTTATAATTCTCCATATGTAATTACTGTATTGCATAATCATTTTTTAAAGCTCAGAAAACAGGAGAGGGAGAATTGCTCTAAACAATGTCAGTTAATGAATTTGGACTTGAGGAATTGCTCTGTTTCCCATGCTTAATTTCCTGCATCAATTCAAAACCTCCTACTTTTTGACATTTCATGGTCTCTGAAGCAATTAACGGTGATATCCCAAACTACAGTTGTGAATTTAGATGAAGAAGCTGCAGGGACAGAAAAACTGTGAAGCAGCAGTTAAAACCCTGCGTTGCTGTTGAAATTTCTGGTAGTTTAAAAAAAAAAAAAAAAAAAAAAAAAAAAAAGAAAAAGATTTCACAGCACAACTGTCCAGAAGCAGGATATTTTCCCAGACTTTCTGGATGGCATCAGTAGCTGTCTTGTAATTTTGTTTGCATCTTTCACCTCCTTTTTCAACTATTTGGTATGCCCAGAAAATACTGTTCGCAGATCGTAGATCAGTCTGCATCCAAGGACAAAGGAGAAGAGCACAAAGACACAGTTGTATTTGCAGTGATTCAAAGCACAGCTCTCTGCTGTCTGTGTGTGTTGCCCCATTAACTTTCTAGGTTTCAGGCAGGTATCTGCATCCACTAAGTTTCCTTTTAAGTGACAGATGCAAAAAAATATTGCTGCTGTTTGTATTGTTAATTAGATTCTTTTATAGATTTAATCTCTGCTGCAGCTTCCAGAGAAGAAAACTGGTATAAAACCTGTGAAGAGGAAAAGGGATCACTTACTTGCACTTCCTAAGGTCAACTCATATGTTACTAACTCAATTTTTTTACTATCTCTTCTCAGCATTAATTTTTCCTGAGTTTTTTTTCTATTTTTCATCGCTTCCTAGATTGTTCGATACACACTTATTGAAACTTGCAGATTGATGACCTTCCTCAATTTAGTGAATGTCTTTCTTTGAAGATTATATAGCTTTGATGGGAGAAAATAGTAATTCTATTTCTGTAAGTAGCTTTATTGGCCATATCATGATCAAATGATGGATTACTAACAGAATATGGTTTAAAACATTTATTCTATTAGAGCTACTGCTTTAGTCCATGCATTTTAGAATCAGTTATAAATTAAAGCATTAATGCTGTGATACACAGAAGATGAAAATATCAATTTGCCCCAAAGATCACTGTGATAGTTGATAAGAAATTATTTAATTCTGCCTCTGTCAAATTGATCTAGCATTTTGAAATTAATTTGGCTATGAATTTCACTTATTTTTAATGTGATATTGTTGACTGTATGTTAGCTATTTCAGGATAGTTATCAAATAATTTCTTTTCGTGTGGCCAATTGAAGCTTCATCGGAAATTACTTAAGGCCCTTTCTCCAAAGACCTTCAAGTACAGAAATTCTCCAATTCATTATATTCAATGATAAAGTTTCTACTGGAGATTTTACTGATGATGTTAAGGGAACTTTAAGATAAAGTTCCTATTTGTCCTGTTGCTTTCCCTGATGCCCTTGTTACCTCTGCCATCCTAGTGACAACAGTGTTCACACTATGGTCTGGAAAGACAGCTACCTTCTAGAGGATGATTCAAATACACGGCTTATGTATACTGTTAGACTACAAAATAACTTAAATATTTTTCATTTCTGTTCTTTATGTGAGACTTCATATAGGTGGCAATTTGGGTATGTAATCCCAAGGATGTTTTTTAACAGGAGGTTATGCTCTGATTACAAATTTGAGTAATTAGCAGAATGACAGCATTGTCATTGGCACAAACAGAAAACTTGGTTAGATACAGAAGGCAAAGAGCTTGGTTGTGCATGCTAGACACAGCGTTCCATAAGATATCAAGAGCTTTTCCACACTCTCACCTGCTTCTATCACTTTGCTCCTTGCTTGTACTTTGGTAGTTGTTACTGTGTTGCACTTCCTTTCCTTGTACAACATAACAAGCTCAAGAAAATGCAGGCAAATGCCAGTGGAATTTCTCCTTGTTTGTGTTCTGTAGCTTTTCTTCTCTGTTTTTCACTTTGTGACTGAGTAGCAGTTCTGCAATGGAAATGCCAGCTATGTATGCCACAGGGCTGGCGTAATTCTCCAAGGTACCTTTCTCAAAGAGGAGATGGTGTCCAATTTGATTGAAATCATTTACACCACGAAAACGAGATGGGAGGAGTGCTGCTTTCACCAGGAGAATCAACCCTCTGACACTTCAAGTTGCCGATGTGTGTTGCTCTGTTGTGGCTCTTGTTGCATGGAGAGAGATGAGCACCATTTTCTGAATTAGATTACCATTCGTGGCCATGAATTGTGGGGCCCGTCTACAAGTGCTAGCGAAGGCAGTACTTATTGCCAGTAGTAATAGCAGTTGTATTACAAAGAAAACTGAGAGCAGCAGCTTACTGATATATGAAACATGTCAGAACATATTGCAGGTATTTACTCTTCCTCAGGGGTCACCTCTGTGATTTACACAGGGATTTCCCTGTCCCCTTTTGGAAACCGCTGGCAAGATGAAGGAGTCGAGGTCAGGACAGGGAAGCTGATGAGCTTTCTCTTTCTGTGTGGTGGAGAAGGATGTCAGCAGTGTGGGATTTGCTGGGGTGATGATGGGGCAATCCAAACATAAGAACAGCTGTCCTAGGTAAAGCCAAAACCCACCTATCCCACACCCTGATAGAAAGTGACCAGAAAGAAATACTTCAGGACAGTTAAAAAATTATCTTCCCTCTATTGTAGCTTTCCTGGATGTGGTGAGCTGCAGTCTGAGTCTTTCCTGGCAGAGTTGAATCTAGATTGTTTTGTTTAATAGTCCCAAAATGAATTTCCCCTGCCTTAATATAATTGCTTTTTGTTTCTGTTTCCTACAGCATCCTACAGCAAATGCAGTCTGTGATGTAGTCATACTCTACACGAAGTTTAATTTGCTGTGAACATTCTGCATGATGTTCCTGTTCTGCCTCCTATTTCTCAAATGTGAGAAAATTAATATTTGTTTGTCATTCCTCTTCCACAAATAAATTTGCTTTATATCTAAGACAGCTTTTCCTGAGCTTCTCTTGAAGTAGGCGCCATTCCATAACTTCCATCTGTGGTGTTGCTCTTCCCTGTAATGTGCTCGGTTCTGTTAAATTCCCTTTCAAATAGGGTGACCACAGCCATAGGCTGTGTCGGAGATCTGGATGCTTTATGGAGTTATCCACTGTCATGTTGACCTTTCTCTGTTTTGCTCACTGTGCCATTCCCAATAGCACCTACCATTTAATTTGCCATTTTCACTGCTACTTGGCTTTCAACTCCTACTTCCAGAGAACTTTAAATGGGGATACAGAAGTCTCTTTTCTGCTTGGTGTCAGGATTTGCACTCCAGAGCCCACTGTGGTGCATAGCTTGTCGACAGTTACATTTTATAGAGGCGCTACTCTCCGTTTATCAAAGTTGAATTTCATCAACTAGTTTATTTTTCAGCCACTCATTGAAATTCTGTAGGTCTTCATAGTTAGTCAGGGGCTTTATTATCCTGAGTAATTTGGTATCATCAACAGACTTTGTCAGCTCATCTCTTTATGCACGGTGTAAGTCCTGGCACAGATGCCCATGAGACTGCACAGACCCTTTCCCCATTATCAAAACTGACCATTTCTTCAGTAATTAATAATTTGTGAGAAGCCTTTTCCCCTACTTGATGAATCTTGGATACTAAGAGGGAGAAATTTTCTAAGAAATGTGAAGAATTCTATAAAAGCCTTTCTTGGAAATTCAAGTAGACAGTTAAATCACAATCATCCAGTCTGTAAGGTGATTTTTGAAGCCATCTTCAGCTGAAATAAGGTGTCATTTCTTTCCAGGAGAGCTATATTGATTCATTTTATTAATTCTGTTGTCTTTTTTGGTCATTTCTACCATTGTACATAGCGTAGAAGTTGAACTTGAAGGTGTTCATTCCATGTATGCCCTCTGAAACTGTTTTTAAAAACTGGTTTTTCATTGTTCAATTAATTCATCAGTTTTCAGATGTTAAATTTGGATTTGTTGCTTTGATGCACTTCTTCAGTGCCTATATGTCATTTCAGTAAGCAAAAGTGACCTGCTATGTGTTTCTTGAGGGGCATCTGTTCCCACAAGGAACCCCTTAGCCACCAGCCACCCTTCTCCCAGGATGCTGTGGTGGTTGTAGTTCAGTGAAATGATGGTTTTACCAATGCAAAGCTTTTTGCTTTTCTGTCCCAGTCTGTCCGTACCTGCTGTACTGGAGCAGACTTTGTAGTGTTGCTTACATCAACTGTGCTATAAATTGTTCAAAAAGAAGTGTTCTGACTCAAAAATCCTCCTCCTCTAAATTACTTTTAACTTGTGTCTATCTTTTTTTTTAATGGTTCATAATGATTAACATCCCCTGTGATATGACCAAAGATTATTGCCTGGAACAATGGAGAAGGGTAAAGAGTCTATAAAACGCTGTTGCCATTGAAGTCCTTGTATTGTCAAGTGACAGTTTGTATGAGCTGTGGTCACAAAGAGTGCTTGGTTGGAAAAGGAACTGGTTTATGATGGAACACAGTGATAAACAATGCTTTTTACACCGAACCACAATACAGTATTAAAAGCTGCAGTGACAAATAAATGAGTTACCAATAAATTATACACTTCATCATTTTTTATTATATGTAGCCTGAATATTCAGTGACAGGGTTACAGAAAGTTAAGAGTCTTTAAGAATGCTGTAAAATACTCTGCTGAACTGTAGTACCTGGCAAACCATGGAAAATCATGTTCCTATAAGATCCTTAAATCAAATTCTAAGGTGGTTGTGGGTGTGGTGACTGTCTGCCTTGTCAATAAAACCTTCCTGATGGATGTTCCTCATTCAAGAGTTGACCACTAAGTTGGCTAAGGATCAATATTGCTTACTTTCAGATTCCCTGGGTGGTGATAGATTTCCCATAGCTACAGTGTAGTATTTGTGCAAGGCTAGAGGCTGTACAGCTAGTTGTTGTTGTTGAACTGTATGGGGCCTGAAGTTCAGGCTGCATACCAACCACCTGCACAACGTGCTATAAAACACAGAGCATTTTTTAGGAGACTTACCAAATGTGATGGACTTCTAAAAGGTAAGCACTCCCCCAGTGCATCCACTTCCCCCCATGATGGTAATTGATTTGACTTACTGGAGAATAGTCGCTACAAGAAACCACATGAACTGATTTAAAAGTCTGCAGGTTTAGCAGTGAGCAGCACACTTCTAAAAGTACGTGGTCTCTTCTGCCTGTGGAGGTGAGCATAACTTTGGTATGTCTGCAGTGGCTGTAGTACTTCTTAGAAACTGTTTTATGGAGATTTATTAAGTGTACATTGGGTTTTAAACCACATGTGTGTTTTCTTGTGGGTGATACTCCTTTTGGCTTCTGCTGTATATTCAGAGTAGAAAATGAGCTGAGGGAATTTGGAGTTGGGGTGTAACTTCAGGTTGAGTTACAGTTTGCTATCAGATGAAGGAAACGATTGTGAACACGATGTGTCACATCACTCATTTCTTTCATGTCATATTAACATTATTACACTACACAGCATGCAGAGCAAGAGGTCTCATCAGGAATGGCTTTGGGAGCTGTGACTACTACAGACATCTTCTGAGTACTCTGAAGCTTGGGTGGCTGTGATGGCTGTACCTGGGGGCTTGCAACCTGGTGGGATGCTGGCTTCTGGCTTGCTGTGCTCACTACATTCAAGAGCTCTAATGCATGGTAATTCCTCTGCTTTCAATGTATGTTCAGAATAGAAAATAGGTGTAGGTGATATGGGGGTCAAATTTAGCTTCAGAAGGTGCTAAGGAGGCTGTAGAAGCTGTCTTAGACCTGATAAATTTTACTCATTGAGAAGCAGAGAGTTCCAGTACTGCAGCTCAGTGGGCTTCTCGTTCTGCAAGAGCATCAGAAATCCACTGATCAGCTGGTCAATGGTATCACAGCTCTGCATTAAATACAAGCAGTTAAGTTAGAAACAGTTTTCTTCTTTCCTTTCAATGTTCAACTTTGTGTGCATTTGTACCACAGTGTTTGTCATCTACTCCTGCTTGAGAATTGTTATGATTAGTGAGTTTTTATTGTTTCTGTAGTATGCTACGGATCCTACTAAAACCAGTAAGGTCTGAGTACAGTATTTCTATAACATCTGAAGAGCTTTGTCTTTCACTGTGTAGTGACATAGGCATGAGCACCATAACAGAGGAGTGGTGTCTTATGTTGATTGATGAGGACCCCTTTGCTTGGAAAAGTAAATGTATCCATGCCAGGCAATTCCAACCATTCCATGTAGATAATACAAGTATTAAATAAAAAGAGTTGATTTGTTTTGGGGAAGGTTTTTTCCTTCTGGGCTGCTGTGCAATTATGCAGGTTCAGGGACCTTTGCTCAGAAACCAATACAAGGCTTTGTGCAGAAGACACTTGGCTTTGTGGTTGAAGAGTTTGCTTAAAGAAATACTCTGCTTGTATTACAGAAAATCTCATTTATTCATCAACAACTAATACCAAACAGAAAAGCTGAAAAGTATTCTAAAGCTTTGCAAGTTTTTGTGATGCTGTGGTGTACTGGGAGGGTTTCAGGGTTTTCTCTGGGTTTTTTTCTTGGTTTTCGTTTGGTGTTTGGTGAGTTATTTTGGTTTTTGTTGTGGCTGGTTTTTTTTTTTTTTGAGATGATCAGCAGTAGAGGTCAAACATCAGAATCATTTGAACTATTATCCTAGCTAAAATAGCATCATAGGGTAATTTATGCTCAACTCTATGCTGTAAGCAGGGTCTGCCCTGAGGTTGGACTAGGATGCTCAGGGCTTTACCCAGTCACCTCTCTCAGGACTCGCTGAGCACCCTGTTCTGTAATCTGTAATCCTAAATGAGGCTGCTGTTGAGAATGTTTTAGCAACTCTTTTATTTTTGCTTTTATTACAGGACTACTGTTTGTTATGCTGCACCAGCCGCTGTGTGTTTGTGAGCTCTATATGTTTTAATAAAACTCTGTTAATGTCATTCTTAATTATGGCTGGGCAATGCAAATCAGAAGAGAAAAAAGCTTAAGATTTTCATTGATGCCAAAAGACATTTATCAGCCTTTGTGAGTTGTGTGATATTTTTAGCCCTTACTACATTTCTGACAGAGATACTACCTTGTATAATTTTGTTGTGAGTCTGAATTCTACTTTTTTACATAGTTAAATTGAAATGATGTTAAAGGATTGATCCTCTGTAGAGCAGCTGAGCAAGATTAATGTTAATTGATGGTTTCAGACAAACATCAGTGCTAAATAATATAGCTACATTTAATTTTTAATATGATTTAGACTTACAGATATAGATGGATCAAAAAAAGGAACCTCATTACTTTCTTGCCTGTAAAAAGCTCCTAGAAAAAATTACTTTAGAATAGCACCGAAGCTGAGGGTAAAAACCAAGAAGAAGGAAATGGCACTAGTGCAACTGACATGAGAATTCCAACTGGAAATTAGGAATTTTGGAATCAGTTACAGAAATTGTTAAATTAGAAAAACAAAATAGATATAAAGCATCTGAATACCTTCATTTTAATCTCCAGTCGACTTTATGCAATTAAAAAAATGACTGTGATTAAGTAAATTTTAGTGTTTGTTGAATGTAGATTACAGTTACTTTCTTTAACAATGCCATGCTTTAAAAATTTTAATTCAATTTGTCTCCTTATAACTTCACTTTTAGTCTGAGTTGTGTGTTTCTTAAATAGCACACATACATACCTATACACATATATTAAAAATTATTGTAACCATAATTCTGAATTTCCAGCAGTTGCAATTCCCCAGGCTTTTAATAATTATAACTCCTTTTTGTTATTGTCCCTGAGATTTGATTTCTAAGTTTTGCTTTTGCTTGTAGCATAGTTTATTATTGAAATACACGTGGTAGCACTAAGCTGAAAACTTTAAAGAAGATGCTGCTCTATGATCTGTTTAATGTCTAGGAGGTATTCTAAAAGTTTGTGCCTTGGAATGGCAGAAATCACACTTAGCTCTGCACTGTCCTACTGCTGTTAGAGCGTTGCTGACCTCCCAGCTCCATCCAGAGCAGAGTCAGAGGTGTGATGGGTCTCCATGTAACATGAAGAAAGTTCACTCTGAGTTTTAGTGTGTGTGGCTGCCAAGTGTGAGATGCCGCAGCGAAATTGCAGCCCACCCTGGTTCCCCTTCCCTGATTTATACTTGGCCAGTCCTATAGACTCCTTTTTCCTGTTTCAAACACTGAGTACCTTCATTCCTCCCCAGCTGCCAGAATCTTGGAATGAAAAGATTGATTTATCTTTTCTGTATTAAATAAATAGTGCTTTCTGTAAGAAAAGTTAAAAAAAGGAGAGGAAAAAAAATACAGATAACTACTCTTCTACAGCTCTGAACATGAATATTCCCTGTACCAAGGTTTTAGTGTGAAATACAAATGTTATCTTCTTATGACAATTTTCTGCTCATCACAAGTGTATAGTGCCTAAGGTGTTGGAGCACAAACAGCTGCTGCTGCTTGCTGGTCCTGCTGTGTGCATGCCACACTGCCATCTCTGCCAGTTCTTTTGCTCACAGAAGTCAGCTCCTGGGTGGTTTCTCTAGTTTTTCTAATTGACTTGTTTTTTGTGGAGATGCTAGGTCCATGCTCACAGAAACTTATGTTTCCTGGCATCCAGGTGCTGACTGGAGCTCTGCAGGAACATGGAGCTGCTGCAGGGTTGTAGAAACCTGGGACAGATTTTTTTCTTTTCTGGAAAGAATCTGCTAAATCCACCTCTCTGTGTGTTTTTAATACTACCAGGCATGCCACGAGCATTTGTGAGACTTATCCATACCTGTTCCTATTAACACATGTGTCTTTAAGAAGCAAACTCAAGTGCAGAAAACTTCCGATGTGATACTGCAGCATATTTTGATAGTTTTAAACCATGTCAGTGCCAAACTACTGTCAGCATACAAAGCAAAGAGGTTTTAATGTCTGGGTATTTTCTTTAAATGAGGAAATTTCTAAACCTTGCTATCTCTGAGCATTAGAAACTGTGGGGTTTTTTTCCTCACTACTGCAGTGCTTTTCCCTCATCTCCTTTACCCTTGTGTCTCTGTATGTCTCTTATTTTTTGTGGTCTCTCATTTCCCTTTTCACTTGTAAACAAAACATTACAATGTTGAAGGCTATGTATTCTTTCCCTTCTCATCCTCTTTATAAAGGCTTCTGTTAATTTTGATCCCCTGATTCTGTCTTTGTGTTTTGGTTTTCACCCCCCCTGCTTGTGCGGCTCTCTATCTCTCCTCTTTTGCATCACTCGTGTCGTGTCAAAGCTCATTCCATAATGCTTACAGTCCTTGTTATCCTGACCCTCCCTTTGCACCCCTCCCTGCTCCCATCCCACACAACTGGACCAGATATGTTCTCACCACACCAGTCCTGCGCCGAGCTGCCTTGGTGCTGGGTGCCCTCAGCCACAGAGCTGCGCCTTTGGGGCGGGAGGGGGAGAGAGCAGAGCCCTTGGCAGCGGCTACTTGTAGTTGGACAAATTCACCGTGTGGTAATTTAGTCATAGTGTGCAACAAGTATGTGAGAGCAAGGGTAGCCATCTGCGCCTTATCTGTAATGAGAGGTTGTTGTGGGAGTTCGGGTGTAGCAACCCTGAGAGGAGGATGCACTTCAGTTCTACTTAATGGAGTCCCAAAATCATATCTATTTTTGGGAGGGTTGTTGCTTTTGTTTGTATTTCAATTTGTTTGAAGCACTGTGTAGCTGAGAATTGGTTAGACAAAACAAAAAGTTAATTTAGGAGTATGCAAATTTATTGACTATGCAAATGCTCGTCTCTTAATAATGGGAAGATTAAACCCTTAACTTATGCTTGCATACAAGCTTTGTATTTTTATTTCATCTCTCAAGTTTCCTTAGAGCCATCACAATCACATTGTAAATGAGGGTGAAGAACAAGTAATTGTTCAATGTTGAAGTGGCCAAATGCTTTTTCTGTGACAGAATCAAAATGAAATAGAAATGGGAGGGAACATTCTTTTTTTCCTAATAGGGAAAAATTTTGCAAATATTTTTTACAGTGCCTGATTTTATAGTGTCTCAGACACAAAATCCTTCCAGGCTGCTGTGTATTGTGAGATAGGCGAGGGCTGAATGTTAAACTGCTTGGAGTCATATTAATAAACAAAAGCATAGATAATGCTCTGAGGATTAATGTTAATTTTGCACTTCTCTGTGTAACCAGGAATTAAGCACTTACTAGTGTCAGTATAAATCCCATCTAAGAATGTTTATGAAGAAAAGGGATGGAGCAATGAAGAATGTTCAGCACAGTGAACACTGGATCAAAGCACACCGGTTCAGTTTTGGGGAGGATTTCGTGGTGATTTGCCTTGTGAGACGCAAGAGTAAAGTCTGTGCGTAGGGATGCGCCTGGAGCTGTGCCTCCCTGTTTGGCCCCTTCCCTTGAAGGGGTTTCAGGCTGAGATGGTCTGAAGTGAAGCAGACAGAAAAATGATAGACAGTCATACTAAATACGACACATTATCTACAAGGGAAGAGTTAAGGGCCTTAAGCTTATTTAACCTTTGGTGACAGTTACACGTTGCTCTTAGGCTGCTGCTTCATGGGACGGAGGCAGACCACAGCGGGGAGAATGGAAGCTGTGCTCTTGGACCTGGGTCTGTCCCAGGAAGGCACAAACTCTCATGTGGCTGTGAGCGGCTCTTTGTAGGGTTCCTCTAGGGTTCCCTTACTGCAGGCAGTGCTGTCAGCCTGCTCTGGTGTCTTGTTTTCTCCCATGCATCCCCTGAAGGCAGTCTGCCCTAGCTGCTCTGCTGTCTGTGAGCCTCTCTGATGGGTTTGGTAAAATATGTTAAAATTAAACTGCTCATTGGATCTTAAGTAGCTTTATTATTCTGCAAAGTGAGAGAGTAAATCTGAATTATTTAGAAATGCTATCATGGAATCTTGAGAAAGAGCGACTTTGTGAGGCAGTACAGGCTAAGCACCTATTTTATTTTTTCCCTCCTCCCTCTCCTCCTATGCTGTAAGTGCACCTTGAAATGCCATTACCTGCTGTAGCTGAGAACAAGGTAATTTGTAATGCGGAACAGCTAATTTTTCATTGTGGTTCCACTGGGGCATAATGCAAAGCAATCCAGTGTAGCTACGGTGATGGTGGTGCAGTAACCTGCATGCAGAGCAGGCACCGCTGCAGTTCTTGGATCCTTTCACCTTTGGCCAATAATAATGAAACTATTTACAAAATTACTGCAGGCTTTTAAATATATTTGACATGTTGTACTCTTTGCAAAAAATATAGAAGCCTATGCAAGAGTGAAAAATTGAGCTTGGGCCATTACAAAAAATAAATAGAAAAGCAAATTATAGCTAGTTGACGTCTTCACTAAATCTAGGAGCCTTAATTACTTTAAGGAGCTAATTTGTTGGACCAGATAGAAAGATAAATGTTTTCAGAGACAGCATAGGCAACTTTCTGAGGTTTTTAACATTTTTAAAATTGCAATTCACGTGAAGGAGCTGGTAGACACCAGCTCTTTCAGACTGGCAGCACACTGTGATATATTTGCTTTGAGAAGAATCCAACTTGGAACAACTTTGAGTAGGATGGTGAGCTTCTGTATTTCAGAAGCATCGGAGCACAGCTGCAGAATTAAGCTGCTCCATGAATTTTGTTCTGTTGTCTGGAAGCTCAGCTTTCAGATGCTTAAAAGGGTCTTTTTTGTGTGTGGGTTTTTTCTTTCTTTTTTTTTTTTTTTTTTTTCCCCTATTGAATTAAATCCTACAGTGCTCAGTGTTTCCTCTATTGTGTTTTGTCTCTTCCGGGTCACCTAAGAGGCAGCATGCCCTGTGTCCAGCCAGAGCACTGATGTGGTCATTCTGCTGACCTTCTCTGAGGGGCAGTTTTTCATATTTCTCTTGTTTTACTCAGCCTCTGATTTTCCTGTAACTGAAATGTTTCCTGTTGCTGAAATGTGATGCCTTCCAGACCGCTGTTCCATTGCCAAATTAAGCTGAAATTGGCCAGAAAATCAGGGAGTTGCTTGGAGGAGGTCTGATAGCTATTGGGACTGTGTAAACCTGCTTTTGCACACCCTGGGGCTAAAAAGCCTCCCACCCTCAAGAAGAACAACCCCTTAATTTTAATACAGAGGCCGTATTCAAATGTCCCTGTGCCTGATCTGTGTGTTCAGCTTCAGCAAAGTACTACTGTAGATAGCGGTATCTATGCCATCAATATGCTGGGACTCTGCAGTGAATTTTTCTTCTCAGCAGAGCAAATTTCGCTGTATTATATTCAGTTCCTGGAGAATCCCTGAGAGGTGACTGAAATTTTAAATCTCGAATTGCATCGTAATTCCTTCCTTGTCAGGCAGTCAGAAAACCCATTCTGCAAAGGTAGATTCTATCTCCTCACTGTAGATAACAGAAAAAATTATTTTCACTGTGTAATCGCAATCCTTTTACAAGGCTGCCTGAATTAGCAATTCTAGTAATCTTAAGCAGCGTGTTTCCTCACCCTCTGTATTTACAAATGGTTTTCTCATTCAAGGCTTGCCTACCTGAGTCAAAACCAACTCATCTGTCCTCAAAGAGAAAAGGATTACAGACTTGAAATCTCCTCTTAATATCAATTGTGTTGTAGTACGGAGCCGATTACTATTTTCCTGGCTTTAATCGAGGTTGACTTATTTCTGATATCAGTTGATGTGAGAAAGAAATTGAAAGCTGTTAAAAATAATAGTAATAAAGGTAAATTTGCATTAGAAGTTGCACTCAGAAATCTAAGTCATGTAAGTTAGCGTACCTCAAGTGAGAATCTGTCTCATTAATATTAATCTGGACTCTAATGAGAAATCTAAGCTACTATGTAGTGCTGAAAGGGCACAGGTGTGACATAGTCTCAGAGAAGGTGGAAGCCCTAAATCCCACAGGCTATTAAACTATAAATCGTGCTACTTAATTATTAGGCAATTTCTTGCCTGGTTATCAAAAGGGCTGAGGTTTTAGTGCTTATCTGTGAAAAATAAATGCACACAGAAGACCGTTACTCTGTGTGGAATGACATATTGCTGAATTGCCCTGTAACAGAAAAATATTTCGGAGAGGAGTCTGTGACCCCACTGCTTTCTCAATATACTAATTCATACCCTAGGCAGAAGAATTCCATGAAACCTCATCTTTACTTCTTTTTTCCATGATGGATTCATGATCTCCTGGGCTGCTCTGTTTGTGTCACAGTGATGCTGGGTTGGCAGCATTGAAACTGCACGGCTCAGAGTTGCTAGCCATTAAAATGAAATATATCAGTTATAAGCGCTTTCTAGAAGACACCCACGCCAAGGAAATTACAAGGGAAAGAAGATGCTTATATTTGGAAAAAAAGAGAAAAGGATATGTTTGCAGTTTACAAACAGTAAAATGTTTTTAGCTAAAATTCTATTTTCCAAGGAACTGGAGGGGATAGGAGGTGGGAGGGGGAATGTGTGTGTGTATCTGTCTGTCTTTCTGTCACAGTGTATCAAGGTGTTCAGAAAATGAAAGCTTTGAAGCCTAGGTGCACACGCCACAGCTCGTGCATCCATCAATTGGCCTGTGATTGATGCGCAGTAAATAGCCTGGTTTAGTCTGAGGAAAGAAAACTCAGTTCATGGTTTCCTGGGGACAAAAGCGCAAAGGGAACGTGCAGTTGCTTTTCTGGGCAATGTCAACGACAGCAGGCGGGGTGCGTGCAGGGAGCGTATCTAATCTGTTTGTGCTCCTAGACTGTGCGGTGATGGATTCCGTATAAATAAATAATGACTCAGGAGATTTAGTAAGGTGCCACAGGAAGGTGATCACAATTTGTCTTTACTAGAAACCTTGTGGTAGAATCATCTATAAACTGTATAATAATATGTTATCGAAATTAAATAAAAAATAAAGGAGGGGGAAACCAGCTTTTTGGTGTGAATGTCCTTTCATTATTCTGCCTGCTAGTGTAGCTGTTGTGTTAATTGGTAGCTCCTAATGAGTCCTCTGGTGGTGGAACAGAATTGAGGTGGGAATGTGCTGTGTACATTAAACCCACAAGTAAAATATGATTGTGTTGTCTTGAACAGAAAATTATTTACATGGTGAACTGTACAGATGGCTTGTAAAGGAAAATTACTCTTCCTTCCTGAAAAACCACTTGATAAATCACAGGCTTCTCTTTATGTTTGCTTCTCTCTTAATGTCTAGAAAATCCAAAAGTTATGCAAATGTGTAGTACTCCAATCACACTAAACACCTGGAAAAACATAATAAGTACTCTTAACAGATTACCTTAATATGCAGAGTTTTTTCATTCCTAACATTTGTTGAAAAACTCATGAAGTCCTGCGCAATGTTTTTTAATTGGAAATGAGAAGTTTTCTATGGATTATGCAGTTAATGAATGTTTCATCTTTTGTAATTGGCAGAACCAGCCTTTTTGAGTGGTTCACTAAATGGGACGCATTTATCTATCGCTTACTGCTTTTTTCCATAGTAGGCAATGGTCTCACACACACAACATCTGTCCATCCACATCTTGCTACTTAAGGCTGGGCTTGAGCTTGGTTTACAAGTGGTGAACTGATGGGACTTCGATGTTGCTGCTGGGGACACAGCACACAACTTGCATGCTCGGTACAAATGTCTGCTGTGATTCTCTATGGGAATGCTGCCTGTCCTGAAAACCCCAGTGTAGCTCCAACCTCCTGTCACACCTCACTCCTGGGTAGTAAAACTTCGGAACATGTATTGTAAATAAGGGAATTGTGACACCGCTGTGTTTCCATCTTGCAGTTCTCGGGTGTTTCAAGGAAAAAGTGGTCTTCACCTGGCCTGCTGTGCTAGAGTTCACTGGTACTGTGACACTGCCTTCCTTCCTCAGAGTGTCATAGGATAGAGGACTAAAAATTGTTTCTCTGAGGCATAGAAGAGCAACTGAAGTAAAATATAATGGATTTTAGTTAATCAGATTGCTTTTTTATAAATGCTGGATTTTGGTAACCTCAAAGAGAATCAGTTACTAGCATGTCTGACATGGATACCTCCTTTGTCCTTATTTTACTGTAGTTTGATTGACTTTTAGCCGGATTTGTTAAGAAGGCAAAGCTTTTTTTAATCTCTCGATGCTGCTGCCTCCTTCTCCAGGAGCCCATTAGTGAGTTGCGAATGTCTTTGGCAGGAGGATGGAGGTCTTGCAGTTACTGTATTTTCATGAGTTTCCCCAGAGTGATAGCTCAGTTGGAGAGTGCCCAACGGAGAGAAGGGCTGTGGTGTGGGCTGCCTGGAACCCCAGAAATGCCAGTGAATCCACATGAGTGAAGGGCTCAGAATGAGGCTTCGTAGTGTCACCAAGCCATGGAGTAGCTTGGGCTTTCCAACCTCTTAAAGGTGGGACAAGCCTCATGGATGGGTCAACTCCTCTTTGTTTGGTCCAGCCAGTCTGCATATGAGCAATAGCTTCATTCACATGAGTTCTCCTCATTAAATAAAGATGTACTGCAGTAAACCCAGTGGTTTAACTGCAGCAGATCTTTATTTCATGATGTGATAAATCTTTATTGATGATGCGATGATTTTTATGTCATGATGTGAAACCGCCAGTGGTTTAACTGGTCATCTTGTCCTTTGCTATTCTGAAATGGGAGTCAACTGTAGCTGATCTAAACGTGATAGTTTGTACAGTGTCTGTTCCCTGCCTCACCCATCCCATTTGTCCACTGCTCGGCTTTGGTTATCCCCGTTGAAACAGGAGACGTGGTCATGTTCCACACCTTCCAGTCCCTTCATTGCCACTGAAGTCCAACAAAGTTTTGGTATCTAAAGGTACATGCTCTAAACCACAAGACTGCACCAAATGTGATTATTACTTGTTGAAATGTATTTATTTTTCTTCAGTAAATATTTCATGTTAACGACTTTGTAAACAGCTTGCTGTTCATATTTGGGGGGGGGGAAGGAGGAAAGAATCGTCAAGAGAGCAATATCAGATCATTTGTTAGGGGGAAAAAAGCTTTAATGCTTGTTAATTGTGTGCTTTAGAGTCTTCTGTTATTAGCATAGCTGGTTATAGTCTTTCATAGTCTTTCCCTTTAAACATTGCAGGAAAAAAATATATGGTTTTACTTCCTTTTTTTTAAATACTAGAAACCAAACTAAACCAAACAAAAACCCCTTCACTTTTACTGAGAATGAGGCAGTGCCATGTCAAAAGAAGGTGGATAATGAGGCAATGTTGGAAGTAATGTTAAAATTTGAAAATAAAATGAAAAGAAAAATACCCTAGAATATCTCTGACTAGTATGAACAGTGGGAAAAATGTTAATAACATGTCAGATTATATCTCATATTGCAGGTCAAGGTATCTCACGTGGATGTGTTTGGGGGGGCTGTGTGGTTTGTGCAGGGGCATTAGCTCTTGGGGACCCGGGAGCTAGACAGCCAGTTGTCCAGAACCGTGTCTGAGCAGGGGGACTGTGCCCTGGAGCTGAGCAGCTCAGACACAGCGCTGCATCTGTGTCCAGAGCCAGGCTGGCACTGCTCACGTGGCAATCTCTACTACTTGTTGTAGTGTATGTGATTGAAGGAAAAGGCAGAGAGAGCCCATTTGCAGATGATATGGAACTGGGAGAAGTGCCTGATAGATGGTTATGGTATGAGGTTCTGAGGAACCTCAACAGGCTGGAGAAATGGGCCACCAGGAATTGTATAAAGTTCAATAAAGGCAAATGCACAGTCTCATCCTTGGGGTTGAACAACTTCAAGCACCAATATATGCTGGGGGACTGACTGGCTGGAAGGCAGTCCTGCAGAAACAGGCCTTGAGATCATGGTGGACAATGAACCCCCAATGCACCCTCATGGCAAAGGAGCAACAGTACCCTGAGCTTTGTTACTGCTGACAGGCTGTAGGGGATAATCCTTCCTCCCTGTGCAGCTTTAGTGAGGCCATATCTGCAGTACTTTGTCCAGATCTGGGCTCCCCTGTCAATGAAGGATATGGATTTACTGGAGCAAGTCCAGTGCAGGGCCAGAAAGATAATATAAGGGATTTGAGCATCAGTCAGAGGAGGAGAGGCTGACAAAGCTGGTATTGTTGAACCTGGAGAAGAGAAGGCTTGGAGGGATCATATCAATGTGTATTAATACCTGATGGGAAGGAATGAAGAAGAGGGAGTCGTATTTTTCTCAGCAGTGCCCACTGACAGTGCAAGAGGCAATGGGCACAAAGAAAAACCATAAAATTCTGCATGACCACAAGAAAAAACTTTTTCACTGTGAGTGTGATGATATACTGGAAGAGATTTCCTGTAGATGTGAATTCTCCATTGGTATAAATATTCAAAACCTGATGGGGCATGCTCCTGAGCAACCTGCCATAGGTGACCCTGTCTGAGCAGGGGGAGATGGATTAGGTGTCTAGCTGTCCTTTCTGAATGTGGTATTTCTGTGCATTATATGGATTTTTTTCTGTATGTGGAAGATGCCAAAATGTCCATATAGAATTGGTCATTGCTTTGGAGGTGAGCTGTTGGTTTTCAGTATGCGTGCAGTCTTTCTGAGACCTAGGGGCTTGAATCAAGTTAGGCTGTAAGAAGGGATATTTGCTGCAAAGTGCCTTGCATGTGACACATCGCTGAATTCATACCAGAGTCCTCACAGTGGGGTATTGCAGGCTCTACACGATTTTGTCTGGGCTGATTTGGTTTCTTTGGAATGAGAGACTTGGGGTTCTATTGGTTCTGAAGGCTAGGCTGAACTTGGTCTTCTAGATAACATCAGACAGCTGAAAATAAAGGTCTGTGCACAGCAAATGGTCAAACAGCACATCTCCTTTGGGTTTTTCGGACTCATACATCTAGATTCCCTAAAGGAGTCTTTGGGAAATTCAGGCTGAGACCTGGATCAACTCAAATCTTCCTTCAAATGCAGATGACTCACTTAATTCTTAAAGAGCTATATGAGTAGTGGTTTCTGAGAAATCAGTAGTTCTGTACACAGAACCTTGTCTGTCTCTTTTCCAAGATGATCAGTGTTGCTAAAATGAGTATTGGTTTGGGCTGGGATTAAACCAGCACAGATACATGCTCTACTTGCCCAAATTGGTTTATTTTAGGGTTGTTTGTTGTTCTGATGAATAGTTAAGTACCAGCAGAACAACATTCTGTATTAGAAGCTTACATCAACCTGAAATTTTGTCTCTTGGCTTTTAGTTATCGTCTTAATGTTATCCTCTGCAGTTGTTTTAATGAAAACACAGTATCTGCTGTCCGGAGTTAAAAAACATCCTTGCAGTGAAAGATCTGGTGCAGAATGCTCCTTCTACAGATTTATATCACTGTGCATACTTCTAAACAAATATTTACCTTACAATGAGGTTCATTTGGGGAGCTGCTAAGCACATATTGTTTTGCAGGCTATATGCAGTGTTCGGTAATGGGAAAAAGTATAATTTCTAAATGCTAAAATGCATACAGGCACATACAAACCAATAACCAGCACAGTGTGATTTGAAGAAATGACTTCCCCCTATACAGTGCATGTTCTTTAAAGAGAGCAACCACTGCTTCCTAGCTCATTGTAATTCACACTGCGTCCAGCACTACTGGAAAACTAATGAAAATGCTGGGAGTACAAGGCTTTATTTTACTGTTGAGAATTCTCAGTGGTTACAATATTATGTTGTGCCTAATTCTCCTGGTATCACATTTTTTTTAACAGTGATTTTTATTTTCAGCCCAGTGATCCCTTTCACGCATTAACCCCCTAACTGCTGAATGTACCGTGTAGCACAAAGGAGCTTTCAAAGCAAAATGCTCTGACTAGATTGATTGTAAAAAGGAAAGAAAAATCTTCCCAATCAGGTGGAAATCTTACATGCATAGGCTCACTGGCACAGAAATCTGGGAAGCAGAGCCTTTTAAGTCCACCTCCAAGAAGATCAAAGAGCAGGAATAGGAGGAGGTGCTGGTTTTATTTTTTCATCTGACTGCGTGATGTGAAGCGATGCAACTGTTGCCATAGTAAAGTTATAATGAATTGACTAAAAGCCAGTCAGTGTCACTGTGCAACACCACTTCCCCCCCCCAATAAACACTTCTCAACTGGTTTTGTTTTCTCCCCTATAACAGGGAATCATAGGAACTGATTTTAGAACTCTCTTTAAAACAAATATATAATTGCCAGCATTGAAAAGTCAGTGAATATTTTTGGGGGGTTAGGTATATTGTGTTTCAGCTATAACTCAAGTATTTTCTAGAAATCATCATTCATGAAGCACCTTCAGTTGTGAACTGTGTGACTTCACAGTAGTATCAGCTCCTTAGTTAACTGGGGGAGTATTGAAATTCGAAAGATAATATCACTAGTGTATTATAAATGGTACCTTTAGACATCTGTTTAAGTTTTGGAGGATTTACATTTATCCTTGCCTGCTTTTCCTTTGTTACTCCAGAGTAATTTAATAATGCATCTGAAGAATTGCCTTATCTCCTCTGCTGCACCCAACAAATGCATCCTTGTAGGGACTGAGAGACCAGGAAACATTGCATGTCCTGGTCCTTGATGTCTAATTTTAGGGAGACAACTAGGAGGGTGTGGCAATGAAATAAAAGAAAAAATACCTTTGGTTCTATTAGTGTTTGTATTGGCCTGGTTTGGGACTTCTGTTAAGGTACATGGTGGAGTCAGTATCTGAAGTGTAGCTACACTGTCAAAAAAGCCATTAAAAAATCCAGCCAATCTGAACTCTGTTGACCAGAGGATCCAGGCATGAAGTGCAGAGTCAGAGGTTCATCCATGTTAAGATCTCTTTCAAATATTGCCCTTCTGCTGCACAGGAGGTGAGGGCTGACAGCTTTGTTACAGAGCCCTTCTTTTACTTCAGAGGTTCTTTGTTTCCTCTTGTTGAAAACTTGGATGAAGATGTCAGGGGCTGGATGCAGTGCAGTGTGAGCCCAACCATCCGCTGCCACTTGAGAGGGACTTGAGTGTGCCCCCTGGCCTCCAGGTACTGGTTTCTGTCAGGTCCTTGTGTCTGTGTCATGTTTGCCAGCCTCCAAAGTTGGTTTAGGTGCAGTGAGCATCTCATGTGGCTGTCAATTTAGTTAACTAATCTTGCTTCAGGCAACTAATACCCTCACTAATGTGATTCGGTCTTTCAGCTTTTCCAGAGGCAGGTGTGCTTTGAAGGGCTTTATTTTATTTGAAGGGGCTTTATGGGTTTATTTAGTGCTGTGGCTTTAGGAGGGAAAGCAAATTGAATGCTATTTGTCTACTGAAGGCGGGGATGGTGGTGTTGCACATGGGTTTGTCAAGGAACTGTCTTCCTCATAGCTGTGTTGCATGGACAGACTTTGCAGGTGATATGCCTAGAACTACGTGCCCTTGATTGTTCCAACTGTCCAGGTTGAAAATAGGTGACTAATTAACTTTTTTTAAAATGAACACTCCAGCAAACTCCTTCCTAACTTAAGTGTCTGAGAAATCACCTCTAGTGTCTGTTTTGATAGTGAAGTTCTGCAGGCATTAAAACCTGCTGGGTTTGTGAGAGAATGAAGTACCTTAAATCAGCAGCCACAAGCTAAAATTCCTTCCAGCAACTGGCCTCAGGACCTTTGATTTGATACTTTAAAGGGAGCAGGTTTAAAAATAGATTTCTTGTGTTAGAAGCTTAGAATCCAAAAAAAGATGAGAAAGATGAAATTTAAAAAAATTAAATATTATTTGAAGTGGGCCTGGGAGAAGGGGAGTAGCTTGAAGATATTTGTGGTCCCTCCTTTCCTTTGGAGACAGCAGTGAGATGCAGCACTCGTCAGTGTGTTACACAGTGGTAGCAAAGCCCTAGAAAACAAACTGCTGCTCCTTCAGGGACTCATGAAAGTCCAGGTTTGAAAATTGAACAAATAAGCAAAAGACCTCACTATCATCGACAAACTGGGAAAAGGAAAACATCAGGGACTTAGGGAGAAATTCAAACAGGCCAGAGTGCTCCTTGACAGCAGAGAGGGAAGGGGAAACCAGGATGAGCCCAAAGAGATGGGAGGCATGGCCACAGGGATGAGGCTCAGACCTACTACAGCACCACGTGGGAATGGATAGGCGTAAGGAACAACTGCATTTGTCAGAGGTGAAGGCAGCAGCTTGTTCTTCCAGCCTGATTTTATACCTAACAAGTTTTTTGTTGCTGAAGTCTGCACACACAGATAAGGATTTTGCTGTGAAGTGTTCGAATATGCTTAAAAAACCCAATCAACCTGAGTTTGTTTCCATTTCAGTTCAATTTATTTGAAGCAAATATCTGGTAAATAACTCTTCCTTTCTTTTTTTTTTTCTCTTCCTCTTTGTTAGAGAAATCAAAACTGTGGTTACTGAGATGTCCCCTTTCTCCAGGAGCTTCTGATGTTCTACACTCTGAAAGCATGTCAGAGTGCTGCAGTGCTCAGCTGCTTTTGATGTGAAGTGTTGGCTCTCTGCATGTCCTCCCCCCTCATATAAAAATAAGGCTCTGGTGGTCAGGTCTGTCCCTAGGGAGGTCTTGTCCAGGTAGAGTGCTCATTATCTGCAGTATACATAGAAAAAATCATGAAGACTTTATGCAACAGTTAAATGTGAGCAATAAAATACACTTAGGATATACTGTTAGTTTTTCAGGTTCTCCAGATGATTGCCTGTAATTAATCTTTTTTGTACAGCAGAGCAGTCTCAAGAGTGTATACATTTTATGTTTCATCTTTACTAACCATAGTTTTCAATTTTATACATTTTTCTTTTCCTTACCACTTGTTTTCCAGTTAGGGAAGGCATGTTTTTACTGAGCAGGTACAATTCTAAATTAAGTGGCTTTTCCTAAATATAGTGGTTTTGTACCTTTGTAAAACAACTGTTTCTTTCACCATTACAACAGATCCATCTTCTGCAAACCACAGAACATATTTTGATGTGAGCAGTAAGGGGTAGAATGGTGCTGTCCCATTTCTTAATCCTCTTGCCTTTTAATCCACTAAGCAGCTTTCTTATTTACAGTAATGGCCTGATATGTTTATACCAGTGAGTTAGGTATTACAAAACCAGTTGTTGAAGAAACATCTGTTAGCTAAATTGTACTGACTTATCACTATTGATTAGTAAGCGCTTATCATGATGTCTATTGACTATTTTTGTGGACTGGCATTTTTAAGGGATTATTTTGTTTTATGGCATCCTCTGGCTATAACCAGCAAGACAAAGCCTCCTGTATTTAAATAAGCTCATCCATTATTTTTCATTGTCTTTTCGATTACAGTCATTACCTTAGATCATGCAGATGCAGTAGAAACAATATTTATAGGAGGCAGTTAAATCTCTTCTATTAAAAGGAAGTCTTTCCAGGTCCTACCCCATAAGAAGGAAAGATTATTGTTCTTTTAAGATGATAAAAAGGGGAAAAAGAAAAAAAAAAGAGATATGCCCCAGACTAACCATATGTGTTACAGCAACAACATCATATCTACTACTTCTTTAAGGCAAATTTGCACTCGTGATTTCCGTAGTACAAATGTAATCAGAGGAGCAGCTTTAACATCAATGTTATGTTGGGCTAGTACCAGGTCATAACTGTCCACAAATATTTAGCCTTCAAGCAGGTAAGTGTTGATGGTGGTGTTATAGAATGCATATGTTGATGAACAGCTCTGTTTATTTTCATGGTTCTGATCATAGTTTAAAAATCATGGAATGTCTCTGTCTAAGGATCCCATTGTCCCCCTGTAAGAATTTTCTTGGCTCTTTTTCCCTAGTACCTTGCTAATTTTACCAAGAGTGTTTACATGGTGTTGTCCTCCTTACTGTTAAAACTTCATGGATGCAATCCTCACATTCTGGCCTTATGTTTGGAGAAAAAACCCCACAAATATGAAAAAAAAAGTTAGATGTCTCATTCCTGTGGTTATTGATAAAAGCTGTTATTTTGGGTGATAAAAAGCAGCAGAAACGCAATGGGTTTCTTCATCAGACAAGAACAGCAGGGACAAGTCCCTTGAGGATTTACTCCCATCTGTAGCAGATCTGTTGCAGAGAAAGCAGACCTTGCTAAACCCTGTGCACAGGTCAGAGGTTTCTCCCAGCCTGTTGATGGGAGTTGTTAATGGGAATCCATTTTCCCCTCTGGAGATAGCAGAGTGAGCTGACTGGTCATTAAATGAACATGGTTTTAAGTGTAGACTGGCATTTGGAGCCTTCTGCTATATAGATGAGAATTGCTGTTTACAGGATCATATTTGCACAGAATGTTTCTCTGGTAAAAAATGTAAAGAGTCTAAACCCTGCACTTTTAGGCAGTATTTAGAAAGAAGTGTTATACCTTCAGAAAGGAAAAGAAATGCTGTTTCTTTCACACATGCACTTTAGCTTTGCAGTGTCTTTCTGCATTCGCTGCTTCATTCATTGCAGGAAACAAAAAAGGAAATAAAAATCAGGGATTTTTTTGTTGTTATTGTTAACTGGTCTGGAGAAAGAGTACATGTTGGTGGGAACTTAAGATGGTAAGAGATGAGATATCTGCGTGACATCTGTCTGCACTTATCTGAAACTTAGCTAATGGCAATATAATTCCTCAGCACTGAATCAAGGACTTAAATTAGAAAAGACAACTTTTGCCAGGAAAGGTGGAAGATGGAAGGGATTTTGTCTCCTTTATAAAATGTTGTTGAGTCATTAATTCAAAATTTTTATGTGATAGGTGAACCCCCATATGTCATGCAGGAAAACTCGCCGAGTTTTGCCAGGAACTCTCATAAACTCTCTATATGGTGAAATGCTGCAGTACTAACTTTCTCAGACCAAAGAGCTTCGAAGTTCATGTTCTCTGTGTCTAAGATCATAGACAGTCAGTTCAGAATTGCATGCTGGTTCTGCAGTTTTGACTTTGATTTTACAGTTGCTGGGATTTGGCAGGGTTTTTTTCCATTCACATCTTGGCAAAGTAAGCTAAAAGCTTCTTGCCACCCAGGAAGGCGAAATGGGGGACAGCAAAATGTTGGTAGGCCAGTAGTTTTTCCCCTTTTTCATCGCCTTGTGACTCTCAGAAATGCCAGGCTGCTTGGCAATGTAATACTGACATCTGTCTGAATGAAATGAGGTTTTTATTATTTGGCTTTTTCTGTGAATCAATAGTTTCTTCTATTTTTTTAAAATTTTCTTCAGTGCTAGTCAGCATAACGATAACAACTCCTGGAATATACTTTAGGGATTATGATATTGATGAAGTCTTGGAAGTTTTGTGAGTTTTGAAAAACACTGAAATGTCCACTAGACCAGAGAGGCTTATAAGCAATTGCTGTAAAATAGGTTAATAGCTGTTTATCCCAAACCTTGCTCTTATTCTTACCTCTTCAGCAGTCTCCAAGAGGACTTTCATGGTTGAGTGGCATTAGCCATTTAGAGTATGTTGAAAAGTATTTGTTATATTGCTGTTGTGTTGAGAAGCCCAAGAAGTGAGGTCTGGAGTTATTCCACTCTTGCCTTGTGTGTTTGTATATAGATGCAGAGGATAATTCTCTTGTGTAGGCCTTTCCCTTGAGAGAAAGGGAGAGAGAGAGCAGTTGCTGTGGGGCTGGTGCTTTGGCTTTTCTATAGGGGTGGACAGGTGTATGTGAGATAGGAAAAGCTGCTGGTGTGGAGTCCTGGAGGATTCTGCTCTGCTCAATGAGAGATGCTGAAGCAGAATAATGAAAAAGGAGAGGGAGAAAGTGCTTTGCATTCATTTCATGTTTACAATACTGAAATAAAGAAAAAAAAAGTTATTTTAAATTAGTTGGTAATATTTAGCAGAAGGACTTTGCCTTCAAAGACATACTGTAGTACAAAATTATTTTAATGGAAATCTTTTAGTCAGCTATAGTTGCAGTTTTCTTTTGCAGAAAAGCTGTCATGGCAATTTATATACAGTTATATTTATATATAGCAAGTCTCTGACAGAATTGTGTAAGTCATGAGGACAGGATAGGTTAACATAAGAAAAGCAATGTTAATGAATAATAACGTGTATTATTCCATTAATGATCACTTTTCCCTTGCAGTGTAGGAGAATAAGGGGGAGGTCACCAGAGAGAAAAGAGACCAAACAAATGAGCAACAACAACAAAAAAAATAGTGAGCCCTCCTCTCTCCCTCCTCCTCAGGCATCCTTCATCTGGAATCCTTTCTCTTGTTAGGGAACTAATTATACAGAGGTTGCTAACCCAGTTCTCTTTCAAGTACTGAAATACTGGCGAATCTTTCTCAGTCCAGGTAGCAATTAGCAGTCACCTAGCTATAAGGCTGGTGCCATCCTGTTGGCAGTCTGCTCAGGGAACCCTTCTGCATTGATTTGAATGGGAGTGGTAGAAGAAGAGTTCCCATTAATTCCCAATGAATTTTGTTTAGTTCTTTGTCACATGCCTAATTCCCCCCATAGTACACTGCTTTTTTCTTATGCCAGCTACCTCTGTGCTAGCTACTGTTCATTTTTGCTATCTGTTGTGTAAATTCATTCCCAGAGCTCTTTGTTCTGCAAGATGTACAATCTTCCCTCCCTTTGAGAGCTGACTGTCACCGCTATTAATGCCTCCACTCAAGCCTGGGGACTGTGTTTGGGTGAAGTAGCCATGAGCGAGAGGAACAGCCTGTCCTTCCTCTGTGAAGTGTTGAATATTCTTTGGGTACTTTATGTGATGGTAAATAGATAAGCATATTTAATAAACAGCTTTTATCATGTAGACAAATCACCAGGGTCTAGAGGGCTGTTCCTCATTCTTAATGTTTTTGGAAAGCCAGAGGTTAATTAACTCCTCTCCTATTGGATAGAAGAAATCTCTGCAGCAGCTACCAAACATATCTTTAATTATTGCATGCTCCAAAATCAGAGCTGTGTGTGATTTATGAAGCCAGCTATTCTGCAGGAGCATCAATTTAATTAGCTTATTGAAATGAAATTTTAGAACTTAGCACTGGAGTGTATTGTTACAGTTGGCTTTATTAATCATAAATGGCTGACATGTTCCAGAGTGTCCCTTCCCTCCTTCACTTTCTCCTTCCTTTCTTCTTTACTTGTGGACAGTAATTGGTTAATAGGTTGTTCATGCCAAGAAGGATGTTTACAGGTCTCCAGAGGTGGTCATGTGTCAACGTGTGAACACAGTGCTTCAGGTACCTGAAATCAGTGTCAGGATTTCCTCAAAGTTCTATAGCAGACAGACAAATGGGCAAATATGACCTGCTTAATAATGCAGTAAAACATTAAAACATTAGATGACTGCTTACAGCTGTTTTTTCTTTTACCCAACTGACAAAAGAATATGCCATTTTGCCTGTTCTGTGGTGATTGAAGGCTTTTGAAAGAATGGAAATTTAAGTTTTTCATAGAATTTTTTTCCTCCTCATTCTGGGCACTTTAGTATTGCTTTTGAACACTTTAGTATCACTGAGAAGTCTGTGACAATTTGGGTTTTGTAGAGAAACATGAAACAGAGAGCCTGTCAGGCCATGCATTCTCTAAATTTGTAGAAAAGCAGAGGGAAGAGAATTATATGTGGGAAAAAATAAGCATAAAATGATTTCAAAATCATGAAAATTATTAATTTAATGTGAGTCAAATAAAAGCAGTGTTGGTTCTGTTCAGAAATACTTATGGTTTGCCTAAACTCTCTTTCCCTTTTATCCTACTGGTATGTATTACATGGAGATGATGCTTGGTTGTATTGGCTGCTAGAGTAAGCATGAAAGTCCTGGTACCATGTACATGAGCTAGCCCAGAACTCCATGCCTCAGCGCCCAGCCTTTCCTGGGTCTACTGTGAAACACCACAGGCTCCATTTTTCACTGTTCAGCATTGCTCCATTTGGAGCAGGAATACAAAAAGAGGATGGAAGTCTGCACTACGCTTAAGAAAGTCAATGTCATTGAAGAAGTGCTTGCAACAGTTTCTAAATTTTCTTTTCAGACAAGACTAGCTCATGTATTTAATTATTAACTTCTTTAATTATTTAATTATTTATGGATTTGGAACCAAATGTTCGTGCTTCTCTGTAAATGATTCTTCAGGCAATCAAAGACTTCTCCCTGAGGACCTTGAGGTGTGGACCACTTTATGGCAATACTTTCTGTTGAAGAGCTGATTTAGATTACTGTCTTGTTATCACTGTTTTGTTTCATCCTGTGTAAACCAGTAAGTCATTCTTGACTTTCATTCTTCAGGGCCTCTGGTGTATGTAATTTGGAAAACTGATAAAAACTTGGTGGGGCTTTTAGGGGGACAAAGAGGAAGGCAGCAGGATATATTACCAGTGCCATGCTTGGCTGGGTGCTGTATGACCTGGTATATGTAGGTAAGGTCTTGTTTGTTGTTATATTTGTCCATGATGGGCACAGATGTGAACTTGGCCATTTATTTTGATCTTGGTTCTGCTTCAGGCTGCTCTGTAGGTGGGACCACGTTGCCCCTTACAGCAGTAACAGTGGTAGGATGCAGAATCAACGTGTGCTAGAGACAGGAGGTGGCCACATGCACGGACACTCTTCTGGCAGCTCATGTGAAGTGCTCTATATTCCCTGTCCCAGTTTCAGTGTATAGGTAACAAAGAGTTAACAGAGGAATTATTAGTCACTGACCATTCTGCTGTCAACCTGGAGGACATGGAAATTGAGCCACTTCCCACTTCTCTAGGTGACATTTCAAGAGTAGTGCTTATATTTTATTCATTTTATAGATAAATACACGTAGGATGGTTATTCTACTCCTCCCATGAGTAGTATCCTTATCTTAAAATACATAAATAAATAAAACCCGTTTATTCTTGAAGTTGGTTTAGTTTTCTCCAGTTATTCTTGGAGGATTTAAAATGTGCCATTTTGCCTGTTCATTTATACAGAGCTATATACTTCTAGTGATTGAAGGCTTTTTGAACAGGGTGAAGTAATTCATTTTTAACTTTGCCATCCATGAAAATCGGTATAATTTATGTTCAGCGTTGTCTTCTGGTTTTGGTGTTTTCTGTGGCTGTGTGGGCTATGGGGATCAGCTTTATGCCACTACAGTTTTTGGCAGGTATTCAAGCCTTAAAATAATTGCCCATCTGTGTAACTTTCAGTGAAAAATTAACCATTCAGAAAAAGTAGCTGTGACATTATGTGAAGTCTGATTTGACAACATGTAAGATAACAGAGGAAAGTGAGAGATAACATAATACACAGTCTATCAAATAAGGTTGTTCCTGCATCTCTGAATCCATGATCTACGGAAACGGCAAATTTGAGAATCAGAAGCTGAAAAAATCCAGACAGAATTTAAAGAAAACTGTGAACAATCAAAGGAAGATCTAATAAAAAGTTTCCTAGTAGAAAGAACTGTATAGTGAGAAATACAAAATTTGGGGGGGAGGTGGTGGCAGATCATGGCTGGGAAAGAAAATGTAGCATTGGAAAGAAACAGTGAGAGAAAAAGAGTGCTTGCTGTAGGTGGGCAGCCACAGCTGTGTGAGCGCCAGCGTTCTGATAAACATCCAGTGCTTTTGATTAGTGATTAAGGGAAGATAATACCAGAGAAAGCTCTTTCTCTGAACTCTTAATTGTCTTAACTCCTTACTTTGAATGTCAATCTGCCGATGCAGGTTTCTGCTGGAGCTACACATCTGAATATTACCTGTTTGCTCTACTCCATTTGGAGTGAGCTGAAAAAAGGTAACTGGCCTGGTGGGGCGGTCAGTGCTGTGCCCCGCAGCCGCCTCCACTTGGCTGGCCTGGGCAGGAATTTCTACCTTACAGAAAAAAAACTCTTCAAATTATTTTTTCCCCCCCCATATTTATAACCCAATGAGCAATTGACATGGTTAAAGGTAGAGCAGCAGGGTGTGACTGGCTGGGTGTTCCTGCCCATCTGCCTGCTGCTCTCACCCCACTACGGGACCAGGGTGTGGGTTTTCCTTCATGGTTGGGGGGTGGCTGAGCCTGAACACCTCACAGCAGTCATGTGAGCAATCTCATTTTGTATGGAAGTGGATGACAGAGCGCTTTTATGAGCTGTGTTTTTGGTAATACCCTTGTGTTGGCTTTTCTGAGCACTCTGCCTGTGGCTTTGTTGGTACTAAAAGTGCAGCCATACTGTTTTCTTAACCCATAAAGCTTGGATGGGTTTTAGACAGGTACAGTGAGAAAGAGATGAGGAAATGGACAGCCTTCTCCTTATTCTAGAACAGCAAATAACCAACCTGTTACAGCAGAAACATCATTATTTGGAAGACATGGCCTGAAGTCCCAGAACCGAATCAAGCAGAGCAGGCCTTTATGTTTTGGACTTTGAAGCCCTGGCTGTATTTCCCAGCTCCAGGCTATGGAGTACTTTGAGGTGGCTGAAAGACAATTTGGCTGCACCAGGAATTCCAGCTATGCCAAAATCAGTTACTCTGGTTTCTACTCCGGTTTCAAAATATGTTTTCCCAATCAGCTCTGCTGTGCATGTCTAAAATTGAAAGGGTAGGGCTTCAACTGCTGGGGTAAAGCCACGTCTGTGTCTGAGATGTCAATATAGCCACAGTATGAATGTTTGCCCTTCTCACCTCTGGGTCTTAACGGAAAATTCACTGGGAGCACGGGGTACTGTTTTGTCCATTTAGCAAATAACACGGGATAATTTGGGAAAGTATCCTACAAAAGATATCTTCTAGTCTACTAATTTGCCTATTCAGTGAACCTGCATGTGGTATTAATGTTTTGGATTTACTGCTGTTCCAGAAATGCTTAGATATGAAGTATCTGTAATTTGTGAATGATGCATTACTTTGTGCATGTGTATTTTGTGATATAGTCCAACATATGACTCATGTTCGAGGAGAACATATGTTCACAGACAGCACAAGAAAAAGAAGTTAAATGCCAGGTTAGAGGCTAATCTTCAGATCTACAAATCTGTATAGATCCTGTCTCCTCTTGTGCTTTATTTAAATGCTGTAGTATATTTTAGTCTCTGAAAGGAGTGTGTGTATGTGTATGTGCATACGTAAATATACATGTATTTGTGTGTATATAGGAAATGTGTGCATATATATGTATCTTATATGTATATAGAGGTGTATAATTGTATACATACATACTAGTTCTAACAGCGTTTTTGAGCTGAGACATTGCTAGTAAAATCTGTCATCTTGGACACATACAAGAGGAAAACCAAAAATCTAAGAACTCCGTTCACTTACTAACAAAGAAGTAGCTTTATCTGTTTACTGATTCAGCTGTTCTTACTAAATACCAAATGTCTGGATTTTAAACAGCTTTTAATTTATTTCTTCATTTACCTTTTTATGAAGGTTAATCCATTGCATTAAGTAAGGACAGTAATAGGTTGAAAGAGTAAAGGACACAGAAACACATGAATACGTCTTACAGGTGAGTCACTGACGCTCTGGTAAGGCAGAAAGAAAGAGAAAACACACTCCTCATCAAAAAATCCTTGCATTCCAGGTGCTTTGATCAGTGTTTCAATTCCTATGACAACTTAAATAGCTCGGCCACATGCAGGATTTTGCAAGAGCAGTGCATACCAGACATGTATATAGTTTATTAATTTACATGTTGCTACCTTGTTTTCTCATTTCTTTATCCAGGACGGTACACTGTGAATAACAGAGTTTGCACTGGAACAGTAATTACTGGTTACTGGTTCACTTTTGAGATCATAGTTTCTTAAAAAGTTGGTTGATAAGTTATGTGCATAGGTGATTTTTAAATTTTCATTATTTCCCTCACCCCCATCTAATCTGTGGATACAGAGAGGGTAATTTTTGGTAATGCTTCCTACTTCCCCTCCCCCCTCCCTGCCTTATTCCCTAATACGTAGTGCAGACAAAACCATCTGAGGTGTTGCACAAATTTCACAGTAAAAGCCAAACATATTTCTAAGTATAAGTCATTCTGTCATTAGCCAGTAATGATGTTTGAATGAGCAGCTTAGAGAATCCCTACATGGCTAGAAGCAGTAGGCATCCTCACTGTGATTATAACCACATGAGAGACTTAGCTTGATAGCAAATTTGCCTGTATTTGGAGAAGATGTGGCTGCATTTGCTTCATTACTATCTCTTAGGAACAAGAGTGATGCTTCTCAGAAACTGTGGCTTGTTTCACCATTTATGCAAATTACAAAATTGGGTTATTTTAAGATGTCTACAGTAGCAAAGGTGTCACTACAACACTAACGGCTGTGTTAACCCTGTTAACTGGGCCATTTGTTACTTGAGATACATCCAATATATCTACAGAGTAAACAGTGACATTTTTAAACTTCTTGGATATGCAAAAGATATCAGGCTTTAACAAAACAAGTCATGCTCCAATTTACCAGGAGATGATGACCTAATTAGAGCTGTAACATCCCACCACCAAAGAGTATCCACGAGCTTCCTTCCACCTGTACAAACAAAATCAATAAATCAGTGAGAAGCCTTCATTTTAGAACAAAAGGAGGATAATCTAAGTCCTTGGATGTTGGATTATATAATGCCACGGAGAAACCCTAAAGCCAAATAAAGTTCTCTTGTAACATTGTGTTATGCTCTGAGCAATGTCACCTGCTAATGTAGCTATAAAACTGGTTGGGGTTTTTGTTTAGTTTCTTTTTCTGATATATTTATCTTGAGGCCAGGGAAGGTAAGGAAACAAATGTTCTGTTTCATCTCTAAAATAGTACATGTCAGCATATTTCTCTCTGCCTCATGAGCTTCACTTCTGCAGGTGATCCCTCTGAGGAGAATTTTCTGTTCAGCAAGGTTAATGGAGTGCTACCCCCGGTCATAGTTCATGAATCCAGTTGGTGCCAGGTTTCTCATGTGGCTGAGGTAGACATGAGCTGGCTCTGGCTGCTTACTGTTGCTGCCTTCCAGAAGTGCTGCAGGTGCTGTGGTAAGTCCAGCACTCAGGTACTGTGTGGTTCAGCCATAGGGTGCTGTCCCAGCACCCATCCCTCCGCTGGTTGAGCTCCCCTGCACCCCGGGAGGCTGCAACACCATTTCTCCTCTGGAACGCTGCCTGAACCAGGCCTCTCCTCCAGCTTCAGAAATGGTGCTTCACTGATTGATTTCTTTGTGTCCTCAGTGTGGGGTGCTGCAGTTGCTTGTGTTCTCTTCTCCTGCACCTCTGCTGGGAGCACAGCTGGCAGTGCACAGGCTTTGCTGGGGTTTCCAAACGCCTGTCTGGTCCAGTTAAAAGGTAGACACAAGATACTGTAGGATGGCTAGGGAAAAAACCCACACCTTTCCTAAACACAGCATCATTCCTCTAACTTGCCAGTGCCCTGGGACACTATTCTTGCCCAGGAGGGCAGTTTATCTTCCTCCTAATTTGTTGAGGATCACCTTGGGTGGCAGTGCACCTGCCTTGCTGCCATATTCCAGTCACCACTGTTGCTCTGCCTAACCTAAAGGTGGTGGTTGCAGGTGAGCAGGCCACAGGGTGACAAACCTCCTCAGTGCCTGTTTCTATATGAGTCAGTCTGAGGTGAGAGCACTGGGTCCAGGGACAGACACCTGGCCAACCCTCCTTCTCAGCCTAATGGCTGTGGGCAGCGTGTACCATGGTGAAAGGAATGTGGGTCTACCGCTGTCTCCATCTGCAGCAGGAAAGGCTGCAGCTCAGGGCTGGCAATCAGTGCCAAAATCCAACAGGTCCAGGGTAGGCACCTGGCCCTGTGCTGCAGGTTGCTGAGCTGCTCTTTCCTTACAGCAGAAGTGCAGTTGTCTTTCTCAGCTTTGTGCAGCTCTGCTGTAGGGGAGGGGGTTTGCCTTCTTCATGGCTGGTGTGTTTATAGGTGTTGAATAACCTGAGATACAGTATTTTGCTAATACTGATTAAGTCTTGGATCACCTAGGCTTCAACATAGAAAAAATGTTATTTTTCATGAAAAAAAACCATGATGTGGCATAATTTGGTTATTAAAGATATCAGGGACAGGGAAAATGAACTATGTTAAAGGTCTTTGATTTAAAAAAAATGACTTGTAAAGAGCTTAATATAAATATTGTAATGAAATAATAAAAAATCAAAATCCTATAGAAGTAGCTCAGTAGCATAATTCCTACATATAATTATTTCATGATAGAAAAATAAAATAATACTATATAGAAAAGATGTGGGAGACTCCACAGGGAGTAGGAACAGAGACTGTGTGTAAGTATTTAGATGACTTTTCAGAGGAAATTGCAAGAGAAACTGTTGTGAGAGTAAACTCATTTTGTGAAATTATAATCCAATACACCATCTGGGAATGTGCACAGTTCCAGCTGAGCAAGAAGTCTTAGTGGTTTAGTGTGATAAATACTAACTCATTGTAAAATCCCATTTTCCTGATGCTTTTAATTTATTTCTTCTGTTGAGGGTAAAAAAGTAGACATATATGTGTGTAGCTTTATTTCTGAAGAAGAGAGTAGTAAGGATGGAGAATAAACAAATGTATTTTCCATACCTTAAATTGCTGAAAAAACAACATTGGTCAGAAGCATAATTAGCATCCTAACTACATTACATGTACTGCATTGGGCAGAAAATATGACAAATATATTTTTGGTTTTATATTTTAAGTGAAGTTGATGAAGTTTGCTGTGCTATGAGATGCCTATAAAATGCCCTTTTCAAAATTTGGTGTTTTCAATATATGCATAATCCATCAAGTATCAGAGGGCCTGGATCAAGTCCTTGAACCCAAATAAATTAGCTTAAAATTAATAGTCAGTGAGAAATAAGGTGTTTTGAAGATCCTGACTTTCAGCTGTGTTTCAACCCCAAGTTACCTTTACTAAGGCAGTTCCTTTTTCTCATGGGTTAAGAAAATGGGACGATCTCTGACTTGTCAGATGAAAACAATTGTAGCAGCCAAATGTGGGTATATTGCATGCACTAATGGCACAGAGTTTACAATTTATTTCTCAATAGTACGCTGGGCACACAAGGTCAAATCCTGTTGTCTGCAATAAAGCAAAAGGCTTATGGACAGTTACAGGCATTTGGATGGTGGAGCATCTAGAGTTTGTCATTGACCTATATATTAACGGCTTTTTAAACTTGGTTTGTTACATCAGCAAATGATTTTTGGGAAGAACAGCTTCTGGCTTGTCCCCTTGTGCGTTCCTGATGCTGTTGCAGAGCTTTGTACAGCACGGACTGTCCCTGCCAAGACATACAGGGGTCTGGGTGCTACAGGGTGCTTGTGCTAGGTGGCCTTTGCAAACATCTCTGTGAAAAGAAATCCCGCTTGCACACAAATCCCTTTTCACAGATGCTTTTGCCCATCGGTGTTATTAATGTAAAACACTAAACAAAATGGATCCCCTCTCAGTTCTGCCAGCTTTTCGTGTTCCTGTGCCTGTCAGGGTCTGCTTCTCGCCCAATCCCCTGCAGGTGTCACACTCTGCTGAGCATTCCCTGGTGCCCTTCTTGGCTGAGAAACTCTAGTGGGTTGCCTATCCTTGGCTTCTGAGCTCATGAAAGGACAGGCAGGCCCCCTCTCCCCATTGCTGTTTGAGGGACCAGAGGAGGGAGATGGTGGTGCTAACTGTGGCCCACGTCATGCAGAGAGATCATGTGAAATACAGAGCAGGATGCAAAATGGCAAGCTGTCATAAAGTTGTCAGGTGTAAGAGTGTGGCAAGTTGGCTTTGCAGCTGAGGGACTTTTACTGAGCAGCTCTGAAGCCCTGAAATATGCTGTGGTAGAATTAGGATCCATGATATATAGAGGAGTGAGAAAAAACCTTTAAGCTTTGAAAAAATTGTTTAAACAATCAGATTTGAATGCCTGAAATATGGAGTTCCTATTTTGTTTGATCTTGGCTTTCCTTCTAATGCAACAGATCCTACTTAGCTTCGAAATTGGTTTTAGTGGAAAACTAGAGCTTATTTTGAATTCTTTTTTTAAAGAGCAAAACATTAATAAAAATGTAAAATAAAATTGCACCTGTTCTTCTCTTCTTAATACTTTGCTTCAGTCTCTAGTAGTTTTATAGGGTCAAATGAGATTAATGGTACATTTAGCTCATCATTCATGTTTTCATATTTCCTCCTGGACTGCTTAAGAGCCTTGATTGTGGGCAAAGACTACAAGGTGCTAGATAATGCAGAAATTAAAAAAAAACCCAACAACTCTTCCTTGCAGTCAATCTGTTCAGCCCCACGTCTCACATCAAACAAGCTCTTAGGATATTAGTATTGTTAATAACAGTTTTTTAATTGCCTGCTAGTATTTGGAGATGTATAAATGCCAGGAGAGCTAAAGTAAGGAAGAATAAATAATATCCCATCAGAAAATATTTAATTACTGTACAAAATTGAGATAGCAAGCCTTTTTTTCTGTGTGCAGGGAGGAGTGGAATTGGTAGCAGCAGCTATAATTCATGATAGGTCAAGTCATATATGAAGAAAAAGCTTTCATTTGTAAACATTGTCAAGCCCAGGGGGAAGCAATTACTGATGAGAAACAACTTTATTTCATGTCAATCTCATCATAAGTTGTTTTTTGTTTTTAAATAAAGGCTGGGTTTTTTTCCCTGTTTTCCCGAGAAACCAACAAAAATGACATGCAATATAATGTAGATTGAAGAGGAAATTCAGCTGTCAGCTTCACGAACAAATTAGTACTCATTAAACAGACTTGGGTCTCTGAATCTATTTCTTGCAAGTGGAAGAGCTACATTTTGGTTCTGAGTGCAGTTCTGAGTCGGTGCAGCTACTAAGTGTTACTAGACCAATAAAAGCCTTTGGAAGCCATGTTGCTGTGGAGGCACCATCTGAAGTATGACTTTATCCCATTTTCTCTTGCTGTGCATGTGTAGCAGTTTGCCCTTGACCTATACTCATCTCAGATTACAATCATCTCAGCTGTGATGGCTGACTATTTTGGAAGTGTAAAACCCACATCTGTTTTTCCTTGCCCAACTTCTTTGAGGGGGAAGCCTCAGCACCTGCTTACTCCTTCCTTGCTCCCCTGAGGGACCTACTCCAAGTCAGAGTCCTACCTCAGGGGAGGAGATACAGTCTGGTAGGGTTGGCTACAGAGACAAGAAAGTATTTGCTTTTGATGTTGTTGTTGTTTTAAATTAATAACTTGTAGAATTCTGTTTCAGCTGATTCAAGTGACTTGGAAATGTTTCTGCTAGTCTTTTACATTAGATCGAAGAACAAAAAACATCTTTCCAAGATATCAGTGCTACCATGATTAATTTGTTATTAGCTTTTATCTCAATAGAAGACTCTCCAGCAGTTCTGAGCTTTTATGAATCTCTTGTTTATGCACGTCTTTGTAAAGGAATTACATAAATAAGATAAATTCAGCTGCTGGGACAGTTCTGTGCAAAAGTTTTCTTTAGCATTTTGAAAAACATGCTGGAAGGCATAATCTCTAACTCTTTCACAGGAAAAATCCTGCTTCAGTTTGAAGAGCTGGTAGTCAAAGGGGTAGATCTGCCAGGGAAAATTTGCAGGATCTCATTACTAGGAATGCAACGAGATAGCCAAACTGTCTAGTGTGCAACAACTTGTTCAAAACTATTTTGTTACCTTGCGACTCCGAGAGGCTAATGGCAGTAGTTAAGAAAATCATAATAACAAAAATAGTTCCAAAGTGAGTCACAGATCAGTATTTCAGAGCAAGTGGTTAGGAACTGTAGTAAAGTGTGAAATTTGTGGCCATGGAGCCCATAATTTATGGGAATTTCCGGGCCATGTGGAAGGAGAGCCAACACAGTGTTTGTAAAGAGAAGTTGTGCTTCAGTAATTGGTGGAATTGCTTGGTGGTTTCAGCACATATATGAATATGGGAAGTCTGTCATTAAAGACTCTCAAAGAAATTAAATTCCTATGAAATAAGAGAATTAATCTATTGGTTGAAAGATAATAAAGAAAAGATAAATTAGTTTGGTTGAAAGAGAGAAGGGGTCAGTGAAGGCCAATATGGATGCACGCAGCACAACACATTAACAAATGATACAGGAAAGAGCCTGCATATTGTGGTAATGACATTCAGTGTAGAGAAATCTTAAATGTTGTGCAAAGGAGGGAAAAATCAAAGCCTCCAAATTCCAGAAATTATTGGAAATGAAATGGAAAACAGAGGAAGTAACCTTGGTGCCAGTTATGTTGGTCAGTGATAGTCTCACAATTGGTCCCCTTTTCCCCTTTTCATTCGTAAAAGTGTGGTAGATCTGAATTCGGTACCTAGAAGAAGGACTGAAATTCTGGAGCAGTTTCCATTCTAGAGAATCACTGGCCTAGGACTCTCCAGGCTGGAAAAGTCAACTGCGAAGAAATGTATTTTCAAGCTGAGTTTTGTCAACAGTTACCACAGCTACTTCTCCTGAATTAAAAATACAGTAATTTAATGTGCTGCTTTAAATAATCAAACAAGCCCCCAGCTCTAAAGAATTTAGATATGATTTCAAAGCAAATTTTCAATTGAGTTGAGCGATTACTAAACAACTTTACATCAGACTTCTGTGATCCTAAGCCCTGGTTCTGCTGAAGGAGCTGCAGAAATACAGTGGGCGTCTTAGGAGGACGGATGAAAACCAGTGTAAGCGCATGCACTGCTCTAAACCGTAGTCACTGCATGGCTGTAGCCTCCAGTAATTTCATGAAGAATCAAAAGTCCATCTCGCAGCCTACAGTGTCTCTGGTTTTGTGGGAATTCCTGACCTGGGATACAATGCTGTTTACTTTAAAGTTCACCCTTTAAGTAGAGAGAAGCACATCAGAAAAATCCAGGAGCTGCTTTTGTTAGAGTTGCATTTGATCTTGGACTGCATGAAGCACAGGGCCCTGGCATGTGGAGAGAAGGGGAAGTGTGTGGGGGTCTCCTAATCAAAATGCTTCAACTTCCTCCCCTTCTTATAGTTCTGTTTGAAACAAACAGCAGTCTCCCATAGTGGTCCAGGCAGAGCCAGGAAATAACAAAATATGTAAGCTTTTGTTTCAGTCCAAGTATATTCTCTCTGTTGCTCTTTCATGCTTGGTTTTGTTGTTCCATAACTGTTTCTTTAGCAGTTTGCTCCACCAGCTGCTATCCAGTGAAACACTGGAGACTAGCAGTAGCAAAGCTGTTTAAGAAGCCCTTTAAGAATTAATATATGGAAAGTTGGGGCGTGGGAGGTGGTGGGTGGGGGAACTTAAAAAACTGTACTGTTAAATGCACATGGACAGCTTATGTGGTAGGGAAGATGGAAAGCTAAGGGTGCTGTGGCATGTGGAGGAAATGCCATTTCGGGGCTGGCTGTAGACGAAGCTCAGATGCAGACCTGGTAAAAGCAGGTCTGGATATAGTGGAGGAAAAGAAGTATATAGGCACATCTGGGTGTTATCAACCTGTTTGATCCTTCCTGCTACCAAAGATAGCAATTTTTGTGATGAGAAGAGTATGGGACCTTTAGTGTTCACTAATAAGTTCCAGCCTTTCTGGCTGAGGATCTTCAGTAAAAGCCTTTTGAATAAACATTCTGCTCCTGTTTCACTATGGTTGGAAATGGAACTTGCTAAAACCTAACGAATAGGTTCTACCAGCTTTCTTTACTCCACGTTTGATTGATTTGTTCTCTTGCCTGTGTGGCTTGTTTAATATCTCGGATACTAATTTCTCTTTTGTGTGTTGACATGTACTCTGCAGTATGTCTTCTGGTATTCAGCTATTCCATACATGATAAATTAACATTGTGATGTCAGGCATACTGAAAATCATTGCTGTTAATATGCAAACAAATAACAGACCTGTAACCTCTCTAAAGGAAAAGCATCTCAGTAACTACAGGAATCAAAACCTTCACAATTTGGTATTACCTTGTGAAATTTGCATTCAGAATGATAATTCAGGCTAATGGCTTCAGGCTCCCGTGGGGCAGCTGAAATAGATTCTGAAATGGCAGAAGAAAAGGGTATAGTAAATAAATGCAATGAGCTGTCAAAGAATATTTCTACATCAAACAAGCCTCTGAACCTTTTTATGCTTCGTAATCTGACCTTTTCTGTCAGCTCCATTTTTGGACTGAAGCAGATCATGAAATGAAACACATTAGCTACAAAATAATAATAATAATAATAATAATAAAGCATTTATACAGCCACTAAAACATAAGGTGTTAGAATATTGTAGAGGGATTTCTACTAATTTACAGTAGATCGGTGAGGGTAAAACACCCTTTGATTGCGGTTGCTAAGCAACCCTTCTCCGAGCAGATGTAGGTACCATTCCTGTTTGTTTAACACCAACCGTACTGGAGTCTGTCAACAAAATATGCTACAGCAGCAGCAGGGAATAGCAAAGAAGAACAATTTTAGCATCGCAGTGCTGAAGTATCTTCTCTTGCATCCTTCAGGCATGAATAATACAAATGAGGTTGTGCAGAGAAAGCTTGACACGTTGGAGAAAATAAGCTTGTATTAACTGTGTGTGTGTGTTTTCACCTGTTGATCATGAAGTGCTTTGCATAGAAAAATGCTGTTATTCCTATTCTGTATGGTGTGGAAACGGGGCACAAGAAGGTTACTCTTTCCTATGAAAAGTTACTGCAGCAGCTTAATAAGCAGCTCCAGGGCTGAAAGGGGAGCCTAGGTCTTCTCGGTCCCTTGCGCAGTGGGCTGTGTAGCTTTTGCAAGAAATACTGGTCCCTCAGCATGCTACAGTCCAACCAGCTATGTAGGATGGTTTTCTGGCATTTCTTTTACAGGAAACATTGTTCCTATTCACAGGACTCTGTCAGCACACAGGAAGAAAATAACCAGGTTTTGGAGAAGTAATATGAAGTAGTGTTCTCTGTAATGAAGATAAATTACTTTTACAGTTTTTATATTTCTTCCTTTTGCCTCCCCAGAACTACCTCTGAGGTACGACAGAGAAATTACTGAGTATTAAAAAAAAATTAAACACCTCCCTCCCCCATTTATATTTATGAACTATCTTTTATTTAAATTGACATTGAATGTATTTCAGTCATGAAGCTTAAGGGAATAATTCCATTATGTCTGAGAAGACCTTTCAGAGCTCAATTGTCATCATCCCAACTATTAAAACATCATGAAAAAACCAGGTGTATTGCTCTCAAGAAAACCAGCAGCTCTGAAGCATGCTTTAACGTACTGTTGGTATAATAGAAAAGAAATCCTCATACTTCAGTTCCTGGGTGTGAATGGTAATAACTTCCTTTTCAGTTTCATGAAGCAGTGCAATACTTGATCTCAAGATGGATAGTCTCTGTCCCTTCGTATGTGCACTTTACATTAATAATTATGAGAATTGCACATGTGGATTATGCTCAGGGTATTTTGAAAACACATTCTGTAAGTTCTAAGGTGAATTCTTATTTAGTGTTTTGAATGTGTTGAAAGGTACAGATGACTTCAACCATGAGAAAAAGAAAGGAATTTTGGAGAAACTGGCTGTTTTCAGTACCTTATTTCAGTTAAGAATCTAATAATACATTAAAAAGACAAAAGGTAATCTTTCCCAGTCTGTAAAAGTCATTACTATTTGACAGCTGTTGGAAGGCTTGGATGAAATATCTGGGAGGTCTCAGTTCAATTTCTACTGTGTAGAAGTCTTTAAAATGCCACAGGCTCCACAGAAATGATGGTGTTACAGCTCGTTTCTTGTGTTTGGAGCAGAAGATCTTCTTGGTTATGGGTATCGAGAGGGCAGTTGAATAACTTTACTAAAGCAGGTGTCTTTGGTCTAGTATGGAACACTTATGATAGTCTTGCAGGAGAAGTCAAAAAGTGCTGAGGCAGCAACTCTAATATTCCCATTGAAAACAGTGCACAGAGAAAGGGGACCATGGCTTAGGAAAAATAAAAGAAGGAGATACTTAAGGTTTGGACATTGGTTACTGTGCTAATGTACCATTTCAAGTGACCAGAGTAGGTGCATATATTTCCATCCCTTTGTTTTTATTTAGTCTACAAACTAGTCAACATCACTGGCAGAGGAACAATGATGTTCTTCATACAGAGTGATCTAGAACATGTAGTGATTATTCAGGGATGGGGAACAGGCAGCTACCGTGTTGCCAACCTTTCATTCTCATTTTCCAGCAACAAGATTTTAGAAAGCCCGTGGACTCCTGGGGTACAGGTGATTCAGTAATGGTTGGTAATGGCTGATGCTCTTTCAGACACTTGCTCTCTTCAGCATCAGAGACAAAATGTATTTTTTTTCAAGAAAAGTTATCTGTTAACTTTGTACTTTACTTACATTTTTAAAATGTACTAAATATAAACCAATCTTGATTTGCCATCTGTTATCTATTGTTTGTCAGAGGGAATGACAAATATGCTCGTCTAAGAAATGCTGAAGTAAGGATTCAGTGCAGCCAGGACCTAAATTGCTTTTGTGTACTACAGTGGATAAAAATCTAGTAAAAGAATTGAGTATTGATTTTCCTAATCTGTTTTGTGTTTGTATCAACAGACAATGCATACACATGCAATGCCCATACCAAAAAGGCTTCTTTTCCATATGAACTTCCCAATGTATGTATACACATATGCACAATATATACGAAGATCTCAGTTCTTTCACTTTCAAATATTTTTCTTTAAATCCTTATTTAATTTGACATAGAAATCCATAAAGCATTCCCTTAAAGTCATTTTAAATTTTGTTACCATCACTAGACTCTGAAATCACATCTTAGGTTTTGCTGAGTCCCTTACTTAAGTAATATTCTTTTGGCTTAAAGACTGATTCTCAACTTCTGCTTTTATTTATGTTTGATTTGCTTGCTTCATGCTGAGGTTGGAGTGGTATATACATCAGCAAATGATCTGGGTTTGCTAATGAAGAGATTTATAGACGTCTTATTTTCCCTCAACAAGCTGCAGATATTAACATAAAAGGCCTGTTTTACCTGATCTTAGAAGTATTTCCTAAATACTTGTGAAGCCACTAAACAGAAAGCATCTGTTTGGTCAGCAGTCGATATGTTTCTATACTCCCCAAACGTAAATACTTGCTATAACCCAAACTGTGGTCACAAATAACCCTGCTTTTTGGGACAACTCATTTAGAAAACCCTTATTTTGAGTTTTTTATTATGATGGGAATTTTCAGCTGCAGTCAGGTTAAGCACTGTGCTTAACTGCACTCGGTGGCTGATGGAGGGCAATTTAGGCTTGAACAATTTTGAAGCCAGTTGTGTTTTCCTGAAGCTTAATGAAAGCTGGTGGGAAGGCTGCAAGATAAAACCACTGTGTTGAGAAGAGTCAGTGGGTCTTTGCAGAGGTAGACTGGTGGGTCCGTGGGTTCATGTGAGAAAGAGACTCCAGGGACTGTTCTGCCTGAAACTTGCCAAATAAAGATGCCAGGCAGAGAACAAACTTCAGGTTTGAGCAAGTCTGGATTTGCCTTTACATTTTCCAACACAAGTTCATCTTAAATATAGAATTGTAGAAGCATAGAATGTGTTAAGTTGGAAGGGACCTTTCAAGATCATTTAGTCCAACCTCTCTGCAGTAATCAGGGACATCTTTACTAGATCAGGTTGCTCAGAGCCCCATCAAGCCTGACCTGGAATATTTCCAGGGATGAGCCCTCCACAACCTCTCTGGGAAACCCGTTCCAGTGATCTACCACTCTCGTATTGAGGAGCTTTTCCCTAATATCCAACCTCAATCTACTCTTTTCTAGCTTAAACTCATTACCTCATGCTATTGCTGTGTGCACTTGTGAACAGTTCTTCCACAGCTTTCTTATAGGCACCTTTCAGGTGTTGGAAGGCTGCAGTAAGGTTCCCCCAGAGCCTTCTCTTCTCCAAGCTGAACAACCCTGACTCTCTCACAATGTCTTCATAGGACAGGTGCTTCAGCCCTTTGATCATTTTTGTGGCTTTCCTCTGGACACACTCCATCAGGTCCATCTCCTTTTTGTGCTGAGGGCTCCAAAGCTGGACACAATACTCTAGGTGAGGTCCCACCAGAGCAAAGCAGAGGGGCAGAGTTACCTCTCTTGATCTGCTGGCCACACTTTTTTTTGATGCAGCCCAGGATGCGCTTGGCCTTCTGGGCTGCAGATGCACATTGGTGGCTCATGTCCAGCTTCTCATTCGCAAGTACTCCCAAGTCCTTTTCTTCAGGGCTGCAATATTTTACAAGACTATTTCGTTGTACTAAACACATGAGAAGTGAGATATTTGCAGCTGGGTATGATTAACATACATTGATGCTGCTAATTTAACACTCTGCAAATTGTATTCTTTCCCAGTTAGCTCATGGAGCGCTGGATGTGAGGTGTCTCTCAGCAGAGTGTGAGTCTTTTTCCTGTAACAGCTTCACGCTTTCCACTTGCAGAAATTAAATTTGCTCTGTCTTTTCACAGGTTTTACCATATTTCTTTTTATACTGTAGTTATGTGGAAGGAAAGTTTCTAAATGAGAAATGCAAACCCAAGTGGTAATTATTTAAAGAAAAAGATTGTGTGAAGGGTTCAGATTTGTTGCCTCTCCGCAAAGGTTCATGGACTTTGATTTTGGGCTGGGCTTTCAAGAGATTTATTTTGTTTATGATGAGCTGAAGATGGTGAGAATATTTTGGTCTCATATGGCTGTACATCAAGAAAAACCTTGAAGTTTGTCTGTGGTTAAGACCAGTGCAACTCTGATGAGATGTGGACTCCTGTTGTTTCTATAAGTGGTGTGGGAGGAGCATATGCTTATGCTGGTGGACCTGTGGCCCAAGTGGCTGTGGCCAGTGCCAGAGCCATCTACTGCAGCTCTCTGCATCTCGCTTGCCATTTCCTTTTCGGAGTGTAATTATGTACACATTCACTTACCAAAAGTCTAAAAGGAGTTGAAGCAGCTGCTGAAGCACTGCTGACATTTTTCCTTTCCTTCCATTTGAAATGGACGAAACAACACAGCGACTTCTGTGGAGTGGTTCATTATGAATTACTACCCTCAGGGCTCCCCTTATAGCCCTGCTCACAACCCCACCAGCACAATGGACAAAATCACAGGTTTCTCTGATGGATCATACAGACTCCACACACAGAAAGACTTGGGGGCTAAGGGGAAAAGAGAAAAGCACTTTGCAGTTGTTAGCACAAAACAAAATAACAATCCTTTATGTTTAATAGCAAAAAGCCCTGTAGAAAACGCCCCCATGCTGAGCCCAGCTGTGATTGCTGTGCTGTTGGGATGCCAGGAGAGAACAGGGGAGGGGGGTCGGCACTGCGAGACCTCCACTGTGGGAGTTGCTCCATCTTCACGGCTTTTGTTGGTCAGAAAAGAAGAGCTGCAGGGGATTGTGCAAGGTCTGCGTGGTTATACTGCGGGGGCTTTCTCAGCTGCAGATGTTTTCTCTGGGAGGGATTTTACTGTGGTTGATGTAGTTAAGCTCACTTGTTACTGCTCCTTGTCAGCAGGTGGTACCCAGACGTAGGCTGTCCAGGGCTTTCCTAGCTGGGAGAAGGAAATTTTCCCCTGGAAAGACAGCACGGTGATAGCAGTACACTTCTTAATGTGATCAGCTTGTGGAGACAAGACACCCTACAACCATCAGGAGGACAAGCATGTAGTCTGTGGGTTTGAGTAACACCTCCAGGGTCACATGTAGCAGTAATAAACTGTGCAATGGTACTATCTTCATCTGTGGCAGGAGTTTTAGTCCTGTAACTGGAAACATGAGGAACATTACCGCTAAAAATCAGTTTCGGTTTTGAAGCTTTTTAGTCACATACCAGCTTAAGTAACTTTTTGATAGTTGAAAACGCTGTTTAGGAGCAACCCCTGCAATTTAGGCCTTAGCACTGCACTGTGTTTATTCTCTTTATTCTCACTCTTTCCTGCTTTCAAGAAGATAGTAGGAAATGTATGTCAAGCCACTGGTATTGCTTTTAAAGTTCTGTGTCTTTGCCTGATGGAAACATTTTCCTGTTTTCAAACAGTTTTCACTGTATCAGGCGAGTTTCCTTGACCAAAATCTGTAACTCCTATGCTTTCTATGTTAATAAAATGAACTTTGTAAACTCTCAATGGTGGAAGTTTTGGGAGTGTGTGTTTGCGAGCCTGTGCAAGAAAAGCACTTGCAAAGTGGGTCAGGCTTTGCATGTCCTGCAAGTGACGTGTGACATAACTGGGAGGCAGTTGTGGGCACACCCCAGGGTTTAGTGAAGCATTCTGGGACCCAGGGAGATGGAAGGCAGTGTAACAGTGTAAAATAATACAATTACTCAAGCAGGATCATTGCTAAAAGCCTCTTATTGTTCTTGTATGCAGGAATACGTGCCTCTCTCTTAATGTAAAAAGTAGTTCTGGTAGCTTAATGAAGGCTTATTGGCTCAGTTAGGGAGAGCCTGAGTTTAGAGGGATGTGTGAAGCACCTTTTGTTGGGTTTTGTAAAAAAACCCCAAACTCAGGAATCAGAAGTTGGTTGAAGTATTGAGGAAACATTTCCTGGTAATTGCCATGTGGCCTTGAAAGATCTTTTCCCATATTTACTGAGAAGATTTTCCTAAATCTAGCTGTGCGGTGCTGCAGGGTGTACTTATTGCAAAGAGCTCCTGGCTAACTTGAAATTCTCAAGTATTTTATAAGATCAATGTTTTTGTGGAAGTTTGCAGACTGTAAAAGCAGAGTCTGTGCAGCTACCAGTCAATATGAAATGCAAGTAGTTGAATTTCAACCTGTGCAGAGAAGTAGGAGTGAGCTGTGCATGCTGAAGTTGACCTGAGGTATGAAAAAGTCATGAGGCTCACTTAAGAAATGAAGGCTGAAATAAGATTGAAATAACTTTCCCCAAATTTGAGGGTAATTTCATTTTTAGTTTTGGCTTACTTTGTAATTTTGTACAGCTCTTATGGGCTGTTAATGCTTATGAGTTTTTCTTGTTTCTAACTTTTTTTTTTTTAAACTTTCTGTGAGTTAAGATATTAGGAAAAATGCATCTCTTTAGGGCAAAGACAAAATCGAGCACCTTATATTGGTGCAGAAAATGGAATATTTATAACTCCCCTTTATTTGTATCATCATTTTCCATGGGCTTTTGGCTGGAAAACCTGGCCCAAGGACTCTTTCTTCTCCTTGCCTTTCCTCTTTGTCCAGCAAGGGATGTTTACAGGTGACAAAGCACGGATCTTATCAGTTCGTATTCAGGGCCAACAGTTCTTTGCTTGGCTTTAAAGGTAACATGTAAGGAAGGCAAGGTGGGTATTCCTATTCTACCAGTTCTTCACCCATAGGTCAATTGAGGAAGGGTGCTTCTGACAATTTATCAGGAGCTTCAGATTATCTAATTATCTGGAGCCAAATTCTTGTCAGAATTAATGCATTACACAGAGATTCTCCATAGACCTCGGAAGGATAATAAGGCTGTGGAGGCAGCACCTCTACATGTTGCATTGTTTTGCTGTCTTTAAGTATTAAATTAATATGTGGGCAAGGCATAATGTGTGGAATGCTTGCGTATTAGATTAATTTCCTAGTTTTAGCTTCTGTTTTGTAGAGGTCAGACCAAAGGATGTCTCAGGAGGGGAAGAGAGAGAGTAAAATGACATTCATCTTGCTTTCAGTGTTCTCAAAACCCCGCCAAGGTCAGCAGGCCAGAACAGCTGGTATTACTGTACCTTGCCTGGCATGATTAAATGTTTTGCGTACTGTTCATGTACCATCTGCTTAGTTGTTCAGTAATACAATGACCAAAATGAAAAGCAAAGACATTTGGTACTGGCATTGCATGCAATAGGCTGTTAGAAACCCAGAGCAGTTTCTATCTGCCTACTTTGAGTTAGATCCCTTTTTTATTCTGATAAATGACTGCCCTGGGTGGTTACTGCCAGCCTTTTTGAAGATTGCATGCCCAGGTTTTGAGGTGCTGAACGTTTAGCAGATGTGTGCACAAACATGTATATCTATTGTTGGTGTGTGCTAGGGCCAGATTTTCAGAAGTCCTTGGCTTTTGCACAACTGCTATGCTACAACCAGACTTCCTAAAAGCAAGAACTCATATTTTTAAAAACAAGGCTAATTGGAATATTTTTTTTTCCTGCCTGAAATTAAATAAAACAAGAATTTGCTTCCAAACAGTGCCTGAAGAGCATGGCAAAAATTCTTGTCAGGGTGGGTAGTGACAGGTAGTTGTGTTTCTCTTCATTATTCATTTAAAATAGAAGGACTTAGAGACAGCCTGAGTCTCTTCAGGAGCGATGATGGCCTAAAGGGAAGTCTTACATATAGAGTGAAGGGAATCTGTAAAAAAACCCACCCAACCCCAAACCACAACAAGCACAAAACCAACCAACCAACAAAAAAGAACCCACAACAACCAGAAAGAAAAGTGCAAATCCCATGTATTTAAGGAGGTGGGAAATAATGCATGTTCTTTGCATAGTTTAGACAAATGCAGAGATTGTGTTTCTTGAAGCATATTCAACAAAAACCACTACCCTTCTAAAAGCTAGGACATTTTTTGCAAAACCCTGTGCTAAAAGGAAGCTGTCATTCAGGCGTCTGCTGAAGTGTCAGGAACTGCTGAAGTTAAGTTTCCAAGTTGGATCTTTGTTCTGCTCCCTGAGCAGTACTTTTAAGAAGGATTTGGCAGTCACAACCATGACATCATCTCAACTTTAAGTCAAAGCCAGGCGGCCTTTGACACTGACTTATTTGTTCTACTCTTCCAGTTCAGGCGGATGTAGCAGAGAGGTATCAGAGGAGACCAGCACTAATGAAGGCATCCCCCATCTTTTCATAAATCTTCCCAGAAGCTTTCTGTGTGTGCTAAACCTGAGGGATGACAACAGAAGGTCCTGGGAGCATGCATAAGATATTGTTTTATCAGGAGGAAGGATTGCTCAGGAGTTTGGAGGAAACACCCTCTGCACTTCCAAATTCTTCCCCTTCCCCAGATGCCTGCCTATGATGTCTTTTGGAGCTTGGTCTATAGGTTTTCAGTTTGACTGAGGATAGCTGTCCTATGCTTTTCTGTAGGATTATGCTAATAAAGCACTGTTGTAAGATGGACACTCGGAGCAGAAAAGGGGGGCTCTGTAGCTGTTTGTGCTTCTTCCATACCCCTCAGTGTATTAAGGCACTGGAGTGGGGCACTGTCATGGCCTAAGGGGTTACCTGGTTTGCAGGTGTGTAGAGATGGCAGCCATGGGTAGGATTTGGTAATGCATGGAGGCTTTATCCTCTAAATTTATCTACTTTGTTACAGATATACCACAAATACTACAAAAACTCATTGCTAGCAAGTACAGCAGAAATTAAAAAGCAAATACATATATCAAACTATTACAAAGTACTACCAGCAATGTCAGACATTTTCTCTGCCAATATTTTTCAGTAGACGTTTTCTGTTCCATATTTTTCTCTATTCAACCAAGCCACCTTTATGGCTGCTCATATCAGGCAGGCACAACTTGCTTCCCTTCTCATGTCCACAGCTGCTGCAACACCCCAGACATGATTGGTGGTGTGTGGCAACAGCTTTTCATCCCAGAGTCTTACCCTGTGCTCCCCCATTTAAGGACTGTCCCCTGGGGGAACTGCTGTGGGTCAGGAGCCCTTTAATTAGCCACCAACTCTCACTTTTCCCACACACAAACTAGTGTTTGCTCAGCCTTTGCACTGAAGCATTTCCACAGAATGGAAGGCAACCAAGCTATTATTTCACACAGGTTCTTCTGCAGCACCTTGCCCAATTTGAGATAATAAACGGTAAAATTTCTGGAATTAGCAAAAATGTCTGCTTGCTGATAATGGCAATTTAATGAAATCTAGAAACAGAAATGATAAGGTCTTTTAAGTAGCTTTCTGGGCTTTTGGACTGGTCAAAAGTAACTGATTAGTGACTTATAAGGTAAGTGCATGCTGGAGGTACTATAAAAATCCCAATTTACTCATGAAAATTATAAACTTTGATAATTAATGCCAGTAATTTATTTTTCTATTTTACATGGAGATTAGCACTTGCAGACAGAGAGTGAAAGTTCATAATTTACAAGTGCCAGAGGCACTGGTGGGCTATGATGACAGGCTTTTTAATGACTCCAGTAGGTTTGATATTAAGCAAAGCCACTGGAAGTGCCACATGAATATTCATTTTAATGACATATATTGGGTAGGCAAAGAATTGCAACTTGCACAATATAGCTGTCTCTTAAAAATTAAATGAACACATGGTAAACGATAGGCACTTTAAAGAAGCTCCAGATAGTTTCATTACAGTTAGCTGGCAGTGATGGAATTAAATAATAGTAATGAGAAAAAGAAAAGCTTTCCTTCTGTGTGCGGACTGAAACCGTGATTACATTGGCATCACATGTATACGATAAGTGGGAAGGGACTGCCCATACCATCTGAAATTGCTGACAGCTGTTAAAATCAGTCTTGTACCATGCGCAAAGGCATTAATCATCTTGCTGACTACATCTGTTCTTGGGAGAGGGGACACGTCTTGCCTTTGAGGACAGTTACCTGGCTAGAAAAGGCTTGTTTCCAATTGTTATGCAGACTCGTGTGTCCTACTGCTACCACAGACTGTGAGTTTGTGATAAGAACTAATTGACTAGCAATTCCTTATTTGCATCATATTTTTGATTCCCAGAAATCAATGAGTAATCTGAAAGTCATGACATTGTAGAGGTCAGGTGCACATATACTCCCCAGCAAGCCACAGGATTTGATTAGCTGAAATGGTAACAAGGTTTTTGTATGGGTTTTTTTTAACGTTTGCTGTGTGACACAGCCAGTCGAGGTAGGTCTGGCTCAGAAGCCTCCAGTCTTTTACTCTGCCTTGGAAAACCGGAGGTAGTGTACTCAGGTATCATTAAAGCCTATACTGCTGACATCAGGTGGTGATCTTGGAGTTTCTGGTGAAGCATCAGGATACTGAGGAAGCAAATTTAATTATTTCTGCCACTGTTCCTACACTGGCTAATCAACACAGGGTTCTCAGGGCAAGCCTAGGAAAAGAAGGAACTTCACCGAGGTAGATGCTCTCATACCAAAAACTCGTATGCCAAAAGCCTGAGGAATAGCTTTTTGTTCCTCCAGAACAGCAACCCTTGCATCACTCTAAGCAGGATTTCTAATATGGCAATTAATCTAGGTTTTCAGGTTCTGTGATGCCGTGTGCTGTATTCTGTGTGAATCACGAATGCTTTGGAAAAAACCAGCCATTCTACAGCAGACTTAAAATCTCAGAGTGTCAATTAAATGTAACGCGCTCTGCATAAATCATCAGAAATGGTTTTGATACCTCAAAAAAGGTTTCTCCACTCAGCTCATTTTCATTAACAAGTTGCACAAGAAAAGGAAGGTCAGTAATTGTTCACACAGTGTCTCTACATGGTCCATCAGAGCACACATTAACAGTGCCATGTTTTTTAAGAGGGAAAGGCTATTTGTTTATCTCTGTGGAGTGAAATGAGGTGGTGACAGGAAGAAATGATGAGAAAGAAAATTGGCAGAAGAGAAAGAGAAAAAATACAGAGGAAAAGATTTCTGTAGATGTTCTTGTGTCATGTCATGCTACTTGCTGTTGAAAACAGAGCGGGATTTTAAGAAAAGAAAGAAAAAGACGCCTGCAGAGGAGTTTTATTTTAAAAAAACACCAAATACAAACCAGCAAGGAACCCCGAAGGTACCAGCTGTTTGATATGGGGCACTTAGTGATTTGCGTTAAAAGGGGAGGGAAGCATGAAATGCTTTACAGCCTTCAAACAAATGGCTAATGTGCACACTAGGACAAGTCTCCCTGCATCTGATGTGTTTTCAGTTACTGCATTAATATGACTAGAAGTTATACATTTATTTACTATTTTAAATGTTCCTCTTCAGGGAATGAAAGATTTCCCTATTAGTACAGCAGACATTTCCTCAAAAGTGTTATAATTCTACTTAGTAATTAGGAAACTCTTTTAAATCCTGTTGACTAAAGAGACCAGAATGTTTTTCATCTGAGTAGCTAGCTGTTAGGCAATCTGTGTGTTAGCACAATATAGATGGCCTTTATTTCACTCTAGTCATTTATGGATTTCATACACAAATATGAGTGTTCTCACCTACCGCTATGTTACCATATATGCATGTAGCAGAGTATGTTGTGTGGTTTTTTGAACTCTACATGTCTGTGAAGTATAGACATCTTTTTAGTAGAACTACTGTTTTTTATCATCTCTTCATTTGAAAAAAAAAAAAAAAGGTAATACTATGTCAATTCTGTTTGGGTTTGGGTTTTTTGTTTGTTTGTTTTTAATATGGAATACTGATTTTTCATTTTATTTAGTGCTCTTAAATTAATTTTGAAGAAGCAGAATTTTCCCCATTTTAAACAGTAAAAAGACTCAAAATGTGAAAATTGATTTCCTAGGAGGTATTCTCACACTGCTAGGAACACATTATGAAATGGAGTTTTAAGAGAATTGGTAAGAAGATGCAATATGATATTAAAAAAAAATCATGGCAGAAAAAGATAATAATTTATTTTATAGTTTCTACAGTGTCAGTGACAGTGGCATAAGTTATTTTTATTCATTACAGAATGAAAAGACTCCTTCCTGAGACAGAAATTCTTCTGCATTTCCTAGATGTGTTAGAGAAAATGTGGTAGATGAAACTCTTGCAGAGCTGAGGCTGTCCAGTGCCACGTGGCTCTGCCTGAGCTCTCCTGGGGCTGCCCAGCTTCAGCATGGAAATGGGGCTCCTGTGCCTGGATGCATTTAGCTGAAGGGCTTCATAGTCAACAAAAGGTCTGATGGTTGCTTTCAAGGCACATGGAAAATCTTTCAGTCTCTCTTGTTACCTGTGGCCCTGGGGTGGAAGACATGGATGGTGCTGTCTTGATGCTGCTCCCTAGAGGTCTACTCTTTCCAGTGCCTCAGAGGTTCTACTTAATGGAAGATGATCAGTAGTGTGCTGTTTGGTGCAAGCTTTGTAGTATTTTGGTTTTTTAAAATGAGTAAATAACGTATAGTATCACCACTAGCACTGTTCTAGCTCAGTGTAACCTGATCTTCATGAAACTGGGACATTTGCATGGAGAGGCAGAAAAAGACACAAAGATTTTGTAGTAGTAGATAATCAAGGTGTGAACAGCTCTGTAGCGTGAAGCCATCTGTTGCTTCTGTCTTGTAGAGGCATGTTATGTTTATGTTAAGCAGACTTGTGGAGGACTAGGATCCTCTGAGGGGCTGAGGATCCTTCTGTCTCTGTCTTCTGCAAGATATTAAACATTTTGAGTTTTTGTTTAAACATTTTGAGGGACTGAAGCATCATTCTCGTGCTGCAACAAAATGGTAAATCACTGAGTGTGTGCATACTGTCTCCCTCCCACTAGAGATTTCACCTCGGTTTGATTGCCTGCCTGAAGCCAATGGGACAGGTCCAAATGATTGAAACAATAACCCCAGGCAGTGCTACAGGCTTGGGGCATAGTGACTGGAGGGCTCCCTGGAGGAAAAGGACCAAGAGGTGTTAACAGACAGCCTGCTGAACATGAGCCGGCAGTGTGCCCAGGTGGCCAAGAAGGCCAACAGCATCCTGGCCTGTATCAGGAGCAGTGTGACCAGCAGGAGTAGGGAAGTGATTACTCCATTATACTCAGCTCTGCTGAGGCTGTATCTTGAATACTGTGTCCAGTCCTATGAGAACGGCTGAGGGAACTAGAGCTTTTAAGCTTTTTAGAAAAGGAGGCTGAGGGGACACCTTACTGATCTTTAAAACTACCTGCAAGGAGAGAGGTAGGGGTCAGTCTCTTCTCTTAGGTAACAAGCAATAGAATAAGAGGAAATGGTTTGAAATTACACCTGGGGAAGTTTAGGTTAGATATCAGGAAGAATTTCTCTACTGAAAGGGTAGTCAAGTATTGGAAGAGGCTGCCCAGGGAAGTGGTGGAGTCACCATCCCTGGAGATATTTAAAAGGTGTTTAGGTATTGTACTTGAGGACATGGTCTAGAAGTGGACTAGGCAGGGTTAGGCTGTGGTTGGACTCGATCTTAAAGGTCTCTTGCAACCTAAGTGATTCTGTGATTCTATGGTTCTAAACCGGTGATGGTCTGCTTCACAAGATATTTTTCATTTTGTATTGATTTTTTGTTACATATTTTGATAATAAGGTTTTAGAAACAAACGGATTTGATTCTGTAAGCCTTTACTCTTCTATTCAGCCCTGTTAATTTAAGTGCTTTTTCCCCTATTCCAACTATATTAAAGATAAAATTGAAGCAATGTTTTTGACTAGTGTTCATAAATGTACTGCTATCTACTGGGTTTCTTACTGAACAGAATTTTAATTCAAAATGTCCTAAAAAATTAGCATTGGAGTCATGTAATATCTTATCTCAAATATCCTTTTCTTTAACATGGGAGCTGGTTTCAACTTTTGTGATACTTAAACCTTCTGCCTTGTAAATAATGCATATGCGCTATGCACCTATTCAGTATTCAGTCTATTGTTTTCTATTATCTTTCTTATTTATATGGTCTTCCTGCTGTAAAAAGAAGATGATTTTGGACATATTCCCCCAGGACAGAAAAACTGCTAGTAGAATTCAATCCTCTCTGCTACAGAAATTTGAATATAATTTGAATGCATTAAAATTAATTTTAAAAGGTAGATTTTTTTTTGCAGAAAGGTATCAATAGGCATTTTGCAACAAGTTAAAGTACTTTATATGGCTTATTAGTTTGCTGTTATCTTTCAACAATCATAAAGAAAACTCAAAAAATGACTTTCAGAAGTCATTTTACAGTGCATTAGAATATTAGCGTAACTAAAGTTTTACTTGTTGCAAATGTGATTCTAGATATAATTTTCCAAGTAAATGCACTGCCTCCAGTGTTCAGCACACAGAGAAATGACTTCCTGGGGACTGCAAGGAGGCAGCTTCAGTTCCATCTGGTTTCCAATGTACTGCTGGGTCTGAAAACTCAACCCATTACCTCTGCCAGCTTTTCTGTTTTGCAAAAGGATGAACCAAGGGGCACTGTGTATGGTGTTCTGTAGGTAGTTTTCTTGAAACTGTAAAATTTTTGAAGGAGATGCTCCCCTGAGGCTCAGGCTGGCATACTGTGTACGTCCAAGTAGATCTTGTGCAGCCTTTTCAAATACAGGGAACACGAATTGTCGGTAAAAATTAACTATCTGCCTGAGGATTGATAGAGTAGGCATCTAATTTTGCACTACAAAAATGGCAATGAGTGGAAGCTGAGTTGAGCTGGTTTATAAAAACAAAACAAATCAAAAACCAACAACAACAAAAAAAGAGGAAAAGTGAAATAGAACAGAATTCGTTCCTTTTCAGTGGGTTCTATACTGCCCCACATATCGTAATACAAAATAGTAAAGTCATAGAAGTGGAGTAGCACAACTGAGACAAGGCTGTGTACAACAGTAGTTTCCTGAATAAAATAACAATAATGCCAGATTCTTATAGTCCATTATTCACAATTCAGATGGCAGCTTTCTAAATGCTTTTAGTTTACAGCATACAAAGAAATCACAGAGTAAAATAATTATATGTCAGGCCATATGCTATCAAAGTATTATACTGTGAAAGGGATCTTAGATATTCTGTATCACTTAATCATTTCATAAATATGGGCTTTCATTGAATATGAAATGTATGCACAGTAAAGACATGTAATGCGGCCAGTACCAAAGTGATACATGCTACAGTAGTAAATAATCCAGATAGCTGAATTTATCTACTCAGGGATACTTAACTGCCAAGCTTCGAGTTGTATCGAACAGTTACGGTTATGGCAGTGTAATATATCTCTTATTAGGGATGGACTTTGACTCAGTTTCCACCAGTTACAATTTATTATGTCGAAAGAGTGACTACTTTTAAACTCAGCTAATTAATTATCACCTTAATACTTGGCAGTCTTGTTACTGTGCAGCAGGGTCCAAATCCAAATTATTTATGGAGGTTGTTCAGGCACTGGAAGTGATTAGTTTTCATGAGCACCGAGTTATTTGGGTTTGTGCATCAGCACACAGTCTGAAGAAGTAAGAAGAAGAAAGGAAAGCAGAGCAGTCACAAAGAAATGGCTGCTTGAAGAAATGCAGCTTCCACCATGTTGCAACAGCAGCAGCAATTGCGTCAGGCACAACCGAGTAACAACATCGTGATTATTAGAGGCAAAGTCCAATCTTGCAACCACAATTACTTTCAGTAGCAGTGTGTGTGTGCACGTGCATTTGTGTGTTGGGCCCAGAGGTCTCACATGCTGTGCGATCTCAGGTCTCAAAGTTGGCTTAGGTTGTTTAACTGGGACTTCCACAGAGAAATCAGAGCATTGGCATTAGATACCTGCCTCTCTTTATTGACTTTATGGTGTCGATAACCTGAGCATCAAATTTAGTGCCTTAACACTGGATACTAAAACTGTCCTTCCTGTAAACAGCTAGGTAATCTACAAATACAGTGCCATTGACCTGATTCTGCCTTAATTTATTGAAATGGGTATAATGAGAATTAAGTGATGGCATATTTTGGCCCATCATTTATACAGTATTGTTGTGAGTGATGTAAGGTGGGAATTAACAAAAGCCTGTATTTCAGGTGAGTGTTTGGTTTCACATGAAAGATGCTGGGAGTGTGGCAAGAGGAAGTTGGAGGGCTGTGAGCAAGCACACGGGCTGCTTCCAGCTCATGTGAGAGGGTAATCTGGTGTGCACTACCCCTCTGTTTTGTCACCAGGATTGTCTTGTTCAAATAGGTTTTCAAAAAAGACCAGAACATGGGTCTACATTAAGCTCCAGCATTTCTAACCTCTGAGCCTGCCCTTTCTTTTTCATCACCTTCCTTCAGAGGTGAGCCACAATTAAATAAAAATTAAAGCTACTTCAGGTTTTATCTACTGGTGGTGGTGTCTTGTTGCAATTGCTTTTATGAAACTACAGATTTTCTTTAACATTATGATTAGTTAAGTCTTTGAATGAACATATTTCATGTGTATTGTAATTTACAGTCTATGTCCAACCATATTTAATTGGGAAATTTCCCTGAATTATGTGAATATTTAATGATTTTTATTAGACTTAATGGAAAAATAGAGAGAAATTTTATGTTTAGATTGAGATCTGCAAATTTAAAAAAGTGCAAATGCACTATAAAATAGCAAAAGCCAATAGTGCCATAAAATAAAAAATCTGTTGCAATATTGCATTTTATTTAGTGCTTAATTAGTAATTTGGGTTTTGTTTTCTTCTTATTGAAGCTGATTTTGGGTGGGCTGGATTACTCTTGGGACATGAGTACCTGTCAAGGGAGAGCTCTGGGTGATAGATGTTCCTAAATCCCGGTGGGGATGAATCTGTCCTCTGTCTCATCTTTCCTTTTGTGCTTGGTGCAAGTCTTGGAGCAAGTAAATGTGTTAAAACACAGTGAGAGAGGAGGACTGAAACTGATTTTTACCCATGGGCTGTAGTCACATGTCATAGATGAAGGTTGTGAAAGGTTGTGGCCTGCAATATGGCAGTGTCCATATGCTGCTGACTGCCCTGGCTCCTGTAGGTGCTGTTCCTAAGAGGGGAACTACTAGACTTGGTCCTTCAGTCTGTCTAAATGATGTCTTCTGTATGTCACTGCACTCACATGTCATACAATCCCCCTTCCTTAGATCAAACATGTGGTCCTTACTTAGATTTCTTAAATCGAACACAAGATCAGGAGTGGCATGTTCTGCATTTATGTAACCTAGGTATTATTTTTCGAATAGTAAAATATAAGATGAATGTGGCTGAAGAGGCAGCTTGGGCCAGTTGTGCCAGCAGAGCCCCTCTCAGCCCCATCTCTGCTCAGCTGCCAAGCAAATGGCCTGAGAATAGAAAGAAATTCCCATTTCGGCCAGGCCCAGTCTGGTTTTTGCACTCAACCTAGTTTGTACCAGACACAGACCATTCCCAATACATGCCTTGTTCCTTCTATCTACCTCTGGGTATCCTTCCCCAAGACCAAAGAGCAGAACAGAAAATACACCAATTGGTTACTCTCACCTTGTAAAAGTGGTAAGGCCCAGCATGCCCGTGTTTAGTGGGGTGTTAACAGGACTCAGCTGTCTGAAGATACTGCACGTGCCTTTAGCTCCAAAACATTTTAGGTTTTCAAACAACAGTATAGTCTAAAAATGAAATCCCATGTTATTTTGAAGCATTACCAAAGCTTTTATCTCTCCTATTTTTAAATAAAGCATAAAATAAAAAGAAATTTATTTTCCAAAACAAAATGCCCTGTTACTATTGGAGAATTAGATAGCAAGGTATCTTTGAGTGTGACAAGTTAGCAGAGCATGGAGTTTTCGCTATAGAAATTATTCAATTTGAATGTTTCAACCTGAGGTGTAGATACAGATGCCTTAAATCACAGAAGCCAAAGACAGACCAGATTTTAGAATATTTAAACTTCTGCATGTAAAATTATGCCATTGTTGCTTGTAAATATGCTAAAAGCCTCCTGTAGTGTCTTGTAAATATGCTAAATACCCCCTGTAGTTAGTTCCCCCACTACCATTATAGATGAGAGCAAGGAAAATGTATTTCTTACATTATAGCTTCTTTTTCCCAGGTGTAAACGTGCTGTTTTGTTTGGCATTAACAGCTCGGTTCCTTGACGGACAAGTTTCAGGGCTTGCCGTAATTGTGAGCGGCACTCACAGTCACTGTGCTTTGGAGTCAGCAGGGAATGGTACCACGTGCCATTTTTTCAAAGAAAGGGCATTACAGCATCAACATCTAAAACATCCTGAAAGCTTTTTTTTTTTTTATTGCTCTTCCCCCACCCCTTCCTTCCTCCTCTCTTCTCTTGGTGTCTTTCTAATTACTGTAATGGCACAGTTACTTTTACATTACAGCATCATGGGCTGAGGTGCTGTAGTTATAATTGTCTTAGCAGTCCCATTATAAACCTGAGTTTTTATGTGTGATTGAAAGAAGCAGTGTAGTTTGGGCTGACAGACTGTCTATCAAATACTGCTCTGTGCTTGCTTCCTAATATTCATTCCAGGAGCAAAACAATATAGGTAGAAAAAGTGAACGTTATTTCCAGGAAATCCTTGTTAGCAGCAGTGAAAGAGAGGCTGACACACAAGTGCTGCATTGGTGAAAAGATGCCAGAGCTATCCACAGGCAGTCAAAGCTGTCAGTCATGGGCAAAAATCATGAAAAGCATTTGCATTGTATGAAGTCCAAGCAGAGCTGCAAGGGGCTGCCCGCAGGATGGGGTGCCTCCCTACTGGGGATGCCATGTGTGTGCTGAACATGCTGCTTTGCTGTCCTCGGATCTGCTCTGCCCCACAGTCTGGCCAAAAGTCCTCTCCTGGGTGCAGCCTCGGGGGCGCCTAGGGATGCACTGCTCAGGATATCCTGATTTTACATGGACCTTCTGCAAGAGGGCAGGATAGATTCATAGATAGAATTTTGGATAGACTCATTCCATGAGTCCTGAGGCAGCTACTCAGTTTGCAAAATGAGGTGGTGATCCAGCAGCACAAACCACAGACCTTTCTGGTCTCTTTCCCAGCATGGACCGTTTCACGGAGGTGTGAGACCACAGGGATGAAATTGGTTTTGTTCTTCATATTTCACCAACATCTGGGAGGCAGGCAGCCCATGAAGTGTTCAGGGACAGTTTGGGGATTGGAAAGAAGAATATATTACGTGTTTGTTGTGCAAGACTGATTTTCCCAGTGATTGCATAGGCCAGCTCTAAGTAAAAATGCTAATTCAGAAATAATTTTTGATGTACTAAAACTGGAATATCCCTATTGAGTAATGTACTGTGGTCAGTAGAGTTTATTTGAAATGCTGCCAGCTTAATGTAGAAGGATGTTTCTTAGTCATAGCTTTGCATTTAGTCTTTTATCATATTCCTTTTCCTTCAACTGCTACAGCTGTTGTGATGCTGTTTCTGATATTATCTTAGCTGCCATCACTTTGTTTCATTGTATTGTTGAAAATGTATTCTTTCACTCAAAATTAATTATTTTGTTTTCTTGTTTGGCAAATGTAAGTTCTAGGTCAGTGGACAGACCACTCTATAGCAGTCCTACTGTCCTGTTAGTACTGCTAAAATGGGATCACATTTCTCCAAGTTCTTTAATGTGTATAGCATAATTGGCATGCCTATTTAAATACCCTCTTTCAGCTATTTTTTGTTTTGTGTGCACATTATTTTCAACACATGCCAATATAATTGCCTTACATGCTTTCAGGTGAAGAATGACTTACCATACAAGAAACAGAAAAAAAAAGATATTGAGCATAGATGCCTTCTGAGTGTGTCCTAACTTTTCTGTGTTCATTATGTGGTCAAGAGAGAATGCTACCTAGTTTGAGAGCAAGTCTTTGCAGAAAACAGACTGCAAAAAAGTCCAGCATGTGTCTAGAAAGTTCTCAGAAACACAGTTCTTTCTGTTTGTGGTGCAAGGAACAGAGCACCATGAAATGTGTGGCAAAACGCAACACAGAGTGATTTTTACATACCAGAGGTGATGACACATGCTAAAAAACATATGCACTCCCAATGACCTGAATGTTAGAGGTCTGTTTGCTGAATAAAATTCTGAATAGACTTGAAATACTCGGAAGTATATATAAGGGCTTAAGAAACTTAAGGTACCATGTCTTTCTGCATGCTTTTTCGTGTGTCAGTTGGGACTTTATTTACATTTTTGTACACTGTACTGTGTACTATCAGTTTTCTAGAAAGTAATTCTATAAAGACGTGTCAGTAGAAATGAACTAGATTTATAACACCTCTGAACTGATTACCAATAACTCATTGCAGTACATTGTTTTGCCATGGGTGAAGCTGGTTATTGTCTAACACTGTCTACTCATACTTCTTCCTGCTTGTATTTAACATTTCTATTAAATATTCTGGTTAACACTGGTGGCTTTTGTAAGCTTGGATACTGTTTTCTCTCCAGAGCCTTAAGCAGCACTAGAGAAGTTTCAGTGTTGCAAAACTGAAATTTTGAGTAGCTCATCTCATTTGGGCTGGATTGCAGCCTAAATTCAGTTTGTCTTCTGACCTCAATCTGGTGTGCCAGGAAAGTACAAACTCATTTTCTTGCTATTGTTTCCTTCCTTACTAGAGGAAAGCAACAAGAAGGTAAAAACTGCAAAATAAAAATAATATTTTTTATTGAAGAATGCCTGCTTTTTGAGTTCCTTTTTCAGGATTAGTTAACGCATGTCCTTGAATTCCACAAACTTTATTCAGGTATCATTTTACTGACTTCTGAACAAATTATTCTTCTGGCCTTCCTATTGTTTTCTTGTCCCACTGGAAGTCATTTGAATATCAAAAAAACATATTTTTTTTGTGTCCCTGCCCATGGCAGGGGGTTGGAACTAGGTGATCTTTGAGGTCCCTTCCAACCTAAAGCATTCCGTGATTCTATTATTTATCCCTTTTTCAACTGAACTGTGCCTCCCAAAAGAGGTGGACCATTGCAATTGAACACTACTAGCTTGTTAAAATACTGTTAGGTTTAGAATCCAAGCTCTTTGAGATTTGAGATATTTCAGTTTAGATGCTTTTCCATACTACTTAGCACATGCTTGAGTGCTATGGCAGTCAAAAGCAAAAATGAACTTAAAAAAATGAAAGAAGAATGTGCCTTCTTTTTTACCGTGTCATAGCTGTTCGTCCTCTTGTGGCTTTCAAGATTATCACTGATGCTTCCTGAAAAGTTTGCAGTTGCATGAGAGTCTAAAAGACGTGAATTATAAGAGGTAAAATGGAAAGACTTCAGTGTCTTGGCCTCTCCAGGAACTAAAGATACTTTTTAGTATCCTCAAAGAGTAATTCTGCTACTGATTGTTAACAAAATGTGCTATGTTTTAATGAATCTTTGTCCTTCTCTTGGGATATTTTTACTGGTCGTTACTCTCAATGCTGGGTGTTTTGTTTGGGTATGATGTAATCTGCTAATCTGTGCAGTTTTATATTTCCACTTAGTCTGCTGATTTCATCCTTACGCCTTTTTTCTTCCTTTTTTCTGAGTTCCTTCATATTAATGTCAATCCCTGTTGCAATACCTTCCATTACCACTCTAAAGTGTGTAAACATGCTATTATACTAATAGCTTTACCTGGTGTCTTGGCAGAGGCCTGTCCAACCAATAGTGCTGGTGAAAAACAGTTTAAAACAACCTGTCTGCCCTACCCAGTGAGTCCTGGCAGTCACTCTGCCATTTCTTTCCCTCAGTTAGTAAATGTAAATTTTCAACAAAATTGATTTTCTAGTTTCAGAAAGCTTCCAACTTCCGTGACCCTGCAATACTGAATGTATACCTGGGGGAATAAGGAGCCATCAGAGATTCTTTTGGCAATAATTTTATCTTTTCCACTTCCATCCTTCTCTTTTTCCTTCCTTGCAAGAGTCATAGCAGTGTTCATACCCTTCTGAAGGCCTGTGAGGACAAAATGTTTTGTTCAGCCCACCCTTAATTATTCAAAGCTGCTTTTGAAGGTTCCTTGTCATCCCTAGTGGGGGAAATGCCTTCTCCTCTTACCTTTGCCTGTTTGGGGTCAGTCCTGCCTCAATAATCAAGCTGAAGGAGGGTAGATTTAGGTGAACTATTAGGAGGAAATTCTTGACCATGAGGGTGGTGAGACCCTGTCACAGATGGCCCAGAGAAGCAGTGGCTGCCCCTTCCCTGGCAGTGTTCAAGGCCAGGTTGGATGGGGCTTTGGATAACCTGGGCTAGTGGACAGTGTCCTTGCCCATGACTAGATGATCTTTGAGGTCCCTTCCAACCCAAGCCATAAAAAAGCCATTAAAAGCATTTTTATTTTCATCTTAACTGTTGGATATTAGTTCTGGCCTGCTGATATGATGATAGAAATTGTGCTATAAGGATTTTAATGGACAGCCTGTGCTGAATCACTATGTCTGCTAGTTGGTGGGGACAACCTGTCCTGGCAATAGTCCTGCTGGTTAGCCTGGTCCTTCAGTGGTCCTCAGGAAACCATGGTAGCTCTGTCTGCCAGGTTTTTTCATAGAATCATAGCATGACCTGGATTGGAAGAGACCCTTTAGATCATCGAGTCCAACCATAGCCTAACCCTGACTAGTCCACCTCTAGATCATGTCCTTAAGGACTTCATCTACATGTCTTTTAAATACCTCCAGGTATGGTGACTCTTCCACTTCCCTGAGCAGCCTATTCCAGTGCTTGACAATTTTCTATGTAGATCAATGTATAAGCTGGCAGGGTACTGGAGTCTGGTTCTATTTTTTTCCTCTCCCCTCACAGATCGCCCAGCCTTATTTTAATGTAGTTTCTTTGCTTCATGTGTCTTTGCATCCATGGGGCAAAAAAGCAGTAAATAATTTCTCCCTCACTATTTTAATTTGATTTTCTAGTTTATGGTACCGTGCTCAGGCCCTGAACCTTTTAAAAGCTGCTAAACACACCACTTCAGGTCTTGCTCACACTGACACTTTGGGCTCTCAGCTGAACATTTCTCCAGGGTTTCCCTGTGGTTTCTCCCTCCTCTGGAGGAGAGGCTCTTCCACCAAAAGAGCAGTCAGCTGTGGAACGCACCATCTCCTTACCCACCGTTCATTCACTTTTGCTACTTTTCTTCTGCAGTTTCTCTGTTGGTGAAGCAAATGCTTCTTTCTTTTAACTGAAATATTCATAGGTCTGTGTATGGCTGCAGGATCCACATGAGCCAACCTTCCGCCTTACTACTTGAGCAGGGCTGCCGCTGTCCCTCAGTCCCTTGACTGGCCAGGAGCAAGCAGATCCCTGGGCTGGGGAGGCCAGGGGTGTGCACTGCAGGCTCTGGGCAAATATGTCAAGAGTTTTCTATAGACATGAGGTCATGTGTAATCTCACTTCCTCAGTCTTCTTGGGAAAATGGGAATAATAAGCTTCCCCCTGTTGTTAGTGTTTGAGAAACTTTGGAGAAAACTTTTGTAGGAATAGTTCATACAATAGAAGAAAAAAAATCAATGGAGACTAATTAAAAAGTGGGTGTTGTGCTGCATGCTTTTCCTTTTGTAAGCAAAGCTGGTAGGGGCAGGCCATTAGAATGAAGAATCATGTCTTGCTTGAAGCCACCTTTAATTCTGTAAGTATCTTGTCAGTTGTTCTAGTCAAAGCCATACTTAAATTTCTATCCCGTATGACAAATGCATTGCTGCTAGACCTCTGAAGTCACATGATGTCTCAGTAATCCAATTTTGGTTTACACAGTAATATGCAGAGGCTATAGTGTTTGGCTATTAGGGTGACATTTCATAATGTGTTCCTGCTTGTAGATTTACAGGAACAGGTTGCACTATGTTATAATCAGGTGTAGGGCCTGCGGTTCTAAGTGTTTTGCTGAGTTAATGTCTGTCATGGTTCAACCTGGCAAGCTGCTAAAACAACCCCGCAGCCATTCGCTCGTTCCCCCAACCCACAGTGGGATGGGGGAGAGAATTAGGGAAAAAAGAAAAGGTAAATCTCTGTTGAGATAAAGACAGAAAAGGAAGAGAGTTGGACTTGATGATCCTTATGGGTCCCTTCCAACTCAGGATATTCTGTGATTCTATGAATAAGAATATGCAAAACAAGTGAAGCACAGCACAACTGCTCACAACCTAGACCTGATGCTCAGCTAGGTCTTGAGATCCGGCCAACCCCCCCAGTTATGGACTGAGCAGATGTCAGATGATAGGGAACATCCCTTTGGCTGTTTTGAGGCTGCTGTCCTGGTCGTGTCCCCTCCCAGCTTCTTGTGTGCCCCCGTCCTCCTTGCTGGCAGGCCAGTGTGAGAAGCAGAAAAGTCCTTGACAGCTTGAGAAAAACTAAAATATTAGTCCATTATTAATATCATTGTCCTCCTAAATCCAGACTACAGCACTATACCAGCTTACAGGAAGAAAATAAACTCTATCTCATCTGAAACCAGGACAATATCCTACAAAAACCAGACCAAATTTTCAGATGATGGATTCAAGCATAGTTTTATGAAAATCAATTAGTTTTTCCCTATTACATCAGCGGCAATAAATTCTTCAATATCATTGTGAGATAATTAATAATGTGAGATTATAGTCTCTGAGGCAATGTAGATAAAGAAAGGATCCAGAGGTAGAAAATGAAAATTTGATTGTAATGTTAAAGGTAAAGTAACAAATGGGTGAAGGAATTATTAGATTTAAAAAGGTGTCATGTAAATAGAAATGTGATGGAAATGTAGATTCTGTCCTTCCTGGACACGATCCCATGCAGCCAGCTCGAGGTGATCCTGCGTTAGCAGGGGGTTGGAACTAGTTGATCTCCAGGGGTCCCTTCGAAGCCCTGTTGCTCTATGTGAATCTGTATAAAGAACTGGTAATGCGGAACAGGAAAATGTGAGATGTATGATGCCAACGTGTCTCATATTTCAAGGAAATAAGAAATATTCCTTGAAATCAAAAGTAATTTTTTAACAAAACAGTCTTTAAAACTCACAAGTGCTGTTTTGGATAATGCACAATTTTCTCTTGGCATGCAGTGCTTCTGGGGGAGTGGAATTTATTTAAGTTCAAATGAACTCTGTGTGTGTGTGTGTGTGTATACACATATCTGCATTATAGATCATATGTTTGTGTGCTCCTCATAGAACAAGCTTTGTATAAACACACTGTGGCATGAGTGAGATCTGGGGGGAGAACCAAGGACAGATACTGTCAGCACACATAAAAATAGCAAAAGGGAGGTGCCCTTGTAGTTTATAATAAAGAAAATTTAGTGTTAAGGAATAAATTCTGTCCTTTTTACTTCAGAGGCGTAGGACCTTTGTGCTATGGGTCTGATTCTGGCCTGCAAGGCAGGGGAGTCCAGTGCCAGTGAAACAGATTTGATGGGTTTTGATGGGCTGGACTCAGGCCAGGCCTTCATGCCTTGCCTGATCATTTCTTGTGAAATGCATTAAAGTATTCCCTTTTTTAAGTTAGGAGAAATATTTTGTTTGCAAAACACGTAGCTGCCTATTCGCTTACACTTTCCAAGCATGTGAATGCATGGGGTGAGATGGATGACAGTAATTTTCGCAGCTTAAGTTGCCACTTTATCACGAGGAAGCAAATAGGATCCATACAATGTACATGTTATTGCAGAGTATGTTCCTCATGTAGCATTCAGCTGCAGTTAAAGCCCATCAAATCTCCTTTATGACTCCTTATATCTCAAGACTCTATTTGTGTCAGATTTAGGGTGTGTAATTCACTAGTGGCTGCGTTCAAAGCAACGTACTCCAGACAAGAGACCAGCTGCGGGCTGCTGCCACGCTAGGATGGAAATTCACGTGAAGAACATCTGCATAAGCAGGGAAAACCTGAATTCCTAGTGCTAAAGGGGGATGTCTGAGTCAAGGAAGGGTTTTTCTTTAATAATTACTTAGTAAAAATTAGTGGAATTTGCTGTTCATTAATCTCATTAGGTCAGACAAAATGCTTTGGTCTACTGTAATTCGCAGTTGGAAAAAAAGTGTTTAAAAATAAAAGGCTAAGCAAAATGCATGCATTGATTAAAGAACATAGTTCTTTATTGATTGAAGGACCTATTGCATCCTGGTACCCTTCATACCCTGGTTTTCATAACAAAACAAGGACAATAATGCAGTTTGGAAAATGCAGGAAAGGATTGAAGATTGCCTGAAATACTGATTTGAAATTTCAGTACTTAAAGCATTTGGAAGCGGTTGCCATTTCTGTGTATTAAGAAAGCAGGGATATTAATTCTTGGGCAAATACATTATCATATCTCTTGGTTTCCTGAATTATGTAAGTCTGTTGTCTATTTCATAGCCTGTATTGTTTGATTGAAAGATCTACCTTTTAAAGAAATGATCACTTTGATAATGAGCTTTCTTGGGTCTCTACAGTTCAGCTTTGGTTCTCGCACTCCCCATATCTGTGCCAGAGCTTTAATGATGAAGCTGTTGAACGTGCAGGCGGGTGTACTCTGTGCGGTGTGTCCTCCATCGCCTCCTGGCACGAGTATGCCAGCTTGCGGCAGCTGCCCTTGCAGAACCTGTGCCCAAGGCTCTGTAAGTAATTAGATGGAATTATCGTATATTACAATATGCTGATACATTTGGAAAGAGGTTATTATAACAATGGGATTTTTCAAAATGAAAGCTGCCTACTGTGTTCCAAGCCTGCCAAGGCAAAAAGTTAGCCCAGTATGATGCACAGCCAGCAATGCTAGGATTTTTTTGGGAGGATTTAATAACCTGAATTTCTGCTACATAAAGATTTTACAGCTGTTAGATGTCTTGATGAGGATAACAGGATAACCTATAGGTAATTTATCTCTGTAATATAATTTGGTAGATTATTTGCTGAGCTGTTTCTTATGTCTTTCATCCTTACATGCACAGTATGTACAGTAATACTAATTTAGAATGAATCTTTTTTTTTATACCAATAAAAAATGGCACCTGTGCTTTTGGATGCTGTGCTAACCCCTGGCTTGGGTGACAAAAGAGCGCTGCCCTTTCAGATGGTTCATTGCCTGCTGCTTTCCTTCTGTAGTGCCTGAGGGCAGCAGCCCCGTTTTTCAGTCATGGCACCATCATGGTCCCAAAAATGCACTTTGGGAGACATTGCTTGTGTGGCACTGCAACATGTTCTAGTCACTGCTTCAAACTGTTATATCTTAAGCTGCATAGCTATGTAGGAATATGTCACGGTATCATTTTTTGGAGGCAGGGTTGCAGCTGACATTATTTTCTCCCTAGCAGAGGTCGTCTTTTCTGCTTCCACTCGAGATCATTTCAAGTGGGTAATAGAAATGCTGGTCTCTTCTGTGAGCGAGCTCTATACTACTGTCGTTTGCTCACAGTATTGTGTCAGCTTTTAGAATATTGCCATTCATTTTCAAAGTATGCAGAAAAGGCAACAAGCTACCTTAATTCCTCTCCCTGCTCCCCCTGCCATGCACTCATGTTGTGTCACACAGCCTTGCAGCTGCATGGCATCAGTGTTGTGTGGCTCTGGGCTGCATGTACAATGCAGACAGGCCAGGTATGTGAGATGGAGTGCTGGCACTGAATTCGGAGAAGTTGTGAAACAGCAAGTGATTTTCAGCTGAAAAGAGAGTGAGGACAAGGTGTTGTGGTAGTCTCTGTTTGACAGATGAATGCTCAATAAATGCAGGGGGAGGAAAATTAAAGGGGTAGGAGAAGGAGGGGAAACTTTGAGTATAAGACTATCAAACTACAGACAGCTTTGTGAAAAACAAGTTATGAACTAGTCTAGGAAGCAGTCATACAACAGGGAGAAAAGATTCAATAAACCGTTTCTGCATTTGAAGAAAGCAACTTTGCTGCTCACCTGAACTGAAGGGTAATTTTGTTTTGAATATTGAAGGAAATTTTGCATCCTGTGATGACAGGGTTTTTCAGACGCCTCTGGCAGTTTGTGCACTAAATCACACCTTCGTCAGTGATAATTCATTCAGAAAGTCTTGTAGGCATGGGACTCCTGTAATGAGATCACACACTCTTTTTGGGGATGTAGTCCTAGTCTAGAAAAAGAGGCCAGACAAAGAAGCTATTTTTGAATCATTCTGATTTTGCATTTCAGTGGCAGTTACATGATCGCTCTGAATGGCAGGTAGTACAGGTGTCTGCTAAAACACCTGGGTCAGAGAATGGAAACAGCTTTCAAGCTGCTCTGCACTTGAAAAACTATAGCTTTTAGTGTTGAAATTCTAATTCTCATGGAGAACAAGAAACGTTGTAACTGGGAACTTGCTCCCACATCCAAAGAAGAAAGTGAGGATTTAGAGTTCAGCATGGACTCCTCTAATTATCATTTTTACAGCATGGGAACGACCAAGGTGGATGCTCTTGGAGACTGTTGCTATCTGAGAGTAGAGATGAATCATTAAATTCATTCAGCACTTCCTTTTGTGCATGCATATTCTTGGCAGCTCTTAAATGAGTATATTCCTAACAGGGAGTATCTGAACATAAGATGAACAATTGTAGTATATTATATTTCATTGTCAATCTCTTTACTTAATTGCTTTTTTTCTTTTCTGAATGAAGGCTATAGTAGCCATTTTAGTTTGATCTCAGTTTATTTTCTTTTAACTCATACTGTGGACTATACTGAAAATCTGTGGGTAATTAAGGATTTTTTTTAATAGGGCATAAATACTACAGATCCATTAATTTCCTGAAAGACAGAGCTAATACAGCCATGTAATTTTATTTAAACAAGCAGATAGTCTTCTGCTTTTTTAGGTTCTCTATTAAGCTAATATTTGAAATACCTCAGAACAAAAGGTTTCTGTAACAGTATTTTAAAATGTAGGAGTGCTTTAAAATATGTATCAAAGCACAAATAGGCATTCTAACCTGCTTATTGCCACCCAAAATTTCAATACAAAGTCTTGATATCCAGGCTTGCCAGGGAATTGGTTTGTGATTTACCCAGATCAAAATTGGATGTGTAATTTGGGTTACTCATTACTGAGGAAACCCTGCCCTGCTTAAGGCATGTCACTCCTGCAGCACACATGGCAGTGGAAGAGTCTGAGTAGTCCTCCCCCTGAGGAGGAAGAAGCAGCAGAGACATGTCATGAAGTGACTGAAACCCTCATTCCCCATCCCCTTGCATCACTGGCAGGGAGGAGGGAGAAAAATCAGGAGTAAACTTAAGCCAGGGAAGAAGGAAGGGATGGGAAAGTGTTTTTAAGATTTGATTTTATTTATCATTATTCAACTCTGATTTGATTGGTAATAAATTAAACTGATTTTCCCTGACTTGAGTCTGTTTTGCCCATGATGACCTTCGGTGAGTCTCAACCCATGAGCTTTTTGTTATATTTTCTCTCCCCTGTCCAGCTGAGGAGGGGAGTGATGGAGTGGTTTTGGTGGGCTTCTGGTGCCCAGACAGGTTCAACTCAGCAAAGCACTGTATTTAAATAGAGCTTGAGGCATTTTTTTTTTAGTGCACATGGAGTCAACATAACCCAGGGAAAGTCATGCTTTTACCATGGGAAGCATCATCCTATCATGGTTGAAGATTTTGTTACAGGAGCTGAAATCTTGTATTTTGATGTGGCGGTTTGATTGAGGCAGAGGGCATCATCTCTGCTCTGAAATCTCTCTGGGAATTGTTACCATGTTTGCCTATTCAGTTTTTCAGACAGGTAGAGAATTAATGAATATTGGGAAGAAAGGCTGATATGATACCATTTGAAGCACTGAAAAAAAACCAGCAAGCAAACTTTTGTCAACCGATCTGACGTGGTTTCTGTGGTTATGCAATAAAAGCAAGACTAGCTTGTGTCCAGGGGGCAAGGGGGAAGAGCTAACTTGTCATCAAGAGTTTTCTATTTATTGGTTTATTTTTGCCCTTCCACAGAGGCTGGCCAAATAAAAATGTTTTCATCGTGCCCTGCTTGCCACTCTGGTGTTTTCAGCAATTTGTGCTCCATCTCTGGGATTGCAATTGTCAGTCGGCTGCAATAAAGTGTCATTTTTGCCAATTCTGTGTTTATTGAGAGTTCTCAGATATTTAGTACCCAGTTCTTGGACCTTTGTCTTGGGTTAGCCATGTGGGACATGCTCAAGAGCTGAGAGAGTAACGTATGTAGCTGATCCCTGCACAGTAGTAATAAGATACAGACCTAAGTGTCGTCTCCTGCCCACTGACATGTAAGTTCAGCTAACTTTATTTATGTTTCTTGTTTGATGAAAATTTTTAGCCTTTATGATTCATAGGACAGATTGAAAATGTTGTCCAAGTAAACCATTACGAATCAGTCGCCAAATAACAGGTATTTTGGCTTTGTTGCTCATAGAAAATTCCTTGCAATTTATAATAGCTTTCTTAATTTGTTTATTTTTCAAGCAAAATAGCAAAAATCTGTGATTTTCTTTTTTTTTGATTGCTTAAGCATGGTGTTACTGCAACTGCTGGTTTTCCACTACCTTTTGGGAAGTGGGCAAATTAGATCGTGGTCTGGTATCAAAAGTGCAGGCACAGACATAAAACAGCTGAGAAGTCCAGCTCTGGAGCAGTCCTACTATATGCTCTCTGCAATTTGAAACAAATCCAGGATGTTTCCTGGAGCCTTCCTGGGAATTTATTAAAAAATGCCAGTAGCAAGGTTGGTCCTGGTACAGCTTCCAGCCAGGACAGGTTAAGGTGAAGCTGTGTGAGGGCCTGGAACCGTTTTGGGTTTTGAAGCAAGCAGTGTGTTGGAGGCTGGGCAGTTAGGTAATAAACATTAAGCAGTTTGAACAGAAATGGGGTGCAGAGGATTTTAGGACTGTGTTTGCACCTTGACTATTTTATCATCTTAGGAATTAATGAGTTTATTACCATTCTTCAGTGAGCCCCAGGCTAATAGCTCCATGAACCTAATCACCTTCAAGGTCATTCTTTTTTTTCCTTTTAAATCAGGGCAATTTTGTAAATGTCAAACAGTCTGGGACTACAGAATAACTCATTTGCTCATTTTATGTCTTTGGATAACTATGATTATATCTTTCCTGTCTGAGAACCATTAGAATACTTGAAAAATGCTGCTGTCTTCCATTTAGGTGAGGTCATACCACAGCAGCACTTGGTAATCCTTTAAGATTTATGCAGCCAGAATAGTGTCAGGATCCCATAAAGACACACAGCATAGTGAAAATGATGTAAAAGGATGTTGCATATTGGAAGGTAGAGATGCAGCTGGCCTTTTCCCCTTGCTGCATGGGAATGTTGCGATGCAGTCTGGGCGTGCCATACGTGCTGCCTGGGATTGCCTTTGCAGGATGCATGTGCAAAATTCAGTTGAAACTGCAGAGCTGCTTGTGAAGAGTATCACAGGGGAAAAGGTATGGCTGGGAAACAACCAGAGGAGCTAGAGCATTGCCCACTCTAGAGAGAACATGATGTGCAATTTAAACACTGGTAGTAATTCATGTAAAAAAAAAGTACCTACAGGTTTGGACTCAGGAGGATGGGATTAGGCAGCTGCCCCAGCGGCAGGCTGGCAATGCTTGCACTGAATGGACAGATGATTCCAAGCCATATGATACAGTGCAATCCAAGAACTTCTTGAAGAGGTTTTCATTTTGAGTACCTTAAACTCTGTTTTTTTAAAAAAATTATTTTACATTTCACAGTCCAGTTTCTTCTTTTTCTTTCTGTGAAAATTCGTTGCTTCTTCAGAGTCTTTTACGGTTTGCCATGATGGCTGTGGCTTGATGCCAGCTGGGTACACAACCTGACTTGCTGTGAGACAAGATTGGGGAATGTTCCAAATAGCTGGCAACTACAAATATCTGCAAAACAGAGACGGCAACCTTGCTGCCAGCTGTCTCTGTCTGACAGAATGCCATCTTGGGTTATATGTACAGAAGAGAATAAATTTAAAAAGTGGGGGTTTAGGTTGGTTTTTTTTAAAGCCAACTGAGCTAAAGAATCAGAGTTTTGACAGCTTATCTAAGACTCCAGAGGGTTCATGGTTTACTCTTTATCAGATTTGAGATCATTGTAGTGATCTTTACAAAACAGTGCTATTATTCTTATTTATGTTTTGAGAACAAAATTATTTACATGTAGATGCTCCATAATATAGATGATGTTCACATAAAGAAAATTTACTCATTGGAAGGGAGGGAGGACTTTAACATAAATATGCATTAAATGTAAATAAACACTAATAAATTGGAAATTGTGCTTATCACTGTGTAATGATGAGTATTTAGACAAATGTTTTCTAAGTTTTGTGATGTATGGGGAATTCGGTTGCACTTTGAAGTAGATTGTTTTAAAAACAGAAAACAAGTTTCTTTTATCATTAAGCTGTGTTTAAAAACCAGTTTAAACATTTCAAAACATCTGCCTAGAGTGGGAGATGCTGTCTCATCATCTAATTGTTTACTTCCTACTACACTGAAATCTAATCAGAGGGGCATGTCCCATCCTCTGGGAGAAACGAGTCTAGATCAGTACATAAGCTATTGGCAGAAAATATGTTCAGTGCAGATTTTGTCTCTGTTTTTTTTGGTTCTGTTTTATCTATAAGTATGAGTTATAAGAAAGTACAGGAAAGTTTCTACATTTACAATAGGAGCCAAGAGATGTGTAAAGGAAAATATATAGCCTTATAATATAATATGGGAATTGTCTGTGACAGTAAACAAGCACTATGGACAGAAGTCTTCAGTGCTGGTTAGTGTACAAGATAAATGCAGTTCTGTAACAGTAGCCCCACTTTATATGTGGCTATAAATATTTTAAAGAAATACTGACTGAAATGCAGGTGAGATTTGAGATTGCGCCTAATGAAGAGTTTGCCATTTTGAGGATCGTGTGTCAGTACTGCAATTAGGATGTTTTAGGATGTTTTGAACACTGGAATCCAAGGATCCCAGAGTTATTTTTCACTACATTTACTCTGGGCTTGGGCTTGGTCTAGACTTTGGAATAAAGCCCATCTCTTGAATTGGTTAGCTCAAATGTTCAACTTCAGCCATTCTCTGATGGTGGCTGCAGGTTTCTCTCAAAGGATTGTAAGAGGTGTTTTTTTCCTCAGGTATCAGTATAAGAATTGACAACATAAGGCTATACCATCCCTCCACTTTCTGTTTAAAAATCTCCTCTTTCACCCTGAAGTGTTACAGTTCTGCTTATCCAGAAACTCGGCATTATTACTTGAACTAATGGAAGTATAATCCTCTGAGGTGCTGATGTCTGAGGGGCCAGGAGGGCAATGAAAACGCCAATCAGTATGCTATGAAAGCTCCCAGGTAGAGCTGCCTAGTGAGTTACTAGCAGTGTGAGCAGCACTGATTTTTATTGCACCACAGATGAAGGGCTTGGGCTGAGCTGCTCCTGACAGCATGGGGACAAGCATGAAAACTGGTGCTGGGCAGAAGTGCCCTTCTGAGCTGAGTGTTCAAGGGTAAGGTGGTCTTTGGTGTAGCTCATATGTCCCCTCTGTGGGGAAACATGGGAGACCTCAGTCAGCAGCAGCAGTGAAATGCCACTAGCCAGAAGAGAGAGGTGAACAGGCAGATTAAAAATATTAACAAAGAACATCTCTTGCTTTTACCTTCCTTTCCTCCTGGGAGGAAAGAACCAAAACAGCACCCCCAAGCCCTCTGTTCTGCTTGCGTGATTTCTGTTCCTCTGCAGAGCTCAGAGGGGCTGCGGTGGTGCAGCTGGGCAAGAGCTGGCAGTTATCGGTAATCCTGTTTACGCTCATTCTCCTGAGGATTTAACTTTCCAGGTCAGTTTGATGTCTGCAATTTAAATGTAATCCTGTAAAACAATAAAACTGGAAGGGAGGTTGCGGTGGTTGGAGGGGTGCTGAGCTGCAGAGAGCTGCCCCGTGCAGTGGCACTGATACAGTGACCCACGAGGCAGCTGTCCTCTGTGGCACTGGGACACACAATTGTCTGTGCAGTGCGCCTCCCGCTTCAGACACACCAATGTCAAGTTATAACTTGAAGGTTGTTTGCATACCCTTGGTGTGCTGCCTTGCTTGCCTTCTGCTGGCAGTTCTTCAGGTGAGGCTGTAAGCTTCTCCCAGACTTCTTTGCTGTTGTCAAAGGAAGTGATGTGTGGTAGAGCAGCATGTCTTCTCCGGTGAAATACAGCCTGTTGATAGTGAAAGGCCAGACCCAGCTCTTCCTCCTCAGGCAAAGCCTTCCTGTCAGTCCTGTGAATTACACCAGAAGCAAGTTCCAGAAATACAGACCGCTGCATGATGACTGAATTGTCTTTGGTTACGGACTTCAGGATTCACTCTGAATCTAGAGAAGGCCCTTTTCTGACATTGTAAGGAGTGAAAAATCAGCTGAGTAAAGCTGAAGGCTCCTGTTAATTATTTCATATGAAGGGGGTGTAAAAACTGTGTGTTTTCCCCTTGGTGCTAAAAACTGTAAATGATTCCTTCTCAGAAGTGACACAGCTCCTCCCAGCACAGTCTGCTCAGCCCAGTAGTGGATCCATAAACTACATGGTTTGGGTTTTTTTAAAAGCCCACTTTATTTTACACAAGTCATGGATAAAATATAGAGGGATAATCTCTGCTCGCCTTTCATCTCTGAAAAGTAGCATCATTCAGGATGAGATTCAGCACTTGGGAATCTTTCTTATAGAGTTGTTTATGAATTCTGGCTTTTCTAATTCATCCAAGGATTACACACACTTTGTCAGTTTTCACTGAGCTCTTAGTATAAACATACAATTCTCATTCCTGAGAAAAAACCCCAACTTTAGGTGTGTCTATCCACGGCAAGGCCGAGTTTTATCGTGTGGCATAATTTAACCCTTTAAAAGCATAACCTGTCCTTTTATCAGAAGGAGCTACTTTAATTACGCTAAATCGGAGAAGTGTGGCTCCCATTCTCTACGCAGTGAAAGATTATGAACTTGCTTTACATTGCTTGTGAGATAGGAGACAGCAAACAGCCTGTGGTAACAGATCTTGGTGAACCTGTAGGAGCAAGTGAGACCTGGATTCTTCCAGCCCCTCCACAGCCTTAAGTACGCCAGCAGTGCATGGAAAGCCCTTTCCTTGTTGTTCTCTTGAGGGAGAAGATGATCCCTTTTAGCCATTCGACACTTACACGCTTAGCGTGAAGATGAGATTTTGTTTCTGTCTGAGCCTCCTCTAGTTCTCAGAGCACAGGGAGTTGTCTGGCAACATGTTGTAGTGATTTATTTGCAGCTGAACAGAAATCTACATGCAAAAATCTTATTCTTGGAGGTTATCTGACAGATACCTGACATTTCCTGCAGGGCAAAGGAGGATTCTGTAAGCCCTCACAGATTTCTTCATTTAACATTACTATTTGAGGTGGCTCCACAGATAAAATCTTTTAGTTGTATTTTTCACAACTCTGTGCATGAAAGAAAAATTAACATAGAAATTGATTATATGGAATACTTCAGTAGCATTAGTTATATTTAATTTCTAAGTGTTGTGCATAGAATGTGATGAAAAGATTTGCATTTGAAAAACAAACCTGCTTTGGCAGGGGGGTTGGACCCAATTATCTCTTGAAGTCCCTTCCAACCCCTACAATTCCATGATTCTGCAACAAAACAGGCATTGCTTTATATTAATGATTATGTCAAATAAGCAATCTGGTAGTTAAGGTTGAAGTGATACTTTAAATCCTAAATTCTAGCTTGTATAATTTCTTTTAAAAATCTGTATTTCAATGTTTCATTTGTATAGCCTAAACCTTGAATTTTATTTAAAGTAGTGGTTGAAAAATAACTATTCATCCATCATTTTTCCTCCTACATGTGGAAGAAGCTGTTTGTTTAGCTTCTGTTTAGCTCCATAGAGTTTTGAGAATCCTGGCCATTTTAGAACCACAATTTCCAATAGAATTTTCTCACAGTGTAAAATACACTGGAATTTATACCTGAATGTTTTGCTGCTGTTGGAAAGACAGCATACTAACAGGAAAATGTCAGATGACAGAGCCAGCTTTCTGATTCTGCTGCAGGTATACCTTTTCCCAACTTTTCTCAGTAAAAACTGAATAGTCTTCCAAGCTCCCCGCATAGATTTCAGAATTTTGATCTGTCCAATCTGACCTAATGGGTATTCAGCCTCAAACTCCAAATCCAATCCTGAAATTTTTGTGCGTGACAATGTAGCCTGTAGGTCTCTTGGTAAGTAATTCTAAGTAGAATTATTTATTGCATCATATAGCACAATCCTGACCCAGTGGAGGAAACAGGGAAATTCCTAGAGAATTCAATGGAATCTGATTTTCATGCACTGTTCTTTGAGAACTACGTAAAAAGCAGTCTGATGCACTGTAACTGTTGCAAAATTAGAGAATTAGTCTTGCTTTAGTTTTCCTGATTAAGTTTTCACAGTTTAAGTGAAATTTTTTTTAGTTTTCTAAATTGTCAAGAGGCTTTTGATAACTCCTATTGATAAGCCAAGAGCAGAAGCAAAAGTCTGGCTTCCGTTTGCCAAATACCTGCTCATTTGCAGTTCTGGACCTGAATAGTTGAAGGCAAACTCTTGGTATTTCCTCCTTTGTCGCCTTCAATACAGCAAATGCAAAAGAGCAGAGATTAGGAAACTTATTATATGATAAGAACTCCCAACAATTATCGTTGGGTTTTCAGTTCTTAATGCTCCCTTCTATTTCCTATGAAAATTAACATGTTCAACAATATAGTCCCTATTGAATGTCTAGTATTTGATAGTTTAGACAGAGACTTTCTTCTTCTGCAATATGCAGTTTCTCTTCCTATACTAGAATCTTTAACATACTCAGCTGGCAATTCCTATTATAGTTGCTTATTTGGACCAGGCAAATTGCCGAATAAAAGGTTTGTAAATTATCTGCTTTATATTTGTGCTGTCCTCAAAGGACTGAAATTTGCTTTGGGGAAAAGCAAAGGACCAAGTAATAACATTTTCTTTTTTAAAGCACTGCCAGAAACTTAATTTCAGAGAGCTTTTTATTATTAAATTTCCCAGCCTTCCTTTCAAGCACTTTATTAGGAACATGGCTCATTTATTTGTGAGGGGGAGGAAAGCACTGAAGAAGGGGGAGATGAAGGTGAAAAGCAAGCTCATTAATTCATATTGTGATCTAAGTGTAGTGTTCATGTTGGCAACAATTTCAGTTTTCTAATGTGCAGTCATTGTGAAAGACTGATTTTAACACAGAAACCTAAAAGAAGTGGGGAAATTGTTTCTCTTGAACTTTTTTTGGAGCTCATTTATATTGAAATTCTGAAAGCCTTTGGAATTTTTAAGTGGCTCTCCTAGGGCAGGTGAAAAAGACCTTTGCTGCTTTATCATGGGGAACAAGAGAAATCAAACCAGTGCTTGTTTTAATTACAACCTAGATGTAACTTTGAGCACCGGGCTCTAGTCTGATGCTGTTAGAAAAGCGAAGGGAAGTCTAGGTAATAGATATGTGTCAGGAAGAATTGATCCTGCTTGTGGGTTGTGCTCTGCAAATGTCTTTTTTGTTCATTTACATTCAAGGCTTGGCAGATGGCACCTAACATTTAAGAAGGGATCATTTGTTTCCAGCCTGCAAAATAAAGCTGTCCTGGTAAGGTGTGAGAGAAGAGGTCAGTGGCTGCTATTAGCTGTATAACAAATGCAGACGTTTTCCCGGTAGAAGACAGAAATGCTGTGAGCCCACTTAGAGAAAGCTTGCACGTGGGGACAACCCAAAGTCTAATTTTGTCAGTGACACCTGAGAGAGCAGACTGGAAAGAGCTTTCCATTCCTCAGGAGAGCCAAAATTTTCTGTCGTTCCAGTTTGAAACAAAGTCTGGCAAAATTAGCATTCTATGATATTCTGGTTTAGGGGCATAGAAATATTTCAGGTTTAGTATTGTCCTAGAAAGAGGAAAGAAATGGGTTTTTTTTCTATTTAAATGTTTACCAAATCTTATCAGATTAAATTGGAACTTTCAACAGCAAACAGCTCTCTTGAGAAATACCTTTGCTATTTGATTTTCTGAAGACCAAGGACATGTCCCTCTGAAGGAAGGCCTTCATTTTCTGCCTGTTAAATCTAGCTGCTTTGCTGCTGTTTCTACTAACTTTCCAAGCTGGAGCTGTGAGCCGTTTGCTGTCCATTTCCAGCAGCTGGTTCTGTGGTGTGTGGTTCTTGTCAAGAAAAATGTGGAATAAATTTCCACTTTCCTCAGCACCATGAGATGTTTCTAGCTTCCTGAAGTAATTTTCAGGCATGGGCAGAGCTCTGAGGAGCCATGTGTGTCTCCTGTGCTTTTAGAACTTGAGATCAGCAATGTTCTTTTCTACTCTTTTTCTTTACTTGCTTTAACTCTTCCCTCAAAAAACTTTCTACTGTCTTACTATTTTTCAAGCCTCCTTTTTTTTTGTCACTGATTTTGTATTTCATGAGGTTGAGTTTTTTTAAACAGGCTGATTTGTATCTTGTGTGCTTTTTATCTGGGAGGCATAATCCTTCAGCACTCAACTGCAGTGCAAAGCTAAGGACAGGCTTGCTCTATAGCAAGTGCTCTTGTTTAATAGGAAGGGATGTGTCTGCAACGGCTCCAAGGTGTAGGGAGCAGTGCAAATGATCTATTTCTTCCAGGTGACACGTTGCTTTATTTGTAGGCTAGAGAAGTGTGGCAGACAGCAGAGATTGGAAGGAATACACCATACTGTTTTAGAAATGACAAAAATAATACCAGTCAGCTGAGAGGAGGCAGCTGGAGTGAGGTGGGGTGGGCACACCCTGCTTTTCTGTGTAACAAGGAGCTTGTGTGGGGCTCAGCAGGAGACAGGCTGTCAGGTGTACCTTCAGGTGTCGGAGAGATGCACCATTACAGCGCTAGTGGGAAAAGCAAAACAGCTATTGACACTTTTGCAAGAAATGGAGGGGAAGAGAACTGGCCAGTGCTGTTCTGAAATGCTAAAAAATACTTAATGAATGTGGAGTTTCTCTGCTGGAAACATCCACGGAGAAAAGTGTAGGGAAACAGTCTGGTGCTGATGTGTGTGTAGCACATAGGTAGTAGTTTTCCCACTGTAAATCTGGTCCTGTTCTGTCAGGTTTACTCCCCTGACCTTCATCTTTCTATGAACTTTTCAAGCCCCACCTAAGCTGGTAAGACTCATGGAGGGGAGGGGTGTGGGTGGAGGGAGGAGGAGGATGGAGGGAGCACTTTCAGGATTTTACAGCTAGACATGCTTTTCTTTCTTCTAAAATTTATACCTGTATATCTTTTAGCTTAAAGCCCCCTTTGGACTGTTTAATGTACCTAGTAGATGACCAGACAGGAATACCATCCTTCCTATACTGATGCTGGGGGAAAAGGTGAGGTTTTTTGGTCATGTTGCATCAGAATGTTATCTTGGTAATTTTGAAGCCTGTTTATGGGCCTGCTCTGCTTGGAAGGATTCCTTCTGGAACTTGGTTGGTATTGTACATAGTGTTTCAAAGGAGGATCTCTCACAGGGGCCTTTACCTTGGGTATTAATCTTCTTTCTTCTTAGGGCACATCACCTTATGGTTTTACTTTTTTCATGGCTGATGATTTGCAGACATCCCATCTTCTACAAATACACTTCTCCCTACGTAGCTCCTCTAGCTGACAATCTTGTAGTTTATAGCAGAAAGTCCTGTTATTAGTTCCAAAGCTTCTGACCTTGCACACTACTATTAAATTTCATGCAATTTCTATTACCCCTCCAGATAATCCAGCTCTTGCTGTGTGAGCCCTGAGTCCTCCTTCTATTGACAAGGACTCCAGACATTTAGTTCTCAGGAAATTTATTTGTTTGCTTTTATATTTTTGTGCCAATGTCATTAATACCGGTATTAAATGAGATTGGTCCCGACTCCAGCCTTTCAGGGCTTTCATTATTAACCTGCCTGAGGTTTAACAGTTTCCCTCCTGCTGTAGGCCATATGTTCCTTTAAAAGGCTGTAGCTGAGAAGCAGAGGGGGAGCCTGCCCCAGACCCTGCATCCCCCTTTCAGTGGATGCCTTTGGGATGCAGGGCAGGCCACCCTTTCTCCAACCACTACTGGGGAAGCCCGTGGAGGTGAGTCTGGTGGAGCAGAGCTGATAAATGCACACGGTGAGCACTGCCACTGCAGCCAGACCACTGCCGGGAGAGGCGGAGCGGCACAGCCAGCATTTCAGGATGGCAGGCAGAGGTATATGAAAGTGCATCAAGAAAGACTTTGTAGAATTTGCTTTGATCCAGGAAATGAGCAGGTACTGCTCAGCCAAAAGCCTGCGTGGAAGAAATCGCCTGCCCTGCAAGGGCACAGACCTTGGGGGAGAGACTTATTTGCAGCCCCCTTTGCTTTCATTCTTCATCCAGTAGAGCTGAAGCTATGTATTTCTTCTTTATAGTGTTTACTGCTCTAGCTGGCATTTGACCAAACCTGTTTTCTGAGATGTTGGGATACTTGCTTTAGGCAATAGATCTTGGCACTTCCTCCTAAAATCTCGTGTTGATTTGAGGTCTGTACAGTTACAAAAGAATTACAAAATTAAAAGAAAAAGTAGAAAGCTGAGAAAAGCCTTACAAGGCTTACATTACAAGCATTACAATGTAAGGCATTGTACCAAATCTGACTAAAGGTGTTTTAACAACCTAGCACTTACATAGCTTTGCAATGCAAAATGTGCTGTTTGAGTGTCTTTAATTTATTAATTTATTGATTATCACCAACATTTGTCTTTTTGGAAGAAACTGCTTGCTTAGGATAACAATATCCACTGATGATACCCATTTCTGACTTCGTTTCAATGGTCAGAAACCATGAAGAGAGACAATATGCTAAGCATCACATTTCATGGGCAACAATTGCTATGACTAAGGTGTATTTTCTTTTGTTACAAGACTCATGAACATGTCAGAGTTGAGAGACCATGCTGATGCCTGTGCTGATGCTTACCCCTTTGCCTGTTCGCAGCCTTGTACAAACATTAGTGGTCCAATGCAAACAGTCATTTCCATAATGTGGCTTAATATAAGAAGGCATTGTGAACCTTGCTTCAACTCTGTGTTCTTGAGGGATTGTAATTTGTACCCTTTTGCCTGCGCAGTGAAGGCTAGTCCCATCACCTACCCGCTCCCATTCATCCATTCCCAGGGCAGTTCCCACCAAAGCGGGGAGCAGCTTTGATTTCACACAGGGCTCCAAAGAGCTCAGGTCCTAATTCGTCTGGCTCACGTCCAGCTTTCTAGAATGTGCCAGTTTGCTCCAGGCTTCCTCTGTGCTGTATCATTGCAAATCCTCCCCCTTTTTTTCGTTTTTTTTTTTTGGTTTGGGGATGTGGATTTCCCCACATCTGGAACTAGCACTGGCCTTGCAGGGATAAAAGACCACCTGCATTTCAAAAGTGCCTGTCTGCTACACTGTCTCACACGTTTGTCAGCAGTAAAACACCACCTCTCCTATTCTTGTTTTACTTTTAAAATGCTGCTTATCCTTTTGCTTCAAGTTAGATGTATGTACATGTATTTTGGCAGCATGATTTCAAATAGCCATATTTCAGATATTAAGAAGTGCGTGCCCTCAGGACTTGCAAGAGCTGGGGGCAAGTGAAATTAGCAGGCTAGAATGAAGTAAAGTGAAGTACTGAAGGGCTGATGTCGGTTTGGGATTACAGCAGAAAGTATAATACAGGGGCCAGGTCTCCCAGTTGTTGAAAGCACACTTGGAGATTGCTGAGAGAAGAAGATACCAAGAGGTACTTTGCCTCTGACCAGTTCATGCTGGTTGGGTCTCCCACAGCACCTGCTGCAAACTGAAGTAATCCTTATCAGGGGTATCTCTGTATGATACCCCTACCTATGCACCGGAAATGGCCTTTGTAGCCAAGCTGGCTGCATCCTGTGAAACTAGAGGGTTTATTGACTCTGTAGCAAGACCAGGCTCCTTCAGGGCTGGTTAGCTTCTTGGCCTGAAAGGTTGAGGTGCAAGGTATGTGTGGGAGTAAATTTCAGTATGTTGTTGGTGTACCACAGGCTTTCACGCTGGCCAAAATGTGATGAATTGAGCAGAAATAATTCAAGCCTCTGTGCTGCAGGTTGTTGAGGGGAGACATGCACCTGACAGCTGATAGAGTTAAGTATGTGCAGCTTAAAGGTGTACATCCCGAGAGCTTTTGAAGAGCAAACAGGACTTGAATTATTTACGTTATTCAGTGCAGATGCCTGGCTTTTAGTCTCGTTCATCATTGCTCAGCAAGCTCCTGGGCTCATACATTGCATCATAAATATTACAAAATGAATATGTAATTTTATATTCCTTGAATATTAACCTGATTCACAAGTGCACAATGATGTGACAAAAGCTGTGCCATATTACTTGTAAGATACATATTGGAGAATGATGGTTGAACCCAGTTATTCTTCAATATAAGAAATTTCTTTACTTATTAACCCCGGCACTAGTAGGGAATTGTGCTCTTTTAGACAGGGCTTAGGCACGCCAGAATGTCTGAGAAGAGCCTTGCTATAGTGCTACTTAAGTTAAATGATCAGATGAACAAAAGTAGCTCTGTAATTTGCTTTATCTTCTAACTCTGAAAGCATAAACTCAAAGGAATCCCGTTCGTGCTGATGATACAATTATGTGCTCAAGAGTTGAATATGGAGTAGGACTAAATTCTGCAGATCAGAGGTACAAAACCTGTAGGGAAAAAAAGGAATTATTTTTGTTTTGGGAAGAAAGGTGAACAAATCCAGATCTACCTGGATGAATAATCACCTCCAAAACAGACATTAAGAAGTTGATTTAAAAAAATAGGCTACAGCAAATGGACAACACAGTGTTGTTCTCACTGTCAGGAAACACAGAGCAAAAATGAAATCTCCAAACTGGTTTCAGTCTTGCAAAAGAACTGTTACGAGTACCTTATGTATAACAGGTACAACAGTAAATGAATAACCAAAGAAGACATGGAGCTGCTACAACAAGAACTGGGTTAGGACTAGTTTAGGCTTATAATCAAGATAATGAGGACTAATGTTGAACTCTAGGTAAAGACTGTGATGTTGAACATGGGACTAAAGACAGGACACCTCCTGGAGTGGGAAGGTCAAAGTACCTAACCAAACTTCATTCATTCCAAAAGAAAAGTGGATGATATCTATCCCTTCATTCTTAACAAATTAGCACATGGTTAATGGTAGCAAACATGTTTCACAACATACGGATTTGTTTTTATGTTCTTCATTATTTGTTAGCAGTGACTTCAGCAAAAGGTAGAATAATGCTGTGTTGGTGGCAAAATTGGAAGTCATCAGCAATAGAAATGAAAAACAAGGTCACTTCGTTCATTGGTCAAGAAAAACTGAAATAAAAGAACACTAGATTAATGCAGGTTGAAAGGGACCTCCAGGGGGTCATCTAGTACAACCTGTTCCAAGCAGGTCTAATTAGATCAGGTTGCTCTGGGCTGGTAGGTCTTTAATACCTCCAAGGAAGGATGTCTACAACTGCTCTGGGCAAGGTGTTTCAGTATTTTACCACCTCCTGGTAAAGAAAAAATAAATCCTAATATCTAATTGGACTTTCTTACCTTCCAACATGTGTCCATTGCCTCTTGTCCCACTGCTGTGCACTGCTGGGAAGAGTTTGGCTTCAGCTCCTCTGTATCCTCCTGTCAGGTAGCTCAGAAAAGGAAACCAGATGAACTTGAGTTACAGTGTTTAGGGACCGATAACAAGAACTGGCCACTGAGTAGAAGTCACCAGCTCCAGTGATTTCTACCAGTCTGGAAATGACTGACCAGTAGGTACTGGTCTATACTTCATGAACTATCTGCTAGTGAGATGCTGCCACAAAAAAAAAAAAAGCACTCATGAAATCTACTGTCTCACGAATTTCTAGGAAAGTGTTTTAAATGTAGCTCAAGTCCTGTTAGAGATGGGTAAAATCAAAACGGAGCAGTTGCCAACCAGGACTATGAAAATGGTTGTTTATGGGGAATAGGGAGGAGCATAAGAGTCTGATTTGTTCAGCTAGATTGAATGAAGACTTTGAACAGTATCTTACTGCTCTCTGCAAGTGCATTAGCACTAATAGGTATAAATGGGAAGGGATAGATGAAGACTGTTAATTAGAGGTAGATTTTAAACATGAATACAGAGGCTTTAGAACAGTCTTCAGAAAGAACATTTGTAAAAATATGTAAAACAGAAACAAAACTAAACTGACTTTGACATGGGGGTCTGCAGGGCCAGATGGGTAAATGTTGTGTTCCATAGGAATTTCAGCGGTAGGGTAGGCAGGCTGACACTGATTGCTCCTGTTGTGCCCCAGTATTTTCTGGGCACGTGGATGGGATAAGCAGTGTGTGCACAGTTGCTGTCTTGGCAAATCCCAGGTGCTCCCTAGTGCCTGTACGTGTGCCCTGGCCTCGGCTGGCGTACGCGCTGTAAGACTTGACACCTGACGGAAAGGTCAGTCTTACCGCCCGCGTGTGTGAATCCTCAGCGCAGCGAGACTCCGTTAGGTCAGGGGCTTTGCCAGCGTGTCAGCCGTGTGGGCGTGAGCTTTGCATGTGCTTTTCTGCCAGGATAAAAATACAGCAGCTTGTAAGAAGAAACATTTGAGAAAGAGATTGTGTAATGTGTACTCAGTGTGTACCCCGTGTCCCCGTGCTTTCAAACCCAGTTCTTTCTCATCCTTGAGCAGTCACAGTATTTCTTCCATGACTGAACACAAATAACTATTTTCTTAGAATGTTGACTGATTATTTTTTTTCCAATTATATGTTTAATTTGCCAGCATTATATGCCCTTACAAGCAATATAAGCCAAATCATGAACCTAAAAGTGGAGTTACAGTTTGTTAATCCCGTTAAGAGTTTTGTTTTAGACAGCCTGGTTCTGAAGCAAACTAAATTAAAGTCATTTCATCTATGAGGTGGATCTAGTATTTGTGTTTCTGAAGTAATGATTTGAAGTTCTCAGTTGTTACAGTATTTCTGTATTTTATATTTGTTTTTAAAACTGTTAAATATTTTGTGACCCTAAATGGGGTAGAGCAATGCGAGGACATTGATGCAAGAGAAAGATATTCTAGTGTAAATAACAGGTTAATGTTAAGTGTATCTGGAGTACGAAAGAGAGGGCTTAGAGAGGGTATGGAAATGCCAATAAGCAAAATGATGAGAAGCAATGAGTTACAAGGGTGTTCAAATGAAGGAAAAGCATGGAAATATTAATGGGTATTAAGAGATTTGGGATTTTTTTTAAAGTTATCAATAGAATAGTTTCTTTTCCAGTATTTAAAAATCAAAAGCAGGTGACAGAAAATAAGCGTGCTGGTGAGAGGTGGAATGAACAATGGTTTGGAAAAGCATATGCTGCTAGAAGTGAAACAGAAGCAGTCTACTCAGAAAGGGGATGCCTGACAGATAATCAACTGGCGTTTGCATCAAGGTCAGTCACTGACAGTGTCTGCAGTGTCTCTAAGTTTTTAGATAAAAAAATCTTTGAGCGAGATCGATCCATAGGAGTATTTACACTGAATTAATGGAACTGCAAACTGGGTTGTATGAGCCCCTGTTGTTTTGGTTTAGATCAGTTTTGCCCTAGCAAAGCTCAGCATTATTGTATTTTGTGTCACTGGCAGATTTTATTAATGTGCAAAGCTAAAAATAATGGCATATCTGCTGCATTTCAAATGTCACCTTTTAGCACAAGCACAGGCTTTCAACCCCACCGATGACTGAGCTTCTAAAATTACTTGTTACCATTAATGACTTTATCCAAAGCAGAGTCTGGATAAATCTGTATGAATTTGCCAGTTTACGGAATAAAACTTCCATCAATTTCATGTAATGTAATTGTGCATATGATCACAGCTATTACTGTAACTGTTTCTAAGTAGGTTTTGTGGTGGTAACATGAACAACTGTTTGATGTCTGCAGAAAGGAATGTTTTCGAAAATGAAATCTGGAGCTGTTGCATTGCCATACTGGGAAAAGCTGAGAGCAAAGGGGATCAACAGTGCTGCAGCTTTCATGTACCTGCTTTCATCTCAACACTTTCAGCATGAAGGAGGGGAGCTTGTTTAGAAGGGAAATATGCAGATTTTCTATACCTAATCATCTGAGTTTGTATCATCAGAAATAATTGTTGCAATGCCCATGAGAATTTACCCAGATTAAGTCAGATCTGTAACAGAACTCAGGGTATTACTTAGAGATCAACTGGTAGGAGGAATCTCCTCATCTGGCCCCATCTTCTGACCTTCAGCCAAAATCTACAGTCCTTGGTCAAGCAAAACTTAGTTCATGATCTGCTGAGTAAAAATTATAGAACTCTGTTCCATAACTTAAAGAGATGTAAGGAATCGGTAAGGAATTCTGTGATTCTGTGAATTTTACAAAAGAACTGAAGTACATTGTTATGGTAAATGTTCAGGTGTAATGAGAGCCCACAGAGATCTGCATCTAATTGAAAAACAATTTTTTATTTTTAATACTATTGATCACAAAAGTAATTTGGTTTGATATAAGCCTATTTATCCATTTCCAGTATCCTGATAACAGTTGTTCTCAGTTTATGGATGGAGAGAATAAGATGAGTAAGATGATTGATGCTCTAGGGTAATAAAGTTCTGACTCAGTGGATGCAAGTTCATTGATGTTTACTTTTTTTTGGGACTGCTTCAATCCTGATTATTTTTTTTTGTGGAAAATTACATTTAGGAGAAAGTGCCAGAATTGGATTAAATGTTTTTCAGTGCAATGAAACATGATGGAAAAAAAATTGCCATCTTTGAGCACCAAAAACTTAATCCAAATGCCATTTATAAAACAGTGAAAGTTTGATTTGAATATGCTTTTGATTAGGCTACAGTGTGTAAAATGTATGAAGTTAGGTGAATCGACACTAATTTTGAGTAGAACAGAAGCAAACTTTTTAGTTAGTAACTCATATTATTGTGTATGAAACTCAGAGGTAGCCAAGTAAATCAGTTATATTTTATGTGGGGGGCTGTTTGCGAAGCAGAAATATAATGTCCTATCATAGAAATAGCATATGCATGTTAAATAAGTATATACCAAACCAGAACTTCAGGTATTTATATTTGTTGTCCAAATAAAGACATCCTTCTCTGTGGACATAGATAGGAGAAACTAGCTGATAGGATCTATTCTGGGCTTAAAGGAGGGTGTTAGTTTTAATAAGAGATTTTTGGTAAAGCCCAAAGGTTGCAGCTTTCTATTGGGATTAGAGGACAGTGGGAATTCTGAGGGAGAGCTACAGGGATGCTTCTTATCTGTTATAAGAAAACCTTTCTGCAGACATATGCTATTGTGCAAACTGTCTTTTCCTTTTTATCCTAGTGCATGTTGACATTGTTAATGTGGTTAGCACACATATATAAAAACCTAGAAGCTGCAGCCCCTTTTTGAATTTAGAAATCTGTAGCAGTGTAGGTTTGCCGTGCTTGTTCAAACCACAGGGAAATGCTCTCATTCCTTGCAGGTGATAAATGAATTATAGTCTGTTGACTGAAAGTGTATCCTCATTCAGCTATGTCAGGTATTTATATGATGAGCTAGCTGTTCAATGAATTAATGGTTTCAAAGAGCAAACCAAACAGACACCTACAGTCTCTGTGTTGTTTTCCCCTCTTTCTAAACATGGTAAAAATCTAACTTTTGATGATTTCCTGAGGTTGGCAAAGCCTTTTTAACAGCTCTCTATAAATCATTGAGAGTAATAAGCACTGTAGGATTCAGGCCAATTATTTAAGTGATACTCAGGGACATGGCATTAGATTGCCCTGTTGGTGCCCTGTTGGTGTTGTATGAAGGTAGCAACTGTTGCATAAATGGAATTTTTGTTCAAATAAGTTCTTGAGGACAAATCCTGGCCATGTTTCTGTAACCAGCTTGAAGCAGAATTGGTCCGGCATGCATGAGGGAAGAACAGGACATGAGGCACTATGAAAATGCAAGTCAAGGAAGGCTGTGAAGCCAAGTCTACTTGGGTACTTGTGCCAAGTAGCAGCAGATGCAGAATTGCAGGTCAGCTTTCTTTCGGAGAAGACATGTAAGATTTGAAGATTCTTGGTTCTTCATTAAAATGGTGTGTCTTAGGGCAGGATTATTTACAAACAGCATTTAAGTAACGGCCCTAAGCAAACACCAGAGCTGGATCTCCTGAGAAATCACAGCTGTTTCCAAAGTTCACTTTACTGGAGAGGATAAAGCAGGCAAAGGGCACTCCCAGCTTTTCATAGAATCATAGAATAGTTTGGGTTGGAAGGGACCCTAAAGATCATCATGTTCCAACACCCCTGCCATGGGCAGGGACACCTCTCACTAGACCAGGCTGCTCCAGGCTCCATCCCACCTGGCCTCGAATACCTCCAGGGAGGGGGCATCCACCACCTCCCTGGGCAACCTGTTCCAGTGCCTCACAACCCTCATATTGAAGATTTTTTTCCTAATACCCAACCTAAATCTACCCCCTTCCAATTTAAAACCATTTCCCCTTGTCCTATAACTATGTGCCCTTCTAAAAAGTCCCTCCCCAGCTTTCTTGTAGGCCCCTCCATGTACCAGAAGGTCTAGCAGCTTTTTCTTCCCTCCCTCTGTTTTGCGAGTTCAATGAAAAATTCAGATTTTTCCGATTTCCTGAGGACTCACTGGTGCTCATCACTCCCAGTGATGACCTCCTGCAAACCTGTTTGTCTGTACTGCTTGGAGCTTTCACTGGCATTTGCTGGCACCTTTCTTGGTCTCTCCAGTCTTCCCCAGGAGTGCATTGGTGCAGGTACCGATTGTCATGTGTGTCTCTGGAGCCAGGCGGTGTGAGGCCTTGGGGAGCTGTTTGCCCAGGCTTGGTGCTGGGGGCAGAGTTTGTCCCAGAGCAGTGAGGCTGAGGTCTTCAGGGCACCTTTCTGTTTCTCATGGTAAAATGTGTTTCTGAATACTAATTACCATTTAAAACTAATTCAGTGTCTGCTGAGGGACTTGGCTTGAGGGGAGCAAAAAAAAAAACTAGTTTCAAAAGAGTACAAAGGCCACATTTTTTAGTAAAGCATTTGGCTTGCTTTACTTTAAACATGCCCTCAAGTTCCATATTTATTTTTAATATATTACTCCTCCAGCTTCTCTTCCTCCACAGTGATTTTTCTCTTGCTGAATAACATCCTCTCAGCTTTCCTTGTCCCAAACTGAGCTGTCAATCTTAAAGATTAAATTGGCATCATCCTTTCCCAAGCCCCAGCTGTCCTTGGCTTCCTTCAAGTTCTTGTCAGTGCGAACAAAAAGTATAGTGCACTTCTACTTCTGTATTTTAAAATATATACTGGTTTTGTTTTGGATAGTACCCAGTCTATCACAGTGTTCAAAATCGTTTCTGGCACCCATGGAGATAAATACAGTGTGTCATAATGTTGTGAATGGTGTATTGCATTAATCTCCTTGCATCACCAGGGGAATTCTAGATATGAAAAATAACTAGGGGCTTAGAGTCAGAATCTGAAGATTGCCATTCTTTTATACTTTTTAGCATGATTGATTAGCAAACTTGGCTTTAAAGAACATGCTTATGAATCTCTTCTGCATTTGTTTAGAGTGCACACAAGACCTGTTTCAAAGTTTGAGCTGAGATGAAATATATTTATCAAGAATTCTGATGTAATCAATGGCAACGCTATCAGAGAGGATGTCTTGCCATTTTAAGGCTGCACTGCTGCTTCTGTCTTCATCCCAGTGATTTTAAAAATGTATTTATTCTTCCCCAAATATGCCTTTTTTTGGACAGGTTTTATTGTTCAGATTTTTATTCTATTTTTAAATCTTGAAAACAAAAGATATCCTTGCCATAGTGGATTGTAAAAGATGGTATTTCTAAATGATCTTCTGGTCCACTTGTCAGTCTTCGCTGTTACAGAAGCTGCCAGGACCCAGTATGAATGCAGGGTGGGTTTATGAATTTAGTATTTGGACATCGTGTATAAGTTGTAAAAACGTGAATTTAGTATGTGTGGACTGTAGACATACTAAACAAACCTGTGGCATCTTCATAAGCATTTTGTGATATTAGGGATAAGTAACGCAATGTTTACTATAACAGTGCATGCCAAAGAGTGTTCAGACAATTTTCTGCAAACTTTTCTTTTAAATTAACAACCTGTTAACTCTATTAACCTCCATCCTTTTAATCTCAAAATATCACAAAACCAAAGTGTCTACTGTAAAAAGATGCGGTGTCTCACTGTAGAAGATATTTAGAAAAGTTTAGTTGTAGTATTTCACCAATGAAATATGGATTGTTCCTTTACTTATCAGCTTGTTTGGTATTTCTATTTAGAGAACACTAAAATTGGGAACTTATTTAATTCTATGAAAATGTCTTCTGATTGAGGAAGTTAGACTAGATGTTCAGAGGCTCATTCTAATGACCATTTTAATCATTATTTGATTAAAGACACTGCTATTAATGACTTAAAACATTGCAATTTTCTCATCTCTGATAGAAACAGAGATATTAACCGGTGATATATATGTACTTTTCAGAAGGAAAGAAGTTTTGAAAGAATAATGAGGACAAGGCATGGCAATGTGAAAGCCAGTAATGGGAGTACTCTTACCCAACTCACAGCGTGCAGTGCCTTAGTGGAGTTCACTAATGAATTTATTGAAGTTGTGAAATTCTGTGTAATATAAACAATGTTGGTTCATGGTTCCTGTGAAGTTAGTCTGGAAAAGGAACATTCTGGAGACTGTACATCATGAAGAGCATGTGTCCTATGTTACAGAGGCTCATCTTATGTGAAACAGAAGCAATTCTGAGAGAGCAAACATCTTTGTGCGAGACTTTTCTCAGCAGTCTCACTGTCTGGGGACACTGAAGTTCAATTCATAAGGCTTTTTTGCTGAGTCTGAGCTTTGCAGAGTCCATCGCCTGGAGTTTGTAATTTATTTTTCTCTAAATCCTTGCTTCACTCCATTCTTCCATCTAACTCTGGTATTAAAAATGGGAATGATTAACCACTAAGCCGCTTAAATTACAGCCACTTGCTTATGTGGTATTTTGTGCTGTTAAATAACTCTCTGTTTGGTTTGTTTTGCAGGTAAGTAGCACTCAGTACCTGTTAGTCAACAACTTACGGTAAGTGCATTTTGTACTTAGCAAAACCAAAATTGAACTCATGTTTTGTTCTTTAAAGGGAATATATGAACTAGGAAGTTAGTCATACAATAAAATTTGTTTCAGATGCTGGTGTATGCCCAGAATCGTGGCAGATGTTATGGGTTTACAACATTTTTCTCCTCAAAGTATTATTCATCTGTTGCAGAAAGAAATAAATACTCAAGGCAATATTTCAAGGCCGTTGAGCAAACAATGTTTACTTTAAAGAAAACAAACAAATGAGGGTTTCTTTTTTACACTCAACTCCTTTCAGCTACAGTAATCTTGGAAGTTGTTTGTAACTAAACGAAAATCTCTCCCACGAATGACGGATGTCAACCTTAGTGTCCATTTAACATTTTGCTATGGGATATTTCTTAGACTCTTCTGCTTATCCTGTCTTTGGCTTGATAAAGATGTTTGGTTCTTCTCTAGGTTTGTTAATAGATTTCAGTGTGCTTCCTAAAAGATGCCAATGTCATCAGCCTTATGGTTCAGCTGGGGAAAGAATGGTGAAAAAAACATCCCCTGGGTCACTATCAGGGCTTTGACAGGGCTGAGCATCCTCTGTTGGTGCTCAGGTGTGCTAAAATAAATCCAATTTTTCTAGTATCCATCACTTGTCTTGTTAGTTTAAAGTCTTAATATGATACTCAGTTGCTGTCCAAGGAAACTTTAACATTCTTTGTCCATTTTTAGCCTTTTTTTTTTTTTACTTGCCTCTCCAGAGGCAGAGGTTATTCTGTTAATATGCTGTGAAAGGTGTTACAGCTTTGCACTGCAGCATTTGGAATTGAAGAAGTGTACATGGTACATTTTTTTCCTTGTGGTAAGACTGATAGACTCTCAGCACTTTGACACAGATGCTGTTTGAGCATTTGATCCTCTTAGAAAGTCACTGTGTTTTCCCTTCTCATAATTTTAACTTTGTAGAATATTTGTTGTTATTGCTACATATAGTTCTTACCTTGGTTTTTTGTGTTGGGTTTTGTTTTGTTTTGTTGTTTTTCTCTAATGTAGTTTCTCCTTTCTTCTCTTCATAGGTCCCATTTTTTGTCCTGGAGCATTTTTATTTTGAATTCATATTGTTCTCTTCAAGTGATCACACAACTCAGTCATCCTTAGTCACAGAGGCTTTTTCTTTCATCCTTACCGTACCTTGACAACACCTGTAAGTTTTTGATCTAGTCTGTGTTTATTTTAAACTCTAGTCATTCAAATGTGTTTGTTATATCAGTGCCTTAATTAGCTGATTTTCTTTGACTATGTTTTCTCATTTTCCCATGACATCTTCTCCAGAGGCTTATTTGTGCTCCCTGTTTTCTGTCATCTTTTGCAAAATGTTTTGCCAGAGGATTATTGCTCTGCGTCAGCTATCATTTTCTTCCCAAAGCCTTTTCTGAGGTAGATGTGAAGTTGCATTTAAACAGAGGCTGGCAGAGAAATAAGATGTGTCTGCTAAATCTTTTTAGACCCAAATCTGGACATGGAGTTACATATTCTCTGCAGAGGCCAACTCTGAATTTGAGACACCATTACCACCTTGCATCCCCATTTTATCTGTTGTGCGTAAAGCTGGCTACATCTCTGTGTTTCCGTAATGTAATATTCTGAGGACAGGTTCCAGGGCTGGTATGGTCAAATAAGAAAGATGAATGGATCACTTTTCATTAGATTTGTGTATTTGTTCTGTTTGGTCATGGATGGGGAGGTGGGTCTTGGAGTTAAAGCTTTTCCTGGCAGAGACTCAGCTCATGGCCCAGTTTCAAGGATGGGTTTCGAGAGGTGATTTCCTAGCTCTAGTGCCTCACGTTAGGCCTGGAGTTAAGAAAATCTAGCTGGACCTGCTGACCACACTTTAGCTTTCCCAGTCCAAAGCACTAGCAGTCTTTTTGGCTGAAAATGTTACCTCTGAACAGGAGAGGTAAAAAGCCTAGCCCTGGCACTATTTTATTTGTTGGGGGGTGGGGTGGTGGGAGGTGTTTATACTTTTTACATCGTTCACTTTCAATATGTTTTCCTAAGATTGAGCGTATTTCCTGGCATATTTTTCCATCTTCTAGCAGAAACAGAGTGTATCATATATGCAGCTCACACTGCAAAAATAAATCTTAGGATATTTTGGACTAAGAAATTTTTAGTGTACAGTTCTGCATATTGTTTCTGAGGCAGTGTTTTCAGAAAGGTTGTAGAAATATGGAGACTTAACAATGGTTCCATTCAAATTCTGTTCCATGAATACATTGTAAATAGTAGCAAGTAGTAGCATGGGAGACTTTTTTGTGTATAATAAACAAAAAAAAAAGAACTGTGAAAGAATCAGTCTTATAAAAAAGATATCCATCGTGCCTCTGTAATTAAAATGAGTTTTATAATTAAAGTAACAACTGAAAGGTTGCACTGGATTATGTATGAAAAATATGATGCATCACTTCAAAACAATATCCTTTATTCTTGAAGTACTGAATACATTTTATGCAATTTTCTGACAGACAGAGATAAAATGAATATTTAAAAATTTTCTTGTATGTAAGAAATGTCTTGTATCTTGAACTATGTTTGTTGTTACTGTGGCAAATGATCCCAGCCAAAGCAATGCCTTACATACATAAAAGTTCCTAGAAAACTGACTGTATACATCTATGTAGTTTATGAAAATACTTCTAAGGGGTCATTTGGTTAGTTTTGTTGGTTTTTTTCCTCTGTTACCTGAGATTTTCTATGCTGAAACAGTTGAAATTCATTATTCAGAACCTAATGGAGATTTGTCCTCATAAAGTGTTTTTTACCTCCTATTCTGGATGAACCTAATAATTAATGATAGCCTTAACAGAAAGATCCCTCTCTATTGATCTGTGGACTGTAGTTTGGGATGGTACTGTTATGTACCTTTCCCAGACAGGCTTCCTGACCCTGTGACAGCACAGGAATACCTGACCTCATTTCCACTGGGAGCAAGAAGCAGCCAGGATCACTTGTCCTTTCAGCGTAACATTTTATGCACTCTTTATATTTGCCTTTTATTTTTTTTCTTTTCCTTTGGTACCTGTTTTGCTGTTCTACTCTTTATCCTGAAACAATACCAATTCTGGTCAGAAATTAGGCTTTACATTTTCCCAAAAGTATCATCAGTATTATAAGAAGATATGTAAAACACTGAATGGAAATAATCATCCTATTGCCTTTGACTCAGTAGTTGTAAGCTGTAAGTCCCTTTCATAGGCAGTCAAGATGAGATCTCCTGTTGGCTTCAGATGGCAGGGATTTACTCTCATATAGTGCCAAAAACCACAAGCAGGTTGTGTCAATAGAAATAATTACGCTGGATCCAACACATCCCATTTCATGTCTTGTCTAAGTAAAGCAGCTAGATTATGCATTTATTACAATAATAATAAAATACCAGTTCATCTCTGTGTGACTCCATTTTAACATGCAACTGCCACGTTTGCTATTTTATAACTCTTATAAACTGTAGTTTCATCAGTGAGGGAAAGAATAAAACCAGTGGCTGTCTGAAAAATTTATCTGGAACTTTCTGTTCTCAATGAGTTACCCTGATACACTTTTGCCTTATGGTTCTTCTCAATTTTTTTTTTTACTAGCTGCCTTGTTGGAATATGTAAGGTGAAAATTCAGGTGCTATCTTGGAAGTGTGAAAGTTGTGCTCTCATCAGGCTTTCTGAAATGCCTGGGAAAAGGGATGAGATCAAAAGGGATATTTTAAATAGCAAGAAGGCACTAATTTATTCAATCCAAAAATTTTAAATCCCACTTTCGCGTAAGAGGATCATAGAACACTTTGTCTGTGAGGGACCTCAAACATCATCACTTTGCCATGGGCAGGAACACCCTGCATTAGGTTGAGTTGTCCAAAGCCTCATCCAGCCTGACCTTGAACACTTCCAGGGGTGGGGCTTCCACAGCCTCTCTGGGCAACCTATGCCAGTGCCTTCATAGTATAGAATTTCTTTCTAATGTCAAATCTAAACCTACCCTCTTTCATTTTTTAGCCATTACCCCTTGTCTTATCTCCCCACTCCTTGATGAACAGCCTCTCTCCTGCTTTACTGTAGGACCCCTTTAAGTATTGGTACATCGCAATTAGGTCTCCCCAGAGCCTTCTCTTCTCCAGGCTGAACACGCCCAACTCTCTCAGCCTGTATTCACAGAAGGGGTGCTCCAGCCCCCTGATCATCTTTGTGGTCTATTTGGAACTATTTGAGAGTCTGTTCTTGTGAAAAATTGAAGGAATTGTTGAAGGCATCAATTGAAGATTTTGTAGCTCAGTAGTTGTTAGAATGTAGCAGGTAACTAACATTGTTTTGGTTGTTTCCTACTATTTCCCTTCACATCCTTTTAAACAAAACCTATTAGAAGAGATATGTTGGTTGGTTTCTTGAGAGTGAAATGGTCTTAATCAGATAGTATTTAAAGTTCCAAATTGCTAGGTTGGAGGAGCACAAACCATTTATAGAACAGCACAAGTGGCAGTTGCTTTGCACTGTTTTGTCAGTGTGTCTCAGGAGGAAGATCTGAAGGACCACATTCAGGTAGACACGAGGATGTCCCTTTTCATGTGACTTTCATCCTTTTTCCTCTGGAGGCCCTTTCCACAAAGTTGCTAATTTATGCCAACTTCAGTGGTGACTGATGATGATAGGCATTTGTCTACAGGCTGGGTTGATACTGCCAAGATAATGTCACTGAGCACACAGTTGCTGCTAAATTGTGGTGGTGATAAAGATGATTTGTTGGGCTGAATTCATACTATTATACTGCTTATAGAGGTTTGTCTGTTCCCCGTTATAATTGTTTTAAGGTTTGTTTGGGGTTTTTTCTGTGTGCTTTGTTGTGCTTTCAAAACAACAGCCCTTTTGCTAACTTGACTTTGAAGCTGAAAATGTCAAGTTGCAAACTAGAACCAACTTATGTCTATGCCTCACTTATAGCAAGGGGACCTGCCTGGGCCCTGGCAGTGGTCCTGCTTGGATCCCCTCCTCTGCATCCAGTGTCCTGGAACATGGGTGAGAATAGGACCTCATCCTTCAGCCAAACAGCACAGGCTGGTTGTGCCTGAGATCCCATTCCCTGTACTCTAGGCCTGTGAGTAACTAACTTGTGCAATTTGGCCTACTCTTTGGCAATAAAAATCACGGGATCTTGGAAAGGAGGATAAGCCAGTTTCAGTGGAGATGCACCCACTGAGATGATAAGCTGTGATTAAACTAAGGCTGAAAATGATTTAGCTTTTTGTAGAACGAAACAATTCAGCATGTATATGCTTAAAGTCCTGGGGGGAGTGTAGTTGCTGTTTTTTGTAGCTACAACAAAAATACAAATCCTGTTGTTGGGATGAGCTTCCATGTGGTTGTTACTGAGATATGCTCATTTGTCAGAACTTAACAGACCACAAAATACTGGAGTGTCTCAAGAAGTGCATCTATATTCATGCTTTAATTCAGACCAGAAGCCATGTTCTGAAGTGAAATTTCCCTCTTGGTTGGTTTAGTCAGTCCTGGAGTGCATGAACTTGATGCTTTTTTGATGAAAATAAATTGGAAGATGTGCTCTGGGAGTCCTGAATGCACTCCAGGTGCAAGTGAGCTTCAGGCCAAGGCATCTAAGCAGAGCTAGTCTGAAGTTTGAACAAGGAAGCAGAAAAATCTGAAATGTTTACAGTAGGGATGACAGTTCCTCAGTGATAAATTTTGGATCTGTTCCTGTTTGTCTGAAATTCCTGCTAGCATGTACCCTGCCAGTGTGACCATATGCCTTTTGGGTGCTTAATGCCTCATGGAGTTAAAACATCTCCATTTTGGAAAAAGATACTGTGTCCACTTTTGCAATTTATACCAACACAGTTCCTGCATAAAATCTTACTCATTTTTCAGTGCTTAGCACTGGTAAAATACCACAGAAATGTGCATCAATCTTCAGGTTGAGAGGACAAGTGTTAGTAAGAAAGAAGTGAAGCTTTGCCCAGTTTTTAAACTCACTGTTACCGGAGGCTGAGAGAAGATGTCATGAAGTTGCTGGTGTGACACGTATAAGCAGTGTTAGCAAGGCTGCTGGTGAACCAGAGGAAATACTGACTGGAAAAGACAAAGGCAAAGAAGCAGAAGAGATGAGTGCCCTGTAAAGAAAAGTTTGTAATCCATAACAAAGTCCAGCAAAGTTTTTTTTTTTTCCAATTAGTAATACTGAATCATAGAATCATAGAATGGCATGGGTTGGAAGGGACCCCAAGGATCATAGAGCTCCAACCCCCCTGCCACAGGCAGGGCCACCAACCTCAGGCCTGGATCTACACAAGGTTGCCCAGGGCCCCATCCAACCTGGCCTTGAATGCTTCCAGGGACGGGGCATCCACCTTTTCCCTGGGCAGCCTGTTCCAGCACCTTACCACTCTTTCTGTAAAAAACTTCCCCCTAATATCCAATCTAAACCTTCCTTCCTTCAGCTTAAACCATTCCCCCTTGTCCTGCCATTATCTGCCCTTTTAAAAAGTTGAATCCCCTCCTGTTTATAATCTCCCTTCAGGTACTGGAAGGCTGCAATGAGGTCCCCCCACATTCTTCTCTTCTCCAGGCTGAACAAGCCCAGCTCCCTCAGCCTCTCCTTCTAAGGCAGGTGCTCCAGCCCTCTAATCATCTTTGTGGGCCTCCTCTGAACCCTCTCCAACAGTTCCACATCTTTCTTGTGTTGGGGGCCCCAGATCTGGACACAGTACTCCAGATGGGGCCTCACGAGGGCAGAGTAGAGAGGGACAATCACCTCCCTGTCCCTGCTGGCCACCCTTCTTCTGATGGAGCCCAGGATACCATTGGCCTTGCGAGCTGCAAGAGCACACTGCTGGCTCATGTTAAGTTTCTCATCCACGGTGACACCCAGGTCCTTCTCAGCAGGGCTACTCTCAAGAAGCTCTTCTCCCAGTCTGTATCTATGTCTGGGATTCTTCCGGCCCAAGTGCAACCCCTGACACTTGGCAGTGTTGAAACTCATTAAGTTCCCCTGGACCCATCTTTCCAGCCTGTCAAGATCGGAGAAGATGGGTTAAAAAGAAGATGGGTTAAAAAGAAGATGGGTTAAAAATTTTCTCCCAGGCCATTATTTATACCTGGGATGAAGTTCATAAGGATTTAATTGCAGCAGTAATAATTTTCTCTTCTAAATAACAATCCCAAACTGCTACACAAAGGAGGTTGCTGCTCTTAACCCATTTCTACGTGGGGGCAAATGAGATGTTGGAGGGGTGAAATTACTTGTATGAAGCAGCTTGGTAGATCCAAACAGATCACTTCCCTGATCTCCCTAGTCTCAGATGAGTGCTCAGCATGCACAGACAGCATCTGCAAACCAACAAAGAGCAATTTGTGGTTCTGTGGCATAGGATGAGCTCTGCATGGGGGTGCTCACCCAGCATTTGCAATCTCCCACCCCTCCAGTAGCCTCCTCAGCCTGCATAGAAGCTAATCTGAGACAGGCAGGAGGAAGACTGGGGGTGGACTCCTTCTCCCAGAGGTGGCCACTGTCATCCAGTTGCTCCTGAAAGTCATGCAAAGTTCATACACAATCTAACTCTAGTTTGAGTGGCTCAGATGAGCTATCATGATGTCCAAATTTTATCGAGTGGTAAATTGTCCCTCATAATTTTGTAGGTATTTGTAAGTTCATGTTGTCTTCTTTGATAGTGCTTATTACCTAATTTATTTTAAATGGTTTGTGTCAGTTCAGCAAATACAGGTTCTGATTCGAATAGCAGATTCACAGGTGCTTTACTACATTTGTATTCAGGAGGCATATGCTCCTTTTGAATCCATTGGATCTAATGACACACATATATCATGTGGATGTGCAGTTACTTTCAGAAGCAGATGTTTTCCACCCAAGTACAGACATATTTCTGTAAGATGAAGTACAGGCTTCTTGATCAGAGAAAAACCTTTTCATTGTCAAATTCTTTGTTCTTTTCACTCCCCTCCATCTTCCCTAAGCTTTGCATTTGGTTCCAAAGTGTGCAGATGATTTCTAGGCAGGGGGAGATGTGATAAAACATCTCCAGAAAGCCTTTGGTACTTTGCATCAGGAACATGATCCAAGGGTTTGTGTCTGTCAAAGCTGCTGGAAGCTAGGTAGCACGTCTGCCACTTGCCAGAGAAGCCTTGGGCTCTAGTTCACCGTACTCCTGGTAGAAATCAGCCCCTATTCATGGCTTGGCGTTGCCATGTACAGCAGTTACCAAGATACACTCTCACACCTTCAGACTGGTTATTTCCTAAACTTCAGAAGCAGGACGGGTTGTGTGAGGATGTGTGTGTGGAGGGCGACGGTGAAGCGAGGATGTAGGGAAGACGGCTTTATTGTAGTTCCTGATAGACCTGGCAGCCCCTTTTGCTGTCTGGGTGTCCATTTTCTGGGTTCGTTTCTGAGCTGCATTCTCCATCGTGTCCAGCAGATGGTAATGATGTGTTAAAAACGCTGCTTCATCCCTATTTTGATCGGAGGAAATACTGCTGTCACAACCACAACGGATGTGCTAGGTTCCCAAAGATTATATACTACAGATTCATCTTTACTTTTTTTTTTCCCAATGAAATTATTTTATTTTTGGTTCCCTTAAGCTAATCAAACTGCTGTGATAGCTTGGTCTTTGTCTGTATTGCTCATTCATAGTATTTTGGCTCAGATTTTGTTAATCACTTTTCCAGATGTCGCTGATCCCGTATGATCTGTATACCTCTTAGAAAATAACACTAATAAAGGAGGAACCTGAAATATTGTGACTCTCCCTTCCATAATATACTGAAGAGATACCTAGGACTTCCTAAACTACAAAGGAAGGAAGAGAGGTATTTTTGAACTAAAACTCGCAAATGCATTTCTCCTGCTTCCACAACCTCTGGGTCAACCACTTTTGGGCACTGAGATAAGCATTTTCATTTCATTTAATAACTTGTAAGGGGCAAACGCTATCTATTTATGTTGCACATCTACTACCTTAGTAAGACACAAACAAGCTGCTATTGGGAATGGCTTCTCATATTTAGCTTTATGTAAGTGCCCCAAAATACCTGAATTTTGGAAATGCTGTGTCTTTCTGGGTATTGCTTAACTATTTGAAAATCAGGCTACATTTGGCAAGGCTTGTCTGTGAACTGAAGTTTCCATTCTTTAGACAATTAACCAGTAAACACACGCATACCCCCACACACTCCACACACACACCAATTAAAATAAACCTGATAAATAGATAAATAGCACCAAATGCAGTTAGGTGAAAGTATTGCTCCCTAGCATTTCTCTCCACTTGTTGATTTAGGCTTTTCTATACATTCTGTCCTTATAATGCCTAAGCAAGGCAATTAATATCAAATCAGCACTATAAATTTGCTGGATTCTGATACCTGATTTAATGCTTATGTGCTTATCCCATGAACAGTATTTGTGAAGACACCTATATATGTGCTCTGTTATGAGTATTTTCTACTCTATCAACTGCTAGGATTTTTTTCGAAGCTGTTGACGTTGTTTTTGTAATGCAGCTTTTAAAGCTATTCTGAAAGGAAGTCCAGTCACCATTAATTCCTGTGTAAATTAAGCATAATCACTCAGAGAAGAGACCCTTTATTTAGTGAATTTAAAGCTCATTATACAATTTTGTAGGGGGAAAATTACCATGCCTGTAAATTAGCTGCATTTCCGAATGAAATAACTTGGCAATTTTTTTCAGCCTCTTTTGATAGGAATAAGAATTATAGTGGCACTGGGAAGTAAAATCATGCTATTCCTACTGGCAGTTTTCCCAAATCTAGAAGAAATTATAACTGTGAACACATTTTGATTCAGATTCATCTCAACATGTAACAAAAGCGTCTTTTGTCACAGTGTTTTTTCAGCTCCTCTTCTCCACCTCTTTTATTAGAGCCTAAAGCCAGCTCCACCAGCCTTACTTCTGGCTTACGATGACACAAATTCCCTGGGGGTACGCGGCTTTCCCAAGCAATAAAGCATCATTTTACCCCTCATTCTTGAGGACACACTCTTTGGTATGAGAATCCTGTTTGGTGGGATGAAACAGCAGAAGACACCGTGTTAATTTTCCACAAAAATGAGGCTTGCATCCCTCATCAGACATGCAAAGGCAAGCCTATTTACCATAGGTGTCTGTGCTTATCCAGGTTTGTCCTGACGTGTGGTTGTAGCATTTTAAGAGCTTTGGCTGCAGCTACCACCAACAGGCTTGGTAAAAGGCAAAGTACTTGGTCTTGAGCAGACTGTCCTCTTCCAACCAGCAGCACCCTCCCATGCGAATTAACAAGACAGGCTGTTGGCCATAGCTCTGTGGTGCCTACACAACTGGCTGCTAAGCCAGGTGTCGTGGCTGAGCTTCAGCAGCTTAAAAGCAGAAATCCGTGGTCCTGCTGTAAAATTGAAAACAACTTCTAAGAACACCTTAAATAATTGCTTTTCCCTGAAACTGGTTACATTTTATAATATAGATATTAATCATATTTACTCATAGAATGGGGTTGTTTTTTCTCTTATTTGGGAAAAGTATATATGCATTTAAGGGCATATGGATTAGTAACCTCAAAGGGTTTTTTTTTTCCTTTTCCTGCTGTGGTCAGTTTTCATCTGTCTAAAATAAAGGTTTGCAAGTAGTTTAGCTTTGGAAAATAGCAGTAAGACAGACCATAAAGGAATATTCAGAGAGGTCAGCTCAGTGTGTGGGGACCTTCTTCGTTTCTTCACACAATACCTGTTCCCCAGTAATGGCAAGGTGCAGTGTTCCTTCACATCTTTTGCAGTGTATTAAAATTAGCAGAATATTAAGTGGACTACTGCTACTTTTGGTCAATATGAAATTTTACATCCATGCAAATGATACTCCTTCAGCTGTTAGGAGATGGTACTGAAATTCTGCTTCTGGCCACTGGTTTTGGGTCAGGCTACTGCAGAAGGTCAGTAGTGGTGGTTTCAGACTTGCTCACAGTCCAGCACAGAAAGCAAATATCGATTCCATTGATTTATGTGTAGAGTCCCATTTAAAACATAGGGCTGCCTGTACTTGTCAAATAGGTCATCTGGGTGAAAAATCCTATTGCTAGTTGGTATCAGAAGGTATCTTCCTGCAGTTAGTGTATGTAGCATCTGAATTTTCAGTACTTTTGGGTATCTATGCTGCCACTGATCTTCAGTGCTCAACAGTAGATGCTCAGCACTGTTCAGAAGCATTTTCAGCATCTGAAGATTGACCCCTGAGTGACTACAGTGTTAAAATTCATACTCTTTAGAAATGTGGTGAAAATAAAATAATGTGAATTACCTGAGGCAGCCATTTCTAAAAAAAGCCCCCTTAATTTTTTATAAAATTGATTTTTTGTTTGATTTCAGCCTTCATGTATTTTGTATTTTATAAATTATAAAGAGAAATAAGATTAGTTGTTGCACAAACCCAACAATTAGCATTAACATAGCTATAGAATGGAAGGAAGGGAAAAAGGAAAATAAGTAAATTTGAGATGAAGGGCTCATTACTCCATTGCTACTCTGATAATTAGAGAGAGAAAAATTAATAGTTGCCATAAAGTATTTTAAATATGAGAGCCTCTTATTAGGTTCTTCAAGAGTGTAATTAATCACTTACAGCCACATATGTTCTTTGTGTAGTGGTGTATAGTACTAGCATTTCATTAAAAACCAGTTCAATAATAATGGGTCACTCAAGCTGTCATTTTCTCTGGAGATGTTTGGGAAGCTGAATGTGTGCTGCTTCATCCCTTGGCTGCTGTGCCAGCACACAGAGTCAGGTCGGACGAGAGTGGTGCAAGTTGAGTGCCTGGGGGTTGCATTTCAGAACCCCCTCATTCTGACTGTTGTGAGCCTCAGGACCAGAGGGACAGGTGTAGGACGGTGTGCTAGCAAACATGCAGCACAGCAGTATGTGAACAGCAGCCAGCAAGCCTTTTGGGCAGGATGTTCCAGGCTCCCAGGTCCTCCTACCAGGACACCAACCTTTCCCTTGGGCAGGCAGTGCAGAGACCAGTTTTCCCTGCAGCTGCCACTGATGCTGGAGCACCCGATCATGGCCAGGATTGGACACCACATGCATGTCAACACCAGTTGGTGTTGGTGCATGGATTATTTGTGTTTTTCACCTGGTTTTACCCTGTGGCATGGGGAGCTGGGAGTGCCACTGCCAGAGCTGTTTGGGGATGTTTATTTGTTCTTACTGTGTGACTGATGTCAAGATAGATGAAGTCCTTAGGCCAGAATACTGTTCTGCTGGCATTGTCTGTGCCACAAAATTATTGTCGTCTTGCCTCTTACAGACTTCTGATAAAGATACAGCAGTCAGGTCCCTAGCAAAAGGAAGTCCAATAGCTAAGTAGAAATATTTAGTTAATAATATAAAATCAATGCAGGTAATATATTGCCCTGATGACAGAGGGTTTTGCTGTAACAATATTTTTTTAGCAACAGTCATGGTCTAGTTACTCATCACTCCTGTGCTGCCCTGGTGCCCTAGCTAGCTTGCACCGACAGTGATGTTAAGAGAAAAATAGGTAGACAAGGTATTGGAAATGCTCTGATTGTCACTTATTTTTATGAATTTCTCAAGGAAAGAGAAAAACTCAGGGCCCAGATTTTGCCTGATACTTTCAATGTAGCTTCTGAAGGATAGGCTGAAATGTAAAAATGGGTAAGAAGGCGCCCTTGGTGCCCACCAGGATTTGGGAACTGAGGAACATTTTGGCAATGCAGAATTCTCAGGAGGCCCAGGTATTGCTGGTTTCCTGAGTGAGCCCTAACAGAAGGTTTGGAGCTGCTTCACAAGTTAATCGTTGCATCTTCTCGGGGTGCTAGGTGGCCTCTCTTGAAGTATGCCGTAAATGAAAGACATTTGCCCATGCAGCTGAAGGAACCTGAAGCCGTGTCCTACACCATCTTATACTTGTGACTTACCTTTCTTTTGAAATACAGCTTACTGGCATAACGAGAAAACAAATTTGTCTCTTGGAGCTGTGCTGGGAGTAAATGAAGAGCAACATATGTTGTGTAGTTGTACCCTATTATTTTATATTTTACATCAAGAAGAATCTTTTGCAATTAGCTTGTTGCTGAAATCTACAAAGAATAAACATGGGGAGCAGAATGGTTTTGATAGGGAGGGAACCTGTCAGTAGCTGATCAAGGATGTTTTTTTTTAATCTTAAATATGATTTAATGCTCTGTGAAACGAATTAAGAATCCCATTTTACACTGAAGCATGCTGTTAATGTGCATATAAAAACCTCAGCAATTTTATTGACAGTTATAAATTCACAGCTGCTGCTGGTGATTTTTTTTTTTAAAAGACTGCTTCCCTTTCCCCAATTCTTTGCAGACCATTGTCATAGTTTGCTATTAGCTAAGGCAGAGCTTTATTTAGCAGAAATGCATAGGACTTCAATTTCACTGTATACATCAGGAAAAAAGAAAATCAATGTGAAGCCGGGACAGTCTGCTGATGCCAGAGATGACTATCTGTAGAACACAGAAAGAAAACCAGGCTTAGATTATATTTTTTTCCTCACACTTTGAATGTTAAAAAGTGACAGAAAGAGACTACTGCTGGTGAAGGTGGTTATGACTATTATCTCATGTTCGAATTTGGGGTTAATCCTAGAGACTGTCACGGTGGGTATCGATTACTTTAAGCACTTAGTGGTAATTTCTGTTTAAGTTACTTGATGGAAGCATGAGCATTAAGAACCGATAGGTGTGTTTGCAGTTTCACGTTTCTGCTGCGTATTCATTGTGTCTGAGTGCAGATGATTGCCACGTAGCCAGGGCTATATGTGTATATACATATAAATACACATGAGTATGGATACCTACAGCTAACCTTCTAGCCTACTTATGTATAAAACGTGGGCCTGGATGACTCTTTAAATCATGATTATTCACCATTCTTCCTGATATTTATACAGTATCTAATCATCAAAAGTATAAAGGGGTGAAGATAATTTTCATTTAGGAAAAAAGCAACCCCAACAAACCAATGCCCAGCTTGCAGGGCTGGGGCCTGTTAAAGCTTCTCAGGTGGGGTATCTGTGTGGATCACTGCAAACACAACTGCAGCTACAGCATCAGTGACCTGGTACAGGAAAGAGTGCTATTTGGTCAGAGAAACCCAGTGATTTAAAGTTTGGTCTAGATACAGCTTCTCTTCTATTGGCTATCACTGAGAGGCACCCTCATAAATAAGGTTCTTTAGACTGGTTAAAAAAATAAAGAACAGATTTTGTGATTTTTTTATTTTGTAAAAACTTAGAAGTTGTTGTTTCACTGAATTCAAAACCAGATTTGTTTTCTTTTACAGAAACGTCTTTGAAATAATGTCTCAGATGTGCATGTTGTCCAAAAATATACTTTTTAGCCAGAAATTATGCATGATGGTGAATGAGACTCTTTAGTCTCCTTAAGGAAAAATAGAGAACTTTTGAGATAATGGAAAGGTACGAGTGTAACAATTCTGCTTTTGAAAATGGAGAGGCTTCTTTAATTAATTCTTTCTTTCTAACCCCACTGATGTTGTTATTTTGGGATGAGGAAAATTATATTGTCTGGTCTGTCATGGATAGTATGGAGATATTCTTTATAAGTCTACATCAAGAAGACTTCCCAATTATTACTTCCCAATTATTACTACCAACTGTTGTATTTAGCAAAGTAATTAATCTCACAGACTTCTCTGATGTTATTTCCAGTGGTCATATTTGATACTGTATTGGTGGGATTGGGGTCTGAAAGTCTCATATATTAGCTTTATAATTGTTATTTTTATTTATAATTGTTAGGTTTTAAATCTGAAGCATTACCTATAGCTGCCAGAAAACACTGTAACTGAATACAATAATTATTTCTATGGGAATTTGGAGCTATTCCTTGCCCAAACTTATCCTGAAGTTAAAAAAAAGGTCTTGAGTTTTCAGAGATGTAAATTCAAAATACTTAAGCAGTATATCTGCCTAAATTTCAAAATACATAAATGTGCAGAACTTGGCTTGGGAACCCAGCTCTCACTTGGAGCTTGGTAGATGCTGGTTCTGGACTCTGTCCTGATAGTCTTGCTGGCTGACCCTCATCTGTTCTTCTGATCTCTTTGAAGTACCCTAGGATCCCTGTAAAATATGTGTGTATTGTTGTTTGATTCTGTGTAGAATTATCCCCTCAAGATGCTGTAGTTTTCCCTAGTGCTTCAGACTTGAAGATAAGTCTGAGATATTATGTACTTCAGATAACCCCTGTGTGAGGGTTTTTTTTAAACTATTCCCAATTTTAACCTCCTCCATTACTCATGTTTCTTTTGAAAAAGGAAAAATGTCATTTTTGAAGGCAATAGATTTTCAAACTTTTTTAGAAAGGTTATTTTCTTTTTTTTTTTTTTTTTAAAGTTCTTTTATCTAAGGACTGTCTTAGAGGTGCTAAGATATTTTCTCATTCTTTCAAAAAATATAACACCTGTATGAAATGAACCCGATGAGAAGCCAGAATCACTTCATTATTAAATATACAGGATATGTGTATTGGAGAAAAGAAATGCAAAGACCTATGTCACAAGCTATGGAAGGTATTTTTTCTGTAACCAATAATCTATGTTGCCTTCCCAAAGATGACTGTTAAATTCTAATTGAGCTACACTTAATTTAAATATAGTGATTTAAATTTAAACAGCATCATTTTAATGAGGATTCAGCCTTAAAATTGGAAGAGTTGCTTCTTTTTTTGTGTGAACTAATTAGATCTAATCTCACTTTCTGTTTCCATTGTCTTTAATCAGGTTTCTTTGGCCAGATAGCACTCTTAATTCAGTTCTGTGACATCCAAACTGCAGTTGTGTCTGCATTTATGGTAATTGCTTGCATGAGCCTCAACAAAGTTCCCCATAACCCTCCAAATGGATTTTGATTCCTGTGGTGATTTTAAGATAGTGGGGGAAACTGCTGTGGTAACCTGTACAGCAGTTTTATTGTTTTATACATGAGAGCTGAGTGTATCGTGTTCTTCACAAGCCTCTGTTTGGGATTTGGTCTTTAAGTAGGACTTATTTCATGCATTCTCTATTTCTGAGCTGACAGTTTGGGGTGGCATTTATAGGGTTCCTGTCTCACCTCTCTACCTGTTTGGTAGAAATCATTCCATTCCTACAGGATGAGTTATGAGCACAGGTGGGAGATGAATCACACCTCAGTCTAATCTGCAGATCAGAGGAAGATCCCAACAAATCTTCCATCCCTAGCTTGATAGGATGGAAAGAAAGAGATTGATTTTTTGGGGGGAATTAATGTGTTTCTGCCCCCTGCTCAGGCCACAGGTACTGTTCAGGGCACTGTGGAGGTGAGTCCTCTCCGTTTTCCTCTGCTCTGATCTGGCAATATTTTGCCTCATTTCAATTTCTGTTCCTGAGGGAATTCCCCTTGCCATGGGTACCAAGGAATCATTGCCTTCTCTGCATGTGAACACAAACCTTGGAGCCCTAGAAAATACCACGTACCTATCTGGGTGTTCTGAAGCAGTGATTCATGCTGCACATTTGATGCCCCGAAGTCTTGGCTTTTGACATGCTCAATTACTTATCTAGAGCCATTTTTATTAATGCTGCAAATGAACCATTTTTTACACACAGCCATCAAATGGGATAATTGCTGTGAGGTTCAATGATTTCAAAGGACAGTCTTTTAAGGGGCTAAAGGATAAAAAACTTCTTTACCCGTATTTTTTTCCTTCATTCACATTTTTATCTACCTTTAATGTTTCCAAAGCTTTTCAACACAGTGAATCAGTAGTTCAGGTTTTTTAATTCTTTTTTTCAGAAACTCTGATTGCTACCACAGGGAGTGGATTTGAACTTTAAAAATTAGTTTTAGAACTCAGTCAACTTCTATTGTAATGTATTTAAAAATTATATGCCTTGAAATTCTCCACCATTGAAACTACATTTCCTTTCATTTCTCCATGTTGCCTCCAAAAAACCCAGAGGCTAACTGAGCAGTATTTCAAGTATACAGATAGATACATGTTAAACAATTTTTTAATAGTTTTCCATTAATAATTTTAGGTAGATAGAAGCAATTTAATTTAAACATTATGCTTAAATTCTACCCAAAGGAAAACATTTTATGATGTGCTTTACACATGTGTCAGGTGTTTATTTTGATCTCAAGGTAAGACTGGTTTTGTGCCTACTGTTTGTTTGGGTTAGAGTAAGTACTAAGAGTTCAAAATGTTAAAGAAGTATTGGAAGTGGGTGAAGGATAAACATTTGTGTATTGCATAAGACATCTCTAATCTGCTATGAGAGATTTTCTTTGCTGCTGTAAGTCACTTTTTCCTTTCACTAATTAAGGATCAGAGCAAAGCATTTGCATCAAAGCTTATTATTCAAACGTTGGTTTATTGATGGCAAGACACTTGCTGAATTTGCAAGCAAGCACCTTTACGTAGTTAAAGCAGCATGAAGTGTGCATGCCTCTTGGAAAGAATCCAGGACATGCTCAGCCTTTCAGCTTTCCTCTGTGGGATGGGTTGTTGTTCTTGCTGTTTTTCTTCATTTCCTGTGCTGCAACAATTTCTGTATAAGTGCTGGTTGACTTCTTCATTTGTTGTTTCTTACTTCAAAGTCAGGGTATTGTGGTGGTTTGGCCCTGGCTGGAGGCCAGATGCCCACCAAATTTGCTCTATCACTCCCCTTTAAGCTGGACAAGGGAGAAAATATATATTGAGAGGCTTAGGAGTTGAGATAAGGACAGGGAGAGATCAGTCCATAATTGGTGTCAGCACTGCTTTTAGGCGGAAAAACCTCCATTATATGTAATATTATATTTCTACCTTTTCTAAAGAGAAGGAAGGAGTCAATTAGTAGTAAATCAGAATTTGGTATTTTATTTCTTATACAGGGATGATGTAGATATGTTTAGGTTAATGCACAAAATTTTATAATTTTTTTTTCCAAAGCACATTTTCTCTCGTCTTTCTTTCATTGATTAATTTGAACACACTACTGGCTCTAGAGTCAGGTACAATTTATTATGGCTTTGAACAAGAAATGTTTGGTTTGTGACAAAGTAACGTGAGTTATGTTAAAGTATTTTCAGATTAGACTCTAAGTCTCTTCTAGAGCAGAAATGTCAGTATTGCATTTGGTCTTCTAAAAGATTTTCCAGGTACCATTTGAGAATTTTAGTCTGAGTAGGGGACACTGGCTGAATTTCTCTACTATGTCAAAAATGTGGTATAGTAGGATTTTGTACTAGGGCAAAGGAATACATCTTTGATTTTGACTTTTTTTTTTCTTGAGATATTGTTTATCTTACATGCTAGCCCCAAGCCAGACATGCATTTATTAAACTCTTTATATTTGCAAATTTTAATTTAAGTCAAGGAAGAAACCCCTGGCAAAACATGAAAAGCTGCTTTAATCTAATGTATTTGTCGTTATGTTGTGGGTTTTGTTGTTTAACTCTCATTATTTGAACCCATTAACTAAATGACCAAGTGGTTCCAGCTCCTGGTTTATGAGCTCGATGATGGATGCTGCAGTATTATAGCTATTACTCTGAAATAAAGTGTTATTTTTTACAAGTTAAGAACTGGTACTTTGCAGCTGAAAAATGGTTGTTGTACATCATGGGCATGTTCATGGAGCTGGAGGGAAGAGGAAGGTCTACAGAAATTGAGAGGAGGCCTTTCAAAGCTTTGTGTAAGAGCTCATGGAACTGAGCACTTCCAAATGATCACTGTGTCCCCCTTGACAGCCAAGGAAGCTTTTGGTTTCATGTGGAAGACGTGTTAGACTCAGGTTATCACCAGAGTTCAGTAACCTTGGCTGAAAAAAAGTTTCTGTGTGGAGCTGGATGTGATGTAAGTCTACTTTTATTTCTGATGAAGATCACAGTCTTCCCTTAATGTCATCATAAGAAATAATTTCACCATTGAATTCATCTCTATTTCTTCATATGCTCAGCAGACAAATTACCATGAGTACACAGCTAAGCAAGGAATGCATTTATCAAAGACCCTCCAAGAAATATAGCAAGCTGTGTGAACAATTGTTTGCTGGCAGTATATCAAGCCACGATAATGGAGACTGTGTACAAGGCTCTAAAGTAATGTTAAAGAAAATGAAGAAAATTGCAACCCAGTTTACTATCCTAGAACTAAAAAATCATGACTGGTCCTACAGGAAACTGGATTATAATTTATACTTACATGACTTAAATACTCCACGTGCTTGCTTTCCAATGCTTTATGCATTTTGTTTTCATTTTTCCCCTTAAGAAAAACCCAATGTGAGAATTTTATCGTGGCAGAGGTCTGCAAGTTGAACCAGATAGCACTAAGTATCCTTGAGAGAGAATCTGGTTTCATCATACACAGCAAAGTCATAAAAACCCAAACCACTCAAAGAACATACCATGTCTTGCCTGGACACTGAAATAAACAGAAACAACCATCATTGTGTTCCCTTAGATTGTACAGTGGGGTTTTTCCCCAGGAAATGCAAGCTTCCACCCTTGCTTTAGAGAAGGAAGTAGAATGGGTTGGTATTTGATCAGAAAAGCAGCATTAGGTTTAGATGGTTTCTCACAGTGATTCCTTTGCCTGTGACATCTTAAAAGCTACACTGAATCATTGTGAAAATAATGGCAAGTGGGCTCTGATGGTAACGCAGCTTTGACAGCGAAGCTTCATGCGCAGAGCAGGGGAGCAAGCAGGAAGAGCCACAGTGACAGGAAAAGATTGACTATTAACCTTGTGTGGGCAACAGATAAGATGGCTGGAGGTCAGGGTTCCTCCACCTGAAAGCCTTTGCCATCACAACTGGTGCCTTGAGTGCAAATGTAAAAATACAGGTGTCTTCCCTGTGCTTGTGTGGGCAGGCAAAGGGCACCTCTGGCCATGAAAATGGCGTGCTGGCTGCTGGCTGCCTGCTGGCAGGCCATCACACCATCATGGGCTCCTTTCATATTCACAGCCTTTTTTATTCTAGTATGCTGAAAGGACTTCCTTTGTGGATTTACTAGCTAGATTGGTATTCCTAAATTGAAATAATGTATAGTTACATGCTGGTAATACACTGCTTGAGTTCAGTAACTTCTATTTTGTTTTATGTATTTCTGATCCAACACAGGCAAACTTCATTCAGTTGAAAGTCTGTTGATTCCCTGCAAACCAAAAATGCGAACCAAACAAGCTGCTTCTGCATATTCCTCTCTTGTGTTCCCAATGCCAGTCATTTCAAACCTTAGCCACTTAGGCTTCTGAGAATAGATGTTTATAACAGAAGACACATTTTAAGGTTAAAAACCAGATCAGTGGTCTCTGTTGCAGACTCTCTGCAAAAGATCAGTGACTAGTTTAGCTTCAGTGTAAGTGCACAAGACATTAGCTTAAAAAAAGATCAGCTTGATACCTCATGGAAAATATTGAGATGCCTTAGAGTGAACCATTTCTTTTGGATGAATACACACATATGGACATCATAAGGTCAGATCCTATCCTCAGATTTTTTTTCTGCTGAATACAAAAAAATATTGTCAATATTGTCTCTAAACATAGTAGAACGAAGCTTCCCTTTAAAGTGCCCTTTCATAACAACCCATTGCATAATTGTGTTTAATTTTATTTCAGTTGTACCTGTATAATGTCACAGGCAATAGTAGAAACATGTATACCTTTGTCTTGGGGGAGGAAAAAAAAGAGAAGCTTTATTTCATTGGGCAGTTCTGAGCATTTCACCCCCTTTACTCTCTCAAAAAGTATTACTTGCTGTTAGGCTACCAAGGTTTTTCTCAAGTATATGTAGAGAAGAACATAAGTTTAAATAGTGTGCTATTATAAATTGCATATTTTTGATCTCTTCGACACCTTTTGCTTGGAGAGTTGTAGATTAGTCCTTTCCATTGTCTCTGGTTATGGAAGAAGGCTGCAGACATAGTGCTGAACAAGAACTGATATTTACTGTGCTCTAGAGACATGAACAGATTTACCTGACATTTATACAGAGGAAGCAGTCAAAACTTTGCACCTAAAGTGTGTGTCCGGGGTGGTTTAAACCCAGCTGGCAACTAAGCATGACACAGCTACTTACTCACTCCTTCCCTCCAACAGGATGGGAGGAAGACAGCTGGAAGAGTAAAAGTAAGAAAACTGGGTTGAGAGAACAGCAGTAGAATAATAATAATCCTAATAACAATGCAATAAAAAGGAAGAGAATAGAGAGAAATAAAATACAAGAAAGACAGTTGATGTTTCTGCACATTTACGGGCGCTGTAACCCACCTTTGGGATGTTACCCGTAAGACCTCAAGGAGACGCCCTTGATCCCCTGAGATTTCTACATTTGTTAGTAAAACTCCTTCTGGGAAAACATGTCTGGTTTAGGGATTTACAGAGCAAGTGTTGGTGAACTCTACTGCAGATTCTGCCAGCAGCTCTGCAGCAGGACAATCCAGTGATCCCTGTCACAGCTGCAGGGATCCTTGTCATAGCCGCAGTAGTGATTGTTGTCACAGCCAGTGCTTCTGTCACAGGGCTGTGAAGTAACTGCAACAAACGCAGCCTCTGCCAGCTACATCTGGGTCAAGCCTGCACACAGGCAGGGAGCATGAGCCCAGCTGTAGTGTGTGGTCTGAAGTCATCAGTGCAGCCCCAAAGAGAGTGTGCTCATCAGAAAGCATTAGTGCTGACCAGTTTTCACATGCTACATCACTATGTTGGTTTGAACATAATGGCAGGTACCAAGATGCAGATCAACTCCTTGGTGGGAGAGAAAAGGCTTTCCTTAGGACAGCTCTGCCTCCATGGGCACTGGTAGGTCTGACCTGTGAGGAAAGGTTTAAAGACCTTAACATGCAGAGCTTGTTTCAGTGATTCCTTAGGGTGCACAATAGCAGCAGAATGGATTTGAAGCATGGAAGAAAATTGCCCATCTCTTCTGTTCCTGCATGTCCCAGCAGTGAGAACTGAGAGGGAGAGCGAGTGGTAGTAGGATGGTGGTGATAAGGACAGATCATACAAATTGAGGGGGTTTGATACTGTGATAAGGTTGGTGGTTTTATGTTGATGGCAGTTGCGATAAAGTTGATTAGGTGGAGTGAGAAAATGTCTAAGGTTTACTGGGGGTTAGACTGCTGGCTAGTGGTGGACAGACGGTTCATCTTGTGCCTGCTCCGGCTTCTACTAGAGGAGGCTAGTAGTAGGAAGGATGGAGGCAATAGTCAAAAGCTTACGCTGTTTATGCATGGGAGTGCTCTGTCAGAGGCACTGATTATGTACTTTTAAATCTGAAACTCACCTTAGCCTACCTGTGGCATTATCTATGTGCTTCATGATACTTCTTCCACAATTTCTTTTACTTTGTACCTTACCAAACTCCTTGTGGCTCTGGCAAGGAAAAGGACTATTAAGGGACAGCTATTAAACTTCCTAATATTATGTGGGTTCACTGTTTTCGAGTCTGAACCCAGCTCTTGAGCTTTTCAAATCTTCAGAAACTGAGGAAGATAAAGTACGGTAAAACACATCTAAGAATACACATGCCTGACACTGCATGCCCGTTAGAATTTGTCTCTTTCCTGCTGGCACAGGAATGATTATAAAGACTATTAAAAGGTACTTCCAGGTATATTAAAATCTTATGATTTTGTCATGCATCACTGTTCCTAGACAAAGCTGTATAAAGTATTGCTAAGTACAAAAGGCAGTCTGTTTCTAATGTCATTGGTAGTCATTTGCTCCACTCACTGTAGTGCCCTATAACACAAGTTTTATTAACCTCAAAAGTAAACGCCCTTAATGTGTGCCTGCACTGGATAGATTATAGAGGTTTCACAGTGAAGTGTGCTTGCCTGGTGGTGTCCCGCTTCTCTCCACACTTCCTTCAGCATTGTGATGCTGCACTGCAAATGGGAATAGCAAAAAGTGTCTCTGGAGCATTAGCAGCTGTTGCATAGCAGCCGCATTAGCCACAGATTTCACTGCTCAGGGACGAACAATAAAAGCAATCTTCATGATAATGGTTGCACAAGTTGCTTCCTTGTACAAATGGAAATGATCTTTCTGTTTGATTCCAAGGTAGTATTTTTATATCTCTTTATCAAGAGAGATTCAAAGTACTTACATTTCCCCCTTGGAAGATGGAAATAGAAGTGATTTTTTTTTTTTTTTAATTAAACAGAGTACTAGAAAGGCATATATGTTATAGTACTATAATTATTATAGGGAAGCAAATCCTTTTTTTTTTCCATGGATATGCTAAGGCTTCATTTATAGGGGATTATTCCGATTCATCTTCCAAAGGATATTTCCAGTTTGAACCTCCTCTTTTTCTTTATATGAAGACTAATGCAGCCAATGCTGCCGTGTACATGTATGAATTAATGCTGTGTTCCCTGGCAACAACGTCCCTTTTCTTTCTTTATTTTTCTGAGGTGCTAGGAGAGTTTGATCTGAGGCACCATTATTAGACTAGATTTAATGATTGCATCAGTTGATTAGACACATCTAATGTATTTGCTGGACATCAATTACTGCTCAGCCATGGAAATAATTCGGGGGAATCACAGAATCGTAGGTGTTGGAAGGGACCACGAGAGATCATCGGGTCCAACCCCCCTGCCAAATCAGGTACCTTAGGACATATTGCACAGATAGGCGTTCAGACAGGTCTTGAGTATCTCCAGAGAAGAAGACTCCACCACCCCCCTGGGCAGCCTGTGCCAGGGCTCTGTCACCCTCACCGTGAAAAAGTTCTTCCACATGTTGGTGCAGAACTTCCTGTGCTCCAACTTGCAGCCATTGCCCCTTGTCTTGTCTCCACAGACTATAGAAAAGATGCTGGCCCTTTCCCCCTGTGTCCCACACTTGAGATATTTATAAACATTGATAAGATTTCCTCTTTTCTCATGAGTTTACAAAAGAGAAGTGTTACCATTGGCCAAGAAGCTAGAAACCTGGCATTTTTCTTAGAGGCATGTAGGCAAGTTCACAGATTCATGGACTGGTAGGGTTTGGAAGATACCTCTGGAGATCATCTAGTCCAATCCCCTGCTAAAACAGGATCACCTGGAGCAGCTTGCATATCCTGGTTGGCTTTCAATATCTCCAGAGAAGGAGACTCCACAACCTCTCCGGACAGTCCGTCCCAGTGCTCTGCCACCCGCAGAGTAAAGAAGTTTTTTCTCATATATCGATGGAACTTCTGTGTTTCAGTTTATGCCCATTGACACTTGTCCTCTTATTGGGCACAACTGGAAAGAGTCTGGCCTCAGCCTCTTGGCACTCACCCTTTAGATATTTATAAATGTCAATCAGATACACTCTAAGTCTTCTCCAGACTAAACAGGCCCAGGTCTCTCAGCCTGCCTCATCAGGGCAGAGCAGAGGGGGAGGAGAACCTCCCTCGACCTGCTGACCACAATCTTTTTAATGCACCCCAGGGCACCTCTGGCCTCCTTGACCACGAGGACACACGTCTGGCTCATAGAGACCTTTGACTCTCCCTGGACTCCCAGGTCCTTCTCCACAGAGCTGCTTCCCAGCAGGTCAGCCTCTAGCCTGTACTGGTGCCTGAGGTCATTCCTCCCTGGGAGCAGGACCCTATACTTGCCCTTGTTGAACTTCATTTGACTTCATTCTGCCCAACTTGCCAGCCTGTCCAGGTCTCACTGAATGGCAGCGCAGCCTCCAGGTGTGTCAGCCACCCCTCCCAGTTTTGTATCATCAGCAACTTTCCTGTTTCCTCATTGCAATGTAAAGGGTTCCTAGTGGAAAGGTACATTGTCTTCTGGTTTAGGTTTACTCATGTGTTTGGTGTGATTTACACAACTTCCGAGGGGTGGTTGCCCTTTGGATTCTCTGTGGGTGATTACATTATCCCAGGCTCAAACTCGGAGTCTCTTTGCTCGGTCTGCATTTGTCTTACTTTGCCACAGACGTGAGCTGGTGGCTGCTATGTAGAGTACTTAAGAATAATATAGTACCTAGGTATAGTAAATGGATCTGTGTGTCAGTGTGGGAAGTTAGGTATATTGTGGTTTCAAACTTCTTCACAGCTATACTGGGGGTTTTTTTCAACACTTACTTGTTTTTTTTCCTTTTCTCTTCCTGTGGAGCTATATTAATTACCAAATTAAATTTCTTTTTTTTTAAATTACTTTTAATTTTGATGATGTTACTTTATTTTCTTGCATCTATTTGGCTCTTGCCAGAACCATTTCCAAATAACAACAACATAATTTAGTGGAGGAAATCAGCTCAGCTGGACTATGAAAGCTTTATTAAAAGGGCTGCTGTCTGCATGCAGTGAATATTTAATCATTGCCTTTATTTTCTCTCCTACTTTTCAATTCAGTGTATTTTATAGGGTTTAATTATATTAAAAAAATTACAAAGATAAGCTCTATTTTTTCTAACATAGTCTCATTTGAATTTGTCACTGAAAACTGTCTTTTACTTACTTGTGATTACTCAAAGCAGACTTATTTTAGCTATGGTTAGTTTATGGTTTGCTGGGAAATAAAGTTACTTGATTTAGCAACTTAGCAATTTCAATTTCTGTTAGACATGATGTAGTTTTAAAGTGTTTTTAATACCTGTCAAGTAGTTAGTATAATGTCTATACAATATTAGTAGAAACAGGATACTTCAGGGTTTTTCTGTTAACTGTTCTAAAAGCTGTTTTTTTAAATCTGATGATAAAATTTTCGTTCCAATTATGATTTTATTGAGAATGTCAGTTATTAAACAAATAATACAGTTGAGGTTTTTTATTTCAGAAGTTAGATTAAACTAATTTCCTCCAGAAGATGATTAGATGTCTAAATTCAGCCAGCCTTTTGTTCTGCAGTATATCAGACCTTAGGAGCATCAGTGCTCACAGTGGCCTTTCATTCATCCATGACCTAGAAAACTGTCCAAATAACAAATCAATACACTGAGCTGCAAACAGCAATCGAATGATCAGATCCCCAAAACATTTCCTATTTATTTCCTACTATTGAGATTATCCTTACTGAGTGACTCCAGACAATTAGCAAACACTGCATTCATCAGAAGGAGTTTACAAGGACTGAAGTGATGACATTCTTAAATTGGTGAACTGATTTCCACTTGTAGGCATGGTTGGTTCTTTACATGTGGCCACGATATCACACATGTTGGTGAGAATAGGAGCAGAAGAATTCCACAGTTTCTGCTTCTTGATGGCTCGTCCTGCTTGACACAAAAGCAGTGTTTTGTTGCTGCTTTCTGGGACTCATTTGCCAGAGGAAAATTTTAAGACACAGGTGAAGAAGGGAGAGATGTTATCAGGAATTGTCAATGTATAAGGATCTTGATTTGATGCCTCCATCTAAATCCCATTCATCACAGAAACAGTCTGTCAGTGCTTGTTCCTTAGAATAAGCCAAGTTGAAGACTCACTAGAAATACTGGCTCTGTATTTCCAGGTATCTTTTTGAGATGAAACCCGGTGAATTTTAAAATTTGACCCCATACGTTTTAAGATAAATGATTTGACATTACAAATAGCTGAAAGAAACTTGCAGCCCTTCCTTCTGTGAGTAATCTGCACCCATAGAGGTATCCTCATCATATTCAGTCAGGTGAGGGGCACAGGGTTATTTCATATTTGTTAGAAGAATTTGCGTATGACCTCAGGCTGTTTGCTGTTCCTGAAGACTCTGCGGTGCAGCTGAGAGTATGTATGAAAATGACTGTAATCCTCCAGCCTGACCTCATTTAAGGTCATGTTTTACAGTGGCTCAGTGAAGGACAAGAGATTAATAGATGTTCCAGGTTTAATGATTTTTTTTCCTATTTAGCTGCTCATTCTGCAAGTTCTGAGTGCTGTTGTTGAAGCTCTTGAGGTAGCAGAGTTTTATTCATCCGGCAGTGGTTGCATCGGTGTACTGAGACATTGTTTTCATCAGAGCAGTAGCAAAAGCTTACCTGCCTTCACTGGTCTGTCAGGTCCAGGGCTGGTACAGTGGCTGCTAAAAATAATAATTAAAACCAGGGTAAATGGAGAGTGGAATGGGCTTTAAAGATGGTGAGATAAATAGCACATAACGTATTGTGCAAATACATGCATATCTTCACAGCATAAAATTTACAACATCAAAATAAAAGCCAAGGTTTGCTAGGAAACTGGGAGGCTGATTATTGATTTGCTTCTATTATGAGCATTTATGCTTATATCTCTGGGTCACTAGTCGCTCTGGCAAGTTCTTAGCATTATGAAACTGAATCAATAATCACTTATTTACCCCTTATAATTAATTCAAATTCAGATAGCAGAGTTTTGATTTGGTTTTGGTTTTGTTTTGCTTTTTTGATTTCCATGCATCAGTTTGTTTTTTAATTCAACACTTAACAGAGTTAGAATTGATCCTGCTGTGAAAAGAAGCTGGTATTAGCAGCCAGTGATGGTACTGAAAAACAAAAATTGTCAATATCACTTGTATCGCTTAACTGGGGCTAATTGGAGAATGGAAAATCCTCCTCTTGCAAAATTCAACCTTGGTATTCTTTATCCATGTTGAAGTTAAAATGTTATGGAAAAGGCATTCTAAAATTTATAGAGTAGAGAACCTTTATGAAAATTTAATTCACATAAGGTGTGTACTGCATTAAACCTTGTATCAGAAAGGATTCTGTTGACCGTTTTTCTATTTAGTTCCTCTGTTATCATAGTGCACGCTGTGTGGTGTGTTTCATTTTCTGCAGAGAAGTATTGCACACACCAGAGTGTGTTGTGCTGCTATTGCTGTGAAAAGTGATGAATTTATACACACTTTTGACAGAATCAGTCAGAGAATCATAGAGTTCTTCAGGATTGAAGGGGACCTCTGTTTCTGTCACACAACTGCTGTTTAACCCTTACTCTCAAGAAAGTCTTCTCCCAGACTTTTTGTTATGCAGAAACCCAGGAGTAGTACTGGGGCATCCTTTCTAAGACTCAAGTGAACACATGTGTGCAGCTTGGTCCCAAAGAATTGGGACAAAACCTCTACAGTCCAATTAATTTAATCTTATCTACTCAAGATAGATTTAACACGGTGAATATTTCAGTTCACGGCTGGGCTATGTGGAAAGTAACATTCCCATCTGTTTGGCTACAGCCTGAGCTTTGGGAGCTGGACAGGACATCATCAGATATGGGCTTCTGTTTTTTTTTTCTTTTTAAATGGACCTTAGTGTGAGATTTTACCTGGCCCTTTGATCTCACACGTAATACTTTTCTCTTCCTGTTGCTGGTACATAAGAGCGTAGCCATGACTTTACGCTACCTTCACATGCAAGGGACTAATGAAGCAGAGCACTGGCTACTATTTTTCTGGCATACAAGGAGAGCTTAAAATGGCAGAAATCATAACTGAATTGTATTAGGTTTCTTCATGCATTTTTCATCACCTGAAAAAAATTGTCTTCACAAACTAACTTTTTAATGAGAAAGCTTCTAGTGTTGCTAGTAGCAATGAGTGTCTAACTACCTACAGTACTTGTTAGTTCATTAAAAGGCTAGCCTTCCTAATTACATTTGCATGTCTTTCCATAATTTGTACAGACCTCAGTAATTAAATAGGTGATAATCTGTCAGCAGAATTGCAAAAGACCTTGATCCTTAAATATGCAATCCCTCTGGCAATATTTACAGCTATATAATAATGTGTTGGCTTTCTTACTTGATTTTTAACTGAATATTAGATGCTGTTGCTCGCACTACCTTCCCAAATGGTGTCTCATGGAACAGATGAGGCACTTTGAGTCAGATATAGGCAACTGGTCATTCCAAAGGCAGATGTCACATCTGTTTTACTTATTTGAACCTGTCAGTGTTTTTATTTTGCTAATAAGTAATTTTAAAATCTGAAACAAATGTTGGTTGCTTGGGTTTTTTTTCTGTTTTAAGGCCACTTCTCTTTGTGATCCTTTGGTGGCCAAAAGATGTTTAATAAATGTATATTAGGTACCTCCATCATAATTTCTAAAGGTGTAGAGGTGAAACTGGGGAATTGGTGCTCACCCTCTGTCAGTGCAGTGATTGAGTTGCATGACTGGAAATGCTCAAAGCTTACAGTGCTGCCCTAAGTACATTTCCTCTTTCCCTCAGACAAATAGAAAAATAAGCCAACCTAATATATTTTCTTTCATTGTTTTTCACCTGGTCTTCAGCTTTAGTGTATAATTATACCTCTTCTTTAATACTCATGTGACTGAAATGCTTTTTGTCAGTATTTCATGTTTGAAATGCCTCTATAAGGCATTCATTTAAATATTGCAGTTTCAGTGCATTGCTCTCTGAATAATTTAGAGCAAAAATATCCATCATTAGATGAAATGTGTGCATGCTTATCAGTGCAGTGGCTCACTTTCCGATCATCTGAAAACCCTTCGGACTCTCACCTGTGAGTTACGCATTCATCAGTGCTCAGTTTCTAGCAACATCCCCAGGTCTACCTGTGCTGCCTGCTTGTAGCTCACCAGCTCCCCTCTTAGTCTTCCCTCAGAGCAACGTAGGGTGATTGTCTTTCTAACTCATTTGGGTTCAAGTTCACAGCCTTATATCTGCATCATTATCTACTGAAATATCTTAAAATTATGGTATTTTACCACTATATTATGCATTCCATCCTCAGAGCAAGAGAGCTAAACCTGAACAGGGAGAAAAGAAAATGACTGCCGTGTTCTGAGTTAAAGTTTCTCCCTGCTGGGCCACATCTTTGTTAGAGGGTCATATGAAAGTAGTTCAAGTGGTGCAGGAAGGAACTTGGCTGAGGTCAGAGAGATCACAAGCTGAAAGAGCAGTTTCTGACCACCTGCCTAGACAAAGTGATTTCTTCTGGGCTTTCTACTATTGGAATTGTCTCTGCACAGTTTGACAACTGTTTGCAGCATCTTCAAGTTATTTCAGTTTGTGCACATGTTGCAAATAAAAGCATAAAACCAGAAAATAAGGAGTGTCTTTCCTACCTTCTTGTTACCAAAATATTGGCATGAGGAGTTCAGATTGGATGCCTGTGTTACGAGAGAATGAAAAGGATCGATTTTCAGATGATGCCATGATGGTACACAATGGAGCATAACCATTGTTAAAGGGTTAGGTTAAAACAAAAACCAAACTCAAACCCATTAGCTTTAAAAACCATATTTTTCTGCTTGCATGAAGGTTGTGGGGTTCTTTAACCTTGTGACTCTTCATTGTGCTTCAGATATAATTCATACCAAGATGTTGGGAATTATCAGTACCTAGGCTACCCTGTCCCCCTGTCAGTGCCATGGCTACAAACAGTCTCTGTATGAGAAGCCTAGAGGCACTCAAAATTATACTTCTAGAAATGGCAAAAATATTAAATAGATAATATAAGAGGTAAAAATCTCTGGCATTTCTTAACTTTTCCCCTCTATGACTAAGAAGACAAAGAAACTTGTATTTCAGCTTCCTGAATGCAGAAATGTTGGGTAAGGTGGATTTAGCTACTTGACTGTGTCATAGATAAAGACTAGAACTTTATAAATGAAATATTGGGCATATGATTAATGTTTTCCCAGGAATCAGTAAGGCAGTTTATACTAACTAGAAGGAACAGCTAAAAAGTTAGGATTTATACATCAAATTCACTTAAATAACTGGATTTTGAAACTTGGCCCACATTCAATCATCCTTTTGTTCTTTTTTCCTTGTTTGGTGAGACTTGCTTTATTTTACCAGGGATCAACTGGTGCAGTATTCCCCACAGAGGGTCCAACACTGGTGTCCTTTGTTCAGTGACATTGTGTGTCCATGTGGTCAGTCCCACCAAGGGTGTTATTGTACCAGTTGCTCTTAAGTTTATATAGATATCTTTTTCTTCCTAAAATTAATTTAAGGCATTTCAAATACTTGGTCTCAAGGCCACAGTTGATTCACGTGGGAGCTTTTCAAAGCAAAAATGGTAGTAATGTGCCCTGATTCTGTTTTACTTCTGTGGGAAAAAAACACTGACAGGACTCCCTGCCTTTGAAAAGGCTTTTCCTTTAGGTTCCAAATTTATTTTGATTTTAATTGCTTAAATAATACCCATTAAATATTCGACAGTTACAGTCCTTGGTTGAATTACGAATAAGATGAGCTAAAAAAGACATTGTTATTTTATTTTTCTTTGTGTCATTCAATAACTCTGATCTGGTTGGCTTTTTTTAAACATATTCACAAATTTTTCTGAGAGTTTCATGACATCATTGCATCTGTAGATTTAGTGGTCTGATGCAAATGATGATCTGATTCTGTTAAAATGATTATGCTGCCAAAACATTAACAAAGTTTTGTATATACTATGTGCCTGAATACATTCCAGTATTTTATTTATATAATGGACTCTGTTTTGAATTATGTTCTTTTGCTGTTTTCATGAAGGTTTTATGAAACTTTCTTCTAGTATATCACTATTGGGAACATCTGGTCCTCCATTAAACACCTGATACTTTTGGAAAACCTTTTGTTCATTTCAAAGAGTAGTATTTCTGTTGTTTGACAGCATCATATCATTTGTAGTTGATTGCTCATACAAATCGAAATGGCAGGAATCTTAGGATGACATAATGTTATTGGGATGTTGCAACTTCTTTGATCTATATGCATCTGTATTATAGGTCAATATGGCCCTCTATCTTTCTTCATGCCTACATGTATAAATAATTTCTTTACACCCTGGATATTTACTTGCTCATGCTTCTCCTATGAGCTCTAACAAGAATGACCTGAAGTTCCTTGGACTTCATTTTCTAAATAGTCCCTAAAAACTGTTGAAAGATTAGTCCCTAAAGATTATTACTTGATCGTACTCTAAACACTGAAGAGAGAAAAGGTATAAGAAAATCCATTTGCCATGCATTCAAATATTTAATGAAATATGTATAGTTTTTACCCCTACTTCAGCACAGAATGTAAGAAATCAACTTTAGATTGCAACCAATACCAGCCTGACATGTGTCAGAGAAGTAGTGTTTCCTGGTCTAAGCAGAAATATAAACAGAAATGGTGAGGATCAGGAGTTTCATGGATTAGTCTACAGGCAGAAGGCATTGGAACATAAACAGACAACTTCAGAATGGCTGCAGTAAATGCAATTGTGCTTCAACCCAGAATAATCTTAAATTAGGTATTTTATTAAATGTTAATAACTTTGGAGACTACATTGGTTTCTATGTAGGTCTTTCAAGTAAGACTTACTCTGTGCAACAAGATGCCTGCAATATAAATAAGGAGGTATGTGTACCAAAGGATGTTTCTGAAGGCTTAAATCCATTTGAGATTTATTAATTTTCTGGATTTGGGTTAACATGGTTCCATCAATAGGCACAAGGCCTGGAGAGTGGGATTAGGAAGGTTTCCAGAGGCTCTGAACTCATGTCAAGCAAAACTGTCATGCCAAGCAACTAAGTCAACTGAATAGGGAAAAGCCTTGAAAGTGCTTTATCAGTGCATAATGTTTGTAAATTTTATTCAATTAATTTACAGCTGCAGGGCTCATGAGGCTGAAATTAAAGTTTTGTAAAGTTTTGATAAGGAAGCAGCCAAAAACAAACAAAAAAGTTTGATTAGCTCTGGATGTTTTTAACCAAGTTGGCAGGGCAACAAAATTTCAAGCAAGTGTTGCAGAAGAAGATTCATCTAGTGTGAGGAGTTACTGTAATTGACTGGGGGGGTGGTAGCAGAATGCCAGCCAGCACCACGTGTGAAGTGCCTGCAGGTGCACTTGCCATTTGCCTTCCCTTCTGCCAACAGGTACCTCAAAGAAAAGTACTTCACAGATAAACCTTTTGTTTAGAAGTAGTCATTTCTATGACAAGATTAAATGGGGTATACCTCAGACAATAGACTGTGGTGAAAGGGAGGATATGCCAGAAGGCAGTTAGGGTATTGAAATACCAGCTTTACACAGAAATTCAGTGCCTCTGATGCAGACTTGAGGATGCCATGCCACTGCTTATTCATTTTAATCTTTTCTTGGGTCAATCCGGGAAACCCTCAACTTCTCCAAGAGTCCTCTGGCTATATCTGGGGAAGAGCAAGAGTCTGGGCTGCCACCCCACTTCTTGGCTTCTTGTAGGTGAGTTAAGAGAGTGGTGTTGCCTACTGATACTTTATTTTATTTCTTTACATGGGGCCAGGATAGACTAGGGTGTTGGAACAAAGCTTAAACTGAGCCCTCCCTCCCATAAATCAACATGGATCACTGAGGCAGCAGTTTCTATTCCTCGTAGTCATGTGTATTCATTATTTCATGTTTGTATTAGTGAAGAGAGCAGTATTTTAGTTGTTTTCTTACATGCATTGTTAATTTTTAGACTTGAGTTCTTATTTCTCAGTATTGTTTCTTAAAATAAGATTAGCAGAGTGGATTATCCAGACAGCTTTTTCACTTCCAGTCATTGTGGAGTTTATATTTTATTGGGAAGCTTCTGCCAGTGTATCTACAGTGAAAAGGGAAATTCCATTAAAATCGAATTTTCACATGGGAACCTATCCACTTTTGCTGAACTATTTTGATTTACACTGAGAAAAATCTAAACAGAATACTTTAGTTTCAGTCAGGTCACTTTAAAAGCAAACATCTCTGTTAACAGCATCTTTTAAAGGGATGAGTGGTATAGGTTTGATGCATCCCAGTCATGCCAAAGTTGTGGCATATGCACTTAGACAATGCTGATCTGTCTGCAAATGGGAGTTTTAGCTCAGTCAAAAGCTCAGCCTGCATCTGGGCAAAATGTAAGCTGCCTTTTCTGGGAAGAGAGCAGAGTCTCAAGGGCAGAAATGCAGCATCATCTTAGCTTGAGCCTCTGCTGCTTCAGTCACTGAAGTCCTGTGATTTTGAGAGACACCTAAGGAGCAAAAGGTGGTTACTGAAGGTGGTGGTGGTGTTTGCTAGCACCATCTCTACTGCCCCTGTGCCCTGGGGAAACTGCTGTCCCATCGTTAGTCCTTTCACCAGAGGTTCACTGGGTTAGTAGAAGTTTGCACCAGAGTTACTCGGATCATATCTGAATGCCAGTGAATTGCTTTCAGAACTTGGATTAGTTTCTGAAATTACAGTAACTGTATCAGATTAGGATCTTTCCTGCAGTGCTGTTGGCCTGGAAGAACATGAAGGCTTTGTAATTGCAAATCGTGCCATGTGGTATAGCTATTTGACTTTGAACTCATTGTTCATTGTTAGATGCTAAATATGTTTTGCAATCTCATTTCCATAAGTTTTTGAAAAGAAGCAAGTCTTCCTTTATTCAGTACTGGTTTCTTCAGAAGCTCTGCTGACGTTTTTAGGATTGGAGAAAAAAGTGTAGAAAAACAGCTTTCAGTGAGGCTTTCTTCTGATCTTAGAAGGATACTGGGACTGAGTGCCCAGACTTTCTGGTAAGGTTTGCATGCCTTCCAGTGAGTCTATTACACTGACAGCTGGTGACAGGCATTGGGGCTTATTTTGGGAGAGTTTATACAAAGTCTTGAAGGACATTTTTTGAGGTTCCACTGAAAATTCCTTCATTTTTCCCATTTCCTATACTCAAGTCCGTGATTGTGAAACATAGCATATGGATGAACATTCATTTGCATTCAAACATATAATTTATTTAGATTTCAGGGTTTGTGAGTTGTTCTTAAAATTTTTAAAGTACAGTAAGAAACTTTGTTACCAGATGATTGCTTCTGAGGTTGGGTTTGGTTTTGTTTATCTTGTATAATAGCAATAATTTCCCCAGAAGGAAATAAGGATATAGTTTATGATCTTCACCATAGAAAGGGCTTGGTTATATTTTTTGAAACACAATCTCAACTCTGTAGAAATTGGTGATGTTGTTTTGATTCTGGTCTACCTCTGCAATACAGAAAAGACAACATATTATTACCTATATGGTTAGGCATGACTAGTTTTGGCTTTAGGCGCTGCTTGCCCATTTTAATTCTGGTTTTCCTTATTTTCTTCTTTAAAACTCTATGTGGATCATTCCAAATTCATTTAGAAGCTGGCAGATCACTATCTTAAAACTGAAACCTGAGTTTTGGTACAGTGTGACAGCTTATCCTTTGCTCCCCACTGTCACTGCTAAGAGCCAAATAATCTTGCAGTGCTGTAAATTTCCATACTTTAAATCAAGTGCTGTATTTATGTGAAGCTGTACCTGATCTAAAGTTAAACACAGTATCAAACTTTGGACAAGATTCTGATTTTTCTAGCAAAACTTTGCATGAACAATCAAAGTAGAATTTGCCTCTGAAGTCTCTGAAAATATTTGGATTGCTATTTGTGAAGGTATGTATGAATGTATTAGATAGCTTCATCACTTTAAAAACAGGGTCCGAAAGCCATATATATTTTTAGGTTGTTAGAATTATTGTGGTTTGTTTCTTATTCAAGTGACAGCAAGCTTTTTTTAGTAGTCATGACTTATTGACTCCTTAATCAGAGTACTAATTGTACACCCTTTTTTCAATGTACTGTGGTCAGCCTGTTTATTTCTGTGTCAGAAAATGAAATATTTCTTTATAGAATTCTTTAATGATAGTAGTAAAAAAAGGGAAAAGCTCTGCTGTAATATGCATCTAATATTAAGAATCTCAGAGTATTAAAACAATAGAATAACAGCTTGCTACTATAGATCTATGATTGACATAATCCATCTCTTAAAGTAGAGAAATCCTTGATTCATCACTTGGGAGTAAATATGTGCCACAGAAGTTGGATATTTGATATTGTATGATATATAATGATTCTATGAAAGGAATAAAACTTTAAAGATATTTTAAAAATTAAATCTTTAACTGGAATAGCAGGAATCACGGGAAAGAGGGTCATGTTCTCATAAATAGTGATTTGGCCAGGACTTTAATGAGATCGATTTATAACAGAGACACTGGAATATTCCAGACACTATACTGAAAATATTATGAGATGAAAACTTTTCGTAGCTATGCAACATGTCTGCTTTCTGATAGCAGTTGTAATTTGTTTGTGGGTGACCTATTTTTTTGAGTGGTCAATATTTAAGTCTGTGGCATTATCCCTCCTATCACAAAATGCCCATATACTGCTAAGTTTTTGTTTTGGGGAAGCAAACTAAAAACTAGCTCTCTAAAGTGTTATCTAGAGACTCGGAAGGCATTTCTGGGCTTCTAATTTGATTGTATTTGTCTATAGCATTCTATGTGGCTTAAAGAATAAAAGTTGGGAGGAAAGGGAGTACTGTGCTTCACAGTTCATTTTGAATTGTGTGTCCTGGTGAACGTTAATTCAACTGGAAGATACCGATCATACTGCTTAGAGCTCCCAAGTTCTCTGATACGCAGTTCCCCTCAGTCTTAAGGGCAGCAATACTTTTAGACATACTTTGCCTTTAAACTTCAAAACCAAGAGATGCAGATGCAATCAAACAGGTATGGTCTTTGTATGCTTGCATTTGCTCTGCCTTTATCTTTTTATTCTGTAGGTACTGCAGTTCTCCATAGCTCCTGTGCTGTTCTTGGGAGAGCTTTTTGCCTGATCTGACCCTCAAACCAGCCAGACAACTGGGAGATGTCAAAAAGCTACTATTTGTCCCAGCCCACCATTAATGTCTCTGGTGTGTTGCTTGTCAATGCTGGCAGTGGCACTTTCTCTGACAGTAGTGCTTGGAAGCATTAGTGACTGCCAGAGGCATGGTCTGGAAATGGCTTCATTTAGGTGTGAGAGCTGCAGGAATATTATTTGATGGAGGCTGACTTTCAAAACACACTTGCTAAGTGAGGAGGTGCTTAGTCAGGCTTCCCATTTAAGAAATCTATCTTAGGGCAAAACACAAACATAAAGCAAAAATAAGCACCCAGTCTGCTGTTCTATTCAGGAAACTGGTTTATTGATTAATAATGGCAATTAATATTCTAAATGCAATAAAACTGAGATAGGTGAAAATCAGTAGTTGAGAAAGCTGTTCGTCCCAGAGATGACTGGTACAGTGGGTTGAGGTGTGATGCTTGTACAAGGCTGACTTGCAGCTAAGATGTCATCCTATTTTGTAGCTTCTGTTCAAAACATATTGAGTTTTTAATGAGATTTCAGAAAGTTACTGTGGTTTGCAGCCATCTCTCTCTCTTTCACTTACTTTGTTTTTGTAATCTACTAATCTGTTCTTACAAAAAAGATTTGTCCACAGATGGTAGATAATGTGAGGGAGGTGTCATTGCCTGCAAACTTTCTTGTAGGGAAATTTCTCTCTGACTTAAAGGAAGTCTGAATGAAAACAAGATATGTCAAGGTCAGGAGTGAGTACAAAGATCTTTTTGCTATGGGGGCACTTGACAAGAACCAGAGAAGGCATGTGAAGAACCAAACATTTGGCAAGACTGTGTATATCTTTGAGACTATTTCTCTCCTCTGCCTATGCAGAAATCTCTGAATTTTCAGTCTTTTTTTCTGCTCCTTGATTTTATGTAGCTTAATCCAGGATTGCTTATGGCATTTTACTGCCTCTTTATAGTGCAAATGTTTTATTCTGTATTTGCTATAAGACAGGCTTCCTCTTCCAAATTATTTTCTTACCTCTGTGCAATCTTTGCCCTACCTCTGGTGGGAACTAAGGGAACAGATACACTATATGTACTTCTCATATCCTCCTGCAGTATTTTTCTGTTATGTTGCAGAGAAACTCAGTGTCTTGGAGTAGTATTTTAATCCTGGAGTAATCTTGGAAAAAGGAAAGGAAAGATTAACAAAAGCTTTACTCTTCACATTACTCTGTGAGTGATCTAGATTTGCTGGTTTCTATCTCAGCATCACTACTTGCATTCTAACTAGAATAAAATCTTTTACTTGTTTTCAAAATATGTTTTTGTCCTCCCTAGGGAATCACTTACACTACATTAGAAATATTAGCTTGAAATAAGGGTCGTCTTTGTAGCGCGATAGTGACAAGGATTTATCTGTGTTCAGTCGATCAGAGAGGGCTTTCAGTTCATTGTGGGGGAGAGAGAAGTGCACAGTCTTTGGTGGATCTGCATTTTACTGGCTGATCTGTGAAATATATTAATTAAAAAAAAAAGTCAGACCCCTTTCCATTTAATACTTTGATTGAAAAAAAAACCCAAAACCTCTGTTAAGACCCAAGAGTAAAACATATAGCTCTTCACAAAGCAGTGTGTGTGTGCAGTAGCTCATCAGGAACCAGGCTGTACTGTGAAGGTGCCTGCAACCTGCCATTTGCGTTATGTTCCTGGAGGGATCATGTGTGATGTGGAGGCTGTGCGCTGTACGGTGTGCTATTACTCTGAGTAACTGGATCACACTTAAAAGGCATGGTAATGGGCATGCCTGAAAGAAAGTTAGATTGGCATTCAAGAGGTTAATTAGAATGGGAAAGAGCAATTAAAGGGACGTGAGGAAGTCTTCATAAAACTGTAATTGAGTGCTCTTCATTAAACAATCTCATTAAGCAAGGCAGAGGTTTTTTGTTGTTGAAATTCTGAACCTCCCATTAAGATTGTCTAATCAGCTTTCTGAAAGAAGAGTTAATACAATACTATAATTTTTGAAACCTTTCATTGTTCTCAAAATACTGCTAGGTATGTTTTATATGGATGTATTTTCCTTGGCCTCAAAATGGGGAAAAAGAAGTGATAATATTGCTTGGGTATGAATGTCACAAGTATTTTTATTTGCCCAACCTGTGAGACAAATGAAGATTTAGCTCTTAGTTTCAGTAATTGCATCACTGTATTATGTATATTGTGTGATAATGTGGCTACACATGCAGAATACAAATCAATACCTCAACAGCAAGTAACAGATGGATGGCTTCTGTGTGAGAACTTTGTTGTCCATTTATTGATCACAGTTAGTAGCTTATGTTAGCAGAGACATACTATAACTGCTGATGCCAAAACAAACATCAGTTTGAATAGTGGTCCAGTGAGAACAGGATCTTGCTGGTTCACTTGGTGTAAGTGCAGTCATGTCAACTGTAGACTGACCCTTTGGTCGATCTTAAAGAGTGCAGGATCTCAGGGAGAAAAAGCAAAGGAAAATTATTAACATTATGATTATGTTGGTATAAAATAGTTTAAATATTATGAAGAAATAAATTACTTAAATCACAACATATAAAGCCTGTTAGGGAAAAACTTAATTTTAAAAAACACATGGTGATATGCAGCCAATTTAAAACCAACTGTAATGGCTTTGCCTAATGTGATGGCATTCATATTCCCACTGCATATCATTGTGTCAATGATTTCTGTTTTTTCTCTTTTCTATCTTTGAATGAGAGACCCCAAGAACTTCAGGAGCACGTGTGGAGAGAGGATAGCAGAAATCGGTGCGCACAAAATATTGGTGGCATAGAAAGTATGCTAAATGAAATCAGAAGGAAAAGCTTCATATCTCTCTACTTCCCTTACCATGACCCTGGGTACTGTGTGCTGTAGCTGTAAAGGCCCACACAGTGATTAGATTACGAATGATTTTTGAAGTTATTGGTGTCCTTCCAAAAATCTTTTGAAGTGATTTAGAAGTGTGAGTGTGTGACACGCATCTCGCAGATATGTTTATGCTGTCATTTTGGCTCACTCTCTGTTTTGTGCTGTGGCCCCAGCCCTGTGATTGTTCGGTGTCAGTTGTCTTCTGGCCTCCTTTTGGCCCCAAACCAACTTGTTCCCTCTTAGAGGAAACCCTGGCTGCTGCACACAGATATGTTGACATAGTTTCCACATACCCACCGGGGCCTGCTTTCTACAGAGCTCTGTAAATATAACCAACCTGGAACAGCATGGATGCAAGCCAATATATGCCATTTGCTGCCAATTTTCCTTCTATATTGTAAAAGCAGTCTAGAGGCATCCACAGTATACCCTTACTGTAAACAGTATTGCTCTGATTAGTCATAGCAATAAACGTCCATTTTTCTTAAATGGCCCTTCAGTGAAGTACTAATTAACTCTAAGGGCTTGGGAATCCACATTGTGTGGCTTGTGTTTTCTATTACCAACATATGTAATTTATTGAATAAAATACATAGGTAGGAGGAGAGAGACAGTACATTTTAAAATGACAGGGAAAGTAGTAGTTTTTAGTGTCAAACTCCTAGACATAAGCAAGCAAGGACCCTGTAAGAAATGTGGCCTTTTCCCCTCCTGTCAGTAGGGGATTTTCGGAGTGCTTTGCCTATGTTTGCTCTTGGTTTTTTTTCTTGAAGTCCAGCAGATACCATCACCCCTCAGTTGTGCCCTGGCAGCTGCACTGGCTGCATTTGTATCCTCAGAGTTTTGGAAATACAGGAAATAAGTAGCCCAGATGTATAGCAAATGTTTTCTTTCCTGTTTTAGCATTTATGCCCATTATCTATTTTTATTTAATTAAATTACTGAAGAAACTATATACAGACTTGCCCAGACCAGCCACATGTATGGGAAGGCAGCTGTGGCAAATGGAAACAAAAGGCATAGCACATCAATTCTTACCCTGTCCTGTGGACTTGGTAGCTTTTTTACAGCTGAATTTTGTGGGTCCTGTAAGGATTAGGAAGGTCCCAAAGACCATCAAACCAGTGCCTTGCTTTTGTTCGCTTCCTAGTAGAGGGTCACAGAAGATCCACCTGCCATGTTGGGTGCTGTGCTATAGATCATGCGTAGAAATAATGAGACTGACTGCTGCTGACAGCCTGCCTTGGGGTGGGGGCATGGAAACAATTTCTTCTATAGATGTGTCAGGAAGGTCAAACAGAATGCAGTGTTTTTTATAATTTAGCATATGGAGAGGATACCCCGAATTAGGCCTGATGTATAGGTCACATATGTGGGAGGAAAACAACAAAGCCCAGTGATGATTGGCATCATCACTGCTTTATGTTGTGAATTATGCTCATAGCTGGCTGAATCTGATTTAGAAATGTGATTGACATTGCATGTACTCTTTGGCCCTTCTTTATCTTCTGCTGTGGAGGAAAGGAACAGCCACTCCATCCTTAAACAGAGATCTTGAATAGAGGAGCCAGAGGCATGCAGCACATAAAAATTGGATTGTAATAAGTAAGACTTGGTACTTTTCTTTTTTTCTGATTGCCCTTGCCAGACACTCTTGCGTGATACTTTGCCAGCTAATTAGCCTCTTGTGATAGTCATTTCGTTCCAGGGTGATAGCAAAGCTTAATTTGTGCTGTTAATTACTTTCCATCAATTTTCACTTTGAATGGACGGTGTATGTATCTATACTATTGCTGAACAGAAAAAAACCCTCCTAGATGAAGTGAGAAAAAAGTATCTTGTTTTCTCTCAATAATTTTAACGTTTTTTAAAAGAATGGGACCGAATTATGATATATTTCATTTTATGTGTAAATGCTAATTCAAATTGATTGTAAATTCTAGGAAAATCAGAAAGGCAGTGTGCAACTCAGAGATGTGTTTCCAAATTAATTTCTGGAATCTTTCTAGATGCAACTTAAATGTTTTGAATGTAAGAAATGTAGGTTCAGGTAAAGAAATTTTAGTCAGTGGCAAGAAAAACAATTCCAAAACAATGAGCTCTTTTTTATATGACCTATTAATGATACCTAATGGAAATAACTGGGGAGACAGCATAATCACACGATGACAGAATCGTAGGTGTTGGAAGGGACCTCGAGAGATCATTGGGTCTAACCCCCCTGCCAAAGCAGGTTCCCTTAGACATATTGCACAGATAGCTGTCTAGACAGGTCTTGAATATCTCCAGAGAAGGAGACTCCACAACCCCCTTGGGCAGCCTGTCCCAGGGCTCTGTCACCCTCACTGTGAAACAGTTCCTCCACACGTTGTTGCGGAACTTCCTGTGCTCCAATTTGCAGCCATTACCCCTTGTCCTGTCTCCACAGACCATTGAAAAGAGGCTGGCCATTTCCCCCTGTGTCCCTCACTTGAGGAATTTATAAACTTCAATAAGATCACCTCAGTCTTCTTTTCTCAAGGCTCAAGAGCCCCAGTTCTTTCAGCCTTTCCTTATTGGGGAGATGCTCCAGTCCATTAATCATCTTCGTAGCCCTCCGCTGGACTCTCTCCAGGACATCCCTGCCTTTTTTATACCAGGGAAAAGGGTAATGTAGTTACTCAATGAATTCTCTGAAATACATGGTCTGAAAGCTGATGAGATGACAAACTGTATAAAATTGCTGTATAAACACAACACGACCATGGCATGCAGAGAACAGTTTTTTTAATCATAGGGTTTGATTTAGCAGGACTCATAATTTATCTGTGCTTTTTCTTTCTGATGGCACTTTGGAGCATTTTGTACATGTCCCTGTTTTGTAAAGGTCCATCTCACTTCTTTCTTGATAGAAAGTGAGGAGATGAGTGTAACTGTGAATGGAGGAAGGGCGTCAAAGTGATTTTTGCTAGTGGACCCATTACAAACATAACAGAGGCTCCCACTGAAGTGTTACCTGGATAGTTACTGAAGTCTGTTTATTTTGGGTTGTGTAGCTGTGGAAGTTTGTCAATAGCACTCGGAGGTTGGGAGCTAGCTCTTGTGATTTCTTCTCACTGTATTTGAAAAACTGTCATCCAACTCCAAACCTGAGATGATGCTGATTTCTGTGAAGGATGTGAGGAGTGCTGTTGAGTTTGCACTTGTTCAGCTCATCAGCAAGCTTCCTCCTGGGGGATGAAAACACCTCAGAGAGGTACAGGTGTGCATGTGTCCCCTCTTTTTGTCTCCCATTAGTTCAAGCGCGCAGGATGAATCACTCAGGAGAATTTTTGCTGTGTTTTCTAAAGGACCATTTATCTGTGGCCTGATAGTTGGAATTCTGTCACCAAGAGTTCACAGCATGGTGTGATATGCATTCAGGTTGGTGAAAGCTCATCTCTTGATTTCATACAGCTCTGGACCAGACCCTTAGAACAGAAAGCACTTTTTTTTATAAGTACAGTTAATATTGCTACCATCTCCTTCTAATTTTATCTAACCCAGTAAGATATATGTAACCATAATTGTCTGTCTGTGTACACTGCAAGTACCAAAGTTAAATAAGTAACAGCGATCAAGCCTGGTAAAAGCCACAGCAGGGTCTATCAGTGGAGCAGATTTTGCCTTCCTGATTGATGTGAGAATGGGGTAAAGGTGGCCATCCCACTTTATGTATTATGGTACAGCTCTTGTATTAGAGCAAAGGAAGCTATGCCTAACACACATTCTCTGAATTTGGCTCTGAGAAAGAGATGATGATTGTAACAGGAAGGGTGCCACTGCCTTGCTATGATACGTAGCATTCACGGTGATGTGTAGGGTACATAGGATACACGATGAAATTTGCAAGAGGTAAATTCAAGCACAACAACAAAGTCCGTTCACTGCATGATATGTTGTTAATCAGTGGAAATCCTTGCTATGGGACATTTTGGATATTAAAAGGTTACAGAATTTTTTGAGAGTATTCTCTGGAGAATTAATCATAGAATCATAAAATTGTTTATGTTGGAAAAAACTGTCAGGTCCAACCATTAATGTAGCACTGCCAAGCTCACCCTAAACCATGTCCCTCAGCACCACATTTACTGTTCTTTAAAATACCTCCAAAAATGATGATTCAAACGCTTCCCTGGGTAGCCTGGTCAAATGCTTGACAACTCTTTTGTTGTAGAATTTTTTCTTAATATCCAATCTGAATCTCCCTTGTGCACCTTGCAGCCATTTCTTCTCATCCTATTGCTTAATACTTGGGAGAGGAGACTGACACCTACCCACAGCATCCTTTCAGGGAATTAGAAAGCAATAAGGTCTCCCCTCAGTCTTCTTTTCTCCAGGCTAAATAACCCCAATTTCCTTAGCAGCTTCTCATAAAACTTTTGCTCTAGAACCTTCACCAGTTTCATTGCTCTTCTTTGAACTTGCTCAAGCACCTCAATGTCCTTGTAGTGAAGAGCCCAAAACTGAACACAACTCTCAAGGTACAAGTGTCAAGAACAGGGGGGACAACCACTTCCCTAGTGCTGATGGCTGCAATATTTCTAATACAAGGCAGGATGCGGTTGGCCTTCCTGGCCACTTGAGCACACTGATGGCTCATATTCAGCTGGTTATGTTCCAACACCCCCAGATCCTTTTCTGCTGGGCAGCTTTCTCTTCCCCAAGCTTGAAGTGTTGCAAGGGGTTGTTGTGAGCCAAGTGGAGGACCCCACTGAGCTACATTGTATCTCATGCAATGGATCTTAGCCCATTGATCTAACCTGTCCAAATTGCTATTTAGGGCCTTCCTACCCTTGAGTGGATCAACACTTCTGCCCAACTTGGTGTCCTCTTCAGACTTATTGAGGGGGCACTCGTTTCCTCATCCAGATCACTGATAAAGATATTAAAGATAACTGGCTCCAAGACTGAGCCCTGAGGAACACCACTTGTGACTGGTCACCCACTGGTTTTAAGTCCATTCACCCCAATTCTTTGGGCCCTGCCATCCAGCCAGTTTTTTACTCAGTGAGGAGTGCGCCCATTCAAGCCATGAGTGTCCAATTTCTCCAGAGAATGTGGACAACATCCACAGCCTTCCCTTCATCCACTAAGCAAGTGACCTTGTCATAGAAGGAGATCTGGTTAGTCAAGCATGACCTGCCTTTCATGAACCGATGCTGACTGAGCCTGATCACTTGGTTGTCCTGTATGTGCCTTGTGAGGGCACTCAAGATGATCTGCTCCATAACCTTTGTTAGCAGCAAGGTCAGACTGGCAGGCCTATAGTTCCCTGGATCCTCCTTGTGGCCCTTCTTGTAGATGGGCATCACACTGGCTAACCTCCAGCCAATTGTGACCTCCCAGATTAGCCAGGGATGCTGATAAATGGTGGAAGGTGGCTTGGTGAGCACTTTCACCAGCTCCCTCAGTACCCTTGGGTGGATCCCATCCAGCCTCACAGTCTTGTGTGTGTCTAAGTGGTGTAGCAGGTCACAAAACATTTCCCTTTGCTTTCTGTGGGCTTTATTCTGGTCCCTGTCCCTGTTTTCCAGCTCGGGGAGCTGAGTACCCAGAGAACAACTGATCTTACCTGCTAAAGACTGAGGCAAAGAAGGCATTAAGTACCTCATCCTTTTCTTTATCTGTTGCCAGTATGTTTCCCTCAGCATCCAGTAAAGGGTGGAGACTCTCCTTAGCCCTCCTTTTGTTGCTAATTTATATATAGAAACATTTTTTATTGTCTTTTACAGCAGTAGCCAGATTAAGTTCAAGTTAGGCTTTGGCCCTTCTAATTTTCTCCCTCCATACCTCCCTACATCCCTGTAGTACTCCTAAATTTCCTGCCCTTTGAAAGAAAGGTCACAAACTCTCCCTTTTTCCTCCGTTTCAGCCAAAGGTCTCCATTCAGCCAAACTATTATTCTTCCCCACTGTGTCTTCTTTTGGCACTTGGGGATGGCTTGCTCCTATGCATTTAAGATTTTGTTCTTGAAGAATGTCCAACTTTCCTGGATTCCTTTGCCCTTCAGGACTGCCTCCCGAGGGACAAATGAAATGCATGAAAGCATGCTTGGCTTAAGGAAAGCTCTGGCTGTAAATGTTTGGAAAATAGGAGAATACTTGGAGGAAGTGTAGTTTGTCCTCTACATATGCTTGTTCCTGAGGCTTTCATCTAGCCACATTCCTCATGGCTCTATTCTTGTGATTTTGTTGAATGCCTTGCCTGCTGGATTACTCATAAAGTTTCTACTGTAGTTATTTGTTCATAGTGTCATGTATCTATGTATCCAGTGTTTTCTAGACCTGAATAGATGGCTTTTCTGTGGGTTTTTATTTAAAGTAGGATAATTTCAGAAAGTCATTTCCAGAAAAATTGTTGCAGAAACAAGAGTTTGGGAGACTTGCTATTAGCAAATGTTCCAGAGGAGAAAGGTAATATTAGGAGAACATGAAAGCACCAATTTTGTTTTCAGGTGTTGATTGGAAGAGGAAAGCTGGGACAAAGAGGGCTCAAGAGCTCTCAACACTGTTTTCCTTCACCAAGTGTTCTTACACAATTCTTTCTTTTACACTTGCCAAAATCTTACACTCAATATAAAACCAAACAAAGAAATATTGCAAATAATAATAAAAATAGAAAGTATTTTTGAACTAAGTATTTTCAAAGATATTTTGGCCATGCCCCATCAATTAAAAATAGGCCTTAACTTCTGTCTGTTTTCATAGAATTATGCCAGAAACACTTGCAGAAAGAAAACAGAAAATGTTACTGCCAGTGGCCAGCTATTAATTTCACATTCCTCAATTCTATGTAGAATTTATTGTAGTAATGTTACTTAATCTATCAAGAATTTTCATTAATTTCACTTATGTTTATTTGTTTATATTAAATGTTTTTGAGGAGTAAGTTCTTTTTGCTTTCTATTCATGTAACGATCTATCCAAAAGAACACACCCTTTACTAGTTAGATGGAAGAATTTCAAAAGCATTTTGACGGTTACATTCCATCCTTCCTTCCCAAACAAGCTGGGTTTTCCACAGTCTGTGGTAAACAACCATTCTTTCAATGATTGTCATTCCAGTCATGTGTTTTATTTGCAATGATTTGCTTATTAATAATGCAGTTGGATTCTAGCAAGTACTCCTCTTCTTAAGAAAAACCAAACATTTACATAATATAGATAGATGTTAAACTATCCTAGCAAAAATCTTTTAAAATGAAGACAGTTTGTACCTTTTTAGTTCCTATTATATGTGTAGGCTGGTGACTAAGTTGACATCCATACTGATTCATTTTACCTTTTCTTTCGACAAAGTGAAGGTAAAATGAATAGCACCATAGATTAAAATGCTCTATAGCCAGAGGTATAGCCAAGATCTCAGTGATATCCTTTATAATATTGGACAACAAACCACAACAATAATTGCCATGTCAGGTCTATGGATGTGCATCTGAGTTACAGCATGTCTTTGAAAAGATAACTAGCTTTGATTTAAAGGTATCAGGAAATGTTAAGGGCCCTGAATTGGAGCAGAATCTGAATGGAGGCCTGTGACTAGCGGTGTTCCCCAGGGCTCGGTGTTGGGTCCAGTCCTGTTTAAGATCTTCATTGACAACCTTGATGAGGGAATAGCATCCACCCTCAGCAAGTAAGCCGATGATACAAAGCTGGGAGGGGTGGCTGACATGCAGGAACACTGCGCTGCCATCCAGCGAGACCTGGACAGGCTGGAGAGCTGGGCAGGGAGAAACCAGATGAAATTCAGCAAAAACAAGTGTAAAGTCTTGCACCTGGGGAGGAACAACTGTTCCTTTCAGTACAGGCTGGGGGATGACCTGCTGGAGAAGAGCTTTGTGGAGAAGGACCTGGAGGTCCTGGTTGATGATAGGTTGGCTATGAGCCAGCAGTGTCCCCTGGTGGCTAAGAGAGCCTATGGGATCCTGGGGTGCATCAGGAGTGTGGCCAACAGGTTGAAGGAGGTGATCCTCCCCCTCTACTCTGCCCTGGTCAGGCCCCATCTGGAGTACTGTGTCCAGTTCTGGGCTCCCTGGTATAAAAAAGACAGGGATCTCCTTGAGAGAGTTCAGAGAAGGGCTACGAAGATGATTAAGGGCCTGGAACATCTCCCCTATGAGGAAAGGCTGAGAGAGCTGGGGCTGTTCGGCCTGGAGAAAAGAAGACTGAGGGGGGACCTAATCAATGTTTATAAATATCTTAAGTATGGGTTGCAGGGGGAATTGGCCAGCCCCTTTTCAGTGTCTGTGGGGACAGGACAAGGGGCAATGGCTGCAAATTGGAGCACAGGAAGTTCCGCACCAACATGCGGAGGAACTGTTTCACAGTGAGTGTGACAGAGCCCTGGGACAGGCTGCCCAGGGAGGTGGTGGAGTCTCCTTCTCTGGAGATACTCAAGACTTGTCTGGATGCCTATCTGTGCAGTATGAGCTAGGGAGCTGCTTTGGCAGGGGGGTTGGACCCAATGGTCTCTCGAGGTCCCTTTCAACCCCTACAATTCTGTTATTCTGTGAATTTCAGCGTGGTGTGGCAGCGATTAAACTTCTAGCCTGAATTTTGTTAGCTTCAGCTTCCACTGATGCGAATTGTTACAAGTTTGTCAGAGGGAAAAGCACATAATTTTTTCCACACTGAGACCATGCACTAATTGCCTCCGTGTCATATCTTAAATAAACTGGAGTATTAGAAACAGAAGCTTGCAATGTGTAATCAGATTAAGGTGACCGAAGCTTGCTGTGTGGAAAAGATTCACACCTTACAGGTGTGTAACCACTTGCCTGATGGTGACTGGAAAAGATGTATAACTTTAGTCCAATTTTGTCAGACATTTTCATGGATAAAGAATGCCCTCAAAGTTGCAAGTATGACTTAATGGTGCCCAAGACCTGTAGAGAGGAAAGGACCTTCCCAAGTCAACAGTTTTTCTATAGATTTTTCTGGTGCTGAAGCTATCAGCAGCTGTTTTCAGCAAAGTAAGGGACAGTCATACTGTGGGACTCAGTCTTTTGCCACTGTCAAAATGTGAGACTGAAAAGTGTGTGAAAATTTTCTCCCTGGATGTTGGCCAAAGTCAATATTGATCCGCAGGGACCTCCTGAGTGATCTGCTAATTTTTCATTTTCCTAGCTGATATAATTCATTTTGCAATGCTCACTCAGAGTTTATTGACTGTGCTCATACTCTGTGCTGTGACAGGTGCAGCTCTGCAGAAAAAGTTAAAACATGGCTTTTGCTATCCATATCCTTGTCCTCATATCCATTCATCCTACCCTAGGAGCAGATTGAAGAAGTTGCTTCAAGCAACTCCAAGTCAGAGCTGCCAATGACTATTCTGTTTCTGCACAGCTGTGATTTCCCCCTATGCAAGCTGAATCATGTTTCTCAGCTACACTGCATTTCTTGAACAAGGTGCATAATGCACCCTCTGCTGTCCCAGGTCACATCCTAACAAGTGACACACTTCCAGAAGCAGATCTACTGCTCATGAATACGCTGCAAAAAGGAAGTGGCTGTTTAGCTATTGTTATCTTGATAATAGATGTTATCTAATGCAGCTAACTTTGAGTAATGGCTCTTAATATCACCTTTAGGGACATTAGGCTTGATATGTGACTGAGAAGCAGTTCAGGAAGTTTTGGGTTGGCCTTGATCCGTTATAAGGAAAGAAATGTTTAGATTTCCGTTTGTTTTTTAAAAAATACTGCCAATTTGCCAGTAAATACTACTCTTCATATGGAAAACGCAGTAGGTCACAGATAGAATTTTAGGTCTGTGAAAGACTATTTTGCCTTTGAACTTTTGTGGTGTAACTGATCAGGGTAACAGTGATTTGATCTGGGTCATCTTTCATGCATGTCATGGAATCACTGGTAAATTTGTTTAATCTATACTGGCATGAGGAAGAAGAGAAAACAATCTGCAACAGTCTTTGACATCTGATTGAAGACAAGTAGCTGTCTCTTTCTGCTGGTCCTTCTAGTGCCCTCTCTTTGGATGGTTTAGCATACCTCTGCTTTTGGGCTGTATCACTTCCCTGCAGACAGTTGTGTGGAGGGGAAGAAATGGCTCATCAGTATTAGTCCATCTGGGTAGGCTGTCACTGCAAACCACATCACCATCGTCATGGGTCTTCAGCTATATTTTCATCCAGTTAACTTCATGAAGTGGTACTCTCATCTTCCTGTATAATATATGGAAGGTAGGGCACATCTGGTGGAATCAGGTGTCTGCAAATAATGCTGCAGTGTCAATGAAATCTGTGACTGAAGTACACTGTACTCTGTTTGATCTGCACTTGCTCAGATCAGATGTAAGATTGTGAAACATCTTTGTTTATTGTATTTCCAAATGATATATTTAATTTATATATACTCAGTGGAGTCTTGATTTATACAAATGTTTATCCCACAGGCAGTGTTAAGTATCTGGCAAGCAGATCTGTCTGTGCCCTTCATAGTGCTCATTTTTCTATGTGGCTCACTCAAGGCTGGGTCTCAGCAAAGGAAATGTGCTGAAATTGCACACTGCTTCCACAGTGTACGAGCTGTTTATCTTCACATTTGCATTTTTGTGTCTGGTTTGTGTGGCATGCTGAAGAAAACAGATCAAAGTGACAGATTCTGTAATTTTATTACTTTTGTGTTGCACAAATTCTGTTTGTGCCTGTTCTCAATAGAATAGTATCAGGACCAGAAGAGATTTGAAAGATCTTTGAAGTTTGGAACATATGGGAGGAAGAACAGTCTTGTGACAGTAGACTTTGCTCAAAAGCAAAACTGGTAATTTAATATACACAGTACATTATGGAAACCACTCACATTTAAAAGCATCAACAAAGCATCAGTTCTTAAGCAAAAAACAAATTTTCTCTTAGATGTGTACAAATTCTCTGTTCTTATGTTGGCAGCAAATAAACATGAAGTCTCTATTCAAGACCATGGTATTTCACAAGCTGTAATTGAATTGGTTGGGGGGTGGAAGGGGGTTTGTTCGGTTGGTTTTTTGTGTGTATGGAGTTTGGTGGGTTTTGTTGGGTTGTTTTTTGAGGAGGGAGCAAAGAGAAAAGGGGTAAAGGATCTTTGCAGAATCATTTCTTCAGAAAGAAAACCAGCTCTTCTACCCAAATTATTGAAGACAAACATATTGCCAATGGGCCTGTTTTTTGCAGAGGAAGAAAACAAAGGGTAGTGTTGAAAGCTGTAAGGAGCCCGCTCCCATCCAAGTGTCCAACAATTTTTATTCTAGAACCATCTTTTGATGTTCCTTAGTGCTTTTCATTCTATGTAGTTATTATCAGTTATTAGTTATAAACTAATAGTTATTAGTTATAAACTTCATATAAAGCTGCTGAGAAATGCTGCCAGGCCGGAATCTAAGCTCTGGGTTACATCCTTTTGAACATGTTTAAACATGTTCCAGTTCAGGTACATAATGTCAAGTCTTTCTAAATTGGAAATTGTTAATTTTACTGAGCTCTCACAAAGCACAGCAGAGTACATATGTTAATTTTACTGAGCTCTCACAAAGCACAGCAGAGTACATACTGTGATGAGGAATCCTGTAGAAAGTTCGGTTTGCATTTAATCCTCTTTGAAATCAGGAATGGGTGTTAAAGTTCATGCTTTCAGCTGAGCCTGAATTTTCTTGGAAGGTCAGATCCTTAAATTTGTGGTGGGATTGTAATTAAAAAAAATTTTGATTTTTGACTTTGGTTTCTCTATAAAAAGTGTAAAATAGTCTATTATTCTCTCTGTAAGTGCTGAACTGTGTATTTGTTTAAAGTGTAGCTTTATATTTTAAAATTCCTAAATACATGGTGATTTTTTGGTGTTTTCTTCTGAAGAATTTTCCGGATTGAGTGTATACCAAGTGGTGAAATGTAATTTCAGTTTTTATAGAAATCGGTGAATGAACTGCAAAATATAACCTGTAAGAGTTTGCCATTTCTAATAACCTAAAAAAAAAATTACTCATGGATCAATATTTGGTCTGATATAAAATGTGTGATGCAGATGATGTATCCAGCCAGTTTCACTGAAACTATATAGCCTATGTTCATTCTTAAACTCAGAGACCAATGTGACTGAAAATGAGGAATGAGTTAAAAGAATTTGAAAGCAAAGCTTTACTACTTAATATGGAGTCCTCTGTTTGATTCAGGGTAAAAATTCATATTCAGATCTGTTTGAGTCATTGTGGTATAAGTCCAGGCAAACCCTGAAATGCTTCACTGAGAAGCAGTGTTGGTCAGGATGTGCATGCTGCTTTTAAATTTAGGAAAAAGTAAACATTTTAGTTTTGAAAATTTTAAAGCTGAAAATAGACACAACATGGGAAATGTGGTTATTATTCTGAGCCTATTTCAGGTTACATGGAAGTTAACCATAATACCAGTGCTTTGGATGGTGTTGTGTTTTGAAAAGAACAGTTTATGACTAGTGTGTTTTCCTATTTTGGTGTTTCTGGACGTGATATATTGCAATAAGAAAATTAGATGTTATATATTTTCAAACAAGGAAACTAAATTCTATGTATCCTCCCTATTTATGGAGAATTCCCTCTCCATCTGCCATAAATCATGTGCCACCTAGATGAGTTGATTATTATATCTGTGAAAATAAATAGTCATAAAATTGGGTTGTGATTTACTTAGGATTTAGAATGATCTATAATCCTTCCCTACATCCTCCCAGGCCTCAGCCTCTTTTCACCTGAAACATATTATCCTGTAGGGCACCTTTCTTTGTCATCTCTGTGGCCCTGGATCACCTCAATGGATATAGAAGTAGTGCAGGTATGACCATAAAGTATCCAAAACACTCTTGAAAGTATATGTGCTTTAATTCACAGACTTCATCTAGAAACAGAAGGGACCTCTCTTGTACGTTGGTCTATAGAAAAGCAGAGTCCCACCCCAATGCCTGTGGGATAACAAGGCCATTGTTTGTTTGTAGAGTTTCAGCCAGGTGTGATAGTGCTTTTGTCCTTTGAAGATCTAAGTGGGATTAAAATCCTGTATCTCCTGTACCCTGTGTTCTGTCTTCACAAGCCGAATTAAGGTTTGGACCTTTCTCCTTGTGTTACTTGAGTGAGTGCCTGGTTCTCTCTTCAGGGAATAAATGAAGAGGTATACTCTGGCTAGTCGCTTCTCATCTCAGGTCAGTCAGCTGTCCAGAGCTTCTCAGTGCCCTCTCCCAAAATGAATTGGACCCCCTCTTCTTTAAATCTTTTCCACTCATACCTCATATTCTACCTATGTAAGAAGTGGAATACTTCTCACCTGCATGGGTTGCTGTGGAGTTGAATGCTTTGCAAGACTGTGGTACCCTCAGATATCAGGGTAATACCGACCAAGAAAGTAACAAAGACTAATCAGTAATCTTTTATTATATAAATGTTGACATCCATGCCTTCTGATTCCCTACATGTATTTTAGGTTTTTCTCTGAACGTGTCTGTCTTGCCCATCTTCTTTGTATGTTCCCTACACCTACTCCCAAAGACTGTGTGCCGGAAAGAAGTGATGCTGCTGCTGCCTGTTATCAGGGACCTGTCTCTTGATGCACAGTGTGGACACTGGCGATGGTGCTATGATCAGCATCACTGCATCAGCTTACTTTCTCAGCTCTTTGGTCACTTCAGAAATCTGTAAAATTCAGGGATCTTCAAAAAGGGCAAGGAGAACAATGCAGGAAACTACAGGCCAGTCAACCTCACCCTCATTCCTGGAAAGGTGATGGAACAGCTTATTGTGAAGGCTATTAATAAGTACGTGGAGAAAAATAAGGTTATTTGGAATGGTCAACGTAATTCAACAAGGGGAAATCAGGCCTGACCAATCCAATAACCTTCTATGATGGCATGACCAGCAGGGTGAATGAAGGGAGAGCAGTGCATGTTGTCTACCTTGACTTCAGCAAGACTTTTGACACCATCTCCCATAGCATACTTGTAAACAAACTTAGGAAGCATGGGTTTGATAAGTGGGCAGTGAGGTGAATTGAGAACTGGCTGAATGGCAGAGCCCAAAGGGTTGTGATAAATAGTACAGATCCTAGTTGGAGGTCTGTAGCCGGTGATATGCCCCAAGGGCAAGTGCTGGTCTTATGAAGCATATTCATCAATGACCAGGATGAGGGGACAAAGTGTGCCCTCAGCAGATTTGCTGATGATACAAAACTGGGAGGAATGGCTGACACACCAGTGAGATCTAGACAGACTAAAGAACTGGGTGAAAGAGGAACCAAATGAAGTTCAACAAGGGCAAGTATAGGGTCCTGCACCCAGGGAGGAATAACCCTAGGTACCAGCACAGGTTGGGAGTTGACCTGCTGGGAAGCAGCTCTGTGGAGAAGGATCTGGGAGTCCAGGGAGATTCAAAGTGAAGCATGAGCCAGATGAGTGTCCTCGTGGTCAAGGAGGCCAGAGATCTCCTGGGGTGTATTAAGAAGATTGTGGTCAACAGATTGAGGGAGGTTCTCCTCCCCCTCTGCTCTGCCCTGATGAGGCAGGCTGAGAGACCTGGGTCTGCTTAACCTGGAGAAGAGAAGACTTAGAGTGGATCTGATCAATGTTTATAAATATCTAAAGGGTGGGTGTCAGTGCGCACATGCAAGTCTTTAATTTTTACTGGTGAATGTCCAACAGCACAGACTTCTGGTTATATCCCATAAAGTTCTATGCTTGTCACCTGCACAGTTAAAAAGGTGCATGTGAAGATCTTTTCCAAGATGCTCAGATCTTAGCTTACTTTGTAAATTCTGTGTTTATATCTAAGCTTTATATATAGTTTTATTTTGATCTCCTATGCCACTCCACTGCAGTGATTTGATGTCTGGAATACCAAATTTCAATGCATGATTCTCAATTTCAGATAGACTTGACTAGATGTATACATTTTGGAGGCTTGGGAACTATTTCAAGATTTCTTAAGACCTCTGGAGTCTGTGTTTTGACAATAGTTTTGTCCTCTGACAGCCTAGCCTGAACAAAAGAAAATGGAGATCAGCAGATAAACTGGAAGAAGCTCTCTGTGAATGCTGGTGCTAGCTCAGTAGTGATGATCTCCATCATCTCCATCTATATGCAGTGGAGGAGAGGGCACTTCTCCTCCAGAGAGGGTCTCGGAACAGTTAAATTTGACTTCACCGGCGAATGCTTTTTTTCTTCATTGACTGTAGGCTGTTTAGACACATTAGCCTTTTGATTAAACTAGCCTTGATGAGTATCCTTTCTGATGGGCTAATCTAAGAATTGAGTTCCAGTCATTAGGAAAAGTGATATGCGAATGGTATCTCTGTATCTTGGGCAACTTACCCTAAAGATGGGCAAATTAAGCAACATTATGAAGCTCTTTGTAGATCATTTTGCATTAAGGCTGTGTATTTCAGAGTGGAATTTGATCCATATTACCATAGACAGGACAGTTTAATGAACACAGGGAAAAAGGAGGATGGAAGGAAAAGAAAACAGTGTTTCTTGAACCACTGAGCTTTTGACATGAGATCTTACATTTGTATTTTTTTTTCTCATTAAAATAGATATGCATATAATTTTCCTTTACTGAGTGAAAATGGAAAAGTGGCAAAAGCAATCTGATCACCGAAAGAGATGGTTGTGGTAGAAAATCTATCTAACCCACACAGCTGGAAAATCTCCAGGTGGCAGCGGCCTGATATCTGAATATACTGACCTTGCTTGGCCTTGTGGATTACAAGAGAGTATATAGGAAATAACCAGAGCTAGAGTGCTGGGTGCTACGGGAATGTTATATGCCAAAAGTGAAACTCATGCAATGTTATGATTGCAAGTAGGAAAACAAATTGCAAAAAGCAGTACAAACTCATCTTATACATATTGTACATTAATTGCATCATTGAGTGCAGGTGGCAATGTGTATGTTTACATATTATATTGTTAAAGAAAGGCATGCTTTTAGCATCTGAGCAGGTGGTTCCATGCAGAAGAAATATTTATATCTGTATTTTCAATCCATGCTGGGAGATGATGTGATAGAGAGCAGCCCTGCAGAGAAAGACTTAGGGGTGCATGTGAATGGGAAGCTTGACATGAGCCAACAATGCACCCTTGCAGACCAGAAGGCCAACCATATCCCTGGGCTGCATCAAAGGGAGGGTGGCCACAGGTTGAAGGAGGTGATTCTGCCCCTCTGCTCTGCTCTCATGAGACCCCACCTAGAGTACCGTGTCTAGTTCTGGAGTCCCCAACATAAGGAGGGAATGGAACTGTTGGAAGAGATCCAGAGCAGGGCCACAAAGGTGATGAGAGGGCTGGAGGACCTCTCCTGTGAGGACAAGCTGAGAGGGTTGGGGTTGTTCATCCTGGAGAAGAGAAGTCTCCAGGGAGATCTTCTGCCTTCCAGTATCTGAAGGGGCCTACAAGAAAGCTGGGGAGGGACTTTTTAGAAGGACATCTAGTGACAGGATGACGGGGAATAGTTTTAAATTGGAAGACAGGGGGAGAATTTAGATTGGGTATTAGGAAAAATTCTTCACTATAATGGTGGGGAGGTCCCTTGCCTAGGGAGGTGGTGGTCCCCCCTCCCTGGAGGTGTTTCAAGGTCAGATTGGATGGGACCTTGAGCGGGGTGATCTAGTGAGAGGTGTCCCTGCTCATGGCAGGGGGGTTGGAACTTGATTATCTTTAAAGGTTCCTTCCAAGCCAGACCATTCTGTGATTCTATGATTCTTTATGTGAAGATTTCTCTGCTACATGAAACATAGGAAAATGAGTGTGCAACTGACTCAAAATAACCTTTCCTATCAGTTTAGAAAACCTGAAGTTGTGTTCTTTTGCTTGGTACAGTGTTATGATGTTCTCTCTGGTAGAGAACAACTTTTATAAGGCAATGTGGCTTCCCTTTCCAAGGGTGTTATGGGAACTGCATGCCCTGGAGGCCCTCTCATGCAGAAAATACGTGGCCTTGTTGGGCAGCCTGGCTTGTTTGGAAAAATGAGAACACCATGTTCTCAGACTGTCAGTGTCATAAAGCTGGTGCTTTACTGCAGGAAAGAGCAGGTTGATCCTTGTGCAGTATTCTCAGGTAGTAGTTAATGGGAAGATTGTGTCAACTCTTGTAACTTTAGTGTACTGTGTAGACTAGCAAACATGGGAACTTGTGAAAGGAAGGCTGGAAGAGCATTTCTAGTCTTCCCTGAGAGTGTCGTTTTGCCAGGTTGTCTCTTACAACAGGTCAAAGCCTACCTGCCTCAGGAGCATCGTATCTCTTTCCTATCCTCAGAGAGGCAGGATAACAGGGAACATTAAAACTGACTTGAGATGAAATATTGCAAATTGGTTAAAGAAATAAATATTAACTGTTATCACTTTGGGAGCTGCAATTACTTGCTTTTAATTAGGAGTGCTCACATCAAGCACTTGTTACTTGTCAATTAAAGTGCATATCAGAAATATTTTTAAACAGAAGAGAAAAATATCTCTCCTGCTCTTTCTCTGTATGTGTATGTAGGTATAGGAGGATGTTCATAATTTAAAAATTTTTTTAGATGTCTAGGAGTATGATATAAAGCTAAATTTTTATATAATAGAGTAGCCAGTGCATATTGTTTGGAACAGTATAAGAGGCTACATGTGGTTCAAGGTCTTTGTCTGAGATCCCATGAAGATCATGTGAATCTGATCTATTTGCTCTGATAAGGAATGAGGTCAGTGGAATTTAACCTCTGAAATGCCTCTCTTCTACCACTAAACATCTATATTCTCCCAGTTCTACAAAATTCACATGACTGAATACCCTTTTAAAGCAATGACTTCATATGTTTTGATTAAAAACCAGAAGACAGGAAATGAGATGAGAGACACAGATCTCAGCTCTCACTTTGAGGAGAATGTTTCTTGTTTAAGAAATTACTGGTTTCTCGTGGAAGATATTATGCCAAGACAAGTGATTCAGAATGGATAACAATACGAGCAGATTTACCTAAGCAAATGCAATTCTCTCCCCCCTTCCCTTAAAGTCACTGGTGCTGATGAAGACATTTAAAAAAATTAAAGGAGAAATGTCTTTAAACATTTTTAATATCAGTTCAACACATACCATTCACTTTCACAGTAGTTTGTAGGAACTTAGTAAGTAATCAAGCAAATGTTTAGAGATACTAAAATAGCTTTCTGTGTAAATTTCATGTTAATAAATTGAAAAAATAATTTGGTTAAGGGATTAACAGTATGCAACAGTGATATATTGGATAGTAGCAGTAAAAATACCAGACAGTTCAGGATGGAAATGGTAACACTCAGAAAATACCTTAAGCTTTTTTTTTTATATTCATGTTCTATTTGCTTCTACAGTAGCATCTAAAGGTCTTGAATTTAGAGTAGTGGCACCCTGTGCTAGAACTGGCCAAAGATGTTATGTGAGATGGTCTCTGTCTGGAGGATAAAATGGCAACAGCCAAGGCAAATACTGTGGAAAAAAAAATTAAAAAATAAAAAAAAAAGAGGCACAGAAGGTGAAACTTGCTGAAAGTGATCCAAAACCAGAGGGAATGCTGGGAAGTGAATCCAGGATTTACAACAGTGATTCAGTGCTCAGTCCATTACTATACATCTGCTCTCATTCCTGCTATTTCTTCTGGGAGTTCAATGTTTGTTATAAGAATTTTTATGTCAGCTCAAACTAAAATGAAGAACTTAGGTACAAAGGGTAGAAAAGCTTTAAAATAATTTGATGGCTTCACTGTGGGCAATTCAAAACTTAAGACAGGCACAGAAGTTCAGCTTGGCCCGTAATAATTTGCTCAAATATGTGTTACTCCAATATATACTAGGGTTTGACAGAGACAGCTGCATAAAAAAAGCATCATTACAGTCAGTGGAAGAATTTTTGGTTTAATTTCCTCAAATCATACTACTATGTAAATGTTAGAAGCCAAAAGATAATGTTTGTGGTTTTTTGGTGAGTGTAGGTAAATTCTTACCAATCAGACCACCAGGTTTTTTCAACAATGTCCAGTGCATCATAAAAGGAAATAAGCAGTATGTTTATTCCTTTTATTTTATTTTCCTCTGTGAATATTTCCTGAAGTTTCTAGTTTCTGTTTATCTCACTTTGGCTTGATATAATTGGATGACTGATTTGAATGCATTTGTATTGCCCATGCCCTACTTCCAATAGTTCTCATTCAAAACCAGGTGTGTTTCTTTTTCCAGTCACCACATGGTATATTGAGAAACACAGATTCTTCAGAATTGGAATGTTAGTAGGAATGTGTGTATTTCATTTCTTCTACCATTGAAAATGTTTTTTTTTAAACTTTTGTATTGTAATTTACATAATGTAAAAATAAAATTATTGGTTTATAACCTAATAGACAAGATAAAAAGTTGAAATGATAACACTTATATTACTAAAAATGAATCTATTTCTCCAACTTATCTCAATTGGTTAAGAAAGAACAAAAAGAAAAGATTGAAAAAGAAATATTTTAGAAGTGTTTAGAATAGCTCAGGTTTTGAATGCCAGTGCTTGCAGTGATGAAATCAGAATTTGTCTACAGTGAGTAAAAGCTTAAAAATTCAATTGCATGTTGCATTTCCTAGAATATTTGCAGATATATATATATATATATATATATATAAAACATTTGCACTTAGGTTATATGAATAAAGCTTAAAAATTTAACTGCATATTTAGCACCAATTTTATTCCTTATTTACTGCTCTCACTTGTGAGAAAGAAAGATTTCTAGTCTTTAACAGATTTTTTTCAAAAAGGGTCATACAAAGGATGCCAGGATGGGAAGCAGTAGGTTACTTTCCTTAGAGTTTGGTACTTCTCGTATTTGGCTTCCTTAATATTGGCTAAACTAACCCCTTACACCTATGTTTCTTAGACATTTAGGCAGTTGTGCTTGTCACTGAGGTCATTGAAGACCAAGCACTGTGGCCTCTGTTGTCATTGTTGGAAGTCAGATTACAGAGTGGCTACTGACAGTCATGAGGCTTCCAAACTCTTTCAAACGATTCCATGAAGCACATGTTCAAGAAAAGGGTAAACAATGAATTATGACCCAAATAATGATCTGTGCCCACTTTGCCAAATCACAATATAAACTCTGCATCACGGAACATCTTGTTGCAGTGTGATCCCCTCTGGGATGTAAGGTTACTTCCCAGGGAAGGAATTGGGACATAGAGGGTGGTGGACTCACAGGGAATGTGTCTGACTTCTGAACTCTGCACTGAAAGGTAGGACCATAGCAGGTCTCATTTTTTCTTCTGCTATGCTCCTTCATCTTACTAAAGCCTATTCCTGGGTGGTACTCACAAGTCTTCATCAAGTTGGGATGCCCATCAGCACAGGTAGGGTTCCAGCATGCATCTAGGATACCAATATACCAAAATAAAATGTCAAGGAATCGTAACTGTATTTTGAAATAATGACCTGCAACCATGTGTGACCTTATTTTTCCCAAACCTAAATACCAGAACTCTTAAACCCCACACACCCCTCAAATTACTGTGCTCGTATTAGGCATGCAGTGTCTCAGAAGCAACATATGGTGTTACTCCTGTCACTTTACCATTATAATGGCTAGTATTTATCTTTGAAAATGCAGCATAAAATTACATATTAATTACTGATTTAAAAAAAAAATTTGGGGTTATTTTTTGTTTTGTTTTTGTTGGGTGGGGTTTTTTTGTGGGGTTTTGTGGGCTTTTTTATTCCTGAATATGTGAGCCTGTAGTTGAAGGATGTTATGGTTAATGTCTGAACAGAATCCTTTGAAGGAATGAAAAGTAGAAGGGACTCAGTGTTATTTCCCTTGCTGGTGCCAGATGACAAGTAGATCAGTGCCCCTATGTAGAAACAGGCAGCCAGGTACACTTTTAGATCTTCCTTTCCTAAAAAGTGAGTGAACAGTGAATAAATTCTTTGAAGTAGCTCCTTGTTTTGCTTACAAAAACATTCAGCAGAATAGAAACATATTACTGGAAAATCTTTAGCCTCTGTAAATTCTAGATCAGATGCAACATTAGTGACAACTTTTTATTTAAACAAATAAATCCAACTGCTTGTTATCTGGCAAGCCAAGTTGTATAGGGACTTACAGTATTTTTTTCACAATAAAGTACAAGCGTGGAATTCCCCTGCTGGTCCCTCCCTTGTTCCTCATCTCTCCTTCCACCTTCCACAATAATACAATTTCATGCACCACTAAAGTTAGATAAAGGCATCTAAATCCTGACCTTTAGTACTGGAAAAGAGTGGCTTATAATGGATCAAGGGACAGACTGTCTTCAGGTACCTGCACTATATTTACCCACGCTCACTTGAGATGTTATTCATATTTATTTGAAATATTTGTCTAATCTCTCTGGATTTGGAATCCTGTGCTTTTCTCTGGCATCTTAGGGTTTGGAAGGAATCTTTTGTTTCCAGTATGTTGTGGTAGTTGTGCTATATGTAATAACGCTTGTTCTTTCACCTTGGTTCTCAGGTTTGTTTCTTGTACTATTGTGATGTTTTGGCATATCATTCCTTGTTCATTAAAAATGGTTCAGTTGGATTTGCTCCAGATCAATCTTATCTTTTCTCAGGTTCATCTAGGAAAAAAAGGAGCATGCTGGATAGATAGGAATTAGTGGTTTCAGAAATGAGCTCTTCCTTGGGTTCTTCCAAAGAGAAAGAGTATTGAACAAAATTTGTCAAAGGGTGTTATTCTCTTCCAAGGACAGTAAATCTTTTTGCATATAAGATAAAGCATGTAATCAGTGCTCTTTGAGTGGTGTTTGGTGGCATATCTTCCTTCAATTTTTCCTTTCTGAAACCTCATCTTAATTATGGTACATGCTCTGAGACTGCAGAATTATAGCCACATATTCTGACTGAAGCTCTCCTCTCATGTCAGTTGGAAGTTAACCCCATTTGTTCATTCCCAAACTTTAATTTATAGGATTAGTGGTACATAAAAATGTTGAGTACCACATATGCAGCAAGTATACAGTCCCCTCAACTAAATGTGACTTTTGCAGGAAGGACAGGGAAATAATTTGGTCTAAAACTTGGATATAACTTATTTTCACATTTTGAAGCTGAAATTCCTTATTGTTGCCATTGCAGTATATCTGTAGGCATATTACAGGCATGCTACTTCAAAACCACGCACTTTAGTTCAGAACCACTAATAAACCTTAGGGTCCAGATGTAACTGTTTCTTTCACAGGAGGAACCATTTCAGATGTTTCAGTCAGGTATTTCTGACTGTTGATGAGAAGTGTACAGCTGCAGTCTTGAAAAAATGAACTTTCAAACTGAGGACATACCAGCAAACTAGTCTCTACTAAAAGAGAATAAGCAGGAATTAGAGGTAAAAGCTTTTACCTGCAATGCTTATCATAAATTCTACTACATCAAATCGTTTGGTGTATACAATGGGTTTATCACAAGGTTTGGTGGATCTGCTTGCGTAAGGGTAGGCTGTGCCAGAATGTCCAAACCCTATTAGAGAAAAAAAGACTAAAGAGAAGAGCACAATGTGATTATGATTGCCGCATGCCTTGTTTTTCAAGGGGTAAATTCAGAGGCACTGTTATGGAGATTGTTTCCAGAACTGAGCTGCTCTACATTAAAAGAAACTTCACAAAAGTCTACCAAAGACTTGGATGAGCTTTAAGCTTTCATGAGGCACCACTGCTGTTAGAAAAACAATTGTAGCCAAATAGCAAAAGCTACTGGGGGCACTGCTCAACATTTAGAATACACTTCTGCTCACTGTAATGTGTGCTGCCTTAGGGGTGAAATCTGTTCTGTGTCATTTTAGGCATTTGAAAAGTAGATATATATTTCAAAGCAGGTTTTTTGGACTCTCTTTGCAGTCAGAAGTTAAAAAGTAAGCTGAGATGCAATTCATCAAATCTAAATCAGGCAGAAACTTTAAAATGAGATAACTCATGATCTAGAAAAGCCTTTTTATCTCCAGTGATTCTAAAGGGGAGTTGGACAGCTCTCTGGGATGTGTGTCTAGAATTGGATTGACTAATCCTAGCCTAGACTCACGCTCATCCTGATGAGTGTGTGACTTTCTGGTGAAAAAAAGCCCTAGTTAGAGGTTTTCTTGTGTCTTTGATCTGTAACTCTAGCTTTGATATCCTTGTGTCTCGCAGCCAGACTGTAAATACTATAAAACCATCTCGTCATCTATGAAACTTCTGATGTTTCATTTATTGGCAGTTCCATGGTCTGTAGCTTATAAACAGGCAATGAGAAGTAAGAAACAAGATCGTATTATCATTACCAAGTGTTCAGAAGTCCCCGTTTTTCTTCCAGTGAGTGAATCACCGATCCAGCTGGTTCATGTATGTGCTTGTGCTCACACATTAGACATATACATTCAAGTGTTGCTGTTCAGATATTTTATTTCTTTAAAACTCTGTAGTATCTGTAGTACATAAACTCTGCTCTACCCTGTGTGGCTCAAATGATAGTAAGAGTGTTGGAGCTCATTCCTTCAGTTTCCTCATGTTTATTGTCTGTGTTACACTTTCTGTTTTTTCCCCTCAGTTAAAATATATCACAACCCTTTAAAGATGTAATTTTAATTTGCTGTAGGTTCTCTTGTAGTGCTTTTAATAACTTGTACTGTATTATTCTTTTACTTTATAACTTTTGTTCTGGGTTTGCCCATCTCATACTACAGCTTCTAGCTTTGGTCCAAAAAGTATGTGATTATGATTTCCCAGGGCATCAAGGACTGTAGCATAGAATTTTTAGAAATGATTGCACCACATATTCTCTCTAAAGCACTCCTAGAATAAGCTATCAAGAAAAATAAACTAAATTAAAAACACCCTTAGTTGCAGAGGTTCTCTCTGGCACAGGTTCCTTAGGATGCAGGAAGTTGTGCATTTGTCAGCTGGGCTCCAAAACCAGATAAAATGGATCTTCAAGAGAAACATGTCAGCAGCAGAGTCACCTGGTGTGTGTTTTGGTATTGATAGAGCATAACCCTATAACCCTGCAGAGGACCACTTGCCTTTGGGTGTCTACAACAGAAATATCAAGCAGGCCACTATTGTCCTCAAAAAAACCTTCTTACTGTGTAAAGGAACATTCTCAGATCACAGATTGGGATTCCCCACCTCCCTGAAAGCCAGCAAGCAGGACTTGCAGTTTCTTCATTGCACAACGTCCGAGTAGTTGGCAGGGCAGCTCCCTGGGGCACCAGACATAGATTTGTTGCATCACTCTTGGTGTTTTAGGATCAATACTGTGCTTGGTAGAGGCTGGGATTCATTTTTTTGTTCATTGCATGGTCTTGTGATTCCTCATGGCTGCCTTGGATGTATGGTACTGTGAATGGTCCTGGCTCGGGCCATTCACAGAATGACTGTACATATGGGCACCCAATGGAGAAGGGTGGGGCACTTGCTTTTATTTCTTCTACTTAGAAATGTGCCATTAGTGTGTACATTTGCAACCTTTCTGGTCTGCTACCGTTCCCCTGTTGAAGAGTTTGATCTCACCTCTGAACTGTCTGGCTGTGAGGAAGGACTGCTTTCTGCCCCTTGTCTCACCCCATGAAGGGAGGGTGACTCGCAGCATTCCCTCTGCATCTACTGCTAGGATAGAAATTCTCCAGGTACCAGCGCGACCCACACTCCATGTGCAAGTTGCATATGGCATCACGTCTCAGAAGAACGTTTAAAGGTTAGAAGCGTGTCTTTTTACCTTGACACTTCCCTTTACTTTTGCAATCCTATCCTGATCCCTCTTGGGCAGGAGACTTTGTGTGGGTATGAACTCAACAGCAGCCTGAGTTGTCTGTAAAATCCCCTGACTACAGTAGAAGAGTGTTTAGAGAAGAAATTGTGCAGATATAGATGATATTACTAATCCAAACAGCTACCTAGGGTTCATTCCACTTAATTTCAGAAAATAAAGTCTCCATCTTGTGTGTCACCAAATATACCACAGAAACAGGTAAAGAATGATTTAACTAACAAGCACTGCCAGCCCAGTTGAAACAGGAAATTTATGTGAGATGCAATGTTTCACAATGTTGTGGCTCTTGCAATTGTGCCAACACTTATATGTGTATGCACACACACTTTAAATCACTTGGCATAGTACACATAAGCAGCAAACAATCTGCTTGCAGGACTGCTATAGTAGTCCTCATTCCCCAAACTTCCTACCTGACAATGAGCTGTTTCTCAATCTGTGCTAAATATACCAGTGTTTGAGGGAAGGAATGCTCAGAACATTGGGCTTTCCATCACACACTGTACTTTGACCCTTTCTCGGAATGTTTTTGACATGTAACACAATTCCTAAAATCCCAGTTGTTTCCCATTTCCTCTGTTGTAGATGTTTGCTACGTACGTATGTTTTTCGGTTTAGATGGAATAACAAGGGCTGTTTTAAATCATGGATTATGTTGTAATTTTCTTGTTAATGGAAACGATCCCCTTCAAGGGGTTCCATGGCCAGCAGCATTGTCACCCCATTTAGTATATTTGGAGGCTCATTTCTCATTCAGAGGCCTGGTAAGACCTCAGCACAGAAAAAATGCTGCCTAGTCTGTAACAGAACTCAGAAGTCTTGCTGAGAAGTTGAAACAGGATTAGAAATCTCAGTATCTGATCTTTTGAGGACTGCTGCTTCAAAGCAACAGTGCAAAGCTGGGAAAAGACAGTGAGCAAGCTTGGACCCTTTGAAACACTGTTCACTGGGGTTGGAGTGGAATGGGGAACATGATGAGGTAGGAAGTTGATGGCATCCTTTTGTTTTATTAATAGGGGAAAAAAAAACCCTGCTTTGACATTTCTTTTGCTTCACAAAATCTGGAGACACTGATCTAAGTAGTGTACCTTAGATACATCCACACATACCCACATAGAGGATGTGGCAGGAAAAGGCTGAAAGAAGTACTGTCAGGTGTTTTTCAGGAATAGTTCAACTCCCTGTAAAACAGATTTAACAATTGGATCAATAGACTTAATATATTGAACACAAAGCATTAAGAAACATTCTTTTACAAGATTTGCCCTATTGCTTGATGTCCTGGCAGCCATTCATCCCAATTTCAAACTATTTGTGGATCTTGTTTTGGCTCTCTGCATCAGATGTAGATATGCATGCCCTGATGAATATCCAGAATTGACAGGAAACTAGTCCTCTTGTCACATAGTGAGTACCTATTACTGAGCAGGAATTTATTTACACTGCCATTATTTCCAAAAACCTGTGCTTTAAACCTCCAGTCTCTTCACTCCTGGTAGGGATTTTTTTTTAAATGTTTTAAATTTTTCTTTTTCTAAACCAAATTTCAGGATTTTGTTGGCAAACTTGGATGTTTTCATGATGTACTTCCTTATGCTTCTCTTCTGACAACATATTATAGGCTCACCTTATCTGTTTCTCATTTTGCTATCAGAGTAAGCTCTTGTAGTGTATATGAAAATAAGCTAAAAATGTGTGGGCTTCAATCTCTCCAGGTGAGAGATTTTCTCTTCAAGATATCTTTGCAAAGGACTCAGCATAGCACACCTTCAATGTCTAGGGACTCAGTCAGTGTTAAACATATAGTGCTGTGATTATATAAATTCTCAAATGCAAGGGAAACTTCAAACATTAAAGGCAAGGAACTTCTTTAAGGGAAAAATTTGCAAACATAAACCAAACACAGTTTTGGAGGTTTTGTTTGATCACTACATTGCAGTATGAAACCACTACAACAATGAGGTGGAACAGCTATTGGCAGCTCAGCCTGAGAATGGGGATCCCAGTAACTAGGCATGCCCTTCCTGTTTGCATGGTATTGGGTTTTTAATTGCATTTAGTGTAAAGGTAATCAGAGCTTGCTAATAGATTTAGGAAAAATAATTATGGAAAACAGAGCAGTCTTGAGTCAAAAGTTCATTGGTTTTGAGAGGACTGTAAAAATATTTCAAGGGAGACCTTAAATTCTTGAGTGGATTTCTATTTATCTATGGTCATGCACATGCTAAATAATTCTATTAAATAAATTACTCTCTTGTTGTGTTTTATAATAAAGCAAAGCCTTCCAGCTATATAAACAACACTTTATTTTTCCAGCATTATGGAATAAAACAGGCAGAGGTGGTCCTGTGGATTGACTATTTGAGGTTCATGACTGAACAGTAATTTCCAAAGCTAGGCCTAACTCAGATGATATGTTATGCCTCTTGCTATGCTCACTCATGCAAATTGAGGCAACTTTTGAACAACCTGTGCACATTAAATTTCATAAACATAAACCTTATGTATTTCCCATCATGTTGGATGGAGCTGCCAATGTTCTAAAAAAGCAATTTATTTTGCCGTCTTTGAAGTAGCTGATGCATTAGTAACCCTGCCACCTTTGAAATTAAACAGGGTTTTGTCTGCAGTTTGAGCACTCTGAAGTGTCTTCTATTTTTAAATCTCACATGAGTGTTGGAAATGCCTTCAGCTCTCCTGCAAGCAGGTTTTGTTTAATGATTGCTGTTGTCTCTAAATGGGTCTTGGCATTTTTAGTCAGTTTGCGGTGAAGCAATTATTTTTGATAATTGAATTTACAGGGGAATGACTTAGGACAGGGAGCAAACAACCTCACACAGTCATGGGCACTTTAAGGTTGAGAATGCCATCTAAAATATGGGACAGCAGCCTTTGTATTTCAGCTTATAATTACTTCATATATTAGTAGCTTTACTGTCTGTGACCAAAAAGCTTAATTAATCCCTCAAACTAAAAGTTAAATACTCATTTTACATGTGCAAAGCTTGCAAGAGAAGTGTCCTAAGTCACATTTGCCAAAGCACATTGGTTTTGGTACACTGCTTGTTATCAACTGCTCAAGTACTACACCGATGAGTGCAAACACTAGAAAGATAGATATGCTGTCAGATCTTTCAGATTACCTGAGCTGTTTCACCACAGAAGCAGAGCAATGGAAGGAATGGTACCTTTGAGCCAGAGCTGTGGGTCTCAGGTGCTTGCAACATTAGATGTTCATGCATGCTAGGAATATAGAAATCCCCTAGTTTTCTCCCTCCCAGTCCCTCACTGGCTACTAGCTTTGAGCAGTGTAAAAAGTACCTTACTGTCGCTACCTGGTGTAGATCATCGCCAGACATGGCATTAAATAAATTTCAGGCTAAATAAACCATTGAAGTCCTTCAAAGAGAGCGCAAAACATACGAATTCTTCTGAATTGTATTTCTAGGAAAAAAACTTAAGAAAGAAGAGAGCTTACTAATTGCATAGCAGTTGAATGGTAAGACAGCAAAGCACTTTGGGAGAAGGTGAAGTTAAGAAAAAAGCTCAGCTATGTTTTAGAGAGTGCTCACTAAGTTGAGATAGTCTCGTTCAACACACAACTGATGCCAAAGAAGGAACTAGGTTGTACTGAGACTGGCAAAATAAGAAATAGTTGAAAATACTGTCTAGATAACATTAATCACTTGGTATTGGGCAAGGTGAACCATGAGGTTAATCTAGTATGGAAAATTGCATTGATGATGTTGGCATGTGCCCCAAAAAATCGGGTGCCCAGGGAACAAAGGAAGCACAGCTCTGGTTCCTTTAAGGTGTGACACAGGAGATCTGGAGCAGTAAAAAACCCTAATTACTGAAAAACAGTACACAACCAGTTAACAGGTATTCACTAATCATGTTCTTGACAAAGGATTTCCCTGATTTCCCCAGATAATGGTTAGATTCGTACCATGGTGTATGTATCACTAAATTTCCTCGAGCTGGGGAGCAATCCCATCAGCTCTGTTGGGGCGTTTCAAAGTGTTGCAGATTGTAAAGTACTGATTCCTAGAAGCTGCCAGAAAACATTAAAGAGAAAACTACAGAGTCCCTTTAAAATGTACCAAACAAATAAAGGAAGGAAAAAAATTCAGATGGCAGAAATTGCATTAATTTTTGTTAACAGGGAAAAAGGAAACTTTGCTGTAAGCAAAATGATGCTTTGCCATAACTTAGCACCATTATTGCTGCACTAACGTTCCTTGGGCAAACTCCCTTTGTCACTGAATTTCTGTTAATTTGACAGCCTCTGGTAGCATTCAGATCTTTCTTGGGATGTTAATATGTCCTGGGCTGAAATGAATAGAGTGTGTAACCATAGCTTATAGCTCATTTAAAAATAATTTTCTTCTTCAGGTGATTTTAAAACAATCCCTATACATGGTTTGAACTCTTCACTACCCAGGTGATGGGGAATGGAATAAACAGAAATAAAAATTGGTCAGCATCCTTGCTGCATGCTGTAGCACCATGTTGGGTACTGGGAGGACTGTATTAAATTGACTGTCGTGGCCTGTGAGAGGAGGAACAGCATTTCCACAGCATAAGCCTCCAGGTACAGCCAGGTGGGGTGTGCCTAGAGCTGTGGTACAGTGTATCTATCTGCTGCCTGCCTGTGGATGTTGGTGAACCCCAAAATTCTTGGGGGGTGAGTGTGTGTGTCCAGCTGCTTTGAGATATAACGGTCCTTTGAAAATATCAGAGCTAGAGAAGTGGACAGGTCACTGTTTTTAAGTAAGACATTAAAATCAGCGGGGTTTTGTCTTCTATCTGATAATCATGATCTTCCTCTTTTGTTAGATTTCCACATTCCCATGAAAATGAAGTTAGGATGTGCACAGAAATACTGCCACTCATTTTGTATTCTTCCCTGTGTATTTTTCATCTGCACATCATGGAGCAGAAAATGAGAGGCTTTCACAACCCCAATTCTCACAGGGGATCATTAGGATTCCCCACTGTTGTCTAATCATGTGCTGTCCTATTGATGTGTAGTCAATTGATAGGGTAATTGTGTTTTGTGCAGTAGATCTCACTCGAGTACAGCAGTGTGTTGGTTTTAGTCACGAGAAGCTGGTAAGGATTTTAAGCTCTTAAATGAACAACAGATCTTCCTGTGCTTCGCAAAGTATAAGCACAAATTATGGAGGGATTAAGTAATGGAAAAGGGAACATTTAAAATATGTATATTTGCAGATGGGATTTTCTATGGAAGAAGTATATCAGATGCATGCCAAATCAGCAGAGTTTTTAATTTTTATAATGCTGGAAGGAATTTATGAATGAGACTGCTGGTCCGTTAGAGCAGCTGCCTTAGATGGAGTGTGCCTGTCATAACACACCGGACTCCTGAGACCCAAAGCTCCTGCTGTGAGCCAGGAAGCTGCAAGGCCTGAACACCACCAGGGAGAGCAAATGTGTGACATGGATGGAAGAAGTTTTCTTCAAGCTCTTTCTTTATTGTGCATACTTATCCTCTGACCTGTGGTCATTAGTCCATTGGGAGTGAAGTGAATGAGACTGCGGCTGAAGTTGTGCTGGTAACCCAAGCCTCTTTGGTCCTGGTAATACAGCACAGGTTTTTCTGCAGACTGAGGCAGCACAGGATGCTACAGTCCAATTTCCAGGTATATGTTAGGAAAAGAATCCCCCAGCTCCAGGGCAGTTACCATGAGTCTCGCAGTGCCTCATGGGCATAGGCTAAACCTTATTAATAAAATAAAACCTCTTCCCCACAAAGCTATAGACAGGCTGGATTGAGGGAAGACTCACTTACATCATGGAAGTAACAAATTTGCTGACCCCATCAACTTCTTTTCCAAAGGTCTAGCTTGTTGGCCCTAAAAGTGCTCCTGCTTTTAAGGGTTTCTTCAGGAGGGGGCTGTCGCACCTGCTAGGGACACACACCAGAGTCTCTCTCTGGGTTGGGCTTTTGCTTTCTTTCCTCCTCCGTGGGTTATGCTGATCTGTTTTGAAGCTAGTGATATTATGCTGAATCAAATTAAACCAGGAACCTTCATGAGGATGTGGGGACGTGTCTCCAGTGCTGCAGGGCAGTATTGATTAGCTGCAGTGCAAATCTAAGAATGGCAGCACTGGAAAGGTTACTTAATATTATTTTGTGCCAGCACATAGGTTTTTCAAACTGCAGTTTTGAAGGTCAGCCGTTTGCGCGTGTCGCTTTTGCCAGTTTTCCTGTCTGCCTTCAGCTCGCAGCCAGGCTGCCCATGGTGGTTATCTCCTGACAGTAATTTCTGAGGTTGCATTTGAGATGAAGGCAAGAAGTAGGGCAGATTATCAGTGATAGCTGATGAGGTTGTTAGGGTGAGGCATTAGCTAGGAATATGGGAGAAGTGAGAAGATAATGCATTCGCTTGCCTCTCTGATAACGATGTTGCAGTTCCTGTGTTTGTGCACATTTATCGCCAGAAAGTCAGTGTGCTGAGAACCACTAATAGGAAGGCTATAAAGCCTGCAAAGTTCTTCTGGCTTCTGTTTTATGCAGAGGTGCCACTGTATAAAATTATGAAATTTGGTTTTAGCAAGTTTTTCTTCCGCTTACTGTACTTTGTTAACTAATGCACTCTATTATAAAACTCCATTTTCAGTGACCCACACATTTTCTTTTAATCTGCTGTGGTTTTGTCAGACAAGGCAGGCACACTGTTTCAGTAAAAGTGGGGAAAAGAGTGTTTGGTGGTGGATTTTGTATACAAAGGTGAATCGGAATATTATCAGAAATAAGACTTAAATGAGAGCTGTATAACATACATAAATCCGTCATATTTTTTCCTATTTATTGTATAAATTTTGGTTCCCTAGTAATTTTTTAAAGATTGAGAAATACATATTGAAAGATGTATGTGAGCACAGTCTGATCTTTACTACCCAGACAAAATCATGATGACATCCAAATGCAGAATTCCTTCAGTCTACTGACTATAGGTCAGAAAGGTGTTTTAGTAAAGACTGGGAGTAATTATAAATGTGCAGTAAGTTTAAGAGGGTTTTTGGGTGTTTTGGATTTAGGGTTCTTTTTGTAAATGTAATGACTGAATGAACAGGTCCCAAGAAAAGCTTGTTTGCAACTGAAACCAAATCCTCAATTTGGCCATCGAAGTTGACTTCATAATCCCTCAGTGAAGTTATTTTTACTACTATAAGGTAAAAATGTAGTGCATATTACTGTGACGTCACTAATCGTTAAACATGGATGTACAAGCAGAGTGTTCATGCTTTATGAGAAGCTAAAGGAGCAACATGAGAGATTAGTATCAATTCATATTATTATTCCTTGATAGAGCTGCTGAGGGATATGACATTACCATCTCACTTTGTATTAGAAAATATAGGCATATATGACAAATAGAAATGGTTCCACATTGTTCATTGTGGCATTTTCAAGATCTTCCAGGTCTCTGTTCTATTCACCACTCTCTTGTTGCCTGCAGATAGCTTTGCTAATACTTCACAACTCATCATCTGATTTCTGAATTTAAGAAAAGTAGATGCCCATTAGATATGAATGGGGCTCTTCCCACAACAGAATTTTCAGATTTTGTCACAGGTTGCACATTTTTAATCTTCACATATGGCTTTACATGGTTTAAGGATGAAGATGCAGTCTAGTACTACCTCTTAACAGTGTAGTGCTAGCTCTTAACAGCAAGACCAACCTGTTAACTGGGATAGATGTGGTTTTGAGGTAGCCAATATGCCAAAATTCCTCAATTTGGGAATTCCAGCTTGGGAATCCCAGCTTGTTCATCAAACATGAAATACAAAAAATAACAACAGTGGCATTTAACATATTCATATTACCTTCTTCACTGTTACCAATATGATTTTTTAAGTCATTGAAGTTGCTCGGCCCAGGGATAGTAAATTGGGAATACGGGAAAGCAGAAGCGAGCACTCAGAGGGGAGCAACTCGTGCCCCTCCATCTTCACTGACCTTGGTGTCTGCAAAGCTTCTCACATCTTCCCCCTCCTTTCTCTGGCCACAAAAACCCCACAACAAACCACAACCTGCAGCTCAGGTTTTTTTCTCCCTCTTAAATGTTTTCTCACAGAGGCACTAGCACCATCACTGATGGACTCAGCTTTGGTCAGTCACAGCTCCATATTGGACCTGGCTGGTATTGGTTTTGTCAGACCCAGGGGAAGCTTCTAGCTGACTGACATTATTGACTTGAGTACAATTCCATTGAAAACCTTATACTTTGCATAAATTTATCTACATGAAATCATTGACATGGTGTAAAAAATTCTCATGAATTTCACCAACTGGTGGAGCCATTCAGCTGCCAAAGGAAGAAAAACTCCTAGCAGTTAATTATTCACAGCTAGCTATAATATTAAAGTTGAGGGCAGTGTCTTGGTGCTGGTTCCCTTTCATATTTTGTAATGCCAACACTAATTATAAAATAAAGTAGGGCCAAAATAAATGATCATTTGATTATCCATTTTAATGAAACTTAGTAAAGTTTTTGAAATTATTGAAAAAGCTCATGTGGTTGAAAGTCTGTTTCAAAGAAATAGCTGATTTCTTTCAGTGGACAGAAGGCAGAAAAAGCTTCCAGACATCTCCAGTTACCTCATGATGAGGACTGTGCTTTTCATTTCTGCACAGCAGAAGGAGACAAAAACATGTCTAGGAATCCCTGAGTACATATGTCAGTGGATTGGGTTCAACATCCCAGAAAAGTATTGGTCAAAGGTCTGCTGCTCTCAAAAGACCAGAACAATTTAATTAGAGGTGAATCTGCCCTTTGCCCAGATTGAGCTGGACGCCGGGGTCACGGGTGCTTGTACATAAACAGCCCCAGAGGAGCGAGGAAGAGGGGCAGTCACGGGTGACTTGCCTCAGGTCAGAGTATGTTGAAACTTTATCAGATTCAGTCTGCTGCTTCTTGAAACCCACCCCTTTCAGGGGACTCTTTGTAAGTTACTTGGCCCATCAGCACAACCGGCTCCTCTAGAGGTGGTGCTCAGACCAGAGAGATGTCCTGAAACACCTTACATGCAACTGTGTGTAAATGACCCAAGGTACTGAATTTGCACATATAACGAAAATCTGAAAATCAAAGCAGGACAAAAAGGCAAACACATGCAAATACTTGGTTGCATCAGTATCCTGCGAAGCAGAGTCAAAAAAAAAGGTGGCCTTTGTTCAGCATATTGACAGCTTCTCTGTTAAGTCCTGAAATGTGGGTGCCAGTAAAGTTTCTCCAGATGTTGGTAGGGATTTCTGCATGAGCTAGGACTGCAAGATATGGTTCCATGAAGGTCTGTATCTTCTCAGGTGTGTCACTGCTTCTTTCTGTGGGGATTGGTACCAATGGTAGCCCTCCATAAGCCAGCTGAAGTATGTCCCTTAGGAATTTATATAAAATTTCTTGATGGAAATGCAGTATTTCTTGTGAATCACCAATGTAAGCTTTTCTAAGCCTCTTGTCTTACATTATGTTTCCTAAATTCATGGCAAAAATTCTGTCCTTTTTTAGGCATCTATTTCAAAGGTCAGCACGGAACTCTGTCTCAATTCACATAAAAGAAAGAAAAAAAAAATGTCAAGAAAGCATTGCTTTCCATTGGCTTTCCCATACATCTACTTCTTATTTTTACTTAATTTTCAGCATAAGATTTCAGGGCATGAAGCTAAAGTGGACCTCAGCTAGTGTCACCTCTGTATAGCAATTCCTTAATTATCCCATAGCTTCTCCTTTATTGTGTTCCTTCGTTTATAAGGATTCCTTTCAGTATAGACAGCTAAACTCAATATGAATGTGCTCAGAGATGGAAAACCCACCTTGTTAATTTGCTCCCAGCTCCTCATGTTTACTGTTAAAAATGTACATCATGTAGGTAACTGTGTGCATCTGGTGTTGACTTCTAGCTGATGCTTCTTGCTTTCTACCAAGCATGTGAAACCATACAGGAAGTTTGGCTATAGAGAGGAAAAAAAAGGTAAAAACTTATTTGAATGCTAGTTGTGCTTTATTATTTTTAAGGCACATCACTATGGCCCTTATTAGCCTTTCGTGTTGTTGGAGTTCTGTGCTGGCGTGACCTGAACATAGAGAGTGAAATTTCCCTTCTGCTGGGGGGCGAATAGGATTTATTTTTCTTCTTATTAGTGGGCTCCCATAACAGGAATTAAGGCTCATTGCTTTAAATGCACATGCATTTAATAACAGGGATTTGATGTGTTCTGATCTCAGTGCCCATATGTAGTCTCCATCAGATCAGAAGCAGCGCGCCGCTGCAGATGTTTGTGCACATGAAGAGCCATAGAGGACCACTGCCTAACTGCATACACTTTACGTGCTTTCCTTCTGATAGGGATCGAAGGCTGCCAACAACAGCGTGGGAGCAGCAAAAATGAAAAGGAGGGGAAGGAATGTTTCCAATAAAAGTCTGTCTCCCTTGCATAGCCTAAGTGACAGTGAGCATTCCAGCTTTGAGGGCTTTCTGTTGGCATTGTATGCAAAAATAATTCCAAGCAGGGAGAAAAAGACAAATATAAAGAGGGGGAGGAAAAGGGCTGCAGCACCACTGGGCTTCATTCAGATTTGCAGCCAAAACTGTGAAGAAGGAAGTGATGACAACTGCAGAGTTATATGTGCGTAAGAGCCAAATTTCCCACACGTGTTCTCATCCATATCACAGTTTGGGGTGCTTGGTAATGGAGGCTTGGGCTCCTGCCAGTAGGGATGCAAGGCCAACCACAAAGTTCAGATCTGGAGCCAAACTTCTGCATGTTTGGGAATAGTTAGCCCTCTGGTTCGAGATTTTACTCATCTTAACTATGTGCAAAAATAAGTAAGAAAAGTGAACAAAGATGATTTTCAAGTTGCAGCTGTATCACTTCAAGCCTCTAGCAGTTTTGATTAACCAGGCTATTACACAAGATTTTGTTGTGGATTTTATTTTATTATGACAAACACTTTGTCATTTGTATTGCATTTCAGTCTCAAATGAGCCTGAAAGCAGACTTGGAGTGTCACTTATGCCTCCACATTAGATCTTGTGCTTTAGGCTCACCTGGTTTTCTACAGGAGAGAGTGAGCTCCTGTCCTACTCTAAAACCATCTCTTCAACATTACTAAGGAAAAAGAAACTGGCTGGGAGCCAGCATGTAGGCAGCAGTGTGGCAGCCACTACCCAGTGTCCCCATATCGGGGATTCTGCTGTGGGATGAAACGGCTGCACTGAGGTGCAGCACATTGTAGGGCACCACCACCTTTTGCTAACCAGCCCTCCTTTCTGACTGGGAGAACTGATTTCTACATTGTGTCCAGGGACTCTGCTGCTATAAGCATAGACATAAACATCCTGTGCTCATCTCCCTGACCTAATTGCATAAGGTTGAGTTTGCAGAAGATGCTGGAGACTGCTTAATTTATTTGAACTTCAGGGAATAGCTTTGATTGCTGGATTTAGTGTGACAACTGCCTATAACCTTCTCCCTTTTCCGCCACACATCTGTTGAGCTGCTTAGTTCTTGGAGGTGCTAGAGAAACAGTTTCTTTTGAGAGACCCACTTTTACTAGAGCTTTGCTACCTGAGACCCTAAAAGGCAGTTCCTCTGCACACCGGAGTTCTGCCTGATTTGGGGTCCAAAGCATGTCCAGCATCTACTTCGGAGTTAGCAAGGCTGGAATTGTGTCAATCACTTTTATCTAATTTCATTTGAACCATGCATAATGATATCATGATGATATCATCAGCTAGATCACCAGCAATCTATTTGAAAAAATCTTGCATGTGTTGATCTGACTTTGAAATTTGTATTCAATATTATAACTAGAGTGATTAATGAAATCCTATATTGAATGGACAGATGTTGAAGGTATGATCTGTTTTGGTTTTGTAATAAATAAGTTAGTGTCCTTTGTAAAAACTCAGTAACTCAGGGAGACACTTAAATGGCAAATATCTGTCCTGAAAATAAGGATGTCCCATGTTTCCTTATGTCCCAGTAGCTGGGTCACATCGAGCAGACAGCTGAGCAAACATACTGCTGAAGTCTGATAACAGATAGGCTCACAGAGTAACTTTTTTTTTTAAGACACTATAATCTTTTTAATGTAGACAATATTGTTTTTCTGGTCATTCAAAACCAAGGCATCTAAGTCGTCCTCATACGCCTCCTAATTACACTAGCTACTTCTTTTGGATTAATGTGGTTCATTCCAATACAGGCTGTTCATGTTAAGGTGCAGCTGCCATCAAAATGATCCTATTTTATGACTACTACTCTATATGATATAATTTAATTAAGGAGTAATCCCTTTCAAAATTGGTCATTAGCATTAGCTAGCAATTTGCTAGGTTTGCTTCAAAAGGTTAATGCTATAGCTATGGTATGCAATAACTAATTTCATGGGGATTTATTGCTATTAAAAAGTATAATCAATTTCTAATAGCAATACTTAATTTTTTTAAAAGTCTGTAAATTGGTTGAATGCACTCAGATTACTTTACAATGGATGTTCTTCTGGCAGATTGATAATTCTCTGCTAGTCGATTCAGTTTTGAGTTCTCAGATTTAGCAGTTCAATTATGCATTCTTCATTTGTTTTATTAATTGTTTGGTTATATTTGACTATGCTGAACTATACATGCATGCATAATATATGGCATATTATTCATGAAATTTTCCAATGTGACAGACTCTGGTTACTCATGAGTAATACAGTATCTGTCACATAATAAATAGAGTAAAGCTACTTTATATAAGCTTGTTCTAAGTCCTTAAACATAATTATCTGAATTGTTGAAAGGAAATAAGTGCTGAAATTACTCTGATGCACAGTGTAGTAATTTGAGGAAAGAAATTCTTATGTGTCAGGTAGAACTCTCCTAAATGCATTCATGACAGAAACAAATGAGATAAAAGGAGATATTCTATACTTAATACCAAGGTTGAGCCTGGCTGAGATTGTCATGCCAACCCTTGCTCTTACTAATTAGTGGTTCATTCTTTCTGGGCCAAATTATCTGCTGCTGTAAATTTCTGCAGCTTTATTAACTTCAGTAGAGCTGGATCGAATTACATAGGCACAGAATGTAGCTGTGAAGAAGGATTTATTGCTGCTGTGTGGAGCTGAAGTTCTTTCAGGACTGGCCTGCGTGATAGGAAACACATGACTGATGAATTCCATGAGGTGCAGTATGCTGGAAAGCCTGGTTTCACGTATCCTCTGATCATCAAGTGCAATAACCTCAGCTCCCTCTCTCTGCCTTCAGATGCAACTATTCCACCATGGAAGTTGAAAGTAAGCCTTCTGTCTTGGTTTGAAGCAAACACAAGGAAAACGTTTCAGTTTTCTGATTGTGAAGTCTTGTTTCAGATGAGTTTGAGGTCGTTGTGGCTGGTATGTGCCGCCCTGGTGCCTCTGGCAGTTGTGTGGGGGTGTTTTGTTCCCTCATCCTTCATTCCTGTGCTGCCTGCTCCCCAGTTTTCCTGGTGCACAGGGGTACTTCTGAATTTGTCAAGACAATGATACTTTTTGAAGATAGAAGCAGTTTAAGCTTGTAGAGCAGTGAACTGCAATTCAGTAGAAAAAGTTCGGCATGAAAATTCATCACAAACGTAAATCGGAATATCACCATTGACTCCACTGGCTTGGTGCACATCAGGACACAGAGCTATCTAAGGAGTCGGTACCTCACACAGCACAAATGAATGCATATGCTTCCTTTTTAGACTCTTTATATTAGATATCTGCTTCAGTTTGGCTCTGTGGTTCGGTTTGATGCTACAGATGTTATTGTATCCATCCCAGTGACACATAATTACTGGTTCATCCAGTATCCTGACTTTTCTGACACAGGTATGTATTTGGTCACGGCAGGTTTTATTTTAAAGAGCACACTGTTACATTAGTCATGAAGACATGCAACAGTACTGCATCTGTTATTTCACAGGGAAGCATGTAAGAATGAAATGCACTGTCAGCATTGAATAAATAAGTTTCACTATGGCAATTATTATGTATGGAGTATGTGAGAGGGGACCTGTCTTTCTGTAACATAATAAGAATAATAATCCTGAAATGTAGCAAATGCCTAGTAGAAATGTGGTTCCTGGAGCAGATCTCTTATGCTGAATGCTAGATATAGTCTTCCGAGATGGAAGAATAAAATCAGCATTCAAAGCATATTTGTGTTAGGGCTGTTAAAAGATTTACTTTCCATTCACCACCAGCATTTTTGCTCTCAGATTTCTCATCTGTTTACCTACAGACTCACCAAAGGGCTTCATTGTGTGCCCTCTTCCGTCACGCAAATGTGCTGGCTAGCAGAAAACCAACAAGAACATTGCTGCATTGATTTTCCTTCATGCCTGCAAGCCATGAAGTTTCCATGATTAATATAAATCAATATTTGTGGTAGAGCAGAAGGTGATCTGCATAACTGCTGATGAAGGAGAGAACACTGAAACTTTCATTCAAGACTCTTTGTTATTTGTAAATACTAATCTTCAGAGGGTTCCCACTGCAGCAGGCTTCATACTGCGATGCCTGAAGTTTTTAGTGTGATACTGGCAGAATTTCCTCAGCTATGACACCCTGAAAAGACTTTAGCATAAGTAAATAATAAATAAATTTTTTAAAAAAAGTGCTAGAACCTGTGCTAGATCCCCTGCTTCCTTACTGCTTGTTGGAGGGGAGAGGGAATAGAAAATAGAACTATTTCAGTTGGAAAACACCTACAGTGATCACAGAATCATAGAATTGTAGGGGTTGGAAGGGACCTCAAGAGATCATCGAGTCCAACTGCCTTACTAATTCAGGGCTGACCAAAAGTTACAGTATGTTGTTAGGGGCATTGCCCAGGTGCCTCTTATACACCGTCAGGCTTGGGGCATCAGCCACCTCTCTAGGAAGCCTGTTGCAATGTTTGATCAACCTATGCATAAAGACATGCTTCCTAATATTTGGTCTGAACCTCCCAATGAAGGCCATTAAATTGTTCTTTGAAGGCTGAAAGAGTTGTTTACCTAGTGATGATGCAGGCTAGAAAACTGCAATCCTAGCAGTCCTCCAGCTTATTTGGTCTCCTCTGTAGGAACAGGAGGTACCATTCACTGGTAGTTTGTTTTTGTGTTACTTGTGTAAGATTCTTTTCACTTTTTTACTAACCCTCTATAAAGAGATCAGAAAACAACTCTGATACTGTAACTAGTGAGTTAATGTATTAAAGGTATGTGTTAGTATATTACATGTATACAAGTAAGCACACTACAAGAGTGTTATGCAAGTGATTGGGGGGGATGGATTTTAGGTAAAGCCTTTATAGATATTACAGACGTGTTTCATAGTTCAAGTTTCAGCTGAGAGTGCAATAGCAGTTTTATTCTTCCTGAGCTCTTTTCTTTTTTTTTTTTTTCCCCCCCCAGGGAAAAAAAAAGCTTTTGGTGTATAATCAATTTAAGGCTTAAAGGGATGTGTATGGATTTTGAAATCTTATTTATTGGTTTTCAAAATGGAAGAACTCCAGAGTGTGGTTCTCTCTGACATTTTTTTGGCTGCTTTTACAGATTCTGCATAGAAAACTGGCCTGCCACACATGTGGCATAATGTATATTAGAAAACAGCTTTGCAGTATTTCATTTTGCTCACGGTTACTGACTGGCTCTCTATCAACAAATCCACCTTTTATATGCTCAAAATATGAAGCTTTTAAGCTGCTTGGTGAAAACAGGTCTCTTGATGGGCTAGTAGCTGAGCGTACTGGAAGTAAATAGTGGTTCTGTATCTCTTCAAAGCTTTACATTACTTGAAGGAAAACTACGTTGCAGCTAAGATAGCCACACTTTTAAGGATACATATATTTTTATATATCTAAAGAATGTGGCATAGCAAGTGGTCTAATCTGTCTATCACAACCTGTCTTTGGACCTGGATGAGTACATGAAATGTCCATGATCACAACGATAATCTTTGGTGGTTTCTTTTCTATGAAAAACATGTCTTAAATTGTGTCTTAAACAAACAGTATTGTACCACTTTGACCAGAATCCCCATTTCAGTGTTAAGAAACATGTTCTTTTAAAGTAAAGAAATTAAAAAGGGGAGAGTGGTCACACCCAGACTGTCTACAGCATGAACTGGGACAGGAAAGAAATACATAATTATACCCTTCATCAACTTTATGGAGATGTTAGTAGGAAAGAAAAACTTGGTTCTTTGTTTCTTGTTGTTAGAAATGGATGTTTGGTGCAAGTAGGATGCATTATTAGTAAAGTCAGACTGCTTTTTTTTTTTTTTATAGGATTGAGACAGAAATTTAGGCAAATCCCTGCAAGCTAATACTTAACCCAGTGGTGTGAACTGTGAAATGTGGAAGTTATATATTACTTCAGGTAGTGATTTCCTTTTAATGTTAAAGATCTTTCTTTGGTAGCTCTTGTACTTACGTAATTTGTGTGAGAGTGCAGCAGCAATTTTGTTTGTGTAGGATTGCTGCCTGACTCCCTGTCCCAGAAACAAGTGATTTGCATGAGACACAAGTCACTGGTGACCTCATGCAGAAACAAAGTTTGCTAAAATCCTAACAGTTCACAACAGTAGTTTGTCCACAAAACCATCTGCAGTTTCAGTACTAATTCTGTGCCTGTCTTTTGAGACACTGGTATTCATCCCCACCAAATGCTTGTCAGTGCAGTATATTTTGAATGACTACCTTGTCTTCTTTTTCTGAACAACAGCAAGAACAGGTGGCTGTGTAGTTTCCAATCAAGAAATAACACTAATGAATTACACAGAACTTCTGATTTGCATTTAGTAGCACCAGGACATGTTATAATAGCCTGCCAAACCCATGATTTCTTATGAATCACATTTTAAGGGACAAAACTACCCATCTGTCATAGTTGAGGCCCCAGGAAGAGTCAGTGTTTGAAGATGATGTGATTGGCTCCATCTTGTAAAGTACCTCTTTATGATAAATATTTCTTTCCTATTTTAAGGGACTAAATAAGATAATTTAGTATTTCTTCCTGCTGTCCAACCGAGGCAGCATTGTGCACTTTCCTTAGTTTCTGGAAACACACCATTGCTCTTTTGCAAGAAGAAAATCCATTTCAGGGATGGTGTTTAAATAACCATTGGCAACACGCCTGAAGTATTGACATTGTCTCATCAGGACCCTCTACATCTGCATGCTCATACAATGTCTAATCTTATTTAGTAAGAAACTAATTTTATAAAAGTTTCTTAAATACTGTTTTTGTGTACTTATCTTTGTTGGTCATGCAGATGACCTGGAGCCTAGACATACCATTGGCAGAAACACTATAAAGACTGGTGATTTATATCCTAAAAAATGGTTGTACAACTTGTAGATGTAACAAAAGGAACAACATAGTAGTTCTTCACTAGACGGTGATATGTGTCCAGCAACATTAAATCAAATGGGTGAAGTGATTTTCTGATGTAAAACAGGGAGTGTTTGTTTCAGAATTTATCCTCAGGCCTTTGGGTAAGGAATTATTCATCGCTTTCAGATTTCAGAGGATCATAACAATAAATTTGCCTCTGCAATTTGACCTGATTAGCAGATCTCAGTACAAAAAGTCTGGGGTTTTTTTTTTTTAAGAGGTCAAGTCATTGGAGAGTTATTTCTGTCTTACAAGTGAAATGAGCAGGAAGGAAGTGTCAGCACTCTGAGGAAATGTTCAGCCATCTTAGAGCTTTCTACATTTTCTATTACATACCTGTGTAAGGGATCTGTACAGCTCTCTGAGATACTGAAATATATGAAATACATGAAAACAAGAAAGGCTAAATTCCCAGCTGGTATAAATCAGCCTTGTTTTACTGAATCAGTAGAGCTATGCACTTGCTTTTACACCAGCAGACAGGCTGGGGGAAAGTACACATCAGAGAAAGGAAGCTAACGTGCAAGTGGGTATTACTTACTATGTGTATTAGTTGTAATTAATCAGTAATATAATCCCAGTGGCTGCTGGGGATACATTAATAAATTTTAAACCAGAATTAATTTTAAAAGTAAAATAAATTTGAAAATAAAAAGAGGATTAAAATGAAAAGGTAAAGCCCTAGTTGTTCACAGCTGCCACTGGAAGCTGAAACCTGGTATATTATGTTATATATGACTCATTCTGTAATTGACTTCAAACTTTGGTGTATGTTAGTTTGGTGCTTAATTTAATTAAGGGTGAATTGTACCTCTTTTTTTGATTGAATCATACTGCTGCTTTATGTGATCAAAAATCCTTTCTGGTCATATTGCCTAGCTTTATTTCTGCAGTGCATAAGTTCAGTCCCTGAATGCTCCTGCTTCTGCACAAAAAGATTTAGAGAAGCATTACAGAGAAAAGAAGGGGGAAAAGAACTGTTGTCCCTTTATCTTGTTTTCCAACCTGCTCTTTGGGATTAGTCTCAATTCAGTCTTATTCATTCCAAGAATAGGTGGAGAGTTCTGAGGCTTCATTCAGGGAATATTTTGTGCAGGCAAAACAAGGTCACACCTGCCTCCTTTCCAACTGCTCATTCCTCAGACCACTCCCAAGAAACACCACTTGGCAGTGGACTCAGTGAATTGTCTGAAGAAAGGATGTTATCCAGCAGAGGAAGACATCAACTGCATGAAAGCCAGTTACACCTAGCAAAGTGCAGTCCTCATCAGTGCCCTGCCTTTTGGACTGATGCACGTGTTGATTAACTGGAGAGTTGAGGTGGAGTTCACTAGAAAAAGGAGGAGGTTGGCACAGATGCAATAATAAGGAACAGGACACAAAAATAAAAAAAATGTGTGAGTGCATACATCCTGAATTAATAGCAATAAATCTATGCAATGAACTCCATGTGTTCAAAAATGATGAAAAAATGCTTTAAATATTTTTCAGTTTCCCTATAGAGTTACGCTTTACTTATGTCAAACCTTGATCTACAGTTCTGTGGAGCGAAGAACTATTTGCAATGTTAAAACAACCCATTTCACTTTAGATTTAAAACAGCATGACAGAAATATAAACATTGTATTAACCAATATTGATTTCTCTTTTCTTTTGGAGGGAGAGGAATGAAAGTAATAAGAAATCCTGCATGTAGTTTCAAAGCTGGTCCCATCACCCTTATGCTGAAAGTTTAGTCTTTTATGTGAAAGAAGTGCCTGCTGGCATTATTGAGTATGGAAGTCAATGACACATCTTCCACTGAATTAAATGGAGCCAGAACTTAATCTCAAGATATCAAAACAGATCTTTATGTATGTGCTTGTTTGCTTTCTGTTTTAACTTGAGTTGAAACCTTAAGAGCTGCATGGTGTGCTATAAAGTTTCTGGATTATGCTGAGGAGCAGATTAGCGATTACGATTTGTCATGTACTTTAAGAGGAAGAAACAAAGTTGTTTAGCTCTTTCCTGGAATATTTTGGAACACTTGCTTGACCTCCTCTGAAATTAATTTCCTCTACTAGAGTTCAGTTACTTCTACTTCAGATTTTGACCTACCTCTATTCTGCATCATTTCTCATAAATTTATGGATAATTTTTTTACTTGTAAAAACTCCACCTAAGATACAAGTGGGACTGAATTCAAAGTGGCGGTTGCTGTTTGTAGCACTCTTAGCAGAGAGCTGCGTCAGTGGAAAGTCAAAGCAATGTAATTCATTCACACCCAGTCTAGCAAAGAGCGAGCATAATATGTCATTTGGGAACTAGTATGCAAGGAAAAGAATGTTTGTACTTGATGGACAGGTCTACACAGGTGTTCAGATCCAGCTGACAGCTACAATATATGCTAGGCAGATACTTCTTTTCAGGAAAGAGAAATGTGAGCGTTTTGCCAGATCACATTTATATTCTGTTTGGGAGTCCTCCCGCCTTGAGACAATCCTACATGCCCCTTCCTGTCATCTGAGGTTGTTGACCCCCCACTGTGCACGTATAACATAAAGTTGTCTTTTGTATAACATGAAGTTGTCTTTGTAATGTATTTACACATAGCTGAGACGGGTGCACTGCACTGTAAACTTGCCCAAGTGGACACGAGTTGGGCAATTGTCATGGCTGTATAGCTGTTATCTCTATATGGCCATGTGTATAAGCCAATCTGACCAGTATCACCATTCAGCTGCTTGGGCTGTTACTGGGATTGAATTGAACATTAATTGTTTAATTTACTCTGACTTGCTTAGATGTGCCTGTGTGAGTTGCAATCCAATTGCTTTGTAGATGTGTGGTGACAGAACCTGAAATGGGCTGTGCCAGGCAACTGTTACAGAGTATTCCAGGAAAACTTTTAAATCAAAGTCTTGGTCCAGAAGCATTGTGGTAGTCACAGATCCAGACTGAAGGTCACTAAGAAGTATCCTTGGTGCTGTCGCAATTATGCATTCTGTTATTGAAATTGGGATTCTGGTCAAGTTTTCTATTTTAGGCACAAACTTTACAGCTCACTGTTTGATGGTAATAATACAGTCATGCTTTCTAAGCTGGCTATGTATTTAGATGATGACTGTTAGCAAAGGTACTACAATAAAATAATGAGCAAATTGTACAAGTTCAGAATTATGGAGATTGCATTATTGCTGTAAATGCAGAAATAGCTGTTGTCAAAGATAAGGAAGATCCTCTGAAGGTATATTCTATCTAATCAAAACATTTCCCACATGAAAAAGTAACAAAAGCAATAAAGTGATAAAAGCAACATTAAGCTGTACAAAGATGTGATATGCAGACAAAGAACTGCTTTAGAAGGAAAGTTCACAGTTCTGAAAGACAATTATGGCTGTTTGGTCCCTTCAGAGTTCATTAACAAACACTTGGGAGCACTGATTATGGCCTGTATCTTTGTTTTTCCACTGGCATAACAGAAATAATTAATGGTAAGGATGTGAAAAGATTGACTAAACTTGGTATTAGTTTTTGGGACATATTCTTAGCTTTAAGCTAATTAAAGTTAAACTCTGAAAAAACTCTTCTGATCCTCAACAGTTGAAAATTTTCTCTTTTATGTCATTTGGAGACCATTTAACAATACAGATATCATAAGGGAATAGCAGAATGGTTATTTAATTTGTTTACTCCCTTTGCTGAAGAACTGGCTTTTAAGACCTTCACTAATTTAGATCTTTACAGAGCTACAAGAAGCCAAAAGCAGTGTTTTGTGGTTTTTTTTTCTTGTCTGTTATTCTGTTTTTAAGTAAGACCAAAAAAACTCTTTAAGATTCTGCAGTTTTAAAACACTCTTGTTTTGTCTGTTCCTCCCATTATCAACATCTTTTTTTCCCACGTTTCATAAATTTCCAGTAAACCTCAGAGAAATATTCCAAGACCACAAATGATGTTTAAGGGCATGTTAAATTAAACCCAGCCCATAGTGATTATTAATTATCTTAAGTGCTTCCTCTTTAGGCTTCACTTCCACTATTGGGAGACCAGGTTTGAGAAAAGCCAGTGATCTGAATTCTAAGGAACACTTGCAACGTAAAACCAGGGAAATTTGAAGAGTTATTTTGGATGTAAACTGCAAGCAATGTCAGTCTGGTTTGCTTTATGGACTTTTCTGCAGCTTCCCACATGGGATCTGATTTAAGGACCTGACTCAGAGTGCCCTAAGTCAACAGGTTCGTCACAGACTTTGGGGGACTTTGTACTATACCACCAAACTTTAGACAGACCTGTTCTTGCATCTATGGATATTGCTGTGGGTAGAGGCCATCTTCCCAGAATCTGTTGCTTGTGGAAGGCCTGTGAAGTTTTGCCAAAGACTTCTTCCATGCCTATATGTGTCCCTGACTTTCCCTGTGGTGCCATTTATAGCTTGAGGGAAGGACACAATTCACATCCTCACAACTGTAAATTAGGTGTTGGAAATAAGAGTATATTTGCAATTAGGGAAAGCAGGATGGTTATTTCCTCAGGAACAGAGGAATCCCTAGCTGTAAGATTATTTGGAGGTTGCTCCTATTGCTAGGAAAAGTCAAAGAAAGTAATGAGTCAAGTTTAGATTAGGTATTGAATTACAGAATGAGGAAAAAATGTTAGACAAAGGAGAAAAAAAGAAAGTGTGTGGTCTTGTATACCTGGGTGCCAGAGCTGAGGGTATACATGCTTCCTCACACACTGCCCTAAAGTGTCACACCTCAGCACCTTGCCTGGAGAAGGGCTGTATAACCAAAAACTTGGCTTTTTTTTTTCCCCCTTCACACTGTATCAGTTGTTCTGATGAAAGGCATTAGCTTTACTTGAAAGCTTTACCTCACTTAAATACTTAACCCATGGGGAATGCAGTGAGGCCACTGCTCAGCCTCTGAACTTACATTCTTCCTTGGTTGCGGTGTTTTAGTTTTGGTTGGAATGACTTTGGCTGCCCTTGGATCATATCTGCTGAGTGAGCTGCTGAGAAACCGCCCTTCCCTTGGAGCAGCTTTTGCTCTGAGCTCCACTCCCTCTCTCTTTTGTTCCTTTTGCCATCCTTCTTTTCAACTTCCTTCCTAGATCTTTTTCAATAGGAAGGCTGCCTGGGGACCTGCACTAAATAGAGATGCGAAGGATCAGTGTTTCCCTCCCCTGCTAGATGTGGCTTGGCCCTGGGATATGATATGCAAATGTAGCAAGGGGTATGCTCCTTCCTTCCTGTTTGGAGGCAGGATTTTCCCTGCTCCTTATCTGACTGCTTTTAACTTGCATTTAACTTGTATTCTTTAATTAGCACATTCCTTCCAGCTTGGCTGGCTTTTTCCTGTTTACAGCATCTCCACAATTGTTACTCAACTCTCTAAATCATACACTTCATGAGAAGTACTCATTGTAAATATGCACATTACCAGATTTATCAGTTCCAGTTCACTGAGAGCTTTGAATATAAGTTGTTTATTACATATTAATATGCAAATAGTAATGTAGTACCAAAAGTGACGTCCTTAACCAAGATTTGAGGGTGTCATCATACCTAAGAGGGTATTTCCAAGAAAGAGTAATGCCCAAATGCATGAGGTGAAAAACTGTAGAGATTAAGTATATTGAAAATTTAACTAATCATTTTATAAAGAGGAGTAAGTGGCAAAATGTGAGTATATTGCTTCTTGAAGGCAGAATCTGGCTCATGTTACCTCTCATGAGGGAGAGGGGTTGTGATGTAACCCATTAAAAGTCTGGAAATAATAGTTAAGAGGGCGATGGAAAGAAGGCACAGGTCATGTTTTCCCCTCAAGGGCAGTGTCCACTTGGCCAGGCCAGATTTGCAGTGATACAGTTCTTCAGTTCTTTGCAATAAAGGATTCTGTAAAACATTATTTGATGGGCTGCTCCAGTAAGTTCTCATTTAACAAATTTCAGCATCAGGCAATGGACAAGTGGAATACCCTGTGTTGTGAATTTTAAAATATTTTTGGATAGAAGATTATGTACAAATGGTAGATTGATTTATACTTTTTAATGGTATCTCAAGATTATGATGAGGTCCTAATAAAACCTATAAAGTCTTTATGTATGAGGTAGCAAATCAGAAGACTAAATTATGTCTCAGAACGGTGGAATCCTTTTGAAAGTAAATTTGGTCTGAGGTTATGTATGTTGATAGACATATTACTTATATAAAATGCTCAGAAATACACTTTGTATTTTCAACAAGGTGCCTTTCCACTCTCTAATAGCTTTGCAGAAATCCAGTCCTGTTTAATATCTTCATTGACAACCTTGATGAGGGAATAGCATCCACCATCAGCAAGTACACCAATGATACAAAGCTGGGAGGAGTGGCTGACACGCAGGAACACTGTGCTGCCATCCAGCGAGACCTGGACAGGCTGGAGAGCTGGGCAGGGAGAAACCAGATGAAATTCAACAAGTCCAAGTGTAAAGTCTTGCACCTGGGGAGGAATAACCGACTGTATCAGTACAGGCTGGGGGATGACCTGTTGGAAAAGAGCTCTGTGGAGAAGGACCTGGGGGTGCTGGCTATGAGCCAGCAGTGTGCCCTGGTGGCCAAGAGAGCCAATGGGATCCTGGGATGCATCAGGAAGAGTGTGTCCAGCAGGTCGAAGGAAGTGATCCTCCCCCCTACTCTGCGTTGGTCAGGCCCCACCTGGAATACTGTGTCCAGTTCTGGGCTCCCTGGTATAAAAAAGACAGGGACCTTCTGGAGAGAGTCCAGAGAAGGGCGACAAAGTTGATTAGGGGTCTGGAACATCTCCCCTATGAGGAAAGGCTGAGTGAGCTGGGTCTGTTCAGCCTGGAAAAAAGAACACTTAGGGGGGACCTAATTAGTGTTTATCAATATCTTAGGCATGGGTTGCAGGGGGAATTGGCCAGCCCCTTTTCAGTGGTCTGTGGGGACAGGACTAGGGGCAATGGCTGTAAGCGGGAGCATAGGAAGTTCCACACCAACATGCGGAAGAACTTTTTCCCAGTGAGGGTGACAGAGCCCTGGCACAGGCTGCCCAGGGAGGTGGTGGAGTCTCCTTCTCTGGAGATATTCAAGTCTCGTCTGGATGCCTATCTATGGGGAGCCTGCTTTGGCAGGGGGGTTGGACCCAATGATCTCTTGAGGTCCCTTCCAACCCCTAATATTCTGTGATTCTGTGATAGCAAGGTGATTAAAAGCTGGGTGCGTGCCCCAACTACGGACGGAGTTTGGTTTGCATTACTCCTGCAACTCAATGTGAATTTACATATATCGGCATCAGTGGGAGGATATGGGATAGTCACAGTAGTGCTGAGCTCTGATTACCGTGCAGTGCTAGGAGAGATACTGGGTTTAAGAACTCTGTAGTAACCATGAATGTCAAAAGAAAGAATTGAGACTTGTAGTCTGAGCTAGTCTTTTGTTAGACCATCTGATATAATTGGAAAAATGATCAAAAGCTTATCTGTTTTTTCCTCTAATATCAATCACTGTTGTGAAAGATACTCCTTTTTTTCCTACAAACCTTTGCTGTTGCATTTATCTTTCTAAAGTGTATGGGACATATATTCTTATGTCCAATGTGCACTTTTTAATATTGATTACTTGAGACATTGTATGTGACAAAGGTAAAGGAACTAAAGAAAGGAGCTTTGATGAATGTGTAGCGGAGTTTAACCCAGCCAGGCTTTCCAGGCTGATTTATTATAAAGCACAGACCTCCAATGTGCAGAGACTGGGGTGAAGTGGCTAGACCTGTACTATACAGGGGCATGAAGCTACATACTGAAAGGTTTAAACTGAAGTTTGTAGACTTAATTTTGAGGCACTTGCCAAAGCTGGAGGGGAGGTGAAGGTTTTCTTTTTCTCACTCTGAAAATCGCAATACTCAGTGCGACGCTACAGTCTTTCTTTTCTGAAACATTGATTGCAACATTTCAATCCCAATTCTCTAAGACCAATGATTTAAGGCTGAAATAAAATGTTATTTTTAAAAAACACTTATGATCTGGATCTAAGAGTACAAATGCAGAAGAATTTATTCAAGTCCCTCTAACCTTTTCAAAAAATGACTCTGCAACTTGACCTTCCAAGCATTAGATCTTTCCCCATCTGAGGGCTGAGAGGTTCCCAAAACCAGAAGATTTCTGATTAAATAGATCATGACCAAGTGCCTTAAACTTTCTGTTCTTCATCTGGTTAGGATTTCTAGCACAGTGACTTTTAATAGTTTCAACCTGCCCTTGCAATTCAAGCTCCTAACTCTATCAGCTACACTTGTATACTCCAGATGTTAGTCTTGCTGTGCTACACATGCTTTGAGCAGCCCAGATGCAGTGCCAATTATGTGGGAAAGAGAAATATCTGAAGATGCTTGATTTCAACCACACTATGCATAGTGACTTCATATGAATCACTGCCTGGACTCTTGTTAATTTTGGTGTGTTCTAATGTATGAAATACTGAAAAACGTTATCATATGAATTTTTGGCCTTTTATGGACAGAATGAAGTCTGAAGATTTCATAGCTCAGCTGAACGCTCTATTTGCTTGCCAAGTGAATGAGAGTCAGACAGATTCATGTCCTATGCCCTAGGAAGATTAATTTGAAACCTTAAACTTAAGCATAGTAAACAGATGAAAGTTTGATGAAATTATAATAAGCAGATCTTCATTGATAGCTTTGAGGAAGAAATGTATCGATGAGGCAATGGAAGTAGGAAATGATCATGTGGTCCCTGACAGTTGGGAAGAGTGACAGTAAAATGTAACAAACCCAGAAAAATCTGCGAAGATTTGCTCTGGATTTTGAAAGCTGAAGTTATGTTCTCAGTCCTGCCTGAGGACAGCAAGAAAACCGGGAAGGCTTTGTGTGGGATAGGAGTCACAGTGAGGTGGCAAAGAGAAATCCTTTCATATTCTACAAGAGAGACAGAAGAAAATAGCTGATGCTATGCAGAGAATACATAAGAAAGTACTTCTCATCTATTGCCTTGATTTAACTATTAATCTAATACACTGGGACAAACTTGCTTTCTATAACTGTTCTGATTTCAGCAGAATTATATCCAGCACTGCTTTTGTCAGTATATTCTGCTGTTAAAACTCACTTTACAAAAGCAAAAATTAAGTCACATTAATTTGGTTTTAGGTATCTATATATGCAAAAATAGACATTTAATAAATGTTTCTAATAAACGAATCATTTAATGATTCCATTATGACTCTGATGAACTTGTTATGTTTAAAGAAGCTATCAAGCTCCAAGGAATAAGCTGTTTATGCATGATACACTTGTTACTTTAGCAGTCTTGCAAAAATGAAAAAAGCTTCATTTGCTTCAATCATACCCTTCGAGTACCTTGGCTCCCACAGATGTGGAAGATCATTTGTAGCACTGTAGGTGTGAGCTGCAGCTCATATGGGAAGGGAAAATTATTATGGCAATGGGATGCGCTTGCTTTACTGAGCAGTCAAAATGGCATCGGGGGAAAAAAGAAGGAAGGGAGGAATATTCAGAGTTGATGGCATTTGTCTTCCCAAGTACCTGTTACACCCTTATTTTCTGGGGTTGGCTGAACTCCTGCGTGCCCATTGGAAGTGACAATTGAATTCCTTGTCTTGCTTTGCTTGTGCACATGGTTTTTGCTTTACTTATTAAACTGTCCTTATGTTTTCTCACTTTTACCTTACCCTTCTGATTCTCTCCCCCATCCTGCCAGGGGAGGGTAAGTGAGCAGCTGCATGGTGCTTAGTTGCCAGCTGGGGTTAAACCACAACATCCAGTCATTTTTTTTGTTAAAAAAACCATTTTCTACCAGCAGTAGTGGAAATGCTGTTTAATAACATAGCAAATATTGCATGGATTATATTCTGGTTTTTTACAAAAACTATTACTATTAAAATATAAAGATTATAAACAAAAATTAGGGGAAAAGTGCTTAGGATTGGGGGGGAGAAAGATCCTTTCCTAGAGAGCAGATGTTGTTCTGCCAAAGAACTGACTAAATAATCTTGTGAAAATGTATTCTCTTTCTTAATTTTCTGCGAATCATCAGCTCTCAGGCTTGTGCATGTAAACACTGGGTTGAAAGACTGAAGTCAGTGGGAGTTTTTCCATTGAGTGCCATGAGCTTTGTGTCAGACACTTGTGTTGTGTAACTTCTGCTTACATGCTAGACATGGGGAATGTTTTTCTCCACTATTCTAATGCTGAAAATGGAGAAGTAGTGTTGGTTTCCTGCATCACAGGTTGCAGGACAGCCAATACAGCTTTTGTCTAATTCTGTGATATCTATGATAGCAGAAGTTATAATCCCCTTCCTCACTTTTTCTGGCAGCAATAAAGAGCAAGGACAAAATGATCCTTAAAGACAGAATTTAATTCTCAATACATGAACTAGTTTTGTTGGGAGGCACCTGAGACACATCAGTAAGCCATTTCTTGAAGGAGTACAAATCCATCACATTTTACATGCATATTAGCACACAGTTTAAAAATAAAAGCAGATCTGTTTGGTCAATGATGGCATTGTTTCACAACTGAATTTCTGTGATCTTGTTAGAAGCAAGGGAACTCCTCATTTCAGTTGGTTTCAAGCAAGTAAAATTTCAGTGAGTGCTCAGGGCTTCTTTTTAGAGAACATTTCCTTTACCGTTATTCCCATAAACCACTGAGAGTTTCTTTAAGTGCTTAGTGTTTGATGTTTATACTCTTTTTTTCTTCTTGTATGGAAGTATAATTGAGTTAAAACAATCTTTCACTGATGAATACTTCATTTACAATAAGCATAACTGTAGTAATTTTATCTGTCACTCAAGATGCTGCTACCTTCTAAAGCTGCATTTAAGAAAACCTGCTGTTTTCTTCCCTAGACTAATTGGAAATCACAGGTGGTTAAGTAGCATTACAGAAGGTCACTGTTCTTACAAATAAACAATAGAAGATAAAATGATCCAAAATAGTTTAAGAACAACCTCTGGATATATTTTTCACATAGAAGTTCGTTTATACAAAACAGTGTTTGAGAAATTGGCATCTGTCTATCAACCATATGAGACAGTTTAATCCAAGGCAGTGAATTCTGGTTAACAGGTCAGATACTTTTCAAGCTGATTTTGAGCTTATTTGGGTGTATGTCAGATGGACAGATTTTACATTCCAAGAGCTTTGGCTGTAGCTTGACTCAGGGCTTTTTTACTGCAGAATACACGGTGTGACATTAGGGCAAGTTGTAGGAAGCAAGAACAGAGGGTCTGTCCTTGTTGCATCACATTCTTATGATATGTGTTGTAATCCTCACGGGACAGGGAGAAAGCAAAGATAACTGGTATACAGAGCTGTAGAGTTGGATCAGACTATTTCTAGTAAATGCAGAGCTCTGGGTGGCAGGGAGTGTAAGTGATCTGCCCAGAGCCGAAGAGGAAGTGTGTTGCAAGTCAAAGGTTTAAAAACTGACGCTCAGATTCCCAGTTACTCTTCCTTTCCTGCAAGAATTTGAGAGCACTGCAGCCAAACAACACCATATCTTTTCTTGTGCTCACTGTCTTTATCGCCTTTTTCCTATATTTGCTACCTTTTGTTTAATTTTCATATGTGTCTCTGGAAAAAAATAAATCAGGAAGACGGTAGCTGGTATATTTTGGCTGATGTGCCACAGTTTCTGGAAGCCCTATTTGTATGTTATGTGTTCTACATTCTGCACCACTAGAATAATGATTTGTGACTGAGTGTATAGCCAAGGGCCTGTCCTAATTTGCATTGTTAAAAATTTAACTAATACAATAATATCCCTGCAGGTCATTTGCAACCTGCATAATCTATTTGCTGAAGCAATGTCATGTAAATTAGAACCATGAGTAGATGATTGTAAATGATTAAGTTAGCGTGTCTTAAGAAGTTACCAACCTTGAGCTGAGATGTAGTAACTGATTGTTGCATACTTCTATTTCATGACAGGTAAACTCTGGCTAATTTGATGCTAATTTAAGTCACTATGTGGTGTGTGATCACCTGACCATACCTTATAACCTATTTTTTTAAATACCTAGGCAATTTTATGTTTCAATAATGAAGTCTGAATTTGCTTACAAACTACCCAAAACTCAGATTCATCTGATGGTGTCAATACAAGATCACGCACTTGACACCTAGAAGTTTGAAAAAATTAATTATTTTCAGGGATCTGTTTATGGCACTGGAGGCTACTGCTGGTTTTAGATTCTGTTCCAGTGCAGGTGCATGGCAGCACACCAGCCTCACTGGTTGCTCTGGCACAAGCATTGAAGACACTGTCCCCAGAGACAGTGCAGCCTCTGTACCCTTTCTCCTGCCTTTGAGTTTTCTGTATTTGACAAAGGAAATAGTGTTAGATGTTGACATCTTTATATTTATTAACTAACATGATAAAATAAATGGGGAAGCAGCCCCAAAGGACAGATTTTTCTTGTGAAGTCTTGTGAAGTTGCTATTCCCCCACAAAGTAGCTCTCTCTATATATAATTTTGGCACATTTTAGAAGGAAGTGCAAGGCATGAGCCAGAATGCTTACTTAAGGGTCCTTTATCAAATGTGAGACATAGATTGACACAGGCACCATGTTGTCTTGGAGATCTGTGACACACTGCATAGTCACACAGTTCCCCTCAGAAGGAAGATTTTCATAGTGGGACCATAAACTGACACATGCTGGTTGGGGGAGCTTTTGGGACAGGATAGGCTTGCAGAAAACAGTGCAGGCTGATATTTGTGAAGCACTCAGATCCTAGAGCATGCGCTGCCAAAGCAGAGCTCCAGCTAGACAGTTTAAAAACCCAGACAGAGATTGTATCTGGCTTATTTTTAGAAAATAATTATGCACATTCTTTTGAATATTTAAAATGATGGTGAAAGCTGTATCATTCATTAGGCGTGTTGATTTTAAAAACCAAGAGCTGCTGTTAGAGCCTGAGAACAGAGACTTTGTATCTTTGTGAGAGATTCACAGACACTTGATTTCATTCATCCACCCACGCAGACTGAGATAAGCGTAAGAAAATCGTTCTTCTACTTTAAGACAGAAAGTTAACTGGTTTGAAAAGCTGTCTTGGAGGTCAAGGGCTTCTGTGATAAATCTTCTACATCTTTAGTTGATAAGCTGGATAATGTTTCTTAAAGCCCATATAAGAGTTGCTTGGGTTTATGTTTTAATGTACTCAGGGCAGAGAATTCACATTTTGACAAATGTACTACTGTACATTAAAAAAGGATGCTATCTTGAATCTGCTGTCATTACCAATTAATGTTCTTATTGCCATTTTCTTTCTTGTGATAATGTTTAATTCATTCTAACCTTAACAGAGGTTTCTGTCAAGAAGAAATGAGAGCAAATCTCAGACAAAAAAGAATTCAAGAAATGAGTTGGGCCTAGGTAGAATATTTAACATTACAAATAAATCAGCCAGCTTCCTCCCTAATTATGTTACATTTTCATCACTAGCTGATGGATCCTTCACTGTTACAAATTTAGAAGTTCTGCTGGGACTGTACTGATATGCATAGATGAGGAAGTGGTCCAGTCCTGCAAGCACCTTCTGGGTCTCAGAAGCTGGATGGGCATAACGATTACAAATATGGCTACATTAGTGCAGCAGTCTTCCAGTTATTAGTGCAATTGGGAAACCAAATGAGTCCAGTAGTATGATGTGCAGTCTGTTTAGTGACGCTGTTAGAAGCAGATATTGTAATTTTATGATAATGGCATTGTTCGTGATGTTGGATGTGTTTTGTACAGATACAGCTGATTGAGCTCCAAGTGCCTGACTCATGCCAATTTAGAATGAGACTTCATTTAAAAATTTTCTTATAAATAGGAAATTCATGGGAAAAAGTCAGAAAAACTCCTCAAACCGCATACAAGTTATTGCTCGAGTTGAATGTGTTCTTCAGTATCACAGCACCAGTTGTACAAGACAGGTGTTTCTGTCAAATACCTGGAAGCTGCAGCATGGCATTTCCTGACCAACCATCAGTTTAGTCTAGTTTACAGATTATCCTTAACATGCCCAATGGTAAACCCATTTTCTCCTGCCCGTGGAGGATATTCTCCTCTGATTTGTCTAAGCCAGAGCTGCTTCCAGTTGTAATCTCCAGAAAAGATATTGTCTGGGTAAAACATATGGCCAGGTGCCCTCTGCCATATAACTCAAACAACTAAACTTTTGTTAAAAACTTGCTTGAGAATTAAATTTCTGGTTTGCTAATGGAAATTGCCTCGGCACTCTTTTAAATGTATGGCATCCACAGAGTTGTTTTCAACTGTGTCTTGCATGAAGACTGAGGGAGAGTTCCTGAAATCAGCATGAATCATGCAAGAATTTATGGGGGATTTTTTTAACCCAATGTTGTGGTTGAGGCTTATGGACCATACCTAGAAAGGAAAAGTGAGACTGTGATTTGTGTAGAGCAAAATGCAATATGACTATATAAGAATTGCCTTATTTTCCTGAAAAAGCTTTGTACTTTTGGCATTATTCACAAAAGGCTGTAGAGCATGCTTTGACAGCAGTATGCATACCTGTGAAAGCATCTGTGAAGGTTTCAGAGCACCAGAAATTGTTGAAATTGCTTTTTATGATGTAATATCGAGCAAATGAGTATCATCAGAAACTAAAACAGACCACATATTTTTCTCATGTTTTTTAAAAACTCGCATATGGATTTGAATTAAGAATATCTAGTTTGGGGCTTCTTTAAAAACAACCCATGGTAACAAATTACCATTCATCCCAACCTGCTCCTCCCATAGTGGCAAATAACATAGATTTCATGGTGTACTTTTAATGACTCCAAGAAAAACAGCTCATATTATTTATCCACTTAAAATGATTAGCAATTAATGTTTGCCGACATACATTATCTTCCCACATGCAGTGTTTTCCCATATATATTTATATATGCCCTACATGTATTAGTTTTCTGTTTCCAGACTAAAAAATACTTTCTTTTTTATAAAATTCATTATAGACAACTTGTATAGTAGCCAGAAAGTCCACATGCTTTCAATATACAGAGAAGAGCATAATTTTGGAAAATACATTGTTGATGACGAATGGTTTTTCTTTTGTCAGAGCAAAAGTTTGACTACTGCCTTTCCCTCCTTGTGGAAGACAGGGAAGGTGAAAGGCAGCCTTCTAGATCCTGTCAGGTTTTTCTTCAATGGGAAAAAATTTAAATCTTGCAGAATTGTGGTGGTTTTCTTGTGGCACCTGTTTTGAAGATATCAGTTCAGGCACCATTTTTCTGACTAAACTTCCTTTCTTTCTGTAGTGTTTTGTTGGAGTATTCCTACATCATGGAAGGTGGGGAGTAAGAAGTGAAAGTATTTGCTGTCAGGGTGGCACAATTATGTTTCTGTTGCGATTATGTCTTAAGTACTGTAATCTTTTCAGAGCAGTATTTTGCCATCACCCAATTCACTAAAGAAAGCAAATAAAGGTTACTGTCTCTGCATGGGCCAGTGGATCCCTGGAGCTGGCTCCCTGGCCCCCAGGGCAGGACCCAGCACCCAGGGTTCATCCCACTACCCCAGTCAGGAGCAGGGCAGCTAGAGGATACTGGAGCAGCCCCAGCTCCCTGCATCAGTGTCTGGCAGCTCCCCAGGGATGGAGATGGGCCATGTTGGGCTGTGGGTCCATGGATCGACCCATCTCAGTGGGCCATTGGCTGGGCAGGGCTGTGAGTAGCTGGCAAGCAGCCTGGCTGTGATGGTGCTGTGCAGGGACTGACAGCCCCAGGGGCTGAGGGGAGGTGCTGTACCATGGGTAGTTGGGGGAAGACCCAGGGGGACACCTGCCAGTGCCCCCAGGACCCTAATAGAATGCTCTACCAGATTTATCCTCTGATGTGGCACCCTCAGGGCTTCCTAGTGACTGTCTTGATGAGGGCCCTTCCCACAAAGCCTCTGCTCCATGGGGAGTCAGGGGCAGGTGCTTTTCTCAGCTTGCTGGGAGACAGGAGTTGACTCAGAGCTTTTCAGCTCCCTGAAGTGTTTTGAGAACATGAATTCTATCAGCGCACCCTAAAAGCACACCAGCTGTGTTGTTTAAGTATTAAGTTTGGGGCCTGACAAATTTAGTGCTGAGAACCTTCCAAGTTATCTTCCTGGCTTAACACAGTCACCTGTGTTTGAATGTGGACATGGCAGCCCTCCACTGCTGCTGCTTCCCCCACATCCCCCTCATCACCCGGTAGGGTCCAGACGAGCTGTTACCTGCAACGGGCACCTCTTCACCATCAGCTCTGCAGGTGCTGAGACAAAATCACTCCTGCTGAGACAGGCTGCAACATCAGGATGGATCAAGTGGATGAGGTGGGCTGCATGGCATGTCTGTGTTACTTTGTTTGCTCTTGTCAAAGATTCTTTAGGGGTTTCCCATCCTCATCATTGGCTGAGCTTTTAAAAGTGCTCTGGTGTTTTAAAGGCTTTGGCTGCTGAGGAGATTTGTACCTCCTCTTTGTGTTGCTCACTTTCTTATATGATGAGTTTGCTCTGTAATGGCAGTTAACAGGTATGCAGCAATCTGCATAAAGGCAGAAAGACAAATGTAGACTGAAAATGCACCAGAGAAGTGGTTGGAGCTACCAGCCGATTTCACTGCATCACACAGCTAAGACAGAAGACTTGAAAGAATACATGGCCACTTTACTTGGCATAACATTACCAACGCTGTGCCTGCAGCTGTACTGCATGTAACAGTACCCTCGATGTGTGCCACAGGGAAGTGTAAAGCCAGGAATCCCATTTCATTTGTGTATTTTATGCTTCTGTTATTTTCCAAAGAACATTGAGGGTTATTTTCTTTTTAATTGTAAACCTTTTGGATACAGTCAAAGACTCCAAACAAAATTCTTTTGTATATCCCACTGCTGCTGCTGGGCTCTGTGGCCTTGGTGTCACATTCAACCTCTTTATGATTCAGTTCTGCATTTCCATTCTTCACAGGGCTGTTACAGTGCTTAACTAATTAATGTCTTTACATTGTTTCATGTCCTTGAGCAGACAGAAATATAAAGCTACAAAAATTCAGGCAAATAATGGTCTTTCAGGCCTGTTGAATTGCTGTTTCAACTTGTAGTCGCAAAACCGAGTTGCCAAAGTGAGAAGATGCAATGAAGAAAGTATCTTCAAAAGTGTTATCTTTTCTTCCTCCCTACAGATGAAATGGTCCATTATTTTACTTCCTGAGTTGGAAACTGTATTATTTTATGTTTCCAGTTCTTCTCCAAAACCTTTTAAGGAGTTGTTATTCCAGAAGCAAGATGATAATGGGAAAAGAAAAGAAATATTTCTCCCCAAAATCATAAATCTGAGGATGGTCTGGGTGACAATTTCTCTGTGAGCTAAAACATAAAGGTTAAATATTTTCCAAGACTCATTGTTCCATTAATTGCTACTATTCTAGGGCAGAGTTTTTTTCCAACTTGTCTTTGGAATTGTGGTTTATGTTTAGCATCTATGCTGTAATGCAATCACAATAATAAGCTACAGTATTTTTGTTTTTTAAGTGAGCCAGTGTGTCTGTGAATTTTTCCCATCTAGTTCATGATTCATTCACTGAGTTCAAAAATAGCAGCAACGGGAAAGATCTGAACTGATTTTGAATGATTTTTGACAGATTTATAATGTATTTTCAGGGATTCAAAAAATAAAGACAGAAACTGCTTTTGGAGGGTAAATGATTTGTTGAAAGTTATTTACTCATCTCTAACTAATTATGATAAACTTTTTTACTAATGGAAATGGAAATTCAAATATTTAACATTTTTGTGAATAATTTTAAAACTTGTGATACACAAGTTCAGTTATTGTGCAGTTAGTTACTATGGATACTTGGTTTGCAAAATGTGTGGCTTTATGGCTAAATTTCTGCCAAAGGCTGTATTGTTAAATAGCATGTCTTTTTTTAGACAAACACATGAAGTACCATGAGGGCATGTTTATGGTCATGTATGCATGTCTGGCACTGGGAAGTTTGAGTAAATAGCAGTGAGCTTTATTTTGCAATCATTTCTTAGATTGTCCTAGAGCAGATTTGTCACATTATATAAATAGGACTTTTTAAATACTGGCTTTTATGTAAAAGTTCAATTATTATTTTTGTGTTGACCAAAAGGAATCCCTACTTTTATCTCCCCTCACACCAGTACTAATGCAGCTCTCCTAAAGTCCAGTCAGCTTTCCGGCCCATTGCTCTTGCTTCCCAGCCTCATGGAAGAGTGGTGGTACAAACAAGTTGACCTTTAGGTATCAATACTAACTGTGCTACACTCTCTTTCTCAATTTAATGTTTCCTCTCAGAAAAGACTTCAGCATTCAATTAATTAAGTATAGTAAAATATTACTTGGTGAGATGTTTTCCAGTAAGCAACATGTAAAAAAAGCTGTTCCCCACAGTGGTTATGGACATATTTCTACCCAATGGCCAGATTCTGCATGAAAATCACATGTCAAAGAAAAAAAAAGAGTTTAAAATTAAAATTACCTTCTTAGCAGTCTGCAGGGTCTTTAGACATAGTAAGACACAACTAATTACAACTGGAAGAGCAATACTCAAGTGAATGGATGAACCATTTGTGGGTCATGGGACATGGCAGCAGTGACCTGTGAGCAGTAACCCATGAGCCATTCTTCTGAGTTAGTCAGAAAGCTCAGCTGGAGGCAGAACTCTCTGGGGTCTCTCTCAAAAAAAGAGCAAAGAAGCAAGATCTATTTCTCCATCATCAGATGTCCGACTAGTTTGTCCAAAGTTAGGTTACAATCTTAGAAAAACTTCTTACTCATAACAGAAGATAATCATCATTCATTCAAGGTATCCATAGTGATTAATTCAATCATTTCTACAATACAATAACTGAAAGCGCAGTCCCCATGTGAGGTGTAACTGGGTGAGAAGGTGTAGGTGGATGGACACTAGTGCAGTCCCCTTTACAAGGCAAGGCATGTGATTTGTGCTGCAGCAATTGTCCTGCAGGTAAAGGCCTCCTTAGTTAACAAGAGGCAGTTTTTGTGAATTGATGAGCATGGCTTGGAGTCAGGGACCTTGAGATCCACAGGTGGGTGAAGCTTCAGCTCCGCATTCACGTCCAGAGGCAACCACTGCTGCTGGCTGTCCTTTGCCACACTGGCACCTTTGAGAGCAGGCCAGCAGGTGCTTACAGGCAAGTACCGTGTCAGTAAAAAATGGGAGAAAGCAAAGATATTTGGCATTTGAAAACATGGTATTTTAAATTCTTCTTAGATGGCATAAAGCTTACAATTTTATGATTTCACACAGATCATTTGTATTTGAGATGAATGGCCAAAAGTAGCACGGCATGTAAGATACTCTAAAAAACATTTTCATTGTATCTTAAATGGGAATTAATGTAGCAAATTGCTCTCTTCTGTTATAACATGTAAAAAAGAGAATTATTTCCACATTGGTTGGTGAGAAAAGGTATTAGTTTACTTTGTTCTTGTGCAGCTCTCATCACAAGAGCTGACAGTCAATGAGACCTTACCTAGTGTGATTTTCTAAGTTTTGTTTTAAATTCATATTCTATTATGAATGGATCCTTAGAGTGAAGTGTCTTGGGTTTAGGAAATACTTTTTAGGTTTTGTCATTCTACTACTGAAAATGTGGTAATTTAAAAGTAAAATTTTAAAAGGCAGTCAAATCAGATAAGAAAAAAGGCCCAGATGAAAGGAAAATATTCTCCTAAATGGTAAGTGCTTAAATAATCATAGCCAGAATTTTGAATTTTAAGGGATTTAATTCATCAAGGGAGAATGCAGTTTGGCATGGTTGTTGGCATTAGGCTGGGATAAACCCCATATGAATGTAGAGAAGAGTCAGTATCAAAATGCAAATTGTGAGGAGAACTACAACTGTAGGTTTGAATAAGCTTGTGCTTTGCGGTTCATATTTCCTATCTGATTTAGCACTTTGTTGAGTTCTGTGATGTTTTTAAGAGAGCTTTGAGTTTTCATTTGGGGTGGAGGGGAGGAATTCCTTAGGATCCATGAGTATTGTTCTGACCAAAATTTAGTGTGTTCTTTCCTGTTATCCTGGGTTTTGTCAGTTGTGATAGAATTGCCAGCTGCTCTTTGTTGCTTGCTGAAATCCCTTTGTCTAGCTGGTTTGCTTCTCTTGCTGATATGTATAGATCTAGTTTGTGCAAAAAAAAAAAGATAAAAAGCTCAAACTAAAGAGTATGAAAACTGTAGATAAAGATTTGCTGAGAGCAGAACTGCATATCAGAAAATAAAATAACATGGAGCACTGGGAAGGTGTTGTGAATTAAAGGGGTATTTTGTAAATCTGTAGTTTGTTTTGTAAGGCCACGCACGTCATATCAGCCAGTTTTCTTGCTTGAAATATATAACACACCACCGCTTTCTCAAACTTGTGAATGTTGGGACTTGGAACTTTAGAGATGGTTTCTATTCTCAAAGTTTCTTAAATCATGAATCTGGGATAGAAAAATAATGGAATTGTCTTTAAAATTGTAAGATAAAGAAAATGAAATTAAAGCATATCATGTGTCAGCTTTCTAGGGTGTACTTCTGATATTTATTTTCTTGGTCTGCATATAAGGCAGAAGATGATACAACTTATAAAGAAATTTTTACTCTTGTAGTAGGCAAAAGTGTCACTTTCACATGAAAGAATACATGGTTATGACAGTTACTTTGTAAATGGCAGTATGTCATTTGAATGCTGGGAAAGCCATTTTTGATAAATGCAAAGTTTCAGTGCCTTTCAAACTAGGGTGGGAAAAAAAAGAAACAAAATGCATGTTATTTTTTAAAATATTTCCTCAGCTTTCAAGTTTGACTAGTCAGGTTATTTAAAAATATCATCACACCTACCATCTGGGTATTTTTAAATTCTGTCTTTTTATTTTAGTATTTGATGTGAACTTGAGTCATTTGTGATGAAGAGTTTAGGTTAACAATTAAGTAGCCCAAAGTTTGCAGATGTTTAATGGCAAGGATTTGGTTTTTTTTCCTGAAATGTACAGAATTTTAATTTCATTTCAATTCTCACAGAAATCTTAATTCTAGTTCAAGTTGTGAACTTTCTTCCTACCTAACTTTTGATTTGTGTAACTCATCTAATGCCGCTGAAGTCACAATACATTAATTGAAAATTTTGCACTCTTCTTTCTGTTACAAACTTTAAAAAACCCCAACATGTGGAGTCTAAACAAGGACAAGTGATTAAGGATTGGATCATTTTTGCTAAAATCATGTTTTTTAGAGGCTGACAGATTCTGTTCCTGATTAGTTAATCTTGTTGAGGTGGGGAAAGTCTTCTTCATCACAGAAATGCTCTTAGGAGGTTTCTTTGCTGGTGAGTTTGTGGAAGGGCAAAGGTGAAGGAGTGAGGAGAAAATTCTTTCGCTAACACAAGTATTTCCTGTAGACAGCAATTACATACAGGTCTGTGAACTTTAGTTAGCTGCCCACAAGTATGTGAACTGGGAGCTAAATGTAGTGTTTGTCTAACCTTCTTTTATTTCTATAAAAATAGAAATAAAAAATAATTTCTATGGAGACTTTTCAAAATTAAATATGTTATTTTTCTTTACAAGTGAAAGATCAAATCATGCAGTTATTTGACCATTTTCTCACTGATTTACAGTCTGTATACCACAAAAGAGTTTAAGTGGGAATTTGGTTTTCTCCTGACTTTTTGTGCAACCTATGATTCTAGCTGTGCTTTTAAAAGCTTCTCTATATGTAACTGGTTTACAGCTCTCTTGTCAGCGCATTGTTTGATGTCTGTTGACTAGGAGTTCTCTCTTTTAATTTATGAGCTTATTTTGGAGTAAGTCATTGTATTTTCTTTACTTTGTGGCTTGTACTCAAATGAGAGTATAGCTTAATGTTGCGTTCAGATATTGTGGGTTTTTTCCTAACTAGTAACAGCATATAGAAAATCTGTATATCGACTACTAATAATCTGGCACAAGTAAAGAAAAATGCTATTTCAAAGGAAGATCTATTAATTTCTAGGTAGAACAGTTATTAATCTGCTCTACTGAAGTAATGGCACTTCTGCTAAGGAATCTTGATGTATGGGATGGCAATCTTCCCTCTAGTAGTTTCTGGGCTAGAGGCATTGTGGGTGCCATAAGCCTTGTTCCCATGTAACCACCCAAAATATGTCCATGATTCCTTGTCTTGGGGAAACAACACATGGGATTTCTCCATGGGCTGCAGGTTTCGTTGCCAGGAGCTTGCTCCAATGTGAGCTTCCCACGGGGTCACAGCGTCCACCTGCTCTGGGTCCTCCACGGGCTGATGGGCTCTCCCCATCATCATCCATGGGCTGCAGGGGGTCAGCCTGCATCACGATAGTCTTCTCCACAGGTTACAGGGGAATCTTTCTCTCTGGTGCCTGAAGCACCTCATCCCCGCTTCCCCCCCTTCCCCACTCACTGACCTTTGTGTCTGCACAGCTTCCTACATCTTCTCACTCCCTTCTCTGGTGGCAAAATGCAGATGCTTGCATTTTTTTTTCTCCTAAATTTGATTCCCAGGGGTGCTGTGACTATTGCTGATGGGCTCAACAACTCTGGCCTTGAGCAGGATGGTGTTTACTCTCTGGGGCCTGCAGAGAGTTTCTAGCTGCTTCTTGCAGGAGCTACCCCTGCAGCCCCCCTTCTCCACCAGAACCCAGCCACACAAAACTAGAACACAAATGCACCCTGTGAATCCAAAGGAGTAGAGCAGGATTATTTTTTTTTCCTGACAACTCCCCGTTACTTCCCAATATGGTCAAATACAGCACACAGTGCTAGCAAATCGTCCTTGGTATTGTTAGATACCATTGACTGACTGTGGTTTATCATCAAATAGTGTTGTCCAAGAATGTCAGACAATTTTAGGAAAGAAAATGAGTGGCATCAGCATGAAAACTATCCCTCACTGTTAACTAGAAGTGTATGCTCTGCGTTGAGGCTAAATACATCCAATGTTATGGAATTCTGAAAATTAAATTATTTAAACTGTTTCCTGATCAGAGAAATGTTTGAAATACCCCCAAAAATAGAAATATTTTTTTAAAAAGCTGGCTGAAAACCTTCAAGGAATTGTTTTTTCAGAGGTACTAAGAATGCACACATCCAACAGAATCCAAAACCTCCTGGAATACTGAGTACTTGACTGAAATTACTGCTTTAGTTTTATTTTTTTATGTGCATCATATCTCATCTTTACCTTAAATGTAATATTGTTCTAGTTACATGTTCTGCCATATCCATATCCTGCTATTTTCTGATACGGTCATATTCATCCTTCTGTGCCAGCACACATGGTGCAGTCAGTTTTCCTTTTCAGTGAGAAAGAGCTCTAGAACTGTGGCCTGGATTTAACCATCTCTTCAGTGCCTTTAATAGGCAGTCACCCCTTTTTTTCCCCAAAGACCTCTCATTAAGGCAATTGGCTGAGGATTTCAAAACTCCTGGATTAAATATAGTGGGCTTTTTGTTTCACAGTTTTACTGTGTTTTGTTAAACTTCTAATTGCCACCTGGACTTAATATATTTGACAAATATCAGCTGGTACTCCACTCCTTTGGACTGGCCACAGGCAGTTCTCACCCATCTTGTGCGGAACACCCTCCATGGTACAGTAGCATCAGTCATCATACCTGACCACACCGTTCATGTGCGTCTTGTGGAAGGAAGAAGTACGGGCGAGTTCAAAAGTATTTCACAGGCATATGCTGCTAATCAAGTGCTAAAAACTTTAAAAGGGCACTATTTTATTTATGGAATTCTGTGTGAGTGCTTTGTGAACAGCTCATACAATTTTCAAATTCTACTTTTGCATGTCATTTAAATGACCCGCTCTCAGCAGATGTTTGGTCTGCTGACTATCTGCAAAACATAGTGCATGCTTCCTGTTGTTGCCTTACTTGCTGATTTCCAAAGGCCTTTAATGGAGAGAAAGGGGTTCAGACCATTGAAGATGATGTATCTTCAAGAGGATATGTCAGGCCCATTGATTTTTAGAAGTAGTAATGTCACCCAGTTTGAAAGGAACTAGTTTAAAAAAAATTATGTCTAAATAACTTAAATCCTTTTTTAAAAATATTTTTGCAATATATATTCCATTTTCAAAATACTGTAGTTTTATTTAAAAAGTGCTAGTAAAATATCTATAGGGAAAAGGCATAAGAAAAATGGAAGGAATTGGCAGTGATATCAATATTCTTTATGCCTCAATGTGTGAAGGAGCCTGAGATTTTGCTTTGTTAATGCAAACAAAGCAGATTGTAGTTAGCCTTCCTTTGCAGTGCTCATACAGGACTATGCTGTCATATGCTGGCACAAGTGGTTTCTCCTTCTTTTTTTCACCTTGCTTAAAAAAAACCCCACGTTAGGTTCAGTTCTAAAACTCATCAGTCATCTCTGGTTTAGGTTGTAACTCAAGTAGCAAAGTGAGACTAGAGCTCGATCAAAAAACCACATACTACTTTTGAAAAAAATATTAGAAAAAAGGATGTGTGTGCTCAAAGAGAAAATGTTTTACCATGTTTCTAAAGTTATCAAATGAATGCTTTTGTTGCCTTTTTCAGATGAATTTTCAAAATGAAACCTTTTAGTTCTGTTTTTTTCTGGAAGTCTTTAAGGTTTACAAATACTCATGCCATCACATTTTGAGGAGAAGTTTCAATGTTTTTCTACTCCTTTTTGAAATTTCCTCCTCTTCAAACTTCCTCAGCTTTTGTGCTTTCTGAAATTTTCTGGTGGAAACAATTTTAAAGAAATGATACGAAAAATGTTTTCCTTAGATTTTTGTTTTCCCCTCATCTCTCTGCTGCCCCACCCCCCACCCCCCATACCAAATAGAAAAAGTATTGTTGGGCATTAATGAAAAAGATAGGAGAGAGGCAATAATCCATTAAGTGAAACTAACACAGTCTGTGATCAATGAATTTCAGGAGATAAATACTCTTGAAGGTCTAGCTCAACAAGTGCCTTCAGAAGGAATAACAATTATATTGTAACTGTGAGTATAAAGTTGGCAAATGCTGAAACATTTAGGCTAGGTTTCATCTCCCCTAACTTTGTCTAGGAGTTAGGAACCTGGTGTGAGAAAATCATCTGGGTAACAGACCGAGATGACAGTAATTTATTCCACCTGTATTATTAGCCAAAGTTATAAAAGAATAATTCATTAACATTATGGGTTTGCCTATGTAATTTTCATACCAGCAACCACAGCTGAATCTAAAGCTATCTTTTCATATTAAGTTCAGTCTTTTATTTTTCTCATATTCCATTACAGATAGCTGTTTATCTGCGTTCTAACAAAATACCTATGACATATAGGAAGTCAGTTAACCACTCCTGGATGCCCACAAAGTTTGATCTCATTCAATAAACAAGTAGTTTATTTTCAATAGGCAACTATGCAGTGGCTGTTGAAATCAAGTTAATAACTCTGCCCCATTTCACAGGAGTGGAGTTACCAGTAGGAAAATGAGGATGAAGAGAAGGATGTCATGCCTCTACTGCACTTCAATTAATAATGCCAAATGCTGCAAGCATACTGTAATATGATACATTAGTGGCTTTGCAGTTCCCTCTCTCTGGTTCTTCTCCAGAAATAGATGCATTTCAGTTCTGTTCCAAAAAGCAGGGATAAAAATAATATTTGCAGAGCTGAGTAAAAGCTACAATTTCACCAAAGGAAGCATGAGACTCGCTGTCCATTGTCAGAGGAGAAATGTGTGAAAAAGGTGCCGACAGGTTGCACAAAATTCTTAATGGAAGTTAGACAAAACTTCATGGTACTTCATTTTAGCCAAACAGCAACGTTTTTGCAAGTTTCAGGCTTTAGCTTTTAAAGTTTCAAGTTTGTAACTACATTTTGCCCATAGCTAACATAACATTTGTCCTAGTAATGATGGCTTTGAAATTCTTAGTAATCAAATATATTTAGCTGCATAGCTAAATATTTTTATTTGAAAGATTGGAGAAGTATGTGTGGAGTTAAGAAGAGAGGAGGTAATTTGCCATGACCTATTTTCATTCCATTCCAATCAAAATTGCACCACTTAGTTAAGTGCTAAAAAGGGATGCCTGAAGCACACTTGCATTAAATCATCTGTTAATGTCAGGCCAAATTTATCTGGTCTACCCGCTTGTAGGTGGTGACAGCCCTCTGTGAGGGATACCTGTGTTCTGCACACCCGTCAGAAACTTTCCTGTGCTAGGATAACAAAGAAGGCCTGAGATATTGACAGTTGATATGAAGAAAGATCTCCAAAGACATAAGATGCAGAACTAAGAAAACAGTGGGAAATACACATCTTTGCTGTAACTGGCTCTGAAGCAATGGTAGTTTCTAATTTACTGATGTTTTGGCACAAGAGATGAATAGGATGAATTGTTCTTCAAGCAAAATTAAATAATTGCAAATTCAGTCATGGTGTGAAAGAAATGTAACTTCTCCAAATTTTGTGGTATTGCGGCAAAATCTGGCTTCTGAGCAAGTACCACAAACCATTAACTACTTGTCCTCTTTCCTTAGCCTGCAAATCTAAGCAAGATAAAGGTTTTCCACAGCCATTCTAATATGTTTAGATTTCTGTCTGGAACAAAACCATCAAAGAATGTTTTCTCAGTTTCATCAACTCCTTCTGATGTCTCCTTCATCTAGTTTTGTTTCTGTGGTTCCTATGGAAGTTAGTAGATAGGTCCCAAGTACTATGCAATGTAGAGTTGGATTCAGAATTCCTGATTTAATAAAACTTACATGCACGTATATATAAGCCACAGAGGTCTAGTTTGCAAATGTGCCTTGTAACAAGGCTCCTTTCAGCACAGCATTCTGGTGGTAGGCACCTTCCCATCTTGTCCCACCTCCTCTCTACCTCTCTAATACTTTTTCCAGTGGACAGTGCTGAGGTTTCAGTGAGATCTGCCTCCCTGGGAAGCCCTGGTGTTGTGGACTGTGGCCATGAGCTGCTGAGTGAAATACGTTCAAAACAGGGGCTTGGCAGGTCTGTCACGGCTGTGGCATACTGTGCATTTACAGTTGAGCACTGTTGCTGTGCTTAGCACTGTTGCTCTAGCTCTTCATGTGCCAAATGAAGGCATTAGCAGATTTCAGATCTATCAGCCATCTGTGCCTGGTATCTGTTCATCCTTGAGTGGGAAAAGAATATGAATGTGGAGCTGTAGTGGGATGTTGTGCTAGAAGGTCTCTGGGGCATGTCTTGGTCATTTGAATTGTTGTGCCACTCACATAGTATTTACTGCTGACCCTTTCCTCCTGGCTAATGTTTGAGTCTCTTGAGAAGCCTGTTAACAGGAGAACTGGTTGCAGCATCTCTTGTTAAATATTTACCAGTGACCAGGAATACCCAGCCAGCTTTGGTGTGAATGAGAAACTTAATAATCCATGAAGGGTTTTTTTTAAATATCTTTAATTTACATTAGATTGAGTTCATAAATTAGGGGGAAAGTGTTAACTATGGTTTTCTTCCTGGTGTTGGGTTAGAATACACCAGCTGTGACATGCCATTTATAAAGACGTCAGAAGTCATTGTATATCAAAGCTGAAAAGAAGACTGACCCTTTCAATCCAGTATACCCTTTGGTTGTCCTTCTTGTGAGGGTTTTTTATGCATTTTGTAAGAGCTGCCTCACTGGTTTGCAGGAACGCATAGGAATGCACAAGGACATGTGGAAACAAAATGATTGATTATTAGTCCTGGTATTTGCAATTCGATTTGTGCAGCAAAAGTTGGACATTAATGATTTGTTTTCTTCCCCTTATTCTCCTATTGGCAGGTTTCATTGTCTTAATGTGCAGAATTCTAAATCTGGAATGTGTTGCTATCAAGTCTGAGTCTGCTTTATTTGACCCAAATCCAAATCTGTAGTATAAAGCGATATGAAAGAAGTCTGAACTGAAAGTAAATTCAACTCAGTATGTTGCCAAACTGAAGCCTTTACCCTGTCAAATGCAAATACCAAAATAAATCTTATACACTGTCCACTAGACTTGTGGGTCTGGCACAGAGAGATTGCTCAGACCACAGTTCCAGATGTCTTGAGAAGAGAGACCTCCTTGCGAGGTAAATTTACAGTGTTTTCATGTGTCACTCACAGAGGAAATGGAATTTAACACGTTGCAGTAATTTTGTTTGCTGTTAAAGTATGCCTGAGAGTAATGGTCAGCTGGTAAAGCTGGTTTACTCTCTATGTTTACCAGTCTGGGAAAAATGAAGTCTTCTACTTAGGTTACCTTACTCACTACAGGATGCCTCTCTTAGATGTGTGCAGTCTTTTAAAAGAACAAATCTCTTCATTTCAATCAGTCAGTTGATAGAATATTGTTTGTTGTGTGAAATAGCAGTTCCTTTTAAAAGGAGGTTTGAAAAGTCTGTCACTCTCCCTGAGAGTTTTCCCTTGATTCTCGTGCTGAGAGATGTGTTATTTCAGAAATTTCAGAAATGGCAAGGAATTTGAATTTGTGACTTTGAAGTTCTGAAATATGGTGGCATTTTCCCTTATTTGTGAGCGTAATAAACTCTGTGAGTACTCTGTTCTGTCTCTGCATGTGGATATGCAGTTTTCATGCTGGACAAGCTGGACAACAGCACAAAGCAAATAGCTGAGATAAATGATTCTGCAGGAGTTAAGATGAGCAAGGGCATAGCCTTGTAAGTAGGAATCCGTTTCTTGAAGTGCAAGATTGCTGAGAATTATTTAATCTTTCTTATTTTAAAATCTGGGATCACACAGAATCAGAACCTGATTGTAAGGCGTCAGATGGGGCAGGTAAGGTAGAAAAAAGACAAAAGCTGAGAAAACTGAAAGAAATATTAGGATGCATGAGAAACAGGTTGGTTGTTTTGCCTTGCTTCCCCCTCCCCCCCTTAGAAATGGAGTTAGTTAACTTCCAGCCCCAATACGTTTTGCTTTTGGGGCCTGGAACAAGATGATCTTTAATGTTTTTTCCAACCTGGGCCATTCTATGATTATATCATGATCTTGCCTCAGGAACTTGTAACTCAGCTGTGCCCTCCTGAAGCAGTGTTAGATACTCCAGATTTAACTGTTATTTGAGCTGTGTTTAAACATCTGTGAACTCTGGGAAACTAGGAAAATGGACTTTTCTTCAAGTCTTCTGTAAAAGAAATCCATTCTTTCCTTTGGTTCTTGGGAGTTGTGGTCTACAGCGTGAACTCTTGTTATGGATTTTTTTATTGAAATCTCAGAAGTCCTTTTGATAAGACTTATCTTTGAGATTTAAAACCTTTTAAAAGGTTGTATAAATAGAAATTTAGAAGAGATTAAGTAGAGACTTTGTAAGAAATTTAAAAGAAATGAACCAATAACCCCATCCCCAGTTGACAGACCATGGAGATTTCATATTTGATACCTGTTACCAGCAGCTAACTGTCCCTAAAGGACTGTCGTTACATTAGAATTTTTCACGCTGTGAATCGTGAGATTGTCCTCCCATCACCACCATCTCAATTTCAATCTATCCACTTGCTGAAGACAGAAAGCAGCCTTAACCATGGTTACTATCTGTGGTACACTTTATATGTGCATGGTTTTTTCATACTTGACTCTGAAGGGGCAGGTGGAGGTGCAAATTGTCTCCTAGGAGGTTAATCAAACCTTGGAACACCTGAAATTTCTTAAGCCTCTGGTAGAATTGAGAGTAAAATCAATTAGCTCAAAATTCACAGGAGCAATTAGAGTTCTGCGTATGTTTGCATACCTGAACATCTTTTTAGATCTGTCTATGTGTGCTTTGGATTTCCAGTATCATATCTGAAACTGTAAAAACTTAGAAATTTGGTGGCATTTCACTACCTCCCTGGGACATTGAGATGCAACTGTATACTGTGAAAATACCTAAACCAGAGAGGTAAAAAAGTGCCTCATGGCAAACTGCTCTTGAAAGATGCTCTTGATGTCTGAATCTCAGAGCATCCATGTTTTTATTCGCATATATCCTGGTACAAAAAGCTAATGTTTGTTTATGAAAAGGAAAAAGTAAAACTATTGTGTCTTCTGTGTGTAAAACTTTTTCCACATAATAGAATACACACATATTATTTCACATAATAGAAAATGATGAAACAAACTCCATAACTTTGCAATGGTCAACATTCAATATTGTTAATATAAACAGTTTTATTCTGATAATAGGGGATTTGCAAGGAAGAGGGATTCATTTAGTTCTAAGAAATGTTTGACCTCTGCTACTTCATAATCCATTAGAGAGAGATGAGGTGCTCATACACTGGTTTTCTTTCTCTTTTACCTGGAAGGCATTATTTTTTCAATAAATACCAAAATCAAGTCAATATTTTTAGGACCAAGATAATTGCCACTTTAAATGGACTAATCTTTGCTCAGAAGTTGTCTGACACTTTATATCCAACGCCAGCAGGAAAGAAATAATTAAGATGTATGCTTTTGGTAATTGATCAGGAACATTTGAATGGCTTACATAAATAATAGACTAATCAAAGTATTGTCTAACCGTTTAAAAAAACACATGCCCTACTGCATGTACATTTATTTAAATTAACGTTGCTGTCAGAATTTATGAGAAATTTTGAAAGAGGATTTCATTTTCACCTTATGGTTAATGCTCTCATAAATAATAATTTGTCAATTTATAGGATAAGATATACTGTTAAATTGTACAGTGTGTCTTTTTAAAATAGAGGTGTGCATTTACTGTTCTGGGTAATTACTCTATAGATAAAACTACAACTTTCAAACCTCATTTTCACGTCTGCCAAATCCTACTCTAACTCATTTTCTGTTCTAACGAGAATTAATGATATTAGTAATCTAATGTTATTCAGAAGAGACTTGGGACTTTTCTCATGTATGCAGTATCATGCCGTGTTTTTCTACATAAAATATTTTCTCAGTATGTCATTTATAACTGACCAACAGATTATATAAAACAAACAAAGAAAAAAGTGAATCAAGCTGTTAAAAAAAAAAAAATCAGGTATTTTTAAAATTCATTAGGAATTGTGTTTTGGTTGTTCTTTAAGTTCTTGAAAATGTAGAAACTGCTGATCAGTCTTGGAGTTCAACACCTAGAAGCTTCAGTCTAATAGTTTTGGGTAGGGGTATATCTACTCACAAGCAACATCCATTCTTCTCCACTCTATTTAAAATCTCTTTAGCTTTGCATGATTCTAAGAGGAAAGACTACACCATCAATCTGAATATTTGAAATTAAACAAAAGCTTGTATTTCTCTTGAATGGTAATTTGCACATGCCTTTTTGTGTGATCTTTTCCCTGCAAACCATTCCCGTAACATGAAACATATGCTGTTGCACAGCCTTTGTAATTATTTATGTCCATATCATACTGCCACAATCAGGGTTGCTATTTACTTCAGAACTGTCCCATATATATTCTTTCAGCTCTGCAGGTCCTTGCTAAAAGGTACTGCGACAGCCTGGCATCAGCAGAGCCCTCTCACAGAAACATCCTTTCTTTTCATCAGCAGTCATTGTCATCTGCTACATTGTCTATGGGCTGAACTTCTCAGGCTCTGTGTAGAGTGGGTTTTTTCTTCATGCGCACACCCTCACACACACAGACAGGAAAGTGGGGCCTCTGCATGTGTTTAACCTCACATTTTTGCAGGATACTAATATTTCTGCTTTTAATTGACTGTAGTTTTACAGGAGAGTGTGTCCCAGATGTGATTGCTGTAAAATGAAAGAGCACCAGTGTTGGGCTTGAATGTTTCCCGTCCAATTACCAGTTGCCCCTTCATTTTATTTTGAAAGTTTTTTTTTTTCACTTGAGTATGGGGTTTCCAAAGGATTCTGGTAATCCTGGATTTTTTCCCTTGTTTTTACAGGTGACCTGTAACTGTTTCTCCATCAGCAATGGAGAGATGCAGGATGTTGGTGTTGGCCTGTATCCCAGGTACTGTGGACACTGTTTCATTCACTGGCAAAATCTGTGTAAGAGATTTTTTTTTTCTTTCCCTTTTTTCCTAGGTAGCTGTTGGGATCATCAAAGCAGAAGGTAACATGTCAAAAGGAGAAACTGGGAAATGCAAATAAATTAAACCAGAATAAAAATACGTGATCAAGTCGAAAGTTTCCTAATAGTCTTGATTACAGAGTTAAACCAGTTTAAATAGGATACATCTTTATATTTTATTTTTAAACTAGTGGTAGTCTTTTCTTAGTAAGAATAAATTCTGACATCAAAAATGTGACTGAGAGAAAACCTGTCCAGCATTGCTTTAGAATACAGAGGTTTTCTAGCCAAGAGACTTCTGAACTGGCAGTTAAAAGATTGAAGACATTTATTAGTAAATTTCCATAACTAAAGTGAAAAGATAAGCCCCTTGAGAGATGTATGTTAATATTTAAACCGTTTCTTACATCTGTTAGGTAAGAAGTGTCTACCAGGGAAATCATTGCTTTCATAGAATGTTACCTGTAATTATTAATGTGGTAAATTAGTATATATGGTTTTAAATGATGTTTTACCATCTCAATATTTTGTTAATGCATGTTGTCAATACCTCAGTGGGCCTGTCATTCAGGCCATATTCTCAATACCTCAGTGGGCCTGTCATTTCTTTTTCTACTAATGTCACACACATAAGAATCAACTAAGGACACTTAATATCTTGAGACCTGCTTTGTAGTATATCTATGGGAAAGGTGGTCAGGAGGATGTGGGAATTAGTGTTATGGAAAGTACAGAGCTTTCATTTTATTTCATTGCAGAGTGGAAAAATATCCTTCTAAATACTTGGGAAAAATGGAACATTATTTTTGAGCATTAATACTAGTAAAATGTTTTCTTTTGGTTGGAAAAAGCCCCTTATCAGGAAGAAAGTGGCTATCTATGGTCTGTGATAATTAAATGCCAAGGGATGCAAGATATTCTTTCCCAAGTATGTTCAGAGCAGTTTGAGTTTTGCTGTAGCAAATCACTCTGAGCTGGGAAAATTGTGAGCTTAAATCTGTGGTTTCCAAATCCTAGGCCAATGTCCTTCCCGATGATTTCATATGCTTTTTAGATCAAATGGGCATCAAAACCACTACTGTTACCATGAGATGAAATTTGATTAAAAGTGCTTTGGTTAGTCTCATTAAAAGATTGCATATTCTGGTATGGCTTAATAGCTTCAGCATCCCAATATATTTTAAAATAGATGTGGAGGTACATTGTGAGGCCAGAAGGAATATCAAAAGAGTGGGGCTCTTGTTGATAGCTCCTTTAGGAGTCAAGAACTGAGGCAACATGGTTTGTAGGGCTCTGACTTTTGACATCATCTTTTTTGCCAACAGCTGAGCTTTTGAGAAAGCAAATAAAAGCACCTAGGAGCTGAATCAGCCAACCTGGCTATGTCAGAATTGGACTTTCAGGGCTCATTCCCACAGGGGAAAACCCATCAGCCCCATGCCTGCTACAGGACTGATGTTGGCCTGGCAAAGTCAGTTCTTTCTCAACCAGTGAAACACAGGTCTCAAAAGTGTATAGTTGATGTTCTGAACAGTGTCCTTCGAAAAAGAGGGAAGGGCATGCCTGTGTCAGGAAATCCACCGACATGTGTGTCTCTTGGGGTTGGCTGTATCTCCCCACTGTACTGTGTTGCTTCAGTTGTCACATACCACAAGAACAGAGGCTGAACCAAAATGTGTGTAACAGAGGCAATAGCTGTATCTCTTCTTTCAGCTCTATACATCAAGTATACTGTGGTTTTGGGACATGGTATATTCCATTTTCTACTTCCAATGAAAGGTTGCAAGTTGATTGCTGGCCCCTTTGTGCTCCAGCAAGGGTCAAGGTAACTGATAAGGTTAGTGCCCTGAAACTGAGCAGCAGCAGCACAAATGAAGCACACTCACAAGGTACTAACCTTTTGCTCTGAATTGTCCAGGTTGCCTTGTTCCCTGTTTGCCTGCTTTGCCCTCTCCCCTGAGTCAGGCCCCTCAGAGAGCTGCTGGGAGGCCATTGCCTCCCTCCCACCCTGAGTACACAGAAGGAAGAAACACATGAAGAGATTCAGGCATGGCTCCTATTAGCAACGAATATAAATCTTCTAAGGATTAATTTTTTCTCCCCTAACTGGGAGCAGCTGATTTACCAAGGATTTTATTTGTTTCAGAACATAATTGCTTATTGCTTTATACTTCAGATGTAATTGTGTTAGCTACTTTTAAATGATTAAACAGGAATGGCAGTGGAGGCTCCTCTGTAAAGTTCTTTCTCTCTCTTTCTCCCCCTCTGACACCCCTCTTAGCATGTCTTTACTGAACCACAGCTGTGACCCAAACTGCGTGATTGTTTTTGAAGGATACCAGCTTTTACTTCGCTCCATCCGAGAGATCCAGATTGGTGAAGAGGTAATTAACTTGTCCTCCCTTCCATCACAGACACCTGCAACAATGACATTTCCCTAAATAAATTCCAGACTGCAGGGCCACTGGCTTAATATTTTGATGATATATTGATGCCACTTTCTAGCACATAGCTATCAGGGGGAAAATGATAAATAGAATCATCTCTTCACACTGCCTGGGCCCCATAATCATTACTTCTCATAAATCACTAGCAGTCTTGATAAATTCTTGTTCCTCCTTTCCTCCTCTAGGCACTTCATTTAGTTTGTATTTGAACGTCTTTGCTCTAATGGAAACACAATATTTCTGTGTGGAATTCAGTGTTCACTAAGTCATTGCAACAATAAGCATTTGTCAGTCTGCAACCATACTGCTGTAGTAAACCTTTCATTGACAGTGAAAATAGCAAGACAAGGTTTGTTGTCTTGTCCATTTCATTAGAAAAGACTCCAAAATCTCCCTTTCAAGAGATTTCTGATTTGATCTAAGGTGTTCTTTGCTTTGTTTTTATTACAGAGTTTGTATTACTTTGAAAATAATAATTTGCAGTTAGGGAAGCATTTTAAAGTAAATGTCTTTAGCATCAATGCAATATTGAATTTGCACAGTAAGGTCCACAAAGACATGTATATGCATAACTTCACACACACCAATGACCTATGCAGTCCTAGTGTCTGTCATGTCAAAATCATGACCTCACATAAATATAGTTTATGCCTCTCCTTCAAACTCTGGGATGATCAAGAGCATACATATTCTAATTTAGAAGTAGTAACTCTTCCTCCCTATGAAGTCTTTACTTTTTAAAAGTATCCTTTCTCTAAGGTAGTAGGCCATCAAAATAAGTAAATTGTAAAATATGTTTTTAGGCAAAATATTGTGGAGAAACAACAGAAATTTTTTTGCATAGTTACCTTTTTGCCAAGAGAAGTCTTTCAAGATGCAATATGATTCTGTGGAGCTATGAAGTGTAGGCATCTTTCAGTCTGGAATTATTGTTCAAGCCAAATTATTATTTTCTTCCATTTTATCCATATATCCTAATTTTCCTCTTGGCTTTCCAATCCACCAAGATGGATTGTTTATTTATGTGGATATATTTTTCTAGGTAAATTTTATAAAGCAATTCTTTGTAACAAGTAGCTTTTACAAGGGTGTTCAAGGATGTCAGGTGACCCTGGGTAGTTCTGGAGTGAGAAGTGAAGTAGAATTTGCGTGCAGGCATGACCACTGTGCAGGTTCTGCTGTGGCTGTGAATCTGTAACACAAATTTCAGATTCTGAGTTAGTGGTCTGTAACCCACAGAACTCTCTAGTTTAAAATCAATGGTGAAACAGATATGCTGTGAGGCATTAAGTAGAATTAATAAAGCAGGGCACCTAGGACCCATTTGTTTGCAGTGAGTTTGGTAGTTATGTGAATACAGACTAAAATAACCATACCTTATGCAGGCATACTATATTTACTAAAAATCTTTGCCTCCAAGAAAAGTCAAAATTTTCCAAATGCTTCAGGTTCTGGTGTCATTGTTGCAACTTTTACTTCTGGTTTTGGTACTGAAGGGAAAACTTACCTTAAGGAATATGTAAGATTACATATATAGATATAGATATATACACATATATATATGGAGAGGGTTCAGAGTATATATACATATTATATATTGGAGAGGGTTCAGAGGAGGGCCACGAAGACGATTAGAGGGCTGGAGCACCTCCCCTACAAAGAGAGGCTGAGGGAGCTGGGCTTGTTCAGCCTGGAGAAGAGAAGGCTGTGGGGACACCTCATTGCAGCCTTCCAGTACCTGAAGGGAGATTATAAGCAGGAGGGGATTTAACTTTTTAAAAGGATAGACAATGACAGGACAAGGGGGAATGGATTAAAGCTAAAGGAAGGAAGGTTTAAATTAGATATTAGGGGGAAGTTTTTTACAGAGAGAGTGGTGAGGTGCTGGAACAGGCTGCCCAGAGAAGTAGTGGATGCCCCGTCCCTGGAAGTGTTCAAGGCCAGGTTGGATGGAGCCCTGGGCAACCTTGTGTAGATCCAGGCCTGAGGTTGGTGGCCCTGCCTGTGGCAGGGGGGTTGGAGCTCCGTGATCCCTGGGGTCCCTTCCAACTCTTGCCATTCTATGATTCTGTGGTTCTATGATTCTATATATGTGTGTGTGTGTGCATATATATATACACTATATTAAAGCTGCTGCCCTCTTGATTTACCTGGAAATTAAAGTCTCAGTCTGAGTTACATGCTTCTTTGAATAAGGATGTGTTTAAGGAAAAAAATGGGCATAGGCGAGAAAGGGAAGATTAAAAAGCGAATATACGTTTAGTTCTATTATAGGAAGAGGAAGGAAATGAAAATGACTATGAGGGTATGTACTAGTCAGCAGTTTAATATTCTTTTCAACACTCTATTACTTTTTCCTCTTATAAAACTGCTGCCGCTTTCCATTTTGCGTTCTGCACGGTAGCTTTGGTACAACTGCTTTACACACTGTCTTACTGCTTGCCCGCAGCAGAGTGAGCTCAGTTTTCTTAATAGCCATGTGTTGAATTTACATACCTACAGACATGAGACTGCATTACCTGTTATGAGCTGACTTTTCACTTATATTACTGAAGTCATGATCTGAGCTAATGGGAGAGGAAATACATGCTAGGAATCTGGGTTTCACAGATAAATCAAGTGCTTTGAGGTGGTAAAATGAGCATAGGCTCAAGTCATAAGGCAGCAAGAAAACAATTCTCAGGAAAAAAATTGCCTTATCGCATTCAAATGTGCACTAGATTTAGACAGAATGAGACCCCCTATGTAATAATTAATAGAAAGTAAAGAAGCACCAAGATTTATTAGAAAAGAGAAGCTAAGTAGCACGTCAAGCTCAGATTAGTAGAAGAGGACTAAGGCTTCATTATACATGCAGAAAACTTGATGGGACTTCTGGACCATTGCCGGGAAGGTTGCAACCACTGTGATATGATGTCCTCACTAGGCCAGTGAGAAGTAAAAAATATTTTTACACATCTGTAGTGCTTTCTATCAGAGAACACTACTCTTGTCAAGGAGCTGTTGACCGCCTATACTCACGGGGAAAACACACATAAGCAGTTGAGGTGACTGGCCATTGTGGTCATCCCACAGTTGTATAAAGAGGGGAGCACCAGTACACCTGGTTTTACTTGTAAACCAGAAGAAGAGATACTATCATATTGGGTGTACCTTCTGCAGTGTGATGCAGATTTAATTGGGAATGAAATGTATGCCCTAACCACACTTTAAAGTACTCATGCTATATGCAGTAATTGTATTTATCAAGTCAGTGATAAAAAGTGTGCAAGATTATGAGAACCTCAAAAAGTTTTAAAGTCCTAATGATAGCTGGTTTGGTTCCATTTTAGGCTCATGTCTAGGCAAATTTTGTTGACTTTGCATATTTTTGACAGGAAGGCACGTGGCATTTATGTTTCTCTAATTGACTTTTGGTTTGAGCTTTGAAATTTGTTGAAATCCTAAGGCCAAAATTTTTTTGAGGCAGTAGAAAAATAAGACTCCTGAGACAGAAAATGCTTGCCTGAATCTTTATAGAATTAATGTGCTAAATTTGATGGCATTTTATATATGGAATTCCTAAAAATCCTGAGCAAAAATTCTTTAGTCCTGAAGCACTAAGACATCATGAGTCGTGAGTGTTATATTTTTTGTAGACATTTGTAGACATTGAAAGAAGGGACTCATTTTATGGTTCCCCAAGTTGAAGCTTTGACAAAATAAAGTGCATTGCAGGAATCATAACAAAATACTGAGTTGGCAAGATGGAGAAGTGTCTGGTCCCTAAATTTTGATTCAGAAATGAGATGTTCAGATTTATCTTTAGGGACATTATTTAGATATTATACTGATGTGATTCTATGGAATTACATGCGCTTTGAAATCAGAAAGTTACCATTTTAAACAAAACATACTACAAGGGATTTTGTCAATAAATGCTTTTGTTGATTTTTAAAATAACAGCTTTCATTTCTTTCAATGCTAGTATCCTGAATTCTAGTGCTTGACCAACTGGTAATCAACGTCACTAAATTCAATTGTTTTCTGTCCTCCATCTGGCATAAAGGGAATGAGGATAGAGAACAGAGGAGAGGACAGAAGTGAAAGGAAGACAAGGCTTGGTAGCAGCTATTGATTATACATAGATTGGGGGTTGAGGAGTCTAGAAAGGGTCTCCTAACACTCCCTAGACTCTGTCCCATGTTTTTGAGCATAACTGAGTCTAGTAGCAGGAAGACAGAATAGATTTTACTCTGTATGTATCTACTTAAAAGACTAAAAGACTTTCCAAATCTTGCTTCCAGCAGCTCAAAACAAATTACAACACATTTTTGCTCCTCAAGATAATGGTTGCTGTAGTGCTATTACAGCTTTTGTGATTTTTAGGTGATGTTACTTTCACAGTATACAAAGATTTAATTTTCTTGCACATTCTTCTTTGCAAAATAGAATTCTAAGTACTGTAGAGAAAAATAAGGAAGGATAAGGGTAAGGATTATAAGAAAGCAATAACTACTTACCTAGAGACCACTAGATCTTCAGTGTAAGGTAGCCTATCAGCTAGTTTACTTTCTCAAAAACGCAAACAGCATGCTCTGAAGAGGTCTTCATCATTTCCCTACCCTTAAGTAACCACTTTAAGCAGCATCAAGACATGTCACTGACTTTTTGTTAACTACTGTGTCTTCCTGGTGTTTTTCAGGCAGACATGAGCTCATTTTGCCTATTCTTCTATCAGAAGTTGTATAGCTAGGGATGGTTTAGTGCATAGTTCATGTCAGGTAGTCCTGCTGACAGACGAGATGTATGAGCTGAGGTCCAGTTCTGCTCCAAAATGTATGCATGGCTTCTCATCAGCTTCACTGTTCAGGTAGAGCAAACTTTCTGCAGGAAGTCACAGAGCAGACTATACTCTTGGAGAGCAACTAATTTTTAAAATTTATGCTAAATACAAATCATAGTTTTGTATGACCAGCAATGAAATTTATCTTTATGATAGATTTTGGCCAAGTTATGTAATATTTCTGTTACAATTCTGTGAGAGGTTTTATGTCTATATTTGACACATTACATTTTCAAAAGCAAATTTTTCCTGAAGTTGTGAGGCATCTTGGTTCATATATGCCAAAATTGAAAGAGCACAGACTGTTTATGACTTATGTAACTCTGTCTCAGGGACAGATTTTTGTACACCACCCTCCCTTAGACCCTGAGAACCATGATTACAAAACCAAGAAAACTCACTGTTTTCCCCTGCCGTTTGCATAAAATAATTGATTTTAAATTTCTACAGAAATGTCTGTACAAACAGCAGAATTACTATGGAAGCTTCTGTGTTACAAAAACCATAAATTAAGTCCACTACAGCATTGCAGTACCAGAAAATTGTGTCCACCTCATTTGGCAGATGTACAACATGAGAAACTAACCACCATACCTATAGTTAAAGAATTTCTGTGTTAAGAGTGAGAAGAGGGGCTCAGACAGTGCTGCATTTCTAAAGAGAAAGTCTTGAGAGTCAGTAAGTTTCACGGCTGTTAAATAATTCCCTGCCTTCATAAGTGTTATTTAATATATATTCTTGAGTTTGGGGGAAAAGATTTACTGCATTCTTTATAAGCGATGCAATAAAGAGGCAAGTTTTGGTCAGCTGAAATAACGTTTTAATTAATACCATACATCCCACATGCAAATACCATTAAGACAACCTTTGATAAATGGGCATATTTCCTAAATATGTACAAGTTAAATGAGCCTTGCATCTAATGAAGGAATCCAAAATTAAAACAAGTGTAGGAGAGAGACTTGAATACAGAATTTTTTATGTTTAAACGATTAAATGATTAGTATAGACTTAGTCACCGTAAGGTTGGTCATGTTTCTAAATATTCTAATTACATTTTCCCACTCAGTCTGCCAGCTAAAAACATTTTTTCACTTACAGATTTCTTCTGGCAGGACTGGGGCCTCTGACAGCAAGAGAAACTCTTAAGCTATTAAATCGGTCAATGGAGGTGTCAACGTGACAAAGCCTTTTGTCCTCCTCCTTCTGCCCTGTCATATAGCACATTGTTACGTGACTGTTCATATCCACAACTGCTTGGTACCCTCTGAAAAAAGAAATTACTGTTTCTGAACTTTTCCCTACTTCCACGGCTTCTGCAACATGGATACCAAAAAAAAAAAAAAGCCCAAAATGAAAAGTGAGAAAGAGACAAAGCCTGTAGGCTGAAGATAGATGAATTGTGTTCAGTGTTGGCTGTGGGTTTGTCTTGCAGTACTAGAACTGAACCCTGCCAAATGATGGGTTCAAGAGTAATTCAGGTTTTAAACTATTAAGTATTTTGGCAAAATATAGACTAACAAATCTCACATGAAATTTTTTTTTAAAGAAGGTTGCTACTGCCTTGCACTGTACCTGATTAAATCTCTTTTCCTCCTGGATGGCAACTGAACCTAAAGTCCAGCAGGACATGAGTCAGAACCAGTGATGTCTATGCAGAAGATAAGAGACAGGGAACATTCCTGTGTGCTGAATGATTTTGACAGAAAACACTTGAGAGTTGCAAGGAGACATGAAGATCAGAGGCTTGTGATGAGAGAGGGAAATTGGGCTTGGAATGGCTGAAAAAGCTGGAAACAGCTTTTTGGGAAGGAAGGGAGAGATCTTTCTTACCCACACCAGGGAGGATGCAGGGTAGGACCAGCTAGTGAAACAAAAAAAGGTCAGAGTTGGTGGGATCCTTGAAGATGGTTAAGAAATCAGAGTAGGGCAACAAGGACTGTTAACTTGGGAGAGCAAGAGCATTGGTGATCAAATATGGGGATCACAATGCATGCAGGACAGGCAGAAGGGAAGATCTGAGACTGACACGATGGCAAAATTGGTCCAAGGTGACAGGAGATAGGACAAGGGGAAATGGCACAAAGCTGTGCCAGGGCAGGTTTAGATTAGACATTAGAAAAAATATTTTCCCCGAAAGAGTTGTCAGGGCCTGGGACAGGCTGCCCAGGGACAGGATTGAGTCACCTTCCCTGGATGTGTTTAAAAAAAGAGTAGATGAGGTACTTAGGGATATGGTTTAGCTTATGATGAGATTAGTTGGACTTGATGATCTTCAAACATCTTTTCCAACCTTGTGATTCTGTGATTTAAGGAGTGAGAACTGAGAGCTGGAAACCAGGTTTAGATAACCAGGTGTGGAGAATAAGGCTGGGAAATGACAATCATGACCAGGGCAGGGGAGAGAGAATAAAAGGGACAGATTGAAGAGAATGGGGCAGAAGAAACAAAGCTTGGAGAAAAGAGTGGAAAAGAGATAGGAAAAACAAATTCCATCCATTCACTGAAGGAAGCTCAGAGGGAAGCCCACAGCTCTTGTGCAAATGTCTAGTACAGAGTGTTCTGCCATAGACCAAGAATGGTGAAACTAATTCTCTCTTGCCCCAGACATGCACAACCTGGGACAAAGCACACTATATAGAACAAAAAACCTAGGAAAGTTCTCACACTTTCTAACTTTTCATTATCTGTGGAACTTTAATTTTTCTCTTTCACTAATTATGCAGGCTTTATGCTTATGATCATTTTAAATGCTTGACTTCACCATCTCAGTAATCTTTTAATACAGTCCTCCTTCAATAAGTAATCAAATTACATTGTAATAATAAATGAAAATAAAAAAATGCAGACTTTTTTTAGTTGCTTGTTAATTGCTTGTTTAATTAGAGTACTCACTAATATACAAAATACAGGTTCTGACAATAGATTTCATAGTCATTACTACAAATTGGTCAGGTTTTCCTGTAATTTGTTTGAGTGGACTCTTATGATTTAACTGAGAACCATGTGAAAATTCTTCCAATTAGTTGAAGTGTCAAGGCTCAAGATGAAATAATGTGACCTGATTTTTTTTTTTTTAGCTCTGACCTCTTTGGAGTGTTTCAAAGTTGGGTGTATAGTATAATCACTCAGTAGTGTGAATGAGTGAATGCTGGTCTGAGTTGGACTGTTACTTTGTTCTATACTTTCCCTTATCATTAGTTGGTGGCTGTGCAGCACTTTAAACATGTGAAGAACTCTACAAGTGGTTAGCCCTGTAAAATTCCTTCTGACAGGCATCAAAGTGGACAAACTACAGACTCCACTGTAGTCTGTACAGAATGAGGACTTGAAAATAGCACATATCTAAGCATTTTCTTTTATCATCTTCATTTTTTTTCTTGTAAAAATTTCATCAACTATGACTACAATGCTTCTATGCTTCCTTGGTCACAAAGGAAACATCACAGAAATACTGAAGATGGATATGGCATAACAAGAGCTTTCCTCAGGCTTAAATGTATATTTAAAAGAAAGTAAGACCTGAGACAAAATTTTTGGAGATGGTTGTTGTACAACAATAGTGCTAAATACATACTTAAGCTTTGGAGCTAGGCAGAAAATAAGATTTCATGCCCATGGACTTCAGATATTGAGCTTCTATTTTCTTTCCTCTCTCTCTTCTCTCTCTCTCCTTTTTTCCTTCCAAATTAGAATAAAAATTTGAAATAGTTATAATTTGGGGGGCTGGAGGGGGTTGGATATTAAGAATTTAAATTAATATTTATCTGGAAATGTGAAAGAGTGCTTCTGCATAGAAATAATTTTTGTGCTTTTTTTGTTGCTGCTGTTTGTGATAGTGGTCAATTTCTTCTAGGAAATCACCTCTTCAGATAAAATTTAATTTTATGCTGGAAACTGTTGTATCCAAAAAATGTTACCTTAGCTATACATACACCCAATATATGTTGTGGGTTTTCTTGTAAAATATACCGACTCTGGTTTTGTATGTACTGCACACAGCTCACCATCAGCTATATTGAATCACTGATGCCCACCAGTGAACGCCAAAAGCAACTGATGCGCCAGTATTGCTTTGAATGTGACTGTCTTCTCTGCCAGAATCAAGAAAAGGTAGGTTATCTGAAGAAATTCCTTGCCAATGAAACAGAATTTTCTAAGGCAAATCAATAGCTTCTCTTCCTTTACATAATACTTATCTTTCACTACTTATTGAAAGACCTGAATAGAGAAGAAAATTACCTCTGTCCTCAGTGTTGTTTGTGTTGTGATGAAAGACAAACATTATAATGTTGACATGATAAGTAGAATTTCTTGGTAAAACATGCATTGTTCATAAAGCTGGGAACCACTTCTAGTTCCAAGATTTGGTTAATGTAATTTTGAGGTGACTCCTATAAGTACATTGTTGGAATGGAAGGACACAGGCTCTTGAGGTAGGACAGGCAAGAGAGATAAGAAGGGTGTATTGCACTCTATGTCAGTGACCACTTGGAGTGAATGGGTCTCTGTATGGGGCCCCCAAAATAAGAAGCACATGAAGCCTTTGGAGTGAGTCCAGACGAGGGCCATGGAGATGATTAGATGGCTGGACTATCCATCCTATGAAGACAGGCTGAGAGTTGGGCTTGTTCAGCAACGATAGGAGATGACTCCTGGAGAAGAGAAGGCTCCGGGGAGACCTTATAGCAGCCAGTACTTGAAGGAGGTCTACAGAAAAGATGGAGAGAGGGTGTTTATAAGGTCATGGAATGACAGGACAAGTGGTAATGGCTTGAAACTTAAGGCAGGTAGATTTAGGTTAGATATAAGGAAGAAATTCTCTACGAAGATGGCGAGGCACTGGCACAAGGTGCCCGGAGAAGCTGTGGCTGCCCCCTTCCCTGTCAGTGTTCAAGGGGCTTTAGGTAACCTGGTCTAATGGAGGGTGTCCGTGCCCATGGCAGGAGGCCTGGAACTGGATGATGTTTAAGGTCCCTTCCAACCCAAACCCAACTGTGATTCTATGAGGTGCAAGGATCTCTGAATGTGAGGGTTAACTTTACTTTAAGCTGAAAGGAAAGGATTTTTCTCTTCTATTCAGAAGAATAATCTTGGAACTTTAACTGAAGTCACTTCTCTGATACTACAGGAAGGCTGTACTTATAATAATGTTAAATTAATTCTGATGACCACCTGCATCAAGAATTTTCACAAACTACCAGACATATTCAGCAGTTGTTAGTGAGTGTGGTGAACCTCCTTGGGTGACTGACTGTAGCTTTTATACTCTCTTTCATAAATTCTTGGATTAGCAGGTCAATAGTTTAGTAGATAAAATTTTGTTCAGCGTGACCTTTTATAGGATTCAGTCTAGCCTGGTTTCATTATATTATGGGTTGCTTCATATTTATACATCCTGGCCAGAACAATATTGGCTCCAAGCCTGATGAGAGATTAAGTAGAATATGCAAAAGGAGGCTCGCTTCATAGCAGTTTATGCAGCTTGTCTCTCTAGTTATATGTACACTTGTTCTTGGTTTTGGATTGGAGTTTTTTTAGTGCCAGTCAAATACCATAGCTAAAAGTGTTTCTGGTAGATTAGAAATGGTAAGAAAAGTATTGATGGCAATGTGATTCCAAGGAGCATGATAGGATTCATCAAATAATTTCTGTACAGAAAAAATAATTTTTAAAAGTTTTAATTCTGTGTTGGGTAGGACAGGTGTGTGTGTGTGTGTGTTTAGTTTTGTTCAAGCCAAAGTACGCTTATTAAATACATCATCTATCCTTTGATTCATCAGTACCTAGTTTGAAAAAGAGAACACAGAATAGTTTCAGGCTTATGTCATAATGCTAAATTATTTCCTGTTCATGTGCAAAAGTTGTTGGCATTCTGTGCCTGACAAAGATTGCTGCACTGCTACTTGGAGGCAGTGAAGTGGAGACCTCTTTTTGTCTTTCTTTTAAAGATGGTCACTCAAGTGCCATAAAATCTTGGATTAGTTTTGGAGAATGTCATCCCCTCAGATTTAGTGACAATTAAGAAATATTAGTGGGCTAGTGCATCTTTACGGATCGCTTAGCCATTTGTGGAGAGGTAGACAAGTGATGTAAAGACTATTCAGGATGTGGAATGTTTTAAGAAAGAAGATCCACAGGCTGGAGTATACTCCACTGTATAAGTCAACATACATCAAGAAATGTTATAGTGAAGTGTGCATGTTGATTAAAGGAATAGTTTCATACACAGGTTAAAATTAATTACTTTTTTTTCCCCTCTTTGAAATATTTAGCTGTGGTTTGAATTCATCTTCTATAGATTTTTTTTGCCCATTGGCAAAATTCCCTGTGGGGGTGATATATTGCAAAATGTTTGGAAAGCTCTTTGTGACTGCATTCTGAAGTTATGGAGTTTCTTCATTGTTGTTATGTAAAGAGGTCTGTGAAGGGCAAAGAACCTCATGTCAGCTTTGTCTATGGAGATGACATCTTTATCCTCAGCTTCAGGGTAAAGTATAAAATATAATCGGCTAGTAGTAAATGCCCATATTGCAACACTGCTTTGCAAATACAATGGCTTAGTCAATGATAATCCATCTCATAAATCAGGTGAAAATGCAAATGTCAGTTTGGCTAAGAAATGCTTTATGCCTTCTAAATTCTTGGGTGTCAAGGATTTTGTCAGTTATAGTCATCTCATCAAAAAAGCTAGAATCCTTTTTGTTACTCCCAAGTTCCAGTCTTGCTGAGTGTGCCTGACAGCTGCTGAGAACATACTAAGGTCCAGTGAGAGCAGAGGAATAACTCCTGAGATGTACACATTATAGTAAAACTAAGTCAAGTAATTTCCACTGTAGCTTTTATTCTACTTCTTTAGTAATGTTTTAAAATAAATGCTGCTCCATGAAGTATATATAAACACAGAATGAACACTCACCTGCTCATTGTTGTTTCTGTGCCAGCTGACATGGATAGCAGAGTGCAGTTGCAACTAGGTAGGTTTAAGCAAACTAGCATCCAGACTGTCAGTAAAATTTGTCAGTAAAATACAGATTACTTTGAACATTTGTCTCTGGCTGCTGCTGTAGAACAATATATCTTACAACCGGTGTCACTGCTTCTTCTCTGTTATTTGTGCTAAAATTGATAAAACTTGGGTAGTGGTTTCATCATACTACAATCCCTCAGTTCAGCTATGTATATAAACAGGAGTAGTTTGTCAAAGCGCTGCTTTGCCATTCTAGGATATATGATTCTCTGATGGCTTTTTTTAATATTTCAGGCATCTGATGAACTATGGTTTAAGAGGCAATTTATCTATGAGGAAATATTCTATATCACAACTGTATAAAACTGTAAAATTCACTCCAACACGAGCAATGACTGCAAAATTCAAAGTCACTTGGTATTTCTAACTATATATGGCAACTTCATACATTATAAGAATCTCCTTTAACCACTGCCTAAGTATACACCATTCACTGGCACTGTCATCTGGATCTGAGGTTGCAATATGACAGAGGCTGGATTTTCAAGGATGCTGAAACAGGCTGCAGACCAACCACAAGGACCCTGCTGAAGTCATTGAAGTTGATTCTCAGCTTCAGCTGATGCACACTGGCACACCTAGTGGGAGCAGACACAGCTCTAGGACAAATGGAGGCCACGCTGTCATAGTTGCATTGAATATCATGGGAGCAAATGTGCTGCTGCTGCTGAAAGAACATCAGAGTGATTCTGTGCTCACTACACAGTAGTGGGTTTGGGTTTTTATCTGCCTTCCCAGCTGTGAGCACAGTCATGGAATGATCCTGGTGAATAGCTGTCATCAAGGATGAGAAAAGTATGGAGGCAAACAATGGCAAACCAGTGGATCTCAAATTGTTCTTGGTGCCTGGACCCCAATGTCAACTGCATTTTGATTCTAAGATCGCATAATATAATGCTGGCCAGTCTCTTTTAGCAACCAGTCAAGCAGCCTGTCTGCTGATTTACAAAGGGAAGAGTAGCAACTGCTGACACATCTGTGTAAACTGGTTGAAATAAGGTTAAGGTGAACCTTTTGGCAGTAAAGTTACTGCCAAATTACATGGCACTAGCTACAGATCTTAACAATATTGTAACTGATTTTGGCTGAAGTTAAAAAGAAAAAAAGCAGTAACTAAAGGAGGGAAAAATGATGTCTTTCTAAAATTCACTCGTAGAATATTTCCTGACTGTCAGTAAGTTAAGTTATTGCTACTGTAATGTCTTCAGTTCATTGTATCTCTGACAGTGTTAGACATTATTTGCTTGATTTTAAGATCAATCTCCACTGTAATTTGGGCATGTCTGCTTTCCTAAAAACAGAACTTTTGGCAATATATTACTATTCCAGCACATAAAACCCCCTTACATTAATTATAATTAAAGATGGGATTACACTGATGACAAACATTTTAAATGAAGAACAGTTTTTTCCATGGTCTTGAGCCAGAAAATTGTTCATGTTCTACACTTTCAGCCAAGGATTTCAGGGAGATTTGTGCTCATAGAATCACTTTATTATGAGTCGTCTTTCTCCTTTTGAGCCAGGATTTAGCATTTTAGTCTAGCTCAGTTTTTGGAAGGCTTTTATTTATTACAAGGTCAAAAGCAATGAGTTTGAATCAGAATCATTTTAATATTTGGCCAGTATTTAATAGTTGCCAAAGCTAATAATAACATAATGCCAGTAAGTACGTTATTCCTTTAATCAGTTTATTGCTTTTCTTAGTACTTACTTATATTGCATCCTGAGTTTTGGTAGAGAACATCGCAAGTCCAATTTCCATCTCAAGGACTCTCAGAATTAGGTCACCCAAACAGCAGCCAAGCCATCTACATCTACATGAAAATGTCACTTGCAATTTTTTAGCTAGTATTGCACTTCTGTGCATCCACCAGCTCTTTTATTAAAAAAACAACAACCCCAAAACCCCTAAATAAGTTCCTGAACCTACTGGAAGATTTGATATTCTTTTCCTGTTCTAGAAAACAATGCAACTGGAGTTCAGGAATTTCATAAAATGTAAATGGTCCTCTACATAAGTTGATCAAATTTGTCACTGGCACATATATCTGTGGTAGGTTTACCTCACCAGGGTTTCTAAGGGATCCTTGAATACGGCCAAGGATGGGATTTACACAACATTTTCACCTTTGATCTCGATGTCAGCGATCACTTGGAAAAGCATGTTATTAAATCACAGAAGCATTGGTACATGAAAAATATTATTGTCTGTGGTTTTGAATTAGTATGTAAAGGCTTAATGTAAGATTACTGTACTGGTGATAGTACAAAAATATCACCTCTCCCTCAGGGAGCATATATTTAGGACACAGGAAATACAATTTTGTATGTTATGAAGTGCCTTTTAAAACTGCTGAATTGTCAAGTACATGAAGTTTGTGTCCCAATTTCCCCAATTTATATTTTTTTCAGGCATTTACATTCTCACTAAGTTTTCTAAGTACAGTGGGAAAGTTGAAGTCTCAAATTTAATTCAAAAGATGAAGCTTAAGAAGCAAGGATTAAGTAGGATTGTTGAAAACAAGTGTGTTCATACAGCTAACTGAACATTAAACCCTGTGATCAAAGTAGAGAGTGAAGTAGGAGCATCTAGCAATGATTCTAAGGTACTTGCTAAGCAGTAAGGTACTAAGGGTGTGTTAAAAAAATCAAAAAACAGGCCTTTGTTCCAACAAAATGCTGGTTTAATCCATTTCCTATCAAAAGATTGAGTTTGCAATAGTTTATTTTTGGAACTGTCAGTTCATTCCTCATCTTTTTATTGCTTTGCCTTTGAAACAAACTGCAGTACGTAGTCAAGCCAAACCTTAGTCATATTTCACCCACCTACCCTTTCAGCCCAATGTTAGTATAACCAATGTCTACAAAAGCCCGTGGCAGTAATTAGCAGCCCACTGGGACACAATTCTGATTCTTTCCATAGGTGGTTGGCTGATTAACAGCTCCTTCCTTCTGGCAAGACATTTGGTAATGACATAAACCCTGGATCAGTTCCTGAAATCCAACAGTCGATCTAACAGTCTTCTGTTCTCTTTCAGAGGATCTTACCCTCTTGGGATGTGTTTCTGAACAGCCAAGGACAGAGGGCTTTTTTTTTTTTTTTTTTTTTTTTTTAAAGTGCTAAAAATTACAATAAGCCCCACAGCAACTGCTTCTAATTTCTGGGCTCTCTCATTCATTAACAAAAGCATCATCTCTTCAGCTTCTTAACATTTCTTCCATGACTTCTGAGTCTTCGATCTTTCAACATATTAATTTTTTTCCATCAAAGGGCAGTCCCACAGACAGCATCAGACACTGACAAATGGAGTGTCATCATTTTTTCATGACAACTTACCTCTCCCAGTTGCTTCAGGACTGCCTCAGTGTGCTCTGGTCATGATTTGGCAGCTGTCAGCTGGAGCTCGCTTGGGTTGTCAAAGGTCACAGAAAAGATACTGCTGTTCTTTTAAATAGATGTGACTTCAGAGCAGTATGCAGACTCCTTTCTTGTTCAGGGGATACTTAATAAGGAAACCTGTATCTATTTGGTCCAACAATTTCATATTTGAAGCTGAGGTAGGTGGGAGAGTGTGGTCCCTCTCCTGGGAGTCCAGTGCTCTGCTCATCTGAGTGGAGCAGAATTTCATTCCTTTCAGACCCGGCCATCCAAGTGGAAATGTAAATCTTTTGGCAGATGTTTTAAGCAGAAACACTTTTTTTGCCAGGGGAAGGGAGACTTTTCTCATCACTGGTTCAGGCTGTAGTGGCTACATTTAAGTGCCCAGGTAGCAGTGTTCCCCCTTGATGAATGTCCAGCTTCCTTGGATGTTTATTCGAACTAACTGTTACTGTTATGATTTCTTTTTTTCAGATGGTGTCATTCCTATAGCAGTCGCTGTTTTGTCTCTGCTGAGACATAAACAGGAAAAAGAAAAATCTTACTCTGGGTTAGCATTCCAAATAGAAGGTAGAACATGCTAAGAGAAACAGGAGTAATTGTCCTGGTTCTGGCCAGGCCTGGGTTGACCTCCCCAGTCAGCCAACACAGGTGAGCTGAGTCAGCCCAGGTGGGCTGAGTTAGCCAGAGCTGTTTTCCACACCACCTGACACCACTTGCCTATAAAAGCAGCTGGTAGGGGAAGGGTGAGGGCTGGGTTTTCTGCCTCTAGGACAGTTGGAGTGTGGCTGGGATGTTGGGTCAGTCGGTTCTTGCTGTCAGGCAGCCCTCTGTAAGCGTCGGTTCAATAAGGTATTCTGTGTTAGCACTGGATGTTCGTGGAACAAGCCATTACTGTTCTGTGTTCATTTAGATATTTGGCAGTAAACTGTCCTTACCCCAACCCACGGTGGCTCTGCCTGTTTCTCCTCTGGGAGTGAGCAAGTGGCTTGGTGGGCATTTGGCCTCCAGCCTGGGCCAAACCACCACAGTAATTTAAAACATAAGACTAGATCAAACAAATCATTTTCCAAACACTGTTGCCTGCAGTGATATGGGGGAGACTAGTTCACAGTTATTTTCTAAACATATCTTAGAGTCAGTCATTGCTCTATCTCATCTTGAATCTCCAAATTCTCTTTCACAGAGGTTGCTCTAATGTCTTGCATGTCAAGGTGCTTTTTAATATCAATATACCTAATGGAATAATCTTGATTTTGGATGCCTTTTCTTCATCTGTCTATCAGTCCCTTTCTTTTACTCTAAATGATGTTTGATCTTTTTTGATCCCATGGATAGATAATTTACTTGAAATATGGTAGATTGTAATTCAGATCCCATTTCAGACAGAAAAAAAGATTTTGCTACTTTAAACCACAGAGTTTTCTGGACTGCCTGTGATTCAGTTTTCTGGGTTCAAAAAAGTTAAAAGTTTTCCACCTGTTAACAGGAGGAAAACTTTTTCAGGTTTTTTTTTAAAAAGTCTTCCACTTTGGACAAAATAATATCTGCATCAGAGCAGAACCAGTATTTTATCCTAGGTGTCAGAACACTCCAGAGCGGGTAAAGGGATCCTACAGTTCTCTCAGTGCTTCAGGCAATGGGTGAGGTTCAGGTGGGTATAAGATACAGACAGCTCACTGCATCTTTTTTCCTAGACTCCTGCTCCAAAACAAGTAGTGATAGGAGCTTGGATCTTTGTCTTCCCAAGTGTATATGGCAACCAATGGGCTATGAAAAAGGAAAACAAAGTGAGTGGAAGTACCTTTTTCTCATCAGTTCTGTGGTTGTAAGCTAAATCCCTTTCAGACAAGGAATAAAATTTATCATTTATTTTTAAAGGACCAATCAAGGCCATCAGCAATTTATGGACTAATTATAACTTCAACATTTGCTGGAATGCTGCATGTTTTGCTCTCTATATTTCATTGTCTTCTCTCCTGATAGACTCTTAGCTCTTTAGGGTGAGTACTTCTTTTACTCTGTATGGTCTAAAAACCTATGCAACAGTATAGGTGTGATTCTGGTACTGCTAGGTTGATAAATAATAGCAACAGTAAAGTGTACAAACATTCTGAGTTACACTAACATTGGAAGAAAACGAGATGGAAAAGGACTCTTTCCTCTTTATAAAAAAAATGTGAGTATCTATCTTGAATAGCCCCCAATTTTGTTGGCTCACTGAAATTTTTTTGCAGTAGGCCATCTTCAGGTAACTTCAGCAAAAGCTTTTTTCATCTCCAAACTCATTCCCTGTTGAAGAAATTGCCCAAAACTAGCCCAGAGGAACAGTCTTCATTCTTGTTTCAACTGTGGTTCCTATGATGCCCTTCATGTCAGTGCATCCTGTCTTTCTCTTCAGATTCCGGATATAGTTTCTTTATACTCCACATTTCTGATTCCTAATGCCATCCTGGTTGTTTACTATATACTTTATGATGTTGGTCAGTTTGCTGTCTTTTTGTTTTATTTTCCTTAGCTGAAAAAATGTGTTAATAAATCTTAGCTTTCTTACAGTATATTTTTTCTGACATCAATCACTGTCCATTCAGTGCCTGGAAATCACAAAAACAAAGTACTACACATAGAGTAGGGGTAAATGCTTGGTAAAAAAAAATAATATTAGCTTCAGTGCTATGTCTGTTGCCCAAGTTTTCTGATAATTCAAATCAGAGGAGAGGGATGATGAGAGGTTTTGTAGAGCAGACATGCACAGTGGGCCCTGGAGTAAGGTCATGGTTTTACTTTATGTTGGGTAAGAATAGGTTAAAAAAGGTATGGAAAAAATATTATTAAGTAGTAGAAAATTTGTATCTGGTGATCTGCCCCATCCTTAGATCTATGACCTGTCTACGTGCTGTGACAGTGTATTCTGTGATCCATTTCACTGTTTTTGTGGTGAAGTGGACCTGTATGTACAGTGAACAAAACCAGGTTTAGTGGGAAAAACAACATTATATGCATATATGTATGTGCAAAGGTACAAATATGGAACAGACAGGGACAATTTTGAAGATACTATACCTTTTCAGTGAGCAATATATTACCCATGTGGTACATTTTGGTGGTTGTTGTCTTTTGCTGCTATTTGTTTTGTGATCTTTGATAAGTAACATAAACCTTCCATAAACTCAATACGACACTAAAACGATGAATTCTTATTTAGAATATCTCAGTATGAAATTCACTCCAAAGAATACATATGTTGTTGTTATTACCCATGCCACATTGTGGAAGGACATCTTTCACTCTAGTCTTATTTAGATGAAGAAAGTAACTTTCCTGTCAACTGCCTCTGAACTTTTAGACACTCTTTGCAAGCCAAATGTTAGTTTTATTTTTATTTTTCAAAGATTGATTGATTGATTTAGGACCCTGTGGCAAGGTCATCAAGTATCATGACTTCATTCTAATCTTGTTTTGACAGTGTAATTCTTAAAAATTTGGGGCTTTTTCTGAATTTGTAGGAAGCACCATAGATTGAGAAAGACAAAATCAGGCTCTTCAGTGCCTAAATCAGTTCCAGTCCTTAACTAATTTCCTCTGAGGTCTATTAAAGCAAAAATGAGCTCATCTGAATAGCAAGGAAGTCTATAACTTTTGAGACTGTAAAAGTGCAGACTGAATGCCTTGGATTGAAAAATCGCTATGGTAAGCAATGTGCCATATCAATTTCTTGCCAGTAATTTAATTAATATCATCACAATACAGTTACTAAAGCTGTAGCTATAAATTTTGCCATTGTGTTTTCTCTTCAGATATTAATAGGAACCTTTTGTTGTGTAAAACGCAGCAGGCTTGAAAAGGCTGAGTTTACTCCAGCCATGTGAGTTACAGCAGAGGACTGTGTAAATTGTTGACCCATTGCAGGATGTCCTGTTATTTTCCACAAGATTGCTCAGTGATTTGTATGAAAGCCACTTGATTACACTGCAAGCAGTGATTTGAATTGGGGAGCGTGGTAAAACAGTGTATCACAACTCTGCCCAAGACCTACCTGACCACAGTCATTAAGAAAAACATGTTGCTTTAGAAAAATAAGGCATGAATCCTTGTCTTAGTGCTGACAAGTGTTGGATACAAACTAAAGTTTCTGCACTTCCTTTGACAGTATCTCTATAACTAATTTTTTACTTTCAAAATATTTCTAGTGTACAACTTCATATTAAATTTACATCATTCCCATGCATAAGAGAAGTCCTTCTGAACTTTGAAAGTTCTTGATGTGATTCCAGCTGCTGCATAATAATACGGTAGTTTGCATCTATAGACATTTGGAATAGGGAAGAAAGATACTGTGAGGATCAGTTATTAGTACATTGTATTTGGTTAGTGAACTTAGGGATGCATGCAAAATGAGCTGCTTCTCCCCTTCTCCAAATCCCTCATGTGCAAAAGAAATTTTTAAAAGGAGGGCTTGAGATAGCATGCTTTTCGGAGGGGAGGCATCCACCTGACTGGGAAAAATATTCTAGAACCAGTATGTCAGTTTTTAAGCATGGAGTGAAGTACTTAGTGGGGAGTACTTAGCAGAAGACAAGAAATGGATAGCTAGTACCTCGAACTGTTTTGGGAAATTGCAAATCTGATATAGATCAAATCTGATACCATCAAACTGTTCCAGCAGGTCCTGTAAACAGTTGCTTACTTGTGAGTTAAGATGTCTAACTTTCAGTGCACCTTTTGTGATTTAAGCTACCTCTCCTTGGTTTGAATCACCTTGGCTGGTCACTATTGATTGTTGAGGCATTAAAAAACTTATAGCAATGTCAGTCAAGAGGAATAAGCGGCATGATAGTTATTCAAACAGTAAATAAAGGCCCTGTGAAATATTCAAAGACATTTTAATGGTTTCCGTAATACTATGACATTTTAGAGAATGTTCTTTTCATAGAATCACAGAATCATTTGGGTTGGGAGGGATCTGAGAGATCATCTAGTTCCAACCCCCCTTCATTCTCTGGGTTGCGTCCTTTTTCCTTTTTTTTTTTTTCTTTTTTTGTGACAATGACTAAAATGTCCATATTAGTGAATCAGAATAATGGAGTACTAGGAAGATACTGGGAAATGTTTGCTTTAAGCACTTGTTTGCCTTCTGGAACGTTTCTAACTGCTTCTACTAAAGACTGGAAGAACATCTACTGGTTTAAGTTGGTGCTAAATAGAGGATAGTCAATAATAATACTCCAAAGTAAAAAGTTCTTGGAATGACTAAAATGCTGTACATCTTTTAGAGGTATTGCATACCTCTGTTTTGATTGTATGAAACTGATATTCAAATAGGGGAGGATTGAATTTGTTTGCAAAATTCTAGAGGAGGAAACTCTAAATACTGTGCTCTCTTAAGATCTTCAGTTTTACAAAATGAATTCAACCTTTTTTTATTCATGATTTTAAAATCTTGGAGAGTGGTCAGTGTGGATTTGCACATCGACACTCAATATTCGAACAGCATGCTTGTGAGTTAGGCAGCCCATTTTTATCAGCGCTCTAGGAATTTCCACTTTTACTCTAGATACCATTCAATCATGTGACATATGCATTCAGTTATTAAATTGCTTTAATACTAGTGTTCAAAATAAATAGCTAACCATGTCAGTATATCTTCAGTTAGAAGATCTGGGCACAAATTCAATGGGTACAAATTCTTCAAATCACTGAGGCATAAATTGAACTTGATACACAACAAACTATACCTCTACTTAGTGAAGCGTTTAGTCATTTGCATAAATATTAACTTTAATGGGTTTTATGCATGCATTTAAACTTAAGTATATATATTTCAGTGCACTGATGAATGTAGATTGGATTATACATTGTGAATGCCTAAAACTTCGGAGAATTTTGAACCTCTTTTAAGCCATTAACTGTCCTCAGTGGCACTCTGTGTCTTCACAGGTTGCAGAATTAAGGAATAAAGCAGATTTTCCTTTTAGCTGTCAGTTTGATTGGTAAGATAGACCAAGAGATTGCAGTATCAAATGTGTAATGTCTAAGACAGCCTGAAATACCAACCTCACAGTTGCTAGGGATTAGACTGAACAGTATTCTTCCTCAGGTAACCAAATTACCCACAGGGGTTTTTTGCACCAATGCTGGAAATTACAATAATAAGTACTGAACTTCTATTTATTGCTTCTCCCATGGTCCTATCAATTTTTATTTCAGCTTGTAACCTATGCTGCTTGGATGGAAATTTTGCAGACGTCACCAAGCTCCTGCAATTAGGTTTATACAGGCAGCTCTGTCAGACACAAAACATGGTCCTGTTGCTCATAGAATAAACTGCAGCTTCCATCATCTTGTCTGGCAGTAGGCAGTGGGGTCTCAGGCCTGTAAAGTGCTGATCATCCCCAGGGGCCCAAGCTGTGTGAGGCACAAGGATTTTGCAAAACTGTATGGAGAAAGGGCGGTGAAAGGAACTGGGATAGAGGTTATTTGATGAAACTTTTTCACCAAAAGGAATAGCAGTATTTAAGGGATCTAGTTTAAAAATAAATGTGAAAAATTATTTGGTCAGCAGCCAGAATTACCAACACTTAATTGACATCACTTCAGAATGTATTCAATACATGTGCCTTTCATTTGAATAGCCTGCAGTTCCAGGCAAGATGATATGGTAAAGAAGTTATGCTGCTTAGCCCTGTATATTGTTCATGTTTTGACAGATCTCTTTAGATACTATCCTGCTTTCTTGCTAAGTAGCCTGGCATCCTTGTGTGCTGTTTTTTCAGCGAGGAAATATGGTCTGTAATGTTATTTCCTTAGGTTTTTATTATCAAGAGTCCCTGTAAAACAGCAGAGCTTTATTAATAATGCTTGATCTGTGAGCATTATTGGTCTTTAAAAAGTTCAGTTGGGCTGTGACATTCAAGACCAATAAAAGCTCTGAGCTTTTTTGGTGTCTTTTCTCTTGCTACAGGAATTTGTACATATACACTCTAATTATATATACACTCTGAGGATTGTTCTGAGAACAAACTTAAACATTAAATCACCATAACCATCAGTTACATATAATGCTTACCAAATAGTTTCAGAGTGTGTCCGTAATAACCCTGTTTCTACAAACCCCAGCATTTTCATAAATGAATTGGGAGTAATTACAAAGTCGTTGCCAGTAAAATCTGTGGATGACAAAGACTGAGAGAATAATAAACATTTATGAGGACAGGTATATAATACAGAGTCACTGTAATTGCTTGGTAAATTAGACCTATTGAAATAAAATACACCCCCACTGTAAGGGCAGAACACATTTCATCTCCGAAGTGGGGATCTACAGCTATGATTTGATTCAGCAAAACACTGACAGCTACAGTGTAAATGTCGGCATCTGAGCTACTTATTGGAGAATTCCTTTATGGATAAAATTGACAAAAATGGACACGCTTTGACTGTTATCTCTTTGACATATTTTAGAAGCCTGCTTTAGGATAGTACAAATGGAACCATGGAGTACCTCTTTGTCAAATAGAAGGGTAGTCCAAGTGTCCATGTTTGACCAGATGAATCTAAGCATGGGAATCTGAAGAGAAATGGAAAATGTGTTCTTTTCTGGCAAAGAAGGCTAATATGACCCTTGAATCTATAAGCAGGGAGTCAATAGGAATAGCAATGTCAGTTTGCTTCTCTATAAAACATTTGTGAGATTGCCTCTATAACAGAGTATACAGGTGCAGTGATACTTGAAAAAGCTGTTTAAAAGTGTATATCTAAAAGAATCACAGAAATCAATAGCTTAGTGGGATTGCAGTGGATAAGAGCGGAGTATGAATCTGACAGAAATACAGTTAGTGTTTTTGATGTGCAAAACTCTGACCCTGACAGATACTGGACTTGCAACTCGAGAGGTTGAGGACTGTTGGTCTGTTTGCTTATCTCTTACCTTAACATTAACACTTAATTAACTCTAAGATGTTACTGGGATAAACTTATCTTAGTACCATTTCATTTTATTAAACTGACTTCTTCAGATGGATTTGCTGATCTTAATTTTCTCTTTACTAAAAGCATCTAATTTTAGTAAATTTCCTGCAGTTGTTTCCAATGCCAGTTTTTAAATTTCCAAGTAAATATTGTAATGTAACTCTGTTGGATAATGTTAAGGGAAGGTTATTCATGCTGCCACGTGAAGGTGCTTGCTATTTTGCATTAATTTTACGCAGGGTCTGGGGAAACTTTCATCTTTATTTGAAGGCGTAAGTAGAACACTTAAACATGAACAGTGTGAACGATGGTTAAATTTTCCAATACCCATACAATTGAGAATATTACTAACATGTGCAGTTCTTATGCACTTCCAGACACCAAAGCCAGTAATCCATGAAGAGCTTATATTGATTATATGAGGTAATGTAGCCTGCCTAATACTGAGCAATGCACTGCACAGTTGCAGTACAGCATCCAACTGCAATGTACCTTATTTTACTTTCAGAATTCAGAAGTAAAAAGTACAAATTCCATTTGCTCAGAAGTTCAGTTCACCCCCTCCCAATAGCCTCACAGGGATACAACATTGGTTTTGTCTGCAGGCAGAGTAGCTCTGGAATTGCTGTATATCTCATCCACCCTCTTCAGAGCTATTTAACAGAAAACACAAGGTCTTCTCTTCTGACAGCTCCACTCCTCATGAGGACAACTTTGTGTGGGTTGGAAATTGTAGCTGAACCATCATTTATAGAACTGGCATTATTTTTCATGGGGCAAGGCAGGGGAGCTTTTGAAACCTCAGAAATCATATGTAAACGTTGAATCGTGACAGGGCTCTGTGCACTGATCAGTTCACATACGAGTGAGTGGGAGTGAAATCCTCAACTGAAGCCGTAGGCTTCTATATACCTCAGCACCCATAATGAGAGATGAGGGGTCTTTGATTCTGACTTTAAACTTCACCCAGTATTCAAATATATATCCAGGCCAGGTTTCAGAATGGAGTCAGACTCTAATACCACAGTTGGCTTCACAATAGCCTGTGCTTCCCAATGAGTGTGTTTTTCTTCAGCTATAGAGTCCTCTGTGTGATTGCTGTCCCATCACATAACTGTAGCTTCAAACTTGAACAGAAATAGTCCTGGAAATGAGAAAGACTGACATTTTTTTATGACAGATGACCTTGGGTATTTCCCTTGCTGTGCCTGTAGCTGCACACACCTGTGATTGCCCAGCAGCCTTCATACCTTGTCTCAAATTCAGTTTTACTGCATTATCACATTTTTTCACCAATATTTTTCTTCATCTTACTGAAAGTGAAGCTTCAGAAGACCTGCAATATCTTCTACTCTTTTAATGCTTTCGGCTTGCCACCAAGTATAAAACAATGAGTTACTGAGTTTCCTAGGAATGTATGTGCAGTGGTTGCTGCACTTTTAAATAGAATCAGAAATAGAAAATCTGCATTTATGCTTTGAGAGCATAACATATCCGAGATCTGTTTTAAAATGTCATGCCCTAATTTAAATGTGTCTGAGCTCTAATGACACCTTCTTCAAACACAACCCAAGAAAACCTCCAACCATCAAATGGGTCAAAATTGTTCTGTCAGGTGGACATAAATAGTTGCTACTTAAATTTTTACAAATTAAGCAACTTGTAAGCCATGGACAGCAATTTATATTACTTGTTCAGATATTTGAGGCATCTGTACTTTTTAAAGTGTTAAAATATTACAGTCCAGAAAAGTTCCTTTTTTAAGATATTTTTAAAGCTTGCACAAAAAGAGAACAAGAACAGAATTATATGCTGCTGTCTTACTGCATTATCGTTATGTAGTCATAGATTTTGTGTCCAGAAGGAACTATTATGATTACTTAGTGTGATTTCTCTGTCTTGCAAAAATATCATACCCAATAACATTTCATATTAAACCCCTAATTTCTGTTTGAACCATGGCACTCTTGTATTTCGTTTCTGTACTTAGATGATACTGGCCATCAAAAACTTTACTTTTCCATCCTCTCAAGGCAGCCTGCTGCTCCAATTGTACCTGTGTGTTTTGGACATACATGACAAGGTTTTGGTAGGGGGTGGGGATGCAGGGGTGTCTTCTTCAATAAGCTGCTAGAAGCTTCCCCTAGATCTGATAGGGCCAATGCCAGCTGGTTCCAAGACAGACCCACCACTGGCCAAGTCCAAACCCATCAGCAGCAGTGGTAGCAGTTCTGTGTTGACTTATTTAAGAAGGGGGGGGAAAAAAACAGTGGAAGCTTTTTCAGCCAAAGAGGAGTGAAAACATGTAAAAAACATCGCAAACACCCTGGTCAGTGAAGAAGGAGCAGGAAGAGGTGCTGCAGATGCTGGAGCAGAGATTCCCCTGCATCCCATGAAGGACCCCATGCTAGAGCAGGTGGAGGCACCTGCAGGACAATGTGGCCCCTTGGGAAGGCCACAGTGGAGCAAGCTCCTGGCAGGACCTGTGGCCCCATGGAGAGAGGAGCTCATGCTGGAGCAGGTTTGCTGGAAGGACTTGTGACCCCATGGGGGACCCCTGCCTGATCAGTCTGGTCCTGAAGGCCTGGACCCCATGGAAGGGACCTACACTGGAGCAGTTCATGAAGAACTATAGCCTATGGGAAGGAGAAGTTGGTGGAGGTCTGTCTCCTGTGAGAAGGACCCCCACGCTGGAGTAGGGGAAGAGTGGGGGGGGTTCTCCCTGTGAGGAGGAAGGAGCAGCAGAAACAACGTGTGATGACCCCAGTGCAACCCCCATTCCACCGTGCTGCTCAGGGGGAGTAGGTAGAGAATTTCTGAGTAAAGTTGAACCTAGGAAGAAGGGGGGGATGAGGGGGAGCATTTTAAGTTTTGTTTTTATTTCTCATTAGTCAGTTTTGTTTGGTATTAAATTAGATTATTCTGTTCTAAGTTGAGTCTTGGTCAGTTGAGTCATGATGGCAAATGGTGAGTGATCTGTCCCTGCTCTTACTTGATCCACGAGCCTTTCATTATGTTTTCTCTCCCCTGTCCAACTAAGGAGGGGAGTGATAGTGCAGCTTCAGGGAACACCTGGCCTCCAGCCAAGGTCAACCCACCACATGGTTACTAAGAGTATTGTGAGGTTGTGTTCTTGCCATGGAAAAGTGTGTGTTACAGCTGTCCTTTCTGGTCTCCCTATGAGCCTTCAACACTTCTACTCTCCATTTTTCCTACATGCCTTCATGTGCGAAAACTGAATTGTAAAGCATACCAATTTCAGCCATAATTAGGTTATCATACATTTTTGTGACTAGAGTATCCAGTCTAATTATTTTTTAAGGCAAAGACACAATATTTTGTTGTTCTGTAGAACAGATTCTTATGTTTAGCATCAAAGTTAGAAATAAGGAAAATAATTAGGCACAAACCACTAACCTTTCTTTTTCAAAAGCCTCTTCTTTTTCTTCAGCTAGGGTTCTCTTTTTCTACAGATGAAAAAAGCCTGTCTTCCTTTTTTGTTGGCAGCTCCACACACCTGGAGGTTTGGCTGGGAACATGTTCCTAAAAGAGATGCTTTGAATGGGTCTTACTCCACAGAAAGCTGAATCTCCCATGCTCTCAGATTAAAGTTTGGTGTAACTAATAATCACTTTAATTATTTCCATAATTCCAACTTCAAGGCAGCTTTGTATTTTTAGCTGGCTTAGTCATATCACATGGCCATGACTTTCAGGACATTGTCCAAAGGAAAGAAACAACTTACTTCAAAAAAACAAATCAGGCTGGAAGGCAGAAATGTTCTCAATGAAAAGCTCTCCTGGTTGTTTTGCAGCACCTGCTTGGCTGCCTGTTTGGAAGCAGCCTCCATGCCTTGGAACAGTAGAGCTGCAAAAGGCCCAGCTAGCCAGGTCTTTGCTTGTCATTAGGAAAGCTGATCCCTAAACTGCCTCATCTTGAGAACCTGGAAAAGATGTCATTTAAACCTGTGACTTAAATCCTTCCGAGAGCTTGCCCAGGTCCCTCTGTCCTAAAGTCTCTTATAAAAGGGATAAAGACCCTGAATCCAGAGAGGGCTGGGAGATTCTTGGTCCTACAGACACTCCCTATTCTCTACCTGGATACAAAGGCAATGAGAATTAACCCTACAAATTTGTGTAAAGGTCAAAGGAAGCCCCAACCTTTCACTGTTTTGTGGTGTTAATGAAATACTAGAAGACAGTGGAAAGTGGCTCAAAGAACTGTATAAGAAAGAGAAAGATTATTTCCATGTCAAAGTACACTTTAACCTGATTCATCCATCAGTCTCACTGTGTGCAAAGTGAGCCCTAAGGATGCATCAGTCATTGGCCTACAGCTTGGTGTATAGTTGTTTTTCTTTCTCTTATAAATCTGTCCCAATTCCCATGTTTCTGAGGTTGTAAGATGTGCAGCATATTACAGAAATACTCAGAATTCTACTTGGGCCAGAGGGAAAAAGAGAGCTTGAAAGAACTTTTCAGGTAGCTCCTTAAACCTAAAATTTCACAGACATCATATTTAGTATCTTACAGGCCAGATTTATTTTTAGATCAATCATTGAGCAGCACTGATCTACAAAGATGTTTTATAGATGGATTGTTATGGGTTAACAGACTGGGATCAGAATTTTATGTTGTCCTATAAAAACTGGTAGAGGTTACATTGAAGCTAACAGATGCAGTGTAAACCTTTCACAAAGCTCCAAGAGGGCTGGGTATGTACATTAATTGTGCTGATAAAATTTCTACAGCATGAGCTTGTTTGTTCTAACATTCACCTTATGTCTCCTGGTGGCAAATTCAGCTATGCATAAAATTATTTCCAGGTGATCTTTTTTGATCAGAGAACTGATTGTAGGGGAAGTACATATGCTGAATGTGATGGGGTCAGACTGCCTTCCTTGTAAAGCCCTAAAGAATGGTGGGACAGCTGAGACCAATCTTGATTTAAGCTCGGTTCAATCATCCCAAAAATACACAAAGGTTGGCTGTTGCTTACCAGTCAGATGGAGAGAAAAACCTGAAAATTAAATGTGAGTGCTGATTCTCCTCGTAAATATTTTCTCTTCTGAATTTATGGTAAATAAGGAGTAGTGGAATAAGAAAATTATGTAGTTCTAGACAGATACAGATTACAGACTTTTAAATAGAGGTACTCCTGTGATGCCCAGTGAGCATCTGTTGGTTACAAATTCTCGTGTGCCTTCTCTGTTCATTCGTCTTCTCATTCCGGGCCTCTAGATCTGCTGAAGGCTGACTTATTAGAACTTTTGTTAAATATTCCTGAAAAAAATTGCCTTTACAACATTCTTATGCAAGTAGCAAGGCCCTTTGTAAGGAGCGAGAGATAATGAACTGCAATGTCATAAAGGCCAGATTTGTAAAGGTATTTAAGTGCTTATAGCAATGGAAATCGAATATCTAGATGCTTTTGGAAGTCCCCCAAGATGCTTGGCTGTGTCTGAAGATGCTTTAATAAATTGGTTCCAAGTGGTTTGCCTAAGGTGCAGTTATTCACTGCTAGAGAGTTGAAAAGGGAAACTTTCTCTTACAGCTGTTGCCATTAATCATTTTTGCCACCTTTATGACAAAGCAATGGGAAAATATAACTGTTTATAGAGCCTCCTGGAATCGGGAAGAAATAGCAAGGAGTTACAAGACAAAACTGAAGTTCAGGGGGTTTTTTTAGTAGTAGACTTCTGTAAGCTATTGCTTAGATCTGGGGTGGGTGAAGGTAGTCTCACACTGTTTGTAAAGTCTCTATAATCACCACATGGTTAATAAAAATGATTTGCTAAATCCTTTCAAAATGTGATTGAGGATCTCTTAAGTATTAGCATGTCTTTGAGAGAATTTGGTCTGCTCAGTGCATTTTGATAGTAAAAATTACATGCTATTATTTCTTTTCTGATTGATCATAGTGCTTGTTGCAAACCTAATATCTGGTTGGAGTATTTAATGTTTCCAAGTTTGAATTCATTTTTCTTGCTATCTTCTCATTTGCTTACAGAGTGTATGAATGCTAGGTGAAAAAAGCTTTTGTGTGTTTACAAAAAGTAGTGATACAGTCCTCACAAGCAGCTTTTGTCAGTATAATCTTTCTACCCTGTTTTTCATCATTACTGCATATTCTAAATTTACTGTTTTTCTCATCAAATGCTTTTGTTTCCATTACTAGGATGCTGAGAAATTGGCCGGTGAAGAGCATGCCTGGAAAGAAGTCAGAGATGCTGTTAATGAAGTGAGATATTCAAAATCAAAAGCAGGTATCCTTTCAGTGACAGTCTCCAGTTTGTCATTCAGTTGTGAAAACAATCTAGCAAGTCCCCTAGCTCACACTTTGAGATTTATTTCCTAAAATTTTACATCTTTATGTTGTTTTAAAATGGATCTTTAATTAATTTGCGGTTTAAACCATGTAATATTCTTAATTGCATTAAGAATCATAGAGTTTCTCATTACTCAGACTGGAAATGCTTCATGGCAGGGATAGTAGGTACCTAGGGTGTGAAGGCATATTTTGGTTCAGGTTTAGACTTCTACAGTGGCAGCCCACTGCTTCATATAAACTTGCTTCTAAGTGAAAGAAAGCTTAATCTGAAACTTTGTCCTATTACTCCCATTGTGAATGCTTCCAGGTTCTCATTCTTTGTGCAGCAATGACAATAGCAAGGACATAGTCACAGTCGGATTCACTGAAAGCATTATAGAATCACTATAATAAATTACTATAATAATTATATATACTAATAATTTATAATTAAGCAAATTGAATGAGATGATCTTGCACTAATAAACAGAACTGGATCCTAATGCACATCATTCAGTCCAATTAAAAAAAACAGTGGACGGCAAAACCCAAGAAAAGATGAGCAGAAAAGAGGCAGAGATATTTACTAGAAGACTATGAGTGTATTGATCCCTCTCTCATCTTAGTCTATTCAGTGGAATTTTACTGACTGCATTTGAACTATTTAGTGAGATCATAAAATCATAGAATGCTTTGGGTTGGAAGGGACCTCAAAGATCATCACGCCATGGGCAGGGACACACTTCACTAGATCAAGTTGCCCAAAGCTTCATCTAACCTGGCTTTAAACGCTTTCAGGGATGGGTCTTCCACAACCTCTCTGGGCAACCTGTTCCAGTGACTTTCAGAAACATGGGATGCCTGGAGCTAGAGAGAATGAAATCTTCCAGTACTCCTTTTCAGTATTGTGAAGAACAAATTTGCATAGTGATATTCCAGACTTGAAACAAGCGATCGCAATTTTTATTGTAGAAAAAAAATCCAACATCTGAGTTTGTTTCTATCTAATCCAGAGAGACCCATTTGCTAGCAAAACGGAAACACTCATCTAACTTGAATCTTCATATAGTATCTACTCTGTCTTAAATTCCTCTGTAGTCACTGCATTGAGAAAGATGATACTGAAATAGAACTCAGGCATTAAGTTATACTTCAGGGCTCATGTTTTAACCTGGAAGTTAAATTATAGGTACGCAATATGCAGTTGCAATCATTTTTATACCAAAAGTATGGAGACTGAATACTGGTCCTGTTTAATGTTCCTAAATTTAATTGCAGGACAAATTACAACTACTGAATTTGGCTAGGGTTTTTAATTAAAGATTACTCATTTAACTGATATTTTAAAATTAATCAGACACGTTGTAGTAAAAGGTATCAGGGTTGGTTGAAAAATTATGTCCTCATTGTCTGTTCAGCATCTCTTCTCATAGCTGGAATAGGGTATTTGAAATGTGCCGTCTTTCCCTCCATTGTACCATAATACCAGTTCAATACCAGTTTTGTGTGGTGGCAAGTGTAGTACGTGACTTCCAAACTCTGAGCTACTGTTTACAATTGATGCAGTGTTGTAATGCTAAGTCTGCAGTTAGAGAACATGAAGCAATATGTATAACTGAGCTGTCTCGGACCCAAACTCCAAGTTCCGGTTTGAGCATACAATTTTAGATGCTAAAGCCCAGTGCAGGGGTATAATTGTGGAGAAAAGGATTCCTCTGCATATCAGGCCACACAATGATAGCAGAGCTGCCTCTCTAGCGTTGGTCAAGTCTAAGACAGACAGCTACTCTGTTGTCCTGTTGCAGCTGATAGTGGGCTTTCTAGTATGCGATTTATGGACCTGAAAATTCAGTCCCAACAGTTTTTGCAACATAGCCCATCTGCTGTTAGGTGCTAGTGAGTGAACAAAGCAGTATAATGAGAAGTAAAAGCAGACAGACTAATACTATACATCAGCTAAAATGGTAATCTTTCAAGAATGTCACTGCTTTGTGCTTTCTACAAAAATTGTATCAAGTGGAAATAATATCCCTCATTCTTCTGTTTGTCTGTCCTTAATCAGTTGTAAAGAATACATGGATGTTTGCCAGAGATATAAAGGTTAAGGTGCAATTTTATAATAACACATTCCTTCCCTTATATGGTTCTCTCAATCCAAGGGCATGAGAGCAATTCACAAATAATTAGTTTAGCCTTGTAACAACCATGCTATAAATCCTGGCCTAGCCTCACGGCAGTCACATTCTTAAATTTAAGTGTGTAAATATTCCCATGTTCAGGAGGGACTAATTACTTCATCACAGGGTTATCAATGTACACTTTTAAATCCATTGCTGGATTGGGGTGAATAGTGTTGTCATTAATGTCTTGAAAACAATTGCTGAACTTCCTTGTGTCTATGATATGGAAAGGACTGTGGTACAAACAATGCAATTACTTCTCTTACTGTGACTCTAATTTTGTTTTATTTGATTAGTTCTTACTGGTATGTATGGTATCTTTTTGGGGTTCAGACTGCTTGCATTCTGTGATTCAGATGAAGACTCAGATGACAATACTCATTTACAATCCTGGAGTATTGGTGTTTAACTTAGGTGTGGTCTGAGAGAGAAGAATCTGGTCCACAGGGAAGTTAAACTGGTATAGAATATAATGAAAATAAGTGCTTTGTGGTAAGGAATATCCAAGTTAAATGAATACAAGACCCGGCTTACTTTTCCTCCCCTTCAAGCACAGACACAAAAAAATCTTCGTGTAGTATTGAAAGTAAAAAAACCTTTACTGCCAAGATCCCTTGTCCCAAACTACAGTCAGACATCAGAACTGTTATGCTTTTCTTTCCTAAGCATGAAACATGCAGGTGTATGTGAAAAAATCTAACGCTCTTTACAACTGTTCAAGGAGAAAGAAAATTAGTTAATTTCAGAAAGGTTTCTAATTTAATGAGAATTCTAAATCAAATATTGGACAGGTTAAAAAGATGTGTCATTATTTTACTATGTATAATTTATTTTTTTTTTGATCTGCTGAGGCATTTTGTTAAGAAACATTTCCATGGGTTCTTGCCCCTGAGTGTAAGATTTGGAGAAGTATCTTAAGTAAACAGTAATGTTTCAGCAGCTAAATAAAAAGCATTTGAAATTTACATTTTATATTAAAATATCTTTTTACTTTGTCATATTTCTTTTACCCTTTATTGCTGAAATACTGCCTCTCTTAGAACCTGTTTTGCTAAATGTAAACAGAACATAGTTACCTAAGCTGCTGCTTCTGAGTTTAAGTGTGTTTTCAAGAACTGAAGCAGAGTCTGGAATGATGGCAGCTTTTTTATCTTAATGCCCCGTAGCTCTTTCTCCTTGCTAAAAACATTTAGGACTTGTATTTTTATTTGATTAAAGATATTTCTTTTATCTGTGGCTAATAGCAGAGTGGGAACAAGTTCTGTCAAGATGCCAGAATCTCTTGAGCAGCAACAAGGGTCGTCTTCCAGACACAAATATCTATCAGCTGGAAATGCTTGACATTGCCATGGATGCCTGTATCATCCTTGAATCTTGGGAAGAAGCTTTGCATTATGGGACCAGGACTCTGGGACCATACAGGTAAGAGATGTGATTGGCTCAGTTGTTTCCAAAGATGGGGGCAAAGGATCTGTCTCATTAAAAGCAGAGGTTGTTTTTCACCTTACAGTTTTTATTTCTTGCTGTACATCTTGCTTTGCTGTCCAGGTTAATGGATGAGGCAGAACTGTCCCGCTGCCACAGTCAGGCTGAGAGCAAATAAAATGATAATAGGAACTCTAATCATAACTGATTGTTTATTCTTCACTGATTCGTGTATTCAGATGGTGCCCCATCCCTTATCAGAAGCTGTCTTCATGTTTTCAGACTTCATTGCCATGAAAGTATCAGTGTTTTATGCTGAGCAAGGTCAAGCTTGTGGGACAGGTAGCTGGCTGAAATAATGTATTTTCTCTTTATACTCTAAGAAAAACAATCTTGCAAAATGCAGTTGCAACTGGAAAGGGAAAAGCCCTTCAACCTTATTCTGGGAAGAGGCCAAAGTGGTTACTTGCTTCTATTCTATGTGTTGGGAGAGTGTCTGAGTCTGATGACCTTTTATATTTAAGGAAGAATGTTCCGGGAGATCCTACTTCATGAGGTAGGTCTTAAAATTGATAGGAGCCTAGAGCTATAATGCAGCTTTGGACATTTAGTGGAGAAAGTGCAGGTGCTGACTGCTTTGACATGCCTTCTAAAAGCTCTAAGACTCATATCTTTGTGTTTTGAGTATTTGCATTTTTTGTAAATGAACATAAACCTCTTCTGAATCTCCAGATATATATTGTTCACAGATGAATGTTAATTGTTTGTAAGATGTTTTTAGAGCTTCCATTTCTTTTCTGTTGGTTCTCCTACAGCATGTGGTGTTCCAGTACATAGTGTGATGTTGAGAAGTGTGAGGGGTGTGCCAGTGCTGAACAATACGTACTGCTTTGAGTATTAACATCTAAGATTTTACATGTCTTCCCTAATCAAACCAGGATGCCATCAGTCTTTGGCAATTTGCCTGAAGAAGTTTCATTTGGCAGCCTGTTTCTGAAAGAAAACTCTGGGCTTTACTTGAGTGAGAAACAACACAGCTTTTCAGGGCTTTCACTATGAAGTGATTAGCAAGAAATCTGCATAGGCTGTGGTACACCAGAGCTGTAGAGAAGCTCAGTGGTCACAGGGACTATTACTTCCCATAGACAAGGACATGAGTGCCTACAAGTTCTCACATTTCTTCAGGGTGAAATTCACATCATGCACTTCCCACTTGACCTTTCCAGCAGGGCTTAGGTAGAATTGCAGCAGTACGTGCTTCCTGCCAGCCTTCTATCCTGTAGCACGCTCCAAAGGAACAGAGTAGTCTGCCTGTTTAAATGTTCCCTTATTAAATAAGTACAAATTAAACCCTCACGTCTTCTTTTACTTTACAACTTGTTAACTCAGTTCTTCACCACTGAAAACTGAAGATTTTTCTACAGACAGTTCCAATAGCAGAGATTACAGTGAGACTAAGTGCAATTTACCAGATAATTTAATAAAGCTTTCTCTGGTTTGCTTACTGAAGTGTACTGCAGTTTTCAAGCTGTTTAATGCAGGACTTTGGAGATGAAGGAAAGGGTTTGACTGTGTATTCAATTAGCATCTCTTAAGGAATGCTATTTACATGAGATATTTGACCTCTTTTGCACCTCGAAGAGTTCATCCTTGTTCTTTCCTCATCCAAAAGCATTAGTTAAGAGAGATTTTCAGTTATTTTTTCTTTATACCTTCAAGTCATCACTACAAGCTTTGACACACCTGAAACAAAATCCTCAGTTTCTCATTACACCAAATTGTGCCCAAAGCAGCAGGAGAGCAAATCCTGGGAAATCTTTTGGGATGCATTGAGTTTCTCCTGTTGAATCAATCTACTGCTTGGCTGCTCCTGCAGTTCCATTATAGCTATCTATTTTCCTTTCCTCAGCTCTGGAAAAGGTATTCATACACCTCTCCACAGGGAATCACCTGAGAATTCAAACAGTCCAAATAAATAGGAAATCATTGTTACAACTTTAAAAGCTCTGGAGATTTGGTCAAAACCAATTTTAATTTCAAGTAATGTGTTTATTGTGTATTTTCCATTTCTTTAGCAGCAGGATTAATTTTCAGTGCTGTGTGATGCATTCTATCTTAATGTGTGTTTTCATTAAGACTGTTGCTGGCTTTTTCAGAATCATCTACTTCATGCAACTGGCAGAGACAGATGGTTAAAATACATAAAGCTGATTTGTCACACTGAATACTGACCTTTGTGTTTTAGGTAGTGACAATAACCTCTGAGGAACATTGTTTAGGACGTCTCAGATATTTTCAGGACTTCCAAGAGAAGGGGAGATGGCAGCTGTCGAGGTGAAAGGCTGCCTTCTCTTTTTGTGCTGAACCATAACTCTCCATTATTTGTTAAAACCTACAACGTGTACTTTCACTGAATAGCTTAAGCCAAATGTATCTACACAGCTTTTCTTGTAAATGTCACAGTAATAGTCTGTCCAAGAGCCTTAACAAAAGTTAAGACATTTGCCTAAGTGAAAGCTGCCCCACGTCACCGTCAGCACTCGGCAGCTTGCAAAAATAAACTTCCTTTCAAAAACCCTCATGAGCCTTAACCACAGAATAACAGAATATCAGCAAGAGGTGTTACATGGGTTTGTCATGTCTCAGTTAGCACATTCACACTCTGGGCTGACTGCTGCTCATGAAAGATTGGTTTCAGAGATACTGAGCAAGGCAGAGTTCCCTTAGGTTACTTCTGAGGAAGGACCTCAGTGTTTAGCCCTTAAATTGCAGAGAAGGCACATGTGTTCTGGGGATTGGGTTGGGGTTTGGGGGTGGAGGGAGTGGTTTCCTTTGTCTCAACTATTCAGTGCTTAAATTGCAGATGAACAGTGGAAATATGCATCTGTTGTAAAACTCAGCTAGGTGTCCTCAGCTATTGCAACAGGAGTACTAGGGAGAAAAGAAGTAGCTAAGTGACACCATGGTCCTTCTGGAAATGTAAGGGATTGAGTAAAGCCATGCCACCTCTTTGGGCTCCTGTGGCATCCAGTCTGGTGAGATTCCGATACAGAGAGGACAAACATGTTCATCTGTTTCTTTTCTGCATTGCTCATAATCTCCTGCTGAAGGTAAAACTGATGTATGAGTCGCACTGATTTTCAGATGGGCTGCTTTAATTAACAACCCTTCATCTCCAGTGCTGTAGCATTAGGAGTTACTGGAGGGCTCTGATGTTAACAAGAGAAAATCCCTTCTTTTCATCCTGTACAGAAGTGTTGTGTAGAAGTGCTGTTCTGCTCTTTCCCTGGGAGTCTTGCATATCCTTCCCCCTCCATCCTCCCTCCGCTGAGTCAGCACCAACATGGGGCTTGTGCTGATGTGGCTGTTCTGCTCTGGAGTGTGAGGTAGCTGGGTGTGTGGAAGCATCATGCATTTGTGTTAGATGTGCATCATTTGTCTGCTGTTCCCGCTCCTATTCTCTGTCCCTTCCAGCAACGTTTTGCAGTATCCCATTAATTCACCTTTCCTCAGTGATCAAGATCTTCTATGAAACAGGGAAAAACTATCTCAGTCAACACAATATCCAATTATTTTGAAAAAATCTGAGTTTAAGAAATGTGACTGGGATGTCCTTCTTCTTCAGTATTTTGCACACCTAAAAATAATCCTATAGATAAGGTAAGCAACGATGAGGCTCAGCATATTTTCTGGGAATATGTCTGAATTTTTATTGTGTGAATAAAATGCCAGGCAGGAATTTTTTGATTTAGAATTCTAATCCAATAGATATGATGGACTGTAGTTTCTAAGTATGCGAACTTCAATCCAAAGGCAGATTAAACATTGATGGTTGCTATAGTATCTTTTCCATGAGTCATGATCTTGTAAAAAAGCCAAAGTAGCTGTAGAACCTAATCTTCTTGAAAGACACTCTGAACCTATTTTCTCTTCTTCAAAAAGGTTCTCCAATAGAGAGTCAGATTTGCCCTGTCCCTTTCAAATACGTTTTACAAAAATATCCCTGCTCCTACAGGTATGTGTTTTGTAATACACACGTGATATGTGCAGTGACTGGACATAAATGAGAAGTTTTTCCCTTTACCTATGATCAAATATATATGGTTCTTTACTATGCTCAGGAGACTGACATGTGCTGTCTGGTTCATTGGCACCTTACTTGAATTTACATTTACAATGACAGAGTACCTGGAAACCTCAGGAAAAAGTGAAGTGCAGTGATAAATAGGACCACTGGGGGATGCTACTGTTTAAGGGTTAAAGTCTGGATTCGGCGCCAGTCGGCACCCCGGTTGTGAGAGGTCCCCCGGGGACTTGTGCGTGACTGAGATTTCTAAACCTACAGATAGCAGTAATTCAGTGACCAAAGTTCAGTGTCTTAATCATAAAGCATCAGTAATAAACATAAATCTTACCTCGGGGATCACTGGACAGGGAGAGAAGAAAGGTGGAGAAAGCAATTCAAAGAAAGAATCAAAGAAGAGAAAGAATAAAATCTCCGTTGGTCACTTTTCTGGGGCTTTAGAACATGGCCATGGGCCTTTGCCTGTAATGCTTAAAGCAAAATGTGAGGAAAGAAGAGAAACAAAAACCTTATCAAAGACCTGTAAGATGTTAAAAAAAACATTGTGAGAAAATCTGGATAGCTGGGGTATCCTTTCTTTCTGTTGCCTAAAACCACCCAACAGTTGTGAATTAAGATTTGGGAATGGTTTTTGAATTATGAATAGTTCCACTGTTTTGCCATCCAGAGATGATAAAGACCATAGTGAGAGTAAACATCAGAGCTTTGTGAAAGGAAGAATGAGGTACATTTACAAAAAGAGTAGGTTGTGCCTGTGCCAATGTGCAAGGCTGGGGGCATCACAGCTCACTGAAGCCTCTGGGAGCTGTTGCTGTAAAGTGACCGAAGAGCCTTGGTGCACCTTCAGCATAAGGAAAATCAACAGAGATGAGAGCTTGATAGGAGCAAACTACTAAAGCAGGTAGAAAGAGTGGGCAGCACCAAGATCACCTTTCCACTGTGCCTTCCTGCCAGGTTATTGACAGCAAATCACTGTGTCACTGCTTGTGTTTGGTCAGTTATGTGAAATTAGCTGAAGTAGTTAGATATCCTTATGAGACACCATTGATGTTATACTTGTAGTCTCACAAAAATATTCTTCACCTGATTAGTGCCTCCTAGTGTAAGTCAGACCTTCTCATGCACTTTCCTCTGTATATTGTCGTGTTATACAGCTTTTCTAAAAATTAGCACGTAAATGAACATTTATATCATCACATGGTCATTGTCTTTGTTCCTACTTTATCTCACGTGATTTTCTAATGTGAGGTAACTCAAGGCTCATGGTAATTTTTAAAAAATATTTTATTTCATTTCTGTTATTTTATTCAGAAACTAAAAGGTGTTTTGTGTTCTGGAGCAGTTTGTATATTTCCTGTGCAGAATCTGAAAGGACAAAAATATGCATCACAAAACCAGGCAGTCAGTTCTTTTTGTTGGCCCTCTGGGTAAGAAAACGCAGTATAAATTGGAGAGTGTATTGTGTCAGGTTAATCATAGGAAATTCTTCCAAAAGACAGATGTTTGTAGCAATATTTATGCAATTTCTGGCTTCAGTGTGCCTATTTTATAGATAAACAGGGAGCACACTTGTACCTGGCCTGACATCTTTAGGAATCCCTTAAAGTACTTCAGCAAACTACTCCCATCCTCCATTCCTCCCTAATTCCTCCTCCCCAGAGCCTCTAGTCCCAACAGCCTTTTACAAAAGAGAAATATTTTGTGTGTGAAGTCTGGTGCCTAGGTTATCTGTGTCCTGATCAATCCATTTCCCTCCCAGAAGATGGATTTTCTAGTTTGCTGTTTGCTTGCTACGTATGTCTGCATAGCACCAGTGCCTTTGAGTATTTGTTCTTTTCTAGTTTTCTTTTTTTGTATCCTTCCCTTGCCACCACATGTTGTTCCCAAAAGCCATACTGAGCTGCATGATCCTCAGTGACTTCTCTAAGTGCATGCTCCTGCAAGCACTATGCCTTACATCCCTCTTTCCTCATTTTCACATACTGTGCACATGGGTAAGGCTTGTTCTCTCCGGTCATCACAGCTGCTTTTCAGGCATAATTTTGATGTCTCTAGATTGTGCAATATACTCTATTACATTTGAGTAGAAGTTCCACTGACATTGGTGTTAATTTACAGTAGTTCATTCAGTATTTACCACATTTCTCATCAGGTAGCTTAAGACTTCCTTAAACAGCTTCATGGCTGTAAGATTTTTCTAACAGTGTTCATCCAGTAACTCAATATTTGCATACTGATGCTTACTTGCTTCAGTTTTAGGTCCTAGTTTCAGTTTTCATTTCTAGTTTCACCTTTCACTTATGCCAAGAGCTATTTAAATCTGAATTTTAAAGATAGTGATCTCTTGGTGATCTTAGTGAACTAAATCACCAAGTTTCCCGGAGTTTCATTCTTCTCTGACACAACCCCAAGTGTTGATTTCTCCATCTCTCACACAGCCTTTCCAAGGTGTTTTGAGGCACTTTGGAAGACCTGTGTTCTCTATCAGTGATCACTTTATCTGTAAAGATTTATTTATTTTTTTTTGGTACTGTAGGATCTCTTTCAGATTAACACATTAGGCCATTCAGGCCTTCAGGCTTTGTCTAGAGAAAGGATTTCAGTCGTAGTCTGCCTGTCTATCAGAACTGAAAAATTCCATTTGTTTCTATTACCTCTAAGCAGTAACAGTTGGTATCTTTTTCTTGTAAAGAGGGGATCTTGCCATTTTTAAAGTGAGGACTTACGTGGTCCTTAAGCTCTTTTCATTAGTCTGCTTGCTGTTACAAACTAATTAAAGAATGTAAGTGAGTAAAATAGAAGTGAGTATTAAACATGTACTACAGAAATGCAAAGGTCTCCTATACCAACTTAGAAATGCATGAGTAGATACTGGAAAAAACCCTGTGTGCTCTGGGAAAAAAGCAGCATGGTTATTCAGCTGGAATGATTTGGAGAATGACTTTGGGACATGCACAGTGTCTGTGTGAATTTTGGTAAGAAGAGAAGGGTGGAGTTGATGGCATACATATTCTAAACAAAGGTTTGGTTAGAACCTGAGCTAAAATCAGGAAGTGGTATCAAGGGAATGATTAACAGTTAAAACTAGATATGCATGAAGCATACGTGACAGTAAATGAGCATTGCTTTGAATAAAACTATTTTAGAGGCAGAAATCATAGTGAAAAGGGAGACAAGGAGAGGACTCACTAGAAAAGGAAGATAAACTTACAATGTTATCTCTGATGAAAGCACCAAAAAGAGGAGAGGGCATGCAGAGAGTAGCAGCAGAGAAGTTGTAAGAAGCAGTGCATTCTCTGGGGGGTAGAATTAGGAACAGTCTGATGTTAGTCAGAAAATATCTATTGTTTTGTTTGAATAAATTGTCATTTTGAGTTGAGGAGGCAGAGAGTGGAGACTTGGCAGTACTTCTAAGGAGGAAATCAATTAAGAGTTCCTAGTGGTGGTGGTGTGAACATTAGTGAAAAAGGAAGACTGTGGTATTTAAGTAAGAAAACAGTCCAAGCAACCTGAGAGATAAGGGCTGAAAAAGATGAGAAAGCAATAGTTTTTTTCTATTCAAAAGTGGAAAAGATACTGAAAAGGGAAAACACAATTGTAAGGGAGGGAAGAGGAAAGGAGCACCAGATAAGGGGAACAAAGAAATTGAAGAATGTAGAGTCCGTTTAAAGGGTAAATCAGTGGGATTGGCCTGGGAGACTGAGGGATGGAAACATGGTGCTTTAAAGAGGTAGGCGCAGAACCAGAAAATTAAAGGAAGTATTGTCAAGCAAGAACTAATGAGTGACCAAATTTCTAGTGAGATGATCCACCCAGCAGAAAAAAACCCAGAGAATGCAAGAGAAATTCTGCAGCAAAATACATCATGCTGAGTAAAGCTGAAATTTCCCAGACTGATCTGGACAGGAAAGGAAGAGAAAAATCTGAATGTGCTGCTAAGAGGAAAAAGCAAATTGTTGCAGTGAGAAAATCCTAGAGACCACATTACTGGTGTGATGGTAGACTATGAGCTCAGTGGCTCTTGAATTTACCAGGTATTGAGTAAAAGGGCTAAAAAGTAATGGGAGATTCTATTAGGTATGCATCACTCAGATGCCCCTGAGAAACAGAAATATACTGAGCTGATGCATAATGTTGCCTTGGATAACAGGTTCATGCATGCTCCCACCCACCATATCAAGTCTCTGTGAGATATTTTTCTCTTGACCTGGTCAAGGTCTGTTAGTTAACCACATAAAACCAGAAAACCCAGTCCTTCTGCATGGGGAATGCTTGGAGGCAGCATAACTAGTTCTAAAATCCTGGTGTAAGACATGACACAGTCACCTTAGGATAGCACTCTTCCTCACACAATTAACAGCAGTTGTGCCATAGAGGACTACTCAAAAAAACACTGAGAACACATGACCAGTAAAGGGAGAAAGGGAAGCATATAAGCAACCAAAGAACAATTACAAGAAGACTAGAAATTACAACATTGGGTAGGAAAAGCCTTCATTTTAACATCTGCCTATGACCACAAAAGATTAAAAAAGTGAAAAGGCAAAGAAAACAGATACTGCCATAGTTGCAACCACTTTCCTAAGAGAAAAATGAGTTTTCTATAGCTGTGCAGTGCACTCTTGGAAGATATGGTTCATGGACTGCCAGAAGTGAAGATAAAGTTCTGGAATCAGAGTATGTTCATTACAGGCACATCACGAATACATTTCCATATTAATTCAGGTGTGTTGAATGATGCACACCAAGGATTTAATGTACTTTTAAGGCTGGCCAGCATTTCAGAAATCTTCTGAGAACTGGTAAAAGTTACAGCCAGCAAGTAGAAGCATCCTAAACCAGGTCTTTCTACTTGATTCATTCTTGATGAAATAGAAAAGAGAAAGAGAAAAGAAAATATTTTCATGCAATAGTGTGTTTGGCAGACATTGAAAAATGGAATTAGACCCTACAGTGCTACGAAACAAAAGCCTCAGTATATACAGTCATAAAAAAGGAAAAACATTTAGGAGATTAATTTTCTTGTCATGGAGGGAATTTGCAAGATTTAGCACAGCGTTTTGTGGAGAACTTCAGTTTAGACAGTGGCATAAAATACATGGTTTTTAAATCTTTATGTAAATATGACTGGAGATCTTGCTTGGGAAGAATGGGAAATTGCTGGAAGGTTTACTGTTTGAGGTGTTCTGAAACACAGACATTGTGTCCTCTGAAACAGTGCAACTTCTTAAATCTTACCAAAAAATCACACAAAATAACTTATGACCAGGGGGATGTCCTACTAGTTAGTTGCTTGCTCTCATGCCAATAGCTAGAGATAAGTTATCTTAGAAATTTGTCTCAGTACTGCACCAGTATAAGGCCTTTTATTTTTCAAGGGATTTCAAAATGTGTAACCAAGTTGGGTAATATTACCTCTACCAAATCAACATCTCAGAATTTTGAGGTGAAATGCAGGTTTACTGCAGTGAGATAACATCCTGAAAGCATACTCAAGCTTTATCTGTTGCTACCCATCTGGATTCAGATCATCTGTGTATTGTCTTGCCCACATGTTTGCAGTGCAGGTGAGCTCTACCAATGCTGGGTAATTATTAAGATGCTATCAAATTGTGTAAGGTTGCTCGTTCCAGGACAGAGAAAGTGTGTGTGGAGGTGGAGGTGGGTGGGGAGGGGGGAGGAAGGGGAGCGGGGAGAAGGTCTTTTTAATGTAACAGAGCATCAGCATTAAGCTGTGATATAAACAGTACAGTGAGTTTCAGTAAAATTCTAAGTTTTATTAAGTACTCCATGCTTTCAAGCCCTTGACTTGCTCTGAGAGCAGCATTGTCCTGGGGAAGTTCTCCTGTCTTCTGATACCTTGAGGAGACTAAGCAAGTACAGTGGTTATACACCTCTGATGTGATAAACGGTGTCCATCAGGGAGCAACCAACTCCAGATATTGCAGCAGGACACGACTTTTCCCCTTCTGCTTGCAGTGCTGAGGACTATCACTGTGCTTGATTTTTGCATGGGCAAAACACCAGGGATAGAAGATTTGCTGCATCCAGTGACCCTAATAAAAATCCACAGTGAATTGTATTCAGATCTTACTAAGTTAAATGAGGGAAGTGTGACACCAAATTTGCTGATAAATTAAAAGAACATGGCTCCATAGAAATCAGTGATGGTTTGTGGATCCTGATTTCACTGAAGGTCTCAGCAACATACAATCCAATGGTAAAAGGCTTTCACTGTTGGTTATAGTAGTGTGGTGTATATAATGGGATGGAGGGTGCGGTCTGCTTAAGGAGTCAAGCACTAAGATTTCTTCTGTACAATGTAATTTAAAGGTCAGAACCAGAAAAATACTTGCCAGGTTGAAAGTGGAAAAGAACTTACTTACAATTCCTCTGATATTCACACAAAAATGCCATCCCTTTCTTTTTGTGCCCTGCATTTAAACATGAGACAAGGTGAAGTTCTGAACTGAAAAAACTTGCTTTACATCAGGTAAGGATGTAGAGGGTTCTCCATAAAACTCTACATTTCTCTCAGGCAGAAATGCTCGTGCTGCTTCCCAGCTACACAAATTCCCAATTAACTGGATTGCTGATGACTTTAGCAAGTTTGTTTGTATTTGACATGGGTTTTGTTGCTGTTAGTTTATATCTGCCTACTGTTCCCTGTCTTTGTACTCATTTTATCAGTGTCTATTTGTCATGGTTTACTTCAAGCAAGTGGTATAGTCATACAAGTTGTGTTCCAGTAAACAGCGCAAGCCTTTGGCCATTTCTGCACACTCCTCAGGTGGCTCACCCCTAGTCCCCAGGGCAACACTTTGGCAAATTTCTGTTTGCTTTGGTTTGACTGAGGTTGAAAAAAGTTATTTGATTTCCAGGGTCTTTGGTAGTGCTAGTGACAGCAGTGGCTTATACAGAGATACCTTAGCCAGTTCCTGAAACAAAGTTAGCATGCTGTATTCAATACAATAACACTACCCCAACTTGTGATTAAGTGCTTAGTGAGTTCCATTTCCTTATAAGAACATGTGTAAGGACCCAAGAATGTATGCCACAAGTGAACTAAGCATTAATCTGTCAGCAGCTTAAGTGTGTTTGGGATAGTGCAATGGAAATATGCAGTATAGTGACACAGTGTTTGTTCTCTGGGAAGCACTTAAGAGCAGATGGAACCTGTAAAATAGACTGATTCATGAAAGTGCGCAGCTTCTATCAGATTTGTAGGATGCTCCCTTGGTTTAAGCTAAATGAACACAGGCCATGTATGCTTGAATTTTCAGTAAGGTGCTAATAGCCTTAGGTGGGGAATGCAACATTAATAGGGGCAAATAAATTCATCAGGAAGGGACTTTTACTTAAAAAGCTTCTCTCCTAAAACAATGAGATGAGTAAAAAGTGTAGTGTCATTGTGGATATTTCTGAACTGAAAAAAGTTTAAGGATTCTGCAACAACATAAAGAATGAGGCGCTGGAGTCTCATAACAATTCAATGGCAAATGAAAACCATAGGCACCTCTTAAACTTCTATTATAAATCAATAGCATATATAAAAATGAGTTAGGGTTGTATGGAAATGACATACAAATCTGTAACGTTTAATAGAAAAATGTTAAGCATCCTACAGAGCTATTGAAGCATGCTGTTAAATTCTGCAGACAGTGGATATAGTTGCAAGTTGAATTCCACTAGGTTGTGTATGTAAGGGAGATCCTACATTTGTATCCTTACTGTTGACATTCTGAGCTCTATCACTTCCTAGTCTGAAGAAGTAATAGATCCCCTATCAAGAACTGAAAGACCCTTATATTTATGTAAAGCTTCACCACAGTCACTGCCTTTTCAATTTTGAGTTCTGTGCCATTGCAGCAGTGGCCATTTAGTTATTGTGTTCCGAAACTTGCACCACATCAAACCTTGGAGCTTGCAGACAGCCTACATTGACATTTCTGCTGTTGTTTCATACTGAACTGTATCAGCTTAATAATTGAATCAAAAGAAAGGTGAGATTTTCAGAAGCTTGGGGTTTTTTAATTTATTTTTTTTAATCAAATCAATGTGTCTCCCGAAATAAAAAAGAGGATGTGGACTTCTAAAACCTTTCTTTCAAAGCAGTGCAGAATTTCTGTAGCTGTAGCAGAGACGTTAGATGTGAGGTGACAATGTGTGATTGCAGCCCAGAAAGCCAACCATATCCTGGGCTGCATCAAAAGGAGGGTGGCCAACAGGTCAAGGGAGGTGATTGTACCCCTCTACTCTGCTCTCATGTGTCCCCACCTGGAGTACTGTGTCCATTTCTGGAGTGCCCATATAAGAAAGACATGGAACAGTTGGAAGAGGTCAAGAGCAGGGCCATGAAGATGATCAGAGAACTGGAGCACCTCTCCTATGAAGACAGGCTGAGAGAGTTGGGGTTGTTCATCCTGGAGAAGAGAAGGCTCTGGGGAGATCTTATAGCAGCTTTCCAGTACCTGAAGGGGCCTACAAGAAAGCTGGGGAGGGACTTTGGAGAAGGGCATGTAGTGATAAGATGAGGGAGAATGGTTTTAAATTGGAAGGGGGGAGAGTTAGATTGGGTATTAGGTATTCTCTATGAGGGCAGTGAGGCCCTGGCACAGGTTGCCCAGAGATGCTGTGGCTCTCCCCTCCCTGGCAGTGTTCATGGCCAGGTTGGATGGGGCTTTGGACAACTTCATCTAGTGAGAGATGTCCCTGCCCATTACAGGGGGGCTGGAACTTGATGATCTTTGAGGTCCCTTCCAACCCTAACCATTCTGTGATTCTATGATTTTGCTTCAGCTGATTTTGAGAAACTTGCCTGGGGTAAGTGGAGTAAGAAATAATATTAAGAATGCATCTCTGGAAATATAATTCTCGTCTTGTGAATTATGTGTGCTGCAGTCTCCAGTTAACTTTAAAACTACATTTTATATGTTCTTCAGAGTATAGTATCTAATAGTCTGTTGAGCTAGTTTGCATGTGCTCTTGGTAGGATGACACATCCTTAGCATGCTTTTGAAAGGCTCAATGTAGGTCATACCACTTCAAACCTAAGTAAATCTTGACTATGTAAAGTATGGCAGAACCTGTACAGCTGCAAAAAAGCCCCCAGACCAAACCTGTCTGCTTTCCCAGTGATCATGCATCATGGATATCTGTTCTGCCCAGAGCATGGGAGAACAGAACAGTAAAGGTCAAGGACTTGCTGAAAGAATGTCATACATTGTCCCAGTAAGTGCTTGGTCTTGCAGCAACTGCTAAGAAATTAAAAGACATTTTCATGTCAATGAGTCTTCTATGGTTGTATTGTCAGTGCCTTTGCTTGTTAGTGCTTCCTAGCAACTTGCATGCAGAGGTGTCAAGCATATAAAGTTCCTACTAGTCTGTAGATAATGAGGCCAGATGAAGAGTGTCTCTAAGGAGAGAAGTTTAAGCTCATGTTCAGATGTATTATTACTAAACACCAAAGCTTCCACATAGCAAAAGCAGTCTTTAATGTCCCAGCTGCGAGGAAAATACTTTACACCTACCTTACTGTAGTAGTGTACAACAACCACAGTCCACAAGGAGTTTGAATTTTGGTGCTCCCACAACCAGTTAAAGTCTGTCATTCTGTTGCTCCCCTCAATGGCACAGCTGTGGACAGAAGCTAAGCCCCATCTTACCCCTCTTGGGGAAAGGGAGAAGATATTAAGAAGGTGAAGGAGTGCCATAAATAGCAGGAAGTATGTAAGTTTATTGAGGCCAGTGTTTCTCTTAGAAATGATGTCATCTGAGTTAAATGTGCATTTTACAGGCATAGTACTCTGTGATTATACATCTCAAAAAATGCTTTAGATTCACAGAATTTGCACAGCATTAGCGGAAACATTTGCTTTCCTGTCTGCCTTTTGTGCTACAGAATTGTTGATTTGGTTTGGCTTATTTTCTTTATTTTTAATGTATGAAGAAAAAAAATTACCAAGGCAAAAATTAGTTGGTGGTTGTTTTTTTTTTAGAGGAAAAATCTTGAATCCTGTCAGCAGTTTCAATGTTACATGAAAAAAATGTTATTGCATGCACAGCAGTTCTTACTACACTGCCTGGATGGAGTTGAGAGAGTTTGTCTGCAATCTTTTATATATCAAAATAAACACAATTCTTGGTTAATGTTTTTGGAAAAGATTCAAAGCTGTCAGGTGGAATACTTGGCAGTGCTGTAACTATTGACCAACTTCTGTTGGCTTCATTAGGGCTAGAGTTTCTTCTGTTGTGCTGGTGGTCAATCAGTCAGCTGTAGATAACTTGTGTATGAGTCATATGGAAGTGTCCCCAGAACCTTCAGAGCTGTCAGGTCTCACACACTGGTAGGCAACTTGTTCTTCTGACCTCTCCCTCATACTCCCCCTCCCCCCCTCTGCCCCCTCCAGTCTGGTGGCTAGTGCTTGTCTCCGTCTCTGTGTTTGACATATCTGACAGTGAGGATCCCTGGGAAAAGTTAGCTGGAATAATTTATTGCTAGCTGAATCATTATCCAAGAGCAATACATAGATAGATCCTTCCCTCTTGCGTGCCTGGAAGTACAGACAGTACAGTCACACACTCATACACTCATCACCCAGTGTGTGAACCTTGTGTGTGTGGATCCTGTTGCGTGTTGCTCTTCCCCAGCTCTGTGTGGGGAAGGACACTTGCAGAAATTCAAGACCTGATTCACTTTCATGTACAAAATTTTTCAATTTGCAAACTTCTCTGGAAGGAAGAGAGCTGCACTTACGGCTTTTGTTCACCGCAGGAGTTTGTGTTACAATACGTTGACAGATGTTTCTAATTCTCCCTGTGTTCAATGAGGCATTGTCTGTCCATTAATGTTAGTGTAGCCACGTTTTGCAGTTTTACTTTATCCTGAATCATTGAAGATACCTGCTTTTCAGTCTGGCAGAGTATACAATTTAGTCATGTAGCCCAGACAAAACAGTGATTTATAAAACTAAGAAGATTTTGTGTGAAGAGAGGGCTGCAGGGTGACCTAATTGCAGTGTCCCAATACTTAAAGGGATCATAGGGGAAAGCAGGAGAGGGCCTGTTCATCAGGAAGGGTAGTGAAAGGACAAGGAGTAATGGCTTTCAGCTGAAAAAGATTTAGGTTAGATGTTAAGAAGAAGTTCTTTACTGCAAGGGTGGTGAGGCACTGGAATAGGCTGCTCAGTGAGGTTGTGGAAGGCCCTTCCCTGGAGGCGTTTAAGGCCAAGTTGGATAGGGCTCTGGGCACCCTGGTCTAGTGAGGCTGTCCCTGCCCATGGCAGGGGGGCTAGAATATGATGATCTTTGAGGTCCCTTTCAGCCCAAAGCCATCTATGATTCTAAAATCAGTAGAATGCTCTTCACTGTACAACACACTCTTTTTTTCCTTTTTTTTCTTTTTTAAATTATCAGTCTTTAACATCAGTGAAGAAAACTACTGAGTGAGAGTTCAGGGAAATTAAAAGGGAACTACTTAATAATTTTGAAACAGTCTGACCATGTTACTTTCCACTTCTTGAAGAGCACACTGTGCAGTGTAGGAGTTTGTCATAAAGTATGGTGTTTCATTGGATGGCAGTCCTAAATAAGCTAATATTTATGTATTTAACATTTCTCAGAAACTTTTTTGCATGGAAATTATGCAGGACCAAAACCATCGTAAGACTGTGTATCCAATTTTGTGACGATTGGTACTTGCATGACTGCTGCCCTCTTATATACTCTTTCACAGCTTTTGCTTTTCAGTGGCTTCAGGATGGTGACTTTTGATTCCAAAATATTTTTTGAAAGAAGCCAGAGATGTTGGTGGATCTGAGGGACTGGAGGCAATCATACTATGTAACCTGAAGTGATAAAATAATGAAGCAATTGTGTAGCATTAGCGTGAAGTCTAAATAGTAAGAATAAATCCAGCCTCTGGCTGACACTGGCAATGTACGGAGTAGTGGAAGTGTTTGGGGTGGCTCATCTCAGTCCAAAGGAGCAAGGCCAGATTTATGTACTGCCTTGTTTTTAATAGGTGCCCCCACTGTTTCTTCTCTGGTGTGAAAATATCCCCAAATTTGCCTTCTCTGTCACTGCATGTTGCCCTCTTTCATCTTTGTCATGAACCTATGCGCACCCTTTAACCAAGCCATCACTTTTAGCTTTCTGTGGATACAAGTCATACCAGTGTCCAGAAACAAGTGGTATGTATGTAAGATGTTTACAGCCTTCTGTGTCTAAAAAGAAGACTACAATATTTCAGAAGAAGATATTATTAAATAGACACGCTCTATAGAATGTTGTCTGGTTTATTCTCCTCCTGAAGACAGCTCGCTAACAACAGTCACTCAGGAGATCTGTTTTTCTTCTTTACATTTAAATGTTTGCCTTTCATAAGCCACAGATTTCCCTGAAGTGCTATCCATAAATGTACAAGCATACGGGAAAGTTGGCTGCAGACGTGTGCAATGAGCACGTTGGAAACTTGCAGCCTGTGGACTCCTCAAATCACAGGGTTTCAGAGCCTAGCTCTATGTGTTCCTTGTAGCCTTTCACTGCTTGTTAACATGCAAGTCCTTCATAATAGCTGTGGGCTACACCAGGACAACAACTGGTTGTAAGAAGCTCCAGGCAGTTGCATGTCAGCTCTAAAGGAAAAATACCACCATGCCAATGCTCAATAAGCAAGCTGTTTGCTGGTTTCCAGAACTAAATGAGCTATTCTTCCATTAGATTCTTGTCTCTCGTTAACTGACTTTTTGTGCTGTTTGACTGAACGATAGCTATGTTGCAGTGTTCATACACTACTAATTACACAGCAGAGAATTCACTAGAGAAACAGCATGAGGGGTTTTATAGTCCACAAATCATTTTCCTGTGAGTGGAGAATTTATAACATTTTTCCTGCATGCATCCTATCATATCTTTCTCAAGTCAAGCTCACACTGTGTTCTTTACCTTGGGGAATGTAGTATCGGTATCTTAGTCTTCTGTTACCTTGGGTTTTTAGAGTACTAAAACATCTTTGAGATTTCTACTTCCCTGCCAAATTTAGCTGAAATGTGCCAATGGATTCAAAAGTTCCTAGAGAAGAACTGGCAGATAGATGATGGCTCTATAAATCTTACCGGGATAAAAAAGAGATTCTTTTCCCAAGCTGTGACAGAAGAAGGTAAAGCCAGCAGATCAGGGAAGGACAGGCAAACAATAAGATAGTATGACCAGGACATCAGACCTTTCCTGCCTTAGACTGTCTGACTACTGGTCGACATGAGTGACACGTTACCAGTTCCACATAATAAAGACATTACCCAGTGACAAGGAGCGGTTTTAATGTGGGATTTGCTGGGAGCTATAGAAGTAGTTTAATGGATGCTGAGAAGAAGCTTCTTCCAGGTGTGAAGGGAAGCTTTAGAGAAAGCATACTGGGGAAAAATGGAAAGTTTAAACTTTGGCAGGGATGTTTCTCCTATTAGTGTAACTAAGCAATGGCAATTGAACATCACAGTTCAGCAGGTACCTTAGCACTGATTAGATAGCTTTAGCTAATCAGTTTGCTGATTGCAGTGAAGCATGAACTTCTTTTGCAAAGACAGTTTTGGCAGCTGCCAAATCTCCAGGAGTTATTCTCTTTCACACCTGGCATTGGACTCTCATTTCCCTATCTTGCGTAACACCAAACAGAATCTTCTTATTTCCCCACATTCCTACCCATCTCAGGATACCTTCACACCTCTGTCCACTCAGCATTGACAGGTATTTTATTTTCCAAATGCCAACCTTTTTCTCTTAGAAGGCAAGGTACAAGTAACAAGCAGTAGCCCAGGATTTTCCCTCCTGCCTCTGTGTTTACCCACAAATACTATCTCAACTTCCCATGCCCCAGCTACAGGCAATCTTCACCTTTGGATGCTTTCCCAATGTCTAAAATTGAGATTTTTTCATTCAAGGGAAGACCATTGCATAACCCAAAGCAATCCTCAAGGGACTACATCCTGTGAGTTGCTACATTATGATATACCTTGTATTTTGTAGTTCCTGGTAACAATTTTTCAGCAGTTGAACATGTTCCAGTCCCACACAGCATGGCTCAACTCAGCCAGAGGTTATGGGCCTTCATCACCAATATTAGAAATGGACCTGAATGGAGCAAATTATGGCTAGTGCTGAGACAGCAATGAAAAACAACTAATTTTTTCACAAAAATTAATTTCTCTTTTGCCTTCAGAACAGCCCTGAGCGTATTTGCAATTTTTTTCAGATATATTTTTAGTGGAGTTCTTTAAATGAAAGTATTTTAGAATATTTTAAAATATTTTACTTTGTGACTGTATTGTGAACCTTGAAAACCCTAAAAGGCTCATTTTTTGTCCCTCAAGTTAGAACATTTGCTTCCATACTAGCTGAAAGTTAAGACACTTCCAGCCAAACACTGGCGTTAAAAACTGGAGATAATTCTTCTCCAAGTTTCTGCACAAGCACAAAGCCATCTTGGAATCCTTACTAATGGCTTTAATTATGGGAACTAAGCTTTCATTTTACAAATTTACGCATATGACTGGAATATGCATGCTATGAATATTTATTACAGTAGAATTCAAGTTGTCATGGACTGTGAAACAAAATCAGGGACCTGATAAATTCAGTTAAAATACAGGCAAGTATGTTCCACTTCATAGCAAAGAACAGAATATTTCATGCTGCTACTAGTGCACTTCTGAAATTAGGGGAGATAAGAAGCAGTGTGTCCATTTGTAGGTGGTGTTTAGATTGTCAAATGTCTGGTTTTGGGCTTTTTTTAAGGCAACAAATGAATGTTATCCGTAGAAAATTTTATTATTTTTTTTTACCCATGTGGTCTAGCTTACTATATGGTCTAGTTTACCTCTCCTCTGTGTTCCCAGCCCTGGTACTTCACACTTTCTGAGTGATTCCTGACTTCCTTGAGCTACCTAAAATACTCCACCTAAGCAATTAATTCTGAAATGAAGACAAGAAGATAGTAATGTGATGTGTTTGTACTGGTACCACTTGCAACACTGCATTGAGATCAAAATCCAGCTGTTCAAATCGCCTTAGTTCACTTGTGGGTGAGGTCACCCTTCTCCAGCATTACCTTCCCCAGGTTCAGCTGCTATCTTGACTGAAAAAAGAAAGAAATGAAAAAAAGAAAAGGATTTAATGTACTATAGCTGCTTAGTCTGTTAAAATAACATTATGACCTATACTGAGATCCCTGTAGATTATGCATAGTTTTCCCCTTACATTTAAATGGATCATCAGCTCCCATGGAACTGCACTCCCTGGTTACTGTTTACATTACTGTGCACTCTTTACTACGTGGATGATGCAACAAATCCTCCCACAGTGTTGCTGTTGGGTGGCAGAAATTGTGTGTGCGTGTGCTTCAGTGGACAATGGAGGGTTAAATGTGTTCCCCTGCAGCCTATGTTTCTTACGAATTTTCAGAGTTTTCTATAAAGCTATTTTCTTTTCCTCCCTTTCACCTACTTGTTGTGTGTGCCCACACGACCCCCTGAAAATAAAAACAGTCTTTTATTTGCAGAGCCCATTATCAGCCTTGTCTTTAGCCTCATGATAAAGGTCAAGTAGATTAGTTAGGGAGGCTCTTGCCTCTCTAAATCCAGGTTGGTTATCTCCTTTTAGATAATTACTATCCATGTACTTCTCTAATGTGCCCCAGGGTATAGTTTCCATTCCTTGAATACTGCAAGGTTAAATTCATCTACTTCTGACACATTTCGTTGGGTTTCAGCTCTGCTAACTGATTTAATACCAGTGCTTTTGTGATTAGTCATCCCGGACATGGGAAATAGAGCAAGCGCTCAGGAAGAATGTTATTCTCCAATGCAAATCCTCTAAGAAACACTTGTGCTACATCAGCTAGTGTTTCTGACTTTTCATGTAACAGTTCTTTAGCTATCCAAGCTCTAATCTCTTCTTTGAATGCTGTACTGTCTATGCAAATTCATACTGTTTATGGAAAACCAGTGGGAATAAAGGAGCACAACTCTAAGAAAGTGATGACTAATATTAACCACCCTGTAACCTCTAGTCAGACTTTAAAATGCTACTGAAACATCAAGGCTTTCCAGGTTCTTATTTTAAAAAATAATATACTGGCATTAAGTAGCCCACATTTCACACCTCTCAAGGAAAAAAAAAATCATAGCAGATTTTTTTTTTACGCTGTCTTCATTGCAGTAATTGCAGGAGAAACTTGAGGGCTTTAAGTATGTATAAACATGCAAGATGCAGCTCAAAATTACTTGCTTCCAGTGAATGTTCCTTATCTACTGAATTGTCACGTTGGACAGCTGCATTTAATATGTGCTTCATCCATAGTTAAGCATGTGCTTTTCCCCCCTGGTTTTCATTATCACTCTTCATCGCCACAGAATCTTCAAAATAATACATAGGATAATACGGCATAAGGAATATGGGGGAAATACAGTGTTCCTTTCAAGATCTTTACTCTCCTCTGTAATTTGCTAATCAAAATACCAGGTTCTGCCTCATTTACACTTTCAGTGTAATATTGATTCCTGGTGTGATAACAAAGTGGGAGCATTTTGATATTTCACTCTTGACAGTACTGTTTCTTCAGAGGCCAAATGTTTTCTTGTGTGATGTGTCTTTTCCACAAAGCAGCAGTGAGGATTTATCACAGTGAGCAGCACTGGTGCTCCAAATAATTTGTATCAGACAATGTGTGACTATTTCAGTATTTAACTCCTCCCTTAGAAATTGAAAAGTAATAGTAGTAATAGTAGTGGTGGTGCTGGTAGTCATAATAATAATAATACCAACAGTCCACGGTACTATGCCTGATACAGATTTACCAAAGATGGAATTTCCTCATCCCGAGAGGGATATTTACACTTGTAACTAATGTTCATTTGTAGCTAATGCATGTGTCCTGTGGTCAGACAAGTCTGTTGGAATAAGGAACACAAAGCTTCACACATGCATTTTCATTCCAGCCTCCTTCTATGAGCATGGACAGACAAATAATTTTTCCCTGCCACATTCTTCCTGTTCTTGTTAATTCCCCAATGGTAGGTGCTGAATGTGATGGTATGTATTGAATTAAATAATTCAGACAGACTTTTATGCTAAAGAAGCTCCCCTGCACTTGAGGTTAGCATGAACAAAAGATATCAAGGCCAAAATTAAGACATTCTGGCTCGCCTGTTTTCACTGTAACTCTAATCAGAAACCTTTTTGATGTAAGTTTGTTTTCAGTTATGCCATTTAAGCAATACATAGACTGTGTCAATATATTGTTGTTCTGTGTGCTGCTTGGAAGCCATTGTATGTGGGGTATGGTGTACCAGCCAGGATAGACCGCACTGTATCCAGCCTAACATTCTTTCATTGCCTACACACCTGTTCAGTAAAATCCTTCAGAACGCTGGTACATTTTTATTTGTAAGGGTTTTTCTAAATACTCAGTATTCTCTGCTATTCCTGAACTATTACAATATCTCTGTAGAAGGAAATGTAGTAAATATTGCAATATAGAAAATATTTTTCAAGTGCTAAAGCTCTGACTTTAAAAAACAAAGAAGCAACCTTGAGTCAGCCAGCCAAGAGCATTTTATCAATTTAATGTAGCAGAACTCAACCAAAGGGGCAAATCTTTGCATTACCTTGCCACTGATATAAATGCTGCAGCTGTGTTCATGTATCCATATTCACTACTGCTAGTGTTCCTCCTGGATTATGACTGAACCAGAAGATTTTGAATCTTCATTTTGAATTTTCTACTCTTTTTTTTTGGTGGTTTTTTTTCTTTTTAATAAATTTTGGTAGAAGCAGACAGGAAGAATACTCAAGGCATCTATTATTTCTTTCCACAATTTGCTGGAAGTGGCAGAAGCTATTAAAAACTGAAGGCATACATATCTCATGCTATTCAGCTGACTGCTAATTAAAGTGCATTTAAATTTTTCATGGTGTAGATTGTGTCTGTTTTCCAAAGAAATTAGAATCTGTGGCCCTTTGAGAACTGTGCATTTAGTCTATAGATATCTACTGCAAGAGCATTTATTAAATGCGATCATTGATGAAGTTGCACATCCAACATACTTATAGGGGGAGGTTTCCAGTTAGGCAGCTTCTCTTTTTGGAAGTGTGTTGTTTCCACAAAAATGCACTGTCCTGATGGTTCCCCTATGTGTGAAAGATTCATAAATTACAAGTAACATCAATCATTCTGTATCCCCATTTCAATTTGGGGAATCTAAGTGTGGACAAATTGCCCCACCATTAAGAGTCTGAGTCAACATGAAAGAAAACTGAGCTCATAAGATGATCTTGAATTATTAATGCTGGGGAATATTAACCAGCGTGAGTTAGCTATTTATTCTGAATTTCCTTCTCAAGGAGCCCTTGGCTCTACACTGCCTGTCTTGGGAACCTGAGAAGATTAAGCTTCCATCCAGGCATCTGAAGTTAGATACCTGTGAACCAACAGTGTGAATACACCACTGGGATAAATCTTACTCTTATATAGGAGTTTTCTAAAATCAGGTTCAAGTATAGTAGTAGAAGTATTTACTTGTTAACTATTTAGAACCAGTTCTAGGTAGATCTGGAAAGAATTTAGACATATGCATAAGGCCCATAAAAGTCAACTAAGCAGATGAGTAAGCAAGCACTTTAAATGCTTTTCTGAATGAAGATGGAATTAGTGCTCAGCTGCTTAGAAGGTGCAGTGTGAGGTACTGCACAAAGGCTTGAAACGACCTTGGGGCACAGGCTGAAAGATAGTTGGACAGAATAAAATGTTTCCCAAAAAAATCCAATGTCAGGGGTGGCAAGAGGTTTCCTAGGGTGAGGAAAGGTTCCAATTCTGCTTTCTTCAGGCACTAAGAGGGGTTTAAGTGAGTCAGTGGTGACATTTGGGCAAATGGCATTAGAGGAAACACAAGGAGGTACAGAAGAAAAAGCCCAGAACTAAAATTGAAAAAGATGTTTTATTAAATCTGCTGTTATTAATAGATCAGATAGGATCTTATAGAACAAAGTCCAGTAGAATGCAAAGCTTGAATTCTGTAGTGCTTTCAGTGCACAATCCCTTCCCGGAAGTATCTGCGGCTTTTCTCCTGAAATTCCAAGGAAAATTATTCCAGTAGATTATCCTTTGTCTCATAATTTGGCATGGCTCCAAGTAACTGAATACTTGTCAAAATGTTTCATGTCTGAAATTAAGAAAAAACGTTTTCTGATGAATTATAGGGATAGGTAGAGGTTCCAGATTTCAGGATTGTACCTTCCTTAGAAATGATGACTAATGCAGAAATGCAAAGGAACAGAGAAACCTGTAATTCCTAAAAATCCATAAATCCTAAATAATTGCTCATCAGGGATAAAATTCCTACTCCTTACATAATGTAATTTAATCACATATATAAAGTCATATATTTACGTCATATATTTACGTCATATATTTACGTAATCGAAGGCATATGTAACTTGGCAGTTTCGTAAATTATTTGTCCTGCTCGGTGTTTCCTGACATAGGAACAAATTTTATTGAGTACCACTAAAACCTCTTTCTTTAAAGAGAGCAAGAGAGAGCAACAATTTTTTTCTTCAGAGAGTATCATCCATCTTCCTCTTTAGGGCAGCTTAAATGAGAAGATTTAGTAGTGGCCACAGTTGCTTGCACTTGCTTTGTGCATATAACTGCTTTGTTTTGCTACGAGAAAGGGAAGAGTGACAAATACAATTGAGGTGACAATGTCTGAGAATTTTGATTTTGATTTGCTAACAACCTCCTTAATGTTCAGATTTCAGCTCTCTTGACAGGTATATTCATAGAGGATAAAATTCACATGCAGGCAGACAGCCCCAGGCTTATGCACCACGTAAATCCTCTCTAAGCCTTTAAAATGTGCTTTAAGTGGGCCTAATTGATGTACAGGACCTGTACTGGCCCTTACACACATGGGAGAATTTCTCCCCGTTTTCAGGCTTGCAATAATTAACTGTTACACTCCACTTTTAAAATCTTTTATTCTTTTTGATCTGCTTCCATTTCTCCTAGCTGCTTTCATACTGCCTTCTGTATAAACACAAGCAAAGTGAAATATTTGAGATCGTGATGTGTATGTTCGATATAAATACAAATGGATGCATATTGGAAAGGTCAGCATTCAATAAAAATTCAAATCAGATATTTGGATCTGATTAAACACTGTCTGATGTGTGTGGTATGCACATGGGGATTGTGCAGAAAATCCACTAAACATGATTATGGAAAAGCACACATTTTCTAAAGGACAAAATTCATCATAGCCCTTAATAATTCTAAAGACATAGGTGGAGACTAGAATTACTGTAGCAACTGATTATGTTTGTTGGTATTTTAGATTTCGCTAGTACATTAAGCACAATATGCAATTTTTTATTAATACTTCACAATTTATATTTATTACACAATCAACTTTGGATCAAAAAGTAGCACAGCCAGCTTATTAACCTAATAATGCAAAATAAATTCTTGTATGGAGCTTGCACATTGCCCTATTTTGCCTTATATCTGAAAGAATAGGGTTGTTTTTTTCTCCACTTTAACCAATGTAATAGCTGCCTCCAGTCAATTTAGAATCAGTCCAACAGAAGGCATTGAATATTGTTCTGAAGAAAGGACAGCTGCACTATCTTCATCACAGGATTTTATTGTTATGTACGTTTTGGACCAGTGTTCTGAACATGGGCTTTTGTTTTCCAAATAATACCATTTTTGTTTGACCAATGGTTCTGCCTCAAGGGTAAATAACCCAAATAGATTTTAAAGTGCTTTAATTAATCTTTTCAAATACCTATGGTTTTCTCAATTTAATGCAATATGGCCCAATTTACTTTGGATATGAATCAAGATAAATATGAAATAACTCTGTGGTAATTTTCAATGACAGCATCTACAACATGGCTGACATGATTACTTTAAATTCACACCATCAGCAAATTCAAATTAACCTTGAGAAATCTATCAGTAAAACAAGCTCTGTAACTCAGGTACTTATGCAGAATAATTTTGTGTCTACTCAAGAATTGCAGTTATTTCCTAATTTCTTCTGTAATACACTGTGCTTGTCCACGAGTCATAAATGCTGAAAATTTGAAATTGTAATATGAAAAGTATGACATATTGCAGTTTGTTTCGTATTGCAGTGATAAATTCTAATCAAGGCAACTCAGCGTTCATTGGGATAGTCCCATGTACACTGGGAAGCGTAATACTGAGGCATGACCAAACACCCTTTCTTTAAAGTAAGCGTTAATTGTCTTTAATGTATTTTGAGTTCTCAACTTTATCTGTGAGGTAGAGAGGATTTTTGAGTTCACAGACTTTTAAATAAAGGGGTAAAATTCACGTGATGCAGTAATACACATGCAGTGTTGTTATTGATAACAATGTGGGATGGTTACTTGGTGATGAAGACACCCTGGGTCAGCTGCTGTACAGGTATTAAATGCCCAAATTGCCATGAGTTTGTTCACTACTCTGATTTATGAAATCTATTCCTCCTGTAAATGGGTATTCGCTGTTTTTAAAAAATAAAGATTTTGCTTGTAGACTCATGCTACAAAAGTGCTGATAATGAGTATGTGATGGAAGTAGTTCAGTACAGTGTACTAAGCGTATGTCTTGGGTTTGATACCCTACTCTATACTTGAGGCAATTACAAGTCTGATGTCTGTGGAGGTTAGCAATATTGTCAGGAGCCCTTTGGTGGCAATGACACGGGAAAGATACTCAGTGAAGAAATCTTGTGAGAGGCCAAGTCAGCATAAAAGCTAAAGGAGACTTGGTGGCAGAGGGTTCAGAAGAGGCTTGGCTGTTCCCAACGCAAGAAGACAAAAAAGTCAAAAGAAAAGAGGCAAAAGAGTGTAAGTACATGTTTTGGAGTGGAGACAAAACAAGGCAATCCTGTACTCTGTAAACTGGCTATCTTTCCATTTATTATTTCTCTGTTGAGAGGAAGATAGCTTTTTTCATTGGTTGCTTTCTGATGTAGATATTTCTCCCCATGAAACTGGCTTAAAAGGTTCTCTCTTGTGTGTTGTATAATATTGTATGGCACGCTGCATGAAATGACTTTATGTATTTTCTACCATGTAGGAATCCAAAAAGATTGCGGTATGGTTATATTTAATCTGTCTGGGCTCATATTTTTAAATGCTAAGGCAATCGGCATATCTGATATCCACACACATTCATTTTAAATCTACATATGTCATAGTAGGAATACTTTTACTACCCAGTAGTGTTCATGCTGGCAGAGTACTTGTGTGACCAGCAAAATTTCCCTCTCGGATCATCCTTTATATGGGTGAACTATCCAGGCCTTCTGTGTTGTAGTTAAATAACTCTGGTGTTCAGAAGTGCACTTCATTCCTAGCTGTAATTTGGATATCCACTGTTAAAGAGCAGCTACAAATGCAAAACTTTGGGTATTATTTTAATGTAATTATTTATTTTTAACTTAAAATCAAATTAATATTAAAAAAATGTTGCAGCAGTAATCCAGGTGCTTTCTGAGAGGGTGGGATGTTAGATCTCAAAACCATGGACTAAGTAACAAAGCAGTGGACATTCAGCTTTAGGATGAGACCTAGAATGTGCCTGGGAGAGACAAAATGTGCACATGGCAAAGCTGCTGGGTTCTGGCCTGGCCAGGGTTGACCTCCCCAGTCAGCCAACACAGGTGAGCTGAGTCAGCCCAGGTGAGCTGAGTTAGCCAGAGCTGTTTTCCACACCACCTGACACCACTTGCCCATAAAAGCAGCTGATTGGGGAAGGGTAGGGGCTGTTTTTCGCTTCTGGGACAGTTGGAGTGCGGCTGGGGCGTCAGGTTGGACTGTCAGGCAGCCCTCTGTAAGCGTTGGTTCAATAAGGTACTCTGTGTTAGCACTGGGTGTTCGTGTAACTAGACATTATTGTTCTGTATGCACTTTGATATTTGGCAGTAAACTGTCCTTATCCCAACCCACGGTGGCTCTGCCTGTTTCTCCTCTGGGAGTGAGCGAGTGGCTTGGTGGGCATCTGGCCTCCAGCCAGGGCCAAACCACCACAGCTGCTCAGAAAAATCAAAGCAGGAGGTCAGTCATCGACACGTCCACCCTGTTGCCTATCCATAGCAGATCTTGTGATTCAAGACTAAGGACAGCAGTTGGTGGTAGCACCAAGCAAGGGCTAGAAGTGAGCCATATACCTTCTTATATGATGGTACAACTTTCATTAGCTGTTACGTGATTGAAAACAGTGTAAAGAACTGCCCTAAATATCAAGGACCATGATAAAGTATGTCCTAATTTTTGCCAAAAGAAGTCTGCAGAAAGCCAGTAAGCCATCAGCAGAGCCCTGAGAACTAGTATTTAATGTGAGTCAAAGTTGTTGGTCCTTTGACAGAGTCTATTGAAGAGGAGGAAGTGGGCCAAGACCATTACTTGAGGAGAGAAAGAAAGAAGATACAGCTCTAATGATGAGCACAAAGTCCTTTTTCTTACAGTGTCATGATGTGCATCTGCAAGATGACTCCAGAAAAGATTTCCATGCTCTGGGGGAGAAACTGACACCTGGTAAAAGTGCTTTTTTCTGCACTCTGTTGAGGTACAACTGCTGCCGCATGAAATACAAACTGCAAATGATGCAGAAATCCTCAGAATGGATGCCATGAAAGCCAAGAGATATCTAAGCCATATTCCAGAGAAATCACAAATTGACAATCAAATAGTGATGTACCATTGTGCTACTTTGTAAACTCAGATGGAGCCATGACATTTTGTTTTTGCTTGAGGCAGGTAAATGCCATTTTAGATTTTGATGCCTGGCTCATACAATGGATTCATATTTAATAGCAAAGACTCACTGTGTGGTTTTCCTATGCCTCACAAAAGAGTATTGACAGATTTTTTTCCATGGCTGCCTCCTGTACCAATTTAGAAAGATGCCCTTTAGGCTGCAGAGATTAATGGACATATCATAGATCAATGGGTAGCTTCCTGAGGGTTTATGCACAGTACACCATTGCATGTCTTAACATGTAATTTTCAGTGTGTATAGGGAGTTTACTGTGAAACAGCTGTTAGTGGTCTAGCAGTTGCTTCAAAGATATGTATCTTGCATGTAGCCCAGCCAAACAATTGGCCTCCACAGGACACCCCACTTCAGTTATATGTACGTAGACAGGGCCCAGGAGTGGAAAAAACATAAAATAATCAATAGAAAGATGGCAGAGGATGTTAGAGGGTGAAAAAGCAACTTGGAATATTGAAAGAAGAAAATGTAAGGGTAAGGGCAGAGAAACTAGGAAAGAAAGGTACAAAATCTAGAAGAGTGAAACAGAGAGGAAAGTAGGAAACAAGTATCTGGGAAGAAGGAGAAAAGGGGATTTCTTCTTACTGTTAGAAATAAGGACTTACAGGATAGGCCAGAGGTTCTGCTTCAGGCACAGCTGAGTCGTGTAATGGGAAGCCAACAGTAAATATTATGCCAAAGGGTTTTAGCAGACAGAGGGGAATAATCTGGGACACAGGATGATATAGTAGTCTAGGACCCAGAGATCGGTTACCCTGACAGCTCTGCTGCACTTGCACAACAACATGCTGGAGCTTGCCCCAGTGTGCTGGCTCTGATTTCTGAGCCAGAACTGTGAACCTCGTCTCCCTGCACAGAAATTGTCAACTGGGAACTGTAGGCCAAGTAGTACAGAGTCTTTCTTTAGCTCAGTGGGACACAACTAACAGTTGATAGAAAAAAAAAAAGTACTTGATAGAGTTCACATGTGTTTCTTTTGCTCATTTCCCCTCCTCCACTCATCCATAAATCAATGTGCTAATTGCCTCCATACGAATGGTCAGAGAGAAATGTGGTTGCTCACCGTTTATACTTTTAGATTGTGACAAGCCTTGTTCACATCCTTTAGGCATGATAGTGCAGTTGTAGCTCTTCCTTTCTGTCTGCTGCCCTCAGTGAACGCCATGCAAAGTAAACATTTGCCAGATAATTTTGGAGGATCCCTGTCAGAAGTGTGCTGCACCAACAGGTTGTCTCCCTGAGGCCTGAAAGCAAAGGAGGTTGGACATGAAATGTCTGTTTCCACTGGTGCCTGTGCAAGTACATTGTAAGGCCTGGACTGATCGGGTGCCTATCAAGTAACTCCACAGGATTTCCTGTGCAGCTTCCAAGGGTCTGTTTGTCCATTTGCTTGTTTGCTTGGTGTTCTTTTTTTCTTTTTCTGGTGAACTTATGGCCTTGTTCTTCAGAGTCATGTTCAGTCACTGAACTTGTGGTCTGTCCCAGAGAGGTGGCTGCTGTTCCTTGGCTCTTATCAGAAGGGCTGGAGTTACCATGTTTGGAGAAAATGTTATCCTTCCAACAGGCCCATCATGTATTTTTATGTAGTAGGCACTAGGTGGGAGGAAAAACAGATAATTCTTTGGGAACTGGGTTCCTGTTTACCATACCCTATGTTTTCATTCTGAAGCCTTTGTTTCTGTTTTCACTCAATAGATTTATTCAGCAGGTCCCTGAATCCATTGCACTTTAGTTTAAATGAATTGTTCATCCTTTATCTTGGCTATAGAAATATATCCTTGTCATATCAAGACATGAACCTCTAATAGCCTAATCTAGAAATGCAATCCAAAAGCTCATACTGAGAAAATTTGATACAAAATGCCCATTGGAGAGTGTTTTATCCTCCTTTCTCACACATCTCTAAACAAGCTCTGAGTGGTTAGGCCACATAACCATGGGTAGATATAATTTTTTCAAAACCTCAGAATCTCTCAGAACAACAGCATACGATTACAAAACATTGGATTGAGATCACAAATAATCTTGAGCCAAAATCTGGGCTTAAAACATTGCTTTTCTATCCCAGAGAGCACCATAGGCAGTATATATTTTGATTCAGTGCTACTTACAATAACATTGTTACGTAGCTCCTAGAAGCACGATATTCCATATGCTAGCAAAAAGTGATATAGCAAAAAGTGAAAAGCCACTATAGCCATATAGTGTATGCACCAAGTGTAAAAATCAGCACCATCGTACTGGTTTACATCAGCGGAAAGAGCCTTGAGATGTTCTGCCATCTGAAACATACAAGTTGGATTTAGCCATTGGAGACAGTATCTCACAAACTAATGCAGCCACTGATACGAGGTGCCATGTAAAGCATGAAATCTTTAGAATTGCTTTACTTTATATGAACTGAAATATTCATTTAATGAATCTATTTCCTCCTCAAGCAATCTTAAAAAATTTTTACCCCCTGCCTGTTCTGCTGAGGTACAAATGTACTCATTAATCAAGGTGTACAGCAAACATGGCATTGCTTGAAAAATGCTTGCTCAGTGAACATGCTACTTTCAATTACAGAGAGTTCAAGCATGCCTTGGTCTTTTGAAGTATTACATACCATTTTCCATGCCACAAAGAGGCATAGTGGTGTTACCTGAAAAAAAAAAATCTCTCCTTTATATTCAGCTAGCATTTCAGGCAGCACTTTAGAGCCTGGAAGAGATTATTGCTCGTGATTGCTGTTCATAAAGTTCATAGCAGGTCTTCTTTTTTTTCTGTAAAGAATGCTATTTCCCCCTTCCCTTTCTTCCAGATTGTTTTATTTTCTATGAAACTCTGGAGCAATTTACATGCCTTTTTGGTCATGCAAGAAATTTTCTACCCAGCCGAGCGACTGGATGGAAGTTAAGTGTTTGCCAGTTCAGACAGATGGTCTTGTTTATCTGTCACATTTTAACTGTGTAGCCTACCAAGGATTTGTAATTCTTTTTGGAACTAATATTAATATTTTGAACATTTACAGAATCTTCCTACTGAACACTCAAAAAGCTCCACCAGACATAGGCAGGACAGTGAGATTAATATCACTAGGTTCAGCAGATACACAAATCAGAAGTTGTGAGCAGCATCAGATGTCTGCAGTGAACCAACATCTGCTATTAACATGAAACCCTGTTGATAAGCACAATGCCACTGTGGTAGTTAGTGCAAACAAGAAGGTGTTTACTCAGTGGACAACAATGGCACAATATATCACAGAGCAAAAGGGACCACCTTGCTAAATGGATGCAGAATAAATTCCTTTCTGTATTTGCTTAGATTCACTATTAGCTGTGGACATGGTACGCTGCAGTGCCTTTCATTTTCCTGTCACTGTCTGGCTCTGTGGCTGAAGAAGAGAGACCAGGCAAACCTGTAGATCCATGATCTGCTCTAAGAAAAGTGGCATCTAAACCTGCAGTGCTTCTCCCTGCAGCCAGTCTTGTAGTTGTATTCTCAGCTGTACCGGTTACTGAGGGTGGGCTATTTTTCTTAAAATTGACAGCTAGTCTTAGATACACTGCTGGAGAAGGTGACACCAAGATCTTTGTCACAAATTATGGTGTCTCTAGTGTACCTTTTTCGTTCCATAGTTTACTCCGCTTCCCATGCATGCTCAATTTAAACTAGTTTTCCAATTCTTCCTTTGCTGTCCTTCCTACACTTATTGTGTTTCCTGGCATTCTTCCAATGTACTCTATATGGATTTTGAAATATTTTTCTAAGTCCTTTCAACTAAGCTGTTTACCTTAATCTCTTACCTTTCTGGTTGTGCAAAGACTGAGACAGTATGTTCCTATCTGCAGCAACAGTCCATCCTACCATCTTTGGCTTTAAAGATGGTGAACCTTCAGCCTTGAGAAGAGAAGACTAAGGGGGGACCTAATTAAAGTCTATAATTATCTGAAGCAGGGGATGCAGGGGGAATCAGGCAGCCCCTTTTCAGTGGTCTGTGGGGATAGGACAAGGGGCAATGGCTGTAAGCTGGAGCACAGGAAGTTCCGCACCAACATGCGGAAGAACTTTTTCACAGTGAGGGTGACAGAGCCCTGGGACAGGCTGCCCAGGGGGGTGGTGGAGTCTCCTTCTCTGGAGATATTCAAGACTCGTCTGGATGCCTATCTGAGTGATATGTCCTAGGGAGCTGCTTTGGCAGGGGGGTTGGACCCGATGATCTCTCGAGGTCCCTTCCAACCCCTACAATTCTATGATTCTATGATTCTATAACTCATGACAAAAACACCCTGAATTACAAGATGTTTTAAAGATCTGCCAGGACAATCTATGTAAAATCTTTTCCATCACAGATTGAGCACTCTTTCTTTCCTGACCATCTCAACACCAGAAGACAATGGAACATTTGGACAGTTCAAACAGACAGCATCAGCATTTTAAGTGGATGAGTTAGATCGAGAGCAAGATGAAAATTGCGGTTTATAACACTTTGTCATTATATTAAAGTTATCATTCAAATCTTGACAGAGCCAACATCTGGAACAATATCTATTTTAATATGACATAAATTATCACCATAAGGAATACAGCAGAATGATCAGCAGCCAGAGAGAAATTATTTCTGAGATAGATAGCTAACATTTCTTGAGAATTGTGTCGATTAAGAAGTGTGATTGCTTATTTGCTCACATCAGTTGAATTACTGAAACAAGTAGTAATGGAACACTATGAGATGCAGATGTGATGAAAAATATTTTGAGCCATAATTTCAGAGTTGTAAGTCATTAACTGTTTCCAGAGGCAGTTATTTTAATGAAATAACAGGACATTTCTTGAGTGAGGACAGAAAAAATTTTTAACAAAAATAATTAAAAAGGCAGGAAAATAAATTGGCAGTCTGGCACAAAAGTTTCTAAGGTAGCATTACTGCCTCTGTTACATTTGCAAAATACAGCAAGCCTTTTATGCCTATAAAACTACATTGGCTTCCATTTGGATTGGCGGAGCCAGACAGGTAGGCAAGACAACAAGTATAGACACAAGAGCCAGGCTCTGTATGAACCAGAAAACATCCTAAAGTCACAATGCAATCTAGGTTCAACTCTTGGCTTTTCCAGAGACCTTTTTTCATAACATAGAAGAAGCCACTTCATTTTGCCTGAGCATCCATTCCTTATCCATGAAAAACAAAGGCTCTCAAGCCATGGTTTTTAACATCTAGTATGATGAGCTCATACATGAGTTGTGGTTGTTGGTGAAAATTTTCATTTTGGGGATACTTTGCCAGGACAGCAATAATGCAGATAGAGAGCACATCTTGATGAGTTTGAAAAAATGTGGCCAGGGTATATTGTAAAAGTACGGTGACTTGTGAGTGGACTCTGAGCAGAGGTATTAGGTCTATGCATCTCTACTGATAGAAGACCCCAGGTGGCTCAGAAAATTATATCCACTTTCTGCTTTTATTTCATTAAACCAAAAGAAGAGGAAGTCTCTCAGGGTAATTAATAGTTTTATGTAATATTAAGAGAAAGAAGCCTTTCCTGTTTTAGCTTTTAAGAGATTTTCTAGCATAAAGCCCCCACTGCTACTACTAATAATGTCTTCTCATCACTGGCACAACTTCATTGTAATGTGTTTGGGATGTGCACTAGCAGTTACCCCCAGGAAAACCCCCCTTCTAGTGCTGAGGAGCCGATTCCAAAATCCAGGTGAGAGAGATGAGAGCTGGGAAGAAATAGAAAAGGATGATGCCATCATTAAACTGTTCATCGATGCTTTGATCTTAGTGAAGACACTGTGATGGGGAGACAAAAAGGACAATAAACATTTCAGGGCAGATGGAGTATATCAGGTCTGCCACACATAAAGGATTTAGTCTACTACTCCAAAAATGACATAGCTGCTCCAGAAAGCATAAAGGCAGTTGTAAGGTAATGGGCTGATTTAAACTTATCTGGTCGTCCATAATAAATAAAGAGTTGTGAAGAGAAAAAAGGAGGACAAAAAAAGAGAAAGAGAAGCCAGAAAGAATAACACCACCATTATTTTTGCATGGAAAACCTAGATTATTAACATGAAAGCCAGGGCAATACTCTCTTGTAAGGCTTTCACAGGAAACTGTAAGGATTATACACAAGTTAATATAGATATATTACCCTTAGATCTTATACAGTTCCAACTAGACATCTAATACCTAATGTACAAAACAGAATCATTTAGTATTGTGTCCTGGTTTCAGCTAAACCACCACATATTGATAACATGTTCCCACTTCCTCCAAAAATCACCCTGTAACCTTGTTCCATCTCAGGCCAAACTCTTGCCTAGGACTCACGCTTATTGAAAATTACTAATACTGAGCAAATTATGTATAAAGCTGCTTAAAACTATTTTCTATAAATAGGGGATTGCTAAGCACTATTTCAGCTTCAGATTGCTGGATTTGGAGCAGGAATTTCTAGATTAAATCCTGTATACAGGCTGAACAGTTTCAGCACGGTCCCTTTGGCATTAAGACCTGTGAGCTGCTTAACAAGCACAGTTAGTTTACCTGTCTTATGCTCCTGAAGCACAGGATTTTTTCGACTATTCCTTAAGTAACTGGTTCCACCCTGAAAATGTTGATAGATACCAAATGTTTCATATTTTTAGCTAGAATGATAATCTTTCTTTAAAATTGTCCTAAAAATTTCTCATAGTTCCTATATTTAGAACTGATTGATCATCCCAGCCAAGGAGTGGAAGTAATATAATGAGAATTAGATGACCAGTTACACATCACTGAGTAATGAATGAATAAATAACTGGACAACATAAAAACAACTCCCAGGCTGCAGTTCAGCCAGCACCCATAATGAATGTACTCAAACGCTGAGCAGTCCAGAAATCAAGAGTAAGCCAGAGAAAGGAAAGAAGGTTGCACTCACTGGGTGTTGTATTTGTGGTGAACATTTCTACCAGCTGTAGCAAGTATGTTTCTGTCATGAGGCTGACGCTGTCCCCTTTGTATTCTGCTTACTGCTTTTCCTGATCCCCAGGAGCCTCTTCTTAATTCCTTCTCTGTTGCTGCAGCTCCTAAAACTGCTTTATGTCTTTTGTGCTGTCATATTTGCTTGCACAGAAAGGTACGACAAACCAATTTACAGTTATGTATAGCATCACTTTTTACATGTCACCATATTAAAGAGCCTCGTAGCATTTCCATTTTAAACCCTTATTTCAGATTTTATAAATCCTGTCTGCTTCTAGTTGCATCAGGCTGAAGACCAGAGTGTAAATGCTAACCCCACAGACTGATTTAGAGGGAACAGTCGCATCTATTTTAAAATATGAAGCATCAGAAAAAGCACTGATTCTGCATAGTCTCTAATACTAGGCTTTAATTCACAAGAGAACACAAAAGCTCTGATTATTTACACTGTAATGAGAGGGAAGTTGAGTGGAATTAGTGTAACTACAGTATTAAGAAATAGAAGGAACTGGCTAAAATTTGTCAGGGTTGCCTTTTTTACATGGTCTTTTACATGAGAGCATGGGGGATTGCTTGAAGAGATTCAGAGCTGATATACAGAAAAAAAGAATTTCTTTTTTTTTTTAGTAAAGTATGTGATTGTGACTGCCCTGGGGGTTAATCAAGGCAAACCTGCTCCTGAATGAGCTATTGATTTCATGGTGTATTAGAAGCAGCTATTGCTTTACAGAGTAATGTTGGGTGTTGGGACATACCCTGTTTGGATGACAGTAACATTTGGTGACGATGCTGAACTGGGAGCACCAGGAGGGCAGGCTGGAGGGACAGACCAGCATGGATGCTGTTGGTCATAGATAGTGACAAAGTTGTGCTGTCTTGTATAAGCAGAGGATGTGATACAAAATATCAGCCTTCTCCAGTTCTTTTATTCACAGTGCAGCTTTACTTGTTAGTAGCTGTATTCTGTTTAATCTCTCACTGCAAGTGGACTACTAGGCATTGACCAGTGCCAAGGGCCAGGAAATATCACTCCACAAAACGATCTTTACTTCAGCTTTTAGTATGTTACTGTTCCCCTTCCTGTCCCTCAGGGCTTGGTAAATCTCATAAAATCCTTTTCAGATTGAAATCCTACTCTTCCCAAGCTGTAACATGTTTTACAGCATGTATTTCTCTATTGTTGTCTTAGTCTCTTGTCGACAGTTTTTAGGTACCAGTTCCTTGGCTGCTAAATGTCTTCCTTATTCTTAAATGTATCTGCTTTGTTTTGTAGAGAGCAATGCATGGGGGTAATAAATTGGCTCACAAGTACCTGACACTGCTTCTTAGTTCTTTCTGCCATGCCAATTTTTCATAATACTGAATTCTAGGGATGCCTGGAAGAAGCCAGCAGCATTTTTCCCGCTCACACGCCTCCCAGAAGAGCTGCAAGCTGTCTGGATTTCTCTAGTAAATGCACTCAATGGATATGCTTCCACAAAAGGTGTCTGATAGTTTAATAGATTTATTCCAGAATATGATAATAAACAGTTGTTTCAAATGTCAATTTTAAGGCTTGCAAAATGTAACTATGTACATGCATAAGATCAGAGCATAAATCAGCTCAGGAAAACAGCTTTTTAAATATTTATGAGCACAAGGCTCTTCGTTTCCCACTTCCTCCTTCTGTGTCCTCATCTTAAATTTGCTCTTGCTTTAGTTTATGGCTGGTAGTCTGGGCTGAGTACCTGACATGGCTTAATTGACATCTGTTTTCTCTGGCACTGTGTATACCACAAGCCTAAATCTTTATTGACGTCAGGTGAATGTATGATCTGCAGAAAGAAACCTGCTTGCACAGAGGTTCATTTTCTGAATTCTGCTGGTCCCATGAGAAGTTTAGCAGGCACCACATTGCTGAAGTAAAGCAGAGCCTGGGTTTGTCCACCTAAGCTGCCATCCCCGCAGTGGCTGCAAGCAGGGCAGGACCAACGTTTCCTATTTGTGTTGGTGTTTTGGATGGGGCTGGTTATTCAGGAGGGGGAGAAAAAAAGAGAGACAATTAAAAAGTGGTTGAAAGGATGAAAGATAAAGGTGTGAAATGAAGGGTACTTGAAGAGGCCATGAAGGAGCAGTGGGAAAAGAATCAGAGCCGGGGACCGTGAAGAGGAGTTACCATCTCTTGCAAAAGTTTTTGCCTCCCTGGTTCCTTCTCTTGAGGTCGTGATTCTTGCTTCAGGCATCCTGGTGTATGAATGGCTCAAAGGAGAGGGAATGACCCTTTTACCCCTTCCTTTGCAGCAGTCACAGGGAACAGACTGCCCAAAGAGGTTGTGGAGTCTCCTTCTCTGGAGATATTCAGGACCCATCTGGATGCAGTCCTGAGCAACCTAGGTGATCCTGCTCAAGCAGGGTGGTTGGACCAGATATCCCCAGAGGTCCCTTCCAACCTCTATGAATCTGTGAAGGCAGAAGCACACAATTATATAGGCTTGTTTTTTTTTTCCAATTTTTACACCACCATGCACGTGCTCACTACTCCCTTTTGTGCCATGTCAGCTCTGCAATTTCCATTACTCTTCACTAACTCACACCGAAATCTCTGACACAATTGCTTTTCCCCCCCTATTTAACTAGCAGCAGATAGCACCATACTAATTGATATAATAACCAGAAACAAAATCTAAAAATAAACCTACAGATAATTTTCCAATGTTTGTTTAACCAGATCCTCGAAGTTCCTGATTGGTCAGTTTGGACCGAGATAAGTGCTATCATTTTCCCTGTCTCTCCAGCCTTTTCAAACTGCAGACTGCAAGGGGTCCGAACAGGTGGTGCTTGTAGCAATTTGGGATGGATTATTCTAGTTGAGGAGTTGGTTTCTGCTGCTTCATGAGAGGCTTTGGCAGATCAAAAGCTGTTGCTCCTGAGATCCTGCCAGGCATGCTTCCCATGTGTTCTCTGTGTTTTCACTGAAACTGCGTGGGATGAGTAGAACAGAAGGGTTTGGGAGTGAAAACATTTTCCCCAATGTTTACACATCTTCGTTTGAGATTTGCAAGGACAGAGAGAGACACAGCCATTTAAACAATTACTTCTATTTAATCATGTTTGCATTTTCATTAGTGAAGAATAATGCAGAAAGATTATTCATTCATTTGCATGCAGACCTATTCGAAGCTTCCTATACATTGTACAAATTTACATCATTTAATGTCATAGCATGAATTTAATCCTACCCATGTAGATTTAAGTATCTTTCTGACTGTGGTGGTATCATTCATTAGTAATTCCTGTGAAATCCAATGATCATAGGTTTGGCACAAGCACAAAAAACATTGTTCAAAGAGTAGATTTTGGGAATCTGACTGGTTCTTCTTCCTGCAGTTAAGGCAAGTTTTTTATTTTCTCAGACAGTCCCCAAGTACACCACTAGTGGAATTAAAATGCTGTTTGATCAAATAGGATGTTTGTCTTCAGCGAGTCATGCTTAACGCTTTTATTCTTTCATTTGTGTAGTTAGTCAAAAAAAAGATCTTTTGTGGGTGACAACTTCCAGGTATGTCTCTTCATTTCATGGTGGCCAGTTCCTGGCAAATCACATCTATGGTTTCTGCAGCCCCCAAGTTGCTCTTCCAAGATGCCGTGGTCTCCACATCCAGGACACAGGGCTGGGGTGGGATCCAGCTGTTGTGAGCCAAAGGGACAGCAGGCTTTGGAAATGCAGAGACTTCACCATGAACGCATGGACATTTCAAGAGCATCATGAGATGGATTAATGGTAAAATTGCTCTCTATCTGCTGTGTAGAAAAAAAAGAGAGCATGGTTCTGTTTTCTTTAACTCCATCAGGATACATGGAAAACCTCTGCTTTTGTGAAAGTAACAATAGGAGTGTATCCTTACAGTAGCAGGCACCTTGTCTAGATGCACAAGCCAAGTGTGAGATGTTTCCTTCAACACGCAGCACCAGGTCTTTCTGCAGCAGAGAGCAGTGAGCAAACCTCAGAAATGGTGGCCTTGATGTTACACAACTGCTTTCCCTGCACTCCCTTTCCTTCATCCTGGAGGATCCAGGACTGGGTTCCCTGCTGAAGCTTCTTCTTAAATCTCTGCCTCTTCGGAGACGTGGGATTGTGAACGACCTCTGTCTGCAACACTAAGTACAGTAAATGCTATTCTACTCTCCAACAGCAGCGAATTAAATAATCCCACTCCCGTCACTTTCTAACAGGATAACATTCAAGGCATTCCTCTGAGATGGAGAGTAATAATTTGCTAATTCCCCTCAGTATTTCATGCTTCTCAGTAGTGCAGCTAATTTTCTCTGAGTACCTTATTAACATTCACAGTGACTTTGCAGTCCCACCCTAATAGCTCTCCGCAGAGGCAGTGACTGTGAAGGTGAGAGCTGACAGTGACATATTTTCCTCCTTTTTCTCTGCAGACTGCACTACCCTGGTTTCCATCCACTGAGGGCTGTCCAGCTAATGCGAGTGGGCAAACTGCAGTACAGGCAAGGCATGTTTCCTCAAGCGCTGGAGACCTTGAAACAGGTCAGTATTATGGACTGTTTCTGCTTTGTCCCTCTCCCTTGTTTCCCCCAAACCTGCCACCATGTGTCCCCACCTTCTGCCCTGACTGGCCCGCATGCTTTGGGATACTCCTCACCACTTTTTCCATCAGTGGTGTTTCCTCAGGCTGCAGCTGAGGGTGGTGATGGGTCACTGTTGTGCAGCATTTCAGTCACTGACTTCATCCAGTGTCAGTTGCTGATAATTACAGTTCAATAGCTCAGAGGTGCCTGGATGAAAAATTACTATTAGATCTGAAGAGATAAAATACCTCAGTGCCTTATACCCACCTCCTTACCCATAGCAAAGTGAATCTGGGAGCACTTAAAGTACAAGAATAGGAGCAGTTTCTATTCTCCTTATTCCCTGTCAGGGATCTGTGATTTTGGAGACCTCTGCTTTTAATGCTTGCATTTCACTGTGAGCCACCCTGAATCAACAGGCATCTTCTTGATCCCTCCTTTTTCTATATCATTCATCATCTTTCTCTTCTTTGATCTGTTTTTGTGGCTGGTACTTTGCTAGATATATTTTGGCTTTAAGCCATCCCTGACATAACCTGAGCAGAGTTTTATATTCATTTCCTCCTACCCCAGGCTCTTATTTGTACTGCTGTTATATTGCTGTTAGTATAATTTTAAATATTTTGAAGAATCCCCTTCCATGAGCAACATGTCCTCAGGACATAAGCTCTCACTTCCCATCTCAAGTCCTCAATCACTGCTAGGGGGTTTTGTCCCCCTGGAAGATGTGGTGCTTCCAGTTCTCCTCTTAAGAGGTCTTGTGGTTTATTGCCTTGTATTATTGATTGTCCTGGCATTAACTTGGCCTGAAGACAGCACATGCTCTCTGTGGTTCCACCTCCATCGCTTAGCCCAGTTCCAGTGCCTTACAAAGCCTCCTAGTTGCCTTTTCTGGGTAGTGCAGAAAACCACCTGGCCCAGCTACTTGCCTGTTGTTGCTGGGCAGGAGCGAGCCCCAGTGCTGGCACCAGTGTTGGAAAGAAGCACAGAAGTTGGCTGTATGGCCCCTATGTTTAATGTCCATACTGTACAAAGAGCTAGTCTGGCAGCAGAGTTAGGGCAGTTGCTTGGGACAGAAGGGGATGGGTATCTACACTGGGGGTAGGGGGAGAAATGGTCTTAACTGCTGCCTCAATCCCTTATAAAATGAATATCAGTCATGACTCTCTAGATAACTTAGTATTTTGTGCTTACTTTTTCAGCCCCCATATCTATTTAGTTTTAACATCTGATTAATTGTGCAATCTGTATAACTGATAATTTCCACGTGTTGAAATAATAAATTTGTATTTAATACAATGCTAGTCTTACTAAGTCTTGATAACTTAAATCTTTGCTTGATATATTTAACTTAAATGATGGCAAATTCTGATCATTAAAAAGCAGATGGAAGAGCAATCAATTCTATTTTCCATGCATAATTCAGAAGTAAGTCATATATCTGTCATGTGCCAGGTAATCTGCTCTGCTATTTCCACCACAGTATTTATAATTTCCAAGCATTCAGACTTTCCTTTTTAACAGGTGGAGTGAGACTCCAGTCAGAGAAGCTTCAGTTTCCATTGATACTGCTGCAATATATTAGCAGGCATACTTTATTTGCATTTCTAATACGCTACTGTGTTAAATGAAACTGGAGCGAACTCCCCGTGAGCCACCAGAATGCTGCTCATCAGGGAAGGTGGAAGTTGTGGTGAGGTTTGGTCTGTTTTCAGTGAAGCTGCCCATTGCTACTGTATCACCCTTTGAATGCAGAGGAATGACTAACACAGAAACATATTTTCAAGTTATTTCCCAGAACAGGGAGACAAGGTGCTGCTTACCATTCTGTGCCATACCTTGGTGCATCTCTAGCTGTGGTCTCCAAGCCATTAGTGGTCCACAAGGACACAGTAAGTGCTTTACAGCTGGGATGCAGAACCATTTACAAACTAATCCTGTTGTGGTTTTGCCTATTCCCCGTTCAGCCTCCCCCTTCTCACACACATGTGTAAGACAGGGAGAGACTGAACTCCCGCACTCTAGGAGCACAGCTGAGAGGAGGAAAAGCTTCTTGTCATCCTGTGTCTCCACGCAACTTGTAAGCATAGGACACAACACTTCTTTGAATGAGATCTGAAGCTGATTCTCTTCATTGCTGTCTACACTGGAACAAATTAGAGGAAGATATAATTCCCAGTTTGTTGTGAGTAAAGGATACGATTCCTAATATAACTCAGATAACGTCCTAGAGTTAGATGAGAACACAGTTTGGCCCTTTGTGATTAGATGTGTCAACAGAGCATGCCACATGCTCAGAGCAGAAACTCGATTACCTTCTCTGCTTCATTACTCTTCTTAATACACTCTGACACTGAATAGCACCCTGTTGGAGCCCTCGTCAGACTAATTTCAGCGTGGCATTAAGGAGAAGGATGTGGAAGGTGCAGAGGAATTGAGATTGGAGTGAAATTCACCTTGCTCATATAAATCCTGTTTAATCAGGCACAGCCTCAGAGCTGCTGGGGATTGACAGTCTCGCTGCATCAGATGTGCAGCCTGATCAGACCAGTAGATCTTCACACACAGCTCTGCAGCCCAGCCCTTACTGCTGCTCTCTGTGCTGCCTGAAAATGAATTGGTGTCATAGCCACCTTACTCTCAGGGCCCCGTGGGTCTAACTCTCTGCCATGCACCCACAAAGAAGCTTATGTAATGTGGAGGACTTTATATTCCTCACTAAAATGAAATAGCGTTCTGAAGCATTTTAGCCCCTGCAGAATCTAATTTGCCAGGTTTTGGAAATGGAAGTGTTATAGAGAGGCAATGCTCCACTTCTGGAATAAAATCTGAAGGTAGCCTTTGGTTTATTGGGCAACCAACACATTATTTTAAAATTTATAGATAGATATGGATGATGCAATGGCAGGAGCTCAAATAGAATTACAGGTCAGGAAGATCTTTGTCAGCAAAAGACTGGAGCTGAAGCCCAGTTTGGCAACCTAATTTAAAGAAGCTGGAATGACTGTAAAAAGCAGCAATCACAGAAGTTGCAACAAGCTGCTTTGTAAAGAAAAAAGCTTCTCGACTAAGAAGCAGCACTCCTGCAGGAGCCCAGAACAGGTCTGTACCTCTGGTGCTCACAGGAGCCCCTAGCAAGTATACAGGTTTGTCCTGAGGTGCACGTATTAGCATAAATATGGTCTAGGTGTCATTTGTTACCTTCACAGCACTGTAAGGTCACCTGTTTGGATGCCCAGAACCTGCGTGGAGCTGGACCCAGTTTGGGAGGACAGACAGGGTGCAGAGGGGAATACTTGGACTCAAGGAGATGGCTTTGTTTCTGAGTATCGTGTCCTCGGTGCAAGCTGCTAACTGCTGCAGCACATTTTCTTGGCTGCTGCTCCATCCTCTGGGCTGTGGTGGTGGCAGCATCTGCCTGTGCCCACATGCTTTCCTGAGCAGGGGAGAGTGCCCAGTGGCTGAGCAATGGCTGGTGGGGACAGGAGCAAGCAGGCAGGAGGATACAGCACTGACTGGCCAGTTTACCCTGCAGACCCTGCCTTTGGCTGGCGCGGTTGCAGCAGCACCTTTGTCCTCCCATGAGGTGATGGGCATGGCTGTCTCATCTCATGAAGGCCTACAATGGGTACAGTATCACTTCCCTTCTTACTGTAAATCCTGGGATAGAGGCAAAAGAACGGGAATAAGGGTAAAACCCCTCCTGGGTTTCACAAGGACACTGAAGAAATGCCCTTTCTCTAGGTGCTTGCTCCAAATCCTGAATTGTTTGCAAGCTGTAGTTGATAGTAACTGTGATCGTTTTTGGGTCTCCTATGTCTGCTTGAACAAGTGTCCCCTTCAACCAAGAGATATGCAAAACCACAGATACTCCCTCTGAAATGTCATTTCACTTCGTGTCATTTTGGTGGGTGACCATTTGCTTCCTGCTTTCCATGTGATGGAGCGGTGCCATCCTGCTTCTGCACACACTTCCCATGGTGATGGGCATCCTGTCCCATCCCCATGCGAGTCAGGCACAAACGGCTGTGCTGCATTTCATTTGCATTCAGGGAGCAACAGCCACACCACTAATCTAATGGGGTTTATATTCTTCTGGGAGACAGTGTGTGGTTGATGACACCATGGCCTGCCTCGCTGTCTTGTGATTTCTATAGTTTTTTCGTAATTAGATTTGTTCCTTTGGCTGAGGGGAAGACCACACAAACCACAAGACTCTGACTCTGCTCTGTGTGATTCAGGAGAGCAGGGAGTGTTCAGAGAGCTGGCATGGTCCTACTTGAGCCCAGTAAAACAATTCCTTGCTGTGGAGGTGCAATTACCTCTGTTTTGCACTGACCTTTACAAAGACAGCTACATAACTTAATGCCAGTTTAATTTGGGGGTAACAGAAGTCGTTGCTATTCTAACTTCGATGCAGCTGGTTCTCACTGGTACTGCAGCGTGTGAGACAGTTTCTTGCATGAGAATGATTTTCTCCCTGAGGAAACAAAAGCATAAAGACTGGTGCATTTATCTGCCAGCCTGAGGAGGAAAGGAAATGGAAAGTCAGCAATAGTAGCGTTATCTCTAGATTAGGTTTGATATGAAGGATTTTTGCCTTTTAACAGAGGTATATCCATATGGATATCTCTGGCTGCGTATCAGGATGTCCAGGTCCATCACTACTAGCCTGACCTCTGCCATGTATGTAGGGACTGCAGTTCAGATGTATCCAAATACACAGCTCTTAGCACAGCTCTTCCACAATAAATCCACCAACTTTCTTGGCCAGGGCATGCAAACACTGTGCACCAAGCATGTCTGGATCTTTGGCCAGTCCACCTGGCCATTTCCCTCTAGGGTGATCCTGTCCCTGCTTAATTAGCCTGGGTGCAGCGATGTGTAGCTGCTCTACAAATGCACAGGATCCTACCTGTAGCTGACCTGGTCTGCACCACCCAGGGATTGCTATACCACACAAGTGTTCATCTGCCAGGTAAGGACTGGCTCTTATTCTTGCTTTTGACACCACTCTTCCAGTTATTTTTTTTTAAAAAAAAACAACAAACCCTAAGCAACTCTTGTTCAGCATAATACCTCGCACTCCATGTTGAAACACTTTTATGATCTATTCTTCACAGCATTTCCTCAATATATTAAGATAGCAAAAGTAGAATACCAAGAACAATTTAGGCAGTCTTTTCAAGGAATATTATTATGACTTACTTTCAAAATTTCTGCAAAAAGATGACTAGCTTTGTATTTCTGCTAAAATAAGAATATATGAAAATTGAGGATTTCTGATTTTATGTGAAATTTCTTGGGTATTTTTAATGGTGATGAAAACATTTCCATTGTTCTGTTCAACTGAGTATTTTATCATTTAGTAGTAGGGCATTGTGGTAGCACAGAACATATTTGGCTCTTTTTAGAGCTCCTTGCACACTGATTTGTTTTGACTGCTGTTTCAACTTGTTCTTTCTATCTTTTGCTGCCTCTCTCTTCTTTTAAAAAGTAGCTAATTTGAAGCAAAAATAAACCGTGCTAGAATTTCCATATGTTTGCAGGTCTCTAGAATTTGGAAGTAGACTTTCATTCATCCCATCAAAGAATTTTTTTTTTTTTATCTTTCCAATTTAAATGAGGCCCCTCCTCAATGCCGTTTTCCAAAAAGATCCTTTCTGTGCAATCCAAAGCTGATTTAGCTGAATTTTATCAGCTGGCTGGATCGGGAACACATTGAAACACAGCTTGCGTTTAATTTTTGACATTTCCTCAGCTTGGGATGAGGAAAAACCTCTGATGTCTTTTCTCCTACCAGTGCACTTCTAGCTCCCTTGTTCCTTCTTCAGAAGTGCTGAATCCTTTTCCATCTGGTCCTTCTCTCCTTGCGGGAGGAATTGAATAGAAGGAAGAAGTAGAAATGTCATATGAAAAGTGATGATCTAAACATGAGCTGAGCAAAGAGCATTTCAGACATATCTGTGGCAGGGAATCAGCAGCACTACAGGCAATATCAGCAAGCATAAATTGGCCTAGCCTTGTGCGATGGCCAACACACAGAGAAAATAATCCCTGGGAAAACCAGCAACAAACCATTCCTGTACATGTCTTTTTAGAGTGAAACTATTAAGGTGCTTGCTTGTTTGATGCTAGGATAGCTTCTTCTGATACAGTTTGTTCCATTGGTTCAGCGTTAATCCATTTCTGTTTACAGGACTTTGAGGCTAATAACATCATGAACGTCACAGTCTTAAATAATGAATCAAAACCATGGGTACTGAATTTGACTGATCCTAAAATGGCCTTCAGTGCAAAAGTATCTTACTCTACCATTTCAAATGTCCATCTATGCAACATAGTAGTAGACTTTAACACCTCAGAATAATGTGTCAGTGCCTCATCTTTTGTCTCATACAAATCATTAGACACCTCAGGATACTTCCTTCCTATTTCTATTATGCCATGTATCTGTGCCCCCAGCTGCCAGCCACTTGAGGAGCCGTACTTCTATCTCTGCCCCACTGCAGGGGCCAAGCCCTTCGTACGGTCTGCACAATGACTAACGGGTCCCTTTCTGTTCCCTCCTCAAGGCCTATCATATTATGAAGGTGACCCACGGGACAGATCACAGCCTGATGCAAGCCTTGATGGAGATAAAGGAACAGTGTGAGGCCGTCATGAGAACACAGTGAAGAAATCCTCCAGTCTGGAAAACAAAGTATTTGAGGAGAAAGGAAATAAAATGCTTTTTATTGCATTGGGAAGCCTCATCATGGTGTCATCACTTCCTTTAGAAAAATATTTAGCATTTATAAGTTTTGCTGTATGCTTTGAACTGAGCTGTTTTTTGGAGGAATATCCGAATTCAGAAGAGGGTTTTTTCCTACCAGACAATCTAATTGACAATGCCGAATGATCAATTTACAACACCTAATTTAATGGATAAAAAGTATTTGGAAATTAATACAGTCATCATCAGTTACATAGTTATATAATTCCATTTATATCAGCCGTCAATTTTTTGTACCAGTTTATGCCAGAAATTATCCTTATGTCAGACATATTATAAGTGGAGAGAATATATTTTTTCCCTTCGCCTTCCCTTAGGTGTGGTTTCCAAAAGCCTGATCTGGTGCTCTTTGACATCAAATAAGTTTCCCAATGTTGTAAATGAGATTTTCCACCCTCTCAATATATCTGCAGGGCTCCGTCCCTCTTGTTCTTGGATTTCATATGTGATAATATTGAATATTAAAGTGGATTGGATAAAAAATTTAATCAAAAGTGTATCTATGTGGAAATTGCTTACTCTTTTCTCTCCCTGTTTTTTTCTTCAAGAGTTTCTCACTTCATACCAGCTTTAAAAAGAGAGATGTTTGGACCTATGTGATCAGCACTATGGTTTCTAGGCCTTTCCGAGACTGTGGGATTTGGGTTTCCCTTCCCAAAACAGTACTTTAAACTGCAGAGTATGGAGCATCAGTAGCTGGCATGATGGCTTGATCCTGTAGCTAAGCAACTAGGAGTTTTTTCCCAAGCCGGAGAATGCTGACCCTGGTCGTTGCAGCCAGGTATCATCAAATCATAGAATATCCTGTGTTGGAAGGAACACATACGGATCATCGAGTCCAATTCCTGGCTCCACACAGGACCAGGTATGGTCAGCTCTTCTCCCCTGTCAAGTACATGAGTGTGTGCCGTGGAGCTCAGAGACCTACAGATGACCACTGAACTAGGAGGTCATCCCTGGGGTTGAGATGCATGTCTTAGAAAGCACATGCACCTGTTTCCCCACGCTCATCACTGACAGTGGTTCTCACCTGAGCTGCCGAATTCCATTTCTAATGCAGAAACAAAAGTTAACAAAAAAGCCAAATATTTATGAGTAACATTGAAGTCTAAATAATTTAAGGGCTTTGAAAGTAGCAATTCAGGTGTGTCGCTCCTCTCTAAGAATTTATTGCTGCTACTCCAGTCATGACTGTTATTTCATTAATCCATCGTTGTTGTAAAGTCAAGCTTTTTTCACACCAGTAACTTGACACCATTAATTATTATGAGATGAGAACACATTTAAAAAGAAAATGAACGCTCTGGGCGTAATTTACAGCCACGGCACATGACTGCCGACGCTGAGGAAGATATCTCCTTTCCAGGCATTTGGATTTGTTCCAGCGTATGGAGCGTTCACTTGCCCGGCAGTAATACGCCAGCAATAACCTGGAGTACGCAGCATGGCTTCATGCCAGAGGCCAAGTCGTATCAGCCACCCAAGAAGTGCAATAATCCTCGCAGAAATTCACTGCTTGGTTGGGTCTTCTTGCTATTATGAAAAGGAAATTGTCTGGGGGGGTGGGGTGGAAAGGTCAGCCCTTTGCATTTATTGGGATTTCTGACAAAGTAATGGTATCATTGATGGACAATCAGAAAATGTGAGGGGTACCCAATCTTCAAGAGCTATTTTCTGGTTTTAAAGGGGCACGTGCATATTAGAAATATGCTTTTGCACAGAGATGAGGCTTATTTTATTTCATGATTACATATCTAATGCCAAGATTTGCAAGTGGAAAGGACTTCAGAATGTAAGAGAATATATTAGTTTCTGCAGCATATGCTGGGGGATGACTGGCTCTAGTGTATGCAGACATACCTGTATGTATGAACTGCAGCACTGTCTTCTGGGGCTTCTGCTTCAATGACAGCACAATTCTCCAAGCACCATAGCAGGGAATATGAGGCACTAGAGGAGAGTCAGAGTTACTGTCAGACAGGAAAGGCCGCATTTTATTAGGCCAAAGGATCAACCTGCGCTAACATATACTGCAGCAGTTGCCTGGGGAAAATGTACAAGAATTACAGCTCAAGGACCATCTGTTGGGAAATGGAGAAAGAGTCCTGTGTTGGCTGTGGAGCATCACAACAGCAAGGGTGCTGCCACCAACATGGCTTCACTAAGGGCAAATTTGGCCTGACAAAATTAGTAACCTTCTATGATGGGGTTACAGCATTGGTGGATAAGGGAAGAGCAGCTAACATCATCATCCAGGACTTGTGCAAAGGATTTGAAACTGCCACATGACATACTTGTCTCTAAAATGGAGAGACGTGAATCTGATGGATGGACCACATAGTGGATAAGGAATTTGCTGGATGTTCACACTCAGAGAGTTGCAGTTCCTTGAACAAATGGGTAACAGTGACAAGTGGCATTCCCCAGGGGTTGGTATTGTGACTGGCACCGTTTGGCACCATTGTTGGCAACACGGTCAGTCAAGTTTGCTGATGGCAACAAGCTGTGTGGTGCAGTCAACCCAATGGAGGGAAGAGATGCCATTCTGAGGACCCTTGACAGGCTTGAGAGATGGGCCCATGTGAACCACATGAAGCTCAACAAGGCCAAGTGCAAGGTTCTGCATGTGTGTCAGGGCAATTCCCAACTACAAATACAGGTTGGGCAAAGAATGCATTGAGAGCAGCCCCAAGGAGAACTGACAAGGAGAGCATGCAGCCCACAAAGACAACCACATCCTGGGCTGCATCAAAACCAGCATGACCAGTGGCGATTCTCCCCTCTGCTCTGCTCTGCTCTTTTGAGACCCCACCTGGAGTACTGTGTTCAGATCTGGTGCCCCCAGCTTAAGGAAGACATGGACCTACTCGTTTTCAGGAGCAATTACTGCAGGTTACTCTGTGATCCTCCTACCTTTCCGGCTGTTTGGGTTTTTTTCTTTAAAGCCAACTAGTATATGAAAAATTCCCAATAACAAAAGTAAACTCAGAGGTTATGCAGTCTGCACTCCTAACCAGTTTGCTTTTCCTAATATTTTCAAGGCATAATTTTCAGTCATAAATATACCTTCCTAGAACACCATTTTTGTTCCTACATGTTGGAACGAGTCCAGAGGAGGGCCAAGAAGATGATCTGAGGGTTGGAGCACCTCTCCAGCCTGAGAGAATTGGGGTTGTTCAGCCTGGAGAAGAGAAAACTTGTGGGAGACCTAATTGCAGTCTTCCAGTACCTGAAGGGGCTGAAGAGGGACTGCTTACGAGGGGATGGAGTGATAGAACAAGGGGGAGGAGAATGTCTTTAAACTGAAGGAAGGGAAATTTAGATTAGATTTTGGGAAGAAATTCCTGACTGTGAGGGAGGTGAGGCCCTGGCACAGTTTGCCCAGAGAGTCTGTGGCTGCCCCCTCCCTGGCAGTGTTCAAGGCCAGGTTGGATGGGGCTTTGGACAACCTGGCCTAGTGGTGGATGTCCCTGCCCATGGCAGGGGGTTGGCACTAGATGGTCTTTAAGGTTCCTTCCAACCCAATCCAGTCTGTGATTGTCTGATTCTATGATTCTATGATCCACAGTTCACTGAGCAATGGAAGAAATCAAACTGGCCCCAGGTTGATCTGCAGCTCAGGTTTCTGTCTGAGGGTGCAGAGGGCACTACCTTTTTGCCTGTCCTGCCTGTCCTCCTTCTCTGGGCTGGTCTGCTTCTCTGCTGGTCCTTATTACAAGAGGCATCATTCATGCTTTATATGCATCACTGTTGATGACAAGCTTTGAAATCTTTCAGGTTGCTCAAGGAAAGTAAAATTTTCTGATTCCTTTCAGAAATTTACTGTGTAGTTTCCCTTGGAGGTTCACATGTAATAACACTACCAGCAGGTCTGCTGGTGCTGCAGGGGAGGTTGTTGAAGGCAGACTTTTCTCGGTGTTCCCACTCCAGACTGTTTTCAGCAAAGAAGCCTGCTTGGGGACTGCAGAGAGGTTTAGCTAAATGCATCATTTGAAGGTGCAGTAGCAAGCAAGCATGCCAGCGAGGAAGGAACATTAGATAAGCACTCACTTCAAATCAAATAATCCTATTTCTTAGCTGAAACTCAAAGTAGTCAAAGACAAAGATGCTAAAGCCAGAGAGAGGCAGGCTGAAGCATTATCTGTGGTGGTCAGGGACTTTTCCAGTACCTTTGGGAAAGTAATGGCAATTTGGGCTCACCACAAGATTTAGAAATATATTTTAGGTTACTTTTGATTTGTAACTCTCCCTCAAATTATTTGTCCTTAAAAGAAGCATTGCATAATATAGGTTTGGAAGAAAAGCACTACTAGCACACAGGAGAAAACCATGGGGGATTGTACAGTTTTGCTGAGAAGAATTGATACCATCTGACCAAAATATCTATCTTTAAAAAACCAAAACCAAAACAAAACCAACTCAACTAAACTGTGCCATATCTTTAAGGATGGTGTAATTCTCTGTATCCATACCCTCAAGGTGTGCTGACCTGATGTTGGAAGTAAAAACTCTCTGGGCCCTTGACAAACAGAACTCGCAGGGAATAGCTGAGGTAGTAGAAGGTAAAGACACTTGTGAGAAAATGCAGTGAACCAGTTTTTTAGAGCTGTGACCTCCTTGAGTCTAACCTGTGTGTGGAGCTGTGCATGGGTTTATGTTACCAAAACCATATCCTTTCTCTGCTTCTCACTGTAGCCCCATCCTATGATGGCTACGATTTTTTAGCTAGCTTTTCTTAGACTTGTTATTTTTTTAAAATGGCATATTTATGAACCACATAGGCTATTTCTCCACCCAGCATATTGCAAATAGTCCCTGGCCACTGCAGGTCTCTTAATGACCAGAACTCTGTTTTTCACAGAGGTTGTGCCAATCATGAGGACATTTTTTTTCCCCAATTCAGAATTAAATCTCCCATAAGACAAAGAGAAGAAGGATGGTTTTATGGTTATGGATTTAGAGTTCTAGATTGGCTTCTTTACTGCACCAAAAACTGCATCTGACCATGGGCAAATCCGCCAGGGCTGATCATTGTGGGGTACACAGGAGGGAATGGCATCATTGTATTTTTCTTGCACTGACAGGCATTGCCTGAGAGCTCCTCCAAAACTGAGTTGCCATAGGGACATAGTGCTGTGCGCTGCCCCTGCCTCCACCACACAGAGAAAAGCATTGGTCTCCGCCCACAACACTTTAGCAAACTCTTGAAGCTGAGTCAACAAGTCCCAAGCAAACTCTTTTGGGCATTTCAGACCAAAGCCACGTTAGAGCTTCTCATTTTCCTTCTTTCCAAGTGGCGATTTTCTCTTTCCTACCAATGCACATTTTCCCGTACAAAAGCCCTTTCATTTTTTCACTTCTGATTTTGCAAAGTTAATCAGCCTGAAAATACATTTGAGATGGCTGCTTTGTAAAATGTTCCCTGCAAGAAAATCTAAGTCTGTGTTTTTCCTGCCCTAAGCATAACAAAGTGCACCTCACCTGAAAGACTGCAGTCTGCTGTGCTTGCCGCTCGGCACAGCCGTTTCTGTTTATCCCCACAATAGTGATGCACAAGCCATGCCTATATGACCCCCATTAGTATTTCATGGGGAAAGTTCAATGTTTTTATTTGCTCTGCATTTGTGATCAACATGGACAAATCAATTCTAATTCCATCTTTCCTCTGACTTTTTGTAGGTTTTAATAAGGACCTTAGAGATTCCTTCCCCCCCCAAAAAAAGGAATAACTCAGACTTAGTAATTAGGCTTCATACAGCCACTGCTCACACAGAGGAACCTAACAAGTTCTTTATAGTTCCCAGGAGACCAATTAACCTTCTTTTAAATATATCTCTCTATAGCTACAGAGATAGGTTCACACAGAAATGCACATACACACATGCTTTTCAGTAGTCTCAGATGCTCCAGCTCCTTGTTAACCAAATTCTGATGGGGCTCCCAGCAAGGGAGCAGTGCTGAAGCATCCTGCCTGAGTCCTTTTTAACTCCAAAGATGCCTAATTCAGGATAGAGCACAATCTCTTCTTCTCATTTCCTTGCCCCAGGGACAGGAGGAAGGGGATCCTCACGCAGCCTCTTCTTTGCTTAAAGTTCCCCTCCATCTCCTGGGCTGAGGCCCACAGCACCTGCTTCTCTCCTTACCTGGAGCCAAGGAGCCTGCTCCTCTGTCTCTGTTACAGCTAAAAGCTGGTCTAGGGGGCTGATAAGACTGGAGGAAAGAGCAGTGTGTTCTTCCTCTAACCCTACAATTCAGCAGCTCTGATTTCCAGTCCCCAGAGGCTCTGAATAGGAAGGTGGCAATTTTGCCTACTTCTTGGAGAAAAACTGCACTTTAATTCACAGGTGATTCCTCTTGACAATTCCACTTGACTTTCAGAGCAGGAGCCAGGAGACAGTAAAAGAGAAGGGTGTCTGATGAGAAAATTAGCAGAGCTCCACTCTTCCCCTCCCCCAAGCCCCGTGCTCTACTTTGTGCTGTTCTTGACTGTTTACTTTTAATGAAGCTTCTTTTAATGAAGCCATTTTAGCATTGCCTTCCTGTTCTAGGAGCTGCCAGGTGTGGTGCTGAGCATCCTGTGAGGAAACAGGTAGAGGGGAGGTCTTGCCTGATCTTCCTTCTGTGGTCCCTTGCAGAGCTGGGGACACCCAAGCGACTGTGTTGCAAAGTCACGAAGCTGACACCTCCCACACCAGCAGCAGCACGCTGGTGGAGCCCACAGTAAAGGGCGGGAAGGCCATTGTGCTCTTTGGAGAGGGTCACAGGCATCACACCACTGCAGGGAGGAATTGGTCTCTATACCTGTAACAGTAGCCACACAGCTGAGGGACGGCTTGTGGTCTGCGAATGCTGGGGCCTGCGTGAAGGGGAGTTATCACTGCTGAGGGTTTCCTTCTGTTTCTCCTGGGCAATCCCATTCCCCAATTGGATGCAGGGGACCTTGTACTTCAATCTCCTTTTCAAAGTCACATCAAGGTCTGGGGAGAAACTCTTCAGTGAGGTACTGCCAATGTCTGGGTTTCTGTTCTCATTAATGTCACTAATATCTTGTACCAAGCTCTTACCCTGTGTAGGACCATATGCCCTATATAGGACTGTGATCACAATATCATTACTGGGGAGTGATGTTCCCCATCATGCTAGCAGGAGTGCTGGATGAGGGCAATTCTCGCTCACAAATTGGTAATGTTAATTTCTGAACATCTGTGGCTGAATGCAGCAGTAAATAACAATATTTTAAAAGGTCAATGTAATGAGAGTATAGAAAGAAATTCTGTTTCACCCCTACCAAATGTTTTCTGTGGGGACTGTTACATAATTTGTGAAAAATAGACAAAGATCTGATTTTATTATTTTTTGCAAAGACCAGAGGAATGCTGAGACCAAGTCTGGGATGGGGCAGCTTGCCAGCAACCATGCAAGGATGCTGCCTTGCTTTATGGCTGGCAGATGGGAAGACAGATAGAAATCCTTTAGATGGGCATTGTCCAAGTTAATTTCATGAGAGCTCCAAAGGTCTTCATGCAATCCATGTAATGTGACTGTGATACACCCAGGACACAAAGCTGTTCGTTTTACCGTTCAGATCTAAAATCATGACAAAATGTGTCCTTCCTATATGGTGGAGAAACTCAGCAGGAGACAAACATCTTCCCTGCTGTGGAACAACCCTTTGAAATCTGCTGCTAAGTCACAAGAAACAGTGGTTATTGGGTGATGGGAGTGAGGAGCTTGTCCTGTGTGTGAGCTGGGAAAAGGCCAGGGTGCTGACAAGCCCTTGGTTGGCGTTTGTAGCATTGCAGATACAATGTAGGTTTAGAGCGCTTCTGACTAACAGGCTCAATCACACCTTGCCCACCACCCAGATGGGCTTTAACCAGGGCCTCTTTCCTCTTGAGCAAGCACTGTCAGAAAGTCATTTAGTCAGGCAGGCTTAATGGCAGTACCTCCCCTTTACGACGTGCCAAAGCAAATGCCAGACCATGCTGCGTTCTTCACAATGCAGGAGCGAGGTCTCCTGGAGCACTTTTTGAGGCCCTCCACCTCTGTGTTTCATGAGTTGCAGGGTGCTTCTCACTGCTGTCCTCTGCACCAGGACACAGGTGCCTTGTTCACCGCCTTCTTTGTGTCCTGCTCGGCCAGTGATGCAGCTTCTCATCAGGGGCCATCGCCCTTGAAGCTGTTGCAGTTTTACCCTTGTAAAAAGATGACAAGTGTCCAGATTCTGTTTGGGGACAGATGGGGGGCAGGGATAGAGAGGAAGGGAACAAAGAGCAAAAGTTCTATTAAAAGGAAAAACAAAATAATAATTCCTGAAGTGTGGCAGCCTTTAGCTGGCTGCTCCACTCTTGGTGCGTGTTGGAGAATAACAGTTAAGCAGGACATGTCTTCAACCTCTACATTGGCTTTGGACCATGGTAGGGTTTTGTGCCTGTCGGTCCCTGGTGCTGGCTGAGCCAGACCAGCTCTGGCACTGCCTGCCTTCCCCCAAAGTCACTGCTCTGGGGTTGCAGTGAGCTGGGCCCAGCTGTCACTGACATTTTGTGGAACAGTCTCTGCAGGCTGGGGATGTCGAGGGCAGGGGAGTTGCAAAAGGGACCCAAGGAAAGTGAGCCTTGTTGTCATTAGGCTTGAATTCCCTCTACCATCTGTAACTCCCAAGAAAAGCTTATGCAGTTTGCCAGATGAAAATGGTGGAAACCCTGAATTGCCGCAGGTCTGCAGATGGTCCCAGGCAGAGAAGGCCAGACTTGGCACAAGTGTCCATGTGCCAGCCTTCACCCAGCCCTGCCATACACCTCAGGTGCTGTATGACTCTTCTCACCACCAAACCTCACTGCATGAAGCGTCCGGCACCGAGTGGGCCAGCTCCTGTCCAGCCAGTGTGGCCTGGCAGGCAAGTGAAGCTTCTAGATTCTGGTCAGGTGTTTGATTTCTTAGAGGAATGAGTTTACAGCTTTCTCAACTAAAACACTTTGGTTATTTTGGGTTTAATTATGGTATATCAGTGTGTGCTTTAAAAAAAACCAAACCAAAAACCCAACAAAAACCTAAAGACTTATTCTGCCTTGCCTGCCCAGGGAAGAATTTCTGGGGTCACAGGGGAATTTAAAGCTCAAAGATTTACAGTCTCAGCAAGATAAGGCAGTATAACAGCCTCCACACTTTATGGTGCTAGCTTACAACAAGGTCAAAACAGCTTAGCATGAGGATGAATTTTACACAAAGTTCCTGTTTGAGGAAGAGAAAAAAAACCACCCAAAACTCTCATACCTAGCTTTGACATAACTATTACATGATTTAAGGGGGAGGGGGGGGGGGGGGGGGGGGGGGGGGGCAGGGGAGGGAGGGGGATTGCCTAGCCCCAGTGGATTCTCTGCTTCCAGTGTGACAACAAAATTACTCCCAAAATTACTCCCAAAATGAGATGGTGTCTCCGCTGCAGGTCTCCATCTGAGTCATGCCACTGTGTGTCCTGTGTCTTTGCAGGGATAAGCGAGATACCATGGCATTCATTATCTCTGCAACTCACCTGGTGTCTCTCTAGTCTTAAATTCCTGACAACTCTATGAATATCCACCTGCTTCCATGGACCTGGACTGGTCCTGCCACCCTTTTCTCTCCTCTCGGTCTTACCTCTCTGCAGCGTAGCATTGGCTTGACCCCACTCCAGAAGAACTGGCTCCAGCAACAGACTGGTGAACAGGTCTGCAACCACATTGCAGTGGGACATGTCTTGGGAGCTGTGTGCAAGCAGCATCACTGTCCTAGCGTCTGTGTGACAAATGGTTGCAAAACCAGCCAGCTCAGAAGCACCTTAATAAGAAACTAAGTGTACCTTTGCAATGACATTGTAAGGAAGCTCATGCACATGGACTTTGGTGTCTACACTAACCTGCCACAGAGAGCTGAGACACCTGCCCCGGGGACCAGTATAAGTTGCAAACATATGGGGAAAAAATGGAAAGCAAACTGTCGACAGAATATAAATACAAGCCAGGAATTTTTCAAAGGGGCAATTACTTCATAGAATGACTCACAAGTATCTAGGTGATATTACTGGGTGGAGAAATCTGACACACAACAGTTTTTTTCACCATGGAAGTATGTCAGTGCCTCAAGTACTCTTGCACTGACTGCATCAGACATTTCAGTTGTGGGATGCCTCTTGCTAGGCTCAGAGTTTGTTTAGCATGCACATATTGTTTATTCCTGTTCCTGACGCACTCTGCAGACCACTTCCTGTCACTGTAATGCTAGTTGTCAATCAGATTACTCATTCAGGCTAGCAGAAAGAGTAGAGCCGGATGGATGTAAAGTCTGCGATGCTGAGGCTTAGGTCCTGACAACAAACTTTTCTGTGGATTTCACAGCATCTTAATGCCTTTACATACAGTCTTCAGAAATGTTCATTGAACCTCTAGAAACTCAGGACAGGTGTGACCCCCAGCTACCCCAGCTTCTGGGGCAGCAGGAGTCACCAGCTGCAGGGTGAGAAGATGAACTGTTATCTTTCTCATTAGTCATGTAATTGTGATGCCTATCATGGTCCTTGGAAATGAAGAGAAAATGATGTTTACTGTGTCTTGCTTGGCTCCTGTGGTGCTGCTTGCAGGGTATTGTCAGGTTTCCATCAAATACACTTTCAGAGTAGGCAGCTTTGCTCTAATAAAAACACGCCTGCAAATCTTCCTGCAGCTGCCATGACTCTCTTCACTGTTGTGTCCCCAAGCATCCTGCTAAAGCAGAGAGCTGGGAGTGAGCTGGGCCACTGCACATGGACGGGCACTGAAAGATAAAGTGGGCGAAAGCACTGCTACTCTCTCAGCACCACTGGGAGCTCCTGTTTCAAGCAAGATCCAAGGGGCACAGGGCATCCAACAGCACTGGTGTGTAAGAATGCACAGAGCCCCCCAACCTCCCTCTCGACCCCTCATATCCTGTCTTCTACAATGAGAAATTAATCTTCTGAAACTATATATAGGAAAATGTCAGGGCTTCTCCCCATCTCCCTGGTTTCCCACCATTCAGAGAATGAAGGTGAGCAGAGATGAGACAGGGATGAGGACAGTCCATGCTCCTTTTAAATCAAGTGACAAAGTTCCTCCATCACTGGAGGCATGAGTGTTCATCTGTGCAGCAAGCTCCAAGTCCTGCACACCATACCCACACGCCTGGCCACAGTTGGGAATCTAGGAGATGGAAATATGGATGCATGCCAAACTCACGCAGCTGCATCCATTTACTGCCAGTTGGCTAGCATGAAACCCACAAGCTGATGCAAAGCATGGGTGCCAAACCTGTGCAATAAGCATCCACCCAAGAAACCCACATAAACATACACGAAAATCCATGCAGTTCTTTTCCCTAGACAAGCATCCATTTGGGACCAACTATCTTTGGCTGTCTTAGAGCTTTTCCCAGGTCAGCACTTGCCAGGGTTGTTCTGGTAGTGGGTAGGACCTTCAAGCTGCCTACTTGTCTTTGGAGGTTATGAAACAGGTCTTTGAGCAATGTTGTGTGGTCCCAGCCAGTATAGTGTTGCTAAGTGGTTAAATAGCAGATGTCAGCCTCCAAAACTGCCAGATTGGCAACTGTCAAGAATACTAACAGATAACATAAAACATAAAATCCCCTCACAGATGGCCTTTTTCTAGAGGAACCAAACATTCTTTTTTATGTTCATCTGAAAGACTGTGAACTGAATTTTCTTGCTCCACTCCCTCCTTAGCAGCTTCCAGGCAGTTAGTGCTGCCAACCAAAAGGAGGGTGAGGTCCCCGGAGCCCAAATGCTTTCTGGGCAGATGTGGGAGAGGAACCAGCTTTTGTAACTACTTCCTCGTCTACTGGTTTTCCAGTAGTTGGGGGATTTGTTCAGGACTCCATAAGGAGATGGAGGATGTCAGGTTCCCACACTAAACCCTCTCCTGATTTTTTTAGTCTGGCATCAAAGACAAGTTAAGACGTGGAGATGTCTGGGGCATTAGTTTAAAAGAGGTGCCAGAAATGTCAGGCCAGCTTCATGAGGACATTAGCCTTTTCCCAGATGTGCACCCCAGCTTTTGCTCCAGGCCCAAAACCTTTCCTGCCAGTCTTGCCCCAAACTGGAGTTTTGTTGCACTGAGGTCTGTAAGGCTTCAGACTTAGCCTAGCATGAATTGATTTTCAGTTCATATAGCGCTCCTCACCATCAGTTCTGCCTTAGACAAAGTCTGGGACTTGCACTAACCCATTTTTCTGGTTTTTGTCAGTTAGGCACTTCGGGCTCTTTAATACTGATGTGGCTGCATGATAACAGCAATGAAGATAAATTACCTCAAAAATAGGCGCTAAACCCTTTTAGCTCTTTAGAGCAAATCAGAGCTGTTCTGAACAGCCCACAGACAAAGAAATGGCTGTTTATCTTCATTTACAGCTACTGTGGAGAGGCACCAGCATGCAAATGCACTGGCCCGGGGGCAACATCTAAGGTAGTACTGGAGTCATAGGGTTTGCTGGTGGAAAGAGGACAAATGAGGAGAAATTCTCTCCTCCCCATCGTTTCACTACTTGCCAGCCTTTGCCTCTGCAGCCACCTCAGTGTTTTTCGTTTGGAAGAGTTGATCACCGTAGCTGACTGCATCCCCTGCTATTGTGACCTCTAACTCTGCCTCTGAACTGCCATCATAGCAAGAGAGCAGAAAGGACTATTTTAAATGCAAACCAACCTGTCAGCCACATAATTTGACACCTAGTGCACTAACATGTCCTACCTAAAGTAGGGCATATGTGGGACTCATCTGCCAGCATATGATGTGTCTTCATGGAGAATTTCAAATCGTTTCCTTTTTCTCTTCCCCACAAGAAGTAAGACTTGTTTTCTTCCAATGGGAAGAGCACGGTATCCATATTGGGGCTTACCCAAGTGTGAAGGGGCATTTCAGATTTGCCCAGACAGCTCATTCACATCTGGGCCTGCAAGTGAGGTGCTGTCTTAATGATCAACAGGGAACACCACGAATGCAAGGAAAAGGCAAGTGGATATCTTGCACACCTTTAGCAGAGGTTTGGGGTTTAGCTGAACTTGCCACCATCGCCTCTCTGAGAGAGAAATATGTCTTGAGTAATGGACACAGACTCTTTTTATTACTCCTACATTGTGTTATAAACCTGCATGGTGGCCGAGGGAAATCTGACACAGTTGCCAGAGGTGATAAAAGATTACTCTTATAAATACATTTTTTATCATTTGTGTGGTCTCAGGTTTTTCTCTTGCTCGCAGCTGCAGCTGGAGCCATCCCTGCTATTAGGGGGAGGTACATATGCACAGCCAGGGTACGGAGAAGCCTGACCAATTCAGGCTTCATAATACTTTTCTTTCTGTTCCTGGGCACTGGCAGGGGAGCAGTTACCAGTGTTATGCTTGGCTGTAATATTTCTGTCATTGCTATCAAACCCTGTGATCCCTTATTGTTGTTTTCCAGGGAATTTGCTTCTCAGCAATACTTACTTGGTAGAACCCCTTTGGTTTTTTTATATTTTCAGAGTTGATCTGGCCCCCTCTATTATGATAGCACATCCTCTTATGGGCCGAAAGCACCTTCTTCTCTGCCATTTCATAAGTGCTGTCATCTCAAGTGAGTCAGAAGGGGGAGGCAGATATATTGGTAAGATAAAAGTAAACATTTAATGCCACTATAGTTTGAATTCTTTTTCCAGACATCATAATTTTGACAATGTTTCACACCTCAGATACCACAAAAGGGATGTTTTTTTTTTAGCCAGCAAACAATAAACTTTACAATTTTAATGGCAAAAGGCTCAATGCATTTGTTGACCGACTTAGAAATGGCTGTGATTTTCCACATTTTGAACTGGTCCTCATGCTGTTTTTCTATTTTTTTTTCCTTTTTCCCCCCCATAAAATTTAGTTGATAAAATATATATATCTACTACTGATACTTCCTCTTCTGGAATTACCCACTTGTGGAACCAGCGCAAGTTCTGTATCTATCAGTTTTTCTCCTCCTTAGCCCTATTTTATACCACTGTTATAATGAGAAAGAACGTAGCCACGGACAGAATGAAATGAATTTAGCAAACATACACTTCGATGCATAGCACTTAGATAAGCATTTCCAACCATGATGTGTAAATAAATTATAAAATACAAGCAACTCTATAAAACAAGAACATCCTGAGTTTACAAATAAATTATATCCTTCATACATAGAATATGATGTGGATGTTAGTAACCAGCAGTTTCAGCTATGAGAGGGAAAGAAGTGAAACTTAGAAAAGTTAGTATCTATGCATACATAAAACATATATGTATGTGTGCTACATGTAAATACTCACACACATACATATACAATATAAAGGGTGAATACATCCATATCTATAGTATATAGAGAATATGCAATATAGCTGAAACTGCCTCAAGCACCATTTTATTACCATTATTATAAAGTTTGATCAATACTTAAGTAGGACCACTCAAAGTAAGATGGTTTGGGTTGCGTTTTATATCCTGTCCAGAAGGTTTTTGCAGGTGGTTTGAAATACTATAGATGAACGTTACTGTTTCATTTTCAGCCCCTCCATGCTTTGCAGAAACATTATGCCCTTTGTTAGCTTCAAAATGTTGCATAATTGAGCACAAGTCTGCTGTCAGTGAAGCCAGTGGCAAAACCTATATTGACTTCAATGGGGTAAGGAAAAGAGCGCTACTTTTTCAAGGGAAACTGATTTTTGGGGTGGGTTTGGGGTTTTGGTTTTTTTTGAAAGCTTGCTTGAGGAGGAGAAAGAAGAAAAGATAAAGACAATAATAAAATGGTTTATTATTTCCAAGTGCATGTATAGACGCACAGATGACCCTGGGATGAGCGCACAATAAATGCAGGAGAGAGAGATTATTAACTTTGCATTGATAAATCATTCACAGTTTTGTTTGCCATAGTTATTTGGAAACCTATTTCAAATCTTGCAATAGCTGGCGACAGCCAGCCTTGAATCTCCAAAAGCTTCTGGGTGTCGCCAACTCAATAGCCTATGGAGTAACAAAACAAAGACTGTGAGGACACCAGGATTAAGCAAAGTATGTCGCTCATCAGTGGATTTGAGAAATAGCACCTGTCTGTGTGGCCATCATCTGCTCCTATCAGTATCTAGTGATATGAACGCTTTGATCTCTGCAATGATCTGGTGCATCCCTGATGCCATGCAACCATCCCTCCTATATGAACTGGCATCAGAGGGTCATTCAGCCTCTGGTTTATGAGAATCGTATTTACTTTAGGCAGTATTTTGCAATGCAGAATCTTAAAGTTGCTATTTTAAAACTATTAGGACGAAACAGAAAGCTTTATTTGATGGACAACTAAGAGTCCAGGCTTTCAACTGATGCGACTATGCTATGTACATCTCATGCATATGTAGAAATTGTTGTGTTTAACAGCCGTGATTGTAAGCTATCTTGCCTGAAATATAGAGTAGTTCATTGGGATTACTTTTACAGGCTGTAACATTTCAATGACAGCCTCTCTATGGGAACTGCGTCGACTCAGCTTTGTAGCCTGAAGAACAGGGGGGGAAGAAAGGCCCTTTAAAAGAAGCCTTCTAAAGCATTTCAAGCATAAATTCTCCCTACAGTGTGCCATAAGTCAGCTTCACCTTGGTGAATGCAAGGAGAAAGGTTTTATAGGTACTCCTTGGAGTAGGGAGCATGTGGTTGCCATTGGTGAACAGCTATGCCACCTTCCTGCAGTAACGGGGAAGGGGGGGGAGTATCTCTCAGACTGCGTACATATACACTCGACTGTATGCATATGCGACCCTTTATTTTAATGATTGCTTTTTGGCCCAGAAAAAGGTACAAACATTTGTAAAAGGCAATGCTTGCAAAAGAATTCGGACACTTCAGCTGTCACAAAATTCTAATTTGATGCCATAGTTAATAGTTGCTATTTTAAGACAAACCGTATTATCGAGATAAATACATTTTTAAAAAAACACTTTGAGCTGGACTGAGTCTATCCTATGAGCAAGCTCAGACCTGATGTGCATTACTGCCATCATCACTCCCAATTTTCTACCTCTATAATTGCCATGTCCAGAGATGAAAGAAAAAAAACAAAAACCAAACCCACTAGTGTGTACCTTTCATCCTTTTCGGTACATTAGCTGCAGCTCTCACCTGGCTTACTTTGTGTCAGGGACCATGTCACTGCTCTTTCCAGTCACTATCTTATGTAGCTGTGCATTTCAGAAGTTATGTTGTGCGGCAGCAGTAATCTTCCAAGGCCGAATTGAAGCCAGCAGATGTCCAGCAACAGCCCCATGCATAGCCCTTAGGCAAAATGAGGGGGTACCAAATAGGTAAGAGGAACTTGGTTTTTGGCTATGTAACGAGCAGCACAATAAATAACCAGAAATAGCAGGTGGATGAATTTTCCTTTTCCTTGCAATTGGCTGTACTCTGCTGCAACTCTCCCAACTCTTAATGTGATTGTGCCTCAGTTATAGCAGCACAGATGAGATGAGAACATGTCCAGGAAAGAGCTAAGAAAGGGGAGCCACAGTATCGCTTTGCTTCCTTGCCTTTCTGTGAAATAATACTTCCATTTGCTTAGATCTGAATGAACTGACAGGGAATCGCTTTGAGGCAAATGCTGGTCATGCACTGCAGGAGCCGTGACGCCTGCCATTAGGACAAACGCACTGGGAGCTGCGGCTTTCCCACACCCTCGAGGGTCTGAAGTGACCCAGCACACCAGCGCTGGTGGGTGTGTGACCCATGGCTTTCTGCCCCCCACTGCGAGAGCTCACACAGACCTGTGGGATGGCTGAAGCCAGGCCACAGTCAAACGCCCCAGACTAAGGCTTCACTTGAATTTGGGGCTATAAAGCGAGTTCTGTCCCTTCTATAAATAAGGTTCATGTATATGCCAAAACGAGCAGTTCTCAGAATGAGACCAAAGACCCCCAAGCTGCCCATGGTGAGGGGAGGTTGCAGGACGGTGGGGGCAATTGGCAGCCATTGCACAACCCAACAAAGAAGAACTGTGATCTCCTGTCAAACGAGCGAACAAAGAATTAAGCTTCAAGCCTAATTACATTAACATTGCTGTTTCCTACTAGGAAATAAGATTGATTTTGGAATATGCAAATGATTAAGCAGTCCATTCACACTGCTTTTGAGTATTTCAGGCAACTTGATTGTTTTTTAAAAATCAGGATAAAAGCATCATTATGCTGGCAACTGCTAGAGAATAGGTGACTGGATGACTTGCAGAAGCACATGGGTCTTCTGTAAAGTTCTGGCTATTGTAGACTAAGATCGATTTCATAATAAGGCCCTGATGCTTTTAATTATCCTTTTGGCAGATATTTGAAGTATAAGATTATAAATTCTGAAGAGTTAGTTTCAATGAGAAAACATCTTGCAGATGTCAAATCTCCACAAATTTTCATTCCCTTATGCATTAAGCCACCACAATTCCCAAAAATACAGTGGAAAATTCTGAAATGCACTGACAGAAAGTAAAAAATGAGAAGATAAGTATGGATTTTAGGATATGAATACGAGTATATGATGGGAGTGTTAATGGCCACTCTAATTAGGTCCTCAGAAATAAAATATTTGAGAGGACTGTGATTCTGCTGTTAGTCTTTTCAGTATGCCAAATTCACCCTTGGCATAATACATTTGGTTTCAGGAATCAATTTTGTTCTATAGTGACAAAGAGGGCAAACAGATGCTCTTACTTTTCATAATGACAGCTAGATAGAAGCGCTTTTTGCTACGCTTCCTAATCTACAGAAGTACCAAATCTAGAGGCAATGAATGATTGACTTAATGACACTGAGGAGGATTAGATGTAATAGGTATTTTACAATAGCTCTGAAATACGTCCTCTTGATTTACAGAAAGATGACCACTTCTGTGTAAGTCATAGAATCACAGAATCACAGAATGGGCTGGGCTGGAAGGGACCCTCAAGGATCATAGCATTCTAACTCCCCTGCCACAGGCAGGCCCACAAATCTCCAGGCCTGGATCTACACAAGGTTGCCCAGGGCCCCATCCAACCTGGCCTTGAACACCTCCAGGGACAGGGCATCCACTACTTCTCTGGGCAGCCTGTTCCAGGACCTCACCACTCTCTCTGTAAAAAACTTCCCCCTAGTATCTAATCTCCCAGCCTAGTGAGAGGGCATCTTGATAATAATGCATCCTGTACCCGCACCACTTGCTAAGAACTCACTTTCTTTCTCTGAAATGTATGCTTCCTTTTATTGTACCGCGTGCTACTTGCCCCCTCACCACAGGTCCCCTGGGAGCCAAACATGCCCATTTTGGGTCACTTGTTTTCAGCAGAGGAAGGACAATGAGTCCCAATTACCCAATGACCACCTTCCAGCAAACTCATTGTCAGAAATGCTTAAATTGAAGATGGCAACATTTAATTTCATGTGCACAACTTGTGGGTGGGGCAGTTCCTCCTCAAATGAGGGGGAACAGCCTGAGAGACTGGCCTAGCATGGTGTCACAGGTGACAGTGGTGCAGGCCTACCTGGGAACACAGGCAGGTGAGAGATGGGAGCAGGCTGTAAGCCTCTCCTCTGCATACGTGACCTGAAAGCATGTATCTAGGGCTCCGTGGGTCTAAGCCCGTAAAGAGAGACAGACTCCATGTCCCAAGGGCACCAGGTCTTCATCCAGCACAGAACTGCCCCTGGCATTACGAGCCTGCACTCAATTCATGGGGCTCTGCGGAGGAGATATCCCGCAACAGAACCAACAAACACTACATGTAACACTATATGTAACAAACACTACTGAAATCATTACAAAGAGAAGCAAAGCTAGATAAATCACATAGCTTAGGCCTTTTTTCCAGAGGGTTTTGTTGGGGTTTTTTTTTTTTGCTTTGAGAGAGGAGAGAGATCAGACCTATGTCTTGAATACTTACTTGGAACATGAGTTTCATGATAGGAAAATGCTGTGGAACAGACTAGAAAGAGACTTTCACACAGGACCCTTTTTCCCCTCCAAATAAACCTATACACTATAAGAAGGATCTTCTGCAAAATCCAGTGACAGGGCTAACAGAATGAATAAGATTTGTAATTATGAGTTGTAGAATATTCGAAGAAAATAAGTGCTATTTCTATCCTCTTTCTTTATTAAAAAAAAAAAAAAGTTGGTGGGGTTTTTTTTAACTAACCACCAGAAAATCTAGGGTTATTTTTCCATTGAGACTTGCTGCTTGGAATGTTGTAAGATAGTAATAATATGATGGTGCAGGTAAAAGAATAGTTTCGTTAATGTGCAGCAGCAGCAGTAATTTGATGCATACTGAGTATACGTTAAATGATGTTCTATTTTCTCATAAGCAACAAGAGAGTAAGTAGCACAAGCATATGGGAGAGGAATTTTGTGAATGAGTATATTTCAATAGAGAAGAAGAAACCTAATTCAACAAAATAATTCTTCATGCTCATATATAAATGAAATGCAGATTTTGTACATTTATTTAAGAAACACAAAGGATGTTCCTTCCCACATACTGTTTCGTAGCTAGAAAGACAAACTACTGGAACCTTTGATTGCATTGATGTGCAGATGCTCATCCTTTTGATGTCAATGTGAATTTTGCCATCGCTTCACTACTCCTGGAGGGTTGATAAGGAAAATGCCAAAGCCAACATGCCTGATGTACGGTATCCACTCTTTCATGACTCCCTTTTATTTCCAGACATGCTGAGCAGAGCAGAGCCTGCACTTCTCAGGTACGTCCATGACTCTGGACAGAATGGACCAGAAACCAAAAGCTGCCAAAACATGTTTTGCAGTGGTCAAAAACAGATGCAGCTAAATTTTATCAGTCATAGTCTTAAGAAAGACAGACAGAATAAATTATTCATTTTTGGACTGATGTGAACCCTCAGCCTAGGGTAATTTTCCAGCAAGTCATTAGCACCAGAAAAAGGGGGTAGGATAAAAGTGTCTCCTCATCCATAACTCTAGCCAGTATGAAGCTAAAATTACATGAAAAAGAAAACAAGTTATGGGGGTTGGATCAAACAGAAAAGATATTTACTTCAAGGTAAGTCACCTCTCCTCTCTCATACAGTGCAGAACCTACAGGCTGGAAAAATTATGGTGTCCAGCATATAAGGCAGTACAGAAGAACATATAAGCAAACCTTACTCACTGCTAGAAATATTTTTTGTGTCATCTGGGATAGCTGAATTTCTCTTTGAGTGGCCTTACTCTGGTAACAAGAAAAGACAGTTAACATTTATTCATATGTTGTACTGATTAGGAAATATCTCTACAAACACAAGTTACTTAGAAACAGCAAGTCTGAAATAGGAGAAAACACCAAGAGAAAAACAAGCTGTAAATACATTTCAAAAGTGTGTTTGTTTTTTTTCCATTTTCTTTTCTTGACTAGCACCATCTGTACACAATAAAGTATGAACATAAATGTTTGGATAATAAAGATTTGCAAGGCACTTAAACAGTTTTTCTGGATAGGTTTTCTTTTAATGAACCTCTCAATGGAAGTCCTACAACCACCTTTCCTCCTCCCTCAGCTAACGCAGGGAAAGAAGTGTCTTCTGCCAGCAGTTCTTATTTACAGACATGTCCTTAAAGGTTCCTCAAAGTGCTCTTTTAGGCTAAAAGAATCAACAACCTTATATCTCCATTTTTCATGCTCGTCCTGTTTTGTTTTTTTAATACTACTCTTCTGTTAAGTATAGCAAATCCTCATACACACAGTTGAGACTTGACTCCAACCTTCATCCTCTTTCTGTTGTCTTTGGGATGCTATTCAGAAGGGAAAAGGAGGATGGCAGAGATGTGCACTGAAATTCTCTTGAGGTTCATACTTTATCGGCGCCTAGAGGTGATGTCAAAACAGGTGATCATCATGAGATGGGCCTTGCAGAAGTTGACACGGCTTTCCAAACGCTCTGTCACACATTCCAAGGCCTCCAGGTATTCCAGAGAATCCAGCTCAAATACCTGCTCCAGATCAACTGTGGGAAAGAAAATACACAAGTAGGAAAGGCAAACAAAACCCAGTGCTGGCTGGTGGGAGAGACAGAGCTAATTCAAGTCATCAAACCCATCAATACCATATACAATGTTAGCTCTGGCTTGCTGTTGTCATTAAAAGTTGCATTTTCTGTTTAATGGCTATTAAAATGGCACAGCAGCTTACTGAGAGTGAAAAATGCTGCTAAGACAGCATTGGACGTTTTCTTGAGCGATATGCCCTGCCATTCTCTCCAGAAGTGAAGGTGCCTTTTGCCCACACTCTGACACTCTTAAACAAATACTGAATGCTAGGCAAGCACTGCCTCTCTCACACATTCTGCTGATCAGGAAGAGATTTAAGTAAGTGCTCTGCCCTGGGATGACAAGTCAGTTGCTGAATTCCAAACTCGGAGTTAGAAACCAGCCTCCAACCTGCTTGCTCCTCACACCTCTCCCTATTCCATGTGATTCTCATTAGACCACTTCAGAGTGGCAAGGGAAGGTGTATGCATCAATCACTCCAACATAGGTGCCCCTACACAACCAGAGACCAGCTGGCAGCGGCTTCCATGGAAGCAGGGTGTGAGATACATTGTCTGAGACAGCACTTCCCATCTTATCCAGTCCCTGAGGTCTGTGCCATCCTTCAGGCTTTCTGCATTTATCACACTGGAATCAGAAGCAAAGGCATCACACAGTAAGTGGACAGCAATGTATGGCAGATTCCCTGCTCCCTTTAAATCTGTCTTTTTTACCTCTCTTCCTTAATAGCACTCCTGAAATACACTGTGGCTGTTTTCCCAGATGTACCAATGTAGTGTTAACTTACAGCAGCTGTCAAAAGTTAGGATGCTTTAAGAGAACACATTGGTTGACCTCTGCTTGCCACCTGCAATTATCCTAAATAAATTGAAAATCTTTTTCCTAGAACCCTTTGATATGAACACATCTGCTTGCTAATACTAAATGTTACACAATTACTGCGATACTCTTTATCTTTTTTCCTTTGAGGTCTTTAGGTCCTTCTTCATTTGAATGTGAATGCCCTTTAAGCTTGCTAAACTTCACACATCTATAGTTATAAAAAATGGACCAAATTCATTTTTCATGTAAGCCCACTGGTACCAAGAGACAAATTTCCTCCACTGTGTTATTTTGTGGTAGAAGAGCAGATTTAGAATACTGCTCATACATCTGAGTGGTCTGAGGCCAAAAAAAAAAAAATTTTTTAAAAAATCTCATTTTCAGGACCTGTGGACTGAAACGCATGAATGTTAATCTACCAATGGCAATATTCACCACTACAGTGCTGTCCTGCTGCAACATCCAGCTCTCAGGCAAAAAGGATTGCTCAATTCCACTGTCAACATTTAATAAGAATGATAGGGACTAGTTCTAGAAACACAGTCAATGTAAAACCTGCCCTTAGGTTATATGTTGTTTCATTTTAGTTTCCAAACACAGTAGCTCACATCTCATTCTTTGCAACCGTTTCTGCTCCCCTCCATCCCACTCATGAAATAAACCAAAGGACACCTCTGAGTCCAGACAATAAAACAATGTCCTTACATTCACTTAGCCATTTATTAGGATCCAGCATCAGGTACTGTTTGGTCACCTCCAGTTCTCTCATTAACCACTCATACTTGGCCTTGACCTCAGCAATTCTCTGCTGGCGATGCTCCAGGATTTTCAGCTTGGCATTGAAACATATCACCTCCTGCCAACCAGGAAAAAGAAGCAGGGAAGGTATAGGTGAAGAGGAGAAGAAATACCCAGATCCATTAATGATCTTCCAATTACTAACATTGACAATGAGCCATTTACCCTGGAAGCATATGAATCACTCCATGAAATAATCTATCATCTGCTTTATGTTTATTGCTTTGTTTGGTTTTGATGTTTTCCATCAGTATTCTTTGGAGACTTTGCAATTATAGTTAATAATAAACTATAATAATTAATAACAGGCGGTATCTTGAAATAAGATTAACTGTAGCAAAACATCTCTGGTTTTTATCACCAGAAGTTTGGCTAAAAAAAAAATAGGCTCTTGGGAGAAGGAAATCCATTGCTTGCTATATTAAAATCCTAAATACATCTCTCTGCTTGGTGCACAAGAAATACAATAGACATATAAGAAAAGAACTGGTGGCAATATTAAAGCAACCTTAAACAAGGGAATACATTATGAAAAGCTCTAATGATACACAATCATTAATAAATAAGATATATATTTTCTGTAAAGATATAGGGCACAGTAACAGCACAGGGTGCAGTGCTGTCTGGAGACACCCAGCCTGGCCTGATATGACTTCTCAGGGGTGGCAGCTGCCAAATGTACAGTAAGCAAACCTGTGGTGAGGACTGTGCTACCCTCGCTAGTGTGGGAGCAGTCCCAGAACTATCCCACTCCAAGCCTCTGTGAAGGTCTCAACACTGTTCTGCCTTCTGCTCTGTAGACAAAGCTGCTGTGTGGGTGAAGAGCACCCCAACCAGTGATGTTTTTCTCCATACAAAATGCTACTGGAGAACATCATCGCAAACAGCCCAACTAAGTGACAGGTGCTAGGAAGATAAAATGTCTTAAATTAATGATAAAGTTGGTATTCACAGTTACTCTAAAACCAGTGCTATTCCACCAACTTTCCTCTTCCCGATCACAACTTTACAAGTCCCTGATGTTTTTTGTGAATTAGGAAGCTTGAGGTTGCCAGGAACAACTTTGTTAGGAAGACATTAGTTATCCTGAAAACACCATCAAAGAACTTGAGGAACCATTGCTGTCTTGAAAAACAGAGGTGCTGAAACACAGGAACCACCAAGACTGTAAGCAAGAGGCAAAAAATGCAAGGTACCAATATCTGATAGCTGCTGTGGAAGAAGGCATAACTTGAGTCATAACTGCTCTTAAATGAAATAATAGGTTTTGCTACCTGCCTGTTGAATTAATCATATACAATACTACACATTTCTGACTCCATAAACTGTATTCCCTGTCTTACACCCTCCAGGATGAGGAAGACCATTTACATGGATTGCACTTACCTTGCTGTCCCCACCTCGTCGCCGCTGGAGCCTCTCCACATCATCTATCTCATAGACTTTGATCTCAAAGGGCTCCCCCAGCCCCCTCTGCCCACTTCGCAGGGGCCCATCCACCCAGCGTACACCGGGGCTGTTGGCAGGCTTCCTTGCTGGGGAAGCGGTGTCAAGTGATAAGGCTGGAATAAGCCTCCGTCTCTGTGAACCTACAAATGGAGTAATTGCCATTTCATGTTAGCACAGTTATTGCCTCTCCTTTCTGCTCCATCTGCAGAGATGTCTACAAGTAGCTTTCTTACACACAGAAGAAAATGGAGCCAAAACCCAAGGAGGCCAGGGAAGATGGGGTGGACTGTAGCTGAAATGTGCTGGACCCATTCACCATGAGTCAGATTGTTCTTCGGTGCCTGACTCCAGCATTTGATCCTCAGAAGGCATATGCAATCTGAAGCTTCCAGACCTTGTGCCTGCTTGGCTGTGCTCAGGTCTCAGTGTGTACAGGCATGTCAGTGAACGGCCTGGGCAGCAGGTTGGAACTGGTCTAGATTTGCTTTCTTACCTCTTGACCAGTGCTGGCTTTTAAAGCCTAAGGACAAGCATTACCCAGCTTCTGCATAGACCAATCTCCAGGAGAGGTACGGGTTTGTATTTGGGGATTTTTTTAATCACAGCACAAAAGCACTTTGATATCAAAGTCCTTTTCCTATGCTGGAGTTGAGTGCCAGTACACCACCATCTAGTCTTCTGCATAATACCACCGTAGGCTGGATAGAGCAGTAAATACACTAGAATGACAAACCACCAACGGTAAGTACCCCTGAGCTTCGTGGCTGCCACCAGGGTTGCATCAGCCTTGTCTCTGCTCAGCAGAATCTTCTTCTAAAACATTTCCCACGTGTGCACTTACTGCAGTACTGATGATGGGCAAGAAAACAGCAAGAATGATAGTCTGGCATAAGGTTTAGCCACTGTGTCTACTTCAGTACCTGCACTCTGCTTTATAAAGCCAGCACAGTGGATGGGAGCACTGTGATAGTGGAAAATGTACCATGGCTGATGAAGCCTACGCCATATGGAAAGCATATGCCATGCTAGTTGCCAAGTCAGGGCCTAAGGTAAAGCAAGGGAGAAAAAAATACATCGCTGGCCTGATGGCAGTAGTAAGGAAGTTGAGCATATGTTTTGTTGGGAGAAAGAACAGACACACACAAAAAAGAAAAACAACTGGTTACATTTCCTTTCTTGGTTTAGTATAATCAGGGCAAGGGTTTAGTATAATCAAGGCAAGGGCTGGGTTTAAAAAAAAACACCCAACAGTTTTGTAGCTGACAGCTCCTGCAGGATCTCCCCTTGGAGACGGCAGGAATAGAAGGGATGGGAGAAAGCAAAAACAAAAGCTGGAGCCAGCAAGTTTGAATCAAACTCTTAACTGACACTCTTGGCTGCAAGAACAAAACGGATGCCAGCAGGGAAGGGATGCAGAATGATCATGCATATTTTATATTAAAAAACAAGATCAAATAATTTACAGGAATCTCAAGCACTATATTTATTGAAACATGAATGTAAATAGCTTCAGCATGTCTACCAACTTGGTGCTGCAATGAAAACTTTAAAAAAACACAAACCAACCAAAAAAAAACCCCACCAAAACAAAACCAAAAATACCTATTGGTTGCTTAGTTTTTTTATTTGCAAGTAACAAAGCACTGTCTAGTTTTATGCATGGAAGTCTGTTTCTCTGCTGACTTTGTGAACTATCACATCCCATTGATTTCTGAGTTCAGCCATCTGTGCTGGAAACCAACAGCTAGTAACCAGTAATTAACCTGTAACCACTAGTTCTAAAATGGATGAGAATGGTCCATCTTACTGTCCAGCTGGAAAGCCTGCTCTGTAGAGCTTTTATGTGAATGCATCTGAGAGAACTCGATGCAAGAAAAAGAGAGCACAGCCAAGGTGTGGAGCCAGGGAGCTCTACAAGAGCCCTTTAAACCAAATGACCTGCCCATCCTGTGACACCTGTCATACTTGTGTTACTACTCGAACTTTAGCCAAAAAAGGAGTCCATGCTAGAACAAGTGAAGTCCAGAAGGCCATAAAAATGATCAGAGGACTGAAGCACATCTCCTAAGAAGACAGGCTAAAAGAGCTGGGCTTGTTGAGCCTGGAAAAGAGAAGAGTCCTGGAGAACAGAAGGCTTTGGGGAGACCTTATAGCAGCCTTCCAGTACCTGAAGGAGGTCTACAGGAAAGACGAAGAGAGGCTGTTTACAAGTGCTGGTAGCAAGAGGACAAGGGGTAATGGGTTTAAACTGAAAGAAGGGAGATTTAGATTAGACATTAGAAGAAATTCTTGACTGTGAGGGTGGTGAGGCCTTGGGACAGGTAGACCAGAGAAGCTGTGGCTGCCCCCTCCCTGGCAGTGCTCGAGGCCAGGTTGGATGGGGCTTTGGGAGACTTGGTCTAGTTGAGGGTGTCCCTGCCCATGAAAGGGGGCTGGAACTAGATGAGCTTTGAGGTCCCTTCCAACCCAACTGAGCCTGTGATTCCATGATTCTATGAATATAAGTATCAGCAAGTCAATGTCAGCATTCCCTTTAACTTGAATGCATTTCAGTTAAGCTCTAGATGTTAATGCCCAATCAGATCTTGATAAAAGGAAAAGCAAGACCTGACCCACTACCATAGCTAGTAAGTGACAAGAGAGAAAGTTTGGGAAGACCCCCAACAAACTGCAATGCTAAGTGACTCTTGTCAGCGAGGTTAGAGAAAGGCAACCAAATGGTGAGAGCAGCTGCGTACTTGAAGGGAGGCGAGAACAGGGTGGCGGACTGTTAAATTTTATTGCGTGCAGACAGAGATCCTGCAATGGGTTCAGCTCCTCCTGGGAAACAAGCCCTCCACTTGCTTAGATGTGACAAGCACTTAGTATAACCCAAGTGTCGCTCAAGACTGAAAGGATTTCAGCATTACCTACATTTTAAAATACTTTTTAGGCTTTTGGCCATGGTGTCTCACTGGAGCAGTCTTTCAGATTTTTGGCTGACTGCAAAAGCAATCTCCTCCCTATCTTTCCTGCTCACCAACTCTTGGAGCCAGCAACACTTGCAGCATCAGATCTGACCTCCTGTGTAATTCAGCCCAGGTGCTGCAAATCCTTTTTACTTTGTAACCTACATTGACGGTCACACCTCCTCTCATGCCATCCCTACAGACTAGCTCCAGCTGAGCAGACTGGAAATTCCTTCTGTCCAGTTTGTCTATGGTTGGCTGAACTATGACTAAGGTAGTGACTTCTGTGTTGTTTGATTTTTCGTCCTTTTTTCCTCCTTGTTTTCTTGTTCCCTCCACTGTGGCTGTTAACACCACCTACCTGTTTAATGGAGCACCTTTAGACTATCCCCACTGGAAAAATCATGCCTCTGACCAGAGACGAAGTCCAGGTCTGAGACACACTGCGAATGCAGACGGATGGCTCTGATTCACTTTGCCATGAAAAGAGCACTGAGCTCTTATTCAGAGCAAAGCAACCCAGATGTCACCAGGTAAATTTAGTTCCCATTCAAATCCGTTTTGCTCAATGAGATACAGAAGCCTGTGGTCTGGAAGGAGGGCTCCAAACCTGAGGCTTTGCCTTACTGCTCAGTGGAGTGGCAGAGGAGGAGACAGTAGTGACAGGAGACATGCTAACATGAGCTCATTATGTTTTTATAGCCAGAGCTTATGCCTGGTTAGCCCTGGGTTATCACAACAAAGCAAGGCTGCTGCTCTCTGCACTGGGGCAATGGGGCAGGGCAGAACTGCCTGAGGTGGGTAGACTCACTGCTGTCCCCCCAGGGGCTCCTTTGGGATGTACAGTCCTCCCTGCCTCATCACAGCGGGTATGTCTGCATGAGAGACAGAGAATAAAGGGGGTATCTTTCTATCTGAGCTTTGAATGCTGACTCAGAATGATTAATCTGAGGTTGGGAGTGGTTTGGGGAGAAATGAAATTAAAGATCTCCTGCATCTTTACAGTGAGCCAAAACCAAATCTAGTTTATTCTAAACATGCACTGATTAATAGGCTGCTTATTAGTCCAGGTACAGAAAATAATGGTGTCTTTTGACAGCAGACTCCTGTCACTGACCTCTCCATTTACCCTCTTTCTTTTTTTTTCTTTCTGATCTCACCTTAATTGGGATCAGTAAGGAGATACAGCCAAAGCAGAGCATCAGGGTGAGTGTTACAAAGCAGTTGACAGCTTGCTCATCCGTGTCAACACAAAGATGCAACAATTAAATTGTTTAAATGAATACAGGTTTCCACTTACATAGCAAATACCCTTTTGAAGTCCCAAATTTATTGGTAGCACTTGATGGGTTAGGATCTCATAAATTTTGACTGCACAATAAATAAAATGCTTTGTAGGAACAGCGCACTGCTCCTCTGCTTACCCACACGTCTTACAAAGGCAGAGGACAGCCCAGGAGCTGAGCAGGAGCAGCTCTTGGCACATCCCTCTAGCCTCTGCCCCATGGCTGGGACTAGGGGAGCATGCAGCCTGCCCAGCACTTTGGCAAACCAGCTGACCATCCTCCCATGCGAATGGGATTCATTCCTTCATCAAAAACCAAAATTGATTCCAAAAATCGATCTGGAAGATATTGTGTAAGCTGAAGCCGGGACAGAATAATGACACTTTCATCCATGACCATAGAGCAAGTAAAGAAACATGACATTTGCTAAATGTCTTGGAGGATATGTTTTTCACTCAGAAAACCCCTCTTGAGTCAAACCTAAGCATGAATAACCAGACTATGAAATAGCCCTGAAAATGCACAGAATGCAAGATTTGCTTTTCCAACAGATCTGTTGCTCTACCTTGAGCTGTAAATTAAAGTCTGACCAGATTAAAATTAGATAAAGGGAGTAACACAGCAGTGAAGGTGTGCAGTCAGAAAATAAATCTGACTGAAGAGTGGCACTGAAGCTACAACATACTTCAGCAAAGATAAGCCCAGAGAAGCCTTAAGGTATTACAAACACAGACCAAGCCAGCTAGGTATGTAAGGGGAACTTTAAGGATAAGAAGACTCAGTGACCTCAGCCAAATTGCCCAACTGCATAAGCATGTGTGCTTATAAAAGTTTGCATTGACCAGGGCAGAAACCCTCAGAGGTCTGTTTTTTCTTAAGTACTGCATATTCTTGAGTGTTCTCTTTAGATTGTTTTCCAACCATACATTCCAGACTGAGCATCTTTTGTGTGAAAAAAGTAAAGGCAGAAAGTATAAATGTAAAATGCTCATGAAAAGAAGTGTGATGCATATCTCTTCATAGCATCTGAATGGGATGGACCGGAAATTTCAAGGGCTTTCAAACAGAAAATGAAACTGTAACTTGATATACCATAATTTTGGAAGTTTATAGTGTGTGCTTGAATGTAAGATGTGGAGCCAAAGCTATTCTCTACTGCACTTAATGCTACAGGAGGTAAAATTGCCCTTCCATACAGAACCTGTTGTTCAGCATTTTATTTTTTCTCACTAGACAGCCCAGCCAAATTCAAGACTATTAGAGAAAGCAATCCTGGCTAAGTAGAGCAATACCCCTAAGCTTCCACCATTCCTTCTGTGGCTTCATTTCCAAGAAATATTGTGCTTCCAGTAGCAATAGCATCAATCTCAAACGTAGCGTCAAACTGTTTGCTTACTGGCAAAGATTATCTGCTCTGTTCCCCCTGCTGCTCCTCACTATCTGACAACCAGGCTCCTGCTTTGTTTGAGTTGAAAACATCGTGCTGACTTCTCTCGTTCCCATGTCCTAATGGGATCTGGCCTTATAGGCAATTGCCCATGATTGAACCAACACCTCCCCATTCCTTTGACCTCCTTTCTCCAAGTTTTATAGTGCACTTTCCCCAGTGCAGAACACACAGTTATTCACCCGCTGGATATTCATACAGTTTGCACACTTCCCCTCCTCATTACTTAAGATATTGCCAGTGCTTTCAAGTGGAAAGCTCCTCTGATGGCATGGAGACTTCACCAGAAGTATTTAGGGTGCCCATCTTCAGGTCAATACTCGAAACACCAAAGAATCCAGGCATTTATGACCAAAAAATTTAAACAAATTCACTCATTCTGGCAACTCAGATTATGTAAGAAGGATGATGTTGCACCTGAACCCTTGGAATAAGAAACATTGATAGGATCCATCATTCAGGAGAAAATCTTCCATGTCCACCTCACTGTAAAGTAATTCAGGCCGTATTCTGTGTTGACTTATATGCAATCCTGCTATTGTGAATCAATAAGTACAAGGACACCTGAGGCTAGATATCACTGCTTGCTGTACATAGGAATAAAGCAACCCTTGTTTATAATCTTCCATACATACCTACAACAGATATGTTGCTGCTGTACTGGTATAAGGAACAAGCTGAGGTACAGCCTGCTCCCACCCAGTTCATTTCTTAACCTTGCTTCCTGAATTACTGTCCCACTTTAAAAGAAGCTTGTCAGGGCAGTTTAGAGCTGGGGAATGAGCATTCCTGAAATCAGATGAGGAAGCAGCCCTCCTGCGGTGTGGCAGGTTGACAAGCAGTCCAGGGGATGGGAAGATGCACATCACAGGGGGGGTGAGCTTTCAGCACCTGTGATCCCTAGCAAAAAATGATGAGGGTCTCTTCCAAATATTCATCTCACCTCCAGCTGGATTTTGGTTTAACAGACACTTGTTGCCATGTTATTATTTAAGGGGCTGGCTATTGTTACTACAGTGCTGTACTAACCAGCTGCACCAATCGCTTGCGCAGCAAAGAGACTGGAGGGGGAAGGGGCTCTCAACAGGACAGTGGTGGGAGCATTCCAGTGAGCTAATTCTGTGGTAGTGTCAGGAGCAGGCTTTATTTACACCCAGCCTAATGGTGTGCGACTCAGTCATGCATGTTACATGGAGCCTTCCCCGTGCACAATAGCCTGCTGCCATTTCCTCTATTAAATCATTCCTATGTTCATGTGGCTGAAAGCTCAGTGCTGGCATGCAGTAGTCAAGCGTGTAAAAAATGATTACTCTGATCCCTTTCAACACAGATTTGCTGCATGAAATGGCCTGGCTTTGACCTGGGAAAATCAATGCTGTTGTTTTAATGAACAAAAAAAAAAATATTGGAGCTGGAGCCCATACTTCCCCTCCCTCTGCTTCCCCCAGGGCTGGCCAGCCAGCAGTCACATGCATAAAGTGGTCACCTGCACGCAAACATCTTTTTTGCTGTATAATTCTAAACATCCTTTGGCATGGTAAAGGTATAATGCAGGGTATCAATTAGCTACCATCACTTGTAAGCGAGTTAAAGTGGAAACACTGGAGATGCCCGAAGGCTTTGTGATACAAAGAGCAATTTTCAGCTCCCCATGCTGTGCCTTAGGCAGTCTAAACATGAACCAAATTCCTTTTCACTTGGATTCAAGAAGAAAATCTCAGACCTTTTTTGTTGGTCTTTTGTTTCATTATTATCATTTTGGCCACGTTCAAAACATGATGCTTTGCAATATTTGTTGAGATGGACTTTCATAATTTACAGCCCACAGATTCAACCTCTGCCTTTATCTGCTGCTTTTGTAGGCAGGGCTAAGTGCTTCCAGAGGGTGAATGTGTTCAAATATGGAGTTTCCAGGGTTTTCCAGGAACCTCTAAATCTCCATCACCATCCCACCAGTGAAGCTGAAAGCACACACGTAAGAAAGAGAGACTCTAATTGTAGATTATTATTGACATGTCTTAAGAGTCTGTCTTTTTATTAAAGTGTTTAAAATCATGTAACAATTTGCTCCTCTTTGGTAGTGAAACTCAGTACTGAGAAAGAGCCGCAAGGAGTCATGAAACTTTACTGCAAAAGCCATAAAATGCTGCAGCAGGAATCTTTAATTATCTACAGGCAGACAGGTTGCCTATGTGAAAAAGATGAAAGTGTGTGCACAAATACATGAACACCAGTCCTATCCTGAACTGACAAGAGCAGGGTCCTACAAATGGTCCTCTCAGAGCCCCTCTGGTTCTGCTGTCACTAGGGAAGGTCTCCTTATATATCTGGCTGCTCTGAAACATTGTGAGGGACAGGAACTGGTAAATAACATCTGCGGCAGAAGGAGGTGCCAGGTACAAACAGGGCATTCACACACCTTATGTGGGAATGCAGAGTCTGGCTGCAGTGGGCAAACCTCAACAGAGCCTGGGCTCCTGCATTACTCACAGCAGGCAGGATCTGGAGCAAAGCTGCACCAAAGTTGCATCACTGAAACCATCCAGCTATATTTTGCTCTGAGAATTGCTTTAGAGTAATTCCCATGTACACCGAAACTAAACTGGGGAAAACTTGCTGCCAAACAGAGCAGAAAGCAGGTAGGTAACACTTCGGATGTAAGGCCCCTGCTGTTAACTTTTTTCACACCACCATTATCTACTTCTATGAAGCTGGTAACCAGGGAACACAGAAATTACACGAGTTGCCCAAGGTGATACTGCAAACCAGCAGCACACCAGAGAATACAACATAGATCTTCCAAGTCCTAATCTACCACCCTGCCTGCCTCCCTCTCATACCTGTTGTGTTCGCAGGATACAAATTTGGCTTTGGCAAATAAAATGGACTTCAGCTGCAATGCATTTCCTGATCACAGGGGATGCACCCTTATCATTCACTGCCTTTCCATGGAGCAGCACTGGGCCCTTGCACTTGAAATTCCTGAGGAATTCAAAAACAATAACTAACTAATCACGAGCTGTACAGACTATGCCCTAACACTTCAGAGCCCTGCTCAGGGCACTCTGCCTACCCAAGAGAGGTAGAGACTAGAGCCACAGTCAGACATAGTCTGCAATAGGAATTGTTTCTTACAGTGGAAAGGCTAATGGAGTGAGCAAAGAAATTGGAGAAAAAATAGTTGCACAGATGCTGCAGGCAGAGAGCGAGGAAGAACCTGCCTCAAAAAGAAATTAATGAATGAAACCCTCCTCTCTGCTCTCAGTGAGGGCAGGGAAGGATGTGCTGCCAAGTCAGTTGAGGTTGAGGAGTCAAGGGTGCCTGCAATTTAACCCTGGATCTGGGTCTCGGTTGCAGGCATTGGGCAACTCAGTATCTGCCTTCATTTTTCCATCTGTACAATGGGTCTGGAATAATACTTACACTGCCGGGTGGATTGAAGAGCAGATGTACAGAGATTTGAAAGGTACAGCCATAGATCAGGGCTAAATAGCTCTGTTTCTGCCATAAGCAGTCACTTTGGGGCAATATATGCTGACATGATGCTATAGGACCAATGTTAAATGTTAGAAAGATGTGAAAGTTTATTAAATGGATAGTTCAGCTTCAGGGAAAAGGCTTATGAGCTTCATGATGTAAACACATGATTTTTCAATAGGTACCAGGATACAAGAGGCAAATATTTTATTTTTTTTTTTTAATTTAGTTTTGTACACACGATATCAGGCTGTCTGTGAAATGTAGAGGTACGCAGGCAGAGCCCAAAGTTTCACCCAAGGCTAACGCCGAAGAACATGAACTAGCTTTATCTTTCAAAAGCTGTCAGTGTAGGTCTGATGCTTCATGTATGACATCCAGGGCAGAAGCACCTACACATACAAATAATGCACTTAAGAGCATTGAAAGACAAGAGCTTAATCTCAAGAAAAAAATGATGTCTCTCCAATGTGTCAGAACTTCAAAAGTAATTGTGAGATCTGACAGGGCTGCTGGTGATTCTCTTAAAGACTCTTTATAGCTCCTCTTACAGGGGCCTTGGGCTGATTCATGTTGATCGTGTCTGACAGCTAGCATTTCTGTTAATAATAATCATAAATAAAGTGGACAAGGTTGCCTGACCTGAAATGAGCATATCTATAGTGCCATATCCATTACAGCACAGTGGATCTGTGACCGCAAATCAGGAAAGGTCCAATGCTCTTGGCACCATGTATTAAAATAATATCCGCCTTTTAAGAGCTCAGAACCTTTGTCTGCTATCTTTTTCATTTAAAAGTGTTCTTTAAGAGAGAAGATTCACACTAGAACAGACCTATAGAAAGGGGATATTACAGAGGATGAAAGATTGCAAACCTTTGCTTTTTTTTTTGTTTGTTTATTATGCAATAAAAATGTATTTGTGAACAGCTCTATTCTCCCTTCTATCTCAGCTCCTCCTTCATGTTCTCCTGCACTGAAGTCATAATCCTGGTTTTATGCCATCATAAATCTGCTGACATGTGAAAAATTATACTATTATCAAACACATCAAAACAGAATTATGATTTCACTGCTGCGGGACCAAATGCAAACAGGAGCAGGATTGTAAGACAGTGAAGCCTTATTAATTTCTGGGCAGTGTTTTCCTTTTGGAGATAAGGGGGGTAGTAAAGATTTTTATTTTTCTTTAAATTTGCATACAACCCCTGGTTGTACTTACACACAAATGCAACTCATTCAAAACAATGCAGGAATTACTTGCAGATACAGGGAATCGCTCACAAAGGTGTCAGAAATAACACACATGGAAAATCTCCACATTATGTGACAGGCTGAATTGAGAGAAGCTTTGCAAAGCCAGGCTAGGGCTAAATCCACCAAGGTGGGCAACTTCCAGGGACACAGGTGCTCCACTGAAAACCTTCCACCTCAGAGATTCAGGTCCCACAACGGGTAGATACCTGCAATATAACTGCTACAAGGGCAACCTGAAACTTGAGTCTGAAGCACTCACCTCATAACTCCCTTTTCACCACCACTGACAGAATGTTCAATCCTACACAGGGGTTACCAAAGGCCAACTCTGTAAGCAAAATTACAGCCCTGATATAACACACAGATCTGAGCTCTTTTGTAATTGCAACTCAAAGACGATGTTTTATGCACTCCTATGTACAGCCCCATCCAGCTCCCAACATGCTATCTAGGCAGAGAGAAGTGAAATGAAACAACCAGTTTTATGAGCGTCAGAGTAAAGAAATCCTGGCCTCCTACTGATTTAGGTTGGGATGAACTCTGGACCCCAAAGAATCCAGTCTCTGCCTGAAGCTCTTCTAAGAGTATTTTTTAAAAGTATCTCCCCCAGAGTAGGGGGAGGGTGTGTCCTGTAGCGTCTAATAAGAATAAATCTACATTGCAGTTTTCTCTGTCCCCTCATCTGCACAGCTGTCTGTTTTCACAGAATTTGATTTTTTTTTCATCTAAATGTCCTGTGGAAAAAATCTATATCATTCATATGGGCAGCTTGTCCACAAGCTACAATCCAGTTTATAGCATACTCCAAGAAACATGATCTCTGTGGCCAGCTTTGCTTTCCTCTTCTACAACATCCAAATCATCTTTCTTTTTCCTGCATGTTACCATTAAAAACTTTGTATTTGAAAGAAGCTGTTAAAGGAACAGCTCCTCAGAAAGAGGAAAGTCAACGTATTGCCACATAAACTGAAGGGATAGGAAAGAACTTCTCTCATAGGATGCAAAGTTAACTTCAGAAAGATTGTTTCATCACTTGGTCTGTTCTTGCATTCTGTAGAGTGATCACTTTCAGATGCATCCTCCAAACAGGTACAATCACCCATGCCCTCATGGATATGGTTTTAATAGCAGTATCTATTCTGCATCACATCTCTTCTGCACATGTTCCTCCCGCTACCAGAGTCAAGAGCACAAAGGGAGAGCTATGCATTAGTTCATTGCAAATGAATCCCAGAGGTGAGCAAGCAGGAATGGCTAATGAATTAGTAACTCCATGAGAATAACACATGTTGGACAGTCAGAGTACTGTAGGATAAGCAGCCACTGATATTTCACATACCTGTGCACACCGGTTCCAATGCCAATGCGCATTGTTTTCAAAAGTAGGTTAGGTAGGACTCACAGTTCAGGATGGAAAAACACCACCCAGGAAGAGGTGAGGTGACCAGATGATGGACACTCCTCATCCCTGTCCTGCAACTTTCTGAAACTTGTTCTGGTGGGAAGATATAGCAGTTGCAACTGCACAGACTCTTCCATGACCCGGGAGGCTCTTGCCATCTAATTAATAAGTCCTGATGTAGTAAGAAAGCTACTGGGGATTATATCTGAGCAAAGATGAAGTCTTTCTGATCTTCGCTATGATCACTGGAGAGTTTCAGATTTGCAAGTGCTTCAGTACTGTGGTTCCCATATATTATTATTAATATAATTTATTATTTGTTTTCAATAAATTACTGGGAAAAGAAGGACTCATAACTCAAAAGTTAAAAACCCAGAGTCTCAGAGGCAGGATAGTATCTTTCAAGGGGCCTGGGCACAACTTTGTTCCATCTACTAGAAGGGAAGAAGGAATTCAGCAGTGCTTTCAGCTGCAGGGCACTTTGCATGCTCTGGATGCCCAAAGGTGCAAGGAGCAAAAGTAGGCTCACAACAGACACCGCTATTCAGCAAGACTCCAGTCTTATGCTTGTGAAATGTGCACACCAAGAGGGAAGTCTGTGCCCAAAGTGCTTGAGAAAAACAGTTGCATTTCACTCCCTCACAAAGGCAGCTTTCTGGAATGAAATCACAGTACTATTTATATAAATAAATACTTGAATGTGGCTGCCATTGGCAATACTAACCAGCTTTAGGGATAAGCATTCCTCTGTTCAAATGAAGTAAACCTAAGTGAAACACTCCACTGCAAAGGCAACACAACAGGATCTGTGCATGTTGCAAAATGAAGAAACTCAGAGCCTAGGACTAGCCCCTGGCCTCACTACTCTGCTAAGAGATATAGCAGATACTGAATTAGCTCACCTTTAGGGGTAGTCTTCCCACCGTGTACTAGTAATCATATTTGGTCTGCATCCCTCTCTCAGACCCCTGCCAGCTTACCTGCATTTGATCGTTTCTTTGGATTTTTGAGACTTCGGCACCTGCCGCTCGCAGAGCTGCTGTTCTCACTCATGGAATCTTGTGCTGAAGAGGCACTCCCCGTTGCCTCGCTGTCCCTCATCATGCTCTCGTAGCCACTGCTCCCCCCACTGTGGTAGAAGAGGGCTGTTTTCCCCATGGCAGGGGGTAGCTCCCCGCTCAGGACACTGCTGTTGTCACTGCCGTGCCCACTGCTACAGCGGTGAGGTTTCCGAGGAGGGGTGATCTTGCTGTAAGGTGAAGGCAGCATGTGCACAGGTGGCTTCTCATCTCCTGGAAGGCCCCCACGCTCATCTGCCTCTGAGCTTCCCCGAGGCTGTAAGCCTCTGGCACTGGCGCTCCCTTGGAGCAGCTCCGAAATCCGCCCATTGACAGCCCTAAGGGGCAATTTGGAAGCAAGGCTGGAGCCCCGGGTTCTGCTGAGGGACTGTGTTGACCAGGACATGTTCTTCCCACTCGGAGGCAAACTGGAGCTCTGCCCGACGGACTGAGGCAGAGACTTGGTTGAGAAACTGAGCGTTTTGGTTGCAGAGGCAGACAGGCTGCGGGCCTTGGGACTTGCCAGCAGGAGCTTGCTGACTGCAGAGATCTTTGACTGGCTGGCTTTTGGGGAGGCACCTGCCGACTGGGAGAGGCCTGAGTTTGTAGGTGAGGACATGACACTGCGGCTGAGGCTTCTTCCAGCCCTAGGCATGGTGGTGTCTTTGCCAGGGCTCATTTTGGAGCTCACAGAGGACAGGCTTTCTGCTCTTTCCAGCGACAAACACTCATAGTGGCTTCCTGTGGACCTTCCAAGGGAGTTGGTCCTGCTGGCAAGCTGCTCTAGTTTGGCACTGAAGAGCTTGCTGCTGCTGTTGCTGCCACTGCTGTCAATGCCAGGGCCCTTCTGTTTGACATTCAGCTCCTCAGGAAAGCTGGCCAGGAAGGATACAGGCTGGCTGGAGGGACTGCTTGTGGTGCTGCTGGCTGCACTGTGCTGGGGACTGGCTCTGTTCTTCTGATCCAAGCTTGACTTTCTCACTGGTGGCAGAGGGGGGGTTCCTTTGGGACGAGTGAGAACACAGTGTTTGGGAGAGGCCATTTTCTTGTCAAGGCTAGTCTTAGAAAACTGGGGGAGGGCAGGAGAACCAACTCCACTGGTGTCAATTGCAGTAGGATGGAGGTGACTGTCAGGGTCCTCCTGCCTGCTTGCCTTTGGGAGTACACGAGGGAGGCTGCTGCTTTTCAAGCCATCACTGGAATGAACAGAGCTTTGGGTTGCAGAGCCAGATGCCGCCACCTCACACCCATCCACAATCCTCTTCAGACTGTCAGATCCTGGAGAGATAGAGGCATCCCCACTGCTGCTGCTAAACCTGTCTGCTGAGCCCTGCTTTGTGCTGTGCTCAGGCTTGGCTGAAATTGCAGCTGTGTCAGACCTTGGCCCATCACTGCTCCCAAAGCTGTCCTTTTTTACATCTTCCTCTCTCTTCAGCCAAGGGTCTTCAAACTGGATATCTTTCTTACCACTAGATTCTCTCCCATCATGGACATGAGCAACCTTTGGGTCTGCAGTTACTGCCGGTACAGCATCATCAGTGTCTTGTGCTTTGAAGGGATTAACAGCAATACATGGATATACGGTAATGTTTGTCTTCATTGGGATGTAGCCTTCACAGCTGCTGAGGCTTGCAGTGTTTTTGATTGTGACAGTAGTTTTCCCTAGAGCTGCTATTTTACAGCCTTTGATGGGTGGCACTTTGCCGAAAACTTCCTCACCCATTTCCGACAGTATAAGCATGTTGTCAGTCACTGGCTTCTGTTTGTCACTTACACAAATCATGCTGGCACTTTGTATGGTGCTTGCAAACTCTGAGACCGGGGGTTCTGCCATTGCTTCCCCATGCCCATAGCAGGCCTGGGCTATGAAACTGTGGCATGATTGTTCACCATCACTCCCTGTGCTCATTTCACTCAGCCATGAGCTGATGGATGAGCGCCTGCTGCCATCATCCTGGGATTTTTCATCCAGACCCAACTTTGGAAGTGGAAGGAACTGTGTGATGCTGACTTCAGACACAGGAGCTGCACTGGAGTAACATTCAAGATCTTCAGATATGCTGCTGATAATACTGACTGGCCTAGACCCAGAGGCCAAAGCCTGCACAGAGCAGTCACTGTTAAAACTGATGATACTGGTTGGGCGCCCATTGTCAAGGACCCCGCTAATGGTTAGCTCTTCTACAAGGGTGAACACCAGCTCATCCTCTCCATTCAGCTCTAATGGCTGCTGCACAGTGACCATGGTGGTGCTCAGAATCTCCTTCTTGGAATCTGGAGAAACAGTTTGTTGCTGATCTTCATCAAGAATGGTCTCTTCAAAATCCCCGTTGCTGGAGGACACCGTCTTCTTCATGATCTGAGGGCTCATGCCTACAGGTGGGGTCCGGATTTCTGGCTGCAATAAAGATTCACTAGACATCATCCCAGCATCCTTACTCAGAGGAGCAGGTGGAGGAGTGGAGCCTGGCAGGACTCCTTTCTGTGTATAGACCTTGCACCTCTGGGAAGGAGAAGTTGGTGGTTTGTACTCAGATGTCTTTGAGAGGCTTGCAACGCCGAGCCGGGGTGAACCCATTGGCCGAGGTTTGCCTTCCACAAATCCGCAGGTGTTGAGACCTTCTCTGCTGCTCTGCAAGCTGGTGCTGTGTGCTAGCTGACAAGAGCTAAGCTCTTTACTAGAGCTGCCCGTTACACTCCTGGGAGAGGAAGGAGTTGAAACGTTAGTAAGAGCTCCAGAAGGAACAGGAGAGTGATTTCTTTTAGTTTTGCTGGGTGTTGCATTTATATTTTCCCTGGCTTCTCTATCAGGATGCTGGTATTCTGGCATTGTATCTTCCTTATCTGACTCTGGTAAGTGGCTAAGCTCTGCCAGCTGGCTTGAGACAGAGCACTTAGACATCTGGTCTGAGCTAAATTGAGCAGGCATCTCTTCAAAGGGAAATTTCTCGGTCTCTTCACTGCCATCTATGCAATCCAGCCTCTCCTGGAGCTCAGCAAAGGTGTTGCACTTCAGGCAGTCTCTTTCAGATGTGCTGGGCCCTGATTCACTTACTTCCTCCAACCTGCCCTCGGTTTTGGTCTTTTGCAGAGCAGGAACTATGGGAACAAAGTCAGGGGGACCCTCATTGTCTGTCAGTTCCTTATCGGAAAGGGCAGTGCCATTGGGGCCAACATAAATCACTGTGTCACACGACTGCTCGCTGCTGGATGAATAATCAGGATCACTTGATAAATGCAAAATAGGGAAGTCTGGGTCAACACTGTTTCTAGAATGGAAAGGCCTCAGCTGGGTCGGCCTCCGCATCCTGCCCTCCTCACAAGAGCTCTCTCCTCCAGAAGAACTCGATGTGTACTGCAAAATTAGAGAGAGAGAGAGCACAACATTTCAGCATTGCAAACAGTTCCTCACACAAAACACATACGTGAAAAGCTCGCAGTCACATCTAAACTGGAAAATCTTTAAAGCTTCTTATGCACAGTCCTACAATAGTTTTCAATGGAGAATCCAATATTTCAACTCTGCGTGCCACTCCAAATCACAAGGTTTCCAAAATGGTACTGAAGAAACGGATTAGGATCCTTCCCTTAATTGAGCCTGCCCAAAGAAATTAGATGTGGCAAAGTCTTTGCTCTGTGTGTGTGAAGAGGAACAAGAAAACTCATGACACAAAGGCAGCACAGAAAATAGAAGGCAATCCCTGTTTGGTCATACTACTAGTGTGTGGAACCGTACGTGCACTCAGAGGTCTCTGGAGACACACTGCTATGATGGTATGTGAACTCAGTCCTTTCACTTGCCTCTCTTCAATCCATTGACAAAAAAGGTTTTGTCAATCCATAGGCTGTCAATTTAAATGAAACACAAAGTTCTCTCATGGCCAATCCACACTGTAAACTGTACAGAAGGAACCAGGACTCTTAAGGGAAAATAGACATAGACATTGTTATACAGATAATATGATGGACAACATATGCTTGTATAGTAGAGGTGTTTGGGTAATTAAGCTCTTCTGTGTAGGTCAGGTTTAGGACAGTAACTCCGCAATCATTGCTTGTTGTTGTTCAGGGCTGCTAGTTTTGTCTCTTAACGTGGAATACAGAAAGCATTATACTTCTATTCTGTCTGTGACACCCTGAACATGGATACAACCCATCCCCACTCTACTTCTTGTAAAAATCTATCACTCATATTTACATGCAGTGGGAATAAAAGGGGCATCGATGCTGACAGTGGGCACACTGCTTTGCATTTAGTTTGCTCCTGCTCCCTCTGATAAACACAGAGAATCTAATTCTTCATTAATCCCAATTTCCTTTAACTCTAAAGCAGTTTCATTCTTTATTATCTTATTAGCTCTAAGCGCATAACTGAAAATAAATGCCATCAATTACATCATTAAATGAGGCCAGCTTACAAACCTGCTACAGCAGATGTATCTGAATTCACCTCTCTGCATCCGAAGCTGAAGTGTTTATCCCCTCTAGCCTCTGCTATGTGCTCTAAGTCACTTCCCTAGGACAGGGTACATACAACCCACGCACTTTGGAACTGATCACTGACTTTGTTACATGCTGCTCTACCCCATCAAAGATCCTTTAAGGACTTTCTTCCTCCCTCCTCTGCCATTACAAGAAAGGAGTTACACATTGTCTTACCTTAGTTTTCTTTTTCTTCATCCTGAGGACCCTTGATGCAATCTGGATGGTGGACAGCGTCTCAGCGTAGTTCCCCGCAGCGGCTGAAATGTGAGCTATCATTGTGGTGCGGCAGTTCATATTCCCCAGGGACTCCCGAAGCAACATGGTGAGCTTGCTGTCTCTGCAAAATAAAATGAATTAAGGCTACATTAGCGAGCAAGGTTTCACTTTGGCCATCGTGACGTGACTTGGGTCTCAGCAAGAGTTTTTTTTCTCCTCTTTTTAATGGAATCCTAATTAGTTTCCTTCCTCAGGTTTGTGCTATGCTGTGTCTGCAGCTGAGCAAGCTAAGCTCTGGACTACAGTTTAAACTTCTTTCCTTTTCCCAGTTTCGCCTGTCTGTCACCTTCTGGCCTCAGTCTTCTGCACTGTTACCACTGCCAATAGAGAGATGTAGACCAACGCTGGAGACTAACTGTTAAGGAGCCACTGGAGCAAACATCAAACTGCTGCCCTTTCTCAGTGCACAGCATGCAAAGTCTGGCCCAGCTCTGGAGGACGGTAGGGTAGTGGATTAGATTACAGGACCCACATGTTTTCTTGCCTTCTGGGGCACTGGCTAACTAAATAATAGTTAAGTCACTGAAATTTTGGACGATGCTGGTGAAATACAAAACAATCAAGCCATAAGACTTCGCACAATTGTTCTTTCATATTAGATCTTTTCTTCCACTGAGGCAGAAATCAAATTTTCTGTTCTTGTGATTTACTCTATTGTTCAGCATAGGATAGCTTTTCAAATGCTGATGCTGAATTGTGGGTCTGTCTGTGACTGGACTAAGAATTGGAATTTTAACAGCACACGATGCATATATAACGTTTCTGTGGTGGTCATCTAATCCTGCAGTCAGAAACTCACTATATAATTTTTTAAGCTTCAGCTATTGGGTGTAAAGACAACTGGCTGGTTAGTTGGGAAATTGCATCCTCCTGAAGAGAGCTTCTACTGTTCTAAAGGTTGTGAATGATAGCTGCTTACAGCCAAAAGCAAACACAGCCACAGCCTGATACATATTGCTAAAGGGATTGCTTTCACTGTTGTAATTATAGCAATACCTTCAGGGGTTGGGGATCAGATTTTTGGGGCTCACTGTTCAATATCTGCTAATGACCTATAGTGTGCATGTGCCCTTGGCCATCTGTGTAACATTTCCAGCTCATGGGAGTTCTGTAAAAAGCTGCAACCACTGGGAACCAATGCTATGCCTATTGGATGGGACTGATAGACAAAACCCAAATTTCCTTAACCTCTCTTTTTGACAGTACACAACAGTATTTGGGATGGATATTTTGACACAAATCTGAGGAGTTCATAAATTGTACTTCTCCTGAGATTTCCAGTACTTGCAATACCAGCTAGCCTAGCAATACTAGAAGAAAACATTTTTTGTTTCAGGGTTTCTGCTTCCATCTGCTCTAGACACACTGAAGACAGGCTGGTGTCTTTGAGCAGCAAACAAATATCCACACAGACCATACTGAGACAGCCTCACTCATTTCACTCGTGACCTAAGGCTGCTTTGAATCCACAGATCCAGAGTTAATAGGCTGCTGTATCTCAGGTTAGTGGCCCGCCTTTCCATCAAGGAATAATTAAGATGTCAAATTTTGTACATCAGTTACTGCCACTCCAACGCAGAGTTACACGGAAATTATTAACATCTGCACCAGAAATCAATAACAAGCCTTTCATTTGCTACTGCTTCTATCATAGCAAAACATGAGACGACGGGGGAGAGGGCAAGAGAATACATTCTGAACGTGTCGGTCTCCTGAGAATACATAACCCATGCAGCCAGCATCAGCACACTGCAGCATGGCTCTCCTAGAGGTATATGCATTATGAATATAAAATAATCTGTGCCATCTGCCTTGTACTGAAATACACGCTCGCCAGGAGAATGACGGTACAGAGGAAATACCTATTCTATCATTCAGATGATCCTCTCATATATCAGATAGGAGCTAAAGGGCAAATTTGTTTAGGACTAAAGCCTAAAACCTAGCAGCAAAAAAGCCCAGCCAACACTGATTTCCAATTTCAGACTTTGCTCATTCAGCACAGTCTGCATCTTGACTATCAACTTCACACAGCACCCAGACAAAATAATGAGCCCCATGTCACTATTGTACACTGAAAAATAAAAAATGAAAAAACACAGATTTTTGTCAATTCTGGACATTGCCATAAGACAAGTTCACCTGTTCAAGGTTCACTGATCTTTCACAATAGCATCTGCTGACTTCTAAAGGAAAGAAAGAAAATCAAAGAGAACATCATAACACAAAAATGTGTGGCTTAATTTTTAACTCAACTTATCCTCATCAAGTATAATATTGGTAAAATATTTTGGATGTCTCACTGAAATTTGCTTGACAGACAACGTGTGACACAAAGTAGATGCTTTGTTCTTCTGAATGCTGACATGGCATTTCTGTGGGAGGTGGGAGGGGGGGAAGCTCTGAATTGTTTCATTAGATGATTCATGAGCTGGTAAAAAAGCAAAAGCAAAAAATTCCTGTGAAATCAGAAGCTTTCCAAAGAGAAGGTCTGCACTTCTGCACTGGAAGAGCTTTGAGAAAGGAGACCTGTGTTCATCTTGTGGCTGTGCAAACTAAACTAAGACAGGAAATTGTGACAAAGTTCACAGAAGGCTGCTGCTCCTGGGTGCATGTTGCTCACTGAGCAGACACCAACTTGCAGAAGGTCTCAGATATCTCATAGTGAAATACACCAATGTCTTTGTAGCAAACAGGAGATCTTCAGGAATTCTGTTCTGCTCCAAGCGCAATAAAATTATATGCCAGAGAAGCACGATGGCCCCATTTTATATACCTGTCTTCATTTTGAATGTATTTCTATCCCATCCACTAATGCTTTTACAGTTTAGGAAATTAACCATAGCCCATGATGCATATGGGGTTATAATACACACTGAACAATGAAGGTGGGGTACAGGATACCACACTTCAGATTCCAAAACCTGTGTATCAGTGAGTCACTTTGCATCCTTAAAAGTTACCTCATTTGTCTACTCCATCACTTGGTCTAATAAAATACATCACCCTTACTTGCAAACCTTTTCATGCCTAACTCCTTAGATCTGCACAGCTAAAGCAAAATACTACTAAATACTATTCATACATCCCTCACAGGTAAAACCCAAAAATAAAGTATGCAAAGCTCTATTCTCTAGAAAAGTCCAGAAGCAGAAGCCCTGAGGGCAGGGAACTAAACTCAGATGTCTGTAGGAAGTATGACAGCAGGTACAGTGCAGAGAATCCAGAAAGTAAGACCTGAGCAGATTGCAAGGCAGAAAGCTCCAGTTCATGGAGTAGCAACCCTCCATGTGGAGAAGAGTCCTCTCTTCTCCATGCTGCTCCCTTACTTCCTCTGTGTTTCACCCCCCTCACATTACAGTAGCTACTGGAGGACTTAGAGTGCTACTTTCTGAATCTCTCAATAGCTACCATAAGGAATCCCAGCAGGTATTAAAGCTCCCAATGAAGAGAGACATGGCAGTGCTGCAGGGAGCATAGTGTTCTCTCTTTCCTGAGGCTTCACCGTGCAAACCAGGATCAGTGTAAATTAGTCCTTTTACTTGCTCAGTAAGGAGGAAAACTGTACATCTTCATGCTCCTCTTATACATATCTGCATTTTCCTTCCTCATGAATGATTAATTATACTAGGATTCAAACAATACAGAATCTTACACTGAAGAATGAAGAATTCAAGATCACGACATGTTTCCTTGGACAATGCATAAATCCCGCTTGCCTATGTGCATTAAGTCAATGCCATAATTTCATGACTGGATACTATTTTTCCACTAGACCTCTGCCTGAATCACGGTACAGGATAAACAGTGCTCACTGAACAAGAAATTATTCAGCCTTTCATTTAATCCTTTCCTTTTAATGTGAGGACTTCTGCCTTATCTACTGTTAGGACTACACAAACTCTGCTCTGAATCCAGACTGACGGATTTCACCAAAGGTTCTCTCTTTTTTTTTTTTTTCCTGTGGAGCTCATCAATGCAATGATGAATGCCTCTGAGGTGAGGTATATAAGCCTCTGATAATACCTGCAAGACTTCGGTAAGTATAGGTGTTTGGTGTGAAGCACTGATCTTTCAGACCATTGTATAGTCTTTTATATTCAAAGTACAGCTAACTTTGACTTCTCTTGCAGAGAAAATGGGGCAGATGGGTCTCAAGCTGGGTATCCCAGAAAATCAGGAACATGCAATTAATAGCCCATCTAAAAATTTTAGGAATGCACTGGCCAAAGCAGGTCTGAAAGTGGTACCAGCTCACTGAACAATGCTTCCCTTCTCTTCCAAAGCCCTCCATCCTATTTTCCATATGCCTTCCAACATCTACTACAAATTAGGGAAGGAATTTATTGACAATTACTACATCACTGTGCAGTCCTGATTCATCTCTAAAGCAGGCCCTTTATCTGCCTTGAAAAAGATGATAATTGGTGGAGTGGGGGTGAATCCTGCAAAGGCAACACAATATATAGCCCATGGGACAACAGTAAGTTTGCCCAGACAACCTTGATTTTGACAGTGATGGATTTCACATTCTGAATGCTTTTACTATATGCATGTTACATCATTTCATGTAGATTTGTGTTTACACTTCAATGAGACATCAGCAAGCCTGCAACTTTCCTGTTAAAGAAGCCTCAAATGTTGAACTAGCCCACTATCTGGCAGCAGCAGCCAGCTGCCACCTTTTGTACAGACAAGCCATAGAGAAGGACAACATGACTCACAATTTATTATAAGGTTTTGCTAGTATTTGGTGCCTGTAGAAAAGCAGGGATGCTCCCAAGCCACACAATCCTTTCCTGTGCAGTAGAACTGTGCTCTCATGTGTTCACATCCTTCTTGCCACGCTCTTCTTCTCAGACAAACCTGTTCTCTTCTATCACTGTCTATCCCAGGCTTTCCTCATCCAACCTTCTTACGTGTTCTCTTTCCCATACCATGATCCTCACTTCCAGCTTCTCAGCTGAAAGCCCAACACAGCTCCATTTCATCCTGCAGTGGTCTAACCAGCTGCACCAGACTTTGTTAGTCTCCAGCACCACTGCCAGAGAGTCTCCCAGTACTAATCCCCTCTTTCCTTACCTCTTGCTCCCACTAATGTCCTCCACTCTCACTGCCTCACCATCAAGGCCTCTCTCCCCATTTGAGTTTGAGTTCCCCTCAACTGCTCACCGATACCAAGCAGAGGAACCCCCAAACCCTGACATAAATTGTCATGGCTCGTGCTGCCAAGGTGAGTGCCTTCTTCAATCTTCCTCTTTCAGATTCTTCTCAGTGTTATAAGAGTCGATGTGAGCAATGTGTTTGAAGTGAGCTACACAGAAAAGATGCAAATGGTAATTGCTTTTGTTTAGGGATGCAAAATAGAATTCATTAGTAGAAAATGAAGCCGTAAGAATAAATACTACACTCAGGAAATTTGCAGGAGGTTTCTTTGCCCAGCATTTCATTCTCTCTATGGGAGAGGCAACCACAGGACTGTTCCACAAAAGGAGAGACTACTGGAGCGGAAGATCCAGCTAAAGAATAATGATCTTTCTGTGGAATTATTTAACAAATTATATCATACGCTTTGTTTTAGTTTTCTCCCTCCATTTTAATGAAAAATGCTTTCTTTGTCTTCCCTTTCCTCTCACCCCACAGCTATGAGGATTTGACTGTTCAGTGACAACAGCAGCACCACCAGGAATAGAAATAACAACACTCCACAAGGGATACAATACAGCATTATAACTAAGCTTTAGGACGTGTAAGGGTGTGCGTTTGTGCTCTCTATTAATCATATACCTTAGTGTCTTCCTAGGCACTTGGCCAAAAGGAGAAAGTTGTCAACTCCCTCAAGGTGTTATTGTTACAGGATCGGATGATGTATGCCCTGAGGTGTCTTGTAATCTAATTATTTATAGAAGTATGTCAAAGGAAAAAAATCTCAGTAACTATGGCACTTATTTTTGATCATGAAGTCTTAATTCTGCTCCCTTGTGCTGCTGCACTGCTTTATCCATAGTAATAAAGGCGTGCATAACGAGGGAACCACATAAATACTCCATTTGGTTTTTGGCTCGCATTGCATGGAAATAATCTCTACAGAGGACAGTTTATAGCTTAAAAGGCACAAACCCAATAGCAGATGTTACAGGTGTGCAACAGCTGAGGTCATGATGAACCAGTATACTTTGCTTAGCTATGTCTTTCCTTTCTGTTAATAATTTCGATAGAGGGAGAGCGGAAATGGGAGCAAGGTGTGTAGGCACAGGCAGAACGAGGCCAGGTGGAGTGATAAAGCCCTCTGTGGCTCAGCCACGCCAGCCTGGCTTTGTTAGCAGAACGAAGCGAGGCCGCTGAAGAAAGATGGGTAATGTGTTGGACCTTTAACCTGGGGAATCCTTCACCTGGTGCAATGAGGCACTGGGGAAATAATGAACTTGTTCCAAGTGGAAGCTGACTAGGCTTAAAGGGAAAATTAAGCAAAATGGAAATCTCCACTGCCAGTGCAGTTAGTTATCTTGTACGAGGCACAGGCCAGAAAGCTGCGCTCGCTGCACGGGGGAGGGGGGCAGCCAGCTGAAAGGACTATGCTGAGAGGATACCATGCTCCGGTTTGTGTACTGGGAAAACCACAATCACATCTGGAAGGGATGTGATATTGCAGCAGTTAAGAGCAGAAGAAAGGTGTTGCAGCCAAGTATGGGATAACAGGAACTTATACTTGAATTCTGGTATTACAAGATGTATATAAAATGTAGGTTATTCTTGTCCTGTAACAGCCTAACTATGCAAATTTCATACTGCAGAACAATCCTTGTGCCTGTGAAACATGTGAGCATATGGCAGATGCACAAAATAGCATCTTTTGTTTCTTTTCACTACAGACAGAGAAAAAAATTAATGACAGGACAGAGTCCCAACAGCTCCAGCTACTCTGACTCCTTGAAACAGACAGCCTTCTCATCATAAAAGCCACTCATTCAAGAGCTTTTGTCTAAAAGTTGCTCCCAAAGCTGATTTTAAAAGAAGTCTACAAAACAGCCAAGGAGTATGCTATCCAAAAAATGACATAAAGTGCCACACTTTTTGGAGGGCCTGCTGACTGACCTTAGCAATTCAAGCTTATACATAGCACAATTATCTCACAATTAAGCCATTCTATCACACACCAGCTCCACTTTTACTTAAGTATTAAAGAGCGCCCAGTTTCTGACATTGCCAGCCCAGGTCTGAGCTGCACATCGCTACGCTAGCCTTGGGGGAGCACAGAGAAAGACGGCCCCTCCGTCTGCTCATTCCCACCTTGTGCCACCAGTGGAGCTGAAGCATCATGCACTTCATTTAAATAATTCAACCAAAGAGAGAAAAGATTTCCTTGCAGTCTGTACCCCAGCAACGTGAATTCATGTGGTTTGGTTCAGGAGCACTTCACACTTTGCCAGTATCAAACTGAAGACATAAACCCTTTGTAAAAGCAAACTAGTTATTTGAATGAGAAGTCAGTGATCCGGAGTACTTTAAAGTCACAGTAAGAGCAAGTGTTGGGGTGGGAGGGAGGAGGTGCTTGCAAAGGCAGCTCTGCTGGGGGCCAGTGACAGTTTCAGAGAGAGGACAACACTGAAAATGGACAAAAAGATCCTTCTCCCCTCTGTACTCCAACACACATCACAAACATCCTTCACAAGCAACCATTAAAACCACATAAAGCTCAAAGATAATCAAAAAGGAAAAGGATCCTAGTGGTCTGTCTCATTACAGTGCCAGTTCCTAATAAATTCTAGCTGAAAAGCAGAAGCTCGATTAATCCAGGAAGCTAATTAGGCTCAGCAACTATATGTTGGAGTTAAAGCCAGATTCTCCCAAAACCAGCAGCACCACTGGTTAAGAAAACCTGTGCAGTAAATAGACCGTGATTTACAGGAGAAAAAAAATTCCCACAGTTAAAACCAATAATGATCCAGATTTTAAATAATTTAAGGACTCTGCATGTGGCCAGGCTCTGTGCTCACTTCTACCAAGGTACACTCACAAAAGGAAGGAAAAAGCCTTCCCTGCCCCCATACCCCTCCTTGTTTGGCTCCCTTACTTGGAAGCATTACAGTAACCACAGGTTTGGCTCAGCTTATCTCTGTGAAGCCATTTGGTTGCTTTATATGAAAAGGCAACAGTTGTTTCTGCTGATGAAGAGCAACTGGACTAGCTTAGGAGCCTTCCCACCTCTTCTCCAGGCTGCCTGTGCCCTGGCAGCACAGCGGGAGCGCTGGGAAGGGAAGGGGTGGAGAGGGGCTGGCAGTGATGGATGAATGGATGGTGTGGGGGGGAACGCATCGCAAGGAGGGAGCATGAGGAAATATTCCCTGACAATCTGCTGAGAACAGGTTCTGGAAACCACCTTCACAGCAGCCCTTATGGTGGCTAATATTGACATAAGCCTGGCAAAGAGACACACAGCAAGAGCATTTCCAACAGCCCTCCATCAGCATGAGAAGCAGGATCCCCTTCTGTTGCTCACCACCTTGGCTTGCAGTGCTGCTGCCGCCAGCTCCCACTGCCTTCACAGGGTCAAGCAGTAGTTTGGAGGAGAATTGGGCCCCTTGGGTCAGACGGCCATTTTTGAGCAGGGCTGATTAAAGCAAGACTCCCCACACTGCATTCAAGAGGTGTACTGGGTTTGCACACAAGGTTTTGGTCTGCCTACCAGACTGGCACATCCTGTGTTAAGCACACCCCAGGCAGTTAAGCGACCATTTTGGCTCCCTCCCTGCTGAATAGGGCCTGGCAATTTGGAGGGGGAACAGAAGAGCTGCTCACTGCCACTCTGAGAACCCCTGCACTGCCTGGCTGGAGGCAGCCACTCTCAGTGGCACCCGGGAACCCCAGCAGCAAGCACCAACGCTTTGCCCTTTGCTTGCAAGGAGTGTTATGATTCATATATACCCAGAGTGGAATACCAGGGTTATTTACTCAAATGAAAATTAACTTCAAATGTTTGTAATTGATCCATGAATATTCATGATCTTTTGGGAGGATGTCATAATGACTTCATTCTGGTTAGGCTCATTTGATCTGCAGTAGCGACAGCAGCAGTAGTTTACACTCCTGCATCAAGATGCCAACAGTTTGGCAGCATGACCTTCCCAGTTTCCTGCGCTGGAGAGCAGCTCTAGTTATCCTAATTGCAATCCCAAATGGAGTGGTACCTGAAAATAAATTGACTGCTGTTCAGTTTTAGAAACCACTCCACTTGGCACCGCTGCTAGCGTAAATAGATGACATCTCCAGGAAGCTGGGAAGGGCACTCAATAAAATGCTCTGCATTTTGATGAGTAAGATTTTACATGCTGACCTCCTAGAGCCTTTTGCCCCCAGTACTGTACCAGAGGGCGATGGAAGGGCACATGCTCCTGAGGGGGGGGAAGGAAAGAAAAAAATAAACAAAAGGCAGGCTTTGGGCTGTCACCAATACTGTGAAAATGATACAATTCACATATGCCACTCACTAGATGTATTCCCAAAGAAAGTTAGGCTTAGGAGTACATACTGCCTCTGCACCTGCACGCAAGCTTGCCTCATCACCTCCACTAGTAGGCTTCTAGCCTGTTGGCTGAGTTGGAGAAACTTTGAGAAATTAATGTAAAAGCCTCAAAGATGGTAAATCTCTGTAAATGCTCTGAGAGCTGATGTCTGGGTGGATGGAGAGAATTCTTATTTGTTCTCCCAGAGAAGCAAGACTGAAACTCCTCAAACTCCACTCTTGAACACCCTAGAGAAAGCACGCACATGAGAGAAATTCCCAACCACAGGGGAACTTTCAGCCAGTATTTATACCCTTTCTGATATCAAAATTAAGAGACAGATTGTTAGAAATATTATTTTCTTGATGCTGATGCTCTCAGAACTCTTCATTTAGATCAAGAGACAAAAAAATATGCACTCGTATGAAAGCAGGTCCTGACTATAAGCTGTCAAAACACAAAGTAAAACAGTGAAAATATTAAACTAACAGCATTAAAGTAAAATATACAGTCAGAAGCCTCAAGTTGTGCTTCTATCTCTGGTGACCAATTTATTAATTTTTAAAATTCCTGTTTGCATACAGCTCCAAACTGCTTCACAGAGAAACATGAAGATGCTAGAAGGTGCTAAAAGCAGCAATTCCCATCCGCTGGCAAGTGAGATGGACTTTACAGCAGCCAAGTGGTCTGCTAACCTCAGGGGGGAATCAAGCAGTTAAGCAAATTCCAAAATGGGAGAATTTTTTAAGTGTCATCTCCCATTTACCAGCTGAGGACACACTGGCTTCAGTTGCTCAGATCAAAACCATCTAGGAATAATTTATTGGCACGTTCGTGTAAGTAAGTCCAGATCCTAGACAATGTGCATGCCTGCGTTCTTCCAAAACTCAGGGTAAGTATGATTCAGGTGGCTAAGTATGGACTTAGCTGTCTGACTTTACACATTCTTTCTCTTTTGCGAAGAGAAAAGCAAGCTGAGCTTCTCCTTTGCACCTGTCTTCTCTAAAAAGCAAAATGGACTAGAAAGCTGGTTTCACTTCACAGACTCCATTTGCTTTGCTATTCAATATCTACGGTTTCAGGGTCCAAATAAGTTTCCTAGACACCTGCAACGATGTTTGCAGAATCTGATGAACAGAGCATTCTCTGGCCTGAAAGTCCTTGGGCTCTACATTGGTACTGCCAACATTCAGTAGGGATGGGGTGAGCTTGTTAGGAACTGGAGAGAGACAAAACACTCCTTTCACATAAAAATGAACAGGCACAAGACAGCAACAACTTTCATCTACAGATGGGCTGAGCTACTCACACAAAGGGCTGATTTAGAGATGTGATGAGACAGACTGAGCAACAACAGTGATGAGATTGATCTTGCATGGCAATTAAAGATTATAGATGAAAAATTTTCTACCCATGCCTGTATTCAGTGATGTCTAAAAAAAAGCCCAAAATTTAAGGTTTTACAAACTGAAACCCATGGCACTGTGGTCCAAACCCAGCTGGCACTGAAATCTATAGAGAGACTCCCAGAAGCTTCAGGAGGGTCTGAATTGGGTGTTTACAGATTTAGTGACAGCGTACAGGAGATAATGAATAAAATAGTCCCTTCTGAAGTTAAATACATGGCACTGAAGTTAAACTGTGGAACTACAGGCAGTTTTATGATGACATTTTTGTCAGAATAGGGCCAAATCTAGCAGCTGCTGCAGGGCAAATGGGAATTTTGTCATCTATAAACACAGCCACAAGAAAATTAAATGTTTGGTTCTTTTGCCCCCTCTTACTCCATCATACTTTATTCACAGAGGGCCCCAAATAAAACCTGAAGCACCTCAGTTTCCATGCAACTACTACGTATTGTAAGTAAAAGTGGCCAAATCAATATATAAAGATTTTAAGCATATATTGTTGCTGTTTAAACTATTTGGAGATAGGCTGTATCAAATACATTTATCTTCATCTATGCAGCAATCTAAAATATTAAAGATGCACATGAATTTTTCATGTTATCTGAAGTTTCCTTTCCCCTTTATATGGATTCTTCTATTTATTTTGCTCACTATAATACCATTAATTAGACAAGCTCCTAAACAGGCTCTTAGATCCCTGATGCTTCAGATATCTTCTAATAGCCTGTGACAGGAAAGGAAAGGAGCTCTCTTAAACTTGCCACTTAGTAATTCTTACCTTGCTCGTGGTTTTACCTGAGGTAACTAGAACATGCTTTAGAGTTCAACAGGTATCTATTATGACCAGAAAAATCAACTGTAAATTTGAGCATTATCATGTTAATGGCTGCCTCCCCACACAAATGGTAGTCAGAACAAGCTTGTGAGTGCCAGAAAGCATTATACAATTACTACGGCTTGTATGTATTTAGTTTTAAATGATAAAAAGATATCTATTAAAGAGTCAGCTGTTCAAAATCCCAGAAGCACTAAAATAAACTCCTAAAGACAAGCCGAGCCAGTCTTTCAGTCTTTCACAAAAAGCTCCTTTCAACCTTCAACCGTCAGAAAGCCTCCAACTGGACTCATTTACAATGTGCCTGGAAGGTCCTCCTCCTTTTCACAAAGCTGCTGCTCAGGAATTTCTGCAGCTGAAAATAGTTGAGGCTGCAAGAATATTTTGACAAAGTACTCGTTCTAGTCTCCTTGGCATCTACTACTGAACTTAGACAGAGACAGGACATTTAGCCTGAATCAGTATGGCCGTTCTTACTTTCTTAGTGTTAGGTTAGAGTGGTTTGAGCAAGGTTCTGCAGCCTCTTACCTGCATCCCCTCTGCATGCCTACCGTGCTCTCCTAAGGATGGAGAAAAGTGTTCCTCAGCAACCAATCAACCTAGCTCTGGAAAACATGTCTGGAGTCACAAGAGAGGCCAAGAGGAAAGACAGTCATTCTGCTAAGGAGAGAACATGGCCAACAACTGCAGAAGGAGAAAGGGGGAAGGGAAATGCAGTGTTTGATCCTGGGAGCCTGATCCCCGTAGGATACCATTAAAGCAAAGGTGATGCTTTGGGTGAGAAGAAACTGAGTTATTAGCTCGTGCCCCAAACCATTACTGAGAATTATATAGTACCTCTTAAACATTTTGAAAATCCATTGTTAAAAACTTTGAGCTTCCTAGCACTACCTAGTCATACTTCCATCTCATTCTCCCCTATTTGCCCATGCTCCAGCAGAGCCCTTTTGTTTCCATTCACTCCCTGGGAATGCTTCTGCTTGCTGCATGTACAGATACCACTTACAGTCCTCCTCACACTCTATTTCCTGTTTCGGTATACAAGTAAAGTTAATTTCATCTTTTCTCCCATGAAAACCTATCCTGCTCCCCCCTTTCCCAGTCTTTCTTGTATTTGTTTCAATCTGAAATAATCCTTCCTCTATATGGGTGACTAGAGCTGCATCCAGGAGAGGAACCTCTAGCCCTTGTGTAGAAGGCATTACTATTTTTCCATTGTCATTCCCCATGCCTCCTCAGTCTTCATTACCTTCTCACTGTTACATCACCTATGGACTCTGGTGATCATTAACCAATGTGCCTAAATCACCACATGCACTCCATACACCCCCTTTCTAGCTGATGAGCTCCAAGATTTCTGTAGAAATTGGTATCAATCCATCAGGACAAGCCCTTGCATTAGTGCCATTTCTCTTACTCTAGCCCTCAAGGTCCCACAGTTGCTCTCATCTGACGTTCTCAACTTCCTTTGTACAGATGGTGGCTCTCAGCTTTGTGTAACCAGCCACTATGACTAGCATGCTCCTGCATTATGTGTCAAGGCTGTTGATAATAAATGAAATTGCTCCCAAATCTGGTCCTTGAAGAACTTCCTTGGTGGCCTTCCCTCTAGTCTGATGCTCCCATTTGAACTGTAGCTACTGTTGTCTCATCAGTCTCCACGATCTGATGCATCTTACAGCTCCTTGAATTCAGACATTAGGTATCGTGTCTGCATAAAACAGGGGACAAGGGTTGTATCCAAACATATCCCCATTTTGGGAGGAGTGTTGAATTTAAATGTACAGACAGCTGTTCCAGATTTCCACATCTTGGGAATAGTGAAGATATTTCAAGGCCCGCCCTATAGAAGGCAATGCCTGTTGTCTGGGTTTACTCTAAAGTGAGGTTTAATTCAGGCCTTCAGGATTTATTCCTCTAACATCTGAACACTAATACTGAATGTCTGTTGTAGCAGAACTTTCTTAACATCTCCATATTAACTTTTGCTGCTATTGCAGTAACAAAAATTGATCACTTATTTCAGACAATCTAACAGTGAACTCACTTAAGGTCCTCTTCTCTCCAGCCTGCCTCCTCCTCCATACACACTGATGAGCAAATCATTTAGAGAGCAGTTTGTCTGCTGACTGCATGAATTTTGCTCAGCAGGAAAATATATTCATCTAATTGCATTTCAAATGGTGAGGATCTGAATAAATGAACAAGTTGCTCTATGAATAGAGGAATTAATGAAGACTGGTTTCCTATGGGTTTGTGTCACTTATTCCTCCATTTCCTACACTTCTGCTGTCCCTTCTTCTGCAATGACTATGACCTCACCTTGCCACATCCTGCCTAACTCATCTGACTGTAGCTCCTTCCTCTCTCCCTGTTGGCTTGTGTATGCTGGTGAACTGGAATTAGGCTCACCTGGTTGGCAAGCCAGCACGCAATGGAGCAGATAACTGCTGCCTTCACAGCCCAGCCTGCTTCTGTACCGTTCCTCTCTCAGTTCCAGGAGTCTTGCATACACCTGAGATATATGAAGACCTGACCCTGCTTTAAATCTGATTGAAAATTAAATATTGTCAATTAAATGGCCAATTAAAAAATCTATTTGGATGACTAACAGTGAGATGGTGTGATTATGTATGCTTCAGCCTCTTCTCAGGAGGTGGCTAAATATCCCTTGGAGCAGGCATGTCAGAGCAGTCCTGTCCATGGAGCTTGTCAGGCTTCACAGTTTTGAAGCACAACATTGTGCATAGCAGTCATTCCCACCACCAGCTACTGAGGACAGACAGGACATTTCCCGTATTAGCATTATGAGAGTGATTAGAGCCACCTAATTATAGCTGGGCAATGACAAAAATCTCAGCTCACAGATGTCAAGTTACCATGGCTTCTAATCTTTCACATCCTGTGGCTTAGATTATTCCTGCTTTATAATTTTTCAGATCCTCGTTATGATTTTATGTCCAATTAATTCTGTGGGAGGACAGCGGTTCTCAAATGAACGTGGAGTAAACAAAATCAATAACAAATGGGCTGTTATGAAAGTTCAGGTCATTATTGCATTGTTAATATTTTCCAGTAGTTTGGGTTCAGATGTTTGGGGTTTTTTCTGTGACATATGACATATTAAATACATAGCAAATAGTTTAAAGGTCCTGTTCTGTTTTCAAAGCCACAAATGTACCCATTTCAAAAAAGTAATAGTGACCCAAAAGGGACCAAAGAAGTTTTGACAAGCCATGAATCTTCCCTCAGTGCAGCACGTTTGCATACAGCGCAGCTAAGAGGTGTATCTGACACAACCATTTATAATTAACTCTTAACTTGCCTTGTATATAGAAAAGCTTTATGTTCATTTAGGTGGTTTTGTTGCAATGTAATTCCAAGAAACACCAATTAGCTATCCGATGCTCACAACTTGCACTTATCACCGATTAGGGCTAGATATGAACAATAAACCTAGCACATTAGCATAGTGCAACAGCTCATTACCAGTCTAGCTTTCCTAGCTAATCTTTTCTACTAATTTTTATTTAGGGACCTTCTGGGTAGCTCATCCGAAAATTATATGCTAATGATCTGAGCAGAATTGAGAGCTTTAAACAGTAACACGGGAGAGAATATAATTCTGTTTGATCTCCTTATGTTATGATAGATGCCATTTAATCAATTAATACAGTGGAACATACAATTCCATTTCAGACCCCACTAATAAAAAAGAGAAAAGGGCGAGAGCTTCACACATCTCTAGACAATCTCCACCACTTAAAAGAACATCTTATATAGCATCAGGGAATGTTTAGGAGCACAGTCAATGAGAGAGCATTCGATACACTATTTCCTGTAGGTCTCTTACAAGTCTAACATAGGGCATTACCAAGGATGCAACTGCTGCTAGTAGAGGGGGCACGTCAAAGACAAGGTCGCAGCATTGTGCACCATGTCCTGTGGAGATATCAGGCAGCAGGGTGGCCCAACAGACATCCTGAGTATCTGCTGCCAATTAAGCCTCCAGAAGGTTTGCAGGGGTGTGATATAATAGTGTTATAAGAGAAAATTGAAAATTGTTCCTATTAAATAATGTAAATGCCTCTCTAAATGTCTCAAATGAGCCATTTGTAAAGAAAACCTTATTGTGGTGTTTCCAAGAGCCAGTTTACTGTCAGATGTACATACTGACTTGCTTCTAATTCTTTGCTTTCATTGTCTTATCTTTCTGTGAGAAAAAAAAAGTTTGGTAGAAAAGTTTAAGAAAAAATGTAAATTTTACTGAGAGGATGAAAAAATCCAATTCCTGGCAGAAGCGTTTGTGGTACCCCAGTAGAGACCAGAGGAGTTCTGCTACAGCATTGCAGAAGCACCATGTCTGGGGGGCCTGCACAAGTCCTGACCCTGCTGGGAAGACAGGTGACAGCCCCTGGCAGAATGTTACAGAAGAGAGACCCAAAGCGTCACATTCAGATTCACCGAAGCCAGAGTCCTCCCCCAAACACCCTCATTGCCACGGGGCTCATTGCGCTGAGATAAGAGCAAGGGGAGTGGACATAGCACCTGCAAATGGACACAAAGGGTTTTGCCAGTTGTGCAACCTACTTGAAGTTTATGTCAGAGACACACACAAATGATTCCAAGTGAAGGAGCTGACAGAGGACTGCAATCAAGAGTAGCGCTAAAACAACAAAAGCCACTGATTATAAAGCCATTGCACAGCATACAGCCATGCAAAATGACAGTAGTCACCTAACAAGAGAGAAGAAAATCTGTTGCAGGCTTATTTTATATGCTGTATGATGCAAAGATCCTAAAGGTTATCAAAGCCTACTCTCAATTTTTCTGTACAACACACTCCACAGGCAGCAGCTTCAACCCTTGGCTGAAAAAAACCATGGAGGCATTTCACAAATCTCACTGGAGCTCAACACAGTAGGGTGCCAACTGGTTCTCCTTCACAGACCTGTATATTCAGAGTCAAACCTTATTCAGCTTTAGTCCTCTACCAGCTCATCTTTCACATCAGTGTAAACTATTGCAGCTACCGCAATTACCCTCCATTTCCTTTGCCATAAGAAAACCTATCCTCTCTCACTCCAGCAACGTCCACACATAAGACAGGTGAGCGGGATTCAGGATGTGCATGTCAGTACGGTCTGACTGAGCCCACCCAGCTCCTGCAATACTCTCCCCCCTCTGAAAAGGTGCCGTTATTTCTCTAACACATTAAGTTTGGAAAGAATTTTGTTATGCTGTACGTGCACACTGGGTAGCAGCTCTGGATACTGTACCTAATTCCTGTCCTCCTGCAGAGGCATGTCACTTCAAAGCACATCGCGCGGAGCCTGTGAAAAGCGCTGTTTGTGAGAGAGAGGAAATGCTGTCCAGGAGCAACAGAGATTCTACTGCACTGTTTATAGCTGGAGGCAGACATGAAAATTGTGTTCAGTCCTTAAAAGTCTGCTCCAAGGAGATTCAGGTGCCGTTTGCACAGATATGATAGGATGCTTTTAAGAGCTCACCTTCTAAGAGGTTCCCTCATTTGCTCTCTGTCTGTCTCTGAGTTGAGCAGTGCGGGTGCCTCATGCAGCCTTTGCTGCCCAAAGGGACTGGCACATGTGATGCTGGAGCTACATGATACCCCTGCCCTCTGGGACACCCCGGAATGCTGCAGGCTATGCAAGCTGCCTACAGTGTGGGCAGCAGGGTAAAGACTCCAAGCAGGGAGAGCACCCACTCCTACAGAGTGTAGTATGTTGTGCATCCTTTCTTGAGCCCAAAAGCCCCTTCATGTCTACGACAGCTCACAACATTCTCCTTTTATTCTATTTATAGAGACTGAAGACTGTATCTCCACAGCTCCCAAAACAGTCGCAGCCATCGTTCCGCTACCCAGCTCTCTGCCCTGCAGAACCAGCTGTACCAAAGGGAGACGGAGGGGCTGATATTTCTGACAGTATGAACGCACGTTTTGTCATCGATTTTCAAAATGAGTGAAGCTTTATTTCTGCCCAAGAAATAAACAGAGCACAAACTGAGGAATTTAACAACCTCCCTCATGCTTCAAAAATAACCCACTGGAAAATAACTTTAAATATGGCAGGCAGAACAGTTTTTTGCTGATGGGGTGATGAGACAAAATACAGCTAAGCCAGTGAAACCTGCTGTCTGAAATTAATTTTACCGAGTCTTGTCACATATTGCTAGAAAACATGTCACCTGATGGCATTTATAAACAAACAAAATTTTTAAAATTAAAATAATCTAGCAAGTTTGTTCTGCAGCAGGAGAGAGAGCTAATTTTAATATTTTGGAAGATATTCCTAACCAGCCTGCTTAACTCTGAGAAGTTGATACATATTTTAAAAATATCACTTCACATCTGTTCATTGTGTACAGGCCTGCAGGCAACCACCAGCCAGAAAACTTTGATCATCCTGCAGAAGCTGGCTGGTATCCGAAGAGCACAAGAGGATTGTCTTCATTGCTTTCCTCTCAAGCATGTTATGAAAATAAGAATTTCCATAAAAGTTTGCATAGAAAAAAAACCCAAACCAACTTGTGGTTGCAGTGCCATTCGAATGCTCTTGAAGCAACAGGACAAACTGGCTGAAATACTCCATATTTGCGTCATGCAATTTCCTTGAAAGCTTCTAGGTCCTGTCACTCTGTTGAGGGGGTGGTGATAGAGTCCAACAAAAGAAAGAGTATGAAGGAAAATTGCTCCACTGTTTGTCCAGAAAATGTAAACCAAGTTCCTGTTTATTTTTAAGTTAAGGTCACAAATACTATTTAAATACATTGAAGAGGAAAATCAAATAGCTGTGCTTGTGCCACTTAGTAGTCACAAATCCCTACTTATGTGTCAAGTTCCTGTATAACCTTCTTGGGCTCAAAGTCAGAGACCCATTTGCAACCAGGCAATAGATGATTCTGCATTTCCAGTTTTCACATTCACCAGTTCCATCAATCACATCCCTTCCAATCCCAAACTAATCATTAGGTAACACTTAACCACACACTTCCTCTTTCAACAAATAAGCTGTTAATCAGGAAACACTGAACATGAACTATGGTATACAATATCCCCTAGTAAGGATTTGAGGATTATCTCATCTAATTAGATATAAGCATGTTTTCTAATCTGTGGGTTTAAATCAAAGCCCAATAAAAAGATTTCCATTGCTTTACACTGAGTTTTGGATCAAGCACTGGGATTTTGCAATCAAAGACCTTAAGGAAAAAAAAAGTGATCAAGGAAAAAATGTGGTTAACTGTGTTAAATCATCTATCACAGAAATGAACTGGGCTTCCCATATTCTTGCTAGGATAGAGTCCAGAGAAAAACACCACTAAGACTTTCTGGATTTCTTTGATGCCATGCAAGTGTAACCATCCAGCCCACTGGTAGCTTTCAGACTCCTAAAGCAGAGGAGATTCTAGAAGACACACTACAACATGTTTTATTGTTTATTTCTATAACTGCCTGCCATGTGCAAATACTTTCCAAATGAGGATGAAGATAAATTATCAAAATGGAAGCAGAGCTATTGAAACTTGTTAAAGATTTGGCCCCAGAACTCAGCACTGAAATTGACTGGCCCCTAACCAACCTGGGACCATTTATTATATAAATATTAGTATTTGTTAGTTACATGTTTATTTTGCTTTTAAATCATGCCAGCAATGAAGTGTTCTGTTCAACTCTTGTGAAGTTTTTCCATTGACTACCAGGAATCACCATTAGCATGTTTTCCATTTTACGTTCCTCTGCTTGTTCCTTAAGGGTAAGAAATCATTCTGCCACTTGGTCTCACCAGAAACAATTCTCTGCTCCTGTGTGTATTCACATCTTTGAAATACTACAGAGTAGTTGTCATCTCCGTTCTCTGAGGTCTCCTTTTCCCTGCCAGCTATGAAGCTTTATTTCTGTTACAGTGTTCTTCAAGGTGAATAACACTTTCATCTTAGACCACTGATAATTCTTCTTGCTTCTCTTCTAAATTTTTTCCAGACCGTAACCTGTTCTTAGTGATGAGATGCCCAGCTCCAAGCAAGGGGCTACACACCTGCACTATACAAAGAAAAGTTATTTTCTCTGGTCATCTGTTGTGGGATGTCTCTGGTCTCCTGCCTTGAGCCACACTGGCTTTGTGCAAGGGAGGAAGGATCAGTAGGGAAACGAAAGTTAATTTCACAGATCATATCCATATGCAAATGTTCAAGAAATTGGATGTAACCCAAACCATGAAGTGAAGCTAATAAATATTACTACATGCTTTTTGATAATTTGCTGCATTGCATAAGAGCTAGTTAGTGCAAGAATATGACTATTTAAAAATTGTTCAATTATACATGAAATGAATTATCCCCACATTTCCACGAGAGAAAATGTATTAATGTTCAATTGAGCCTGAACCAGTGGTAGAACAGGTGAGAATAAAATGCTGGATGCCCTGACTGAAGGTTCAAAATGGTATTTTAATGAATTAAGTACAGATTCATTTGTATATGAAATCACCACAATGGCCTATTTGGGTCCCACTCAAGTTATATTTCAGCAATAACTACACACTACTGGATTGCTTGTTCATTACCAGTCATGCCTGCGCTGGCCTGGGACCAAAGTAGTGTCCTTCCATGATGCAGCTATCTATTGGTGATAGGAATAGCTATTTAAATGCAATTAGTAATTGCTATTAAATCCAACTACAAACCAAAAGCACTTCCCTTCTCGTTTCATTTTGCAGTTCATCATTATTTGCCTGTTACAGCATCTGCAAAGCGGTAATTCGTCGAGTGGTTCAAAGAGCATTAAAAGAGTTGGCACGTGAGGCTTGATTCATCCCACTTGAAGATTTGTGCAGAACAGAGTCATGTCAGCTGTGGTCTGCTGTAAAACTGGTGCAAGGGGGAGTCAGGCTCATGTGAACACAGCATGCTCGCTTACATCCACTACTCATGCACGCAGACACCTCTGCTCCAATAATTATCACATTGCCAGTCTGGCATGAGTGAGATGAAAACCCAAAGCTGGGGAATGCCAGCTCCACTGAAGCTTTCCTTGAGGATTTCGTCTACTATCTCTCATTAACTCGATGATGAAACATAGTACTGTAAGATGTGTGCAGATAAAGCTCAAAATCTGCACTATCAGCTGTACAAACTGTCCTACAATAAATTGCATCGGTGATGAACAACACTACATCAGCGACTGCTGGAGCGTGCAAAATACGTTATCCTCATGCTCCTGAGCTGCAGATTAAATTACTTTAACAAAATGCAAGAAGTTTTCCTACATTCACAGACTCTGCATCCCTGATTCCATCTATTTTACATAGTTCCCCGGAATAAAGAAGAAAATTGTCAAAATATCAACCTAGTAAAACTGTCAGATACAGAAAACCCCCAAAGGTGAAAGTAATTGCCAGATGCCCCAAGTCCTCATTATATCCATGCTGAGAGCGTTTCAGGGCTCACCTCTTGCTGGCAACTGCATTGCTCTTCTGTGTTGCCAGAGGACTCTGGCTAGTGTCAAAGAGCACACACCTAAGGCCAGGTCCTCAGCTGGTATAAAATGGCATAGCTCCAGTGGCCTCAGTGTCTGGTAGCCATGGCTCAGGGCCATATCACCTGGCTGCCAACATCATTGAAAAATTCTTTTGTTCCTGAGCAGCTCTTGGTTTGCTGGCTAATTAGGAACTGTTTCACATTCAACAAAACCTCAATTGACAGCTCTCCTACAACTGGAGCATTCAGAGGTATTTCTCAGGGCTTATTACTCTTTCTGAATGCAGCAATTTCTTTTTCTCTTTTGCTTCCCAGTTCTCTGTGGATTGTTGTCTTCTCTACCTATTATGTCAGGGTGTCTCAGAGCTCTCCGGTTCATTTCGAGCTCTTTCCCAGTTCTGTGATTCTGTTTGAGCCGTCACTCGTTTCCTCATTTTCATTCTTTATTTCCTCTCTTTCTGCTCTCTCATTTCCACAAGTAAAACAGAAAAACAGTTCTTCACCCACTTCTGACACAGTCGATACTAAATTAACACAGAAAGATTGAAGATTCCAAAAGCAGCACCAGACTTTTTCTGAGGCTTTCTGTAGTCTTTGTACCGTGTTCTCATTGAGGAGAAGCAAAAGCAAGCAAAGGATTACTAGGAGGCACAGCAGTGGTAACCTAAAGTGAATGAAATCTCTCAAGTAAAAAATAAAATAAAAAATTAGGTTTTGGTGCTGATGAAGCAATCATTAAACAGATTGCTCATTAGTGTTAAATTCTTAGGCCTGGTAAGCACACATAGTTGTGTGAATCCCACAAACTAAGACCTAGTACAAGCTCATAAATAAGGATAAAATCTCCAGTCTTAGTACTAGTTGTACAATAATTGTATTATGAGCTGGGGTTCTTTTCATTTCTTTATCTTTTCCTGAAAAGTTTTTTCTGACATTTCTTCTGAGAAAAATAATCTAACTCATGCTATAAACACAAAGGCAAGGTATATGAACAAAAGATACCTGTTTCTCTATACACAGGTTTTTAACACAGATGAAACAACTGCAGAGAGATTCACCCATTTAACCAAGACAAGAATCTGTATTACTGGATCCATCTAAACCTAATTTTCATTTTTATTCAAATAATAAACTAGCAATTTAAAAAATCTAATATACAGCATATTCTTTAGGTAAATATTTTATACCACAATACTATAATCAAACACTTTCCCTTTTCTCCTGTTAAAAGCAACAACAGTCTACACTGGACACCAAATTTTAAAAAAGGCAAATTTTGCATACCATTAGACCAAGTGAGTCCTAAACTCAAAAAAATTAGGTAACAGTCTGAGCAACAGTTAAAATGTAAGTCGTGCTTTTTGCCAAGTCTGAATGCCCTTTACAAAGTCGCACTTGAATCTTTTCTAGCTTAGATTTATAAATGGGAATAAATAAATAAATACAGAAATAAATTATTCTCCAAAGGTCATGCAGAAAGAAGGAATGTATTAACAAGATTAGATCTTAAAACATGGTGGCTCTGCCACTAAGCCTCTTGTGCTACCTTGCACCAGTCACGTAATATCATTTTATTTTCTACAGACAGGATTAGAGGAAAACAATACCAGCATGTAAAATCTGGGAGGAACTGCAACCACAGGGCAGAGAAGCAGAAGAGCCAAGAATAAAATTCATGCTTTTGACTCACACCCATCTATTTCACGGACAAGACTCCCACCTTGGATAAGCATATGCATGTAGTTTCAAAATACAGGATGCCTCCAGAAACACTAGCACATTGGGATAGCACATTAAGAGAGAAGCCTATTAAATAAAACAAGCAACAATTTCTGAAAAAGAAATTCATACAGCCTTGCACTTTTCTAAACAGTTTTCTTACATTCTTGTAGTCATTAAAATGTATAAAAATGATTATTTCCAAAACAGCATTACCATGAATTATCACCACCCCGTGTTGCCTAGCAACTGGAGTAATTTTTGAATAGTGAGCTATATAAACCAGTATCTTGAGTTTGTGCAAATGGGTATTCATTTGAGGGTTTAAAACATATTCATCTTGGAAATCAGAGGCAGATAATGCAACACTAATGTAAAGCTGAAATGCTCTTAAAAATAAAATGGCACTAAATTATTGCAGCTTAGCAGAACCCGCCTCCTTTAGTGGATCTGAGCCCTGTCAAACTTGGTCAGGGCAGGTGTTGACTCCCTTGCTCCTCCTTGGGCTTGCAAGTGTCCCTTTCCAATTTTTATGATGATATTTGACATTCCTGCAGAGAAAATTTTTCTTGCCCAGTCTTTTGAGGAATTTGCTCATAACTCAAGAGCAAAAGAAATTGGCTACATTAAATTGCAATGTTTTATAAGTCAAATTAAATAGTCCATTTTCATATAACATACTGAGCTGGAAGTACTCGCTTGTTCATACCATGACAGAATGACGTGCTTAGTAAGGTTCAAAGTAAGTCCAGACATTAATAGTGATAAAGAGATAACCCACTGAGATATTAGAGAGGGAGATTATAAGTACATATATGAAAGACAAAAACTCCCAGAAATCATGGCTGGTCACTCATTAGCTGCACATTGCCCATTATAGGGATCCTTGTACATTCTTCAGACCATGTGAAATTCAACTTGAATGCAGGACAAGATCCCAAGCCTGTATTTTTCATGGCTGAGATTTTCTACATTACTTTCCTACAACTTCAGTAGACAAGTTCCTGCTAAAGCTAGTGTCAATCTTTGTTACTATTCCCAAACTGGGGGGGGAGTTCAAGGGGGGTTCCCAAGGGAGGAATATTCCAGCTTAATGGCTTCTGAGGCTTAGCTATATGGGTAAAGAGAAAAAAAAAAAAAGCAAAATGTGATGAACACCAGCATGTGTTTTTCATAGAGACTGCAGGCAGGGAGGCAAATTCATCCCTGGCATAAACACACAGCCCACTGAAAGCAATGAAGTAGCATCTGCTTACACCAGCCATGAACGCGAACAAGCTCTTCCCTAAAACTACTACCTGTGGAGATAAGGCTAGATAAAGCACTGAAGGGAGTTTAAGAGCCTGCAGCCTCTCAGAGTTTAGAGAACTAAATTTCTGCAGCAAGAGAAAACCCAACGTCTACAAAATTGTGAGGATCTGGGCTCCCAGGAAACCACACAGTACCTACTGACAGGCTCCCATAAAATATTTAATGACTGTTTAATGGCTCAGATAAAGAAAAGATGCTCCAGTTTGTCTACTGCTCTATGGAAATTTGCTGAGACCATGACGTGCAGCGCTGTCACATAAGGAAACACTTCCGTTGTTTTCCTTTGGTCCCACTCAAAAAGGCAATTAACAAAATTGTAATTTTATCCATAACAATAAAATAGAACACCCCTAAAGAAAGGGAAATTATCTCAGCCAGAGAGGCTAGCTGCTGCTTTAAACAAGAGGAGCTACTGAACACGTATCACCGTATTAGTCTATGGGATGCTCAGCCTCACGTACAATGCAGCACACACCCTCCCTCTCCTCTCTCCTCCACCAAGGAGCAGCACACACCCTCCCCCTCCTCCCTCTCCACCAAGGAGCAGCACACACCCATGTGGCTGGATCACTCTGCAGGTAGGGTTTGCGCCCACCTACACGGACATAGACTCTTACAGCCATTGTTGGTGAATAACACATATTTGGGGAAAAATGCTTTCTGCACTCTTCTCAGCAAGAAATGAACAAAAATCGCTCCAAGATATGACAACGTGCTATACAAATTACATTTTAAAAGTCCTCCTTAGAAACAGAGATGTTGCTCCTGAGTTACAAATGACCAACCCCTTCTCTACATTTATAATCTCTATGATCTGCTTTTATAGAAGCAAACTCAAGAGGAGATGCTGGCCTGAAGAGAGCTTTTACCTGGGAATCAGGTAATTTTGGAACATAAACTTTAGAAGAAAAATAAAATTATGACCAAACTCAATTCATTTCTATTTTCCAAATTGAAGAAAAAACCAAAGAAATAAAACTTGTCGTTGCCTTGCAATCTTGAATGAACATGAAAAAATAATGTTTGCAGCCTTTCACATGATATAAAGAGTAAAATGTATGGAACTGAAACATGCTTTGTGAAAGACTTGGTTCATTTATCACGTCATCCCATTGTTCCTCCAGATCTCATACACATGTCATTCATGAATGGTGACATTCATTAGCAGTTTGATTACAAGGTGCTACAGTAAGCTGTTCCTGTGGTGCTACTTGCTCATCCCCAGGCTTTAAGCTAGAGAAAAGCAACACTATCCTCAAAATCAGAAACTTCTCAATAGGAGGGTTGGATGGCTGCCTGGGTTGGGTAATGAATCCAAACTTGCTTTCAGACCTGACACATGACAAATGGGGTGAGAAAATGATGAAGAGAAATGACTACAAAACATACCCGCAGGGTGAGCAATTCCTCCAATTACCCTGAAGCTACCTGCAGTAGCAAAGGCCACTCATCTGGTGTGACAAATAGGGCCTACTTCCTTTTTGCAACTGAGAGGCCTATGCTGAGGTTCCAATCATACAAAAATAAAATGGAAAGCAGCCTTGGATCGCAGAAAGAATCTCATGACAAACATGTAAACTCATTGTGACATATATTGTCAAGAAACTAAATTCCACAAAATGGACAGCAAAATAATTTTCTCTATAATTCTGCATTATGGCAGCAACATTTGTCTCTGTGGAGCATATACAAAACTGGCTCAAATCCTTCGAAGCATTAAAAAAAAATCTTTGAAAAATACTAGAAAGCAAAATCCTATCGAGCCTTAAGATCTTTAAGACACCCATATCATCAGGCTGCTTCCTCTGAAACCTGACTGTCAAATACAGTCTAGGTACCAGATGTATGGTCAGATCAGGTGTTGTTGAACCTTGGGCAGGTTTTGTCATACCTCAAGTGGGCTGCACTGGCCCCAGCAGCCTGTCTCCCTGCTTGCCCCAAACCTGCCCCAGGCCCAGACAAGGAAACTCCTTGCAAGCATCCTCTTATTAGGGACAATATTTCATACCACTTACTTGTACGGGATGTGTTTGCTTCCATTGACCAGGGCGAGGATGACGTTGCCCAGTGCTGACAATGAGAGACAGAGGCCAGAGCTTCCCTCCCGGTTTTTGCTGAGCACTTTCACACAGCTGCCCAGGTCAATAAGGTGCAAGCGGCTGCGACCTCCAGACACTGCCGTAAACAAAGAAAGCAGAGAGTTAGCATGTGCCTCCAAAAGCAGCTTCCCAGGAAAGCAAAAATCTCACCATGGCTTGCAAAGAGGAAACAACCCAGAAACCTTTCCTAATTCCTGTTAGCAGCAACAAACAGCTGGGGTTTGTTAACTCACTGTCAGCCTCTACTGCCGTACATCACTGTCTGCTCTGGACTTGCTTAAAAATTGCCAAGGTTTTCAGTACTTACCTGTTCCTGCAGGTTCAGCTCTGTGGGAGTCACCACTCAGCTTTTTTCTTTTTTTTCCTTTTTTTTTCTTCTTTTTTTTTTTTTTAGTACGGCTCTATCAGCCTGTACCTGAGTTGGCTCTATTTCTGTCTCTGTCATTACGAATCCTCTGTCTAGAAAACTACAGGCTGGGAACTGCTGCTTGGTGAGCAGTGATCCTGTGGTAGTTTCTCTTATCTCTCCAATCTCCAATACTGGACCTTCAGAAGAACCTGTGGCATCTGTTGGACGTTCAAGTTTGTTTAAAGTCTATGTACTACTTTGACATTATCACTTGGGCTGAGAGAAGCTCTGCCATGCCATGCTCTGTTCTGAAAATAGCTGCTGTAAAACTAGGAGTGGATCCCTATGCCTTTTTTCTTGCTTACTCTGTATGAACACACTGGATTTAAAGTGAAAAGATGCAACCGTTCGATCGCCAAGATTAACAGACCTTTGCTCTCTTTAAAAACCTTTGGTTCCTTATGAACCCAAGATGGGGAGTATGCAGACTTTACAAAAGCACTTCTGATTCTCTATTGGCTCAAGACAATTTCCTAGCTGGGCTTTTTTGCATCTGATCTTTGACCACTCCTCCCCATCCTATTCTCAAGAGTTCAGAAGCAATCTGTGGGAAAAGAGAATTTTATTTCTGGGATCTTAATTCAAAAGTTAAGAGCACTATTTGAGGGCAGAAATACCTCCAAGTTTACCTCTATGCAAATAAATTCACAGCCATTTTGATTTATAAATCTGGTTAAATAAAGTCTTAGCAGTAGAGGGAGACCAGTTCACAAGCAAAGATGGCAATGGGAGCAACTACATGATGGACACCTTAGAAAAGAAGTTTCCAGATACATTTAATTGCTTTAGAAATGTCTTTATCAACAGCAAGCATGTTTCACTGACCCTGAATTCAGTAGCTGTTGTATCATGCCATGGTATACAGGCATGTAGGTGTCATAGGAGCTAGAAGCAACTACATTTACAGAGATATGTGACGAAGACACCTGTAAAACTCATGTAAATTGTGAAAATGTGATATATGATCATATAATTTTGCACATTTGCTCACAGAAAAGCTACTAAGAAGAATGTACATAACTACAGAAAACATACAGCTGCTAAAGGTATATATATATAAGAGTTGTAACTTAAAACATGTTAACTTACACTGAAAAAATAAAGAGACATTTCATTTTGCAAACACTAAAAAACATGGGGCTTACTGCTTATTGCTGTTACCTGGTGTACTGCGTGACCTGGGAAACTGTCCAGCCAGCTGCACCATCACCTCCCCGATTTGCTCATGGAGGACCTTTGCCACCTCTCTAAGAGTCCTTAAAACACCTAAGAGTCCCTGAGTCCTTTAAGACTGCTACCCTCAGAAGGCTGAAATTACCTTTTTTGAGTATACCCCTAGGATTTACTTAGAAAAGTTTTTAGCTGTTACTGAAAATGACTGTAGGTGACTTTGCTGCATTATGTGTAATAAATATTTCTGTTGCTAAGATTACCAAACACTGGGGAAACAAAAGAAAATGAAAGAAATTACCACCCTTCCAAATCTTAATCATAATGTTTCCACACATATTCTTATCACACAGGCTGAGGAAACCAGAATAAGGAAAATGAATGGATCTTTCCTTCTTATTTAATTTACAATTCAAAGTAAGACTTTTTAGGATAACCGATCCACTTGCTTGATCTGGAAATTAAGTTATTGGTTAGGCAAGTTCTCCAGTAATGTGCCTGGCAACTATGGAGAGGAGAAAAGTAGAACATCCTAACACTTGTTTTTGTCTGTGGCCACAGAGACTTTTCAGAGCTGACAGATGAAAAATGACTGTGCCAGTCCTGCCACAATGTCATTTATTTCAGTGGTGCTAAGCCTGCTTCGTGACATTCCTGGTAATGAATCTAACAAGGAGGTAAGTACAGTACCAATGCATTATTCTAACAGTCGTTTTTTTACCAAAATCATATGTTAGTCAGCCCTTTCATCTCTTATCCTTTAGAAGCTGGGTTTCTCCACCACCACCCCCTGCCCCCATCCTTTTTTAATCCTGTTACTGGAATCTATATATCTCTACTATCTTCATGTTGTTTTCTGAAAAGTCCTTCATTACAGCAGGAGACAGTGATAATCACTAGGCGCCCTTTCTGAGCAGCTGGAATTCCCCCCTCATTCAATTATCAGCGAGATCTGACCCTGCCTGGCTTGTGAGGCCACTCAGCTATGGAAACTTGAAGACAGGAGGTGGTATGGACATGAGACAAAGATATAACTACAGGCGGTGGGCAAAGCATGCCACGTTACAATCCAACAGGATCATGTCTCCTTTTTAAAAAATGAGTCATTATAGCCACAGGAAAATATTTTCCCCCTTACATTAATTGCATTTGAAAATAATAGAAAAGGACTGTGTGCACGTGTACTTGCATGCAGGAAAAAGCACAGAGCATTAAATAATTGCAATAATAACTCCCTCAGAATCAGTCATCTTTATTGCTGTGAACCAGTCCGTTTGAGCACTTGGTCTTCCTTTCCACCACAGGGTGGTTAATTAATATACCTTTAGTTAATTGAGATTTCTGCCTGCCAATTCCACAGGGGTTATTACTTAAATGCATGCAAACTGCATTTCCATTTAGAGCAACTTGCTGGTTTCCTCTCATATTCTGAGTGCAGTCCACGTAAATTTTCTGCATTGAAACATTAGGCATTGATAGTGCAGTGGTGTTCACCCACTACACATCGTAATGTGCAATCTGTTCCTTATTACAAATAACCTATGCATAGCCAGGAGCTGAAACATATGCTATTTCTGCAGAATTTAAAGAAACAGAGGTCTCTGGTGTCATTCAAATAAACATTTTTTTCCCCCTGTAAAAAATGATCATTTCTAAAATAGAATTTTAATGTGAAAGTTTTCTTTTTTGGTGCAATTGCTTCTTATGCTATATGAATCTTTTATCACTGGAACTTACTGGAACCCCTTTGTATACCTCTAGTTATAAACAATTTGGAAGGCTTGAAATAGAAATGTTAAAAAATACAAATTGTGTGAATCAAGTGAAACCTTTGAAAGTTACAGAAAATTATAAGTAGACATGGAAGCATCTTTTCCTCGCAAGTGGAAGATGGAAGGAAAGACACAAGCTATGGCAAAGACGGGGATCAAACCAATCTGAAATGCTCAAAGCCTTTACAAAGAACCATAAGAGTAGTTTCTGCACATGTAGTTGGGCCAGTAACTAAAATATGTATCTCCAAGAAAAGCTACGGTTTTCGCATTGCCAACATCAGCTTTCACACTCACTTCCCTGATTAAGTGCCAAAGGGGAACAACTAATCTAAGAGTGGCAGGGAATGCCCATCACCACAATAGTTTAATCCATGACTTCACACTACTATTAAATATAATACTAAAAGCCAATCTAAAAGGCACTTTTTTTTTTTTTTTTTAGATACAGAGGCACACACGGTGCTGAAGTAACTGACTGGGCCTGGAACAGGCTACCCAGGGAGGTGGTTGAGTCACCATCCCTAGAATGTGTTTAAAAAACGGGTAGATCAGGTACTTAGGGATATGGTTTAGCATAGGACAGGAATGGTTGGACTTGACCTTAAAGGTCTTTTCCAACCTTGTGATTCTGTGATTCTGTGAATTTGGTATCTCCACAACAGCAAATAAATTGATAATTAATGGTAATATTCCCCAGTGGCCTTTAATGGCATTTGGTGGGTCTTTACCAGATAGGTGGACAGTTTGCTGTGTGAATGGCCCCACCCCATTCTGAATGGAGAACGCTGCTAATTTTCACCACTAGAGAACATTGTTTAAATCCAGTCTTCCAACAAGCTTGAAGGAAACCAAAGGGAGCAAGAGGACAGCTTACTTCCTCCTTTGCCACTCTTCTCCATTCGGTACTGGTAGATGTGGAGAGTGAAGAGCATGTGGGAGTTGCGGTGATCCTCCTCATCACAGTCCCGCTGGCTGCTGCGACGCGAGGCAATGGCGGCGTCAAGGAAGAAGGCAGCCTTCTCTGCCGTAGGGGCACGGAGCTCGCTCTGGTTCTGGAGCTGTGGGTTAACACATGGAGAAATAACCTAGAAACTCCCACACAAGTCAACAGTACCAGACAACTTCCCACAGTCAACGTACACTGTAGATACTCTGGCTTCTGGTGGGACCAAAGAGGAGAAGGTGCCTGATGGAATGAGACCCTCCATATACCTGCAGTGACAATACCACTTCCTCAAGGAGTACTATCACTGAATCCAGACTTTTGAGGGTTCTTACTTGGGGTACCTCTGGTGACAGCTGTTACAAATAAACCCAGGCAATTGTACCATGGGCAGGAGAGATGCATAAATTTCTTGACTTTCCCAGAATTTTAAGCTATTCATGTTTATTAATCATGCATTATCTTCATTATTTTTACTGCCTTTTTTTCCCCTGTGATGCTGGCTATGGTAATTAATTACTGCATCCTCCTGATGGTCAGAAGTGGGAAAAAAAAAAATTGCAGAAGACATGTCAATACCAAACTCAACAGGTGGTGGCGACTAGCAGGGGCAGGACCCTTCAGAAAGTGTTAGAAGGGAGCAGTCCACAGGCAAATCTAGAAAATACCAGGAGAGTGAAGCTTGTGTTCAGTCCCATAGCATGGGGCAGACAGCACAGAAGAGAAGCTATTTTCTTGCCCCTTCATATCACAAGCTTAAGAACTTGCACAAGAGCCAGGGCAAGCCATTAAACGGAACAAGGCAGGTAATATCTTTACACCCACATTTGCTGGACTTCATCCTCCCCATCACCAGCCTGTTCTTATCTCTCCGAAGTAACAGACAGCATAGAAGGGCAGATATTATTGACCCCTCATAACGTTAGGAACACATGTATGTTTCATGTCACCAAAGATTATTTTGCCTGTGGAAGGGACATGTGACAGTGTAATCTGATGGCATTCATTATAGCAGTATGCAGAGCTGGCCCACAGCCTGTGGGATAAGCTTGTTTTGTCTGGCATAAACCCAGTGAGGAATTCCCATTCTCAGGGTTTGTTCCCCTGCGATGTAATAGAGCTAAAAGTTAAGTTCTCCTAAAGAAAACAGTGCTCCTGTCTTCTCTTCATGACAATTAATCAGCTTGAGGAGGGATAAAGCCGAGGCTTTGCATGGGATGGGGTGGCACAGCAGGATGGGGGGGAAGCTCTCCAGAAAGAGGGAGGAGGGCAGGCGGGAGTTAACAGGGCAAGCAGAAGGCAGGCCAGGCTGCAGGCTGAGCTCACTAATGTAAGCAACAAGAAAATGTGCATACTTGGAAAGGCTCGATGACAGACAGTGTGACATATGGTGATCATTCATTTGCTATACACACTGCTGATTTTGCATATCTGTATGGCTATATTATAATACCATCCCTTGACCTGAGGATTTTGAGAATTCAGGTGTAGGACGCCTGAGTCCACAATGTCACCATGTCTTGTAAACATACAAAAAAGGCTTTTTTTCCTCACCATTTCATTCAGTATTTTACACTGCAGAGGTACACAGACATCTCATGGAGCTACCTCTCCTCCACTGATCTAAAATTATTCATTTTGTAAAAGGTTGTTCTGCCTGTAGTGACATGAATAGTGACATGAAAATAAGCAACAATAATGGAATATATTTATTGTTATTGCTATTGTGCTTAAATACTGTATCAAAGAGCTAAGCTATGAGGAGGAGCTAGTTGTTACAAAGTTATGTAACATTCATAACATATGTTTTGTAATTCAGATTTTAACTGTTCCATCTATAACCCCAATGGGAACTCCGAAGACTCAAGTCTCCCATAGTATATTCACTGGATTGCACTCATTACTGGACATTGGAGATCTCGTGATACTGTAAATATTTCATATAGCACTAAAGCCAGAAGTCAAGTGACAATGATAACCCTATTTGTTATTTAAAACCAAGACACAGCTTTGTAGTCCTCAGCAATGATTGACAAGAGTGGAAAATATGATCTAAGTATGTCCAAGAGGCTTAAACCACAAAGAAATAAACTACAAAATTTATGACTTTCTGTTTAAAATCTTGTGATTCATTACTTTTGTGGATGTGAATCACAATTTTTAGATGCTTGGAGCTGGAAATAGGGTACATGACCCTGTAGGTCTGTTGTCTCCTCCCTTGGTTCCCCTTCCTTGGATAGGCAGTGTTTGGCAGGCTCTGGATGGAAGCACCCTTTGCCTTTAATGTTCCAAGAATGCATTCAGGCTCCATCATGCTGGTTTGCTCCTTCCTCATTTACTCACACACAAATCAGATTTACTCCTTCAGAGACAACCAAATGAAAGAATCGGCCTTTTTGCACCGCAAACCAAGAAGGGTGAAAAAACAGGTTTGTTGAGACTTTCTAGTGGCTATCCAGGAAATACACAAACCAGTCACTCATTCCTGCTAAACCTGCAAACCTGAGAAGAGTTCAAGTTATTCTTGGCTTGCCCTGCTCAGGAATTTATTCCTTGGCAGCAATTAATAAGTAGCGATTAATGCTTCCTACAACGTTGCTAATGCAAGTGCTATAAATAATGTAGTTTATAGAGAGATAAACAGCCATATTAATGGCCTTCAGCTATTTGTGCAGTACTGTAAATATTTTAGCTTGTTGTTTTACAAAAGAAAAATCACACTTTCTTTTTAATTCTTTTTTTTTTAAGAAGGAGGTGAATTTTTGTTTGCACTGAATGTTTTCACATTTTATTGCAAACACAAGCCTCTGCTCAACATCAGTTATACCAGAGGTACAAATATTTAGGCCAGGAGAGCAGATGGCCCTGCAGCTGCAGGTCATAAAGTTCTTGCATGTTTTAAAGTAAACACTTTCAAGTCTACAAGCTTCATGCTCTGGGTAGCTCTTGAATTTGAACCATCTCAATAGCTTAAAAAAAAAAACCTCACATAGCTTGTTTCGATGTAAAATGAACCATGGATTCACCTGCATGCCACAAATGGGGTCCTCACAAAGGTAGACACCTGGGGACTGGCCATCCTGCAGGCTGCCTGTAGCCACTTCTGACAGTAGGTCTCTCAGATTTTCTTCTTTGCCCCACACCTCCACTGCAGAAATTCGGACTGAGAAGCGTGCTCCCGTCTTCTCTTTACGTTCATTAATCAACTTGAAGAGCCAGGAGATGGCACAAGGGATTATGCCAAGGTTTTGCATGGAATCATCCTTCCCAATCATGGTGTAGGACTTCCCTGTCAGGAATGGGGGGTGAGGGGTGTGTGGAAAAAAAGATAACAACATCACTCCCAGGACCTTCACAGCCTTCTGCCAAGAAAGATAGAAAGATTATCCTGCACAGCCTCATGAAAACAACAACTTCTCTCTACAGTAAGGACAGTCAGCAAGGGAGAAAGTTAGGCAGGCAGACAAATAGTACATGGAAAATAGAAAGCATTCAAAACCGACTGATGAAATTTCGAGCTGCTTTCAAAAAATCATTACCTCACACATTCTCCTGACATCCCCCATTCTCTAAGCAGGGTGTTGCAGGTCCCTACTACACAACACTGCAGCCTTTGGTGTGAGTGAATTGTGGGGGGCAATGAGCAGTGGGAGTGCCATGGTCTCTAAAAACCCCTGCTTCAGATACTGTGAGTGCAGTGTTCTTTAAATGCCATTTTACTTCAAAGCACTAGATTATGCTTCATACACAGGGGTGGGGATTGACATAAACCTGGTCCCAAGATCAGAAAAAAACCCCTCAGAACCCACCAAAAAACCAGGTACATGTGGTCATTTGTTGCATAAGTGGGTCCACAAGAAAAAATACTTTATCTGGGTTAAAACCATCCCCTGGTTTCTATTATTTGACTCTGCAATTATAGCTATGGCTTGTCTCTGTTGTAAAAGTTTGCTGCTTAAGAACAGGCACCAAGTACTATCTTGTATTGGTTTAGGTGTCCCTACATATAATGTTCTTAGACAATTTTTAAAGCTAAATTTAGAAACCAAATGGAAAAGGTCTACATTCTTTCGGGCAAACACTTGTGACTTCTTTACCTTGTTTCATTTCTTATGTTGAATCTGTGTGAAGAAAGATCAGTGAAGAAAATGTTTCCATATGCATGCATGTAGAAAGATCTCTGTGTGTCCACAGTTGGTGGAATTTGGTGGTGCTCATCACAAAGCAACTGCAGAGACTCCAGTTGTGCTCTAGCAAAGCTCCAGCTAGGCCACCTCTCTAAAGGACATGTAGCACTTGTGAGACACCATTATCTGGTGGATTTCTTTTCCATCTCATTTGCCATCTCATGTTTGGCAGGCCATAGGGGGTTAAATATCCAAGTGCTCATCCTGGTGTTACTGCTGCCTGCCCTGGAGGGGCCTTGTGTTTAGTTGGATCAGAAGCCCTGCTCCATGCTCCTGCTTTAGAGCTGGTGGCATTGCAACTTTCAAAGGTTTTTTGCCTATAATTTGGGATAATCATGGCCTGATACAGCTTGATATTCTTTATAACATGAAAAACTGAATTACCTAAGTTGTACATGTACACCTGTGTTTCTTTGAGACAGAAAAGAATTGAGATCATTGCACACCTCTAATACAACCCTCTTTATTAAAGAGGCAGTATTTTCAAAATACTATTAGATAACCATGTACAAAATGTATGATTACGTTTGAAATGCAGTTATTTCAAAAGAATACTGTGCTAATGATGAGGATTCTCCTTTTTATTGTCCTTCCATGAATACCTGAAATGCTGCTGATGCATTTACAAGAGCAAGTATTGATCCACTGGTAACATACAGTTAGAATAGGATTTGTTTGAGACCTAATAGGAAGACGTTAGTAATGAGTGAAATGTGTAATTGGGCAACAGAATATAAATCAAACTATTTGAGTGGCCAGTCACAGCACTTGAATAATGTCAGCACGAACACCAAGTGCTTGAGTGTATACTCACAGCCTTTACACAGCTTGATAAAAGTGGTATTTTGGCAAAGTCTCCAGTACCCAGCACATTTGTAAAACTGTAGATGTTGGATCACTCATTAACAGTTGAAGACAATGCTAAAAAGGGCTATAGTGCTCAGGGAACAGAATGAAGCAACAGCTCAAAGATAGTATGTTTCAAAGAGAACACAGTCCAACATTGAGACAATATTCAAAGTGAATAGATATGTGAGCGAGAGGGGACGGTGTAGGACAAGGTCATGCACAGTGTAACACTATCAAATACAATTCCTATGCACAGACAAATGAAAGCTTTTCCTAATGGAATGTCTTAGCAATTTGGGGTTAAAAAAGTTTACTTTGCTGCTTAAGCAGGGAAATTTAACAATACCAACCAAGCTTCGCGTGACCAAAGCAGAACACGCAGCCATCTGCCCCATTGACCACAGACTGGATCACCTCAGCCACAGTCCCAGCACAGACTTCAGCCTGACACAGGTATTAAGAAAAAAAAAAAAGGGGGGGGGGGGGGGAAGGGGGAAGGTGGGGAGAGAAAGAAAAGAAAGAAAAGAAAAACAAGAAGAAAAATCAATACAGTATTTTCACTGGAAAATGGTCATAATGGCATCAGTGGTCCAGACAGCATGTTGAAGTATCTAAAAGTATAATCCTGCTTGTTTCATTCATGTAACCTAATGCTGTTGATGGGAATGACATTACTTGTGTAAACACACGAAGTAGGACTTTTGCTCTGAGCCAAGTTTCATCTGTTCAAGCATCAACATCCTTTGTGGGGTTAACCAAACTACACACACTGTAAAGGGATGTGGTGGGTTTGTTAAATCTGCCTGTTTAGGGGACTTTTTGATTAAGAAACAATAAAATACTGAGGAATTTTTACAGGGTCTATTATTTCCCCAATTATGGACTGGATTAAATTCTACTCGCAGGTGGGTAAGGAATGTAACGGGAACAAACAGCCTCTGGTATAACCTAGGGGACATTCCTTATTTTTCCTCTACATTATTATGAGTTGTCTTGGCTTTTAGCAGCAGTAGGCTCCACCCTGAAGACTGCAGCGGTATTCTAAGAAGTACAACACAAAAATTTACCCTGGGCATGCTTAGATTTAAACTTCAAGGAGGCAGAATGCTCTATGGTGCTTCTGCCGAAACTGCCTATTAATAGTGGGTGAAACTAAATCAGAATTTGCATGTTAGGCTTTATACAAAGCACTTGGCATCTGATAATAAATCATGTAAGTTCACCTAGCGCATGGGTATTTCTAGACTACCACTATAAGAGTAAATAAAATGGACCCAAAAAGGTAATGTTCAGATGACAGCCCTTGAACTGCATCCAGGCATTAGCCTGGAAGGTGGTAGCTGCCTGGATTCAGCGCAGAGTCAGTGACTCACCTAATGATATGATCATATGACAATGCTTCAGCTGACCCTGAGTCCTAATTCTGTTTAGTTTATGAGTACACAAACAGTTTTACAATACAATTTCTTAATTATAATTTGCAATGTTACTTTACTCTTCTACTGTCCCACTCATATTAAGCTAACCTTGTTCATCAAACCAAAGAACTCTAATAAAAATAAGAAATCTGAATATATACATATGAATAAAGATTTATGTACTAAAATCCCCATCCTTTTATTGTAAACTGGACAGTAGAATACTGTATGCATAACCCTTAACTTCTTAATGAATAGAGGCCTGCATTAGAGAACTGTAGTTCTGATCAGTATCACTGTATATGCCAAAGAATAAGGTTTTATAATCAGAATCATAGAATGGCATGGGTTGGAAGGGACCCCAAGGATCATAGAGCTCCAAACCCCCTCCTACAGGCAGGGCCACCAACCTCCAGGCCTGGATCTACACAAGGTTGCCCAGGGCCCCATCCAACCTGGCCTTGAACACTTCCAAGGACAGGGCATCCACCACCTCTCTGGGCAGCCTGTTCCAGCACCTCACCACTCTTCTCTGTAAAAAACTTCCCCCTAATATCTAATCTAAACCTTCCTTCCTTCAGCTTCAATCCATCACCCTTGTCTGACATTGTCTACCCTTTTAAAAAGTTGATTCCCCTCCTGTTTGTATGCTCCCTTCAGGTACTGGAAGGCTGCAATGAGGTCCCCCTGCAGCCTTCTCTTCTCCAGGCTGAACAAGCCCAGCTCCCTCAGCCTCTCTTCGTAGGGGAGGTACTCCAGCCCTCTAATCATCTTCATGGCCCTCCTCTGAACCCTCTCCAACAGTTCTACATCCTTCTTGTATTGGGGGCCCCAGATCTGGACACAGTACTCCAGGTGGGGCCTCACAAGGGCAGAGCAGAGAGGGACAATCACCTCCCTGTCCCTCCTGGCTACTCCTCTTCTGATGCAGCCCAGGATACCATTGGCCTTGCAAGCTGCAAGAGCACACTGCTGGCTCGTTAAGTTACACTTGGCAGTGTTGAACCTCATTAGGTTCACCCAGGACCATTTTCCCAGCCTGTCAAGATCCCTCTGGATGGCTTCCTTTCCTTCTAGGGTGTCAACCACACCACTCATCTTGGTGTCACCCGCAAACTTGCTGAGGGTGCACTCAATCCCATCATCGATGTCATTGATAAAGATGTTAAAGAGAACCAGTCCCAAGACAGACCCCTGGGGGACACTGCTTGTCACCAGCCTCCACCTGGACATAGACCCATTGACCACCACTCTTTGGCTACGGTCTGTTAACCAGTTTCTCATCCACTGGATGGTCCACCCATCAAATCCACATCTCTCCAATTTAGAGATAAGGATGTGGTGGGGGACTGTGTCAAAGGCCTTGCACAAGTCCAGGTAGGTGACATCAGTCGCCTTCCCTTTATCTACTGCTGCTGTCACTCCATCATAGAAAGGCACAACCTTCCCCGGTGAAGCCGTGCTGGCTGTCCCGGATCACATGCTCTTCCCTCATGTGCTCCAACATGTCATCCAGGAAGATCTGTTCCATGACCTTCCCAGGCACAGAGGTGAGGCTCACTGGCCTGTAATTCCCTGGGTCTTCCTTGCTCCCTTTCTTATAAATGGGAGTGACATGACCTTTTTTCCAGTCCCCGGGGAAAATAATATAATATATAAAATATCTTGAGGATTTGCCTACTAGGCACCACTTAGTACATTTATAGCCTGAATAATTCTAGGAGCAATTATTTTCAGTAAATAATAAAGCAAGCACACAATTTTTTAGATAAAATTTAATAAAGTGATTTCATTACTGATGACATTGGTGGACGAAATTCAGCCCTGATCTAACTCCACTGAAATTACTACTGTTGCAGCAGAAATGAACTTGTCTCTGGTGCATGCTATTGTTTAGATAATTGCTCTGATCATACATTGCCTACCTGCGACGCATCTTGGGGGAAAACTGCATCAAAAGCAAACATCTTGGGTGGAACCTGATTACCCCTTTTCTGAAAAGCATTCTGACCTCCACAGGCCAAGGGGTCATAGAGCATGATTTGCTTCTTACGAGGGTCAACTTTTAAGAAAGAGCTGGACTCAGACGTGTCTCTGGCAAGTGTTGAAGAAATGCGTACCATGACTTTGACCTGTCAGAAAACACAAAAAAAATGACCACATTTTATTAGACTGTCTGCGCTCTAGACTGGCATATTGAATGAACTTTCCAATTACACTCAACCAGATCATGCTTGCTGCAGTTAGTGTCTCAGTGGAAGTCAGTGAAGAGACAGGAATTAGCATAGGCAGAATTTGGCCTAAAATACACAGTGAATAAAGCCAGAACTCATCTTCATCTCCATCAACAAGCAACTTGTGCATTTAGAATTACGAAGTACATCATGGTGTTTTAGTGTCGATGTTACTTAAGTACAATGATGAGGTATTACATCACCTTGTCTTGCTCTCAATATAAATTGAAAATTAACTATACCCCAGTGGCCCAATTAAGAAAGCTGAACAGTAATCTAGACTGCTAAACTATCAGAACTGCTGCGGTTTCTATGAAGCAGTCTGATCAATAAGAGCTCATAAAAGCCAGATCTGTAATTTACACCTTTCCGATTCTAATCCAGATGCAAAAAGATGAAGTGCTCAGTTCTAAGTGTCACCATCAAAGAGTTGTGAAGAGAGCCTTTTTTTTAATGGTCAGATTTGGAAATTATCATCAAGGGAGCGGAAGGCAACAAGCAATAAAAGATTTGTTAAAACATGTTAGCACACAACTCATTAAATGGCTACATAATAAGACGCTATTCCTAAAGCAAAAATACATCTTCATGGATTTAATGAGCTTATGCTGCATCCTTAGCCCAGTTGGTAAGCAATTTAGATGTAAGTAAACCTGATGACAAAACGGTCTGGCTTCGGTTCTCCCCATAAATTCACCACCTGCAGACACATGAGTTCCTGAACTTCACAGGGCAAACATTGCCTCTCTGCCCGCTCTTGCCTCTAGACACACATGCAGAAGACTGACCTTCACACCACCCAGACAGAACTTTTATCTAAATACTCCTTAACTGTATGCCACTTGTATCAAACCCCCCATGGCTGGCATGCAAGTGATCACAAAGGGTCACCTCAGCACATGGTGGGGGCACATCTGCCGTTGGAATGGCAGACACACCCTGGGAGGAGATTATAGCCTGAAAAGTTAGACAAGGCTGCAGTATATGTTGGTCTCACTGAGACTGGTGCTTTTTGCATGTAGCTCTCGTTTCATGCTGGCCTAAACTCATCATACACACAAATAAATCAGTTACTTAGAGAGGTAAAATCTGAGAAAAAAAAATTTTGGCACAATTCCTTGAAGACAACAGAGCGAGACCAGAGATTAATAGGGATCATTCAGTGGTTTTGTGATGTCTTCTCTATATATCCCGGTCAAAGTGGTGATTTGATCCCATGTATTTTAACCTGGGAATACAAATTGCTAATAGTGGTGAAATGGTCACAAATTGTGCACATTTTCTCAGTTTTAAACCATTAGTTAAGAGGAAGAGGAAAAATCCAGCTTGGGTGCGAATAGGTTGTCTTCTCAACTGCCCAGCTGAGCTATTTATGAAACCTAAACTCTAACTGGAAAAAGACACTTCCAATATTTTGTCAAAGACACTCTTCTAAACCCAACCCTAAGCAGAGCTGATTTCTACTGAGTACAAAGGCAGCAGCAAGCAATCTGTGACTGTAGGAAAGCCCCACAAGCAGGAGCCAAGTCACAGGCAAACTTCAGCCCTGAAAAACATGCATTGTGATTCAGAGCTGCATACCTAACGGAGGCACAGTAACTTAGGCAGACCAAAATGGGTTTTAAAACATCTGAGCTAGATGTATCTCCTGAGGAGACAAGCAGCCTTGTGGCCTCAGAATCACACTGAGATTGAGGATCTAGCACCCCCTCCTACCACCTCTGCCTCAGATGCAGCAGGGTTGTGAACCAGAGCGATACAATCTCTGTGCTTCATACTCCCTGCCTGTAAAATGGGCTGAGTCACAGCTTACTTCACTGCAAGGTATACAGACACATTCGGTCACTACCAGGTTCAAAGGACCAGGGGCTGCCATGAGGTAGCCACTCCATTATTAAACATCATTATGCACACAGCCTAAATCCAAGGATTCATGGTTTTTCCAACAGTGGTTATGACAAGAGTAAATCATCTAAGGCACAGCAGTAGGAGTGATGGAAGAACACGGCCTCCGGCTCTGCTGTTTCACGGTCTTTCATGCGATTTATGGCTGGAGGTGATGGGGGAGGCTCAGAGTCTGTGCTGGCCCCAGCAATCCATGCCACGGGGGATGCAGCATGAGAATGGGTGAACATAATTCAGCCACCTATAGGGAGAGCACAGGAACTTAATGGACTTAAAAGACTCCAGTTGAATTTAAGGAACAGACGGGTTGAAGATCACAGTGCTGCTCTGGGGAAAGCAGAAATACAGTATGGATAATTTGAAACTAACTGAACAGTGAACAACTCTACTACTTTATGCTTGCAATTTATATTTAAATAAACTGTAAATTGAACTTCTCCTTAAAAAGAAGAAAGAAGGTTTTCTGCTTCACTTCCTACATGTCATTACTCCTTCAGTCCAATGCTACAGTTTCCCACTAATCTCTTGTAATTGAAGGGTTTAAGAGATACCACTTGTGATTAACTGGACCCTTCGGTCTGCCAGAAATTCTTACTTGAATCCCAGTGATCAGGTCTTGGCAGCACCCAGCCTCAAATGCACCTCTGACTTTTTCTCTGGGGAAACACGAAAGCAGTCTCCTGAGACACGCACCGTTGGTAAAACAACCAACATGGGCCTAATTTTTTATCTAATTTTACACTCGTACAAATCTGTCTGAACTCAGCAAGGATTGCCCTAGCTTAAGAGTGGAGAAAGACAATAAAAGAAAAAGTCACCTCCTCTGCATCGTTACTGTACTTGTTCTAGGATATAACTTCACCTCTTAATTCTGCCCATGCTGAAAGCATTTTTTAACATGTTTTCTCCTGTGAGTTCACCGGATTGCATTTGACAACTATTCAATCCACCAGGACCCCCATTCACTTTTCTGGATTTCAGTTCCTGCCTACAAAGATTTCTTCTGTTCTTGAGTGAGTTTTACAGTCATTGAATTGCACAGTATTACTCCTGATGTGGAACGCTGCAAATGAAGGCAGACTCAGAGCTGTACTGTTTAGGTTTCCTCAACAGGGGTTCTTGTTATTTTTGTTTGTGTATTTATTTTATGTGCATGTACATTTAGATGATATACACTAGTTTTTAATAGTGTATAATAATTTTCTGTATATACACACAATTTTTATATATACATTTTTTCATCATTTTATCTTTCAATCATAATTATTGGTACTGAAAGGTTCCTTCAGAGGTACCATTCAGTAGCTTGAAGGGAAAATACACAGGAATTGCTGTATATACTGTAAAAATAAGCACAACCTTTTAATCACATCTGTTACAATTTTAGCCGCCTGAACCATGTTCCTTTCACCTTCCTTTTTTTTATCCAGTGCATCCCTGTATGCACATCAACTATTTCTTGCAGAGGGAATTTGCTAATTGCAGGATTTTTTCCCCAGCTAAACTCAATTTGTGACCTGCTACCACAGACCTTTTGTTCCATCCTTTCTCTGTGGAGAAGGACAAAGGTTCAGCCAGCTCTGCAAAGCAGAACTGGAGCCACAGATTAAAAAAAAAGAAACCAAGAGTGGTGACACTCCCATGTCTCTCGTGCCTGTGGGGGTCTGTCTGGAGAACCAGAAGTGAAATGAGCATGGAAGGTGGGAGAGGTAAGCTGCCTCAAATCTGTATCAAACACAAATAACTACAAACAGAGGCTGGAATGAGGCAACAGAAGCAATCATAGATTGGCACTGGGGATATTATCACTTCCTCCTTCTCTTGCCTGTAGGATTTCATTTGGGGTTCATTTATCTAATTACTATGGGGACAAGGCTAGACAGCTGTTGCTTTGGGCACTGTGCTTGCCTTTATGAGCTGTTTTTCTCATCAATCATTTGAGCAGCTTCTGCTGGACGTGTGCTGGGTAGTGGTGGGAGGCAGGAGCTGTGGTGCAGTCACGGGTGAGATAGGCCAGCCGGGGCTATTGAGCTGTATTAGCACTCCATCAATGTAATGGCAATCACTGGCTGCAGGAACAGCCTTATTGGAGGTTAATGAAGAGTGGGGTTTGTAATTTCTCACTGCTACAGTTGTAAATAATGGTGGCAGGCATGCATTTTTGCTGTAGCCAGCCACAAAATACTGCAGCATGAGAAAATCTATGTCACCCCAAATGCTTGCACACATACATGCTTTTGCATGATGGATGTAAAGCTACGAGCCTTTCTATAGCACCCAGAGAACGCAGAAACAGTCTGTTAAGCTTTTCAAAGGATCTTTCTTAGATATCATGAGACAGTTCACTAATCATGCTAACATGAAATCTAAGAGGTCAAGATAAACAGAGTGATCCAGAATGAGACCAATGCAGAATTGTAGGAGTGGGCATTGTTTCAATGGAAGCCTCCTGGTTACTTTGGGGGGGGGGAGGGAGGGAATAGGGGAAGAAAAAACACAAAAAAGCCCACTAAACAAATAAAACCAAGCCAACCAACCACAAAACCAAACCAACCAACCTCTGGTAAATTATGCCAGTGTAAACTGGTCAGGAAGCATGTGTAAACAGGCCTCATTCTCCTCTTTCTATTTTCACAAAGGTAACTCTTGTAGACTTCAGTGCTTTGCTTTAGTTCAAATTAGAAAATGCTCTTGCCTAATCACTCATGTTGGTTGTGGAAATGGCAGTTACTGGTACTGCTGCTTTGGAAAAACAGAGAAAACAACTGAATAAACAATACTGTGAGGGCTCATAGGACTTCTCTTTTTTACAAATGTTCCTCTGTTTCTTGTGTAATTGCTAAAACTTTACCAGCTCATCAATCCCATCCTGTACAGCAGTTAAATTTGCACTGGCATCAATAATGTACATACTGTACCCAACACCAATCATATTATCCCAAGAACTTTCCCTTATAAGGACTGTGCCCTTTTTCAGACGAATGATGTAACTTTATTAGTAAATTCAGCAAAATCTGGTGTGAAATATGCTCAGGTCATGGGCCATGGCTCTGTGACCTCTTGTCTTGTTTGTGTCAGCAGTAGCTCTGAGTTTTGTCATTGTAATTTGGTACGGTCGAAAGACAGTGCTGAGCTCTGACGCTGTCTGAAACCAGCATGTAGCTCAGCCCTGCCCCTCAGCTGTTGCACTGCTACTTCAGCATTCACTAGGTTATCACAGAGCACTGCGACTGTCTTCTATTCTTTAACAAAAATAAATAATAAAATCACATGAAGATCAGCCTTTCGTTGAAACAATCTTTCCCTACACTCTCCTGCTTGCAACAACCAGCCTGTGTGATCCTGGTTTTCCTTTTGCTTCCCCCTGATGAGGGAAATCTGCATTTACGAGCTGAGGCAGTCTGTGTGTTGCCTCAAGCAGAAGGCTTCTTCCCAGCTTTTGACACTCTCCTCATACCTGAAGACACATCCAGAGAAGGATACCTGCATCCATGATGGGCCAACAACAGCCTAACTCAGCTCATGTGTGGGGATGAAATTTCAGCTTTTTTTGAGAGAAAGAATATCTTTAAACATTACTGCTAGTGGTATTTTCATAAGAACTAAACAAGCCAAAACAGTCTTCACTAATCCCAGCATGAACAACATGGGATCAGCTGGCAAATCTTGTCTTCCCTACGTGTATCCGCAGATATGTCACCATGCACCTACTGTTACAGTCAGCACAGGCCTGTCTTGAGCCTCTAACACACTACTGCAACAATTCCCTCTGCTTCTCTCACTCCAATAAGAATTTCTTTTTCTGTGCTGAGTGACTGCCATGAATTTCAAGATCTTCTCATTGCCTTGGCATCAGTTCTCTTTACCATTCAAAATCAAACAGATATTTTGCTTCATTTCAGTGACCTTTTGGAGCGATGGGGTTTCTCCCCTCTTCTTTATTTCTACTTAGTCCAACTTTTTAAAAGGTGTCTTTAGATAGAAATAATCTGTCTAGCCAATTAAAAAAAGCAAAACCTGTTCCTTGGCACAAAATAGGTAGCATCCTTCCCTGTAAGTCTCATTCCCTGCTATGGTGTGGCAGAAGCCAGTGGTCTGCCAAGATGGTCCTATGCCCATGCTGATTTAACAACTGTGACTGGAATTGTTTGGGCCACAGTCTAGTGGCCCAAAACCATGCCAGGGACCTTATTAACAATGCAGGAGATGGATGACGGAGTGCCATTTCCCAGGAACATTTCCTGCTACTGTTTTATTTACTTTAATGTCTGTACTGGTTTCAGCAGAGATAGTTTATTTTCTTCACAGTAGTTTCTGTGGTGCTACATTTTGGGTTTGTGAGGAAAACAGTGACATGGGGATGTTTTAGTCATTGCTGAGAGCGCTTGCATAGAGCCAAGGCCTTTGCTGCTTCTCACACTGTCCCACCAGTGAGTGGGCAGTGGATGCACAGGAAACAGGGAGGGGACACAGTGGGGACAGCTGACTCCAACTGACCCAAGGGATATTCCATACCATATGATGTCATATTCAGTATATAAACCTGGGAGAAGAAGGAGGAAAGAAAGGAGGGGGGCTGTTAGGAGTGATGGTGTTTGTCCTCTCAAATACCTGTTACGCATGATGGAGCCCTGCTTTCCTGGGGATGGCTGAACTCCTGCCTGCCCATGGGGAGTGGGGAATGAATTCCTTGTCTTGCTTTGCTTGTGCGCGTGGGCTTTTGTTTTAGCTGTTAAACTGCCTCCATCTCAGCCCATGAGTTTTCACTTCTACTCTTCCAGTTCTCTCCCACATCCTGCTGAGTTGGAATGAGCAAGTGGCTGCGTGGGGCTGAGCTGCCTACCAGGCAGGGTTAAACCACTAAATAGTCCCAGACACAGAACACAGCAGAGCTTGGCCATCTTTTCTATGCTTTAAGTTAAATACAAGAAACTCAGGTGGTGCAGTAGTGGCTTCCCAAGCATATGATGTGCCATATGTTGCTCTGTTCATATTCCAACCTGGCTTGGTACCTACAGATCCTACAGACAGATCCACAAAATGCAGCAAAGCATTTGTGGCACCATGGCAGCAAACCTCCCTAAAGGAGCCTCTCTGCTCTTGTGATTGATGACAAGGCTGCCGGCGTTCTTGCTGCCTCCACAAAGTTGCCATCAGCCCCGGGGGAAGCAAGCTGGCAGTGGCGAGTTGCTTGGCTCTTCCTCACAGGCCACTGCTGCAGTGCGGAAAGACTGCAGAGAACTTTGCTTCGCTCACTCAAAGCTTCCTCCTAGAAAGCTGCCCTTCCAGCAAAACACGACTGCACTGCCTCAGCTGCCACAAGGTCTGGCACTGATAGAAAGCAGGAGCAATATCAACAGTAGCAACAACATCTCAAGCACACTTATTGATAAATGTTTGCTGTATTACTCCTAAGAGCCCCAGTTTCCTTCTAGGTAAAGCTGTGAAAAGGTGCACAGGATCTGGCTGGGTAAGTTTAAGCAGGCAGGTGATCTCATCCTTAATTCGAGAAAGGGTGGCACCAAGGGCTTCATGTTAACATTCTTAGAACAGGTACTCCCAGATGAACAAGGCTCTCTGTTCTTTTGTCTAAAGAAACAAGAATTTCTATGGAAAGAATGCAGATAAAAGACAAAGTTTCCTTCACGTGTGTCTTTGAGACGTCTTTTCAGTGGTAGAGAAACAAAGGACACACAGGTATTGCACAGAAGATGTATAATAACAATTGTAAGCTTTTCCATTATTTATAAAGATGATCTCCATGACTGCATACAAAAGAAGATTCCCAGACTGCACATAACACTGTATGGCATAGCACCATAAATAATGAGTAGCGATGCAATCAGATAAGAAGGATTTACATTATTTAAGTCAAGCTGGAAGAAGTGACAAATTGCAGTTTAATGCAGATAAGTGTGGAAAAAGATGTGTAAAGCTTTGGAGTGGCAGCTGGTAATGACAGCCAGTAAATAAAAGGGACAGTTCATGGTACTGACTGAGAAAAAGATTTTGAGAATTCATGAGGAGGAAAAGAATTGCAAAGAAAGGAAGGGACCATTGCTAAAGAAAATCTATACAAATGGAAGGAGGCACAATTACCATATTAGGCAATATATATGTAAGTGAAATACCTAATACGTGCTTGGGTTTTCAGAGAAGAAATCCAGTGTCCAGAAGGAGAGTACACCAGCCTCTGGTGCTCTGTGTTCCATGAAACAATCAGCAGAAGCTTCAAAGATTAATGCTAGACACTTTAGTGAGAGATTTAATGTTATAAAGGCATTGAATTCAGCACTAATTCCTTACATACCTGCAAGCATATAAGATGAGAATTTGACCTTAGTTAAGAACAACCACCAACGAAAGGAATCTTGAAAAAGGAGGAAATGATAAAACCTGGATCCAAGCAATAATATGATTTATATTGTTAGTGAACCTTTTACCTGAAGATCCTACAGGGCTTTGTGAAGGCTTCTGACAGGATTAAGACATATATTTACAATTATGCTCATTTTTCAACTGCAGAAATAAGGCATAAGAATAAATGAATCAAAGATCCCAGGAAGGTCTTCCTTTACCTAAACAGACTACCTGAACTCTACTTCTTCCCTTTCTTATCCCATAACTACAGGCTGTAATGTTTACAAGGGCATAAACCTGGTATTACATTTACTTTTTCTTTTATGTTGTATCCTATTTAATACTACCTGCATGCTTCTATCTTTGGCTCTGGTACAGAGAGGCACAATAACTACAGAGACTAAGCAGCCAGTCACTTAGAATTAATGAGAGCCATTTGTAATGCTATATATTATCTCCAACTAAAAATGCATTTGTTGAGCTTTAGCAGAAATCCATGGAACAGATTTTTATGATGGGCTCGATTCTGCAAGTCCCTAAAACAAGTAGAATGATTTATTGTGCCTGGGACAAGAGAAAAGACAACAAAACCATACAAGACATAAAAAGCTTCACATAACTCCATCATATCCCATCTACAACAGTGACCCAGCAGTCTGCCCTGTAAGCCTCCCACCACTGTATACCACACCAATGTCCCACTGCTCCCCCCAAGCTACACTCTGCCAATACCCACATGGCTTACGTGCCATTCACACCCTGCCAAGACACAAACCAAGGAGAATTTATACTGTCAGGAGAGAGCCACGGGTTCTGATGAGCCAGCTTGTATTCTGAATCAAATCTACAGCCCCTTGGGGACATTATTTGTTTTGGGCATGCTCAAAGTACCATTTGTTGGATGTGGCCACTCCTTCTGGGGGTGGGGAGGGCCCCAGAAAGGTCTATGAAGCTGCCTCTACCAGCTCCTCCCGAATCTGTTGCTGAGGCTCCAGTTGCTTGTATTTCCTCAGATTTTTATGGGGTTTTAAATGCATTCCCCACTCCTACCACTCCCTTGCTTTCTGACTGGGAGTGAACATTGTGTTAGGATTCTCAGTAGCCTCTAGAAGGCACTACAACCTGCCTCTTGCCCCTGAAGGAAAGTAAATCCAAGGAAGACATGTCTGAGCAAATTTGTTCCTAAAAATTGGGGATGAGCAAAAACAGCCTCTGGTGGTACAAGGACACTCTTTACTTACTTGGAAAAATCCAAAGGCATGTTATCGAAGCCTACGCTGCTGGTGCAAGTGATCTCTGTGTTGTACTCATTGCGCGGTATTAATTCCTGGGCACGCATCTGACTCCAGGTACACTGCAGCTCATCTCCACTGCATCCTGTGTTCCCACAGGAAGCATTTCACATATGGAGGCAAGGAGGATGGGATGGGATGGGATGGGATGGGATGGGATGGGATGGGATGGGATGGGATGGGATGGGATGGGATGGGATGGGATGGGATGGGATGGCCTGATCTGTCTGATCACAGAATCAAGATATCAGACTGTAATGCTTCCCTGTGTTTCTTGTACTGAACATAGACTCATAGAATGTGTAAGGTTGGAAGGGACCTTTAAGAGGGCCTTTAAGAGATGCATATTGGTGACTCATGTCCAGCTTGTCATCCATGAGTACTCCCAAGTCCTTTTCCCCCCCCGACTGCTTTCAAGCACAACATCTCCTAACCTGTATGACTAATGGGGATTGTCCTGACTCAGGTGCGGGACCCTTCATTTGGCTTTGTTGAACCTCATGAGGTTCACCTGGGCCCAATTCTCCAGCCTGTCCAGGTCCCCCTGGATGGCATACCATCCGTCCTGCACATTAACTTCACCACTCAGCCTTGTGTCATCAGTAAATTTGCTGAGGGTGCACTCAATACCACTGTCAGTATAATTAATAAAGTTATTAAACAGCACCAGTCCCAGCACAGACCCTTGAGGAACTCCGCTTGTCACAGTCTTCCATCTGGACTTGGAGCCACTGACCACCACCCTCTGGATGCAACCATCCAGCCAATTCCTTATCCACTGAACAGTCCACCCATTAAATACATATCTCTCCAACTTCAAGAGAAGGATATTGTGGGGGACCATGTCAAAGGCCTTGCAGAAATCCAGGTAGATGACATCTGTAGCTCTTCCCTTGTCCACTGACGCAGTCACTCTAACATACCAAGCCACTAGGTTGGTCAAGCAGGACTTGCTCCTAGTAAAGCCATGCTGACTATCTCGAATCATCTCAGTATAGCTTCTAGGAGGATCTGTTCCATGATCTTCCCAACCACAGAGGTGAAGCTGACAGGGTGGTAGTTCCCAGGGTCCTCCTTCCTACCCTTTTTTAAAATGGTCGTGATGTTTCCTCTCTTCTAAGCACTAGGGACTACACCTGACCTGTCGTGACTTTTCAGATATCATGGAAGGTGCCTTGGCAACTATATCAGCCAATTCCTTCAAGACTCTGGGATGCATCTCATAACATAACTGGGTAAATAACAGAAACTAAATTATACCGAATCAGAGACAGACAAACAGAAGAGACAGAAAGAAAACTAAACAGGAGCCCCCAGGTGAGAACTAAATGGGAAAAGTACCTTGACAAATTAAATTTGCCTCACAGTGAGCTACTGACTTCTTTTACCTTCAGCTGTAGCACACAGCATAACATTGCTACTGACCCACTTCCTTGACAAACACAATTCTTATAGCAATGAGAAAGAGCCAACAAAGTGCTCATGATTTCACCCACTAATGATTTCATCCACTGCTTGCTGCCTTGCTAAATGCTGTAATAAATAACAGGAGTGTTTGTGTATAGACCAGGTAACTAACCACTTGCCCTAAAACAAATATCCAGTGCCTGTACATGCCCTCAGCTGTAATTCTGCAATCTTAAATCAGACAAAATTCCCATCGTCTTCAACCTCAACTGCCATTTCCTGACTTCTGAGCGCTTAGCCATGCAGCCTTAACATTCCTTTAACACTGCTGTTTGTCAACGGAATAATTCATTATGTTGTGGGTAGCTCAGAGACTGTGTAATTCTTTCTAGCAAGTAGCAGCCTTTAATGAATGGCACCTGATCAATAATGCAGAATTCAACATTTGAGAATAAATAAAAAGCCTTTTTCGTGAGGAGTGTCTGTAGCAAATGTCAAAACCATTTATCAAGGGTCCAGGCTGATAGCCTGCAGCTGCTGTCCACAAGAACTATAAAAATGAACTTTGTTGAGTCCTGCGAATATGTTGTTTGGGTTTTTTTCCTTGAGTGTAATTAGCTTTTTCCATGACCAAAACGTAAAATAAGGGCTTACTGAGTATGAATGCAATGGTCATTGCCAGGGGCTTTTTAAAGCAAAATTTTGCTGTAGTAATACTTGGTCTCTAAGCTGTTAGTAGTACAGGATTATTTTGTTTTCCAGGTGCACTTTTAAAACAGTCCTCACCGTAACTCTAGACAAGCTGAGATGCTCAAAACAAATGCACAAAGGCAATTATATTTGGGTTTCAAAACCTCAGATTAGCAAAGCAATTGGACAATCATTACAACCAAGACAATGGTAAGCACTTTACCTCTTCCTGATATGTAGGTGAAGCATCAAATGAGCAAGTGGTTTTGTCTGTCACAGAAAGCTTTTCTTTTTCTTAATAAATTATCTGAGAGAGAAGCACAGGGAAACTCCAGATCCTTTGCTGATATTTGCATCCAGCAGTACGTGGAGTAGCAATATTTGAGAGCTATAATTACTATTGACAAATATGAACAAGATGACGAAAACAGAGGTTTAATGAAGTTCACTCCAGTTCTGTGTGGCCTAAAAAACTTCATTGTAAGTAACAAAGTGATCCCTCCTTGTCAAACCGTAAGTCTCATGTGAACAGTTTTCTAGGCATGCTATTTAAATAACTAATTTAATTCTGGGCTCTTCACACACAAGCAAGGCTCTTTCCATTGCACCTATCACCAGGATGGGGACTGCATCAGCCGTAGAAGCTTACTTTCTGAAGATCATGCTCTTGATCACTTAGGAGCTGCTCAAGAAGACTTCATCTTTAACTACCCTCAACTACACTGACAATCCAATTTCTCTTTCCTGATGTAGAGTGATCTGAAGGTGGATAAGAACAAATGGATGATCTTGGTGAGGTTAGGCATACAACAGTTCTACAGCTCTATCCCCTCTCAGAGGTGAGAAACACAACTGGCTGCAATCTCCTCTAAAACCTTATGATTTCCAGTATGGTCACAATGATGTCACCATGAGACAACAACAAGATTCAGCATTCTCAAAACTGAGATCACTCAGCAAAGGCCTGGATGCCTTTCATGGGCAACAATTCCCACAGAGACACTGCATCTCTGTTGACACTGCTGGAGAAATCCCAGCTATTACACCAAAAAATTTGTTTCAAAATCCATCTCTCTAAACAGTCCTTTTCCACCTACTATGAAAGTTTCTGTGGTAACACTGCAATATGTCATGGGTGGCACTGCACACCGGACAATGGCTATGGAAGTAGCAGTTAGTACACAGGGTTCACAAATGATTGAAGCACCTAGCGTTCTCTTGAGCAATAAAGGGATCTTTCATTTTAAGGTAATTCATCCTCCATTCTTGTCACTACTGCAGGTTAGTATCAAGGAAGAAATTATCTTTGATGCTTCACAACATTTTATCACTCATCACAAACTAGAGAGATTAATGAAGAAAAAAAAACAGGGGGGAGGGTTGTTGGGTTTGTTTTTTTTTTTTTAAGATGTATCTTCCCACAGTAAATTACAGCATAGGCAGAACAAATAAGCAAGTTAAAATCTATCAGAAAGATAAAAGGGAGAAGATGCTACGACAAGTAACAATTACAGAGTGATCTTTAATGTGCAGCATAGAACAAAACTTGATGAAATATTCAATCTTCAAATCTACACATGATCCTAAATCAGCACTGTGCTGTAGGGAAGACAGCTCTACTGCTTGCCCATCTGGTGAAGGATGTTTTTATACAACAAAACCTGAAAAAGGTATGTCTTTAACTAAGTGGGACTGCCTGAGTACAGACTGATCATATGCATGAGTATGAAATGTGAGAAGCACAGAAAGCAAATGTGGCCAGGGTTGGGCCAGGATCCAAATGAGAGTCATGCCAACCACAACAATATTCAGATTTTTGCCAGTGGAGCCAAAGCTCTAACTTGGATTGATTTAGTTTTCCCTCACTTAGTTCAGTATGTAAAATCCTTCCAAACCATTCCTGGAATTGACAGTACCACATTTAGACAGAATGAACCACAAATCTGTCTGGCTGAGAAGCCTCAGGTACAGTCACAAGCATTATGACAACTATTACTGTGAAAAATTAATAATGTAGGGTTTTGACTGCACTTCTAAAGTTGCCTTTATCACTTCTTGTCCACTACTATAGCTGTACATTAGCCCTTCACTGTTTTTAAGGACTATCCTCATAGCAACACTCACCCATGAGCGGTGTAAACCATGATGATCTGTGTTCACTTCTTTAATAGCCAAGGATCTTTAATTCTTAAATAGTGTTTTTGCTAGACAAATTTTTAAAATGGGATATCGATCTTACTTTGGACAGTGTTCATCTCAACTTTAGGTATATTCATGTCTTCTTTTTGATTCAGATTATTCAATGACACAAAGCCTAATAAATGTCTCTATGTCATGGTTCACATACAACTTTGTCTTTACCACTGCTCTTAATATATTTCTGTCAAGTGCTGCATATTTTACCTGGCTGCATGTGAATGCGCATTAGCTAACTTTCAGTGCAAGTTTTGGTAAAGTGAATATTGTATATGAACTCACCAAAGTAAATTATAAGTGTTCTGTCATTAATTTCTACCAATTGCTGTAGATGTTGCAAGAAATCTGGTCTCTGTCAAGATGCTTTGGGACATATCCCATTCCCTGTGTAATAACAAGGCAGAACAACTTATAGTTTCAATAGAGTTACTATCTCTGGATGTCCTTGGATAGTGTTGGACTCAGTAAACCTCTTAATAATATTTTAATTAAGCTGTTACAGCCCATCATGTCAAAACATAAAAATACAGATTATATAAAATTGCATTAGGGCACCTTACAAAGCTCTGATTAATGGCCTGATAGGTTGTAAAATGAATCCAAACTGTAAATTTACACCGAGGGCTTTTCTAAAACATGAGTTATTGACTTGACAGATCATAATAACTCTTTCCAAACTATTCTGGTCTATGGTTCAAATCTTTTCTGTATAGCTCACTGACATGCACAGTAAGTCTAATTTACAATGTCTCTTACTGCATGAGCCTCCATAGACTGCAACGTCCTCTGAAATGTATTCTGAAATATTGCAAGTGACCAGATGGACAAAGGCATGAGGAAGAAAATGTCATTAATCTATAACAATTTCCAGTTAGGAGTAATTCAGAATTCCTCCTACTAGCAATGTTTCTACTATTAACAAGGTACACCAATGCCTGAATGTTACACAGAATCTGCTTTATACATCAGTTACCTTGGCTCTCAAGTGATTTTCATTAGAAAAATGTTGTTTATTTGCTGTTTCAGGATGCTGTTACTTTACATAGCCCTTACACAGGAGAGAGATTTCTAATACGCAGTAGATTATGTGTAGACTGCTATATTAGGGTGACCCCTTAAAACACACTTGAACCCAAAACTTCTTCTCTGGATATATTTTAATCTTCTTTAATAACTTTTGAAGAATGGAGCAAACCTCAGCTCATCAGATAGGAAATCTTAGACGCTGCAGGCAAAGGTGGCATTCCGGATCCTATGGCACTCAGCCCCTATAGACCATACAGATCCAACTCAATCAAACCACTCAGTTCTGGAAACTGAAACTCAGTGTTGCAAGAATCTACTGAAGCCATAATGTGTATTCCCCTTTCCCAAAAAGGGCAGGGATGAACTCAAAGCCTGTCTTGCCAAACCTCTGCAACGTAGCATTCATTTCCCTGAAGTTAAAATTCTGAACTCCAATCAGACAACATCTTGCAAAATGCTTCCTCTTTTCCTGGGTAAGAGAAGGACTCTCACTCACACATATCTAAATTGAAAATTTGTATCTTGTTGCAACACGTTCAGTTGAAGCTCTACTGGTTACATGAAATCACAAGTACACCTTGATTTGACAACTTTCAATCACATCATTAAAGAACAAAATTCCTATTTTGTCAGGACAGGAACTTTAATATTTGTTTTTAATAGAAATGAAAACCCGAAAGATGACATTTTCTGAGAAATGCTGAAATTATTATGGATAATTTTAAAGGTCTGTGTTGATAAAGGGTTGATAAAGTGTCTTCCCCTTGCTAACTTCTATATGGACCTATTTACATCCTTTCATCTCCACGTGTGCTCAATGCCTTCAAGAGCAGGACTCCTTCACCTCTCCTCCATGCCACTCATATACAACTCAATTCTCTGAACCTTGCTATTGTGACTTATTAGGAGTATGCCATTAATTACGTTGCAAGATACTCTAGTATCTTGAGGTGTATGCTATTAATTACATTGCAGGATACTCTAGTATCTTGAAGAGAAAAGACAGTCTCTTTACCCTTAGCATCTGACAATCTTGATCAGGCCAAATATTAGTCTCTCTTGATAAATTCTACAGAATGCCTTTTTTAAAAGTAAGGCATTGTTCAACATAGCCTCAAACTGCAAAATTACACCCTAAACTACTGAGAGACTGTTAAGGAGTCCCAGAACTTGCAGGTTCTCACCTTCCATACAGTGCCATTCAAGCACACAGGGAACGCATAAAGGTGCAGAACTGTAACCACCTGGAACAAACGGCACCGCCAAGTGCCCAAACAAGCACCAAAAATGCTGCATTGCATTGGTGGCATTTCTATTCATCCGCTACAGACACTGTCTGAACAATATTCTTGCAGTTCTCTATCAGCACTCTTCATTTCTCACCTGGAAAAGCTCTCCTGCTATTCTAGCCTCTTCTGGACAGAAATGGAAACCTGCCAAAACATGCAGGAACATTGCGAATGAGGTGTGCTAAAGAGTCCTCCGGGACTACAAACTCATTTTTACACAAGGTCTGAGCAAGTCTGTGAACCCAGATGTCTAGAGATAGACTATTGCTTTAACCTACTGTGCCATTTGTCTGTGTTCATTGCAAATTCACGCTGTATTTCGCAGACAAGGCTGCACTTCTCTTCAGCCACGCAGTGACAAAAGAAGTGCTATAATATTAATTTCTAGTTAAAAAAAGTTCCATGCGGGGCCATCTTTTGCACTGAGAAAAGATGCATCCTTTTCCACTGACATCACAGGGCACAGTCATGAGATGTCAAGGGGGATTTTTCAAAAGCCTTCAACAGCAGCCTAATTGAGTCTCTGAAGCCAGTGATAAAATTCCTGTTGCCTTTATGAGAATAGGAGCAGAGGTGGACCCTTGCTGTTCTCTGCCAAAGCTTCTGCTCTCTCACCCATGTGTTATGCCACAGCTCAGACTATTTTCCTCCAGTTATTTGGACCTGGTCCGTAAGTTGGTCCTATATGTCATCTGTTTTGCCAGTCTGATTTAGAATAGATGATCATTGAAACAACGCTGAATAAACTCATGGTAAAGATAAAAACAACAATAATTGCCACTAAAGATCAATTTTTCAGCACATAATAGAAGGGAAATCTGTCTTCCCTTTTAGAGATTTTAAATACTGCTCTAAAAAATATGGACACTCTTGGTTAAGCATTCATGTTCTAACAGCCTTATTGTGACCAACAAATAAATATATTTATCCAGTGAATTCATTACCCTGAGATTAAAAAAGAACAGAGTTTGGGTGTTTGAGTTTGGTGGTTTGGGTTTTTTTCAAATTTCAGCCCATGATAAATTTCTCTTTATTTTACTAGTTCGCTCACATTGTATTAACAGAAATTTATGAAGTGTTTGCCAGGCCAAAGGCTAATCTAATTACATAGAGTTTTATGGATCAGATCCATTTGTTACAGACTATTTCAGTGACTTGGCTTCTGTCTATGCATGTATGTCTACTCAAAATGATAAAATCAATGTTCTCTCCCCCAAGCTGTGAATGTTAATTCTTTTATATACAGCGTTCTCAAAAGGTTCCAAATGTATTTTAAAAGGAAGGAAGGAAAACAAAAAGGAAGAAATTGAGAGGTCATGAGTTCATCTGAGATGATCATTTACACTGCAAAATTACTGTGTATCAAATAAATATTTCTCTCCCCGGTAGTCTTCGTCCTTTCTCCCATTCTCCAATGCTCAAATCATTGCTGTTCTGCAACAGAGCCGAATTCACAACTGGGATGGAAGACCGGTTTATGTGGTGAAGGATTGTAAGTGTGTGGTTTGGCAAATGAGAGAAAACCCACCTGGGTGTAACGTAGCTCCTGAGGGTGTAAAATGTCAAAAACAAATGTCTGGTTATATTCAGCATTATGTATTATATATAATATATAATAATGTATTATATAGTTATATATAATAATTAATAATAATTCTATATTATATATTCAGCATATGAAACTCCATGTGCCAAGTCACATATGAGCGTGCTGTGCACATGGGACTGCCGCATGTCCACTTACATGTTCCAAGACCCCCAGATCTAGTCTGTGAAACATGCATTGCCCCAGCTGTACTGTTCCTCCTCCTCCTCTGCCCACCACACCAGGCCCAGCTAGTTAGCACATCAGTGAGCAGGTCAAAAAACAGAAAGGAGGCTTCACCAGACTTCAAAACTAGGAGAGGCAGTCCTGGCCATAGGGGACCTTGAAATGAGATTCACTTGCAGTCTCACATGCACCACAAATGACTTGACACCCTTGCGTAAATCTTAAACCCCATTAAAACTGTTTGGCACATCTCTGGTACTACAACTACGTTAAGGTGCTCCCTGACCTGCTGCTGATTCTTCCGAAGTGAGAAAAGTCTACAGAACTGCTAAATAGGAGCAATGGTTTTCTTGGAAGAACACCAACCTCTGAAAGGTTCAGTGAATCACATACCCTGAAAATCCTAACAAACCCAAACATAAGTTACATACAAGTTATCTTCTGAGGCTATTTAGAATATATTAACCATTAGATGATAAATATTTTCCCATCCTGAGCAAGAACTCAAAGGCTGAAGGATGGTAGATTTAGACAATAGGAAAAAAAATCTTCCCTGTGAGGGTGGTGAGGCCCTGTCACAGGTTGCCCAGAGAAGCTGTGGCTGCCCTCCCCCCCCCCCAGCAATGTTCAAGGTGAGGTTAGATGGGGCTTTGGGCAGCCTGAGCTAGCGTAGGGTGTCTCTGCCAAAGGTAAGCAGCCTGGAACTAGATGGGCTTCAAGGTCCTTTCCAACCCAACCCTGTGATTCTAGGTATTTCAGGCATCCATGTTGATGGACAGTTTTCTGCTTTGTTACAAGAAAATTTCGGTGAAGCTATTCAGCCAACAGCCTACATGTATTCTAGTAAAGTAACTTACTGCTGCCACTGCTATTCAGCTTCATCTCTCATTCCCCATCTTTCCCCCAAAACCCTAATCTTTTTGTTATAAATTTGATGACCAAAGGGGGCAGAAGAGAACAAAGGTGACACTGCTGGAAAACAAAGTGGTTACTGGTTGAGGGACATAATGACATCTAGTGAAGGATGAAAGTGCAGAGACTGCCAAAGAACCTGTCTTCTACTACTGTCACCTTTAATATCTTTCACCTTGTTTTTTTGTTAAACATGAAAATGAAACCGTTCAACTCTGGCTGCTGTCAGTCTGCCTGCCTACCCGTCAGCCTCAGAGAGCAATTTGGTTTCTGTATTTCTCTGCAGCAGCACGACAAAGTTACTGAGCTGCTGAATCCAAGATCCACACCCAATGTGAGGGGCTCTCGAGGCAGAGCAGCGTATCTGGGAAATCTGTATTCCCACGGCACGGCCCCAGACAGGATCACTGTGTCAAAGGCACGCCATGAGCAAAGGAAAGGCTGCGCACGAGCACACACCACACCACAACCTCAGGCAAAAGCAATGGCTGCTGGCAAGGCCACTGAAAGCACGTGAAAGCAGCCCTGCAGCTGTTCAGCTCTTGCAACTGAGGACAAAAGAGAGTGCGAACACATAAGGAAGATCAGGTCCTGCCCAGAGCCCCACTTCTGCCTCACATTATTCCTGCAGGAAGCAAAGCACATGGGGACTGAGCATGCGGCACTGTACTACCCATCTGCAGACTTTCCATTCCAAGGAAAAGGAAGGAGCAATCTGTCCATCTAGTTTCTAGTAATGGTCAAACTAGCCCTCCTCCAGGCCATAAGGCACATGCATCCATCCCCATTATCCCAGAAAAAGCCCTGCACAGATGTCCCCAGGCATTGTTCAGGTAATAGATTTTTTAAATTTACTGAATTTTGGACTCCATAAAGCTAAAGACTTTTCTGAGAAGCCCTAGCATCCAGAGAAGAGAAACCAAAATGTTGTAATTAAAGGCCTTCTCCTGTTATCAGAGGATATTGGATTAGTGCAAACCACATCAGAGGAAGCTGGTTAATCCATGTTTGGTTGATTTGTACACTGGGGAGGCCAAAAGATTTTAGCAGTCAGTATTATTTACAGCAGCTATAACATCCTGTCAGTTTAATGACAGAAAATCTAGTGTTACTTTTCTGTCTGAATGATGAGGGATTTCTTTTTTTGATACATACACATTTTTAACTATCTGACTTCCAAACCAATATTATTAATATACTTTGATTTGTGATGTTAACTTAACAATATCCATGACACAAATTAACAGTGCCGATAACTCCAGAGAGTTGCAAATAGGAACATGATGTAACAGCCATGGTAAGTCATTTCAGGAGTACTTTAATTCCATATGACAACAGTTCTCTTGATGGAAGGGGTGGGCTGGGAGAAGCCAGGATTTGCCTGAATTACTCTCTAGGATTACTAGCATGCATCCTGACACAACATCTACAGTTATGTTCAACAGAAAAGCACAAGAAGTCTGTCATATCCCACTGTGTGCACAAGCCAGAACAGCCTACACAGCTTCTGCACTGCTTTCTGGGTGAACAAACTAATAAATAATGAACATACCTATAAACACACTCTTTGTTAAAGCGAAAATGGTCCCAAAGTTTCCACATTCCAGGTGGGTCATTTCTGGCCTTTTTCTCAGTGGCACACTGTTTAGACAAAGAGGTGTCTGTATGCTTCACTAACCCTTGGGCTGTACTAACTCTAGGCTTGAACTTTCAGGCTAGGTGATATTTTTCCCCTTTTCTAAATGAATGCCTTGTTCAACACATGGTTGATACAGGGCTGAAGAGAGGTATATTATACCATAAGGGACCAGTTTACATAGAGCAATACACTTTTTTTTTTATTAATGCAATCCATCATTTACCTTATCCTCTCTGTGAGCAAAACAAAAGGATCGGATTTATATGTAACTGCCCAATGCAGAGTTTTTTGAAAGGCTTGTTTATGAAAAGAGAAACCAGTGTGGGAGTTAAATATAATTCATGGCATGTAAATACTTCCTAAAGGTACAATAAAGATCATGGCATCTGCAGAAATAAAAAGCATTGAGGGAGAAATAGTAGCAGATCCTCGCATTAGAAGGCAGCAGAGAGAGGTCAGGAAGGGAGGGTAAAGTGGAGCTGGTAGCCCCAATCTGGCCCACACAGAGTGAGCAGCAGCATTAGCTGAGAAAGACGAAAGAAAGTAAAGCTTCTGTCTCTGACAAGTCTGTCAAAATGCTGTTTCTAGCTGATTATCTGAGATATTGCTTGCTAATATGGACATTTGATATTGCCATAATGGCATCTGGACCAACTGCAGGTCTTTTGTATGGCTTTTTTTCACGCAACCTGAGTGAAACCAAGTACTTGTCTACTTCTAGCTATAAAGAAAATAAGATATGATAAATTAGGTGCAATTTTCTAAGATTTTAGCCACCAGATCTTTAGCAGATGTAAAAAAGCACCCATCAGCAGAGCTGCTCTCACAGAGCTCTGCCCTCATCTATTCAATCATTGTCTTCTGTGTGTTTCAGGCATCTTCCACCCCTTTTACAACAAAGTTCAGCAGGACAGCTGGGGGAAGCTGCATGGGAGTGGAGACAAATTGATGTAAAAGACAGATTCCAAAAAAGGGAGACAACACAGAAGACAGCTCTGAGATCAACATGGGAGGGTGAAAAAGAGTCACTGAGGAAGACAAGGTGGATGGACAGTATTCCTGAAAGCAAAGACAAAAAGTAAAGAGGGGCAAGCTGTAGTCAGGGCCCATATTCCACACAGTAAGAGTGGTACTGCAGTCCAGATAACTAGACACAGCTAGTAAAAGGACCAGCTGGAAGAGTTAAATATCAGAGTCATTAATGAACTGAAATTAGACTATAAATCCTTTCAGATCTGTCACCCATTGTGGTAATGATACCCTGCCTCTTCATTTCACTGCAGAGACCATTTCTGCCTATAAGACTGTAAGCAATTAGAATGAGAACCCTTGCCACCATGAAGTATCTCAGAAGATACACAGACCAGAAGACCAACACATCATAAACTATATACTTGTGGTGCAGCTACTATAAAGTATGTAAGAAATGCAATGGGATATAATGGTTTTGGCAGCTGCTGTCAGTTAACAACAGAAATAAGAAAGATAAAAAGGAAGAAAACTAGAGGGGAAGAGGCTGCAATTGCCACAGACAACATTTTTGTGTCAGAGTCAGAATGGAAAGAAGATGGTGCCCTATTTCACTTCACTGGGAGGTGATTGGATCTCTTGTTATGGTGTAACAACAAGCAGTTCTCACTGTGAACATTGTGCTCTGCTCTGGTTTCATGTACACTGGGCCACCCAAACCAGTTCTGTTAGTCCTGTGAAAACAAGCCTACTGAGGAAATAAGCAAAGAGTTTAGGAAAAAACTGATGCTTTTTACAGCAGCAGAAACAGCTCCTAAATTCCAGCTTCATAGCACTGATGTACTGTGGGCTGGCAGCTTTCAGAGAGAGAAGCCTGTAAGTCTGGGGTTTGTAAGCAATTTGCCACACTTGTCATCCTTGCTGTATAAAAGCCTTTCCCGGAGGACATTGCTCTAACAAAATTATCCACCGCAAAGGCCAGCAGCATGCTCATCGTGTCTCAATCAAGGCTGCATAAAGAGGAAAGTCAACCATGCATGTCTATCATTTGGACAATTAGCCTTTCTGACTGCAGACACTATTCTAAAGGGCTGGGCCTCAGAAGCACCTAATTTCTCAGTTGGAAATTATTTCTCTTTGTCTGTCAGAAGCACACAGCAATGAATGTCCTCTGAGAACAGTAGTCAATGAATTAAAGCTGAATCAATGCAAATACATCAGAAGCACCCTTGTAACCTCTTTAAAACCAAACAAAAAATATTGGGTATTTGTGATATGGCATAGCTGAAAACAATGACAAAAGAAAGATGAGCACAGCACGCTAGTCCTCATGCGTCTCCGTTCATGCTTTTGATACTGCTCCTGTCAGTCTCTTTCCCCTGTATTCCTTCTGCACCTCTGTATTCAGCTGTATTAACTACAATTATTTTTAAAGAGGGGAAAAAAAAACCCCACACCAACAAAAGGAAGAATTATTTCCAAAAAAGTCTTCATAATCACATACACTGATTTCATCTCTGAAATGTGTTCTGTGTCTTGTTTTTACTAAATTACACACCACCTTCTATTATCAGTTAAGAATTTAGTATTGTCTCATCTGCTTGTGCTCTTTCAAATGAAAGAAAACCCATGAATTTCAAGTGATGTTCTTACAGATTCACAAATATAACAGTCTGATGAACATAACAGATAAAGAAAATGAAACAACAACATAGAATTATTGTTTAATCTGTGATAATACTTTATCTACCACCTTGTGTACTTTCTGTGAAGATAAAGTTCTGAGCCAGGCAAGGTCTAAGAATCGCCAGTTCATCCTTACTTTCATTCTTTTGTGACATTTTTAACATCTACTCAAAAGAAATTCTTCAAAGGGACCAGATCTGAACCACAATGACAAAGGCATGTCTAGATGGAGCTAGAAGTAACATGGGTTTTTTCTCAGTCTGAATTGAAAGGAAGGTTCACTTCTTTATCTGTCTCATCTCTAAGATCAGCAAAACACAGACAAATTGGCTTCTTAATGGGGGGAAAAAGCGCAAGTAAAAGCATTTTTATACTATGGGGTTGCAGCAGCCTTTACTTTCAAGCTCAACTAAACATCAGCACATGCAAATTAATGCCTTGCTTAATATGAAGCTCTTCTTGCCCATCTAAAGTCCTCCCCATCCTTCCTCCCCCTCCTCCCCTGTACTTTTGAAGCTGATGTGGTCTCTGGCAGCTACTTGTAAATTAAAAGGCACCATAGCATGACAGAGGTGTTTCTGTTTGACTCCTGCATGCACAGGCTGGGATGGGAACTGAAGTCATGATTGCTGGGACAGCCTGCCCAGTGTCCATAATTCAAGATTTTCATAATTTTTTTTTTTTTTTAAGGAAGTCAATTAAAACTACAGAAGGTGCCGTGTTGACAGTTTTGGAGGGCAAAATCTTTCTCTAAACAGACCAGGTATTGCATAAACCATATCCAGATCAGTTTACCTATTAACATACCTCAGCTCTATTTGACTAGGGCCATTTCAAGGGGCAAGCGGATTGTTCAGTGTCTGTGCCTGGGTAATCCTGGGCTCTCAGTCAAGACTGCTAAATCACATACTGTTTGTCCTGGTCTATTTGTCTATTCACTGAGAGACCACCAACAGGCTTCCCTCCAGTGCTCTGAATCTCCAGCCATCTGGATTTTGACAATATCAGGTCCTAAAACTCTCCTTCTAAGAAAGTATCTTTCCATTCTGCTTCTGGGATATAATACATTTCATTAAAATGAAACAGGCTCCCATGGTCTCTTTGAAAAATTGACTTCTCCAGCATAACATCTCCCCACGGATCCAAAGAGCAGAATTCCTGCACATCCCCATACAGGAAAAGGAGAGCCCCCTACCCACTGGGGGGTTAACTGCTGTCCTAAATAATCCTTGAACTCCAGTAACCGCATGTGTTGCTGCTATGTGTGGTGTTACCAGGTAGGTACAAGGGCAGGAGATCTGCAAACATCCCCTTAGGCTTGCATAGCCACGCAAAAGCAAGGTACAGTTTATCTTTCCATTCTTAAAATCCTAGCAGCAGGAACACACAGGGTTCAGGAAACAACCATTTTAATACAGTGTTTACCTTCTGCTTACGAGAGTTGCAGCTGAATTTAGTTCATATTGTTTCAAAAAGCAGCTATTCTTACAGACCCTGTCATCCTTTTGCCTCCCACTCAGAAATCTTTTTTGATATCCAGTCCTAAAGAAATTCAGAAGGTAACTTTAGCATGAAAAATACATAGTTCAGCTTCTGAGTCAGATCTCAGTTATGTGTTGCATTTCCACAATTTGCTAAAGTATAGCTTGTTATGAGCTTGGTATAAAAGGCCAGTCTCCAGAAAGTATCAAAATCAGTGTGGGTCGCTTCCAACTCAGTATATTCTATGATTATGATCAGTTACCAGCATATAACTGTTCACAGGTTGAGCCTCCTATCAGCTGGACTCTGAACAACCATTACGATGGTTGGACTTAAATCATTTACTTCAAAACAAGCAAGCACGTTGCAATGTAAGGCTGTGTGCATTTTGTCTCTGCCAGTTAGGGGCAAGATGCTAACACTCCTCCGAGGAGATGAACGAGACATATGGGTGGGCTGCAATGCTGTAGGATTAAGGTGTCTGGAACAAGGGAGGGAAGAAAGGATGTTACAACAGCCTTGCTTTATCTGTCTTGCCAGGTCATTTGATCCTGGACTAACGGACATGTTTACTTAGTAGTGTAATTTTTTTAAGATTTTCAAGGGGGCAGAGAATTTGGTGAACACTCTTCTATCTCAGGTTTAAAAGAATCTAAAAATAAAGGAGAAAAAAACAGTTGGAACAAAAGAAAGCAAGTTAAACAGAAGCAGAAGGGTGGTTGAAAAAGACAAAGGTATGTGCAACTTGGAGGGAAAGTAAGTTGAGTTTTGTCCCATGTGGTATTTTAGACTTGCTTGCTAGCTAGAACATACCCACTCTACCCATGTTTCCATGTGCCTGTAGGAGAGACAGATTGATATAAATCACTGTGGAACACACCAAAAAACAACAGAAAATCACAAAAAACCTCCACTGATATGCAAAGACTTCATATGAAAACTCTCAGACCCTACAAGGTGTTTTCAGCTTTTACAAACCGTCCTTGAAAAAGTGAGGAAAGAACAAATGCAGGGCAGGCACCCACCTTGTATATTTTCTGTCTAGACAATAATTGGGAAATCTTTAAGAAAATCTTAATAGTTTGCATCTAGGGTGCTCTTTGCAGATCTGTTTAGTCCCATGTTCAAATCTCCACAGTCTAGCCTTGAGAGACAGTAGATGTTGTCAATGACTTAAAACAAGGATTGTCTCATTAATAGTTGTTCTGTCATTGTTGCCTTAGAATTTATCAGAGGGAGATCCAGACATATAAGAGGAGCAGTTTCAACTTTTTTATACATTAACTCTAATTGTTGGCAACTAATTGCATGTTTCCTCTTTCTCCTTTTCCTTCCTTTAGATGCAAAAAATCCCCAAACAACAACAAACCAAAAAACCCAAAACCAGTTACTGTTGCATCAGAAAACACATTAGGAAAAAAAAAAAAAAAGCCTTCCTAAATAAGAAGAAATGTTGACATTTAAGGTGCAGTATGCAGACTGGAAGAGGCGAACAGGCACATGCAGAAGGACTGCAGGTTCAGGAGAGAGGTTACCTGAGGGTGCAGTGATGGCAAGAACATCCCAGTTAATGAAGGTAGAACAGTAAAACTAACTGAGATAAACAAGAGACGTCAGTGCAGTTAGGGGCAATAAGATGCAATCAGAGACATGGATAGGTAGATGCAAAGCATTTGTGAGTAATTTCTGGGCAGGAAACAAAAGGAAGAGAATATGGATTTGGATTGATGGGCTTCATAGCATGAGAGCAGCTATTATCATGGGTAATGAGTATCATGGATACTCAAGTTTGTTGGCAAGTTCTCTAAAAATGCCTATGAACACTGGAAGCTTCACCATGTGCTCCTAATGTTTCAGACATCTAGTTCACAAGATGAAAATGTGCCATGCTGCTTTTGTCACAAGTAAGTGCAAGTAAATGGAGCCTGCCCACTCCTCCTTTGGCCAGGGTAGTTTATGTACATTCACTCCACCTTGAGCAGGAGGCAGGTGTATTCACCAACTGTTATGTTCATCCCCGATGCTGTCATCTACACCATTTACATGACTGGAAGAACAACCTGAATGATAAAGAGTGACCAGCCAACAGTGTACCACTCTATTTCAGAAGTTAACCGTCAACCTGTGCCGAACACTGACAATGTGTAAGTGTACAGAAAGTTCAGGATCAGTGTACAGATAACACACCTTTTCGTCCTTTTGTCCTTGCCCCCCTCCACCTCCAAGTTCTCTCTCATCCCCTCCTCTTCAAAGGGCTTATTTTCTTCTATGGCCTCTTACTGAAGAAATCAAGATTTAAGCATCAGCTTTCTCCACCCTTTTAATCTGACAAAACACAGAGGATATTCCTGTGGCAACCAACTATAAAAAACTATTTTGTACAGTCAGTTGAATTCTTCAGTCATAGCACTATTACATGGAAAATCTCTTTGAACTTCTAAATCCATGCTAAAAAGCAGCATGACGTATGATGTCTTTGACACTGAGCTCCCATATTGCCAGTTTCACAAATGTTGCTTTCCAGAAAAACGGTGGAATAATAGTCTTTGCTAAGCTTCTGCTCCATCAGTGTATCGGGCTTTCAATCAAACAGGCTTCCTTTGATAGCCTGATCTCTCAGTGGGTCAGTGTTGCTTGGAGGGAGCTGTGTGACATGGCTGCACATTGTACTGGCTCCAACACCTATGTCATGAAGAGCGGAATTTAAGTGTCCGGAAAACGGCTTAGCAAATAGAACTTGAAATCAAAGTGACAGCAGTCTCATGCCCTAAGTAAGGCACATTTTGGTACTCAGCAGGGGACCAAAGAGTAGTTCTGAGTCATTATTTTAATTCTATTGAAAGGAACCATGCAGAGGCCCCAGATCAGATAAAGCCCTGACAGGTCAGTGACTGACAGACATAAGCTGTGCAAGGGAGGACTGGAGAGGGGAGCACAATCATCCAGTGCCAGAGAACCAGATACTTGCATTTCTCTTTGTCCAGCCCAACTATTACACCTCAAGAGACTTGGGGACGCTGGGGATTTCATGCCACTGCAATCTGGAAGAGGCTTACAAACCTCCCAGGAACAGTCTGTATCAAGTCATCTGGAAGCCTGAATATCTGACACTTGTAATGTGTTGTCTGCCTTTATATTGTGGGTTGGGAGTGGGAGGAGAAAATGATAAGAGTCTAATAATCAGAATACTCTTCTTATTCAGCATTATTAGTCCCCACTGAATTAGATGGATCAGCAAAAGAGTCTTCATTTCTGTAGAGATAAAAAAGAACAGCCTGAAATCTTGAGGAAATATTGTGCCTATTAGTGTCTATGTAAAAGCTCTAGAAATAATGTTCACAGAGATAAGATGAAGAATAAGAAAATAATAAAGGCAAAATAGCAAAGGCAAATTTCCCTGTGTGCTGCTCTGCAATTAACTGTTTGAAGCAATTCCCGATCCCCTTAATCTTGAGAACTCTGCTTATCCACCCATCCCGTTATTTTTAATTTGTACTTCTATTATTAGTGCTGCATTATTAATACACCCTGATAAGATAGGAAATAACTTGGTGGCATTCTGTTTCAGGAATGCCTTGCATGGCGTAATAGTCTTTCTGATGAATAACTCCCTCCTGTCTGAGGAGATTCATGATTCCCACTGCTCACAGAGCACGAGGCCCTGGGGGAATCCTGCTTCCTCCTCTGTGCTGCTATTCCATTTCCCAAAAGCAGCCCAGTCCTCCTTGTGTTTATCACATCCACATATGCTGTTATCAACCCGGGTGCATGCCTTCTCCTTCTCTGTGGCCAGGCAATACGCATCCCCAGTGCCTCTGTCAGATCTCTTGCCAGCACATACCTTAGCACATCTCCACATAGCTGATAAAAATGCAGTGTTTAAGGTATTTTCCTGGGGGTGGGTGGGAAGGGGAGGGCAACTTTTCTAGCCACACTTCATCCTAGAATCCAGGCTCAGGTGCTGCAGCCAACCTAGTCCAGAACAGATTTCTATTGCAAATCGAGGTTTCTATTTGAATAAGCTTCCATCAATACCAAAGCGTGGAAAGCAGGGGGCAAGGCATCAAAGCAAAGATGCTCACGCTACACAGTTTGAAACACATATGTACACTATACAATTTGAAACACATATGTCATATTTTCTGTGGGAAAAGGGGACAGGGAAGAACGGATCGACAGTTTTTAAGTTTTCCCACATCTATGTTTCTGTAATGGAGCATGTGCTGCTGTAAAGGTTATTGTACAGCTTTCATCCTGGCATTTTAATACACACCACATTTTGACACCACATCTTTTTCTAACTAAGTGTCTCCCCTTCAGTATAAACACTGTAAATTGAGCAGATCTGTGGAAAAATCCAGCAGCAATTAATGTGGATGAGACCAACTGGGATCTACAGGGGAAAAAAAAAATTAAAATCCACTAGTATATAAATAAAAGTAAGCCTATAGCTAGCTAGACTCTGCATTTCTAAAGAACTCCATATATAGATTTATATATAATTCCTACCGTACTGGTGGGGAGAAGGAGATTAATCTGTTCATACACATTTATATATACATCTATATATGTTTGTAGATACAAATGTACACACTGTATGTATAGTATGTATAACACATACACCTACCCATTCACCCATTGCAAGTGTACACATCCTATTTCTATCTTATGAGTGCTACAGGAGAAACTTTGAGTGTCACAAGCCTTAAAAATGCATTGACCTAATCCCTGCTTTTGTAAGATCAAGCAGGTCAATGATTTAGAGCTTTGTTTTTACCTATAATGCATAGAAAGATTCTTTCACAAAGTATTGGTTTTCATACCTGGCATTTCATAGCTCACTATCTAATGAAACGTCTTTAACTGCTAGTCACTTTAGCAACACGTCGGTCTGTAACCTAAAGTTTAGACTAGAGACTAACTTTAGTAATAGACATTTAGGAATAATAAATAGAAGTGGCATTTGGATATCAGGAATCAAGACCCAGAAATTAATTGTTTCCAAACCCAAAACCACACTGCCTACCTTTCTAGGAAGCAGTTCTTACTGAAAGCAATTCACAAGTCATGTCACAGAGCAGTAAGAATCTAGGCATCTGAGGACAGGAGGCTCTAATTTGACGGGTGTGCACACTGGGACCAGCTTTACAGATCCATCCTGGCAGAAGTATAGCTGAACATCTCCGGTCTTTAAATCAACAGAGATCAGTACAACTTTCCTTTGTGTGATGGTTTGACCCTGGCTGGAGGCCAAATGCCCACCAAAGCCACTCTATCGCTCCCCTTTTCATCTGGACAGGGGAGAAAATACATATCGAGAGGCATAGGAGTTGAGATAAGGACAGGGAGAGATCATCCAACAATTAGCATCATGGGCAAAACAGACTTAACACAGGATAAAGGAAAGAAAACTCTCCAGCTTATTACACTGCACTGCACACAGAGTGAGACCAGTCGGGTAATGAGAAGTACTTCCAGATCTTAAAAACACCTCCCCCCACCCCTCCCTTCTTAGCAGACTTTAGTTATTATTTCACTCCCTTCTTCCCCCGACATTGTAGCATTGGGAGGGGCAAGGAATGGGGCAATGGGGTCTCAGTCAGTTTGTCATCAGTTGTTTTCCTTCTTAGCCCTGGGGGGGTGGGGGGAGGGTATGTGGAGGTGCACATTCCTTACACCCTTCCCCTGCTGCACAGTGGGGTCCCACCCAAAGCAGACACCCCTTCATGAACTTCTCCAACATGAGTTCTTTCCCACGGGGCTTCAGCTTTTCACCAGCTGCCCCAGCGTGGGTCACTTCTGTGGGGTGCCATCATAAATCACAGAATGTCCCTCAGGCCCAGACTGCTCTAGCTTGGTCCTCCATGGAGTCACAAGCCTCCCCCCAGCAAACCTGCTTCAGTGTGGATTTCTCTCTCTCACTTATCTCTGTGAATGTCTCTCTCCAAGGGCTGCAAGTGCTGGCAGGGGCTTGCTCCAACATGGGTCACAGAATCTTCTTCATGTCTCCACCTGCTCCAGTGTGGGGTCTCTCCATGGGCTCCAGGTGGGTTCTCATCCCTTTACATGGGCTGTGGGGGGACACCTGCTCCACCATGGGTTTCTCCACAGGCTGCAGGGGCATCTTTCTCTCCAGAACCTGGGGCACCTCCTCCCCCTCTTCACTGACCTTGGTGTCTGCACAGTTTCTTACATCTTCTCACTCCCTTCTCTGGTGGCAAAAAGTGGCTGCTTGCGTTTTTTTTTTCCCAGAGTCACTGTAACCATCACCAATTGGTGCAACTTTGGTCCACAATGACTCCAGCCTTGAGTCAGTTGGTGTTTGTTCTCTGGGGCCTGCAGAGAGCTTCCAGCTGCTCCTTGCAGAAGCCGCCCCAGCAGCCCCCCTTCTCTACCAGAACGCAGCCATGCAAAACTACACCGCTTTGGTTTGCATAAGACCAAATGTGCAAGAGCCAGCTTTGTCCTTTTCCTTGAAGGTCTGGCTGCTTGGAGCCTGTTTGATTGCATGCAGGCCTCCCCAAGCAGACCTGGGTGCAAATAGTGAGCCTCCAATGTTTCTTAGTCTAGAAAGAAGAGAATGCAGTTTCCTATCTAGAGGAGAGATGAAAGTATCTGGAATTTTCTACAAGCATCTTCTTACTGTATCTTCCAGTAGCTGGGTTTATATTAAAAGAGCAGAACAGGAGAAGAGACTTGTGTTCCTGTTCAGGAAGAGATTGATTTCACCTTACTTGAGCCAGCCAAAACACAGGTATCTTAGAATAAGGCAGCTGTCTAGGCTGCCTTTATAATCAATTGAGCTGCCTTTATAATCAATTGGAAGAGAAAGGAACATTTGGTAGGCAAGTCAGCCCATCCTAATATATGCAGCACGTCTCTCCATTTCTCTGTGGGAGGAATTCATAAGGCCAGCCCAGATCAGAAGGGCAGTGATCAGTTCACTTAGGCTGTGATTCATGTTGCTAGCTTCAGGAAGCGCAATAATGGTGGCACTAAAGAGTGAGGAAAAAGATAGGGAGGTAATGACTTGTAATGTGAAGAGACAGGCTTCTCATAAAAGAAGCACAAAAAATAGACATGTGTCTCCAGAGAGATATTCCTAAAAATGGATTTGATTTTTTTTTTTTATTAATAGAGGAAGAAAAAGGGGGAAAAAAAGGGGAGATGGTGAGTGAGTAGAGATATACTTAATGGTACTCTGAGTATTAAAATACAGTTCACACTAGCCTCTTCCTCAGCTGAGCTGGTTATCTATTTGAGTCAATGTTGTACCAGAGAAATGAGATAAAGCCCAGACCTTTAGGATAATGGAAAACAGAACAACCTTGCTGCTGAATCAAGAGGCTCAGCCAAATCATTAGCCCATGATGTTAGAGCATTGCTATAGTGGAGCCTCCTGTGGTGTCACCATCCTGCCTGCACCACTGAGCACTGCTCTCGGGCACATGCTGAGAGAAGTCAAATACAAAAGGAAAAGGCTAGAAGAGCTTTAGGAAGTTTTAAAGAACAAAAAATAATACTAGGGTCTACAGCTGAGTGCCTGAAGTACAGTGCCTGCAATTTGCATAAGATCTCAGAAAACTTACCATGATCCCAGGTTTAACAAACCATTGAGCATTTAAATTCCTTCTTCAGCATTGTCTGAGAAACACCCTGGTAATTTCCAGTTTTATTCATCTTGACTTCCCTGATTTATTTTAACCTCTTCTTTGTGGATTTAAAAATTAATTTAATAGAGATATAGGGGGAGAGGATAGGAAAGATTTTAAATTGTGGCCACTGTACTGTCATACTATTTCAGCAATATCAGAATATGTTTAAAGCATACTTACTAGGTAGGTAGCCAATATAAAATACTTCTGTAGCTTCACTATGTTGACAACACTGAAACATTCACATTAATTGACCTATATGATTGTGTATAAGGCTTCTAGCCAACTAGATGTCTACATATTATGGTCATTCATACTACTGAGTGACTTCAATCAAGAAAACAGTCAACTAACCTAAAAGTCATACACTGTTGGGCATAAAATCATACAGCTATGACAGTGCAGAAGATACAAGATAAAGAAAGTCACTTCAAAACATACACAACCTAGTAGCACCAGCCTGAAGTGATGTGAGCAAGTTAGTTTTCTTTAGATCCTCAGTGTTTACAAGAAAATTCATCAAAATTGACCAAGGTAAACAAAATTAGGTTTTATCACTCTTTCCCTGGGTGCAATGGACTATAAAAAAATCACAGAAAGGACTGATTCTTCTAACACAGCAACACAAAATGTTATCGTGTGTGGTTCATCCTTTTTAATATTTTATCTGTCCAGTTCAATTCTACCTGGAAACCTCATCTATCTACCTCCTGCATCCACAAGCTCATCCATCAGCACAGTTTCTGAATACACAGAGGAAGATGTTATTAAGGGGATGAACAGCATCTTTGGTATTCTTTGTGGCAAAATAATTTACTGAGAAACATCTCTTATCTGTATTTGCTATCACCAATAGCTGGTGTTCCAGTTAGGATCTAGTGTGCCTCCTCTATGGCATATGGAAAGAGATGCTTTTTTCCCAAAGGCTTGAGTTTCATTTAAGGACCATGAATTTCTTGCTAGAAAAACCTCATTTTCTGTGTTACTGTTTTTACACACACAGAGAGAGTGAAAAGGATATATCTACTAGTTTGAAAGCTGGCTTTATTTTATGGAAAATTAGCAAATGTGAAGGAATTAACAGAAGAAAAAGATACTTTAGTATCACGCTTGACCATACTGTGCCCAGATTGGTGGAGCACTCCTAATGCCATACAGCAGAACTGTTCCATTTTGTGAGGTCAGATATGAGAACAGCAATGGTTCTCTCTGCCTTCAGTTTTCCCATTTGACATGTAAGCCTACATCTCCTAAGCTTTTAACAGCTTGCAGGCAGTCCAGAATGGACCTACTGCCCTTAAACTGGCTCATTAATAGATAGGAGTAAGAACTAATCTTTTTCTCCTAAAAGGGCTAGCTAGATCATATGGAACAAGTGCAGTCCTGCTTCTCAATGCAGGAATTCTCTCTTGCATGGTGTAAACTTCAGGCAATTGGCAAGGTTTTCCCCATAACAGGTTTAGTTGATACATACTCCATGAAGTAGCAGCTTCTGTGCTTCACAAAGAGAAAGAACAGCAATTATGGCCATCTAAATTGTGGCAATATGACTGCATAGACATTTCTTTAAAACATGTCTTTCTTTAAACCTCACAGGCAACCAAAATGCAATCTGACAGACTCTTGGCATGCCTGGGTTGATACTTCCACATCCAGGATAAGCTTTACTTTAGAGAAAGACAAACTAAGCATGCATAGAAGAAAAAAGATCAAGGGAGGTAAGAAGTTATTGTTTATAGCAATTCTTCCAACTTCTATTAATTTCAAATTTTTCTTAAAGCAGTTTGAGGTCCTAAAACTCCTCCCAGAAAAGTAGACCCAGCAGATGCCTAGCCAAAGAGCACAAAAGCCTCCACCTGGTCCAAGCAGTACACTCTGTGAGGAAAATCCCAGTTCTGAGCAACTCTGTCTGGAGGGCAAAAGGCCACCTGGATTTCATTCCAAGTGGAACTAACTATTTAATTTGTACAACAATCATGTTGACAACAAAGATGAACACATATGTCTCCTTTAAATGCCTCCCGGGATCATCCCTTTTTTTCCCATTTCAGTAACCATGGTAACTTTGAACAAACCCTTAGAAATTGTTTTCTGTGATAAAGGGTTTAAAATCTCATTTGTCATCTAACCGTTAACTTTTTCTCCCTATATACCTGAGTTATAAAGGAGAGAGAACCTCTGCTTTACAAAAGAAAGAGAACCTCTTCTGATTCCCTCTGGAAAACCTTCAAGACGAATGGCAGTGAAGTGAAATACAAAGCATATTTTCCAAGTTGAGCTTGGGTTTTTTTGCTGATCTTAACACAGGTTTCCATACACACATGCTTAATGTATATCCTCACACATACCAATCAGCTAGTCAAAATGCAAACTCTGATAGTAGTCTGTTGGACTTCAGCAAGATGTGCATTGAGTTTTTTCCCTTCAGATCACCTTCACAAAGCACATTAAGTCTGAGAGTGTCTCTCTACTTTCCACTGCACTGATACAAAATGTTGACATAGCTATTGAAAACAACTTTTGACAAAGACTATTCAAAGCATGATTCATAGAGGCTATAGTCAATATAATAGTTACTCATTACTAACACACACATTGCATCATTATGGCTTTGATTAAAGCATATCAAGGTCAGTATGATAATTGTTGCCTCACTTAGCGATAAGTCCAGTAAACTCTTTTAAGGCAGTGGATAACTGAAATCCTAAGCATTTGTGAACCTAAAGCACTGGCATACAGTTCTGTCTCCTCCCAAATCCCAGTCCTGAATCTACTCAGAAATCTGAACTGCTTGGACAGTAGGGATTTCTTCAGTTACTTTTGGCAGGGGTACATATAAATAAGAAACAGTACAAGTGCACAGGCAGGGACAGAAAGAGCAACAGGTAGAAGGAAAACTTAAACACTGGTACTGTACGACAAAGACATACATTTAAACCCAGGAAGGAAAGAGAAATTGAAGTCCTAGCTGAAACAGTGGGATAAGAAGGAATAAGCCTTTGGCTGCTCCTCTGTTGGCATTCATGATTTTGTATTTCCTTGTAAAGGAAATTAATTACACCAACAATACCTGATCCATTTCCTTCATAATCTCTTTCCTACCTGGAAAAATTCTGCAAAGCACTGCATCGGGACAAGCCACTTGGATCAAAAGGATAGTAGCTTGTTACATGATCAATGTGCAAACTGGGACAGTATGGCATAAGATCATCTTTTGTTTTTTAGCAACAATACTATCACTATTTTTTTTTTAGTCTAAAGACATAAGACTGCCCATTAAGTCATCAGTGGTATTCTGCCTCTCCAAAGAGGCAAGGAGTATCACTTTTCTCACACAAATGCATTCTCCTTCACTACACATGATACTCACCACCTAGCTTTTATGGTGGGAACTGTGAGCAGTGCTTGGGGAAGCAGGTATCAGCTCCCTATAACAATCACAAAAAGTCAAAGGAATGACACAGCTGAGTGGTTCTGAAAATCCTCTGCTGTTTTGGTGGAGGCATTTTCAGGTCAAACAAAATCTTTTTGATGCTTTCAGCTACAGTGTTATGCGAGTCAAGGTGAGGAAAAGGTAAACTGCAGACTAATGTAAAGTCAATAGTAGATTTTAGGCTTATTTCAATCAAATATTGTGCTTTAATATGAGATTAAATTCTTACAGCCAGACACTGGAAAAATATTTTTAACTGAACCTTCCTTAGTATGTGACACAGATCTTTAGGAGAAAAGTGTATGACTCAGTGTTGTGGTTTAGCCCCAGCTGGCAACTAAGCAACACATAGCCCAGGAAGATGGGAAGGAGAATTTAAAGAAAAAGGTAAAACTCCTGGGTTGGGATAAGGACAGTTTCAAAAGACAGCAAAGCAAGAAGAAAATAACAAGAGTACCAATAGAGAATATGCAGAGCAAGTGATACACAATGCACTTGGCTTATCTCCCAGAACCGGATGCCCAGTCCAACCCCAAGCAGCAATCCCTCCTCCCTGGCCAGCTACCCCAGTGATATGCTAAGCGTGGTATGGAACATTCCTTGAGCTAGTTTAGGTCAGCTGTCCTGGCTGCATCCCCTCCAAGCTTCTTGTGAAAATTAACTCTATCCCAGACGAAAATGGGGACAGTCAGGAGTGTCTGCCACACTGCCAATCTCACACCAGTGCTTTGCATCATTCCTGGTATCTGGCCATGGCTCAGCTCCAATTCACGGCCCCTCCCAGCAGGCCCTATGCTCAGCCCCTGCCTGGAGACCACCTCCTGCATCTCTTACTCACTAAACTCAAAAACCCCTCTCTGTGCTGCTTCCTGTCATGCCCTACACACTTGGAAAGGGCTCCTCAGAAGCATCTGCAGTGTAACCTATTACTCCCCCCTTGAAAGTTTTTAATAATCTCTTCTACAACACCAACCAAAGCTTGATAAGGGGTATCTAATATTAGACTGCTGATGGGTTGAGGACACCACTATCAAGATAACCGATAATACCTCATTGTTTCTTCTTGCTTCCCATTTCTCCCTCTGTCTGGTCTTCCTCCCTGTACTGATATCATAAGTGTTCTGGGACAGAAATGGGATCTTTTGATCTGAATTCATGTATTATTTAGCAAAATGGGAGTGGGCTCTGTAGGGAGGAGTCACGGTGCTACAGAAAAATAAGAAGTAAACCAAGCATCACAAATTAAAGTCCATTTTGCTAATAGGATGAAAAGACTTCCTGAAGAAGGTTCAGTGATGACTTCTTTCTCCCTGGTAGAAACCTTTTGCACAGGAATCATTTTAAGGTGCAAACATTCCTATTATATTTTCAAATTCACACACACACACACAGAGAGAGGAAAGTATTCTCTGTCCAAACATAACAAATATCTCTCAGTGACAGTTTTATAAAACTACACACAGAAAAATAATAAATGAAAGAAAGCACAGAGACCATATCCATTCATCCTAAACCCTCTGAAGTTGAAAACAACTTATTTATTAAGGCTGGCAAAAAAATTTTTGTACAAGCTGGTTGTCATGGGTAATGTGGGATCCAGCAAAACAACATCTTTCAGAGAAAGAACATTTTGGGTTTTCATCAAAAGTCTTGGTATAGTTTTTGTTGACGGAAAATGGAGGAAGGGGAAAAGGAGAAGGAAAGCAGACTGGGGAGCAAATCTAAGCAAACCAGCAAACCTAACTAGTGTAAGAGCATTCTAGTAAATTCTGAGTGCAGTTATGGAATAATTCATTATTTCTGCATGGAAAGCATTTTTGCTCTGTTTCTTGGCTCATTGTCAGAAAGGACAAAAAAGATTTGAGGAGCATCTTACAGAAAAATATGGGACTTGGGGAAACTGCACATACAATCATCCAGAACAGTGAAACTCAGTGCGTAAATCTGGCAAAAGCAATCCACCACTCTCAGAACATGATGATTCACAGACAATGGAGAAAGAAAGAAAAGTGATGCTCAAGCTGAGGCAATTTAAGGAGCAGGACTGTCACTCAGCCCAAAAGAAAACTCTCTGGTCCCACAAAACTGTGGGGATACCACACGACCACCCAGGGTCAGGTCCCTCTGCCAGGAAATGCAAACCCAAAGCACATGTGTATGTCATGACCCATATAAGCACCACTGTTAATATCTTTGCAATGTGGTCACAAACCTTGGCTTTTACTTCAGGAAGAGCTTTTTTGGAAATGAATGCAACAAAGAATCTCGACCTATACTGCTTTATTTCACATTGATGTTTGTGCATTTCTGCTAGGGCCAATGGTGCATCCAACACTGAAGTAAAATGGTGATTATGTAGCCACAACACTTCATTATTATCATCTTCCTCCTTCTGTGAAACTGAACTTTAGCATTCAGATAATAATTCTTCCAAATTCCAGGCTGGTGGAGTTTGATTTGCAAGGCATTTTGTAAGAAAAGGTGTGAAGCATGCAACCTGTTTACACTCTAATTCTCTTCTCTTTCTCAGTTTAGAATCTTCAGTTGTATTCATATCCATACTAAATGAGCTGCTAATTAACCTTCAAATACATTGCTGATAGGTAAATCATAAAAATTATATGCCTGTGTGTGACAGCTGTGAAACTACAGTTTTGAATAAATCATTGTCATCAATTTTGCAATGAGAAGTAGAATCTTTGAAATTTCTAGAAGTGAAAATATGAAACAGCAACTGTTTGGGGGAAAGTTAATTCTAGAAAATTGTGAAATTAAGTTTAACCTCAAAGTCTAAGCTTTAAAGTACTGAACTTCCTATCTTGCAGTGTCTTGGATACCAACCCACCCTGACAGACTGACAGCTGTCAAGCTGACCCCAAGCCAGTAACACCCAGTGTCCACGCCGGAGCTCCCACACCTGAAGCAAAGAGCCTGCATTCCAGGATGGGCATCCTGGGGCCGTCTGTGCACTGTTGTCCCCAGGGGTCTCAGAAATCCAGAGACCTTGGCAACAGCCAGCCTTCCAGTTCTGGTGAACCAGACTTCCCAGTAACAAACTCTCATGTTTTGCCCAGCCCTCTCAAACCTGGAGTGAAACAGAGGTTTAGCACACTGGCATTGCTGGTAAAATGCTATTTAAACACAAACCAGAATAAAAACCATGGCTGAAAGTAACTTCTAGCTTCCCTGAATCCACTTCCTCCACATGAGTCCATGTTTTATACATTTCTGCCCTTTTAGAAAACACTTTATGAAAGGGCTGAGAAAAAGTAACATAGCTTTTAGCGGGCTCCTATCAAAACATGTGCCAACCAAGCTGAATAGAACATACATAAATAACAATAAAAATTAAAAGCAAACAAGCTGGAAATTCCATTACCTCCTCTGAAATGTTCCAAGTCGGATAGATAAATTACACTGTTATCCTGCAGTTGTTTACTTACTATGCCTCACACCTATTTCTGACACACTAAAATGAAAATTGTGCTATAGACATAAACTGATGGGAAACTTTGTGAAAGTATATGAGCTTTAGGTCATAATTATAGGGTAATTCCTAGAAGAAACTAAAGAGGTGAAAAATCAAACTGAATTCGAGAAACTACAGGCTAGACATACATATTTTTGCCAATGCAAAGGGGGGAGGAAAAAAAAAGTAATCTCTATTTTGACTATTTGAACTAACCTAATTGGTTTTCCTGCTTTGGAGAAGCATGGGTTAATACATTTTTTAAAAACCCCTTAACTGTTTCTGTACTCTGATAGCTATGGATTGGTAAATCTAAACAGAAAAGAAATATCCTTCTTCACTGTATGAACTGCAAAATTTCAACCCTTACACAGCAGGAAAGCCTGGAGCCTGTTCTTGTACACGGTGCTGATGAAGCAGCAAATCATAGGTCTATTTGAGCATACAGCAAAGCTCTTTCCCAGGCCTTGTCCACTGGAAACAAATGATGAGAGGAGCAAGAGAGGTTCAGATTCAGTTTGCAGTGTTTTGACAGAGCTCTGTTTGTGTCTCTGCATGTGTGGAAGCTTTTCTTGGGAAGGATGAAAACTGAGAGCTGGGAAAAGTGCCCTCACATTTCAACAAGGGAAATTAATCCCTTGTTTTCATGAACACGCCATTATTCCTCAATGGAATTTTTATCTTTACTCAGAAATAACTTGTCCCCAGCACAGAAAAGAAAGCATCCTGAGAGGACGGCATCCATAGCAGCTTCTTACAATGAACAGGTTCAAGCTTATTCCTACTACTAAAGTCAGTCATCATTACTAACTTTTATAAAATCATGACAGCTTTGTACATTTCTTCCCACCTAGCAGGCCAGAGGAGAGAAGGGAGCCCTATGTGCAGGGAATCCTTTTTCTAACAAGCATTAAATCATCCATAAAAGCAATACCGTTGCTCTTTGGAAAAAAAACCAACACAAAGCACAATGTGAATTTCACAATATAAGAAACTAAGTATCAAAAAATCAGCAGTGGAAGGTCTGAAGCCCACCCTATGCTTAGTACTCCCAGATTATACAGTACAATTTCTCTTCTAAACACAAAGATTTTTACCAAGTTCATTGTCACTGCTTAGCATTCAATGAATATGGAAAAGCCCCCCACACAGATGCTTGCATAAGAAGCTACCTTGATTAAAGCAAACTGCTGTCCTCAGCAACTGCACGCACGTATTCCCAGATGTAATATGCCAGGCTCTCCGTTTGTGACAGAGGAAAAAGGAAGAGCCACTCAGACAAACAACAAAGCAACAGCAAACTCTATAGCCACCTTCTCCATCACCTCAACAATTTTCTATTCCTAAATATGCGCCTATACAGCGTTTTAGGATGGTATGATCATGGAGAATGGGAGGAAAATGGAGAACGGGAGGAAATAACAGGACAGAAGGAAAACCAAGCAATTCATTGCTATCAGCATAGGTTTTGTCAGGAACATGGCCCAGCTTTGTCCTCACTCTACTGGAAGAAAGCCAGAAAACATGAGCTAGAAGCAAATTACAGTGTGTTAGCCAAGACATCAGTGGGGACAGCAATGGGATCAGGAAACCAGCATACACCACAGCAAGCAACTGCCACGGAGTTTAGACACAGCCAAACAGCTCTGGAAGCCCTAGCAGAACGAGCCTGATCACCGCCTCGTAGCACTGTGGTCCCAATGCAGGTGCGTTTAGTGTAGCTTGTCCTAGAAACCTATCACTGCTACACAGTTTGGTCTGGACATATTCAAGTCAACTTTCAACTTTATTAGCAGTTCACTAGCCTGAAGTAACTTATGCTGTCAGGCCTTTGTACACGTGTTCAGTGACCAATTGCAGTACAGTCAACCAAGAAAGGACATTATTGTCTTCCAATTTCCATGTTTTGCGCAAGGATAAAATCTTCTCCCAAAGAACACAAGCATTGTAGTGATACTCTCAAGACTTACCTTGCCCAAACCAGGGGTGTCTTTCACTTTGCTGACTGCCCTCAACAAACATGGGGGTGCAGGGGGCGGCGAAGTCTGAAGGATACTGCTGAAGCTGGTAGAGAAGAGAGGAGATTCAGGAACAGATGCTGCAGAAGGCCTGTGCTTCTTCTTTTTGGAAGACAGGTTCAATTTCTGAGCGGCTCTGCGAGAAAAAATGACAAGAATAAGCTAAAATAACACCAAATTCATCAACACGAGCAGCCGAGGATAGAGAGAGGTATTTATCAGGTTATGTAGGATCTCAGTTTTGACCTCATTCATCCCAACAGTTTTCTAATCCTGGATTTTTTCTTATTATTACTAGTTTAAGACCAATGACTTCACAAGTTACTCCAGATTTACACAGTCTGCATTAAGTAGGCACACGATCAGGCCTCTGTCTCATCTGTTGAAACCATTCAGCCTGGAAGAAAGCTCCAAAACCTGCAATTAAATCAATGAGCTATATGGCAATTTCTGCTCTAAAATTAAGTTCACTCACCAAATCATTCACACAGAATTGTTTGTCATTCATAAATCTCTGATTAGAAAACAAATACTTGTACAATGATTTGATGTCAGCAGTCACTGTTAATTAGTATTAAATGCTGAGGTGAATTTGCTGAGGTGTAAGAAGCCTGACACTAGCTATTCTAAATTTTTATCGTAACATAAGCCAGTCTAAAAACTGAACAAACAGTGACCAATTAAAATATTGTTGTTTGCTATGACACAGAGACAATCATACCAACTACAGCTGCATTAACCACCAAGAACGGAAAACAATGAAGACTGTTTTTAATACTACATCATTCTTAGATAAGAGTGCTGAAGTTTGTATAGACTTTGATTAATAAGCTAAGCTTTTCTGGAACAAAAACATTCATGTACTTTTGTTTTGAAAAATGTTTTATTTTGTGAGACAATTCAACATTCAGCCTTTGTTGCAGCTCTTTTGTTTCAACACTTGCATGTTCTGCACTACCCTGAGACAATGTTAATATTAATCACACTGTCCCACAGTTTCCCTTTTGTAAATTGAGCACTTTAAACGGAGCAGATCAGCTGGAGCACCATCTCACAGGAGAGATGGATATAATAGTTCACGGGGCTACTTTCATGTTGTGTGCTTTGGCAGACAAATTGTGACTTAAAATAGGTATAAAAGCAGTCTGTGCTGAGAGTAGCTCTCCTTACCTTGGTGAAGTGTGACAGTCAAGACCAATAATTCTAAATCCTCCTAAGTTTGAAGAAGCTTAAGCTCCGTTACACTGGTATCAGTGTATATTACCCAACACTGAACTTATGAATAAAATGACATTATTTTATCCCAAGGAGTCAGGAGAAAAAAGACTGGAAATATATATATATATGTAGATATGTATATACATACACACAGGTACATGCTCATTTCAGTATGCAAGTACCCCGTGTTTGTATTAGATATCTGACACAGAACCAAATTACTGCTGGCCACAAAGTTGCCATATAGCAGCTGGTTGTGTGTGCATTGCCAGTATGTATTCTTTCAGCCTATGGCAAGTACAAAGCCGTTCCAGACAGATTAGTTTTTAATAAAAGAAAAAGACCAGGTTTTTTTTCATCTGTGCGATCTGTGCTAAGGAACCTCCTTTGGCAGGGAGGTTGGACTTGATGATCTCTTAAGTCCCTTCCAACCCCTACGATTCTGTGATTCTGTGATTTGAATTGACCCGACAGAAACATGACTCACAAGTTTCTGTACCACCTCCTCGCTCTTGTCCTTGCCCTTCCTCTTTGGCCAACTGACTGCAGCTCATAATCTGGCCCTCTGCTTTCTTTTTCATAGAAAATGTCATAAAAATGCAGTGGTCAAGACCAAAGCAAAACCCAGCATTTTTGCCTTTTCCTAGCAACGTTTTAATGGTTTGAGAGGATTCGATGATTTCAGCTTCCACACTTTTTATGACTAATATTTTTATAAAGTTGTCCATCGTGAATCAAGATTTTCTGTACATCTTAGCTTCACTATAAAATTATTTTGAGCAAAAGCTTGTATTATCTTCAACAATTGACAATACAAATGTTGGTGAGGCATACTGAAAAATTTATTCCTGTGGTAAAGCTCAGTAAACCCATCTTAAATATAGGCAGTTGTTTCACCCACTCTGGTCATATATCTCGTCTCATTGACTGACCTCGGGTGAAAATATATTTCCTAAAAAAACATTTTCTAGCTTGACTGACAGAGTCATTATCCCTCTTGCCATGAAATGCTTCTCCAACATTTGCTGTTCCTTTTACAAAGCTGACAGTGTAATACAAACCACTTCTTGACCCAACCAAGCCCACAGCTGGCATTTTCTTAAAGAAAAAATGTTGTTGGAGGTACCTGGCCTTTTCAAAATGTTGGAACTATATTCTACTTTGACAGTTACAACCTTTGGGATTGCACTCAAATGGAAGAACCTGCGTTTTTCTTTATATTTTTGGCCTGCAACTTGCAAAATGTATGAAAAAAGCAATGAACTATATCTTTCAACTTCATGGGGTTTTCTGTTTTTCCCGAAGGAGAGAAAATCAATGCATGGCAGGCTAGAAAATCATTTACAAGCCCTATCAGACTTGACTGAATTTTGAAGGGGATCAAAAAGGCAATAAGCCTCAGGTAATTCCCAGAGCATTTAACTGGGAAGAGAAAGATATTTTAACCAGATGTAGGCTGCAGCATGACACAAACACATACTGTGTGGCTTTCTTGTGAGCACTTTTGTGTGAGTGAAATTGTTCAGCTTGGGTGGCTAGCATTGCTCTGAACACAGTTGGTCATGCCAGCTGAAGCTGATTTGGCTCTGCAGTCTAGCATAGGGGGTTAGAAATTCTCACATTTTGTTTTTCAAGGCAAGTCAGCAGCCTGGCTCTCCCATGCAGGCTCTGTAGACTGCCAGACTTCTCAGGCAAAGCACCAGGCTGGACCTTGGGAGACCTAATGCTGTTGCTGCTCATGGCCTGCCCAGCCCAGCCAGCAGCTGTTTAGAGTCTGCTCTTTGTACAGGAGCCAGCTAATTTGTTTTCATTTAATATCTAGTATAATAGGACACCAATTTCCACTTGAGACTACACATACGAGTGCAGTAATGGTAATGGCGAAGATGGCAGCATGGCTTTATGTATTGACAATAAGCTGATCATGCTCACAGTTACATTGCATCCCACTTGAGCCAAGTGATATCAGCTATGAACTATGCAGGGGTGCACCATGGGCTCCAGTACTGTACACAGTACAGCTGTGGAAGGGATTGTGTCCACAGAGGCACACAAAAAGCTGGATCCAAGTGAAATTTTTGAAGTGTGTACTCTAAATCTTATTAGAGCATTACATGGACACACTCATACACAAGAGAAGTCTCTTTAATGTCATTTTTACTGAACTGTCTCCCAAAGAAGTGCAGATTTAATCCAGTTTAGCTAATGCATTTTGGATTCACACCTTCAGTTAATACAGATTGTTTTTCCTGAGAGTCCCTATGTAAACAAGCAGCTGGAGAGTTTTTGAAAGCTTACAAGACTTGTGGCTAAGGAAATAATTGCAAGATCAAGATCTTAAATTGCAGGAGGGGTGTTAGAAAGCTGATTAAAGTTAAATCCAAATAAAACTGGTGGATTCCTGGTTGGAAAGGGAAACTGCTTTGAACATCCACCCGATCAGTAGGAAAGATTGAGGTCATTTCTTGAAAGCACATGCTCTGCTTTTCGTATTTCAAAATACAAATTTAATAAGGTATACTTTTGGGCAGTCAGAATGCTTTTAACCTCCTGTCTATACAGAAATGGTGATGATTTATTTTTTTCCTTTAAAACTCCATGAGCAGGCTGGGATTTTTGAAACACTTTCATTGTGAAGCTAACTTGCCTACACTGGAAGCCAATTCATGACTGAAATTCTCTCTGAAAGCTAAAGATCCTCTGTGGGACTCATTGAAGAAATGGAAGTAAACCAGCTTAGAGGTAATTCTGAGCAGCGAGGGGGAAAAGCATGCTCTTTAGAAATTTGTCTAGAAAGATGAGTGAACAGAAATGGATTAAATAATCCATCTTTAACACAGAACAAAGGCACTGCTACGGGTGATGCAAAGTTCCCTGCTAAGAAAGTTATTCATACCACTTACAGGCAATACGAGAATTAAGTTGATGAAGCTCTCTAGACAAAATAAAAGGTATTATGGAAAGCTCTGTAAATACCTTGCTTAGAGAACACACTGGGTAATGGTTACTGTACAACATACATAAGCAAACACTGTAGAAGGGAAAGTTTGAAAACTCATCATTTGTAAATCAACTTTGGCTGCTCACAAAAAGCAACTTCAAAAACTGAGGACAAATCCATACATGCACTTGTTACTAAGCAATAGTCAGGGAAGAGGAAAAAACTAAACAAAACAGTGCAATATAGCACTTACAGAAAAGAACAGGAAGTAAAGCCTCCCTAGTACGTCGTGCTCACGTGCATTACATGATGCTTGCACACCTCCAGCTTGAACAGAATGGGCTGGGACCTCATTGGTATAAATTCCTATAAAAATCATGAACTTCAGTGAGCCTGGCTATATACTCATAGCATATTTGCTTCCTCTCATGTAAGTAAGAAAATAGACACTGCTAATAAAATTCAAGGGACACCTACTTAGCTTGATAAAAGATATTTTGCTTTTTACCAACTTACTATCCAAGACAAAATTAAAACTTTAGGACTGACTGTCAAAGTAGAGGTCAGCAAGGCCAGCAGGTTCATTAGATTCAGGAGATTTGACATTTAAGTGAATAATTAAAACATTATTCATATTCGTGTCAGCAAAGATCACCATTGATAAGTAACACAGAGTCACGCACTCCAGTACCTCACACACCCCTTCACCACTGACATCTGAAGAAATCTCCTTAGTTGCATATCTCTGCCTAATTATTCATTACTGGAGCTTCTTACTAGACTATGACGAGCCAGTATTTATCATCCTTGGAAACAGAATTCCGGATCATAGGAGCCAGCGAGCTGGCATTATCAGTTACTGTATCAAAATAAAAACTGAAAGTATGCTCATCTCTATATCATATTTTCCACAGAGAAAATGGCTCTCAAACTATGGAAGCTAAATAGTCGTGTATTAGCTACCTTTGTGTAAATATATTCAATTTTTATTAAAACTAAAAATCTATTTTTATTCTTTATTTGCAGGCATAAATTTCATTTCACAGGCTTGCAGGTTTCGGTGGGGGTAGAGTTAATTTTCTTCATAGAAGCTTGTAGGGGGCTGTGTTGTAGGTTTGCGCTGGTAACAGTGCTGAAACCACAGAGATGTTTTCGTTGCTGCTGAGCAGCGCTTACCCAGAGCCAAGGGCTTTGCTGCTTCTCACACTGCCCCACCAGCAAGTGGGGCTGGGGATGCACAAGGAGTTGGGAGGGGACACAGACAGGACAGCTGACACCAACTGACCAAATGACATATCATGTGACGTTATGCTCAGGTGGATCTGAGCACTACTACCAAAAGAGGACGCCCCATACCTGCCACTGCCCTGTCTGTATGCTTCTTTTCCCTCCCTTGCTTCTTTCCTCACATTTATTTTGGCTTGGCTGCTACAGCTTTAACCTCCTGAACTGGCTCATGCCAAAGGGTGCTCTAAATCACACTTATTCGACAAGGCTAATGCACCTGAATTACTATGGAAAGCAGTTCCCCGACCTTAAAATCTGAAGCACGTGGTACTAAATGTGGTTTCATGCAAAATCTCATCTTTCTATTTGGAGGGCAATGATCCGGCCAGGAGCCATGGCTTCACAGAATCACAGGGCAGGGACTAGAAGGGACCTCGAGAGATCATCGGGTCCAACCCCCCTGCCTTTATACCATGCCTCTTTGCCTTAGAAGATGCAAAGGAAGAACAGAGATGCTGTGCTACAAGGGACCAGTTTGACTTTCTACCATCTGCTGCAAACTGGGGATGCCACCTGAGAAGCATGCTGAGCGAAAACAATCTCCAAGGGCTTTTTCTTCACCCTCTACACAGAACAGTTTTTCTCCTTCAGACCAAAAGCAAAAGACAGAACAAATCTTGCAGCTGGTTTGCCATATCCCTCCCCAGCCCACATTCCTTGCCTTCCAACAGGACTTACAAGCTATGAATGAGAACCAGGGCAACTTTACTCCACTTTAATTCTCTGTGTGGCCAAACCCAGGGCTGTGCTGTTGCAACCTAGTAAGACATGTAAAGAATGAAATAAGAACCCTCAGAGGAATATTTCCTTGGTTTGTAGTTCCAGTAAGAGTCTTAGTATTTGTGTTTAATTATTTTACAATGCCTTTAAAATCTGGATATAATTTGAGCTTTCTGCTTATGCTGTAGAAGGTATAATAAACATCTCTCTAATGCCCAGTAAACACTTGCCCCTTATTGTTCTCTTTATTTTTATGCATGCATTCAATTTCATAGCAACAATAAAGCTGTCCCAGGCTGCAATCTTTCACTTCTTGGGTGGTTAAATCAGATGTTTTGGCCACAGTGCCTGAGTGACTGTGGTCTCCCCTGGAACTGTATTGCAACTGTCCAGAAAGTCTTTGGATTTAGCTTATTTAATTCTAACAGAGTGAAAATAGGGCTTCAAACTTTTTTCCTGAACTGGTCATATAAAACCTGAGGCTTGTCACACACAGGCAATCTTAGTGAAATTAACAGCTCAGATCTACTCTTATATGAAGTTCAAATTTGTGTAAATCACTGGCAACAGAGCTGGTCCTGAGTTGCACCAAACTGGAAGAATTTAATATGCTTGAAGAGCAGCAGTGTAATGAGAAGCTGAAAGTCCTGCAGAAGTACCTATCACAGGATGGAGGACTCATATTCTACACAGCATTTCTTTAGGTGAAACTCACAGTTTTAGAGGACATGACAAGATACAAAACAAACCATTACTATTCAATCCACAAGATTCTCTCCATCCAGTGTCACTGTACTCTGGTAATGATCTTTTAACCTAACCTAAAAGTCCCTGTAAATCCCCAATTAAATGGCAGTTGTCCTTCTGTCTTTGGCAACTCTCATACATAGACGTCACGTTGGCCAAAAAAAGTAACAAATCAGATGAACAACCACATTTGGAATTTCTGTAAGAAATCACAGCCTTGCCCTTCAGTAGTACCCATCAGGAAAACTACATCTTGACTCAATAGCTCGATATATTTAGCTATAGGAAAAATAATTTCTGTTTTCTTTCCTTTCTCTCCTTTTCTTTTTCTCCTCATTCTCTTCTCCTCTTAAATTTCTCCTTTCTAAATTTCAGGCATAAACAATCCTGGTCACCACACACACTATAAAAATTACCAGATTCACCTTTCCTGTGGTGTTGATTGCAGACATACACAATCAACCTGCATTTCTAGAGAAAAGAGTGATTTTGGTGACCAGCAGAAGGATCCAACACTAAGAAAATGTTCCACACTCAAACACAGAAGACAAATCACTAGTTAATGTTGTAAGGAGTGGATAGAGCTTGTTCTTATTATTACTTTAGCTTATTTTCCTCTCTGAAAAATGCTTTTATAAAAAATGGTAGCCAGACAGATGACAGCACTCACAGCATTATCCTGTTGTTGGAAACCACTGAGGATGAGTTGGATGTGTGTCACTGCATGCTTAATGCATGAAGCTAGCTGAACTATTATACTTGGTTAAAATAAAATCAGATGTTTAGCACTAGTTTAATACAGGAAGAAAACCAGCTAAATGAATTCAAATGTAAGCACTTACCAATTACTGCCATGGTTACTTGGAAAGTCCCATGGGAAAACTGCATAGGCAGAAGACTGACAACCACAGACCAGAGTAGCCTTAATTTCAATCACACAGAGCTGTGGGCAAAAAGCACCAGTATCTTTCAAGGAAAGGTCAGAAATGCGCTCCATCCAGCTCGAGCTTTGGGTGACAAGAAGCATTCCCTGTATTTACTAGAGCTTTGGATTGTAAGATGCCAGCACTACCACTAAGTAATAAGAATGGAGCCATGCACTGGTTTGTCTTTGCATTGTTATTGTGTAAAAGACAAGCACCCAAAGATCTGTCACTCTTCAATCATTAGCAGGAAATTATTAGGGGCGTGGATGTATAGTTACGCTGTCTTCTCCTAAAAGTACCACCAGGGATGGCTGGCAAACAGATTTTCCCAACGTCTGAGACAACCTACCAAACTTCAAACCATGGGACAGGACTCCTGGCTAGCCAGCCCCTAGCTGACTCTCTGCATGAGTAAGAAGAAATGACAGTTATGACAACTCAAAAATGTGACTAAGAGCAGCTTTGAGATGAGATGCCCACAAACACCTGCCCATTTAACAACAGTCCTTAAAATCATATAAAGCCATTCCTTTAACTGTAAGTTTTATGGAGCTTATAAGATTACAGTCATTCTATTACCTTGGATGCAACAGCCTGACCACACACTGTGTGGAATGCTATTTTGCTTCATCTCTGTCCCATTCAGCAAAAACCTCTCATAACACCAGGGGGAAAAGCAGCCAGCACACAGATTCACAGTCCATTTTGTCATTGTTTAACTTTCCGGTTGGCAGGACAATGAAACAGATACATAAAAAGGCCAAAAGGCAGGTAAGCTTTACAGTGCTTTTTTGCCTCACCAATATTTTGGAGGCCAGCACATTTCAAATAACATCAGCAGACAAATGGTAAAATATTTTGACAACACAGATGCACTGATATTAAATGCACTTAATCCCAGCTCTGACAAGTAATCTCCTGCCATGGTCAAAAATATTTCCTGTAAGTCTTGCCTTGCACTTATTTAAGTTACCACCATGAGATAGTGACAATTCTTTGAGACACGTTGTTTTTAGCTACTGGAGACTATCACTGTTACTACATATAATACGTTAAGGCCCCAGGCTGAGGTCCTCCTCCTAACAGACTGCACACATGCTAAAATCAGTCCAACCCAAACATCTTAGAAGCAAAGCAAACAACACAGAAGAACAATTTTCTGATCCCACCTTCACAGAGATAGGCTGAAACACGAACAGTGGCAAAGAGTAATTTAATCTAGAGCTCCTCAGCAGATTCACACAAATAATTATGGTGGCTTTGGAGGTGCCTAAAAGCATCCCCCAGTACCTACAATGAGGGTACCAAGATGACAGAGTCAGGCTTTTCAAACCAGGGCATGGAAGGGAAACGAGATAAGGGGTGTATGTTGAAACAAGAGAGGTTTGGAGAAGGTATACAGAAAAAAGAAGTGAGGTTGTGCAGTCTCTGTCCTCGGGGAGGTTTAAGACACAAATGGATGAAGTCCTGGGCAACCTGTCTGACCTCAGAGCTGAGCCTGCTTTGAGCAGGGATTGGACTAGAAATATCCTGAGGCCCCCTTCTAGCCTCTGTGATTCAATGATGTTATGAAAGAAATGTTACTGCAATTCTGAGGGCAATGAAAGTATTATGCTGTATTTTTTCTACCAAAATATCTTCTGTCTGAAAATGTTCAATATGGCTTAGCATGAATCTCAGCAATTTATTTGCTGCAGAATGAAAGTTTTCATTTTTAGAACGTTACTTGAAATATATTGAAGCAAATGTGGAACTACAATTTCAAGTTTTAAAAGTTAATGTCTACTATTTTCTGAAGGGCGTAACCAAAACACATTAAACAATTTCCTTATTCTTGTTTACTCTCTGGGAGGACAAAGTAAATCAGCAGAAGCTGATGAAGTAATTTAATTTGAATGGAATCCACATTTCTTGCTGGGAAAAAAAAAATTGATAAAAATTTTCCCCCCAGTCACCTTCAATGTTTTATTATAACACCTTCCATCTGTCTTATTACTGAAGATTAAGGAAGCAACTCTACACAACACTAAACATCCTCCTATCCCACCACTGGCAGGGTAAGTCCCGTGTGCCCAGCCTCTTGCAGGAATGCTCAGCATTCTGCTAGCTCGCACCCCACCTCCTTTGGGAGCTGACCTTAATATTTAACCTACTTTAATCGTGTTGCAGAATGAATTATTATGAAAAATTGTGAAACTGGAAAACACTGTTGCTGTTGGCAATTACTGTTACTTTTTAATAAACCTTTTGTTCTTGTTTTTCTATTCCCAGTAAAGTGAAATACAAAACAACATGAAATTAAATACACCACACAAACATTGCCAGAAAGAAGTGAACTGTACAGATGTGTGGCATAGGCACCAAAAAGCAAAACTGATGAGATGCAAAGCCTTTAATCTGCAGCTTTTTGCTTATTACCTGTACAAACTTCAGTGAAAGCCAATTAATTTTCAGTTCTGAGGGCACTTCTCAGGCGGTTGGGCATACTGCTAAACTGAACACGTCTTTGGCATGTATTTTTGTCTCTTAGCAAAACTATATTTTTGAAAATACCTCTAAAAATTAAAACTAAGTTATTTACAATGGTTCCAAATTCTATGCCGAAAGCATTTCTCTAAATGTCACATGTACAGAAGACAGAGAAATGTATTTGCTCTGATTTCACTTGGAACTTAGACTCTATTGTGATTTCTTGATAATATCCATATTTACACCTTTGTTCCACTTGAATAAAGCACCAGTAACTCATGTTCAATATTGATAAGATACAGATGAGACTGATAGGTGCAGTAGGCAGGGAAAACAGAGGAATCTCGGAGTCCCATGGGTCCACAGCAGTTATGACAAATAGAAGCAGCAATATTTGCCAGAAAAATCTTTTCCCCTCTTAAAATGCATAGAAAACTAATCCTCCTCTTTCTTTTTTTTGATACAGACCTGGCGGTTGTAATATATTTTTATCATCTTCAGGCCAGAATACTGCTGTTTGCTCTAATGACAGCTAGGCATGAATGCTTCACTTGGTGCAGCAAGAGTGAAAGCTCATTTCCCAAGCAAGGAGATTCAGCAACCTGACTCTGAGCTCCTCTCTTGCCATCTTATTTTCTTTCTCCATCATTCTCTAGTCAAGGGTTAGAAGCATGATAAACTTCCTGTTCCTTGTCTTTTATGAGACAAAATATCTTCAGTAAAAATCTGAAGCTTTCACAGAAATGTCTGCACCTGAAATTTTCTTCCTGGACAGCTGGCCACTGAAAGCTGGGTCAGCTGTCAGTGCTGGGGTGTTGTGGTTCCTCCTTGTGCAACAACCCATAGGTTCCTGACCCACAGCAGTGACTGCTTGGTGCAATTCTACCAAAAGGCACAGTCCCTACGTTGCAGAATCTTCGTAGCAAGCATATTTTTCTAAAAATCCTGTTCCTTATCATCAAAGCAAACAGTAGGCTAAAAATGACTCCTGCCAAAAACTCAGAGGACACTTGAAAATACAGGAACAAAACTACTCTTCCAAGAGACTTCTCACTTAGTAAAGCTGATCCTTGACACAGGATTGATCAGGCCACTGCATTGCCTTCATCAGAGCAGAATCACTTCTCCGTGGAGTTCTTGCTCTGATGAGAAGGTCTGGAAAATTGATTCATCTGCCACCTTTGTAATAATTATCTAATAGTCAGGTAACCCAAATGTTAAGCTAGGAATCTTACAGACAGTGTTTTCTGCTGGATGTGGAAAACCGGCTTATTTGTTTGTTGCATCCAAGTTCTCATGGAGGTGGATGAAGCGGCGGTTTACCAATCAAAGACTTCCTATGCATCTCATTATGAGGCAAATGATACTGCAACACACTCTTGCAAAACCCACTACCAAAGAGGTTATGATTCAAATATCTCACATCGTTTTATACAGATACCACAAAAAAATCAATCCAATTTTGTACAATTTATGTTACTGTTGACCTTTAAAACTGAAGCAATCTCTTCCTCGTTACAAGACACAGATGGATGAGGTCTTTCAGAATTGTTGCCTCATCTTTCCATGGATAGAGCTTTCTAGTCAAACTACTTTCATTTCGGTCCCTCAGCATATGGGCTTTATTGCAGAAGGCCTAGAGTATACACTGCTTAGAGTACTACAAGAAATCAGTTCATCCCTCAGGCGGGACCTCAAAACCCATTAGCTGATTATTAGATTTATAGCAGTGTATCTTTTCATATTTTTTTGAGAAAAATCAATTGCATTGATACCCTGCAGTCTGAATTGTTGGTTATCTGGAAAAGCACATCCTGCATATGGAAAAATTTGAGTATACCTTGCTTTCCAGACAGATAACAGAAAGATAGGAATTTATTCCTTTTGCCATACTACAGATACCTACAGAAAGGCCGAAGCAATCCAAATGTTCCCTCACCCTATGTTTGCAGCAAGAAAAGCCCTTGTTTTCCATTATGAAAATCTGATCACCTTGACACATCCAGTATATTGGTAATTTTGAAGAACCGTAGACCCTTTAAGGCAATGGCTAGCCAGAAAATAAAACTTGGAATTTAGTTACCAACGGCGCAAGACTCTGCTCTCATTTGACATACTTTGATCTGATTTAAACAAGAGAGGACAGAAACCTCATTGGCTGGGTAGTGTAGTTAAAATGGAGTTGCCCAAGATATTTGGTAAGTCAGGGGCTGCCTCCTTGCATTAAAGAACACCCCGGTTCCTCCAGAGTGAAATATTTTCCTGTCGAAGCTTCAGATCAAAATGAAACCTGATTTCCATGTGTAACATACTGATCCATTTGGGACTTATTTAAACTGCCTAGCTTTACCAGTTTTGGCTTCCTGGGCTCAAAACAAAACTGTGCAGTACTCTCTGAGGAGCCTCAGGCAGACTCTCCCTTTATCTGTCCATTCTGATCCTTCTGTGCCCTAATACCCAACAAATGCAGATTGCAATCATCCTTTTCCAACAGGCTGCTTGCAGATACCAGCGTATCATAGCAGTGTCCTTTCTCACAACAAAAACAACTCACCCTGTACCCTCTCATAGATTCACAGAGTTTAAAACCAGTCCTTTGGCTTTAACAGACTCACAGTGAAGAGCAAGGCTGAAGGAGCAGCCAGGGCACAGCTTGCTCACAGCCACATGGTCTCTCTCTTGCTCTCAGAAACAAAGCTATTTTTAGTATACCTTACGTTTTGTCCACTTGCAACATCACCATGAACTGTGGGAATCCCTGAAGTACCCTCACTCAAGCAGTCATTGAAGACTAAATATTGAACTACAAATTCTGGGGTGGGGGGAGAAGTACTTTAGAGTAGCTGCTAACATCACCTTTTTATCCTGCAAGAAATATTTTATTAAATTTCTAAATATAAATGTTATGCTTCTCCCTGATACGGTGATTCAGTGGGAAAGCAATAGGTACACGCTGTGTGCCTACAGTGCAGCAGCACTCCAAAGCTGATACAGACAGACAAGCCTGAATTTATGCCATATAAATACATGCTTTTTGTCCCTGTCTAAACATAAGTCACCCCACTGCAATTTCAGCAGTATTGTACAGCAAATAGCCTTCTTAGCGTGAAGGTATTTATTCTGGTACAATTTATTCCCAAACACCAAGGGGAATAGGGGAATATAACGTAAAGTACCACCTAAGGATAAAAATGCAATTACACAAGAGCAGCTGTACTGTTACAATTATTTTGGCAAGAAGAAATATGCCCCCCACAACAAAAATGGCTGCATTATATATATATGTGAACACGCACATGCAATACAGCCAGTTCATGTTCCCCCACACAGATCAACACCCACGCTGGCCCTGCAGACAGACCAAAGAACAGGAGCCCTGTGGAGTGCAGGACAGGGACTTGATTCAGGGCCCTGTTTGCATGGGCAAACATCATCACCCTGCTTTAGGCCTGAGCTGGAACAGTGCAACGCTGCACCAGGCAAAGCTACTAGCCCACAAATCTCGCTCCTTGGGTCATCAACATCACTGACTTCTTTTTTCTTTCATTCCATTATATATTCTAGTAGTTATTTTACATATACATACCTTTACCTGTTTTTTGCTTCGTCTGGTTACTGCTCCATTGATTCATTTAACCAAATAATATTGAAAACACAGCGGGCAGATTAAATGCACCCGGTGATGGCCATTCAGGGGTGATGTTACAGTCCTTACTCTGTTATTAGCTCCTGCCCACTGCACTAAGTTAGACTTTCATTTGCCATTCTGCTCCCCAGGCTAAAGCACATTTATAGTCCCCTTTGGGTTTATTTTCTGTTCTAGATATCTGCATCTGAAAATGAAGATATGGAAAGAAGACCCATGGACTATGTGACACATAATCACACAGCATTTTGTACCAGGAGAAACAGTGTATCCGTGGGACCTTTTGGCATGGTTGTCTCTCACATCTCTAACGCTGCATGGAGACACACTCTGATCATATTAAATGCAAATCAATAACGTTAGGGGCAGTTTCAATGAATCTCAAGATATACGATCATGCTCTGAGGCTCACTGAGGCCACTCTTAGATCCCTCATTTCTCAGCATGCCGTGCAAGTTCAGTTTTGCATGGAGGTAGACACCACCTCCTGTGGTGTGTGCTGCATGCCTTCAGCTCCTACTGAGGCCAATGAGACCTGAAGGTGCCGGACAAACTTCAGGAACAGGCTTTTTCTGAGTTATTAAAGGGATTCTGTGGACCTGATCCCACACCATGACGTATGCCTGGTATTGCTGCTGAAGGAAGCAGAAAATACTCATTCTCTTGACAGAGGAGATTACAGAAAGCCCTCATGTTAGAACAGAAGACAACCAGCTTGTGGCTGGAGCTTGCCAATACAACTGTCAGGAGGCTCTCAGGAAAGTTGGCTGGTGGTGCAGCCAGCCAAACTGAGGTTACCACAGTATGTGTTAGGAGGGCAAGACATGATTATAGTATCATTATTTACCAAGTGAGATGCAGCCTTTTCAAGCATAACTGAATTGAATCAGTCCTTGAACACCTGGCTGGGACTAAAAATGGCTCGCGAGCACAGAGGGGCTGGCACTGCTGCAGATAAACTCACTACCATCAGAACTTCAAGAACAATACATTTGGTAATTAAAGGTGTATAAATATGTGACTATGCCATCTTTCATTCTCTATCTGATGCCACAGGAAAAAAGCAGAATGACAAACAACAAAGTTTCTTTCCATCTTCTCCACCAAGATCAAATAAGAAGAAGCAGAAGGGCAGTCACGCTGGCTTATATGAGGATAGTGCTGTAATACTGTGAAGCGGGTTGGAGGGAAGAAAAAAAAGAGCACCAACACAAAAAAATATCTCAGTAATCTATTTTAAGGAGTCATCTTATATAACAGGATGCAAGCACAGTTATTCTGGATGCTTGAACACCGTCTGTCACATCGCCACAAGCAAAGGAAGCATAGAGAAGTATGTGTGACCATTTGAAGACTGTTAGTTTTAATTAGTCTGTAATATCGTTGGTTACATAAATCCTTGCAGGTTGAATTAGAGGAAGAAAGTGCCACGGAGATTAAGCCTGCATAATATCTAAGCCATTCCAAAGCTAAGGGGAAAGAAGTCTTTCTTTGCAAATGGCAAGCTTAGAAATGAAAACAGCAGCAAGTGTGTGCTATTTACAGGCAGTAGCCACTAACACTGGTCTGAATTCTTTAGAGCAGGAGTGTACACTTTCAGAGAGGCAGGGGACATGTGGTTGCTCTGGCAAAGGAGCAGTTCTCTATCCAAAAGCTAACAAGGGAAGCATCAGCTATCTATATACGATTTAGCTGGAACCCTAGAAGGGTCCCTCAGGGCTGTGGTATACCAGCTGGCTCATTAGCCACTGCCCCAGCTGAGTCTGCGAGTGCTACAGTGCTGCCCAGAGCTGATGGTGTGGAGAGCTGATGGAGTCCCTCCACCATTTCTCTCTACTGGCACAGACACGTAACACAGGGCAGGATGTGGTCCTTAGTTTCTTAGGTTTCCAGGTAACGGGTTAGGGTTTGGCTAACATCATGGTCATAAACAGTGTTTAGGATGAAAGGATGTACACAAATTTGAAAAGACCAGTGAAACATTTCAGTGCCTTAAAACTATATATGCATACTTTTTTTAAGCTCTATCATACATGGAAAGAGAAACAGAATTGTTTATATCAAATTGAAGAAAATGTGTCAAACTCAAATCAGAACTTTCGATGCCAAACCAAACAATGATTGTTCATACAGCTCTCATTACCAGCCTGATCAGAATTAAAGGAGAAACAGTGTGAGCATTACCCGGGTTTATGGAGGTTTATCTCAACCTAGCACTGCCTGTTTCTCCCAAGGGTGCTCAGGTGTGCAGATCAGTAGTAGTGAATATGCAAAAATGCAATGCCACAAAGAAACTTCACAAACCTCAAGGAAAAAAGCGTAATTTAGGCACTAAAAATATAACTCTGCACAACACATCTGGGGCAAATTTCAGGAAATCTAAGGTAGTGTCACTCCACATATGTCTGTATGATTTCATAGCAGCTGGTTCCTGAAGAGCTTGACATTTGTCCCATACTTTATCCCAATTAGATACAAAACTAAAAGCCTCTTAATCCACAAATGACTGTTAAAATAGAAGAAATAAGATGAAAGGATGAAAGAACAGCTAATAAAAATATGAATATATATATAGCAAATTACAATGACTGAGTATTACTAAATGTTAACATAATGGTTTTATCCATTTAGTTGTTGATACGCTGACTCTAAAGGAGAAAGAGAGTCATATTAAGCCTTTCTTTCATGAAAAAACATCTGCATATCTCAATGCTAGGAACTTTTCATAGCAGCTAATGCATAAACCAAGGAAACATATTGTTTTGATTATACTTTTAAAACGGGCATATTGAAAGTTATAAAAGCAGCAAAGAAGGTAATAAAAGTCCTCCAATTCACCATCCAGATAACTATAATCGCATTACTTACATTGCCTTCCAATCCATCATTATCATTACTGCATTATGTCTAGATGATCAAACACAAGAAACTTTTCTCCCTGGCTGATAACAACAGTTTCTTCAGATGTTCCTGGTTAGAGCTGCTGCTTCCCTCATGGAAGTGCAACAGTACAGAGGTGAAGAAAGGCAGCCATAAAGTTCCCCAAATCCAAAGTGATGGTGAAAAACCAGAAGGAATAGAAGAGTCACGACTCCCCAGGCACACGCTACCACTGCTGAACAGACTTCATCTGAGAAGGTGTCTCGACTGAATTTCACGGTAACTTCCCACCCCACACAGTACCTGCTCTAGCAATATGTTTCTCATTTACAGCAGGTTTTGAATAGCACATTGCAAACTTTTTCCTGCTGCTTCCTGACAGAAAGTGCATCCATCTCCCTCTTTCCTGCTATCCAACATGTGACTGTGAAAGATCAAGACGCACAATGTGCATGTAACTGGGAGAGGCAGAGAGATGCAAGCAGTTGCTGGAGCTCCATTTAACTGGTAACAAGAATTTACTTGTAGGCAATTAAAATGTACACTGTTTTTCTAGACACACATGCACAGAATGCGATTTTACCTCTGTAATAAAATAAGCTAAATATAATTTACTTACCAATGAACACGTAAACAAAAATAGCTGTAGCACATATTTCTCTTGTATACATGTGAATGTGGGCTCTTGGAATGGCTGATGGAAAGGGAAGGTCCGATTACCTCAGTGCAAAAGCCAAGGCTGACACCTTGGCAAAAGCCAAGACCTATGTTTATGATACAAAACTGGGAGGAATGGCTGACACACCAGGAGGCTGTGCTGGCATTCAGTGAGAAAGGAATCAAATGAATTTCAACACGGGTAAGCATAGGGTCCTGCACCCAGGGTGGAATAACCCCAGGCACCAGCACAGGCTGGGGGTTGACCTGCTGGGAAGCAGCACAACAGAGAAGGACCTGGGTGTGCTGATGGACAAGTTGAGCACGAGACAGCAATGTACCCTCATGGCCAAAATGGCAAATGATGTCCTGTGGGGCATTAAGAAGACCGTGGCTAGCAGGTCAAGGGAGGTTATCCTCCTCCTCTGATCTGCTCTGGTGAGGCCACATCTGGAATACTATATCCACTTCTGAGCTTCCCAGTTCAAGATAGACAAAGAACTTCTAGAGAGAATCCAGTGGAGGGCTGGGAAGATTCTTAGGGGGCTGAAGCGTCTCTTGTGTGAAAAAAGGCCCACGAGGGTGTCTAGAGGAAGAGGCCAGAATCTTGTCAGTGGTACCCAGCAACAGGACAAACACAGACCCACAAAAAGTTATCTTGACATAAGTGGAGGGAAGGGGGAGAGTGGTCAGTAAACTGCAGCATGAAATCAAGGTATAATTGAGATAATTCCCTGTGTCCCCTCTCTTTTTCTGTGCCACCACAGCCCTTCCTTTTATCTCCTCCCCAGCCCATTAATATTCTCACAACTGCTGCCATAACACAACTTTCAATTTCATTTCTATAACTAGTTTGGTTTAAGCATGTCTGCAAAAACTCTCCTGAGTTTTTAGAATCACTGCTGCATGATTCCTCATTCAAATAATGGCAGAGCCGAAGCAGGCTTGATGGGTTCACTGCTTTGTAAACTCACTAATTCTTTACACCTGCATAAAATTCAGATGTTAAAGCATTTTAAACTCACTTGGTCTAGGTGTAAATGTGTAAATGGTTGCACAAGAGGCAGAATGTCAGAGCAAGCAAAGCAGATGCCCTCCTAGATGTAAAGAGACACTTAGCAATGGCACCACACCACCTGCCTACAGCTGCAGGAAACCCAAGCAATGCCGTTTGTGTAAGCTCCCAGTAGCATCACATCACATACAGCGTGCACAGCAAGCACATCGCAGTCTGCTAAGAAGAAAGGCAATGCCAGAGGCACACCAGCACACTGGGGAGGTGGCAGAAAGCAGCATCAGGAATATGTCACCAAGGGAGTGCTGGGACACTGGAAAAGCCACACACTCCTCAGACACAACTGTGGCTTAATCAGGCAGAACTGTCTCAGGATAAAAAGTATATCAGTGAAGCCTAGTAGCACAGGTTGTGTTCAAAGTTAAGACATAATTATAGGAAAAAGGACATTATTACCATATATATAATTAGGTGCACAAGGTGCCAGTGACACTGTTCTTTAAAAAAAGCCACAACATTTAACATTCTTTATCATTTTCCTAAGCTCATGCATCATCTCATTCTTTTAAATAAAGCTGACTGGGAAAAACTTGTTCTTACAAAAGTTATCTGATGTGTATAGCTGTCTCCAGCAAATCCTGACTGACACTACATAGGATCATGGGACAATTCAGGTTGGAAGAGTGGTCTCTAGACCATCTCTGTGCTCAAACAAGGGCTTTGGTGGTCCCCAATAAGCTCCTTCTTTTGCACTGTGAGGTCCCAAGCTGGGTGCAGTGTCTAGACACAATCTAAAAAGTGCTGAGACAAGAGGGGTGATCACTACCCTCAACCCTGACCCCTCCTCCTTGACAGTGCAGTCCAGGATGCTGGTGCCCTCCGTGCCATGGCACACTGCGGGCCATGCCTGCTCACTGCCCAGCAGGACCTCAGGTCCTCTTCTGCAGAGCAGCTCCCCAGGCTGCCAGGATTCCTCCTGCCATGACACAAGGGCTTCATCTAGCTCAAGGCAGCTCCACCTATACAGGTATATCTGCCAATATGTTGTGACATCTCAACTCATTTCAAGGAGATAAGATTCCAAAAAAAATTTTTTAAAAGAAAACACAAAAAGAAACAAACAAAACCCACCCCACCCAAAACATCAGGGAAAATAAAGGTCCAGGAATGTATTATTCCTTCAGAGAGCACAGGGGTGGTAACCAGTGATGATGCTTACATCTCCTCTCTTCTCTCTTGCTGGGAATAAGATTGTTTCAGTTGTGTGTGTGGTATTTTTCCAGCCAATTGCTTAATATACAGAAAAATCAGACTCCCACATTTCTTCAGGATGATTATTCCAGAGGGTAATAACTGAACTCTCATTCAGGAAATTGCTCCCAATATTCAGATTAAGTTTTTGTTTGGTTTATTTTGTCCATTTATTTATCCTTACAACTCATCCTTTATGCTAAATAATTATTCTTCTCTTCCTCTTTGGGGAGTTAGCATCCCTCAAATATCTGTGGGCTGTTCTATCCCTCAGGCCACATTAGTTACCATTTAGTCAAATTATACATATTTAGTCCTTTTTATTAGGACTCGTTAATTATTCTTACACTCCTCCTCTGAACTCCCCAATTTCTCAATCTCTCTCACAACACTGCAGCCAGTATTCCCCATATTACACTGGAGAGAGGAACTCTCCTCTCTGCATCCCGATGTTTCTGGAAATACAGAATATAATTGAGCTGTTGCACACTGCATCTCTCTGTCCCTATGTCGTCTTCAGCTTTATTGCCTCCCAGTGCCAAATCCTGCTTCCCTTACCCCCATGGCTAGCCTGACTGGAGCAAAGCCCACAAACAGGATTAAGAGCTGGCTTTCTCCTTACCCTGGAACTGTTTACTTCACCTTTTTTTCTTATTATTATTCATTGTTCTTCATTCAGGTTTAGTACAATGTTCATTTTTGCAGTAATAAAGGGGCCCAGTTTTGAAAGGCTTCTCCTTGGTTCCAGCAGTATGTAGAGCTATGGAATGCTAAGCATCTAAACACCTAAAATCTGGCTTAAATACTATTAACGATCTATTGTGCTCAAGACAACACATCTGAGATAATTCATGGGCTGATATTTAGGAATCAATTTGCTTTCCAATTATGGAATTTTCAGCGCTGTATACTTTAGTTCCAATAACAAGGTAGGCATAATTACCTCTCACTACTGCCCTACTTTATTTTTAGAAATGCAGTGGTTCTGTCACCATGAGCACTTTCTGTAAATGTTGGCTGGAAAAATAAACTGACTTTTACAAAAAACAGAAGTGCCCTGCTGCAACTAACAGCCTTAATAATCAGCTAATATTTAATAAAAATACTGATTTTGAGTATTTAAGGAGGCAGTACCTCACTGTGAAACAATAGGGATTCACTGCTGGTATCAGTGGTTTTGGTGCATGCCATTTAAATGTCTGAAATGCTATGGAGATGGCTCTAAATCACCCTGACTCAGGAGGTGGCTATAGAGGCAGGGAGTGGGGAGCAGGTAGAGCGCATATTTATGGAGTACGTCTTACCTCCCATGGAATCAATCAATCCTAGTAGCTACAGGATATGCCAGGAGAATGAGTGAATACATCCTTATCTCTTTCTCCACCTGTTGGGATGCCCTATACCCTTGGAAAGTTAAAGAGGGAGCAGGGAATGTGAACTGACTTCTGACCTTCCAGTGTGTGACGGCAGAAGAGCACTTCGTCCTGTTCCTCCCACAGGCTCAGCACACACCTACATAAATAAAGCTCAGGCAGAGACCTGTGCAACATGTAACAGAAAGCAAATCACAAGCCTGGCAAGAAAAGAGATGGTGACAGAAATACTCATCTGCTGAGCAGACCTGGTGGACAGTGGAAAGCATTTATCAGAAAAACAACCTCCACTCCTACAGAGCAACTCTGAGTATGGGACCTGTATCTCGTCCATAGGTGTCCAGAGTTACTAAAATCAGCCTCTAACAAGGATGAAATGAAGACGTGATACCTCAGGATAAATTTACTAGATCCTAGGGTTTTTTAAAATCCTACTTTCCAGGTCTACAAAATTTTTCTCCAGTTTGACCGGAGATGTCTACAAGGATAAGGTGTCAAAAGGTAATATAAAACATTGATATATTCCAGCAAGTATTCTCTTGCAGTTGGCTACGTTGTAGAAATCCTTTTGAAAAAGGGATCTGGGGTTTGTGTTGTTTAAAAAAAAAAAAAAAGGAAGAAAAAAAGGCTTTTCCAAAATGAAGATTTTTGTTCTATCTAATGTTTAAATCAGATGTTTACAGCTTTTTCTTTTTTTTTCTTGAACATTTCTATCAGAATTTTGGGTAATTTTCTGAAAACCTGCAGACTATTAAAGAATGAAGGTTAAACCTTAAGAAACAGGAGGAAAGGCAGTTAAGGACTGTACATATACTAAAACGTATGCTACAGTGGCGTTATTAAAATAGCAAACATTGATACTAAACCCAGGCTGCTGAAGGAATGCCATTCCAACTTAGCCAAGGACTTGCACACACAATCTTTTCTTAATTTCTGCCGGGGATTTCTTCCCTTGGCCTGACCCATTAGAGAACAGTCACAATGTGCAGCCACAGGCCTTGGTTAGGAAGACACTGTGCACCACCTGAGTGGCCAAGCTGATGTTGCACAACTTGCTCCTTACTGAGAGCCCTAGGTCGAATGAAGCACGCATGGCTGTACTAGCAATCAGCTGTGTTTGTGCCTGGCCCCGGCAGAACTTCCTGCAATTCCTCAGAAGCTGCAAGCTCTAGTTCACAAGAGGACAGGAAAGTACACAGGTGCAAACTTGACCCAGAAGCTATCTCTGTTCTGCAACTGCTGCTTGACATCCCGACTCACCACCCCTTGGTGACGCGCCAGCACGCGTCCTGCTCTGCAGGAGCCCTGAGCATTTGATCCTGCTTTGGCTCTTCCCACTGCAGTGATACATCCTTTGCTTCGTTAGCCGGTGCAGTTTTTGTTTCATAAATGCTCTGATTTGGCAGGCATGACCACAACAATACCTAGCAAGTCATGCCACACAGTTAAAATGTGTGACTACCATCTGGCTACTCAGACATGCTGCTGTAAGCCACAGTCCATAGCAGACCTATGACATTTTGTATTGCATGTGGGTACAGGCAGCGTTACACATTCGTCAGTCAAGCCACATTAAAACTAATGTGTATGGATCCTGAAGGTCTTTCAGTGAAAGAGGTTGTTTTACACTTTCTCCTCTGTAACATGACCAGGATACGGATAGGAAAACTCCCGGGCTAGGAAGATGTCAGTCAGAAATACCACGGGGAGTCTATCAAAGGGCTTTGTGGCAAGAAAGGCATTCCATGGCAAGAACACGATCCACAAATAATTAGATTAGAATTTTCTGCTGACAATCCTCCTGAAAGATAAAAGAGGTGAAAAGAAAGAGAAATGTGAAACTGCATTCAAAGGAAATTAGGAAAACAAACAGAAATGCAACCTAAGGCAGTGCAAGATATCTAATTGTCTCGTGCAAAACAATACCTCTGTTCCATCTTTCTTCTTTTTTTAATTGGCAGGATCAGAGGCAAATTATTATAATAATCTAAATTAATTTACATTCTGAAAAGAATGTAGGAAAAGTGTCTCGCTACGAGTAATGTAGCAGCAATCTGTGGAGACACTGTTTAGAGGCAACTATAACTACAGCCTGTGGAGAACTCTAAGAAGTGTTTGGTTTTTTTTAACTGATAGCATTTTCATTTGGGAATCCCTTAGATTTAAACCGGCAGCCACACTGTATGTCTACACTGGGCCTGGCTTGTATGTTGGTTGGTCTATGAGTGAATTCACCAGACCTGCTCAATTCACTATACTGCCAGAGTTTAAAAGTGCTGTTTGGGCAAGGGCTTTATATATAAGCAAAGGAGGAAGCTGGGACAGGTAGCACAGACATGCTCTAATCCAGAGAGAAGTCCATGAGGAAAAGTCACAGTTGGGCTCCTTTTAGAAGGGTAGTTCTGACAGCAGCAACACATTATTAGAGTGCCAAATGCTGAATCAGTAATTTTCTTTTTTCTTCCCAGATCTACACATGCATTCACATTTTGTCACCTCCACTGATGGCAGGTTCCTAGAAAACAATTAGGTGTAAATATAATGCTGAACCACGTGAATCTGATTTAGCTGTCCAAACAAACAGTATCTCTAGCTTCTATGCTGACTGTGGAGAGAGATAAACTCCTACAAAAGACATTGAGAGCATCCATATTATGTTCATACTTAAAGTTGATGCCTGTAGGAATTCAGCTTCTCCACAGATTGAGAATTCAGCAGCTGGTTTAGTAAGAATATCCTTCATTACAAACAAATTAGTTTAATACTACAGCATACAACTGATATGGCCTCCTCCAGAGCCTTGCAGAAAATCATAAGGCAGTCACTGCTGTTCTTAGTTGCACATGCAGGTTTTCTCCATATCTTCGACCTCAGAACCAACTCTAAGTATCTGCTGCCCTTTACAATAACTTCTCCAAAACATCTATTTAACAATAAATCTGTTTTCCTTTTCTGACTCAAAACTTTTTTTTTCTTTCATATTGGCTCCTTAATCAAATGTATGCCCACATCTCAAGAAGTAAAATATTTCGTTTTCATAAGTAGACAAGCAAATATTTATTGATGAGCACACCAAACAGGAACATACTGATTTTTATCCTAGTTAGTACATCTGTACCCAACCTACTGACAACTAACCAATGAACTTTCGAGCGAGCCCTCTAGAACTTCAAAAGTTCAGAACTAACTATAGATGTTGTCTTCACCTAGAACATGTTTTTCCACAGGTTCTCGTGCTAGTGCTGGAACTGAGCAGTATTCAGAAGAAATGTAGGGAAAAGGGGGTATGGTGGCTTCTGGCATGCCAGTGGCAGGGAGACTACTACACTAGGGACATGGAAGAGGAACAGAAGCAAGGAGACAACAACAAGCGAAGACAGTAAGAGTAAGAAGTGTGGTGATGTGAATTAGAAAACACAGTAGAGGCAAATAGAGGCAAGTGACTGAAAAAGAAATCATGGAGGAGCACTGAACATATGTCAAAATGCAATTCGTCGCTGAGCACCCTGCTGTCCACTGGAGCTGACATTACCCGCCTGAGCCCGAATGATTTACCTCCTGAAATTCTAATGCATATTGCATCCACAGTCAATTCAGTCTCAGAAGACACTTTCTGTGCAGAGCTTTCCCAAAAGAGAAAAACAGAGCAGCCCCTCTGCAGAAACTCCTTCACACAGAAATCTTTCATCATAAACTCCCTCTGCACATGGAAAAACCTTTCAGCAGCAAAATCCACTCACAGTGAGTGAAGAGATTTGCCAAAAGTTTGCAGAGAATTCCATTTGCAATTATCTGCGTCATCTAAATCATTCTTTGTAGACAGCCACAGTGTAAAGCCACTCAAAGCCAAATAAAAACTGCAATAATGTTATTCTTAAGCACAAGTTTCCCTCAGTTTTATCTTCATATTCCAGTCAATTCTGTACATGAATAACAGTTTCAGCAGACAGAAGCTATTTATTTATTTTGTATTGTGAAAACCTGGCTCAAGAAGTTGCAGAGTCTTCTCTGTGCTGACAGATCCAAGTTTTCTAACCACAGCTGGCTGCATCTATGCTGTTTTGGACAGATGTTTGCCTCTTAAAGATGTCCTATGATGGCAACTCCACAACTTTCCTTGACCATCCACCCCAGTGCTCCATTATCCTAACTATATAGGAGGTTTTCCAAATGTCTGATCTGAAGCATCCTTGCTATAATTTGCTCTGTTCATCACAAACATGGTAGAAATACTCCCCTCTACTTTTTTAGACCATTTTGGAGCTCACAGTCTCCTCAAGTAGCCCTGTTTCTTTCAGTGTATCCTTGGAGATTTTGCTTTCTAGATACAATCCACCACTCTCCTCTGTCTTCTTCTCAGTTTGTCCACCTCTTGCTGGAAACAAAAAGCCCAGGCATGACCATTCTCACCATAGCCAGAGGTTTGGTTGTAGCTGCTAATTTTTCCTCTATTGCCCTTTTGTGTGTCCTACTGCACTGTAAACACACAGAAAGCAAAGACAACCCTGACCTTCAGGTTCACAAAAGGTAAAACACAGCTGATGTTCGATATGGAAGTGGTGAGGTTTTTCCAATAATGTCTAAGACACACCTGTATACCCTTTTAATCTGCTGCTGTAAGTACTTAAAACCAACGCTTAGAAATCTAGCCCATATCGTTTAGGAGAAGCACTGTTTCAGCCAAAAGACAGTTTGAGACATTTTGCTGATTGTCAGTGTTCACCACCCATCTGTCTGTTTTTCCCATGCTTGAACAATACCCTGAAAATGCTTTGCAAGTTAAAAAAAAATATGTATCTTCTAGTAACAAACATGGCAGACAAGGGTGCTGTTTTGGTTTAAGCTTTTAGTTGTGCTACAACTTTGCTTCCATGACAAAGATAAAGGGAATTTCACCAGAGTCTTCAGCCAGAGCCAAATTAGGCTAGAACCAAACCACGTGCAGAAGGTGAATCAGGACAAGCCATACAGCTCTGCCTGCCTCTTGGATAACTGAAACCCATGGCTGTGCCTACACTCATACATAAAATGTGTACCATAGGAATCATATTTTGGCCTCAAGACCAACTGGTACAGCATTCAGCCCTCTCAGCCCTTAAAACAGGGTACCTGTATCCAAACACAGCAACTGTGGATGATCTCTGGTCTACGCTAACCTGTGAGCTACCCCTTATGCCTTCTCTGACAGCGTGCCAAATGCCCACACTGCCACTGGCAGGAGGTCCATAAGGGAACAATGAGCTGTGGGAAATGGGACAACTGGAGGTTTTTAGGATTTGGCAATGTATACCTGAAAAAAGAAAGACAGACAATGTTTGTAACCATGTGAAAATATCAGTTTTCCATTCGCAGCTATTTGGCGTGACCCCAGCTGGCTGACCACAGAATTCAGCCTGGTGGACAAGGAACGCCTCTGCCTCTTTTTGCCCAAAAAATAGGAAGAAAGCAGGTCCTGATAGAAATGGTAAGAGAGGATCGGGAGAAAGGGGGGTAGGGCCAGCTGCCCTACAGAGTCACACCACCAGCACCCACCAGTCCCCTGTCCCCATGGCAGAATGCAGGGCTCAGCAGCAGTCATTGCCTGTGAGGAGAGCTTCAATGAAGGGAAAAGGGAGTCTTAAAACCTATAATCAGGCCATACATTTAATGTGAAACTAAACAAAACCCAAATGCAATTTTTCATTGCTATTCTTTTCCTTTGTTTTTCTTCTTACTCCCACTTCTAGAGTGTTATCTTATTCTTTCAAGCCAGTTGTTTTAACTCTGGAAATACTACCTATACTGTCTAGGCCTCCCAGACAGTAAATCTTAAAAGCAGAAAGCAGTTACTGCTTTTAAGATTAAAAACAAATCTGCATCTTTTCCCTTGACAACATGCCTCTGAAGCACGCATGGTGAGTTTACACTGCAGCACAACTTAACGGTGGTAAAAGCTCAGCGTTGCCTCCACAGATTACACACCATTTTGTGTTGCAAATAAGTCATGACGCTACTTTTTCAACTTTTTTTTTTTAATGTCAGTCTCAGCCAAGCCAAATGCACTGTTTGTAAATAGAAAGCTCGTTCCTACTTAGGGCCTGCAAGTAGGCACTCAGCAGCCCTGGAGTAGCTGTGAGCCAAGTCAGAAAGCCTTTACATTCAATTAGTAAGCTTTACTTTTCCTCTCGGATTTGTGACTGCAGAAACCAATTTAGGATGAGAATGAGCAGAATCCTGGGAGCTGTCAGGAGCATGGCACCGCGCTAAGTAGAACGCTTGACAGAAACCACACAAAGAAAATACTGAACTCGCTTCCTCGTCCTTGGCTCTCCAGTCACCTTTGCCCGCAGTGCTCCCAGGTCCTCTCTCCTCTCGCTTCCAATTATTTCTTTTCTCATGTCATGCTTCATGGACAGCACAATCACACATACTATAGAAAGGGAAGCAGGGGAACTAACCAGAGAAATGCGTATCATTGTCTACTTGTTCACCTCTCCTATATTTTTCTTTAAATAATTATCTGTTTTGTTAACTTGGGCTGGAATCTGCAGCAAAATTAAAAATTCTGTTACTTATGTTAACTACATGGGTATCTACTTCAGTGGACTTTGAGAGCTCACAGACTAAGAAAAGGACATGCTAAGAAAAGGACAAGTGGAAAAAACCCACAACATTTATTTATTCTTTTAATTTTTTCAAAATTTAATATACTGTTTGGTCTGTGTTCAAATGATTTGTGAAGTAATAGTAACAGTATTTTTTTAAATCTTCAGGCAAAAGTCTGAGAGGATCTTTCCTGCCTCAGACAGTAAGAAAGGTCTGCCTCAGCATTTGGCACGCCATCTAGCCACTTACAGAATCTATCATGTTAGGCCTCAATGTTATAATCCAACAAGTACCTGAAATTACATTACATCTAAATGGAATAACCAATAAAACACGCCACTTTGCTCTGGTTCTTTTTGAGGATGACACTAATTTATGTTTCCATAATTCCAATTACATTGCTAGATCCCAATTAAACAACACAGGGGAATGATCCATACCACGCATATGGAGAAAGGATATGAAATTTTGTTGTAGATCAGATTGTATCTTTGTTCAAGGATATCCTTGAACAATACTGCTAGGACCCTCAGCAGCTATCACTGAGTGATGATGCTCTCCAAAACAGTCTGCATGCATCAGGAATATCTAAAATGTCAAGGATTGTCAAGGACATAACATCTACAAGCCTCTGAAGTGCTTGAGAGATCCTAAAAATAGGGCTCTTCACCCCTTTCCTGCAATTGTGCGCTGTTTGGTACAATGCTTTCTGCTTTCCTTGCAGTCAGGGAATGCTAGAGAAATTATTCCTGGGATGACCTGGTTTTTTTCCCATGTCTTTTATAAGTAGAGCTGGTAAGAAACAATTCTTACAGAAGAGATGTAACACAAAACTTTATTTTAAGGAAATGTTAATGGTTGAGGTCTTTTCCTGGGCATCTTTCCTTCACCGAAGGCACACACAGGATTGTACTATCAGTAATACCTTGTCCAAGTAGAGAACTAAGCCCACATAAAAGATTAAGGAAGAAATAATAATAAAATGTTTCAAATTTTCATCAAAACCCATCTACAGATACTGTTTTTCAGATTAGCCCTGTTCACAGCTGCTCTAGAAATAAAGGCATGCTACAAAAAGTCAAAAGTGCAATCTTTATATTCTACATTTGCATTAACGCACAAGATCACACCTCTCCTGCCAATGGCTGAATTTAAAAAGTATTAAAACCTACTACTTACACACAGTTAATGGACTGATTCCTTTAGCTCATGTAACAAAAGGCTTTCCAAGTCCAAAGGTGCTACTGCTTAGTCACCATTCCATAAGTTTAGTCAATCGTTCGGTATTTCAGAACAATTCAAGACAACTGTCTCCGATCAACAGTAGCACAGATGCAGAGACTCCCAAAGTGACCTTCTGCCCTGTCAATCCCCAGGCGAACCTGAACTACAAGTCTTGGTGCTCCATTACACACACGACACCAACCATGAGTGTCGCTGAAACACAGCACAAGACATTAGCTCCTGCTGGACCCAGACACAGAAGGACACCTGGAAGTAACAAGACAAGCCAGGCACAAGCTGACATGCCTCCACACAAGATGCTCAAGCAACTCTTCCTAGATCAGTAGGGTTTTGGAAATCGTCTTAGCTACAACAAAGAGCAGTACAGATGGATGCTTTGGCTGAGCAAATGACCCTGGTCTCCTATCTGCTCTGCAAAAGTCAACACTGGATTAGTAGCTCCAGCACAAAGTTATCTGAATTGTGGATGAGCATAATGATCACTTAGCATTATCTGGGGTTTTCAGGGGATTTCAGCTCCCCACTTATCTAGTGCTATTGAGAATCAACCATAATGCAGAGTTATGTTAAATGCTGGTAGAAGCATTTGTGAGCCACATAATACCTCTTCCTGTAAGGCAGGGACAGTTTCCAAATACAGCAGACAATGTTATTCCTTTCAAAACCTGTATGCATAAAGTAAAAGGCCGGTTCACTGAGCTTATCATTAAAACCGGGTGTTTGGGACAGGAGCACGTGGGTGTAAGTGGCTATGCTGGCACGCATGCATGTGTGTGCACAAGCTCATATGCACCTACTCATGCTCTGCAGCAAATGAATTCCCTCAAAAATAGCTCATTATATTCTAAACCGAGTTACACTGACAATAACTAACCATGGCAACTGCCAAACGTATAAAAAGCATACAAACACTCCTTTCAAAGCACAGTCTATGTTTGAATCTGCCTTTTTCAAGCTTGTATGAAAACAGTAGGATGCAATAATACAAGCCTAATTTGTGAAATTCTGCAAGAGAAAAGTGTTGAGTATGTTTCTGAAGAAGCTATATCATGGAAGAGGTTTTTTTAGTATTAAAGTCAAAACCATCATCTTACAATGCAATCTGACCTACTGCATAACACAGGCCACAGAAACTTAGCAAGCACTGCTAGGAGCCCACTCCTTGTGTTGAGACATCATGCATTGTTTAAACATGCTAGCGAAAATAATTGAATTTATTGCAGAAGTCTCTTCCAGTCTTCTAAGCTTGAAAGTTCTGAGCTTCATTTTTAAACTCTGTGCAGCTACTCAAAACATTGATGGGATACATATGTTACCAGGCATCTAATTAATATGCACGAAAACCAAATCAATTACAACATGACACTACCAACAAGCACAAGTAGTATCTACTGCAATACAGATGACTGTAAAACCCAATGTTACTGGGCACGAACCATAAAAAGCACTATACATGAACTTAATTAAACATGCTCAAATATTTGCCTAAGATATTTTATATGCTAAAGAATTCATAACTTTAACAACAAAGTATCTAGGTCCAAAAAAATATTGATCCATCTATATATGGTCCATAAAGAAACATACTGAACACATTTGCATGGAGAATGTTTTCCTTTCCACATATGGGATATTTTTTTCATTAAATGGAAAAACTGAAAAACTTGCCAATGGAAAGGGAAGAATTTAATTTCAAGTTTCATTAAAGAGCTTGCTTTCACAGCTAAGATGAAGGAAAATGGCAGCAGTCCCAGCTGTGTACACATTATGCAGCATGCAGCAACAACAACAACAAAAAAATAAACAAACAAACAAACAAAGGGCAAACCAGCAAAGCTGACAAACTTGGCATCCACTCGATGCACCTATAAAGCATGAAGCAATTACCTACTCTATCACTTGGGGCTACAGCATCTTTACACACCTTCATGAGCTCACAGATGCTTGAGAATGTAACAACTTATCTTTTCTAATTCAGCATTATCCCAGAGCTGGGCAGAAGTCTGTCTCTACTCTGATGGAGTTTGAGGACAACATAAGCCACAAGACACTCCTGGAGATTTTTCTGAGGGTTCTAAAAGAAAATTAAGTCAGTTCTGACAAGCTGTTGGCAATAATACCAAAAGCAGTGCCAACATGCCCAAGGCATTCAATATGTTAACAGGTAGTAGACCAGATGCTAGTCACATTACTTCTGTTGAACTTACCTTTGATAGTAGTAGGAGTTCAGCAAAAAATACTCTTCTCACCAGCATCATTAGCACTATGCCCATCACACCACTGCCATGAATCCAGAAAGTTCAAAAAGCATAAGAAAGGAATGATCCTCAGGGTGTCAGCATAGACCACACCTACAGACTGCAGGCAAGGGCCAAACTGTCAAGACAATTCATCCACCTCCAGATGATTTCCTGCCACCCTTGTTTTCCTTTAGGGCCTCCAGCCAGAGGCAGGGAGTGGGCTGTAGGAAGACAAATTGTTCTGGCATCATCAGCCAACTCCAGGCTACTTTCTTCCCCAAGGGCTCCCTGTCACGTGGCCTGATACACACCCATTACATGAACAAGACACAGGTCAGCGTTGTGAAATGATGGGTGCAAACTACAGGCTGATACTAGGATGCAAACACATTCAGTCATGTGAGGGGAAACACTACAACAGGACACAGGTACCAGCAAGATACAATGCAGGGTAGAGGCTTTTGCCTGCTCAGCACGTTGGCTGAAAAGTCTCAGACTTTCAGTGGAATAAGCAAATCTCTCTGCAAGTCAACAGGCATCAGCTAACATTCTTCATACGTTTGTTCCCAGAAAAGATTTTGCCTACAAAAGCAGACAGAGGTTAACTTCCTGAAACTTATGAATGTGCTTGCTTGCCTCAATTAGTGGGAAAAAAAATAGCAAGCTTAGATCTCCACAACTCCAAGTATAATTCACTTTACTTTGGGGATAACTAAAGGCAACCCCCAAACAGGGCTGGATAACACATACTTGCATATTTAGGGCAACAGTTCTTAACAGTACTCTTAGTAATAACTCAGGTGAAAGGCTGATTTTTGAGTCCAAGCAACAAGGCAAATGAGCAAGGCCATTACTTCTCACACTGCCTAATGCAATTAGGCAACATCTACTCACAGAACTCCTCCACAAGACGTATGTCCACCTGCACCGCTCTATTCATAAGGAACATCTTATGGCCTCTATTTTGGTCTATATTAAAAAGCTGCCATTAAAGCTAGTAACAGCTTTAGCATTAGGAGCAGAATTGAAATCCCAATCACACACCCAACTCTTGCCACTCACTATATTGAAAAGGCATTTCCCATTGTTCAGAACTGCTCTGCTATCTAACAGTGCTAAGGGAAAATGGGAATCTCCTGCTGGTGCTAATGTATACCAGAGATCTACCACAGACAGAAGACACACTAAAACCACAATGAAAACTGTCTGGCAGTACACCTCTTCTGCATCCAGTGGTTAAGGATTTTAACTATAATCTGCTTTCCTTAAATACCTTCACCCACAAGTCTCCCTCTGCCCACCTAAGCCATTACAGCTTCCTTAGTGACTGCTCCTCACCTGTCTGTTAGCATTATTTAAATAACCTATCTGATGCAAAAGCACTGAAGTAAATCAGCAGTTGAGGGTGAAAATGCAAATGGTACGGTTATCAGAGCTAACAGAGCCAGCCTGTCTGCAAGCCTTTGCCTGCATGTTGGGATGACTTGCTCACTGAGGCTTGGTAAAGCTTTGTCATGTCAGGCCCCAACTGCACTCCTTCATTGTCACAATTAAAGCTCAGGGTAGTTTGGGTTTTTTTTAAGGTGATAAGAACATATCTCAACAGGTAGGATGGAGCTCACTAGATGCTGGCTACAAATAAGGTCCTGGGGGTCTGCGTTTTAAAACAAGGGCTCCAAAGTGATATAGCATCACTGTAGTGAGTAAAAGCATCCAATCCAATCCACGGTCCACAGATACAGAACTTTATTCACCTTGATAGCACTGACTGGATCTGGGCACTGGCTCTCCATTGGACTCCTATTGTTTCTGTCCAGTCTTCAAATTCTTTGTTTTAAGGAAAAAGAAAATATCAGCAACTGAAAAGCACAATATCTTTAAAATCATTCCTTCTCCCTTTCCCCCAAAATGCTGGTTTCAACAGCACCTCAGAAGTACCAACTTAAATTCATTATTTTATTCAGCTAGCATAATGCCAGCCCCAGCATTTCTCTCACCTCATTCTCTCCAATGTTTGCCCCAGATAAACAAGCCTTAGTTATGGTTCACAGACTGCCACACTCTCCTCTTCATCAACAGTTTCACTTCTAATGAAGGTTTTGACACCGGTAAAATAAATGATAATCTGCTACTCAACCTCTAATTAAGCATACAGAGCTGATAGTGATAACCTTAGCATCTCAGCCTGACTTTTCACTTTAGAGGCCCTCGAGGTTTCCAATTCAATTTCTAGCTTCTCCGATCACACAAGAATAATTAGGTTGAAAACACAAGTAGCGCAAGATGGCACACATCCTCATCAGGACTGAGGGTAAGGTATAGGTGGCAGATATAAAATCCCATCAAGGGGGAAAGCCTGAGACAAAAGAACTTCAACCAGCAGACATACAAGCACGTTTTCATTTTAGTCTCCCATCTGACCTACGTTAAAGTATCGGTAAACTTGGGATTGCTGCATTTCTCTTTTTGAAAGGCCTTGTTTTTTATTAGAAATGGTGGGTAAATTGAGCTGCTGATCTTTCTGAGCTTGGCTTTTCTATACAGGATCAATACAAAACTGTCTTCTACATTTTTACTGATTTGGTATCTTACATGTTCAGAAATCTTAACATTTTCCTACACTTATAGATTCTGTAAAGTTTTATTGCATTAAATGTTCTGTAAATGTCTTCATTTCCCTCCCAGATAAATCGGCTGTGAAGCACAATCTTATTACTTGAAGGGGCAATAAATCATGGGAAAACACCACCTATGAGTTGTAGAAAAAGTGTGTTAAGAAGGACAGGGTTTGGAAACTTGACATAAGCAGAAAACATGGGAAAAAAGTATGAAAATTGTATTTTCCTCTACTAGATACACGTCTATTTACGTTGAATACACTGACCGCTCTAAAGAGTGAAGAGTTGCTGGACCTCAGTGATCAGGTTTGCCTGATATGGGAAAGCCTAGTGTTCAGCCCCGTTAATACACACATACTGACCTCTAATTAAGGCCACATGCACAGTCAAAGGATTGGCTTTGTACCATGCCCACAATACAAAGAAAGTTACTGCAACCCTACATTGGTTCTTTTTAAAAGAAAGGAAAGCAAAAAAACCCCAAAAAACCCAGAAGTGTTTATCCTAACAGTATCTAAACTATGATTATTATCTCCTAGATCAATAAAAAGCACTAATTCCTGTGTCATTGGTAAAGCTGTTTGGAATGCATGAATATCTGTGAAGTCTTTAGCAGAAAACCCTGTGCTTCCAGCTCCAGAGATGTAGCATGGTCACGTATTACTTGAATGTACAACAAAGGTGCAATATAAGCGACTAGTACAAGAGACAGAGGGTATTTGTATCAAGGGATGGAGGGGCTGTATGACAAAGCTTTCCTCTGTGCCCCCATTCACAGCCCACAGCTCTCATTAGATTTAAAAAGTCAGCAATGGCTTCAAACTGGATAGGAGACTGCATGCTGTGCTTTCAGAATTTCAGAGCAAAGTGCAACAGGCAACAAAATTCACAGCTTTTGGAAATGGTACTCTACGTTTATATTGAAATGTATAGAAACAATAAGTGATACTAAGCCTACGGTGCTACGGCCTGTACTGTTATCCTGCCTTTCACTTACTCTGATACAATGTTTTATCTTTACAAGGTATGTATGTTTTATGCCATGGCATAGTTAATATCCAGATGTAAATCTGAAGTTGAGGAAAGAGAGGAAAATAATGCAAGCACCTCAATATTACATTATGGATTTTTAATTTATTAGTTTAAAAGAAAAAAAAAGAGGTTTTAAACTTTTAGGAAGCTTTTTATAGTTTGAAAAGCATTTGTAATTTTGCCTTCTTCCCCCCCCAAACACAGTATAAGCCTAGAGAATGCAGACAGATACATCAACTTATTATGTTACCAATTAAGGACACAGTTCTACATGTTTTCAATAAAGAATACCTACAACTAGAGGGTACTTTTTTCCAAGTTGTACTTCATTGGGTTTTTCATTCTATTCTCATGGGAAATTCCCATCGAGTATATTAAGAATGAAACCAGTAAAAGTTTGAAAGAAATTAAACTCTGTAGAAATTACTCTAAACAATGTATGGGTCATAGGGGAGTTCAAAAAAATATTTGTGCAACTAACTGAATTCTATTGCAGAAAGGCATTACCCTTTTAAATCCCATGAGCTGCTTAAAGAACTCTATGAATAGGAGATAGCCCTCCACCAAATTCTACAGGACTTGCTAACCAATGAAACAAACATCCCAGCTCTCCCCAAGGACAATCTAAGTGGAGAATGTGCACAAGAGTGGTGGAAAATTTTCAGAAATTTTATAAAGAGTAGTGCAAGTGAAGGCAGGAGGGAAGGGGGAAAGGCAATCATGAAAGCTTACTTTTCACACATTAGTAGCTGATAGGAAATGATGAAGTACAAAGCAAACAAATGAATAATTTAAAATGTTCCTACTAGAACAGACCATAGGATGGAAAGCCAGCAGTGGAAAGGAAGACACAATGAGATATTAGCATAAGAAAATACAAAGCTGGCAAAAAATAGAGGCATTCATACTGACCCTATTTTATGGATCTCAATCAGACAAAACTCAACAGTATTGGTCCCTGGTTTTTATTTGGTGGATAGCAGAAGGGAATGAGGAAAGGAATTTTAAGTTTCCATTTTAGCTGGAAAAATCTGAGGGATCAGCAACGAGTCAGTGCATATTTTAAAAGCCTAGAATTCAAATATGCTACAAAAATAAGAAATGCAGAAGTGGTGCTGTTTGAAAGAACATTTCTGAAGGCTTTCTTGCTTCATTTAAAATGCAAGGCACTTGTCTTGGAAATGATAAATTGAGACAATACTTTCAGGCTCCCTTGGTGCCATTACACCCAATCATACAGGGTGATATTTCTTTGATTTCCACTCCAAGACTTCATTACATCTCGTATAATTTCCCACCAAAAAGAATTCAGAAGGGAATAATTCAGTTAGTGTACAAGTATATTTTTCTATGTCTACATCTCTGTTCCATGTACATTAATAATTGACATGTTCATGTAAATTGACAAAATGATCAAGCATTCTCATTTTAGTCTCTGACTTTAGAAATCAAACTGCAGTCTTTAAGTTATGTTTTAAATAAACTGTGAATAAAATTACTATAGCCTTGTAATAGAAAAAAACCACATCAGACAGTTTTGGTTCTGGTGTTTGAAACTGCTAACCCAACCTTCAACAACCTCTCTGTGAGGTTCTGACCTAGCCCACACAAGCCATCCATGCTGAACTTGCAAGGCTGACTACCAGAAAATCTATCTGGCAGTGCAGGCATTTTCTCAGAGTCTTATTCAGAGCTAATTTCACCCATTATGAGGCTGCTGAGTCAAATGGTGACAGAACAACTGGATGCAGAAGATTCTGCGGATAGGGCCTGACGGCAATAAAATTCTCAGTACTGTGCCATTATCATCCTCCCTCTTCTGGACAACTGTTATAAATACTTTAGAACAGATCTCTTGCCCACATATCTACTAAAGCTGTTTCCTACTTGAATATTTTTTTTGCAGGTTGAATACCTTCAACGCAGGCTTGTAGTGCTGTGGAAAAGGAATTGTGTTATCCACCTTCAAAGCTTTTGCTGCATTTTTCAAAATCCTGTGAAGCATACATTACAAAGGAAAAAATGTAAAGCAAGGGTGCTGTGCTAACCACCACCACAGTAAGGATACAATTCAGAGAGGATTACCAATTCCCTAGCCCTGCCTTTGCAGCCACTGTGTTTTACAGTGTATTAGAGATATTCTTCTGAAGCTATCATGGTCAACAGCAGACATTATTCCAGAAGTAAAAGGCAAGTCATTTAACAGCCAAGCTCCCCATTACACGCAGTATCAAAGAGAAAAGATATATTTATCTTCACTTTGGTTTTGCCTAATGGCATGTCTCAGCGTATTGATTGTTCCGCCTCTCCATCCTAACACCCCATCAAATCTGCACGGCAGCTTCCACAAACACAGTTCTCTTACTAGGACTTGTGAAACACCCCTACTGTGTTAGCAGCAGACCATGACCCATATAAGAAAGAAAAAACAAAGCGGTGTGTGAAAGTTTATAATGCCAGCAAATATCCATGACAGGATTGGTTTTCTCACCCTTTTTTTTTTTCAGAAAAGCTTCACAGATGTTTCCTCATCCCAGGAGTCATGTTGCTGATTCATCAGCATCCTTTTACCCCTGCATCCCTCCTCCTGCCTCCTGTGGTGCCACTGGAGAGCCCATGCTAATAAACTCAGCCGTTTTGTTAGCCTGGGCTTTGCTACATATCCAGCTTCTTGTGTGCATGTGTGCGCACCACCCGGACAGCATGCGGTCCCAGCTGGAAACAGGTGAACAACATGAAAGTTTGCATCAGATCATCAAGTTGGGATTTTTTCTATGATGTACATTATAATTGAGCATCCTTGTTTTCTTACTCTAATCCTCAAGGATTACAGCCATGGTTCCCCAACTGTTAATGTTCCCCGTTGACCTAACAGTACAACTTGCTCTAACTGGCAGAAAACTGTATTTCCCTTGACCTACCTAATGACTAGATAGAGTGTTCACGCTGGAATTTCTGTGGAAAAGACAGATTATACTCAACCTCATTGAAAAGTCTTATAAGGGCAAATTAGCCCTCCACATACCTTAAACAAACATGAACTGGCAGAAAGGTTTGACCATCATTTCACTGATTTGTGGTATTTACCTGGTGTTTTTTATCTGTTTCTGGATGGCCTCAAAACAAATTTTTTACTTGGTGCTTCCCTTGAAAGAAACACTTCTGATATTGAAAGAACCCAGTTCAGAAATCACTGAGGTACCTGCTCCACATTTTAAAATCCAACTACAAACTCCAGTGAGTGCTTAATGAAAGTCCATGACTTAGTTCCCTTGAGGTATAAAAACTAAGTAGTGCCTGAATCTGCTTCTCTAAGAAAATGCTATAAAAGCAACTGGGTTTTATTCCTCTACCTCTCACAGATGATATTTATGCTAAGCAGAGAGAAGAAACACCCGGAACACAGACACTGCAGGGCGAAACTGTTACAAGTTAAGAAGCAGTGCCTAGGTATCCCTGGTGTCATCTGCTCAATGGAAATTAGAAACATAAGTTGCCACAGCCAGTTCCAGTACTGTGGCTCATGTCCAATTCCAGCAACACACACAGGTCCAAAGGCACCACCTTGCAACAGGCTGATAGAAGGATTTATTGTCTGTGTTGAATTGCCTTGGGAGCCTGACAGCTGTCATTGAGGTACCAAATATATAGTACAGCACGTTTCTTTTTTTTTTTTTTTTTTTAAAAGAACTACATTAAAATGAGTTGGGGTTTCTGGTTAAAGCACCCAAAAGTTGGGCAACACAAGAGTTCAAACTTCAGCTATCAAGAACCCTCTGTACATAATATTTGGAGCAGTCTTTAAAACCATAGGCTGTTTTGTATAGAGTGCAGTGCTCTAGGAAACATTTCTCTCCACAGCAGTCCTGCAGAGAACAAGGGTGATCACGTCACTATTAATTTTATGCATATGAGTTTTACACTTCAGGGGTAGCTGTAGGGCACAAGAAACAGGAAACAAAACAGAGGTAAGGTGCTATCAGGGGGAGCATCGGGTTCTTCAGTAAAACAAGAGAAAAGAGCAGAGACCTACTGAAGAAATGTCAGCCTCCTCAGGTTCTCCTCAGTTCCTTTCCTCAGCCAGCCCAGAATGTCAGATGCAGGTGAAGGCAACACATGAAAGCCCTCGAGCTAAAGAGAGAACTAGAGACAAATGGCAGCAGCTGCCTGAACAAGATCCTAATATCGTGTCAACAGTATAGCAGCTTGGACTGCGACTTATGAGTAGGAGGTTAAGCTGCTAACTTTAAAAGATTTACAAGGAAAGTAGATGATCTCAGCAAGAACACAGTTGGAAGCACTTTGCTGTTTTATCTCCTTTCTTGCTATTTATCTGTGAGCAAACAAACAACATACAGGTTCTTAATGGATACTGTTAGGTCATGGTCAATCTCAGGGGGAAGATGCTTCTCTGATGCATAATACAACCAAGATATCCTTCTATCACAGGCAGCAGCAGCTCAGCCTCAAACCAAGGAACACCCTAGGCAGAGTTGAACCGTAGTATCCCCTCTGGACACAGGTTCATGACACTATGCTTATCACCATGTATATGAGTCACGCGGCACTCAGCATTTCATGACAGATGACTGCCATCAGCACCTCTCACTGCAGGTTTTAAGTATTATTTTCTTCCTTCCACAACTCCAGCTGTGCACTTCCTCCTCTTCTCTAGCACTGACTTTGGTGCTTCTTCAACTCACCAACAGACCTAACAAAACCCAAATCAATAGTTTTCTCAATGCTGACAGCAGCCACTACAAAGAGAAATCAGCACAGTACTCTGCTTCCAACCAATTCTGTGATCTCTTTCTGTCTTTAAAAGATTTGTTATCCTGAAACAAACAGAGTTGTTATTATTTATGGCTTGTCCCTTCATAGATTTGTAAGTTTTCTGTAGGCACTTAAAACTACTTATTCGACACCCTCTGGTCGTAGAGAAAATTCTTTCCAAACCATCACCTAACATTGAATCAAATGCTCATTTTGATGGTGGTTGGAATGAAGTGGTATACTGCTGTGTCCACACTGGCACATTGTAGAAGTCTTCCATCACCATCTAAGAATGCAGGATGCTGGAATTTATTTCTTTATTTTTAATTTTATGCCCACTCTTTAAAAACTCTCATCACTACTTCAGACATTCCATTCCAGATGCTGTTCATCCTTACAAATATGACACGTTTTACACGGTCTTATTTTTGAGCAGAGATTATATACAAACTGAAACACAACGCTTTCTTTGTCATGAGAATTAGTCACTTTTCTCCAAAGTGACTTCACAAACCAGTCAGGCTTTACTGTCTTGTACTTAATCTTTTTAGTTTTAAAGATAAAAGGTCACTGACTGAAACTATGATGACTGCACGTGGCGTACATGCCACCATTGGGACATGTAAAGATACATGAATCAGTTTTTGCTGAAGTGAATTTCTTTTACTTCCAAAGGTATAATTGCACCTTTCTCTTCAGAAGCAATAAAAAAAACCAGGTCTAAACATTTCCCTTCATCTGCTTTTCTCTTCTTTGCTCCAGAAACCACATTTCTATTTCTCACAAAGTAGTGACAACCCAGCCTGATTTCTTCATGCTACTACCACAATGTTTACGAGTAAGAAATATTTAACCTGTAATCAGCTTTTCAGTGCTGCTTTCTCCAGCATGTCATTTGCAACAGGATTATTGATTAGTTTCATGACCCAGACAGAACTAGAGGATTCAATGAGTTTCACCCAACCATTTGCAACAGTGTTTTGGAATTTAATTTCCAAACGTGATTTCTTATTCCCTTTCAGAAATGGTTACATAAGTAAATTTTTAGTTGGGACTGAAATGGCTGGAGAACAAGCCCAGTAAATAACTTCCAAACAAATATCCAGACCAGCAAAGGGACAAGCTATCTAGGGTGCTGTGAACAGCATTTAATTTTCTTTGCATATTATTCAGACTTGTTAAGTCCTGAACACTCCAGCTATTTCCACTCTGAAATGTTTCTAAAAGAGGCAGAGTGAGGTTCTTTTTTCACTGTCTTTCAATTATCCTTAGCAAATTAACTCTGCTTTCAAATTCACAAGATTTTTCTCCATTTCCAGCTCAAAACACTCAAGCTGAAAGCAAGCTCTGTCCTTTTTGGCTTGCTTGTTCAGCTCTGAGGGGGGCTCTAGTGTAGGTGAGCTGCCTTGTGCCTCCTACCTTCATGCAAAGGCTGCACACATAGTTCTATGCTTCTGATAGGAAAATAGCAATGTGTGAGCCAAAGAAATGCCCTCTCCCATGGCTTTATGGGTTCTGTAATGTTAATGGGACTTAAAAGTTGTAAAAATATATTACTTTAAAGCTAATGGCTCTAAAATGGGAATACGTACAAAGAACAAAGACTGATAAAGTTAAAGATGAAGTCCAGCAAGAATAAAGTTTGTTAACATAAATCACAGCCTACCTTACTCATGTGGGACAGAGAATCCACCTCTTGTTCTTTAACATAATAAATATGTGGATCATGGACTTCAAAATTAAGTGACTGCTACATACGGCAAACAATGGCATTCTCTGTCACAACTGCTCTGCAAGTCTGAGATTTGTCATTTGTTGTGAGTTAGAAACTTTTAAGACCATCAAAACCTGCACAATCACAAGAAACTCATGTCTATTTTTTAACTCATGGAAAAACAGCCCTTTTCTACAGTGATCTCCCATTTGGCAACTTGCGAATCTGTTGATTCTGGGAGGAAAAATGAACCTTAAAATGACAAAGCACTTTGCCCAAATTCTCATTCTTTGCATGAATTTCCATTTCAGCTGACTAAACAGCAGGAGCCTTGCCCACAAAACCAGAACTGAGTTCCTGATGCAGAAGACAACTGCTAACAGTTTTAGTCTTAATTCAAAGATATTTCATTTTTGAAAAGCAAACAATTTCCATCTCTTCCACAGTTCTGAATGTGGTTTCTCACTGTTCACTAAGTTGCCTCCCAGCTGCAAAGGCAGGCTGTGCTGGGAGCCATCCTGCTACAGATAGCACTGCCTGGGCCAGCCAGCGGAAAGAGACGTGGAAGTCAGTGGGGGTCTGTCAGCGGGGAGGGCAATGACGTATAACCATTAATGTATTAAAACCAAAGGTAAAACTATATAATAATATGCAAATAGCACTCTATTTAGCATGCACTAGCCCACAGGCAGACAGACAGCAATAAATACATAGCATTTTTCAGACCTGCTCTGCAGAACTAGAATGTATACCAGCCCCCAGACGTATAATGCAGAGCCAGGAATCGGTAAAATTTCATATTTAAACAACAAAAAGATGGATGAATAAATAAATAGCAAACCTATAAGCAAGGCACTATGTATATTTAAATACATAAATATTCCATTTTTTTCCTCAGACAAAAAAACACCCGAGGGATGCGAGGGCTGAGATTCTTCAGTGCTGAGCAGATACTAAAAGCAGAAGGAAATTAAGAATGACCTTGTACAAGTGAACCAGCAAATGATGCTCATTAACAACCAGTCCTAGTAAGGCAGTGTTGGAGGTAACCTAACGTACAGCGAGTGAGGGTTACGTTACCATGGCCACTGGTTCAGGGACATTTCGGAGGAGCGTAAGAACAGTAAAGAGAATTGTGTCAACAGCATTAAATATACTTGATGAAAATTATGCATTAAGAAAGCACTGAGCTAACATTTCTTTAACAGAGAAAGGCACGCCTGTAATGCTATTTAGAAATGCTTTGTGCATAAAAGTATTGATTTGATACTTCTGATTAGGTAACTCCTTCCCCTCCAGATGTCAATAAAGATCATAACACAAAGGTTTTTAGTACAAACAGTGCCAGAAAATTCTGTGGCAGATTGATTTTCTCTCTTTCTCACTGACAGATTACGTCAACTGAAATACCTCTTAATAATTTTAATTAGTTTCTTTCCCTTTTTTTTTAGGTCAATTGAAATTTAATTAAAATTATCTCCGTAAAGGAACGAGGCTTGCCTAATGCTGTTCAGCATCATTTATTCAGAGCAAGCTGCACTCAGATGACTGTCCAGTGGCCCATGACATTGTGTACAATTTATAATCCAAACGCCAAAAAGAAAAAGAGAGAGAGAAAATAAATTTGATTTTAATAGGAATATGGAGTTAATGAGTACAAATTCTTCCTATGGTATTATCTAAACTACCTTGTCTGGCATCCAGTTAATTATCAGCTATAGCCTCAACAGCGTTCTTTTATGAAGTTTCTGTAAAGTTAAAGCTTTCTTTCTCTACCAGTAAAGAAAGACTTACTCTATGTAGGTAAAACCAGAAAGAAGATAAAGCCCTGCGCTGAGGTTACCTGATCCAGTGCAGTGCAGTATCTATTGATGTTCCTTTAAAAGTGATAAATACCACCTACAGCTATCAGACACCTTACAAAGAACTTGACCCAGGTTCCATCATATTCAAGACTTTTCTTGGTTTCAGTGGAAACTGGATCACGCTCTAATACCTGTCCACGCACTGCCAAAAATAATCTGTGATGTTTGTTCAATTAAAAAGTCTGAATTTAATAAGTAAACCAACATTTACTCACATCCCACAGAAGCAAAAGGCATTTGTTCACACCTGCACCCCCAGTATAAGCACGTGTAACAATACACAAACTCGAGCATACTTTCTTGCTGAAAGCTTCATGTGAAAGGTGCTTCTGAGGTCATGCTGCCACAGGCCAGAGACCAGAAGTAATGCCTGAACACACTGGGTGGGATGCCACACTACAGGATGTTCTGCAATTTACAAACCATATGGTTGAATCAGCCTCTTCATCCTGATGATCAAAAACTCCAGGATTATAACTCATATCTAATAATGTCTGTGCTCACATCAGTAGGCTATGCAGAGGGAAATTAAATTTATTTTCAAATTTTTTCCTATTTTTTCTTTATCCTGATATCAGATGCCTAGAGCCACATTCTTAAAATTATTTTTTAAATTTTCAAATGAAACCAAAAATAATCAAACAAATACCAAACCCAGTAATACCTTTTCTCTCTAAAGAAGATGCATTCCCATGCTAAATGGTAATTTATGAAAACAGATTACAATGTCTACCTTTTGTAAATCTTCAGCATTTTCATATTTTTTAAAAGAGTGCAGCCGATGCAGCTGTCAGGAATAGCTCTATATGCATATGCTGCCAGGAGATTAAAAGAAATAGCTTTCAACTAGCTACACAGCATATTTACTTTTTCAGGTTGAGGTTGGAGTAATTTTAACTTTTATTTCAACTCTTGAAGCACAGAGGCCAGATGGAACATTTCTGCTCCTTTCTTTTGCAGACAAGTGTGGAATACCATGGGAAAGCTGTACTTTTTATTCCAGAAATTAATTTGGCCAAAGCTATATTTGAAAGAAAAAGACCTTTTCTCATAAGTGTTAGTTTTCTTGGTTTTACCTGGGAAACATCAAGAATGACTAAAGAAGATTAAAATTGAACCTATGTACAATTTTGAGCTGGTTACTGATTTTAAGTCATTCCGTTGAAAAAGAAGGGACAGATATTGTATAGGCAATATGGAAAAATAATTTAAAACATCTAAGAACTGATCTGACTAACTTGTTTCTTCCACATCCTTTTAAGTTCACAAAAAACCTGTCTTTACAGGAGATGTTCTAAATCATGAACTACTAATACCAGGGCAATGATGCCAATAACGCAGGACTAGTATAAAATCCATCAGAAACACATGTAATTAAGCATGGGAACCAGTGTAATACCAAGGAATCACTTAATCATTCCATTGACTCCTCATTGATTCCAGGAGCAAAGCTCACCGTGTCATGAATGAGCCATAATGATAAACTACATTTTGCATCACCTTCCCACTGTCATTAGTCACTTTGTCTGGGCTTTTGTAACAATTGGTATTGCTGTTTGTCGATTAAGAAACAACAGGCAAACAGGTTTGCCCTCTTGTTAGGTTAAAACTTGACCAGTGAAGCTGATACCAAAGCTCCCATCAGTATCAAAACGGGGTAAGAATTTATCTTATAATTATTAATTACTAATATCTGATGTTTCCATTGGCCTCCCCTCCACATACTACAAACAGGAAGAAATGAGGACATTTCTGATGTTTGGACACAGACCCAGCAGCACTGTCTTGCTGAGGCCCCTGTGGAAGGCTCTCTGTCAACCAGGCAATGCAGCCAGAGTAAGCCAAAGCAGGGGACAATGTTTGGATATATTAGAGGAGCACGAGAGCCTTGGTAAAGATAGACTTAATACTCCTGAGGTACTTCAGTCCATTAGATTTATTCAAAAATAGAAGTGAAAGAACACTTTGCACCATTTCTAGGTTCAAAACTGACTTAAACTGTTTAACAAGCAAGTAAGTTTTTTCACTCTGAACCTTTGAATGAGGTTCCTCATGTAACAGAGTAATAAAAGCCGTATTTATTATGAGTATGAACAAAAAATATCCCCCCACCTTCCTGAGTGCTGGTCCTGAGCATGCTAAAGGACCAAGAGACCGCACACGCCTGACACCCCTCTCTCAGAACCTTTTACTAAAAGGCAACCACACCGAGCAAAACCCCACAGGAAGCCTATCAGCCTGCATCTTTACAACATCACAGTTTGCGCTGCAGATTTCCTCTTGTCACACTAAGACAGTCTGCAATTTGTACAGTTCCCAGTCAGTGAAGACTAATTATGCTGGGTTGGTTCTCAGCAGGTCATTTTAATAGCTTCATACTGAGGCAAATTCAAGATGCAGTACAGGAGACTACTTCTGTTGGGAAAGCTTTTTTTTTTTTTTCATATATTCTTTTCATCAGAACTGACCTTTTTGCACCCAACCAGGTAGGCAAGGAATAGACAGGAAGGTGTAAGAAAAGGACTTATCCCCTTTGTGTGAGATCGTGCAATTGAAGTGCTTAAGGGGTATTAAAACACAATGTTGGAAGTTAGTCAGAAGTAAATGGCAAGCTTCTAAAACTGACCTAGAATAAGGGCATGGAAAGGAAGGAATTGTGCCCAAAAGGAATCTCCATAGCTCTCCTGAGCTCAATTTTAATCCAGTTTATCCTAAGCCAAAACACATCGTGTGGCTGTTCTCAAAGTGATGAGGCTTTAATACCACGTGTTACTCAGACCAATGTCTTTCCACTGACTTAAATGGTGTATTAGTAGTAGAAGGTACTATTTAATGTAAATAAAGAGTGGCAGTAGTCAAATATTTAGACATACTGTATCTTTTTTTTTTCCAACTAGTGTGTCCCTTGTTCATGCTCAGCAGAAACCTTCGTCACTCAAAATGAAGGGAAAAATAGTCAAAGGGTGAAATATCAAGCATTGTGCTTCATGACAAGAGTAAGACCCCTAACTTCACAACTGACAATACACGCAATTAAGAGACATTTAGAAAAACATTTTTACAAAATGTTTAATAAATTTTAACATAAATGCCTATTCACTAAAAAGCACATGCTCCACTGTTCTTCAGTGTACAGCTTCTCAGCTCAGCTCTTCCTCCCAGGCTCATCCCTTGACCAGTTACAACTTCTGCTTCTACAAGACCTGCCCATCATACCCTCACCCTCCCCCCGCTTACATTCAGTCCCTTCCCATCTTGAGACCCGATTCATCCAGAAAAGAGGACCATGATCCACACAGTTGATCTCTTATCTAACAGGCCCCAGCTCTACATTGCACGTTTACAGAAGTCACCACTAATAAGCTTTAACAGGTCTTCAGCCTTCAATGGTTAAGTACCTTCACAGTAAAGACCTTATTTAAAACTCTGGTCTGTCTTTGTTTCCTGGCCATTGCCTCTCTTTACACATCCAGTCGACTTAAGAGTCCTCAACTACCAAATTTCACAGCAGTGCAATTATATTTAATTAACTCTACTTGATATTTCTTTCTGATGAGATTACAAGTCACTTTGACAAGAGCTATTTTCCATAAGTTCATGTTGATTGGCATTAATTATATTGCCTTATTTTAATTCTTTATTAATTAATCTTTATTAATTTCAACATGCTGCTCTGTTTTACAGGGTGTATATCTGGATCTCTGAGCAACTCTTCTCTTTCAAAATGGAGAGAAGTTTGAAAAAGCAGCCAAGAACTGCACTGTAGAAGCTGCAGGTGAAAACCAAATCTCATCTACCTTGAAGCTCACTGTTCAGCCCTGACAAAGCTGCTCAAACCCACCTGGCACAGCAGAGAGCTTCTTGTAGAAATGGCTGCAGGGGGGGACAGATGGAATACTGGAGCAAGAAACCTCACAGTACATAAGGAACAGGCAAGCCTCCTCCACCAAGATAAGGGGGGACAGGGGCGGAGAATCCCCGAAGTGCATAATGTCCCCAAGGACTCAGGGGACCTGAGGGGACCCTGCAGAAAAAACTCCACCAGAATACTGAGCACATGCACAATTTGATCCAAAGGGCCCATGGCCTTCACCACCTTTTCAGCAGGCTTTGCTATATTGTTGGGTAGAACTGTACTGAATTTGGGGAGGAGGGGGGAAAAGAAAAAATTCAGAAGGATAAGACTCATTGCTGGTACTAAATGATGGGAAAACTGATCCCATGGAGCACTTGGTGCCACTCTTACCACCTCCTGTGGGTACCTAGGCACATCATAGTAGTCATCTAAAATACCACTCTCTTAGCAGAAAACAGGGTTTCACTGTCTTGACTGATGAATTTAAAAACTCAGTATTTCATAGGTATACAATTTATAATGACTAATTCAATAAGCTCCATGAACATTTCTATAAAGGTACCATCTCAGTCTTCTCTCTCACCAGCCATTGTTTAGATACTTGTTTGCTAATCATGATTTGCATGAGAAACCATAACTTTTAGCAAAACCATGAGAATTTACAATGACTCAAAGCACCAGTTCTCAAGCTTTTATTGTTTACAGTGGTTTACAAATTCTTTTGAACAGAACCAAGGCAGACTCTGTAGAGATATACAAATTATCAGGTATAGTGGGACTCAAATCTGTTACTTCATGATCCAGACGAACCCAAATGTTAAACTGGAGGTTGGCAACTGGCTGTTATTCTTTCTGGTGCACCTTGCATCAGCAATTTAACCACCAAGTACTTTCTTAAATAGCATTTATGTCCTGAGACATACAAATACAGACCCAAATGTTTGTGTTGCTTTTATTAAATACATTTTGGTATGTGGTACTCTCTCCATCCTCATGCCTTCGAAGGTGCAACAGCATAACTTACAATGCAGTTAGAGATAACACACTGTATTCTTTCCTACAAGATTCTTATTTTAACCCCGACCACAACCTCTTGCCCCTTTCAGCTGTACTGGAAACAGCCACTTGTAGTCCAGTGCTGTAAACCAAATCATTGGGTCATTCAGGCTTAAAACCAAAACAAATTAAAAAACCCAAACCAAAACAAATTAAAAAAACCTCTATGTCCCTGGAGGACTGTTCTTAAGGCTGGTCATTCAGCGGTGCAGCGTGCAGGGCAGGCGAGCATTCTCATTAGCACAATCAAAGGGAAGGGGTAGAGACAAACCAGAGCAAGAGTAAGCATCTGGGAAAGCTGAGGGATAGCAAATTAACTCGACTGCACAGCAAAAAAAAAAAATTACTCTCAGTGTCCTAAAGTTAATTAGCTAAGAGCCATATAGAAGCAAATACCAATAGAGAAGGAGCCACAGAATTGTAATAGGAGAACAGGAACAAATAGTAAGATAAGTTGGGAAAGATGGCTAGGAAACCACAAAAGGCTGAAGAATCCCCAAAAGAAAACCTTTAGAGGTGGTAAATCCTTTCAAATAAGTAAAATTTATCTAATTGAGTACCATATAACTCAGAAAGGATCAAACTTTGGCATCTATAGTGGCTCAAATGAAATGCTGTTTGCCATATCACTACAAACACTATGAACTTACAGTCAAAGTACTGAGAGTTGGGTAGAAACACTAAGAAAAACAAAAACACCAAACCATTTTCTGCCTAGCAAAACACAGAGGATGCAGTTGGAGACTGGAGAACTCTTTTACCCTGGAATCCTGAAGACCCTTGTATAGGGAAACACAAAATACCACACCCTCTGTTTGCTCCTAAGGATTTTTAAAGCTCTCCTTTGCTTGACCATACTTTTTTCTATCAGACTTTTTGTAAAATTACAGGGAATATCATAGCCAGAAAACTACAATTTCTCAGGAGCTGTATCCTCCCTGGTGAGGAGTAAGAATGAGAACATCCTCTGCACATTTCCAGAGAATACTTGCAGAAGAAATGGAGAAATTCTAAATACTACTATCCCACTATTGTCCAGAGTAAAATTCCAGCTCAAGCTGGGCCACTATCTAACGACTTGTGAGCTCATAAGGATGTAAAAGCAAGTGCCAGAAGATAGCAGCCTTCCCAATGTGGGAAAGAACAGAATCCAAAGTGAGCACTTTGCATTTATTTGCCTGTGCTTGCAAGGCCAGGTGTTGTTGGGTAAAGTGAGTCAGATCCAGCTTGTCAAAAGATACTCACTGAGCAAGTTAAAAAAATCTCATATTCTGATGCCCAAAAATAAGAGGGAAAATCTGACATCAATTTACAGCCAAATAAGTATTTGCATGCTCCAGCATCATCTTTGTGTCTCCAACTAAGTGGGTGTGGAGGGAGTTTGCTGTTTGCAAACAGACACATGAAGAGGAAATGCAACTTTAAAACCATAATTAGCACTTGCTGCTGGTTTGCTGTGGCTTGTGCACAAAATGGATTGTGCCTGGACTGAATTTCTGGACACGTCTCTATTCTCACTTTCACTAGTAGCTGCAGCAATAAGAAAATAAGAGCAGTCATTCCTGTAGTAATCTCTGCTGACCCTCTGTAGTGGAAGTCAAAGAAGTATGAAATAGTATACTAATTCCAGTGTAAATATAACGAGCACTGAACAAACTGAGCAGTCCAACAAAAATTACCATTCAAGCAGGTGTAATTACTGGCCTGTTTCTCATATGCTACAGACATGGGATTGGGATGTGCTCTGATAAACTGATAGATGCTTACAGTCCACTAATTTTTACAGGCGATGCAGCAATTCCTCCTTTCCCCATATCAGTCAGATCCTCGGCCAAATTCCTCTGCAAATCACTGAGGGAGAAATCTTTTTGCAGCCTGCTCTGTGATTTTTGCAGCCCCTTTTCAACCCCATAGCCAGATGCAGCTCTGGGCTTATCACCTTCCAACCCTAATCCTAGGCCCTGGCTAAACTTTAGCTGCCCCAGCATCATGTCCCACATGAACAAGCTCACAGGGGAGACACCTTTTCACAACCTGCACTGTTGTTTCACACCCTGCTTTCCAGCCTCACTGCAGGTCTGGACTTTGCCCTTCTCCTAACCCCAGCCCCTATTATAGGTCTGTCAGGCCCCTGAGGGCACCCACTGGTCTTACAGGGGAGCTCTGAGGGCCTGGGTAGGACCTATCTGCCTGCAGCCCAAGATGCCATATCTACCCCCAGGGCGATCAGTCCCTGTCCCAGCAATGCTGCAGTCAGAACAGTCTCCAGCTCCCCACAGGTGTGCTCTGCCTGTCCGCAAGCCACACCAAGGCAGGCCTACATCCCCATCCCATTCCAGGGAGACACTCAATGCCCAGAGCTGGGGCTGCCCTGGAGCGTCCAAGCTACTTCTCGCTGGGTGGTGGGGTTGGCCCTGCCCAGTCCCCTGCCGTGGAAGCCCCCAGCCCTGCAGCACCTGATACAACCTTGGCACTGACTGAGGATTCACTCCCCTTAGCCCACAGCAGGAGTGCACATAAAAAAGCTCTTTGGGGAAAAATCCTTTGGCAGCCTACATAATCATCTGACACCAACATCAGCAGTCTCTGCAGTGATGGCTTTTTCCAATGAAACATCAATACCTAATGATTCCTGAGTATATAAAAAAGGCTCAGGCTGTCAATTCTGTTTGACTTCCAAAGACTTTGCAAAGCAAATACAAATGAACTACTGTGGGTGATCCACACTATTACCTATACTCACTGTGAGAAGAGTGGAGAAAACATGAGCTGTAGAAATTACTACACCTAAAATCTGAAATCAATCATCATCTTACCAAATATATAATCAGGTCAGTCTCTCCTGACTCTGTATTGCTCAAGTGAAAACAATGGAAAATATATTCAGATACAGAGATTAAAACCTGAATGCTAAAGTTCAGATTTTTACTGTGATCCTTAAGACCAGTCCAATCAAAAGCCAACTTGCACAACAGTTTGTATTTCTAGAGCAGTATCTCACTGAAGGCATGTCTCCATGATCTTCTTTCAAATGAGATAATGGTCTCTGTCCATTGAGATGAACACCCAGGAAGGCCAGGGGCTAGAGCATGTAATATTTTAGGAGATGCTGAGACAGCTGGATTTACATAGCCTTGAGTAGGCAAAGGGGAGCTCTTAGTGCTGACTACAGCTAATAGAAAAGTTTAGAAAAGATAGGGCCAGATTAGTTCTTGGAGATAAACAGGGGCAGGAGGAGAGGCATAAGACACAAATTGCAATGTGGGGAATTCAAATTATATATAAAGTTTTTAATTTTTTTCACAGTGAACATAGCCAACTGCTGCAGCAGGGACTCAGAAGTTGTAGAAACTCCATATAGATATATTCAAAGCTACATGAGACACGACCTGAGCAGCTTGATATAACCAGACCTGTTCAGAGCAGGGAATCAGACTAGATGACCTCTAGGTGTTCCTTCCAATGTGAATCATTCTGTGATTTTACAAACTTTGGCTTTTAAGAAAGATGCAAAATACTACTGTAGCGTATTTGAGCATAAGGCTTTAAACATTTGCGTGTTTGACAAATACAAAGCCAGCAAGGGATAAAACCAGATTCTGCTGTAAATTAAAGAGGAATTTTCTTTCCATGAACATCTGGGATGTGTGTGTGTGCAATTGCCCTACTGCTAAACAAAGAGTTGGCATGAAGAAAAAGAACAGGGTCTGGTTTAGTTTAGTATACTGTCCCTTTGAGCTAACGTATCATATAATGTGTTGGGAGTTTAAGTCTAGTTATTTTTTAGGAATTAAAAGTAAACATAATTTTCAAAATATACGAATAGTTCTCTATGATAGAACCAGAGACAAATCTGAATTAGAACACAGCTATAAATCTGCCTCCTGGAAGTACTGAAAAAACTGTAATCACTCTGCAGGTACAATTTCAGAAGTTACCTGGATGTGCAGGAATCTAGATTCCAGCAGTAGTCACTGTTAAGTTCAGAAGTGCTTCAATAATTTTTAAAAATGGGACCTTGGGTGCTGTATCATTCCCATCTCAGTGATCTTGGAAACGTAGTCTCTTCAGCAATTTTGAAATTTTCATTCTAAGAATATATGGTTCTTGTATTCACAATGCACGCATTACTTTTAATACAAAATAAACCTGAAACATACTGTTCAGATTCAGGTGTAAACCTCAGCCTAGATCTATGCTGTCCTTAGTCATGGTAATTTCTTAGCAACTCTTTAATGGGAAAGTCAAAACTTCAGGTTAAGTACCTAGTTTCTATAAACAGAGGATAGGAAGACTGAAGCACTTGGCTCCACATCACCCCATATTGACATGCTATGAATGTGTACGGTGATCTATAGGAAGAACAAAAGACAGGCATTTCTGAAAGAGTGTCTCTTTCCTTTTGCAGTACAGAACTAGGCATCTGTGTGAAAGAGTCACAGCCCCAAATTTATTTCTGGGTGTAGTCACAAAGTGACATGTCAAGGCTGACACTACTTTTCTTTTAGATGTGGCTGGTGGAGGAAGAGAAGGGTGTCTACAGGACCCAGCTCTCCACGTCTAGGAAAGGGTTTGCTCCCTCTCTCTCACTGCCAGTAGCCTCATGGATCCCATGGCCCTCTCTACAGAGTGGAGCATACACAGATAACATCATTCAAGCCAGAACCTATTCCAACCTTGTCTATTAAAGACATTCCTTTGGGTTGCATGAGCTGTCATTTTTTACTCTTTTCAGATTCAGGGAAGCCTAGAACCCATTTCTCCAGTTTCCTGGAGAAAAACACTAACCTCCAGGTTACTATAAAAAAGTCAGGCATGTTCCTACAGCAGAATGGTGCTTCCCTGAGGATATCTGCTATCACCTCTTCTGCATATGGATGTGCACAAGCAGGTGTGCTGGGATGAAGGTAAGCTTCATTCAAGCATGAAGCTGTACTTAAATGCATTTCGTATTTGACTCGTATTGAGGTTGTCTCCATCTCCAGCAGTAAGAGAAATGAAAATTTTACATGTCCTCTCCATTCACCTTATCATACTACTTGTTCAGCAAGAACAGCAGGCCAACCACTACATAAACCAGAAAATCAGTGCTGTGGCTGTGCCTGTGTTCAAGGCATCCTGATGATCTTACTTTCTGTGACACCAGATATCAAGAATGCGTAACAAACTCTTGCCATGATGTAATATAATTTCACATAAGATAACAATGTGATTACTTCTCACACACAAAGCCTGTTTGTAGAAAGGGTAAGGCATTAAAATAACAAATGTGATGAACCATAAATAGCTGAGGCAAATTCCCCTTTCCTTTTTCATTCAACAGTTACTAAATCCAGCGCAATTATTCATAAAAGGGCCTTTATATTTCCTGCTAAAATTTGTTGACAGTTTACCAATCCCATTGTTTGAACACTCAGTGAAGGCTATAACCTCAGCAAAAACCCTCTGATTCCTCTTGCTTACCTCCTCTGATTGATCCTATTGACTCAGGTGTTGCTAGCTTATCAGTCCACTCGTCACAGGTGAACAAAGGAAATTTTATGCCAGGGCTGCTCCTATTGCTTATGTTAATCAAACTTTACTGATACAGATTTCACCTCCTCCCAGCAAACCCCCGACATCTTTCCAGCTTGCAGACAATTACATTACATACTGAGCACTTGTCTGAAGCATTTATCTGTGTTGTAGAGCTTCTCTCCAGCAGACAGCATGTCGGTGCCTGTGGATTCCCTGAATTCCCAGAGATGGGAACCAGATGCTACCATAACTACACATTAAAAAAATAGCCTCTACCTATAAAAAAAGCCCTTGAAGGACTTACTCAGATTTTATGAGCCATCAAGTGGAACAGATGGGTGGGGGTTTTTTGGTTAGTGTTTTTTGGGGGGGTTGTTTTGGGTTTTTTGGGTTTTTTTCATTAGTTTCATCCCAGTAATTTTAAAGCACTGGCATTTGCCCCTAAGTCTTTGCCTTCAGATACAGTATGGTTTTTATTTCAGCCTTGGCTGCTAACTTCTCCTCTTAATTTATATGTCAAAATATTAGGATGCTCTTTCCCCACTCGTATGATTTTTAGTGATCTGCCTGTGTCAGCAATGAACACCCACCATCTTTGCTGACTGACATTCTCAACTCAAGAGGCAAGGGAAGGGGTAAAGCATTTATAATTAAGGAAGGGTGGGGGGTTTTTTTGTCTTCTTTTAAAATTATATATACTGATGCATTTGCTGAAACAAAGTCTCAAAAAAACCAAGAAAACATTGCATGTAAAGCAGGTATGTTCCCAGAGAAGCTATGAAAAAAAAACCCAAACAAACACATCCCACGTCTTGTTGGATAAATGGCAAAAATTTAAATTCTGGGTACTGGAAGTTAAAAACAAACCAACCCAAGTTCATCTACAAAACCTCCCACATCAATTAAAAGACTTACCAGTTAATCACTCCTACCTAAATTAAGAAAACTAGCAGTTTACTCCTTTCTTCTTGGCATTTTTTTCTAGTGCTTTGTTACACTGATATCTGAAGGAGGAAGAGAAATACTATTCCTTGTTCCTGTTCCTTCACACACAAGTATGTGTTCCCAGATTAAGTGAAACCATTACGACTCTCTAACATATATTTCAGCACAGCAAAAGCAACAGATCTTCCCTGCACTAAATCTCATTACACCCCTCCACCACCCCGAACTGCGGTTAACTTCAACCTTTCCTGTTCAAATATCACTTTTAATTTAAAAAAAAAACATACACTAGAAGAGAACCCTCTGCTACTCTTGTTCATTTCAGCAGGTCATTGCTCTTTCTTAAACATGCTTCCTAAACACATACGTTTCATTAATAATTTGAGTTTGTCTAGTTTCAGCTTCCTGCCATTACATCTTGACATGCTTTTGTCTGCTAGACTGAAGAGTCCTCTAGTATGTTTCTGTTCCCTGCAGAGGTTCCCTGCGCTCTGTCAACACATTGCACTCTAAACCTGTTTGATAAACTCAAGTAAAGCTAATGGAAGGCACGCTTTTGAAACTTTAAAACATGTAAGTGTCTCATTTCTGTGGATTCTCCTTTTTTTTTGCATCTTTCTTTACTATGGACATCAGAACTAGACAGTGTGGTCATATCTATTCCTAATGTTGAGTTAAAGTAACTTCCCAGTCTCTCTCTTCACATGTTCAAGTTGCATTAGCCCTCCTGGCCAGTGTCCCACACTATGCTCATATGCAAGTAATTAACCAAGGCACACAGAACCTTTCCAGTAAGCACTTCTCTGCCCCTATTCTGGAAGCATGATCTACATTCTTTACTATTGGATTTATGATATTACATTTGACACTCGCCTATGACTAAGCAATCTGTTACCTTCCCAACTCTACCTGAAAGGTTTAACAATATTTTTTCCAGTTACTAACCTATGGCATTCTGTATTTGTACAGAAACCAAATGGGAGCGGAGTCATTTAACATAATACATAATTTCATCTAGTTTAGCCTATTTAATGCATTCCAAATTTGTTTCACACTGCTGCAATTTATTAATCAACAATTCCGTGTTAACCCAAATAGCTCAGTGAAATCCAAATAGATTGTGATTTATTAACTAAACATGTAATCACCTCAGGAAAAACATTTCAAGCCAGTATGACCAACACCTGTTTTCCATAATGCTAAACTCATTGGCAATATTTTAATTAGCTTTGGATTGTTTGGGGTTTGGTTTCTTTTTTTTCATTGTATGCCATCACAGGTATTTTCCTGTTTACCCTGGATTAATGTCATGCCCAGTGTTGTTCCTGGAGACTCAGATTGTTCCACTAAACCCTCCTCAAGTAGTGGCATACCAGCTCTCTGGTGCTCTCAGAATTCCGTGACTTAATTAAATACTTCTGTTTCCTTCTCAGATTTTTATTTCTTTTTCCTTCCTTCTAGTCCCATTCCCATACACAGCTTGATTCAGAAGATATAAGTATTCCTATCATTTCTCAACATTATCTCACAAGTTCTGCAATACAGAATGTTTCTCTTCAACTCTGGAATCATGGGAATATTTTTCTCAGCTTTCATGATCAAGTTTACTTTTGACATTCATGCATGCAGGGAGAAGCACAAAAAATAAACACCAAGAATTTCAATATATGAAAACTAAAGACCTTCCTACACAAAGATGCAAGAAATTATCTTTTGTTTTATCTCATGGTGATTTGTGTCTCAGTTGTGACAGGTAACAGTTGAAGTCTACAGAAATGCCAAGTTTGGAGTGCAGTGTCCTAAGGAGAAACTCAAAATAAATCAGAATAAGCAAGGTTCAAACAGGAAGTCCAAGGTTAATTAACTGAGCCAAACTAAAGGCCAAGGGGCCCTCAGGAATCTGTCTGAACGGTGCTATCTTGCACATTTTAGAAATACAAAGCTAAACGTGACTCAGACATCTTTCACCTTGCACAGCTACCCAACATAGCTGAATTAAAGTAGGCCTGTCTTAGCAAAAGTCTGATGCTGCCGTGGAAAGTGACAAACATGGTGGAAGAGGAGACCTGGAAAAGGAATAGCTAAGGCAATAAGAAAGCTTATATTCACATTAATTGGCTTCTCTTTCAGTAATAAAAGGTGAAAGCAGAAATAGGCAACTTTGAACTTTCACAGAGCGCTGATATGCTCCATCCTGGACAGGTTAGTAACTCAGCTTGCTTACAGATGGCTTGAATGAGACAGAGTACTGTCCAATTTCTTTTTATGTACTTTTTCATTATTAATGAAAAGCTTACTGATTTCTTCCTGTATTTGCATACAAAGGTACTGAGAAAAGAAACAGAAATTATTTCAGCTAATATTGTCTTTTCTGTCTTTGCCTAGATTTCCACAGTTTCACTTATTCAGCATTCTTTCTTGGATCCAAAGAGATTATTGCTGTAATTCTCAGAACAGAGTAGATAGCTTGGTTTCTTTCTCTGAGGACTGCTGGAATAATAAAACCAAACACTGTAGTTTTTAGCCTGGTTATTCAATGAAATGAGGACAACTAATATACAATCTAAATTAATCCCTCTGTCTATACCCTAGAAAGACATTTGAACCCAATGACCAATTTCAGCCAGAAGAATAGAGATCTTAAAAAATTGAGGCTTGAAAATAGGCAGCTGAAAAGAGGCAGACCCTGTCAACAGTTTGAAGAAATCATTGCCAACTCTTTATTAAACTACAGAAAACAGACTTGAGGAAAAAGCCTCTAGAATGCTCCAATCATGAGAAAACCTAAACCCCAAAGTCATGAAATCTCAAGAAATGGATTCACAGGGCAAATTTTCTTCACTGCAATGTTCCTATAATTGCTTGTTTCCTAAATGTGCCTATTCATTTTGTTTTCTACTTTAACAGATCTATCTCCCAAAAGGCAACGAATAGTGTCAAATCAAGATGTGTGACAGAAAGCTCTGCAGCCCCTGCATCCAGCATGCAATGCATGCAGGTAATCCTGAACTTGAATTACTGTGTTGGGTCTGGCTGAGATTGAGTTAGTTTACCCCACAGCAGCCCTCACAGTGCTGTGCTGGGTACTGGTGTTAATAACACACTGGTGCTTTGGGTACAGCTGAGCAGTGCTGCACAGCACCAGGGCTCTCTCCAACATTTTCCCCCTCATCAGGAGGCTGGCGGTGGGCAAGGGCCTGGGAGGGAACACAGCCAGGACAGCTGACCCAAGCTGCCCAAAGGTAAATTCTGTACCATAGGGCTCAGCAAGGAAAGCTAAGGGAAAGGAGGAGGAAGTGAAGACACTTGTTATTGCAACTTTGTGTTTTGCAGCAAGTGCTATGCATACTGAAGCCCTGCTTCCTGGGAAGTGGCTGGACACTGCCTGCTGCTAGGAAGTAGAAAACAATCTTTTGTTTTCCTCTGCTTCTGCACATGACCTTTATTTTTATTAAACTGCCTTTACCTTGACTTACACATTTTTTTTCCATTCTATTTCTTCCCAACACTTCACCCTTTCACTGAAGGAGTGATATAGCAGCTTCGTGGACACCTGACATCTGGCCAAGGTTAACCCACCACAATTATGCAAAAGACAACAAGCCAATATTTTTAGTGAAATATGCCATCTATAGATGGGCATCACGTTCAATGTGCAGCTGACCAAAGAGGTGAGGTTCTTTATCTCCATTTGCTACAATCCACCTAGTCATTTATACAGGTATACTGTGGTCTTACTTTTTATACCCTCAAAGATGCATATATACACCAAGCCCAAATGGCAGTTGTCTACCTAATGACAAATTATATGGCAATAAACAAGTACTTTAACATTTCAACCCATTTTCTTGTTGGAGTTTTTATTCTGTGGGCAAGGAAACTAATATGATCTGTGTTCATTGGTAACTGTAAAGAAAAAAAATTGTTAAGTGGTTGACCGGCTTACTCTCAAGGTTAAGAAAACACTGACTCTTTGAGCAGGCAGAGAAGAACTCTACAGACAGGGCAAATCACAGCTGGAATTTCAAGGCTGCTGGGGCAGCACTGTAATGCTGCTTCTTGCGACAGGAAAGCCGTAACCAGAATAAAAAGTTTGCCACTCTGAACTTCCAGGTGTTTAGGAAAAAAGTCTTGTTACCATGGATTTATGATCACTCTGAGTGAAGGTTAGTTTGATGGTGTTAAAAACAGAGGGAAAAAAACAACTGGTGGTGCATATAACTTTCTGCTATAGACAGTGCAACTGCATCAATTCATCTTTCTCTCTCCACAAGCCAAGATAGAGACACTATAAATCAGAACTCTTATGTCAAGGTTTAAGGGAAGCAAGAAATATGCAAAACAGTAAATCAACATGAGACTCCCTGTACTATACTTGGCAGTCACAACTATACTAGAAGTCAGAAGATTAATGCTGTCCATATTTTTATTTCCACTGCCCTAAGAGTGAAATGCAAGATTAAACACCAGGAGTCTTTGGTAACAGGTGCTGAGGGATTACTGCATATGCTGCTAGCAATTTTTCTCAATGTACACGTCAGGTGCAGGGAAAGGCAGTGCTGAGGGAAGGAAATAGCCTCAGATCCTTATAAGTTTTCCTAAATCGGTGGGGAGCAGGTGTTCATGAAGCATTACTTTGGCACCCCAAAAGCCATCTTAGAAATTGGGAGGGCAAACCTATCCTTAATTAACCTCCCCCTTCACAATCAATGGTAACCGTCAGGAAATCACAAGATGTGACTAAAAGTAGAGAAGTTACCTCTGTTCTAGCCTAGTATATGGAGAGCAACTTTCATACACCTAAGTAACTTTTGTACCGAATGCCTGAAATCTTAGAAGAATTAGGAATACATATCCACAAAAAATTTCCTCATTACTTAGGAAGATACAAAAATAATCAGTGCCATATCATCAGCATCCAACATTCTTCCCAGCAATGCAAAGCCTTTATGGGTACACAACACCTAAGACATGAGTCGCAGCATGAATGGGGTCAGCAGAGTCATTTACAGGTCTAAAGCTTCTTATCTGTAATAGCAGCAATCAGTGAGGTACAAAGAAAGAAAGCAAACTTTTAGTTAACATCTCAGAAACATCGGACAAAGGCCATTGCTAACAACTAGCGACAGGAAGTGTCTTGGTTACCTCCTCCTGCCTCAACAGAGTCTTACCTAACACTACAAAGCATGTACATGGCATGAAGTTGGTGTTCTGGTTCTTTTTTACACTAGTTATTGACTTTAGGATCTGAGAGTTGGACGGTGTTTGCTTACTAGCTAATAGAGCCCCTGCCTACCATAACTTTTCACGTAGTTGCATTTGAGAAAACAAGCAGATACGTGAGGGAAAATGTATTGTATTGTAAATGCATTGTATTCCCAGATTAATGTTGTAAATTTAAAAATCAAACATAATTGATATGAAAAATAGAACACATTCATTCTAGATGCAAGTTAACACACTTGTGTACATTAAAAAAATAAAACCAAAACTATGTAAAGCATTTCAACATTTACAGAAACAAAAAGTTACAACACCACAGATTCTTACAGGAATCAGAAAAACGTTTTAAGATTCAGGCTTTCAGAGAATATGTATTAGAAAATCAATATTATTAATTATGCTTAGGAAAGTAGACCTAGACATCTTTTTTTAAAATAATTTCTTATGCAGAAAAACTTTCATGGTACATGTCCTTTGCTTCACAGATCCACATATTCATAAAATGGAACTGGGGATTGTATCACAGAGAAACAACAGACCTCAAAACTTTTCAAAGAGAAAGGCAGGAAAGAGGAGCTCTACTTTGAAAATTATTTCTCCAGACAGTGAAAGGCTCCAAACCTTGATGAATATTTCAACCTTATTCAGTGATTGCCATTACCATCAATACAAAACATACCATAGGTGGGGCAAGAAAATATTCTCCTTGTGTAGTGCACAGAAGCAGGTGTGGCATATTTCAAAACAGACATAACAAAGTAACATACCATTCATGGACTGGAATTTTAATTCTGCCATTCAGTGGTCAATAAATTGTTCATGGATAGTAGCCTTTTAGATTGTTCTAAGTAATTCTTTTTAAAACATGCTTAGTCCAGAAAACTCTATTTGTTGACTTAAGGTAATGCCCTGTACATCTGAAGTGGATTTGATACTAGGAGCATGAGGAGGATTTACATCCTTGTTATCAGTTACGTGCTTTGAGGCTAAGCAGATGGCATGCCCCTGCAACTATAGTATTTTATAATAATTTTAGAGTTATTTTAGCTTATTTCCATTTTAGCTCCATGGATCACTCCCGAAATCCTGTTTAAAAATCAAGATCCATTATCCTCATTTTAAGCTGTGAATGAAAGCTATTAATCTGCAGCCAACATATAGTGGATCTAATTGGCATGAAGGTTCAAATTATTTTTGTTTACAGCCCAATGCAAAATTAAACATATCACAACTAGATTTCCAACCCAGGTCTAAAAGGGCATATGTTTTCTTAAGTTTTTGGTTAAACAGCAGCATGCAAGCATCCAAAGATTCAGACACCATGTTTTCGGACATGTACCCTACACATTTCCTGTTAGAAATGGTCCTAGTCTGGAATCTTATTGCTAAACATTGTTGTAATCAAAAAATATGAACTGATTCAAACAAAAGTGCCATGTGGAATGTGTCTGGTTTGGAAAGAAAAAAAAAATCACTGGAAATTGTTTGCCACGCAAGGTAGAATCCATCATGCAAAATTAGAGATCATTCAAATACCTTTGCTTTCCCTCATCCAGACGTAGCATTTAAGTCCTAATTTTTTTATTGTCAGATCATTGCCTCCACTACTAGGCACTAGCCTGTAGCTCACAGTCTTTCCTGGCAGAACATTTTAATTTTGTTTACATTGAACTATATATAAAGAGCATTCTTTACACCTCAAATGCCAGCTGTGTTCAGCTTCATGAGACTCAAGATTCCCTTTTGATTGGCATTTACTTCATACACTTGAAATAGCAACAATAAGAGGAAGAAGTGGACTGTTAGTTAGGGCTCTCACAGCAATGGGCAACACAGAAAGGCAGTGACTAGTGAACACAGCTCTCCTACATTTCTGATGGAAGTTGAGCAAGTATGAAAAACCAACCCCAACCCCTGAAGTTGCACACTCAAACCTAGGTGCCAATTTTAAATATTTGTTTCATGGTCTTTCAGGTTGACTGAGATCATTGTGATTGAAATTTCCCCTACTAGTCAACCCCAAGACAGGCTTTGAAGGTGGAAATATTTGTGAAAATGATTTACAGATGTTTTAAAACTTGTGGTAAGCATTCCTACTGAAAGAGGGTTTATGGATCTTTTTCCTTAACGTTCATCTTTTTATGCATTTCTTATGCAGTATTTGATGAGTATGGGGCAAAAAGTAGAAGTTCTGATCAGAGTCGTTAACGTTCAGTTCAAGATGCCTGAGAGACTCACCACAACTTAACCATTGAATTAATTTTTTTTCCAGCTAATGAAAGAAAATCTTGTTAGGTTCTGCATAGTTTAGACAGCAAGAAACCAAAATATTTTCTGAACTGTACATGAAAAAATAATTTTCTCCTATGGATGTTGAGGCCACCACTATTTGACATCAAGGACTTCAAGCGGTGCCTTGGAACAACTACATACATGGCTTGAAAAAACATTTGGGTCCACCACTCATCAACATGAAGAAACACTGTCACCCAAGTCATCTGCAGTTCAGACCATTTAAAAACATTCAAAACTTCCACAGAACGTTCTTCAGAGAGGCACAGTGCACAGGACGGGCAGCTTTCACTATCTTTCAATGTTCACAGGCTCGTTCCCAAGAGGTGTCTCAGGCCTCTGCAGCACCAATGCCTTGGGTGTGCCTGCACAGCCTGCTCTGCACCTGCACAAATTCCTGGAGTGTCAAGAGGAGATTCCTGACCTGGCTCCACATCTGCTAGTGCAACGCTTCAGCTACAACAGTTACAGCTGGACCACTGACATAAATCAAATGTTTCTTCCATGGAGCTTCCCAAGCCAAAGCTGTGCTCCAGAATACAGGAATACACTCACTCAACCTATTTCCTTCTCTTGTAGCCTTTGACTCTTTTAAACTTGGTTTTGCTGCGCATGTTCTGACAAACCCTCAGTTGCAATGCCAGGGAAAGTTTGGTTTTGTGAACTTCCCCCAGACCTCTGAAAAAGTCAGGACCTTAAAATGGTATAATTAATTTAAAACAATATACAGTCTTCAAGGAAAAGCCCTGGTGTTCCTGCATGCTAAGTCTTCAGGCTTTAAAATTTTTGCCCATAAGCCAAAAGATAGTGCAGCCTAACTCCTCACTTTAACTTTCAACAAAGGTCACAAAAAATTGCATTTGTAAGGAAAACAGCAAACATGAGAAGTTGTGTGTTAAGCTGATAGCTTATCTATTGCGTGTGTGCAAAAAGCAGCAAGGCTTGAGATTCTGGGATGTCTAGAGGGCCAAGTCATCAAAACAGCACAGCAGCTTTAACAAGAGGGTCCCACAAATAGTGTCATCATACCATCCTTGTAGCTCATGCAGTGTATACCAGAATTTTAAAAAATATTTTAAAAGGATTCTTGGGAGTGGAAGGGAAATCTGGGGACCATGCACTGGCATTTTGAAGACAATATTCACAATACCCCTTGGCGTAAGGCACTGCCTTGCATCCTCCTCTCCTTGCTGCCAAGCCACACAGGAATGGGCAATGAGTGTGGAAAAGGTCCCCAGCAGTTTATCCAAGAATGGAGCTAACTGTAACTAGACCTTATCCCGTGCTGAGTAGGTTTTCTATCTAGTTTATTAAAAATGTTGACATTTCTGCATTTCATTTGAAAAACATGCATTGCTACATCTACAACAGTAGTATTGTGTGGCCCAGCTTAGTGTTTGAGCCATATAAAGACATGGAAAATGATACTTAGAACAGATTTTTCAGGCTTTCAAGATTATCTATACTCCCATTAGGCTTAATTAATGCAAATATGACTATATCTGATTTCAGACTGAGGCAGGCTTTTGTTCAACATACACTTCCTGACCAGCAGCAAGAAACAACTTTTGAACTAACACTTAAGAATATCTACTTAAAATTTTAACCTTTTCTGAGGTGTAAAGTGAAGTGGATTTTTAAGTTTCTCCTTTGCCCTGATTCAACACAAGTTTTCCTCTCCAAGGAAGCAAGTTTATTGCGAAACTGTTTACTGGGCAAACAAGGAACAGAATCAACATCCCAAATATATTCAGGCATTTTAAGTACAATTGAAAGGCTCTGGTCTAGTTTTGACTTCTAGTTCCTACACCCTACTGTCACCCTTTGAAAGTCCCAACTGAGACATCTTATTCAGAACGGCAGGTTTATTTATGGAGTAGTCAGGCCAAAGCTGGAATTGGAGTCTCAGAAATTATTCTCTATGTAGAAACCAGTGTTAACTGGAACAAGGTTCAGTTTGATGCCCCTTGATTTGCTACAGCTTCAGGGAGACACATGACAGAAGGTCCTTCCTTCGGATCTTTGACATCAGCACCAGCATATGCCTCCCCCTTTGCTGGAGGTGACACTCCTACATCGTCTTTGGAGGACACAAGGCAAGAGGCTACTACACTGTATACTGCAATGGCCCAAAAATGCAATACTTGCTGTGACCAAGATCCAAACCAGAGGCAAAAGTTAATTTATGTAAAAAATCCGAAAATGTTCTGTGATTTTTTTAAAAATAGTTTACTGTTATTTCATATTCACTAAATTAATTCTTTTTATCACACATATGTACCAGTAAGAAGATGCTAAATTAGCACAAATTGGAGGATATCAGAGGTAAAAATGAGTGACAGCCCTAAACAAAAAACCAAATTTGCTGCTTGTGATTAAAAGTGCAATTGATTTAGTTCTGTTTCTGTATTGGAATTACCATTAGAAATTCATTATTCATTCGTGTAACACCTCATATCTCTAAGCCTACCACCAGCATAGCACTTTTCTGTAAACTTTATTCCTTTAAAACAGTCACATACTGTCCCATGAGAGCCCTGACATATAAGTTTGCTTGCAGCAATATCCCAACAAATGACAATTCACAAAAGTTGTGGCCCTTTAGCTGTCTTGGAAACGTGTCAGCTATAGATCATGAAACATAACAGTCGAGTTTTGAAACAACTGATAAATCTCCAGGCTTTTCAAAAGGTTGAGAATCACTGTGGCCTTTGGATGCTTCTCCACGGCACAGTGCCAGCTGTAGGCCAGTCAAATGAGTATCACTGTTGAACTAGCAGTGCATGAGAACAGGAAAAAATATGAGCTCCCAGTCTTCCACTCCTGATGTTTCTCAAGTAATTACAACCCAAAGTTCCCATGGTTGCCCTGACATTTCCTCCATACTGTAGCATTTTAGTTAATTGGGTTTTTTCCCCTGATGATGGATGACTTTTATATCTGAGCTTCATCTGAGGATTGCTTTGCTTGTTAGGCAACTTCAAGTAAAATACTATGGGACATTATTCAAATTTCAAAAGAATATTTTCTACTCTTCTATCTCTAACTTCAGCTCCACATTAGCAAATTTCCCTGGCTGTGTAATGATTTCTTACTTACTGACCATGAAAACATCACACACAACACATTCAAAAAAGCCGGTATACCTGGTAGTCACTGCTCCATGTGCCACTTACAATAAGAAAAACAAGAGTTTAAAATTCATATGCCTGATACAAATTACTCTGATGTTGTAAAAGGTGCACCATATTAATGAGTTTGACAATCACCTACTTCATATTTTATAATACTCATAGATGTGGGTTCTTACACATCTTACCCCAACTTTACAAAACTGCAATAGAGAAATAGATGCAATAATAATAAGATGCAAAACAGAAATTAATGAGATCCAAATTTTGAAAAGAAGTTGTGGATTTTCTTGTTAAAAGGTCAGTGAACAAGTGACTTGGATTTGCTGCTTCAATTGTCAGCAGATGGTATAACTTGAAGTCCAGAACAAAACTGACTTATATAAGTGATACTAATCTAATTATGCAATACCCCAAACTAAGCCAGGCAGTTTTGTCCTGCTAAGTACAGTTTAAAAATAAACAGCCTAAACATGAGATCTCTACTGGGCTGAGCATACCCAAGAATTTGCGTTGTCAGCTAGAAACCAACAGAGTTCTACTTAAAATGCTGTGATTTACACTAGGGATTCTGAGTAAATTTAATTAGTTTCCTACATTTCAGCAGAGTATATTAAGAGCAAATGAATTCTCTCAGCATAAAACAGTGTAACAATGAAGAACAAATGAGTTAGACCATCTTCATAAATCAATTCACGCTAAAATATGTGCTAATCCCAATCTGCACATGGGTTAGTGCATTCAGCAATTTTAATTTAAACTGTTTTAAGAAAAACAGAAAAGGGGCAGCAAATCAAGACCACTGTCATCATGCACATTTGCTATTTTAGCATCACATCTGTAAAGAAGAAATTGCAGAGCTGCACCAAACAATGTTCACTGGGTCTTCTAAAAATGCTACTCTTAATCCTTTTATACAGGTCACTTATTGTGTGATCCTGATTGAACATATGCAGTCCTCATGTTTGGGGGGAAAAACAGGAGAGGGGAAAAAAAAATCTTCCTTGCAGATTTATGGAGTCCAATAACTTTAAGTTTTCCATTTACCTTTAAAATAAAATAGAATCATGTGGAATCACTAATAGTTGGCTCTCTAAAGGGTAGAAAGTTAATCTGAGTATGCCTGAGGCATTCACCCAAAAGTTCACTCCATGTTTTGAAATTCAGATCTCACTAGATTGGACTGGAAGTGCTGTAAAAATAGCTTATTCTCTTGTTATTTCATTACTTCCACAACTCTTCCCAATTCAATCTTCTAATTATTGAAAAGCATTAAAAGATGAGGATTATTTCTTCCATTACATAAGAGTTCTAGGGAGCTAAAAAGGTTATGCTTTGCAAAGAGCATATTTCTGTGCAGAAAAACATTTCTGGTTTTGATAATGGATATTTCACTTCATGCTATACCCACTTAACAAACCATTTTGACTATTAATAAATTAAGATAACCATAAGGTGTTTTTTTTAAATTAAGTTTTCTCTCATCAAAATTTTTTTAAACTTTGGCTGAATATATAACAGAAAGGGTGTTCTGATGCTGAGTTTAGACCCTCAGGTCAATTCAACGGGATGACAAGGCCAGAAACTGAAATAAGAAACCTTAACTTTCGATTCTGCAAGCAAAAACCTTGATAACTTCATTGAATTTTACTTCCACCTAGTGAAAAAGCCTGGAGGTTGCCTGTCAAAAACTGTCCTCCTCCAGCTAGCTTTACAATGAATTGCTTATCTCAGAAAATTACTTGGATGGGCCTATCTCATTCAGGGATACACCCCTCTCAAAATGTCACAGAATCTTGTTTTATTCTGAGAGCACAATCACATTTTAACTCAAATCAATACTTAAGATATTTTTCAGAAGAGGATAGAAGTATCATTCCCATCTTACAGACAAATGCATACAGGTGCATTAAAGAGCATTTTCATGGTCATGCAACAAGATTCCAATAGGTCTGCGTCTACAGACGTGTTTCTGCACGTGTGCTGTAACCTTTGAACCCCACTTCTTCACTACAGAATCATCTCTGTTGAAAGAAATTATCTTTCCAGAGAAGGAAAATCTGAGAAAATTTCTCTTACCTGGCAAAAAATGATGCTGCCACCGAGGTGCCTGTGGATACTTCACTGGCAACGTACGTGCTCTGGGAAGCGGGGAAGCTGTACAAGGAGGGCTTATCCGCATTGTAGCGGTTCAGCGCTGCTTCAGTCAGGCCCTCTCGACTAGACTCTGTCATAAGCTGAGATATCTGAAGACAGAAAAAACAAAAGCATCATCACCTAGAGCTCACCAGCTGGCCTCTCCACATCCAGAAGTGCCTCTGAGTTGCAGATGGAGTAGGATGTACATTTTATTCACTAAATCTTTGCTGTTCTGTGAGCAAGTATTGCCTCTGTCATGCTAATCTAGGGTACTTTGACTCAGCTCTAACCTTGTCTGCATTAAAAGTAATGGGATAAATTCATCCCATCACTAGAAATGGCAATAATGTCTATGGCTTTCCATACATACAAAAAAAGACAGACTAAACCACAGTCCTTGCTCAGTTTTACCTCAGAGTAAAAAAGAAACAGCTTAGATGTGTTTTAGATATTTATATTTTACCTCGGGGAGAAAAAAATATATATATATTTGTTTGCTTTTGTAAAACAACACAGCACTGGTATATTCAGTATTTTTGTTGACCTTTCTCCAGAAAAGGCAGCACATAGCATAGGAGGGAGTCCCTTGGGATCCTAGACTATTTATCGCCTCTCTGAAAAACTGGGATCATTATCACTCATTTTCATTGGCTTTCCTAAAAGGTTTTAAACATCCCATGATTTCATTTTTCTGATGAACCATTTAGCATTTTTTTCCCCCATTGGAAAGCCTTGTGTCAGCCTTTCATTGTCTAGGAAAAGAAATGGAGATCGATCAGACTTGACCCAGCTCTCCTCAAATTAACTGGAAGATCCCTTATTGACTTCAGGGAAAGCTCGGTCAGTCCTATTAAAGCACCTCCTCAAAACTTTTACTTCATTTTCTTGAATATGACTTCTACATTAATTTACACCATTGTGTTATCATCTACTGTATTCCAAGCAATTCCTAACAACTTCCCTTTCCTCCTTCTCTCATTTCAACCACAAATGGCTTCTGTCCACCAACGCATGTCATAAAATTGTAACATATGTCTTGAAAGAACCCTCCCAAATTATTACTAGCTGCCATCCTAGGCATTGCTTCCTTCCCCCTACAAAAAACTTTGCAAGAACCAGTCTCTCACCAGTTCAAGTCCTCATGCCTACCTTTATCACCACCATAACATCATATTTGCGAGGCATTCATTTTCCTCTTCGGTTTACTTTATGTCAGCTGATAAACATTTTAGTTATTAACAGCAGAGTGTAAGAACCATGATTTATATTCAGGAGGTGAGAAGACATGCGACATTTTTCAGACCAACTATCAAGCCGCCTCTGTTTCTTGCATAGAGAATTGTTACCTGTTCTACTACGGCTAAGAAGATAATATCAGAGTTTATCCTTATTTTACATATTTTTAAGGCCAAGCAACTGCAATACTTCAAGAACAGGAATGTTAAGCTAGCCACTCTGTTTTATGAGGAACGAGCAAAATTACTGAAAGTGCCCCACCATGTTAGTCACACACTGAGTCTGTCTGATTTTTTGATTCACTGTATCTAATGAGCAGTGCTCTCAGAAGGCTGTAGTTGAAATCTTGCATTTAAATCATCTCATTCTACTGTTAAAACAAGAATTTAGACTGGTTGCCAGAACACCTCCCTACTTTTCCAGCAGGGAGGCAGGCAGGCATGTTCTTTGATATTCTGCTAACTGATATGTCCACTTGAGGCATCCAATACACTTGAATTCACTAAACAATAATTTCCTCAAAATTTCCATAACTTTTGCTAGCTCAGCTATTTATATTTGTAGTGATAGAGCACAATATTCTGCCCTGTCCCCTCAAATTATCCTGAAACCCATTTCATCATCTACAGTGTTGTCAACTGCTAAGCAGACAGATTTAAAAAGCTCTCCCTTCAGAGCAGAGTACACTACAAACCTAACCTCATCTCAGTCCGTCCAATTTATGTACTTGCAATCAGGAAGGGACCATCATTAATCAATTGCCCTTGCTGACAGTAGGACTAGGAAGTGCTACTCACTTCCATAGCAACCTCACAACAATTAAGGGGTTGATGATTTGACTTATCACCACTGCAATCTCAGCTGTAACCATCATCTCCCCATCTTCTGCCAAATAAAGATTTGCAGCTCCAATATGGATTTCCACAGCCAGTGCCACACATTTGTACTGGTGTCAGTTCCCCTGAAGCTGCAAGATGGTGAGACTTGAGAGAGGCATTTCATAGATTCACAGAATTGTAGGGGTTGGAAGGGACCTCCAGAGATCATCAAGTCCAACCCCCCAGTCAACTGCAGAACAGGAAAGGATTTGTGTCCGGTCTGGGACACCCCAAAAACATCCATCATGATGCAGGCATAAAAGCAGGAAGCTTTCTGTTATTAGAGACTTTCAGGTGATACATACTTGTATCCAGAAGTCTTATCAATACGCACAGCACAGTGTAACCAGAGTAATAAAAAGCCTCGAACTGACTGTGGACTTTTCCTGAAAGGTATTACTCCCAAGCTTCCTCAAAGGCTGATTAGATGCTTGCTTCATGAGGTTTTGAATAACTAGTTCTTAACTACAAGCACTCCAAAATAATCAAATACTCAAAGAGATATGAGACTCTTTTAGAAAGATAAACAACTCCCCCTCAACTATGCAGCCAGAGAGAAACAAATATTAGGAAATGGGGTGTTCATGCTTTTTACTAAATGGGGTGAAGAATTTCAAATCTGTATTTAGGTTGTTTTCTTACAGTATAATGCAAAGGAACTGAATAAGAAGCAAGGAACAATCAAGCGTATTTACAAGTTCTGTATTTGTGGAGCACCACACTAACTACAGGGCAGAGAGAGAAGAAAGAATAATGTTCATTAAGAGTTACATATACTTTGGCAAATGCAGAATGGGGTTGCTATATAAATTTTGGCTTCTCAGCAGCAATACTATTTTATCGTGTGTCCTACACAACAGTCCAGGGACTACAGGGATGGTCAGGTGCTCAAACTGTAAGCTGTGAAACAGCTGTAGGGTACTGACCATCAGACCCAGCTGGAGAGGCAGAAGCTCTCCTTCCAGTTCATTCACACAGCCTGTCTTGTTGCAGAAAAGTGGAAGCTGCTGTTGATGTATTATCTGTCAAAAGCAGCATTTCAGTGTAAACAGACATGTCTGAGGGTCACTGGATGGACATTCATAACTGGGCAAGCTGGGCTTGTTAAGCACCCTCTTGATCTTGAGGGTCCAGCACCATTAGCTGGCTTCCTTGTCCATGCTGGGACACCTCTTTGGCAAAAAAACCCCAAAACATTTCTCAGCATGAACTCTCAGAACTAAAGTCCCAAATGTGCATACCGTCTGACCTTGAGCTCCACTGACCTACTGTTTGTCTCAGCAGGGACACTTCTTATTTGACAGTGTATTCAAAGGGTACCAAAATTAGAACATACTTTATTGTACCTAATACAAAACATTGTCAAATCAAGGCAAGAAGAGGCATAAGCCACAGTCCAGGATCTCCTAATCTAGAAATAGTGTCCAGTTTTAGCACTTGCTTACTTTGACTGTCAAAGTAGGATTTATCAACAGTGAAATGTAATGAAAGCTGAAGTATTTCCCTGCATTTCAAACTTTCTACTACTCCTTATCTGGGAAGCCTGCACCACCACTTGATGTTTTCCCACAGAAATGTCTGGTGGTACAGGAACACTTGTAACCTCCAACAGAACATCAGAGTTTGCTTGAAGTCTCTCTTGTACTATCTTTGCCTTAGATCAAAGCACAAACAGGGTAACAAACCAGAACTTGATTTTTAATTATGGAATTGTCCCTTTGGTCACACAGCCAGTGGAGATGAAGTGGGCTATGCCAAATTTTGGGCCAGGCTGGGAACCTTTTTTGTGTCAAGTACTTAGAGTATTGTTTATATTGCACAAATTTGTACATTTAGGGCACCAGACACATGCCCACAAATTGGACTAATAAATCCTCTTTTATGCTTGGAGTTCAATACATATATATAAGTAGTGGGCAGAAAAAAGGCCAGATAATTCATATATCCAGAGACTACCAACTCTGAGTCAGTTCCATTGCTTGCTTTATTTTTGCCTCATTGACAGGACAGTGCAGAAATGATTTAAACCATTATACCAAACTGAAGAGTGGGCTTTGCAGGTTATCTCACCATCTCGTTTACTTTGTCCTCTTGGTCACAGTACCATAATACACCTTTCTCCTCTGACATTGCTCACTGAAGTTCACACATAGACAAATATGAGTAGATGCACACAGGATATATTAAGCATTCAAGGAAAAATACTCACAGAACAGATACTTCCAAAGGTCCTGGAGAAATTTTATTCCCATCCCAGTTCAAAAGACATAATGTTCAAAATGTGATTGTCAATTAATAAACTCAAGCCTTTTTTATTTTTCTTCTCTCTCCCAGTAATGTGTAATGTGTGCCTGTCAAGTAAAGCTCACATAAACCTGCTTTTTCAGTATCACTGTCTTTTTCACTAGATCCCATTTCTTGATTTAAGGAGAAAAGAAAAATAGACTCCTCAATTCTCTTTCCCTCCTGTGAGTACCCACATACCATATACATGAGGTTTAAGATCAGTTAATAGGATATATTCTGAGAAATTCCTTTCTTGAATTGTTGGCAGCACATCACTGCCTGGGACAAGCAACAAAAAGACAAAGCATGGAAGAACACAAGCTTTCATGCCTCAATAAAAACCTTTTAAGTGCACATGGAACAAGACTAATGTCCCTCCCAAGGCCCCATTTTTTTCTCCTGTCTCATAAAAGCAAGGCATCCATTAACTTTGTCTTTCACTGCCTTCTGACAGTATATAGCAAGAGCTGGAGATAAGTCATGATTTAAATTCTCTACTTCATAGGAAAAAGATGGCTCTGCAGTTAAACCACAGGTGTCAGCCAGGCTAGGTTCCCTTCCTACTCCAATTCAAGAGACACTCTGTGCATAAGACTTGCCATCATGCAGTACAAAATTAATTATATTTACATAAGGGCATTTTACAGCCAAGCTCCTTGATGTTTCTGAAGCTCCTGACTCCCAAATTAAGTTACTGCAAAAATGGAAGTTATCATTATGAAAAATGCAAAGCATCCTTTGCTCCAGAAGCAGTGAAGCATTCAAGAACATCCCCAAAATCTAGTTAACATCAATAACTGATGAATGAACCGGCTGTATAAAAATGTACGAAATGCATCTATGTCTGAAGGCAAATTTGAGATATGAATCTGTGTTCAAATTCACTGTAAAGCAATCCTCAGTGTCCAGTGAGTTTAATCTCATGAGAGAAACTACTAGCAAGAAACTGAAGGTAGAAAGCTCTCTTTCATGAACATACACACTCTCATGAATGACTTCTTTGGCATTCCAAGCTTGATTCAGAGCAGCACTGAATTTTCCACCTAATAAATACTGACGAAATTACTTCCTGGCTTATTTTAGACAGCAAACATCTACATTAACTGAGAAAAAGGTGGTTCTTAAAGACACTCTTCCCCCCCCCCCAAGATGAGTTGAGGGAAGCTTTAAAGGGTATCACTCTTAAAGCTCTAGCACACCAAAAACATTATAAATTGTTGTAAGCCTTCTTAGAGCACAAATGTAGAAGCTTAATTTCAAGTTTTCCATTACGCACAATCAGGTGCACTGGATCTTCTAAAATATTAATCCCACTTTCTGTCCAACTCCTTTTGGCTCATCAGTTTACTCTTAGTCATAACAAGATACAGTTATTCTTCCTGTTTGGATGAAGGAGCCTAGTTTCTGGCCTATGGGAGTGACGAAACAAGTCTGGGAGAGGTATCTCACAGTACATCATTCACGTGTCTTTCTTCTGGCATGTGTATAGAGTATCAAGTCTTTCCCAAGAACTAAGCAACACTATTTTTCCTGGGCTTGACCTACTTCTACCAATTCTTAGAGGTTGAGGCAAGAACTGTAGTTTACAAATCAATTTTGAAAATTCAAAGAATTCTTCCACTTTCAGTGTATGAGTTGACTGTCTGATACAGCAGCATGGTGGATTGCCAAACAAGATAAAGATCTGAAGTCCTCAGTAAGCCACCAGCTTCCCAGCCACTAGAAATTTCAGCAGAATTCTAGTAACCTGCCTATAGGAAGCAGCACCAGAAAACAAATAGAGCTGGAGGAGACAGTTCTCGAGTCTCTTCAGTGGAAGGGAGGTTAATGAAGGGAATATCTTCATCTAGAGAAGGCACCTCTCAACAAGGGAATATACCGATAGGCAATAGGTCCTCTTCCTACAATCTGACTACCCTGACCTCCTCTGGAAATACTGACTTCATCCCTTTGCCTAACATGGAAGTTCTGCATTAAGTTCTGTGCAGTAGCAAATAAGTGCAGCTTCAATTTACGTATGGTAGCATTCAAAAGACAAAGTGACAGCTGGGATCCACCGTGCTAAGTGCCAAAAAAAAAAGCAGCAGATAATTTGACATTTACAATATTTCATTTTCAGATTTTAGAGTGTTGCTGGGAAAGGTTAGCATGTGAAAACAGTGAAGGGAAATGCTTAAGAGCTGCTAAATACAGCCTCAAATGCCTCACCATAAATCTGGTGGAGGGTTTACTGAACTACCAGTAAACTGAAGTGGCGTTTGGGGGGCAGATGGATAGAGGGAAAGAGGAATCTTGTGCTGCCCACACAAATCAAATTCATTTTAATGCACCCTTCAAAGGGCAAATAGGAACAATTACACCATTCAATCAGAGCAGCTTGAAAGTGGTGAGGATTTGCTAAGTCAGTAGCCACGGAGTACACCACGGAGTACCAAGGACATAGTCCACATCCATCACAAATCACTCACTACAACGGAGGTGACATTTAAGGAATTATTCAGGACAAAAATCCACCTTTGGAAAAAATAATTTCGAAACTGTAACAAGTTCCTGTAGCTCAGGGCACTGACGTAGTCTTGTAGCATTTTGCCATTTGATTATGACCTTTTTCTCTCATAGCAGAACACTAAACTGCTATATAGCTTGAGATCACTGCAACTGCTGATACAGACACTGTATGAGCAAGACAGCAATTTCTGATAGTCCTTTCCTGTCAAAAGACTGTGTTCTATGAGGAACAGGCTGAAAAAGGACACGCATAATGTCTGCTGCGCTCAGTCTCTTTCCTAGATGTAGACTTATCGAACACTGCTTAGTGAAGGCAACTCACTGCTCGTTGTGAATACTGCAACTCTAAGGAGGGTCCCTGGGCAAGCTTTGCTCCAGCTTTATTCAAATTTCCACACAAAATAGGAAATATTGATCTCACAGAAGGGGCTACTGTAATGGTACAGATTTTGTGTCTAAAAACAAAGCAGTGCACCTTCAAGAGGGTGAGGTTTTTTCAAAAGGAGAATAATTGGGATGGCAAGAATGCTGATTATGCTTCGCATGTAACAAGGAAGAGTCAGACTGTATTTAACATAAACTACTTTTACTTAAACATTAGTTACCATGACAGCACCCAGAGCTTAATTGCAACCTCTAGCTTCCTGCTGTCCACAAGAAAGATGACCTTTGACTGTTGCAGCCACCTCACATGTCCCTCTACAAACAAGACAGCTATTTAACACTGATCCAGTGCAACCCCCAGCACAGATGAAATCCTAATTTGTGCACATGGTCACATCCCTTGTCAAAACTGCTCTGATACAGCTAATTTCATCTCACGCTCAAGAACCCAAACCATTAAATAAAATATTTTGCAACAAATCACTGAATATCTTAAGATCATCTACTACTTAGAGACTGATACAACAGCTGATCAGACATCCAAACGGTGATGGATTTCTCTACTGTAAAATATTTTCCTCTGATTCTTCCTCCAAAGAGTTCTGCCTTGCAAAACAGTATTGGAATTTTTGCTGTATTTTCTACTGTAATGACACTACTTTCTCAGCCATCCAGCATTCTCCCTGCTATTCTCACTCATTCACTCAGTGTATATTCTAGACTAAGTTCATCTGCTTGATCAGCAAATTCCCATCCAGATCATAACTTGGTAGATGCAAGTTGGTGCTTTACACACATTCCCAAGCAACTTTCACCACTGGGATATGAGGGATATTGACTTATTTTCATCTGGCACAGCATTAAATTAGTTTTTCTCAGCTTGCCAATGCCCTTATGAGCTAAGTCACCCACAGAAAGAATAGTTAGCAGTCTATCTGCATTAAAAGGAATCAGTAGTATTGACTAAGTCTGCCTTTCGCTCCCTCACTTAGTGCAGACATATTTATTAAGCAGAAAAACAAAGAAAAAAAATTAGAGGAGAAATTACATTATCTGAAGCATCCAGAACAGCAAATACCTACCTTGAGTGAACTTAACCCTTGTACAGAAGTTGCAGGTTCTAGTCCACAGTGCTCCATTAGTCTGAGTGGCACAGCCTGCACGCTTTATTTATTGGCTACCACTACATTAGCAAACTATTTTCTTGAGGATAAGGCCTCTACCTCAGCACAGAACCAAAATAGCTATCAAAACTCACCTTCCTTCATGCCCTCAATGTTTTCTAATGTCCATTCAGGATCATCCCAGCCTCTCCTATCCCCCCCCAAGGAAGCTACAGGCAGGCAGGATAGCCATCGTGGAGTGCAAATCTGCTCACCCTCCAAACCCCAGAGCTCCCCCAGTAAAGCAGACTCCTCATAGTCTGATCCCTGCAACACCATAAGCTTTTTGAGTAAAGCAGTGAAGCACCATCAACTAGACCCAAATACACCTCTCATTCATGAAGCTCCACCAGCCAAGTCTCTGTGGACAGAACAGCAACATAAGGTTTCCCAGCTGGCAGATTCCCATACTTATGCTGCAAATGAAAAACAGGAACAGCAGCTAGCAAAGAGAGGGTCTGGTCTCAATTTTGTGTCTCAAGGCATTTCAGCAATGCACAAAGATACTGTGCAGCAACACAATAAAACTGCTTCCTTTCTCATCAAGAGCACAGTAACATGGCAATCTGTAGGAAAGCAGAGGCTGCCTCTAGCTCGGGTAAAATCTACATTGTTCAGGTTATTAATTCTCTTAATTACCTGTATATTCTGCTGTTCCATTATAAAGCTGTACAGCTGGAAATTAATTGGACCTTTTTCTACTATGACTTTAATTAGCTATAAGATCAGTAACATTTGACAAGAGAAAAGGCCTTTCTTCCATGGGGCTCACTCAAAGTTGATTTTACACGCCCAAATTCAGCAACCACACTGTAATCATTTTTTGCATCAGTTACCTTTTAAGACCTCAGTAGCCAAGTTAATTGTGCTAAAATAAGTGGTAAACAAGAATGTGTGCTGACTATGAAAGCTGAGCACACCTGACTTCTTTCTGCGGTGTGTAGTCAGGGGACTGTAGATAAATGAAGTGATTGCACCCTTGAAGCTGCAGGACAAGCCCCTCTAGTTCACTGTGTGCAGGAGTAATATATTTGTTATGAAAACAAGCTTTAATTTCTCTGATCAGTTACCAACCTGCCAGCAATGTTATGACATCATAAGAAGTTCAAATCTTACTGTAGCTGTTTCCCTATCACAAACAGGAATCTGTAAGCCATTGCCCTTTCACTTGTCAGTTGACAGGAGCAGCTCTAGAAGCTACCAGAGTGTGTCAGCACATGGGCTTAACTTAAATGGCATTATTGACCCAGAAAGCAACCTCTTTCCATAGCTAGCAAGAGTGTAAACAATAAAAAACACCATTAATTTTTCTACACATAGATGTATGAACTGGATCATTAGTCCTTATTAAAAAGCCATATGATCAAGCTCTACCATGAAAACATGAGGAGAGAGAACTACTTCATTTCCAGTTTGAAAAAAAAATCTGACAGGCCTAGAGATTCCTGCAATAATTACGGCATAAGAATGCAGCATAACGCAAATTCAGTCCCCACACAATCACCTTTTTTGGGGGGTAAGATCAGTACATGTCTGACAGGTCTCTTACCAAGCTGCTCATGGAAAGGCACATTGATTTGACCCCTAGGGATCGAGTAAATCCCTTGAATCTATTTAGAAACTGTTACCATTGCAATGGCTTCCTCATCAGAGAGAGATTATGAATATCAGCTTTCCTGTACACTGGTACCAAAGGTTTAATTACACTAGTGCTAGCAGATACCACAATAAAACAAAATGTTTATTCTGTGTGAGGTCCTAAGACTATCAGTAATGTATCTTACAAAGTGAGGAACCAGGGGAATCTTTCATGAGGCATGGACTGTTGAACAAACAAGAGACCTACTTGCAGAGAAGAGTCAACTCATTTAGAAGCCAGGTATATTTTGGACCAAGCAATCCTGGGAAATCTAAGTTGCGACTTAGAAATCTTTCTCAACTCGTCAAATATTCTGAGTTTGAAGATTTATTCTGTAGTTTCCTTTTCTATATACTTTCCTAAATCATTTTCACATAGAAGTACATTTTTTAAAATGTGATTAAATAAAAGTTAACCTCTGACACCAGTAATTGCTAATACTGCTTATGCAGCTTTTTGCTACCTCAATGAAATATTAACAACTTATCGTTTGAAAGGACTCAGAGTCTTGCATATCCTGATCCATTGTTTAATGGAATAAAACTTATGGGGCACATCTGAATGCTTTGTTAAATTTGATTCTCTCAAGACAGGTCTAAGTACTCTCAGCTTTTCTGAAAAGCTACTGAAACCTGCAGGCAGCAAAGAAAGCTTTTTTAAAAAATACTATGTTCAGATCTTAGTATCTAGTCATTAAATTGATGCGGCCCTTCTCTCCATTGTGGTTTAGCTTAACCAGTGCTACAACACATTTCCTAACATAGTACCTGTGTTCCAGTAAGACCTCTCTCATTAAGAACAATTTGTCTAATTCCTGAAGAAGGTGGCATCTTTTCTGCTTCCTCTGTTTGGGCTTGATTCCACAGAAAGCCTTTAGAACCTCAAAGTACCTAGTCTTCTGCATGAAATTTAGTTCTTAAAATGTTGATACCAGCTTAAACACTTACGCTGAAATTAAATCACTGAAGCTGCACATATTCAGGTGAACCATTCAACTGATCATTTGTGATGGTGTCTAGGAACCAGTTTGCTTTCCAAATACTGATTAATATTTTATGAGGTTATGAGGGCTAAGGCACAGAAATAAGCTGCTGTGCTGAGTCATAACATCTGTCCAAATGCACACACTTAGCCTGTGGCTAATGCAGGGTAATAATGATTTATCTTAGAATCATTTTTCTAGAGCTACGTCAAAGAAACCAAGTAAAATTATCTTGAAACGGCTGTGAACTATGAACGTTCATAGTTACTAGGTAGTAGTAAGTTTGCTAAAAAATTACGAAGCTGATCATGTGTCTGAGTCCTAAAATTTAGATTAGGCTACGATAGCCAAATAGAGGCCATTGTGCAAGGTTGAAGATGTATATTCAGGAGGATTCAGTGGGGCTAAATGTAAATGCAGGGGATGGGCTGTAACTTGATTCAAAAATGCACTGAAAACATGCAGAAGTGAAAACATGAAGCACTAGAGTGGTGTGGCAAGAAAAACAGTTTTAGGGGCTGAATTCCACCTGGGAAGGGCACAGAACTGCGAGCCTTGAACCTGCATAGGAAATCTTCATTCCCACAAGCAGAAGTCAACAGCATATCCTTTGAATGCAAATACCTTGCAAGACCCCAACATCAGCCAACCTATCAAGTCAAAAAAGCATAACAGTATCTATTTTAGTTCCTCTTTTCCACAGGGAAACATCATCTAGCCTCAACTTCTCTGCTGCACACTTGCACCTTTGCAGTGAATTGCACAAACCAGGGCCTAACCCACCACTTCACAATGTAACAGTCATGATGCTCTTTGGCCTTCCCTTTTTCTGTCCCTACTATTAGTTGCCCCTTGCTGTTGTTCCTTCTTTCATGATATCAAGATGGAGACACAGCAATAGGTAATGTCACAGTTTTCAGTACTAATGAGACCTGCCACAAAACTGTCTCATTTCCAGGAGTCAGTATAGATTTGCCAAAGAAAAGAAAAAGAAAAAATACCTGGAGAAAAACCCAAAATCAACCAACCAAAACAAAACCCCCACAAAATAAAAAAAGAAAACCCACGGGAGTTCTGCAGAAGCTATGCATGAGGAGTGACCTCTCTAAGTTTAACAAGGTTGGTCTTTCTAATCTCTGTCACAATACATGAACACCTGTCTTACTTTCATGTTAATAATAAAAATGTCCTGCTGAGGTTTTAAAATTATTTTATGACAGCAACAACCATCACTTAGCAGGAATACATGAAAAGCATTCAAAAGGTGCCAACAGAACCTTCAAATGAGAGCACTAGCTGGACAGAAACAGTTCCTTCCCGGCCCTGAAGGTGAATGCCTTAAGGCATAGGTTTGATTGCCTTATTACCTTAGTTTGCATAGCTACAGCTGTTATTAGCAGTCATAAAAATCACTCAGCTATAAGCATTTGACTTGGAGGCTACTTCCTGTGGTGAATGCAATAGGGTGACAAGGTGCCGTTATACTGTGTTGTCTTATGTTTGGTCTAGATTTACTGCCCTCTCAGCTAACGAAAGCAAAAATACAAGGAACAGAATACCAAATTAAGCTCTTTTGGTGCATACTGTAAGCCACCAGAAACTGGGCCTCTCTGTGTTTGGATCACCTTTCAAGGGCACAGCAAAGAGGTCAGTCTGTGAACATCAAGCTACACGCCTCCTGAAATGCTCTGTTGAATGTAATGAATATTTCTTGCACAGCACTAAACCTATTCTCAGCTCTTTACATATGCTCCTAAATTCACTTCTATTTTCCAAGCTAAATGTGATTTTCCAGCAAATTCTATTATTCTGTTCTCATTTGCAGCAAATTCTATTATGTTTTCAATCTAAATTGTTTCAGTTGGCCATTTTCAATCTGCAGATCAAAGGGATCCAAGCCAAGTATGGTTTTCCAGGAGTTAGATGAATATAGCATTAGATGAAGCTGACCTAGCATTTAATTCAAGTGCACACAATGATCTTTTCCCAGTTTATGTAATCTGCATTTTGGTCTACAGGAACCATCATAATCCATCTTCACTATGACAGCTTTACAGTACGAATATCATACTCCCTTTTTTCACCTCAGAGCCCTTGGACATTGAGAAGTTTGAGCATGCTGACTGTCTTTTCTCAGCTGGAATTTAGTGCCCGTTCACTTGCAGATGGAGTAATTAATACCAAACGCTATCTCTCCTGACCAGCTAAATACGGTGAGATGAACAGTATTTTCTCCTCACCACTGATTTCAGATGACTCCTTTTTAGACAACACTGAAACACAACTCCTTTTGCTCAGATGGCTTTCAAACAAAACCTCAGAGATTAGTTTGGAAGATACAAAGTACAGACGTGTACATTCTCAACATTGCACAGTTTTGGAAAGTAAATAATAGAGTGGAAGAGGCAATGGCTCTAGTCTGGCTGTGCTCTACAGCTCTTTCTGAGAAGACAGGAGAAGGAGCAATTGAACATCCACAACCTCCAGCACAAACAAATGGCAACCATTTCTCAGAAAAGGATATTCTTTCAAATTGCATCAGCATAACCTCTCATTAGAATTTGGGGTGGACAAATAAGAATTTGGGGTGGACAAATAAATAACTGCTTCATTCATTGAGGATTATTTCCAGTAAAACAGAATTTAGATCAAACCAAGGGTACAGCTTTAATGGCCTTGCATCAGCCACTCCCTGTCTAGGAGAAGGGCTGTAAGACAAATAAATGACAGTCATATGCAAATTCTTACACGCCTTACTACCTCATGCGTTTAACTTTGAAATGCAGGGTGCACAGTAAATGCTACCAACTATTTATTCTTTACTCATGGGTACACTTTGTGTATATTTTCAGAGCAAAATTTGTTCTCTGTACCAACACAACATGCTCTTCCAGTGTTTGTTATCAATTATTGTCTATCTATGTAGTACATTAATCTCAGGTAGACCTGTACTTTTTGAATGATTTAAGGCCCCTGTAATCGTCTTCATTTCTGCCTCCTTGTAGGCTTGTTATTTCCTAATTTTTATCACTAACATTTGCTAATTCTTGTTGGCTGCCTAAAAGGCAGGAGAGAACAAGACAAACTACTGGGGAAACTTAAAAGTTCTTAACAGTCAAAAGCCAGAAGAGAAAATATCAGCTTAAGAAAACTGTCTCAAAGTACACAGTAGAGTCTTATAGCTACATGTGTTTCTGCCTCATAAAAGTCAACATAAATAACTTCCAAGCACCAGTTGTCTTTTTTCTTTTTAAAAACACAGCAAGAATGAACATACATTCTTCCACGTAAGACACAGACAGAAAATCAGTGCCCCACAGAGTTTGCACAATAAACTAAACTGAAAAAATGCATTTCACTAGGTTCTAAAAACAAACTGTGATTAAAATTAGTGCAGGAACTGTTGGTTGATATTTTTTATAAGCAAACAGCAAGATTACATTAACTGGCCCCTTGGGAATAAAACAGATTTACAATAGATTTAATTGAATGCATTCAATGAAGTCCAAATATAAGAACAACAAACAGGGTCATCATCTGAAATGGTGCCTAAACTCTAGGAAATCATTCTCAACTGTAATAAATGCCTCATCATTATCTTCAGTTTTCATTTTGACTTTCAGCAGTCCACAGAGAATTTTTATTTGCACATGAAATGTCTTAGATTTTTCCCCTTCGACTTGTTTACTGGGTTTGTAATGTAGAAGTTCCAGAAGTTACTTTTAAATCAGTTTTTGAAAGGAAGTGTTTATTCAATTTTAATTAACTTTTAATAGAGCACCATGGACTGATTTTCTGCTTCACAGTGACATGTCAAAAGAAGGATACCTGACCACAGGTCAGTGAAGTGCAGTGTTGTAATCACTGTAACTGAAGAAAAAGGTCTCAAGAGCCTCTTCACAAGGTATACCGTAGGCATTTACCAAGTCATCTTACCCAGTAATTTACACCAGGACAAAAGGAATACAAGATGGGTATAAACTAGTTCTAAAGTGTGGAGCACTACTTCATACCAGGATAATATAAAACCAAGGCTGAAACACTTCTAGAACTGCTGCTTAGTCTGTATTCTTAAGACTGGCTGAAACACTCCCCTCCCTCCATTTCTACTACATTAGCTGTCAGAACTTGGCATATTTTGATTCTTTGAATTTCTTAATATCAGCAGAATGGCACAGAGTTACCAAAAGCAAAACGCACAATGATGCTGTCACCAGTGCAGTGAACCTGATTTCAGATCAGAAACTATCCTGAAGTATATCAGCAATTTCCTTTAGAAAAGAAGCATAGGAGTCTTCCTAGAAGAAATGAAGTGGAGGAAAAATATGTATTTGTGTGCATACATAAATACATGCTCACACTAAAGACACCAGACCAAGCATTCACAAAAAAAAAAAAAAAAAAAAGAAATCAGAAGTGGAATTTATTTACACATTAAGCCATTAAAGTCTCCATACTATTTATGCATTAAACCAAAAATTCAAGGCTAATTCTCCAAATACTTCCCACCACTAAGTTGTTCTGCTCACAATGGCCAGTGACAGAAGCCAGGTAAAATGGATGCATTCTACCCTGTGACCAACCCAGAGGACTAGAACTCCCAAACGCCTGTTCCTGCATAGCATCCTCAGCAGCACAGGGGTTTCATGCACACATGGTTCAGACCTATCCAATAATGAAAGTTCAAGAAAATAGTTTACAGTTTCAAAGCTCAATTTTACAGCAAGAACAGCATTACAGAAGGCTCCTCGGGAGGAGGCACGAGATTGCACATGGGTGACAGGATTTTAGTGTTTGGTGGAATTACTGTCTTAAGTATTAAGCAGAATAAACAACAAGGGAAATATATCCTGGACTCAGAAGATTTCTGAAAGAAGAGGATTCAGTGATGCTAAAACCTGAAAAACTTCAGAGGTCAATTTAAAACTTCTATAGCCTTGTTCTTTCCCAAGGGCATGCTTTCAAGTGAAACCCTCTAAAACAAAGCCCTTGTTTTCAAGTATTTTTTTTCTTTTCAGAAAGCACAGTAGCAGCTTGTTGTAAATGGAAAAGCATATGAACTCTGTACAATTGATAAAAATTCCAGCTCAAGCCATATTTGAAGATTAAAAAAAGTTAACTAGCAAGATATTTTCAGTCTCTTCTGTTTCCAGTTTTTTTCCAAAATTGTTGTGAACCCATATAATTCATTTCATAATCCACTCTGATACTGATTCTTCCAGGTGGGCACAGAATAAAATCTGACTTCCACATATGAAATGACAAGCTAACCCTTTTTGTCCTGGGTTTAACAGAAGAAAAGGTTATTTTCTTAAATCTTTGCAAAACGCATAGCATTCATCTCAGGCCTGTCTTTCTACTTTCCTGTATATCTACTGCTTAGCACATAAATTTTGTTGTCTGGTGCTTTGTTTCCTTCAAATTTATTGCCAAGGTTTAGTTTTGATGCTCAAAGTTTTTTGGGTATAATTGTGATCTACTTCTAGAAATCATGCCAAGTGCTGCATTTCACCTCCTTTTATAAAACTAGGAATAAATCTAGATAAGCTGCTATCTGGCAATATTTAAAAGTATCTTTACAAAGATTCTGAAGTGCAAGACAACACTCAGGAGATAATCAGCATCACTACTAAATTCAGGCTGCAAATGGCACTTTGATGCATTTGGGATTAGAGAGGCAAAGACCCTTGTGATGACTGACTAGGGCAAAGAATAATGAAAAGCTGGTAACATGAGAACTAGATTTTTCTCTCCAAAGTGCTTATTTACACAAACACAACTTGATTGTTTATATAGCATTTATACCTTAAAATAAAATAGATAACATCAGGACAACCTCTGATGCTCTTGTAATTGTCAGGGAGGTCTGGTGGCCAAAAACCTTTATCCACATTGTTCTCTTAAGCCACCTGAATAGTAGCTGGACAATGCTAGCTGAGCTTTACATTACCTCAAAGAAAAGAAGACAAAAAACCACACCCCACACAGTAATTTTCCACTTACAAGCTAAGCCTTAGTTAAACCTCCCTAATATGACAACTCTTCATGTTGACTTTCAGAGAAGCTGGTCCAAATCTAGACAAAGCTTCCTGAGCACGTTTCCTCTGTCAGTCTTGTCTGATCACTGCCATGATACACTGGCACGCTACAATTGAATCACTGAGCATCCATTTTTACCTCCCGCGTGTTGGCAATGAACTTCACAGAGTCTTCGGGGATCAGAGAGATTGATCAATTAAGAACTGATGATATCTCATTACTAGACATTTTCTCCTGACACATTCTGTATAATTTCTTTAATAACACTCGAGTTAAATTTCCATCTTCTATGTTGCACTGCAGTATCCGAGAAAGCATATAAGAATAAAACGCAGAGATGATTGTGCTTGTGGTTTGTGTTGAAATCCAGAAACATTGCCTAGCTTCAGCAGGTTAAAGTCTGTCAGGAAGGTTAAAAAGCAGTAATAAAGGCTATCTATCAGCTGTCTCTTACAGGAAAGAAAATATCACTCTATATACTTTAAAATAGAAATATTTTTAAAACTAGTCCTAAACAAGTAATAGTCTTGACCTTCTTACATTCATAGACAGTGCAGTAAAAAAAGGTATGAAGAAATTGCAGAATCATCATCACAGGTGTTTTCCAGCTACCCAATGAGCTGCACTCACTGTAGATCAAAGCAGACACAGTGAAGTTAGGGAAGCAGAAGTGATTTCATCAAGCCTAACTCAACATTTAATTCTTTTTCTGTCTTTCCCATTAGCCAAAAGCCTGTGCATAAATTTAGCCAGCTATTAATAAACACGTATCTATGCCACTCCACAAAATCAAAAAATTCAAGCAATTTGAAGATGCACATATGTGAATGAAGGAGTTTTCCCAGCAGAAGCACCTCGCTTGCACTTCCACCCATACAACTATGGCCTTGCACTGGTTGCAGCTTAGTGACTCAACATTCTCACCCACCAGACAAGACCTGAGACTTTTTTGTCTTCTAAAACCAAAATCCCCAAATATTTAAATGACAAACAAGGAAGAGCTACAGATGCTTCTGCTGATACTTGCTAGCGACACACTAGTACACTGAGCACCACCAATGTCGTGGGAGATGAAAGCTCATTACCTTCCCTACTCCTTCAACCTTTGGAGCAGTTCTGAATTCAGCTAGGGGTTAGATGGGAGTGAAAGGTGAAGTACAATTTCATTTATCCTGAGAGCAGTTTGTAGATTAGGGAGGGGAAAAAAAATGATGGCTTCATTAGCTAGAAGGGGCTTTTCCTCACTCACGTGCAGATGTAATCCTCCCTTGTTCTTCATAAAATGCAGCTAGGCACATTCAAAGTTAAAAGCTGCTGGACAATCAGCCTTCTGCTTTCATTTGTCAAGAGGAGCAGTTACAACAAACTCTTGAGCATAGTGTCATACCAGAGGTGTATGGATAGAGAAAGATTCCCCATCCACTGAATGATTATAAAGCACACCTCTGATGCAAATTCTGCAAATTCTTTACACCTTTTACTGTGCTATTACTTTGCAAAAGAGAATCAGATTTCAGTTACATGAGCTTCTATCTATTTATACCTTACTTCCTAGGAGCACAGCCTTGAAGACAAAACGTGCTCTCCGTTTACATTTTGCACAGTGATACAATTCTTCATATTTAAAAACCCAGATTTTTTTTCTAAACAAAATCAAAGCTTAGAACAGAATTTCTAAAAAGGTGAGCAAAAAAAGTATTTATAATTATGTTCCTAAATCTTATACCTATGTCCCATTTATGTAAAACAACAAGAGAAGCAAATGTCTTGGTCAAGAACACAATACACCAATTTGTGTCTTCTGCAAGTGCCCCCTCTCCCCCTTGGGAATCTTAAGTGAAAATCCTAAAAAATTGCTTTCTTACTCTTCTGCCCTCCCCTCCTTCCCTTCCCCTTCTCAGTTAGAATAAGTTACCCTTGGTTTTGTACATGTATATCTTCTCTGTCCTTGCAAAGGATGTCGATCAATAGCAAGATACAGGAGGACTATCAGCTGCAGGACTGCATCCTTATGCATCATTAAAGACCAACACATCGCTCATCTGAGCAGTTCAACCCAACAGAGTTTTGAGAAGCCATGAACTTTCACTGGCTTGAGAGAGAAGTAAAAAAATCTGAAGCATACACCACTTACATTGAACTCTGGCAATGTTGTTGAAACTGTTGGAAAAGTACTCTTCACTAATCTGTTTATCACAGGCCTCCATCCAAAACACAGCACCAGTCATCTGGTGTCATCTGGCGTTTATCCTTCACCAGGTTCAGGCTCTAATCTAGGCTCTTTCCCCAGCTGCCACTCAAGGGCCACTTTGAATAGAGGAACAAAGAGCCTAAGAGCTGACAAAGCACATCAATATTCTTTTCCCAGTCAGCCCAGTTACACCTGTGCTGGAAAGCTTCAGTCAAAGTTTCAGGAGGTCTAGTACTTGGCTAAATAATGGATGAATTTAAAGGCAGCCTTCTCCAAAGAATGTAAGATACCAATTGCCTTATGTTATATGAAAATCTGGGGGGAAGTATCTTAATATCAGAAAGAAGGGATTTTTTTTTTATTGTTCACATAAACACATAATCCTTTTATGAATTTTCCTAAGCTCTTGGCCGCAATATTATTTCCACTGCAATAAGTTCCACAGAACTGTACATTGCATGAAAAGCATATTTCCTTTTCTCACTTCCAAATTGGCTGTCTTAATTTAACTCTCTATGTTCTTGAACTATGAAATAAAGCAGAAAGTGATTGTTTTTCTCTTTGATTCCCGGCCACCTTATTTACAGCATGGCAAACAAAGGGACAGTTTTGTGTCAATGTATCTTTTTCTCTTCTCCCTCTCTCCATCCCATCTCTACATCGTTTTTCCCTGTTGTTAAAACATCCCCTCTCCTCTCAGTTTATACTTCTGTTCAATGATGCAAGCAATTAGTACAGCTATTATTTCAGTAAAGAAACTAGTCTCACACGTGGACAAATCCTTAAGCTACAGACCAGGGGAGGAAACCAAGACTCCAAATCCTCACTAATTGTGATCTTCTGGCTTTTGCTAATTTAAAGGATTAACTCACTCCTAAGAGTCCACAGATTTCTTCCTCACATCACAGCAGAGTCATGGGGTTTTCATACCCATAGGATAAGCCTACTTAGCTCTTTTCAGTCCATGGGATACCCTTTACCTCTTTCTTCCCTTGGTCACCCCAGTATCATGAAGGAGAAAAGTAATGATTCTAAGGTCATTAAGCCATGCATAAAAATGCCATAAGAGATCAAATCACACCAGAGTAATGGAAAAAAGAAACCACTCCTTACAGTTCACATAGCCTTCAGTTTTCTCTCTTGATGATATTAGAGAATCAGTATACAACTGGGCTGTTAGTTGAGGGGGTGGACAGAAGGGATGAAATATGAATAGCCAACTCCTGTAATATACAAATTGAATGATCAAACAATCATGACAAAATGTCAGCTGATGACATACACTGACTTTAGTAGGGTCATATCTAATTATTAGTGATGTGATTTAAAAAGGCTTTTAGTCAGAGGAAAGCTACTTCAGAGAACTAATGCATGGGGGATAAGGGCAGCAGAGATAATTAAGCAGGGGTATAATTTCAGTGTCAATGAATTTGTTTGACAATCTGTTCCTTGGCCCAGTCAAACAAACTTTGGAAATAAAACTCCTGCACTTTCAGTTTGCTCTATAGTCTCACTGTAGAGTTGCTTTGTTAAGAGTCCATGTCCCAGAATTTTAAAAAATAAAAAGAAAAAAAACCCCAAACACTGAACCACATCAGAGCAAGAGTTTCCACTTTCCACACATTTGTTTATCATCATGATGGTTGGACTAGATGATCTAAAGGGTCCCTTCCAACCAAGACAATTCTATTCTATGAGCTCACAGTAATAGGAACTGAGCTTTCAGGGAGCCATCGCACTCGAATGTGGATTCATACACCAAGTGACTGAACTGCTATTGAAACATAAGCCATCCAAAGAATTCTGGACCAAATCTAACTGCACAAAGGAAAAATACCTCCTGCATCAGGCATCTCATACTGAGTCATATGTGGTCACAAAAGAATATAGTACTAGAAGAGACAGTATACAAGTATTCTTTTTTGCTAAAATGCTATAGCACAACAGCCTGGTGCTAGGAAGCATGGAATAATTATAGGAGACACCTGTTAGTCCACAGATGGAGCAAGACACTTGATTTCTGTACCTTGCATTATACACTGTAGAAGCTACTTAAATTACCCTGGCACTGTTGTAGCAATCATTAATATTTTAGCTTTATCCTGCTGAACACTTTAAGAAGCACCAGAAGCAGCGGCAAGTGGAAGAGAAATAAATTAGACTAGGGAAAAAAGCTTGGAATCAAAATCCTGGATGGAGATACCCCACACATCGGCATTGGCTCTGTATCTGAACTCCCAATCTTGTGTCCAACTCTAATCATTACCAGTTTCTTTTTAAAAGCTTGTGCCTGAAAGAACTGATGTGTTATGAGACAGCCGTGACCTAAGTAAACTCCAAACAAATCATTCATCACTGAAAAACTCAGAACAAGCTGGTACTTTCTCAGAGAACAGTGTTCTTCTAAACATACATTATACATAAAGAGGAAACAGAAAGCACATACTGTGGGCTTTCATCAATTGTACACAAACAAAGCCTTTGATAATTCTCTGAATAGGCTTGAGATCATTACGCCTGGGGCCAAGAGGCTCTCAAGTAGTTTAAGATCTCATTCTCCAAACTTTTGGTCAAAAGGATCGTTTTAAGTGCAAGGGAGAAAGGAACACTTTCTCTTTTAATATCCTTATGCTCACAATACCCCTACTCAAATCCTTACATATGCTATCTTCTTCCTTACCAAATTCAAACCTTACAAACACGAGGTCTAGAGCTGGAGGTGGTTGCCCAACCCACATCCAGTGTCACCTTTTCTGCTACCCATCCTTCCTTTCATGGCCCCCATTTTCCTAGAATAGCAGGCCTTTTCCAGTTCTCCTTACCTTCCTGTCATTCAAACCCAAACAAGCTCTGCTAATTTTTTTGCTCTTTAAAATAATCTACTTAAAGACACAAAATAATTCTTACTCAGATCCAGGAAGGCAATGAGAGGACCGAGGAAATGCCCACTGTTTAAGTTCTGTAGCTCGCACCATAATGCAGTTAATACCAATTTTTTCGGTTGAGAGGCACACCAACACATGAACCATGCAGTTAAAGTAAAAGAGGGTGTGCATTTTAGAAAAGGAAACAACTACTTTGACATAATAGAGCACTTTTACTCCAGAAAATAATCTTTTAGTCTAACCAGCTTAATTTAGTCACTATTATGAATCTCTTTCCCTTTGAAAGCAAATCCTTTATCAGTCTGAACTACTAAGGACTAAACTATCTCGTTCATTAATGTGGTGGTTTTGTTCCAGCTGCTTTAGCAGCTTTGGATAATAAAGTAATAAAAACGTTACACATTCAATCTAGTATGACATTCACAATGAAACTTAGGAGAAGCAATTGTTTCATCGAGGTATTTGGACTTCTGGCTCCTATATTAGTACCCCAGGGCCAAAGGTTTCCTTTTCTTTGGAAGTGTTATGGAATAACCAGTAAGGACAGAAACATACTTAATACTGTGGCATCCTGGAATTCACATTAGCAGCTGCACAAATAATTACAGCCCTTCTCAGGTAAAACCTCACCAATTTAAATGGGTTTTCTCCGAGCAGGGGAGGACTGAAATCCCTCTGAGCAATAGGGAGATCAACAGAAGCCTTTACAAGTGTTAAAACACAGTCTGATCCCCAGGGTATACAAACAGTACCTGCTGATGCCTGAAAGAGCACCATTTTCTGACTCTGGATCAAATTCTACTGAATTTCAGCAAGTATTTTCTTACACATATTCAACAGAAAGGGCTCACTTTTACCCTGACCAGGTAACCATTTCAGCATTCCTGTTTTTGTAGGAGAGTGCTAACAGGCCATGCTTTTTCACTAAGATTAATCAAATCCCTTTCCTGTCTCTGATCCTCTATTTTGTAAGAGGACCACTTACCAACAAAATTTGTTTCAGCCCCTTTCAGAAAACAGCATCAGCTGTTCATTTGTGAGCCAGGCCTAGGGGACATCACAGGTTTTTGGAAACAGATCTTTGATTCTGTCTAGTCAAGGGGTGGCTAACTATGGAATCACATAAAACAGGGCCAATGGAAACCAACAGTGTCATCTACACTGTCTCCTAATCTCCAGATGGGACCAGTTTTGCCTGAACAATTCTTTAGCAGCTCTTTCTGACTTATTCTAGGGCAACTCCACTGATGAGTTCTCAAATGCCTCCATAAAAATATTAGAAGGCTTCTCTGGGGGTTGGACTCAATCTCTTGAGCTCCCTTCCAACCCCTACAATTCTGTGATTTACATCTGACATGTATCTCCAGTTAAAGACATGATTACTTCTGTTTTCCAGACTTTAAACATATAATACATTACTAAGATCTGGTAGCGTTTAAATTCACATTTGTTTTACTTACTCTGGACAGCAATTACTCTTTCTACAAAAGTAGCTGAACAATGGCATGTCATTTAAGATTTACCCTACACTGTTGCAGTAGCTGAGCCCTACGATATCACATCACTCTGGTTTTTTTCTTTTCTACCAGAATTGAAACAAAAGTTGTAATTCACTCCTCAACAAGTTTCTAATTTTAGGCACTCTGGAGGGGAAGACTGTAGAACTTGAAACAGTAGGAATATTTTTTGTTGCCTAAAATTACTATGAGTCAATGTGAGCCAAAGAGCGTCACTTCCAAACTTTCTCTTTTTGGCGATGCTTCAAGGAAGAAAACACAGTTTTCAAGGTACCAAACCATTTCTGTCTAATTATTTAGGCTGTCTAACATCAGCTAATTTACAATGGGAGGTGTCTACAACAGACGCCATTAAGTCTAGAACCATGAGACTGACTTCTCGCTGAACATCAATTTAGCAAGACTGTGATGTAGAATGGAACTGTACTTCTGTGTCATGTGCAATGCTTTTTCTACCAAGAATTTTTCTATTCCCTCTTAGCTAATGCACAGTGAGGTTTTTCTAATCGTTGCTGTTCTTTAATTAATATATATACTTCACAAGTAATTAGCTAGGGCCTCTTTTTTTAATTCACCTTCAAATCAAGAAGGGTTCTAATTAAGAACAGATAAGATTCATCTTCTTAGTGCTCTTCCCCAGCAGAATTTTGTAACTAACTGTATAACAAAAGATACATTTATGTGGGAGAGAGATGTAAAATGTTCTGAAAAAGTGTAGCAAATAAGGTTGGCTTCCCTAGACAAAAGCAGGAAAAGCAAAGATTGCAACTTACTAGTACTACGTCAAATTACAAATAAATTAATTTTCTTCTTACTTGATTGATTCCCAGATACAGATACTACGTAACCAAATACTAACAACCTCTACACATGTTTAAGACAAAAGCCATCATTGTTATTCTTTGACTGGACAATTAAATATGACACTTGAGTAAGGTAAGAATTTTAACACTTGAAGGTGGAATCTTAAAGAGAATGTAAGACTTACTATAAACAAAGTCCATCACAGATTAACATTTCCAAGTTTGTCTGGGTTTTTTTATTTTGTTTTTTCTCTGGTTGGTTTTACTATGGGATGTCTTTTTTTTATTGAAAGCAGAGGGAAGTGGTAGGGAACAGTCCTTAATCTAACTCGCACTGAAGTACAGAATCAGTCTGGAAAGTTTTGAATATTAGGTTCTCCTTACTGAATATTTTTAAGGCAAAGTGAACATTAAAGAGTAGACAAAACCGCATTTTCATAGAAGATGAACCTGAAGCATTGTGAATGCAGTAGAACTGAACTGATTTTCCTAACACAAATAGTAATTCCTCAGTTCTCCTAATGTGCATTCTTTGTTTCTTTTTTTTTTTTTTAGATCAAATTATGATCACACTCTGACCTGGCCACATGGGATTCAGGTTCATCAGGGCATAAATCCACAGAACTATAAAGTCACATATTTTCCAGATAAAATAACTGTAGTTCACTTCTGGTTTTACCAAGTCTTCCTAGCTGCATGACGATATCTTAATGCTTATGAATAACATAACTTTTTTTCTGGCTGTATTATCAGTTACTCATACCGATAAGTGTTAAATATTAATTTAGCAATCTATCTTGCAATCTGTTCATAATTTAGTAGAAAGACCAGCTTCTAAAGATATTTATGTGCTGAGGAAGCCAAGAGGGATGGCTGGGAGAACTCAAAGAACAAGCTAACATTGCAATCTACAAGTGCTTGCATACTTTGCAAAATCCCACCACCTGCAGCTGAGTCAGAAAGCCTCTCATAAAAGCCCCTTCTATGCCAGCTGGTGTGAATGGGGTCCACAGGTGGGTGCAGTGTACCAGAAAAAAAGCAGGCCAAAGAGGAGGAAAGCAACATGGCAGGACATACACAGAAATCTCCTCAGAACTGCTATGCTCTGGAGACTAGTAGGCCCGTTGAATCCATAAGAACTGATAAAAATCAAGACCCTAAGAATAAGTTGAATCCACAGAAAGCCACAAAGACACAGGAGGATCAATAAGAACATAACTTAGAATACATTAACAAAGGTAGTGCCTGCTATACGTAGACAAATTATATAGGATCGGATGCACACGTGATGAACCAAAAGGTCATCTGGAAACTTCCTGAATAACAAAATGTAAGTCACTGCCACACTAGTGCTGCTTTCCACCTGTGACTAAAGTAAGTGTGGTTGGCCCCCAGCTGTTGCTCCAACCGAGTATAATGAACACAAATGAGAACTGCATGACGAATATTGCATGAATAATTTTCTGCTATTAAAACCAAAAGCTTGGTTCTATTATTAGTAAAAGCTGAATTAAGGTGTTCTAATACTGGTTGCAATCTGTCTCCCCCACATTAATCCTTACGTGGTGCTCAGCACCAGCTCCACTTCTACCCACCAGGAACAAGCATTATTAGCATGCTTATGCAAGTTTTGATGGAAAGAAAATAACCATGTTTTGTTATTTTAAAATACTTACTTGGTAGGGATATAAAGTGATGCCATTCGTTCTTGACAAAGACCAGGTGCCGTCAAGATACTGATGAGCCTGGATAGCCACAGAGTTGAGAACGTTACCATTGCTGGGGCTGGTGGCCATTTGAAAGCTGACTTTGGCCTGGTGTCCAGGAGAGCCATTTTTCTTCTCCACCCCATTGACAATTCCTAGGCTGTTGGGTTTTCCACTGTGTTTGTTGGCAACAAAGCCTGTATAATTAGATGTAGCATACGGAGCAGGCATGTATGCCCAGTCCCGTGGCTGCAAGCTGCCCATGTGCCGGGGACTCACTAACGTGGGGATGTTGGAAAGAGGTGGGGGAGAGCCTGGTGAGGCATCATAATGTTCCGAGTTGGCAGCTTGCTCTAAGGTCAGCACCATCTGAATGGCCTCTTGCTTCAACTGGTTCAAGTGTGTGGCACAAACATCACATCTGTTGTCCTTCTCGTTCCATGCCTTACGAATGGTATTGGGAACTTGGAGCTTGTCATGAATCACTGAAGAGAAACCCAGGTCCTAAAAGTCAAACAAAGAAGGTGGGGAGAGGGGGGAAGAGAAGGAGAGAAATGTTTAACCATGGTCACCACAGTGAAACATTATTACTGCTGATTGTGCATTTCAAAAGCCAATTTGTGAGATAAGCTTAGAATGCAAACAAAGGCCATTAGATACAGTCAACATATGCCTGCAGCAGAGCTGGACAAAAATGAGAAACTAGATTGTGTTGGAAAGAAAAAATTATTTCGCTTTTACTGATAAGTGGCAAATAATATAATCCCACTGCAAGCCTCAACGCATGGCGGAGAGAATGAATTAACCTGCTTCACACCACTGCACCTAATTTCTGGCTTGAATGAAATCTACTCTTAGTTACACAGGTGAGATCAAGAGCAACTCCACTAAAGCCAGCAGGCTTGTAGTAAAGTTCACAAATTCATCTACTCATCAATGCCAGCTTTTGGTACTCAAAAAATACAGGAAATACTCGTGAGGGGGGGATCAGGAAGAAATAAAAGTGGTAAAAAGTCAAAGCCTACCTGTAAAGAAAAAATAAAAAAACAGAAGTACCACTACTCTCCCAAAATTCTTTACGGAATTCAAAGGAGATGGATATTACATAAAAGTTTTCAAAACAGCTTTTCAGCATTTCATTTGCCAAGAATACATTTTTCAGCCAGAAACCTTCCCTGGTAATGAAATGTTCTACCAGTATATTGTGTATCTGCTAATAATGTCAAATGAAACAATTTTATTTAGAAAATAGAATATGTATAGGCTCAAAAATTGGTAAAGAATAATTTTCTTCTTGGAAAGCATAGTTTTGGTATGAAACCACCTGATCAGGTTTGAAACATCTTGCTTCATATCCTTACCTCATGGGTGCTCTCCACAAAGGAATAAGCCACCCTGATCAGACCACAGTCATTGAATGCTGACCTAAATTGCAAAATGCTTCAGTGAGTTGTGAAGCCAAACAGCAGTCTTAGGAGGAGCTTATCACCAAACTTGCCTAGTTCTAGCAGTACCATGCAGTCTTAGAAACACTCAACAATGACGTTTATGACACACGGCAAACAATGACAGTTATGTGATGGAAATATTCCTTGGAAGTTTCACACCACATCTTTGTGGGTTTACAGATAAGGTAGGGCAGACTTCACCTTCCCCCTGCCTGAGCTTTGGAGGCTTAGTGGTGGAATTTCTTATGACTGTTCAAGAAGATTTACAATTCTTACTCTTCATCTTTGCGTCTTCAGCTGCAAACTGAAATCAGACTGACTGGAAGAGCACAGGGGTGGGGGTGAGGTGAAACCACACAAATAGACACTACCCTTATCAAGTAGTATAATGAACCCAGTACTGTTGAAGACTGACAAATTTCATGTCTTGATAGTTTGGCTGTGCTAAGAAAGAATGGGTATGGGATATAATATAGGGAGCTAGATATTTCATTGGTAAAGGGTCATATTCATTATGATCAGTCTTTATTATATACTTGAGCATTTTATTTTCACTGTTTAACTACCGTGAACAGCTCCTCAGCATGCAGTGATTAATTGATTCATAAATCATGGAGCCTCTTTATGCACAGCAGCAAAAGAGCAGTTCTAGCCCCAGAAGCCCAAGAGAGTCATATAAGCTGATGGGAAACAATAGGAGGCTGAGATCTGAGCAAGCTTCAAGCTGGTCATTTCTATTCTATGCACAAAGGGGGTCAGAGCATCAAAGTGTGCCAGGAAGGCAGGAACTGGATTCTCCATCAACCCTCCCCCTTCAGCCTTCAGGAAAGGGACTGGTGGAAATCAGGGGGAAAAAACAGGATGCAAAAGATGTCAAATCTTATTTGCCATTCCAGACCATAACTAGGTCAACAGATCACATCAGATATAGGTACCCCATCCATGATGCCAGGTACACAGGAAGAGGACTTTTTTTTATAGTAATGAGCTAGACAAAGCTACCTATGTAACTGAAGTGAGGTGTGAGTCTTCTTTCCAGACTGCTTCATGTCAGTCAGGAAAAATCCTTGACAGCTCTTCCTTCAGCTAGCGGCTGCCACATAACTAGTTGCTGTTTTTAGAGAAATTAACTTTCAAAAGCAGCTGGGCTTGAACCCAGGTAAATATATAGAACATTCAGATCCAGCAGTGGTTCAACATGGAAATTCCTGGATAGTATGATAAATATTCCAAGGAAATAAAGCCTTCCCCTAAAGTAAGCAAATGTCAGCATGATATAAATACTCAAGTAGCACACGAACTTTAAAGAGTGCTGGACAGCAGTGAATTCAGCTTCATCTCAGTGTTAAAACAAACATCAGATCATTCTCTGATACAATAATAAACAGGGGGAGTGGGGGGCGTGGAGGAAAGAAGGAAGACTGTTCCTCCTCAGAGCAGAAAGGAGGAAAACAGGCACGACCTGAATTGATTACTCCCGACATTGGCCCTACTAATCTATCAGACTCTACTAGATGGATAGCTCAACACTGAATCCAGGTCTGAAACATGAAACAGAATATCCTACTGGACAGCAAATAAATTCAGAGAAACTTGGGTTCCAGAAACACATTAGTCACATTTTATTCTCAAAACAAAACTGACAGAGCACAAAAGAGTTTACTTATTCTGTGCTGGGCAGGCTCCGCTATAATTGCACGGGAGAATCTGCTGACAGGCTTGCGACACATTTAGCAGGAAGGACACCAAATCTGGACAGTCACTACATCCTTGAACAGCAGGGAAATGTAGCTCCACAGCACTTTGCTTGCAGATGAAATACTGAAACAATCACCTACAGACATTACCCTAGGAGTATCTTTTTAGTTCCATAAACAGTACCTTATCCCATAGGCATATGACAGTATCTTGTCCCTCATGAAACAGAGCTGGACAAGCCTCAGTGGATAAGTGCTTTGAGTCAGCAGCACTAAGAAGCAGCAGTTGGAAAGCTTATACTTGCTACTGAAACTTGTGAGGTCTAAAACTCCATACTCCCTGGCACGAGAGCAGATTTGCTTGTGAAGACTGAGGTTGACACTGGAAATACCATTTGCATTTTGGCACTCATTTCCAGTCCTGACAGAACAAAGTACATTGACACTGAAAACCAAAAGAGAACTTTAAAAATTACGAAAAAGTTTGGTTTGAGTTTAGGGTAAAGGTTCATAATGGTTTGTCTTATTGCTGTAATAGTTCACCCATCTTTAGTATAAACAGCATTACTATAAACTCCTATTCCTACAATAAACAAATGAAGGCATGCAAGAGGTCTGAAAGCTTCAGGAGACCAGTCAGAACACAGACCATAAACACACAAGGGAAGCAGCAAACTGAAAGGACTGCACCAAAGCTCAGTGCACACAGGGCCCTTTCACATTACCTTTAAGTTTTCAAGCTCAAGTAAACGCCAATCCCAGCTATGTCTAGTGGTTCATCTTTGCCACTGCAACCAGTTAGTAATTTATCCCTCATCTTTGGTCCTGAACTGAACAGGAAAGGCAGAAGAGGGAAGGAAGCTTTGCCTTTCAGAGATCCATCATTGACAGACATATGTTGTGGAATTCTTATTCTAGACAGTGAAAATGTACCCTGTGAACAGTCACTAGTTAAGAACCACTGAACTACGCAGACAGCTGTACACCTGGGTAAGTGCAGTCTTGACCTTGTGGAGGAACAGCACTACTACATGATCATGTAAGCTACTGCAGAAGCACCCTCCTGTCTTTCATCTCTCTTCATAAATCTGTACCATGCTGTAGAGTTTGCAGGACGTTTTGGCTCCATCATTAAGGCGGCAGACTACAAAGGGTAATCCTTTCCCACATGCTACTCAGCATGTGTACCTCTTCCTCAACAGAAAGAGCAAACAGCAACTTTCAGCACAAAGCACATATGTTAACACAACATGCACAAGGGGATATGGTAAAAGCAGTCAGACCTCAACTGGTAGACAGATAGGTGGGCAAGAAACAGGATGGGTAATCAGTACTTCTACATGTTACGTGGAACCTAGCTGATTTTCATAGATTTACATACAAATACCTCATATGCATAATAATTTTTTACAAACAGAGTGGGCAGACACTATTTGTACTTGATTTGGTCAACTATAGTCTACACAAGTTAGACCTTGCAACCTTATATCATTACTCTACCTCATCTATACAACGGATCTCAAAATTTTCTTAAATTGTGTTCAACACCAATATTATTCACTGCTCTTTGGGTAAAACCAAAATAGCCAAATAGCAACTAAAGCACAGAAATAACCTTCAGTTTAAAGATGGTTACAGAAGACATGGAGTTCATAGAATCACAGACCGGTTTGAGCTGGAAGGTACCATGGGCAGGGACACCCTCCACCAGAGCAGGTTGGCCAAAGCCACCTTCCAACCTAGCCTTGAACGCTGCCAGGGAGGGAGCAGCCACTGCTTCTCTGGGCAACCTGTGCCACTGCCTCACAGCCCTCACAGGGAAGAATTTCTTCCTTATATCTAACCCTTCCTTATATCTACCCTTCTTCAGGTTAAGGCCATTGCCGCTTGTCCTGTCGTTACCTGCCCTTGTAAAAAGCCTCTCTCCAGCTTTCCTGCAGACCCCCTTTCGGTACTGGAAGGTCGCTTTTGTTCTTTTGTTTCTGAAAGGGTCCAGGCAGCAGTGACTACTGGTATGTAATCCATCATGCAAGGTGAGGGCAAAGCAACGATCAAAGTTCTGCCCAGGAAGAAGTGTGTTTTCCAGACTCACTCACCACAGGCAGGGAGTAAAAGAACTAATTAAGAAACATTAGTAGGAGGGAAGCCTTAACACTGATAAAAAACACATGTTTTTTCCATGACTGTGTAAACACCTCTGCTCTAAATACAATCCTGTTACTTCATGGTTGGTCTCTATTTAGGGGAGGGAAAAAAAAAGTCTCTGTTCTCCTTTCTCTCTTGAGGGTGCATTTTCCAGCCCAATACAGAGATTATACTTGTAAATTTACTTTCCAGAGGCACTTGAGCTATTTTCCAAGTGTCTCTGCACCCTAACTTAAACATATCCTATCATCTTCTAAGCTACATTTCAAGGATTTGCTGTTTTCAGCATTCCAGAGCCCTGAGACTTGAAAAATAGCTCCTTACTGTTACAATGGTACTGTTTCTGCTAAAGCAAAAGTATGTTCAAATAAACTGAAGCCAGTGGGAGTTTTTTCTCAAATAAGCATGACAGGATAGACAATGTGACTATAAGTAGCATCATACCATCAAACTGAGTTGGAACCCCTTGAATAAAAAATCAGTTAGCTTTGCTAAGGAACAACTGAATCACCTGAATTACCTCCACTGGATCTCCACTAGCACAAGCAGTGTTTTGATAATTAAAACCCAAATTTGCACATGAGCAAGAGCACAGGGACAGCAAGGTAGCCTCCATTTTTCTATTGCACTGCCTTTCTCTGTCACAGAAGACTTCTCTCATGTCCAGCATGTGTTCTCCACGAATGACATCCATTACCACTCCCAGCTGAGAAAAATGTAACTATCATCTCCTTTGGCAGGAAAGGAGAACATATTTCCCTCTTGTCCTGAAACACTCTCCTTTCCCCATCGGGAACATCCCCTCATAAGCACTGCTACTACATGTTGGGGAGAGGAGAGAGAAGGCAATTCTCAACTGGAGAGCTAGGGAATTTAGGCAAAAGGAGAGACAGAGGTCATGAGGAAAACTAAGTAAGAAAGAGGCTTTTTATATTAGCCTGTTTCCATGTAAAGTCTTACCAACCGCAGTAAAAACCCTCTGCAGCGTTACCATGTCCCACTCCTGTAGCTATTACCAGTTCTGCCCTGACTTGAGCCTTCACTTTCAGAAAGGCCACAAGCATACTCCCTGCCGTACAGTCAGTATCTCTGGAACACATCTGGGGAACCAGGTCTTTTCAGGGAAGGGAAAAAAGGAAAAAAAAAATCAAGTTTTAATCCTGTCTGGTGCAACCCTCAACATTACTGCTTTTCAAGGTGTTTTTCTTGAGCTGGCACATACTACTGACATTTGGACTTCTATAATCTAACATTTTTCAGCATAAAACAGGCACTCTGCAGCCAGAAAAATGTGCTACTTTGGTTTATGCTCTCTGTTTTCTTATCTGAAAGGGACAGAAAGTCTGAGCAAGGCTCACCTTACAAACTTGCAGCAGTAGGAAGCAGAAGAGAAAAACATGGGAAAATAGGAGGATTAAAAATGAGGAGGGGAGACAGAAGAAGATACTTGGGTTTTTCCCCCCCTTCTAATTGCTCCATGGATTGGCTTATGGCTCTGATGATAGATCAACACTGACGGACTTACAGCTGTACACATCTGGCACACAGGTGTTTGTATTAGCATCTGATAGCTAAACAGCAGCCAGATTTTTAATTGGGTTGGGAAGAAGAGAAGAAATAGCAGCAGAAAAATCTAAATATATTTAACACTGCAAATCCAAGCCTTGCCCAAGCAGCTCTGCAACCCAGACCAGATCTGTAGCCACAGCACACACAGGGTATCTTGGAGGGAAGCTTCCACTACAGCTATGTGATAGACAAACTCAGCCGTTGCTAAAGAGACAGGATTCGTCAGCACCCTTTTTATGGCACAAAAGGACAGCAACACAGAATTGCAGAAGCCTGGAAAAAGTAGCAGCTCCATTCTCTCCTCTTTGCTTTGTATTCTCCTGCCCGACCGTTGAATGGTTGCATTTGCTTTCGTAGCCACCAGAGCACAGTACGAGCTTGTGTTCAACTGGCTGTTCACCTTGACCCCTAGCACTTCTCTGCATCACTGCAATAAGCAGGCTTGTGTTATGCATGCAACCCAGATGTATCACAGATGCATTTTTGCTCGAGTTTCCAGTCACCACACAGAACTCAGTTGCTATTGCTCTTCACTCAACTGGGGGCCAGCTACAAAATTGACTTAACTGTTGTTAGACAGAGATGCTTTCAAGAGCTTAGGAATAGTTAGCTTTATCAAACAAACGTTTAGTCTCACTCCTCACCAGTGTCACAAATGTGATACTACCTTTTTTTCATAAAATCCTGATTGCCATTCGCAAAGAAACTGTTCTTTATTGTTGATATCCTGTTACCCACCCTTTCAGACCCATCAGAGATAAACATGAAGCATGACTGACCTATGATTACATGGGCTAGACCTGTTAAAATACTGGAATAACATTAGTTTTTCTTTGATCCTTTCAAACTTCCCCACTATTCCAAGCTTTGATAAGCATCACATCAACAGATCGCTTGAACCTCTGAGTACCGAGGCTACAGTAGCAATTATACTGTTCTGACACACCTCCACATTTTCAAGGTTTAGCTTGCTTTTCCTGTGAGAAGAGCATACAGCTTTTTGATGAATGTCAGCACCGACCTACTATTGACACTGTAACCACTGATTTCTCAAACAGCTGTCACACCTGAAGAATGGTAGCTAAACATCACAAACGTGAAGGTCAGGACAGTATTTGTGACACCTATACACTTACTGTTCCCCTGATTTATAAAGGGGTCGCAAGCAAGCTGAAACTTCTTGTAACTGCTTTTCAAACTTGAGAATCACATCCCTTATATTATAGGCAATCATTAGAAAAAATGTGGGCTTTACTTAGCTTAACATTCTCCAAGGAGCTATTTGGTGTGTAACGTTTTTATCAACTCTGTTCAGCTTCAGCACAGCTTGATGTTCATCAGTGTCAAGTTTTGTCCTATTCAGCTTACCTTACTCAAGTTTTAAATTATTTCTGCATGCTCACTCTTATGATTTTCTGTCCAAGCTAAGAAACACCAGTATTTTTTAACTGCATGCAAGATTACTGTTTTGGAGGGGGAAAAAAAAAAAGCGATAGATTGATACAGGTTATTGGTGTCTTTTACAGGAAGTAAAGAGCTTTCCCTTTGCATATCCAATTTGGGGGTTTCATTATAGAGCTAGCTACCTTTTGTTCATCTTGGGTGTGCTCTCCTCAAGCAACAATTATTCAAGGGTTTCTTCTCTGCCACAATGATATTTCACCCTTCTCAACCCGACTGGAGAGGGGTGGGAAAGGTCAAGGATACAGACTGGCTAGAATTAGGGCACCACAAGCCTTAGTACAGCACTAATTATAGTCACTTAAAAGCTGAAGAGTTTAACAAAGCTGCAGTTTAACAAATCCATTTGAAATTCACATTTTAAATTTACTATTTTTAATGTCCCTGATATGAAAACACTAGGCAACCCAAGTAATCTTAATCTTAGCAAAACTGTAAATAAAAGTAAAACCCTTCCCACTTTATTCAAATCAAATGAGGCTTATCTGTGTGGCACCTAGCAAACTGAGAATGAATTTTGTTCCTGAGAAAGCATATCACAGAGGCACGTGCAAAACTGAAATGTATTTGCCTCTCTGTGTTTCCATTTGGCATTAAATAGATAATATTGTTAAAAACATGTCATTTGGAAATAGGAGCAATGAGGATCGTTTCAAACTACATACAAGCCTGTTCTTATCACTCCACAGCAGTCACATCTCACACTAGTACTGACTGGGGATTTCCAACAGCATTTTTTATCCCAACTGAACTAAAGAACATGCACTTTAACATCTACAGAACTGTTACTTGCCTTCTTTAGGAGCTACTCCCTTTCTGTGAATGCACCCAGGATCAAGCAAGTGGGCAGTGCGAAAGCTGGAGGGTTAGTGAAAACCATGGAGAACAGTCCCAGAACAGTGTGCAACCCTTGAGATTGAATGGGAAGATGATGAGATACATACTTCAAGCTGATGGTGCAAACTGGGGTGGGGATAATGACATGGGACGAAGGGTGGGAACAGCAGAAATCAAGGCAAGGATCTAAAAAAAGAGTAAATTTTTTTCCACCTATGTTTGATACAAATAATTTGAAAGTCTATTCATGGGATAATGATACATACAGCAAGGATACAGAATCACTGACCTATAAGGAAGATCACAACATCTCTATTAATGTGCTGTATGCCACACTTTTCCCAAAAGACTCTATGCTGGTTTACAGGTAGGCAGAAGTTGTGTAAGTACATCCTTTAAGCAGCTCTGATGGTTGACAGCACCTGTCTGAAACATCCTCCTTGACACATACCAGGCCTGCAGCAGGCTGTTGCTTTAAATAGTAGCCACATAGAAGGTGCTGACATGCACTTGTTCCACAAGCAGCATACCGTCCCCTGCTGCCCAGCCATAGGGGCCCTCACAGTGGCACTTCAATCTACTAAACCCCTCCTCCTCAGTAACATCTTGCCTGTTATCATTTGCCACCTCCTCCTCACTCGAAGCCATTCACCCACAAAAGGGCTGCTCTGCGTGTCCAAGATGGAACTACATATGGTGACTCAGTCTCCTGGAAATCCCCTTTTCACCCTCAGAGGGAAAATGCACCATCACCCTGTTCCTTCCCAGCCAGAAACACAACGCCTGTGCTCCCTGCCCTAGTTTGCACAGCCTGCAGTGGGGTCCAGCCTCAGGCTCACCAGGCTTATCAGGTGCACAGCTCCCAAACCCAGCAGATACCCTTTGACCCTTCTCTTGCCCCTCAGCCGTGTTGCCCCACACGCTCTGTGCATTAATCGTAGCTTCAGGTTAACTGATACCATACTTACCACTTCGGATGTGCATGACATCACTCATTATTTTTATTAACACTTGGTTTTGTTTTTATTAATAACATGAACTAAGAAAATTCCCAGCACAGCCCATTGAAATTTTATTCTAACACTGTTACATTATCTCAGGGTGGGTTACGTTTGCTTATGAAAGCTCCTTCAGCTTAGAGGTAATACCAGACAGTAACCAGATACAGCTTTGTATTTACAGCTGTTTCCATTAGCAGTTATATTAAGACCTTGTTAACAATCTAATTATCAAATTGTCTAATTATGGGCTTGCTTAATTTCTTCTGTACGCATGGAATCACTTGCAATTACTGCCCGTGATCCCTGGAACCCCTAAAATGAGATGTAACATATCAAAGACTTTTCTTTGGAGGTGAAATTAGTGTATGTAAATACACTTCTCTCTCTAGAATTTTATCACTCCTGTCACTCCTGACACCCCCATATTCTACACACTTCCCACATACAATAGTTTAGATACATTTATACCATTTGTATGATGGTACAAAAATATCAAATAAAAATGAATCAAAGTTAAAGTCCTTCTCTTTGAGGGTAGGGAGTGCCCCCAACTTCCCTGCAGTCAAAGAAATCTAAGGGCATTAAAGCAGCCATGAAAGAACATTTATTCCACCTATGCAGGGCAGGAAGCAGGGGCACACCTCAGCTTTTCATCTGGGAGTAGTTTCAGGAGCCAAGTTGTTTGCAGGTTTCCACTCCAGTTGTAAGATCAGCATATGTTTGGTTAGCATGCTATAAATATTTGGGGTACGCAAAGGGGAAAAGAAGAAAAAAACAAGATCCCAAACAAACTAATGAAAGTAACAAGAATCTGCCAGCTCTCAGTGGGAACAGAATTTAACACTGTCATGACTGTCTCGTACAGCATGAGGATAAACTGCAGCGAATGGGACACCTTTTCACCAGGCAAAGCTCTGTTCTCCAGCCTTGAGGCAGTTGCCAACACAGCTCAAGTGGTGGAACATGTGTTATGACAAGCCCACACCACACAGCCTTTTTCTTGAAAGCCTGCTGCAAATGTACCTGGTAAATTTCATTAATCTGTGCCTGCCTGTGACTTTCTACACAAACTACAAGTTGATCTGCAAACTTCAGCATATGGGTCAGCTCCAGCTCAGCAGACTGTCTGCATCTGCTCAGGCAGGGAGTGCACAGGATTTGGTATTTTGTGCCAAGGGCGGGTGACAGAGACTGGGTTTTAGGGCCTGGTGAGTGCAGGAAGATGTGTAGAGAAGATAAGCTGTGGTCAGGATGGAAGCTGTCAGGCAGCTGAGTGTGGCCTTACGTGAGAAGAGGGCTCCAACTCCAGTCACATTTGCAGATGCCAAAGGACCTGCTTTTGGCAGCTCCCTCACAAGGCAATCCAGAAGGCATCTACCACACCAGCACTGCCTCAAGCTGACACAGCCAGATGATGCAAGGCTGCCCTGAGCAAAGGTACTGGCTTGAGTCCAGAGGCTGATGGGTCAGTTGGTGACAGCAGAAACCTTCATGGATCTGAAACCAACTGAAGTTAGCAGAGAGTACTGTATGATTCTGCAGGCCTTGGTCAGCTCCCTGGGAACACTGCTGCTTCCAAACACGTAGATCCAGGAACAATCAACATGGTCTAGCACTTACTGCTGCAATTCTCCAGGCTGGTAAATGCTCCATTTCAATACATAGCTTTACAGTGATATCTGTGATTTTGGGGGAGCTTTAGATTACAGCTAACAACCTCTTCTGTTGTTGTCACCCATTAAAAAGGAACTTCCCAAACTCAGAAAGTAAGCAGTTCAGTGCAGGACTATTGGGCTTGTTCAGAGGTACTCACACTGTGAAACCCCAGGCTGTCACAGCCTCCACAGCCCATACCCTGTGCTCCACACCCTCACAAAACTCCCAAGCAATTCAAATGGTGGAGGATGTGACAGAGCTCAGTTGGAAAGCGTTCTCATCAAGGTCTCAATGAAAGCATTCAGAGCTGAAGGAGGCCAAGCATCCCCCTCCCTACATCCATTCACTGCAAACAGAAGCCTCAAGCCCTTGCTGTGGGACCACAGGGGACAGGCACATAATGAGCCCTCACTGCCAAACAGCACGGTGTTTTTGGCCCCCCATGACACCGATCTACAAGTGTGGGCTAAAAACATGCCTCCCCCACTCTCACCACAGCTCACATTCTGTCCTGAATAAGCTGACTGCTGACAACCCCAAGAGGGGATCAGCCTCCTGACTTGTGTGGTCTGATGAAGGCTTAGATTACAAATCTTTCTCCAAATAGTCCCCAAGTGAGCCACGCAAAAAAAAAAAGAAAAAAAAAAAGAGGAGGAGGAGGAGGAAGGAGAAAAGCTTCTAGTAGAGCCTGGTAACATTAGCCAGCCTCCAACCAAAACACAATGTTCCTCAGGTTACAGTGTCAACTGAAAAACTCTCTTAACCAGTGGGGAGGAGAATGGATTTTCAACCTTTGTACAGATTAAAGACACTGATCATGACTTCAGATTAATACAGGGCTCCTTGTGTACCCAGTCACAGCATAACTGATAGGGAAATAGAAACAGCATCTATGGGGATGAAGCTGTTCCTTATAGAGATAGTTACTGCCATTATGGCATTGCTCTTAAATACACAGAATAAAGCCACCCACCCTCATCCTCCACCCAAGGGCACATCCTGCAACTAAATTACAGAGCAACCCTCTCAACTCAGACTCCAGGTTATCCACTGCAAATTCAGCTCTACAGATTCAGAAATCAAATCAAATTGAAGAAAACATAGGCATACCTCCTTAAATAAAAATTATTTACAGTCTGTAGTGTGACCCAGTGGCCTCTTGGAACACCTGGTAAGAATTTCAGCAACCACTGATTAAGTAAATCTACATACCTGCATAATTCATGCAACCTGGGAAAAAAAAAATCTTCTTTGTTATCTATTGACAGACAAGCTGACATCTGGATTTAGATTTAAAAGGAAAAAAAAAAAAGTGTCGGCACCATCCTGGAAAGGCACTTCAAGAAAAACCATGCAGGGAACAGGGAAACAAGGAGTTGTTATTGTATTGGCTTAAATTAACTTTTTTCTGAATAGCTGAAAGCTATACACCCAGAAAAAGGAATTTCAACTTCAATTGTGAGATAGAAACTTCCACTACCTTAGTTTCCTTAGCTTTCCTTACCTCATGCATTTCTCTACTCCTAATTCACACAGACCTGAACAGTTTCTTCAGATTCCTTTGTTCTTCTCTGAAGCAGATGGGGCACAGGCTATGGAGCCCAATGTCTTAGAATTAGCACCCAACTTCATTATTCCTAATGCTGTAGCAGAAGATCCACATTGAGATGTGGACAGAGACTCAGAGAGGAGAAGAGTCTGAGCAGATCAGGAGTAAGTAAAGGTGCCACCGGGGCTTTAAGCATAACAATACAAAGCATTGCACTCGTCCTTTGCAGCCAGCTCCCACAGCAGTATCTGGAACCTGAACTTTGGTGTTCCAGATACTGCCCACAGCCCTTGAGGAGCAACATGGACTAGGGGAACCACATAACATCTCAAAGAAAAGCTGCCAAACATGAGGTTGTATTTTGCAGTCAAAGCTCTAGAACTATATTCTACCAGAAACCACTCACTAGATCCTTCCATCTCCTAAGGCAGCTGCATCATTCTCTTACCACGGCAGTAAGGCTACATCCCTCTAGACCAACAGCACACAGCAGAGAAGCCTTCTGGGGTTTAAAGCCTCCATCTTCCCAGAAGATGTCTCCTTCAGGCATGGCAAAACAAGATACGCTATTTTTCATGCAGAAGGTACGCTGCTGAGCAGCCATCACTGCACTACTTGTGGGTCCAGCTCACCACAAGCAGACATGGAAGAGTTTTGATTCAGGTGAACTTACTGCTGCCACCACCTCTCCTCCAAGCAGCTGAGATCAGGCACCCCCTGACACATGAAGGCTGGAACAGAAAAGGTGGAGAAAGGATGCAGAACTGGTGAAAGAAATCATCCTTTACACACCTTAATCCACTTGTCTGCTGGAAACCCATCTTAATTCTCAAAGGCAGTAGCCTGAGTAGTGAACTTGCATTTCTCCAGGCCTTGCTGGGCACCATCATGTAGAGGGTGTGCAATGCCAAGGCTGCTTAGTGCAGCAGCACCACCAGTCAGAAGGGCAAGAGCCCTTTTGGCACCAGAGTGTCACTTGCTTGGCTCTTGCCATGCACCTCTGAATATGACTAAACTTTCATGGGAAGTGTCCAGTCATGGGGCATCAACACAGCCACAGACAAGTCCCCATATAAAATGGACCTAATTTAATACATCCAAGACCAAACTTCCAAATCAGAGATTGCCACCTTACACAGCTTCTTGACACTCCCTGCTGCTGCCTCTAAACTTGAGACATAGTTTAGGTATCCCATGTGTTGAGTTAGAGAAAGTTTCTCATGAAAGATCACATGGGCTTCATTACACTGGGGGGGCGGTGGTGGTAGTGGTGTGGAAGAGAGGAAACGGGGGGGAAAAAAGACACCAAGTAATCAAAATACTAAAAAAAAATGGAACAATCTCCATTGTCAACCCTTCTACTCAGGACCTGTCCAAAGCATAGAGAATGCCCTCCAATAATCCAGGCATTACTCTGTATTTACTTCTTCTTATGAGCAGACTAACAGACACAAGAGCCCTAGAGCATTGCTAGCAAAAATATAAGATATTTCCCATAGGAAAAACAAACTGCACTTGCAAACTGTGAGCTGTATGTAAGGGCTCAATTCCTATATGCCAACAGACCATTTTGGAAGCATGCTTAGACCCACTTAGTATGTTTAAGGTGGAGAGGTTTTTTGTTATCCATCCTTCAAGTTTATGGCTGGAAGTACAGTTGGATTGCACAGTCAAATTGCTTGGGTTTTTTTTATTACAAGAATTTTAGCTCTTTTTGCAACCATTTGTACAGCTTGATCTAAGCAGCACAGTGGCTCCAGCTTACTGTCTGAAATTACTTCACGTATTTAATCACTACTACACAAGCTACATGTCAGGTCTTCAAGGCTTTTCCAGAAGCGTTACTAGAACACTGGGATCTTTCTGCTTTATTAATGTTTACAGACTCTGCATTAAGGACTCCACTGATTACCATAGGGATTGGCATTCTGGAGTCACTGGGAAGTCCAACTCCCTCTCCCTCCCCTTCTCCTCCAGTTTTAAATGCTTTTGGTGTTTTCAACTAAACCCTGCATTTAGCATTGTAATTTAACTTGCTCTCCTATATTACCATCCATAGAATGTTTTCTGGCATGCTCACAAAATTCCACTAGAGACCTTTTTTGGCATCTACTTCTATAGTATTTTGTGAATTTATTATGCAAAACTTAAGGGACATGGAAAGAGAAGGATTACACAGACATCACTTGGTATCCAGTGCAAGTATAACTGTAACAGAGTTTGATGTGTGTATATACATTCAGAGTTTTATGGCTTCTTTAAACTTAAACATTGAATACATTACTGCATATTAAGGTCATTGTGTTTCTAGGGAGAATTCTACCTGCACAGCTAGATCATTTCACACCATCTTCCATAACAGATGTGAATCTCCGATTCCCCACCCCACCTCCTGCCCCTGTTCCCAGTCAGGTTTTATATGCAATTGTTTTCACATTTATTCTTGGCAGCAGTATCAGCCATGTCAGAGGCATAAGGTGTTCCCTGCACTCTTGCACACAAATAAGCACTGAAATGTCTCTGTCCAGAGCTCTGTTGTGGCTACTTTCCTCATGTTTATATTTGCATTTTTAAAATTGCCATAGAATGCTTCTTTGCTACTTAACAACAAATAAAGTCAGCTTTCAGAGGACAATACAGAAGTAAATCTCAAAGGTTTGAAGGCAGCACAAGCTAGCTACTCCTCTTAATCACATTTAGAATTGCCTTTAACTTCAAGAATAGAGTTTGCTGTTCAGCCAGTTAACAATTCTGACTCCTTCCTGACAACATCAGCCCCCATCAGAAAACAAACCCATGTGCTTCCTCCTATGCTCTTCTTGCCCAAGTCCCCAGTTCTTGCTGAGCCAAGAGTACTTGGTAGAGTCTGAGGGAGGGAAGCCAAGCAACAGAATTACAGAACGGTTGAGGTTGGAAGGAATCTCTGGAGGTTGTCTCATCCAACATCCCCCTGCTCACACAGGGTCACCTAGAGCAGGCTGCCCAAGGCCATGACCAGATGGCTTTTGAGTATCTCCAAGGTCAGAGACTCCACCACCTTTATGGACAACCTGTGCCAGTGCTAAGTCTCCTGCACAGTGAAAGTGTTTCCTGCTGTTCCAAAGGAAGCTCTTAGTTTTTCTCATTTCATTTGGAACAATACAGAAGACTCTGCAGGCTACGGTACATGGCAGAACAGATCCAGAAAACTGAGCAAGGAGTTCAAGCCACCATGTGAGACACAATTCCCAAACATTCCCTATCTTTAGCCATACTCACCGTGCTGGCACCTTCGAGGCAATGACCACTACTCCACTACTAAAAGTCATTCTCCCTTACTTCCACAAAAGAGTAAATCCTCGGGCTTCCTTTACAGTGACAGAGATCACCTACTGTGTATGCACAGGCTGGGCTCAGAAGACATATGGTCACGTCTACTGTCAGATACATTGTGGCATAGTCCAAAACAGGAGCAGATGTGCAGGCTGGTGCAGTGTGGCCCTTCGGTAAATACTCTGTCTGCATGAGAAGCAGCGATCCTCATGCTGTCAGATGCCAACAAGATTTGGGACACTGTCTTAAGTCTTAAGCCTATTCTCAGTTCAATGCATTAAAATTGCCCGTCTCTCTACAACCTCACTTCAGGTAGTTGTAGGCGGTAAGAAGTTCTGCCCTCAGCCTCCTCTTCTCCAGGCTAAACATCCCCAGCTCCCTCAGCCGTTCCTCATGTGATTTGCCCTCCAGTCCCTTCACCAGCCTCATTTCCCTTCTCTGCACATGCTCCAGGACCTCGATGTCCCTTCTTGTAGTGAGGACCCCAGAACTGGACACAGTACTTGAGGTATGGCCTCACCAATGCCAAGTACAGGGGCACAATCACCTCCCTAGACCTACTGGCCTCACTATTTCTGATACAAGAAACGTATGTACCATGTGTAAAAAAAAGATTGAGGTCTTTTTTTTAGAGTAAAGCAAGTTGTCTGTAAACTGGTGATTCTTTAAGTAGCCATACAAGGCTGCAAAGCAATTCCATAGGGAGATACAGATTTTAGCTGTGCAGTAACGTACACAGATTTTTGTCCCTTTGTATTCTGCAAAGGCCTATTCATTTCATATTAAAACAAGTCTGTGAAAGCAGTAGTATAAGAAACTACCAAAATGTTCATTTAAGGAGCATCACAGCAGTCCTGTGTGCAGAAAATCCCACAGAAGTGAAATGGGTGTGATACCTGCCACTGAACTGTAGAAATGCTTGTCCAGAAAGCATAGTGCCCAAGTATCTGCACTGTAGACCCACGGCACCCTGTTCACAGCTGTGGAGCTCCCCGATTTAGAATCACAGAATCACTAGGTTGGAAAAGGCTTTTGAAATGGAATTAAACCATACCCATCTGTTACTACACCATATCCCTAAGCACCTCATCTACCCCATCTTTTAAATACATTCAGGGATGGTGACTCAACCATCTCCCTGGGCAGACTGTTTCTGTGCTTGATAACCCTTGTGAGCGAAGAACTCTTTCCTAATGTCTAATCTGAGCCTGCCCTGGCACAGCTTGAGGCCATTCCCCCTTGTCCTATCACCTGTCCCTTGGGTGAAGGGACCAACACCCACCTCTCTACAACTTCCTTTCAGGTAGTTTTAGGCAGTGATAAGGTCTCCCCTCAGCCATCTCTTCTCTGGGCTGAACAACCCCGTTCCCTCAGCCACTCCTTATAAAATTTGTTCTCCAGCACCTTCACCAGCTTCATTACCCTTCTCTGGACAGGCTCTAGGACCACAATGGTGGACTTGGACCACTGAGCCTTGACACCAGTAGCATAAAGCTTAGTTTTCCAAAGTGTACTTGCTCTACCATTCTCTCACTTCTGCTGTTGGAGAGCACAGAGGCACCATGGGGACAAACTGCTGTGGATGCTGAGACCATTTCCCCTCCCAAAGCTTTCCTGTCCATGTGAACGCCCCAAGGTTTCCAACTACAAGAAACTTTTCAGAAGTCAAGACACAATTGCAATATGTAAATAGCTAAAAATAATTAAATTAAACTGAAACCCTATAAAGCAAAAAATAACTGTAGACTGTTCTCACATTGGATGGGTGTAAGAGACAGGGAAGAAAAGCAGAGTGGCAAATCCAGATATTATGCATCTAACTACATGGAACATCTTTTCTTGATTATGTTTATTAGAGACCTCCTATCCAAAACCTCAAATTACCCTAATTTGAAACACATTAGGGCTTTCTTAATGTAAAGTACTAACCAAAAGAAACTAAATCTTGCAAGAGCAAGAAAGAATCCAATTTTTTGCCTCTAACTATAAACAATTTGCAATGCAGTCAGACAACAGTCAGGTCTTTAGGTCTTTAAAGTACTCTATATCCTTTTAAACACTCAGGGCCTGGTCTTGCTTACACTAATTCCATTAAGACCAAATTCTAGACCTGCATCTCTTTCAATTTTTCCCCTCAAAGTCCCCAAGTTTTTCCTTTACTCCACTCTTCCATACGTACTACACAAATATCTAACAACTTTTTTTTCCTAGCCTCTTGTGAGTTAAAAAGCCCTCAAATAAAACATAGGATTTATTTGAATAGGATACTTCAAACTAATAAAAGTTAACGTGGCACACAACAGTTTCCACTGAGAAAATGCAAGAAGATCACCTCATGGTGATCATGAACTCCCTTTTCCACTTTCTCTGCAAAAAGGAGAAAATCAAGTTCTCATGTAAAATTAGAGACGTTTAAACTAGGAAAAATTGGGTTCTTGTGCATTTTATTTTCCCTTTCCAAAGGAATAAACAGAAAGGCAAATTCCTGGGACCCATTCTTTCACAAGGTTCTCTTTACATAAGCAAATTCTGATCAAATATCTGAGCAAATTAATGCCATCCAGTTAGTTGTTTCCTCAGTGTCTGCTTCTTCAAAACAGCTCTTGAATATCAAACCTCTCAATTGTGGCACAGTTTGAAGAGCTCCATAAGTATGGAAGTGCTGCTGCTGCTCAAGATTTTAATTGTTATTAATAGAACTTCTAACCAACATGCTTCCATCTCAGCCAGCACATAAAAGATTTTAATAGATTTTATTTTAGGTATGGCACAGAAACAGTACCCTTAATAGATGAAGGGTGTGGATCTAAGTGAAGCACAAACACATTATCAAAGTGGGTATTTGGACATTTTGTTCTGCTTAAATTTTACTACATTCACTACTGCAGTAATGCAAGCATCTTTTAGCTGTCAATTAAACTGTTAGTTTTCATCTCCTCCCCAGATGGAGAAGTACATGAAACTGTATTAACACTTCTTTTGACATGCCAGGTATTTATACCAACAGACATCAACCACACAAGCCACAATACACTCATTAGACAAAACCAAGTCAAAGAAATTGCTTTGTATGTAGAACAGACTGCAGGGAGACTTGCAATGAATTTTAAAGACTCACCCTCAGGTTAGGTGCATGAGGGCTATGCCTTCATCAAAAAAGCACTTTAGAGTGAAACTACAAAAAGAGTGTGTTCTTTGGTCTTCAGGTTTTATTCCAGAGTTTTAATTAACATTTCAGTTATGTTAAGTGAAACCCATGCACCACATACTCCAGTTTGACGCTGTATTTCATAAGTCATTGCAAAGGGTGAAGGACAAGTTGCATTGCCTCATGCAACTTGCAATTGCTACTATTGCAATAGCAGAAATGCTCCTGCAATAGTAGAAACACAGACTGCAGGCTCTGTGCATTGTGCACTTCTCCACACATATCCATTTCACCTTCTAGTCTGAAGAAAGTTAAGCCTAACTTAAACCTTTAAGGTAGAGGCGTAAAAGCAGAAAGATTCAGATCCATGCTTCCTGAGCCATGTTCCATGCAGTACAGATTAGCTAACAGACACCACTCAGTCTGCTATTTCCACTACTGCATGAGCACTCACAACAAAGCTTTAGATCTCTCCTTTAATCTCACATAAAGTGTCTCAAACCCACAGACTACCAAGGGTACACTGCCAAGTTCTTTCTCATGTTACCACGCAGATCATCACTGCATTTGACAAGTGACCAAAGCTCAGACCATCAGGAAACAGAAGGAGACCATGCTAAACAAAACTAGAAGCAATTACATCTCACTTGAAAGCCAGATCTTGCCCAGCTGGCAAATCAACTAGCACTTGTGTGTGGAGTGAGTCTATTTTTTTTTCCCTGCCAAGACTGCCTTGGTCAACTAATGAGATATCCACTTTTCTCCACCCAGAGTAAGATTTATAGTGCCTTACGAAGCAGGCTGTTAATATAAGACCAGAAACTCAACATGGCAAGGGGGAAACAATAAGCAAGTGTGAATGGAATTGATGCAGGAAGTCAAAATAAATGGAAAAGAAAATCAAAACAGTCAGCAAGGTGAAGCTTTATTGACCAAGGAAAGGCTCATTCATTACATAAAAAGTTCAGTACAGAAAGCATTAGCCTTCCTGACCTGGAATCTGTGATAAGCTCCTTCATTTAGGGATACCTCAGTGACAAGTCCATCTATTTTGGAAATATGATTTTATTAGTTCTACTAAAAGATAAATACCAGGGACTGGTTGCTGCTGGTGCAAGCACACTTTTCATAAGGCATCAACACTGAGTAGGAGAACCATGCCTTTAAATCAGAGTAGTCCACAAATTTAGCAGGTTTTGGGCACAGTCCCAAGTCAAGCTGAGTGATTTTGAGACCTTCATAGTTCTGTCACCACAGACCTTCATAGTTCTGTCACCTCTCCTGAAAGGCTGCAACTACACATATCCTCAAAGACACAGCTAATGCTATTTAGCAGTTCTTCGGTGACACAGCAGCATAAACCAAGACTTTGCACAGGTAGCATCAGGCACTAAAATAGTGAATATGACTCTAAAGCTTTCAATTCATACCTGAACAGCATTTGGACAGCATAACTCCATAGAAAGGAAGAGGGAATATACAAAGATGGGATAGTCTTGACTTGAGCCTAAGGCCATGTTACAGTTAGAGGAGGAAACAGGGTTACTTTTAAGGCTGTCTGAGTTTATAAAGTCACCTTTGCAGGATTGTGCCTTTCTCCACTGACTATAAAGATATCTTAAATCCATCAGATGGTCTGAATGAATATAACATTGCAAGTAATTCAGCCATAACACAGCTAAAATGCTGAAGTATATCCTAAGTCATTTTCTCCACAGAAAAAGCAAAATTGTTGCTGGGGGTTCATTTGCATGAATATCAAATGCAAAGCCCTAGCCTGGAATTACTTAAGCACAAGGAGAGGAAGGCACAAAGATCTTGCCTTGACCAGCTCTACTTACATTCTCCCAGAAGTAGGGAAACTCCATATGACTACATATGACTCCATGCAGAGGCAAGGTCAAAGATAACACAAGGAAAAAGAAGATGAAAAAAAAAGTACTTTATTTCACAGCAGAAAACGCCACAAAACAATACTGCAGAAGAGAAATAGAATACCTTTTTCTTCCACAGGCAATTTTAAAAGGAGCATAGATAAACCTTTAGGAATCAGCCCAGCACAAGATAACATCCATAGAGTATGCCAATTTATTTCAGTTCAGACTCTTACCTCACACTCTGACCTTTTTCACTTTGCAAAACATCACCAAGATAAAGGGGCTCTTGCAATCACTACACTAAGCACATGTTTATGTTCTGAAGAATTACAGTACTGTGAAATACAAAGCACAAAGAAGCAACTTTTAGCTTATGTACAAAAGAAATGTGATTTCAGTTAGCCCTCATCTTTTAAATCAGCTTATGCATAGCTCCACCTACTACCCAGTGGAAGGACAAAGACTAACAGAATGGTTTATGACTAGGCTCACTTATCCAGTTCCTAAAGGAAGGCTATTCCGAACTCTACCTATTAAAGCATTCAGAGTAACCAACAGATATAACAGAAGTGGTTCAGCATCCCTGAGGTGACAGAAAAACAACTGCTTCTTTTCATTAGCCCTCAGGTTGAGTAACCTCAGACTTCCCATTGGTAAAAGATTAGAAAATAAAACACAGTCAGGCATCACTGCTCCTCTGGTCCAAGCAAGTAGCGACAGATACAGAAGGAACACAGACTCCGTCATGAGAGGATGAGCCCAACACTGCTGTGGTAGCTTGCTTTATAGCCAAGAAACATCTAGAGATCACAGACAGATTAAACTGAGAGCCTGTGCAGAGCCAGGAACCAAATCCATATATTTCAAGTACTATACAAGATCAGTTGTTATCAGCTAAGCTAGGAGGATGCCTTCAAGATTGTTCCATTAATTCTGAGCAACCAGGCAGTTGAGTGTTTCTGTTTCGTCCTCTCAATTTACTGTTCATTAACAAGAAAGCCCTTTCATTCACCAAAAGGAAATAATTGCTGTGAAAACAATTCTGAATTTTGAATTTTAAAATTAACAATAGCCTTACAGAAAATCTGCTCTATGAAATACCAGTGGTTCCCTGGGATGTGGAGGCACAAGTAATACAGTAATACAAGTACAGTAATACAATACAGTAATACAAGTAATACAGTGATGTTGAATAGAAGCAGCAAACAAGCAAAACCCCACACACGCCCCTCACATACACTGGGGTGTACAACAAAAGCCCTCACAATAATAAAAACCAGTAAGGTGAACAGCATTAGTGTATAAAAGCCATCACCATAAAATTGAAAATGTACAGACCAGTGTGGCTAAAACTTGTGGGATAAATACAGTTCCAACCAATATGGAATTGGCCTTTTCCGCTGGCTGTGGATAGATTTTCTGTGGGCTTATCCTTGAAAGCAATACATCTTCCTGAACGGGTCTCCCTTTCACTCCTGTCCTCAAGAGCAGTGGATTAACAATTTATCATGGTTCTTCGGCACAATGAAACTGTTTCAGCTTTAGCATCATTCACAGGAATGGCTCTTACAAGTGTTTGGACTTCAGCATCTACTTACAGAAAGAAAAGAGAAATACTAATGTTTTGATATGAAATTCACTCATCACCTGCTTGTCCTCACCAAACTTGCAAAGGCAAGTTTTGCAGCCACCCTAATTTCCTGTACCAGTTGTAAACAGTGAAGCCATTCATAAAACACTTGATAAAAACGTAGGCAGCTCTCTTTCATAACATATATACCCCAGTTTCAATTCACAGTGGCTCCTAGCAATGAAGGTGAGATATTTATGTTGCCCTGATGCTGACAGCACAGACCTTCATTATGACAAAGATGCTGGAGCACAAGCTTCAGTTAGAAGTTGTTCATGTCAAATTTGGATGTGAGCACTGAAGTACTGATTATCATCATCATTTCAGGCTCCCCAAATTGCCCACAGAGATGTGAGGTCTTCTAAATCATTGTTAGGAGGTGCCTTAAACTCTGTTATCCCACAGACGTGCTCTTCCCTGCTCACTGTAGAAAGACAGTAAAAAGACTGTACTAATGCAGGGCCAGAATTCAGTTATTTCTGACAGGCACAGTACCAATACAGATTAGAAGAAAGTTTAGGTCACAGGAGGATTAGATCAGCCTCAAAAGGCAGGATGGCAAAGTACGAATCCACATGACAGGAAAGATCTGACTAAGACCAAACCTCAATTTAACCTCAGGGAATGAAAGGAGAGAGGTAAATAACTAGTTCTAAAAACTCATTCATGCTCCTGTCTGGCATACTTCTGACTGATACTAGCATTTTCCAGTTTCTGCTCAGTAGCTAACCATTCACAGCATCTTCTTTATCAGCTTCTGAATATACAGACCACTTTCTGGGTGATATTAGGCTTTCTACTGTCTCTCTGTACCTTTGTATTGACTGATGAGGCAGATTTTCCATGTTCCCACTCTGATTTAGACACACTGTCACCCTTTGGTGCAAATCTGATCTAGATACTAGTAATCACATGGGATGTAAACCAGTCAAGTCCCACTTTTATTCTAGGTATTACCAAGTCCTGCCTTGGTAAACTGGTACAGCTTCAATTAAAACTCCGTTCTAGTTGATCTACCCCACAAAGTTGCAAAGCAAGCCAGCCTTCCCATATCCCAAAGAATTCTGAAGACCCACTCAGTCCTCCACTAAAACACACATACACGTGTATTCTGCAGGACTAAGTCTGACTCTTTCATCCAGTGCTTGGAGCTCCCAGCTAACACATTTGCTACTAGACACCTTCTGAAGAACAGACAGCATTACACTGGTAGCAATCCCCTGATACCAGGCTGATGTTAATGGAAAGGAATGGCCCCTCAGTGTTCTTACAGTGGCACAATACCCTCATATTAAAAATGCTGTGCACTGAAGTCTGGCCTACCACTCTTACCTATTTTGTTTCTACAGTTTCGGTCTCTTCTCAGACTACGTGTGGCTCATCAATAGTTCAAGCTGCATAGTGATACATTACATATACATACATTACATAGTAATACATTTGAAAAAGGGGAAAAGTGGCGTTTAATAAGCATCTTTACAGAGAGCCTACAACCCAGTGCTGACTACTGCTAGGCAAATTACACCAACTTACCTGATTTGAGAAACAGAGCACACCTAGGTAATACTTGGATAGGAAACAACCTGGGAATCCAAGGTACAAGAAGCATGGAAGTGGAAGAAGGCACAAGAAAGAAGCAGAAGAGGAATAGTTTCTACTGAAGAAACTACATCTACCAGCTTACCATCTACCATCTACATCTTACCAGCTACATCTACCATCTACCAGCTGCACCCCTCCTCAAGTCAATCCTCTTGGCTTCAGCAATACCTGCCAGTGGGCTGAGCCCCAGCCAAATTGTTCACGAATTCCAGCTCAGTGTAGCAATAATGGCAGCAAACATTTGGAGAAAGGGTGAGAAGGAAGTGGGGATAGAAATGGAATCTGGTCAGCCGGGTGCCTAACATTCATCACTAAAAATTCCTTTGTTTGTCTTCTCCCACAGGGGTGGAGGCTTCACACCTGACTTCAGAAGCATCAAGCAATTTTGCAGAGCCATGAGGTTCCCTCTCATCAGGGAGCCTCTTCACAGGAGGTCATGAGAGGTCTCAAGAATTAGACCTAGGAAGGGTGCATGGAGCCTGGTAGACATTAATTTGTCCTCCCCGAGTAGTCAGAGAAGCAGGCTAAAAAGAGTGCTTCAGGCACAAAAAGGAAGTGTTCTTGCTTTTTGTAATCCTGTTAAAAGGAGTCGCTGTGTCAATTTTCTTTTTTTGTTTTGTGTCTTTAACAAAGTTAGCATCGTAATTATCTTACAGAGCACAAAAGACATTAAAGAAACCTCAAAATGCATGGGTTGCGGGCAGACTAAAAACCCTCAGTCATTGATGCCAAGTTGGTTTCATGCCTGGCTGTTATGCCTGGCACATAGCCAAAAAAAGGAGTTTCATTGTGGTCATGATTTCTTGGGGGTGGGTTTTTTTATTCTTTTTAAAACTGAGCAAGCAGTACAGCCAAGCAGCACATTGTCTCCTGCAGTTCAATAGACCACTATTTACATTGAACATCAAATGCCCCAGCAAAATACAGAGCTGGATATCCCACCTAAACCATAGGTGCGTTATTTGTGGCAGGTCACACATCTCTGATTTTGCCCAGTCCTACATCCCAACTGCAAGGCTGCAATGCCCACAATTCCCCTGTCAGCCCTCAGGTGGGGTTTATTCTCCCTTCTCCCTCTTCCAGCTACACTAAACCATCTGTGCTAGAGTGAAATGGCTCCCTGCCTCTGACAGATAGCATTTATGGCTGCCTCTGGAACACGGTAGTTGGACCAAAGGGATGCCATTTCAGCATCTCCATCCCTTACAATTTTATTAGCATCTGGCAGCTACTGTCTCTCAAGTAAGAGAAAAAAACGGGTACAGAAATGTACCTCTGAAGCAGAAAGATTAGCTGTAAAATGGCTGGGATTTAAGTGAAAGTCAGTCTCTGCAGTTTCCTCTTGTAAACTTAACTGGCAAAAGGACTTCCACTTTAAGAAACAGCAGTGAATTACCATCAACTCTGAGGCAAGTCGGTACTTTGGAAGTAGTACCTGCAGTTCACAGAATGCTTCTGTCACATGCAGAACACAGCCTGGCCATCTGCGAATGTGCCACAGCCTCAGGAGGCAGGGGGTCTCACCCCACTCTGGAACAACAGGCAGTTGTCAAATCATTGGGAAAAGTCAACAAGATTCCCCACACTTTGTTAAACTGCAATTTCATCCCCATCACCACTCTGCATACATCTCAGTATTCAGCCATAGCTCCTTTAAAATTGCACTTACATTTCCACTTCACATGTTCTGGTCTGGCCCTTTGAATCCTCTAAAACCCAGAAATATCTGGGAATCACTGTTGTTCTAGTGCAGAACAATTGTAACAACCAACTTATAATACGCAGGCCAGGACTCACCTGGGCATACATTAAGACTGGTTCTGCTTAGGACACATTCACTAGTTTTAAATTTAAAGAGAAAATCTCAGTAATGAGAAGTAAAATTTGAACTTACCAAGAAACACCTTTTTTGCTTAAAAATACTAGGACAGATCAGAGACAAAGGGGAAAAAGAAGGAGCCTTGAAAGAAAGACCACTACACTGTCATGCACACTGTAGTTCTTCAGCAAATATTTCTCCAATACTGAGTCTCTGAGCAGGCTGCAGAAGAAAAGCAACAGTTTGGCTCTATTCTAAGCATCCTGCTAGCACATCACCCACACACACTTACAAACTCAGTTTTACTAGCCAACGAAAACCAGGCTCACAGCTATGCAACACAAGAGCAGTACAAAAGTGACCAGAGCCAGAGACAAATCTAGGCTGCTGTGGTCCTCTCAAGAATGGAACTTCCAAGAAGGAATGGCAAATCCAAGACAGTGATAACATTCACATTTATGCCAATGACAAAAGTGTTCAGTCAACAGTTAAATGCTTACCTTACTTGTCTTCTGACACAATACATACTCTTTTTAAACTGCCTTCTTCCATGGCTTCCTGCTGATAGTGAATTTCTGCAATCAGTATCTATACAGCACCCAGTAAAATACCCTATCCAACATCATTGCATGCAAGACAAGCACTTGAAGAACAAACGTAGGAGAGCAGAGCTTGCAATCCCAGTTACTGAGCAGCATGTTCTACAAGTGCCCTTGCCAATACTACGAAGTGTCAGACACCAAAATCTGGCCTGCTAGTCTAGATAATGTCTTTGTGCCACTGCTAACTAGATGAAACTAGGATCTCTGCAGGATTTGAAGAGTCAGATTTATTTTTACATGCATATGAAAGATAATATTTTGCTTCTGTCTCCTGCGACACCACCCCACCCCAACAGTCTGGGTGTTTATGTACAAACCACCAAGCAATACACTCTGGTGCTCACTTGCTCAAGGAGAAGAAAAGTTCTCTCCTCACACAGAATGGCTCTAAAAGGGCAAACGTTCTCTTAAGTCTAGTGGTGGGCACTCTGCCTTACTCAGGCTAGGTGGCTTGAATTCATGTTTGTTATGAACATACTTACACCTGAATACCCTGACAACATGCTTCGTTCCCTAGGATCTCCTCTCATCTTCCCCAGATGTTGCACATCAGACTCCAGAAAAACACGTGCCCCTGTGGAGGTTGTACAAACACTTCCCACAGCAAGTTTACTCTGATGATGGTAATACCCTATAAAAACGTTTGCTCAAAACCAACACAACAATTACTTGATGTTTTTGGCGCTATGGGGAAGGAGGGAAAGGAAATCAGCAGTCCCCAGGTAGCTAGGGGCCAGATGGGTTGTGTATGAGCAGTTGGTGCTCTCAGGGTAACAGAAACAATATTTTCTTCTATAATGGATAATTTCAGGGCTAGATAAAGGGCCTACATACTACTGCACAGGTGAGGTTCTTTGCTTGAGCCCACTAAGGGCAATGTTGTCCCACACATAATATTTGTAGGATGTCTTTCATATCTAAAGTTTTCTAAGATTACTCTTCTTATTTTGTGTAAGCAAGACAATTCTATTCTGAATATTTAAAATGTAAACAATTCCTGGTTGATACTATTTTCCTTTTTTGCCCATCCCCCTCATAAGTTTATTCTAAAACAAGAAAACTCAGCTAACCTGATAGAAAAGAACACCATAACAGGATTTGATCTCACTTCCTTTGATATGTGAAACAAAAACAGTTACTCCAGGAGACTTTGAGAAACACTTATGGAAAATTACAGGTGATGAATAACCCACAGGAAGACTCATTTTGTTCCCTGAATGCAATACTGAGAATTAATAGAAAATAAAGGCTACTAGATAAAAATCACATTTTGGTTCCCATGCTACTTTCCATCTGTTTGGTCCAAGGTTGGGGTTTTTTTCTTGATGAAGCAAGCATGATGAATCTGTGAGCAGATCAGATAGTTTAATGGGTTTTGCCTGAGCTATAGGTATTTGTATTAAAAATTCAAAGAGTAAATCCCATTTGCCTGGCTGTCACACACCATCCTGCTGTTTTCCCTTGGACTAGCCACACAAAGAAAGCTTCTTTTCCAAGATGAATACAAAATTGATATTTCTTTCTTGGCTTTATCATATATTTTAAATGTTAAAGAGCCAAAGCAGTGCCCACTCCAACACCACAGCTCCCTTCAATGAGAAATGCAAAACATCCACCACTGAAAAACAGAACAGAGGGCCCAGGCCCATTCCATGTCCTATTCTTGGGAAGAAATGGATCTATCAGCCCAATGGGACATTAGGGCTCTATTAAAAGCAGTGCCAATGACATGACAAGTCCCTTCCTGTCTCCCAGTCAAGAACTCTGTAAATTAATTTAAAAGGGAAAAAATCCCTAGATTTAAATTAGGAAGTTTTAAGCCTTTAATATTTGTTTTACGCTAGTAGAAGCGTTGCATATACTTCCAGTGTATCTGTCCTTATTAAATAATCAGATGAAGGACTGTGCAACAAAACTTCCACTACAACAGAACCAAAATCCAAGACAAACCTGATCCCTTGAAGTCATATATCATTTGCTTGTAACAGATGCAATATACCATCCTGACAAAGTCATCCGTTACCAGGCTTGTGCTGAACACTTCAGGGATCACCTTCATCACAGCCGTTAACGGGTCAAATAAATCTTGCAGCAAAACTCACAGGATTTATTTTTTTTAAAAAAACTCCATATCATAAGAAACAAAACACAGCAATTCAAGGCTTCCAGAAGGTTTTCACTGAAACATCCATGGCCAACTGGAAGACTCTTGAAGATACAGTCTCTATCTCTATCAGTTCCTACCACGCAAAGCCTGTATCTGGCCAAGCCATAGTTTTGTAACTGCCCAGAGATTGTGAGAAGCACAGATTGGCATTAGGCAAGTACACGATGACTGTGGCTTTCTCTTAATGTGAACGTCAGCTTGAGAGAGTCAGTGCCACGGAACCATTACCACTCCCTTTTAACCACTAATACATATGCAGAGAGCCACAGTTCAGTAACCACTCTCAAATTTAAGCCCAATAAGAGTAAAGCAAAAGAATTTGTTAGCAGTACCTTGTCATACTAAGCATGCTCCATATGTTTAAGCTCGCCTGTGATCTTCAGGCAATGAACACATTAAATAGACCCGCATAAAACAGATAATAAACTCAGCCTACCAGAGCCACCACGTTGTGGGTGTATACATTAAGTCTAGCCACAGATACCTCACCATACAAATCAGGCAGCCAGCTCAACATTTCTTTCACTACCTTAGGTTATGTTGTGCCCACACCTCCTGACAGTACTAATGCATCCATTCCCATTGTCCCCAGTGCAGATCTTAATCACCATCAGACAAAACTCTCACAACAAACCCAGAGCTAACAGAAACCATAAGGCGCGGAGGCAAAGTCAAACTATGGAACTGAAAAGTTTTACTAAAGCCATTGCCATTTCATTAAGAGTTCAAAGTAAAAGGAACAGTCTGAGTAAATGTACTTTTAGGATGTGTGCCATTTTATCATGAACCCAGATAAACTGTGTTTGTGAGCACCAGAGAGACAGAAGATTTACCAGTCCTCCATCACACCTTGCTTGAAGTTACAACTGCAGTAAGCAGACCAAAGCAAAACGCTATTAAAAGAAGAAAAAGAGAGAGTAGAAATCCTAGCTCTGCTCTCTCTTCAGGAAATAAAATTTTTCTCTTGTTTCACAGGCTCTCCTGCCTGACACCCTGCTGCCAAGTTACAGAAGTAGAGCACAAAGTCCAGTTTCCATTTCATAAGAAACCGCAAAACCTCACAGACACACATACATGAATAAAAGGGCTACCTAGTTTTACATGAGGCTTGGTTTTGTTCTGTGGGTTTATACACAGCAAATAAAATCCCACAAAAATAAACTTAAGGAAAGGCACACTATCTACTACTATGCAGATTTAAAGGAGGCAGCCTGAAAGAGTAAAAAAACAGGAGACATATCCCTAGTAAGGAAAGTAATTTACAAAAAGTATTTTTAGGGCAAACCTTATAACAAGCTGGTTTAATTTTCAAAGCTAAAAAACCAACAAACATTTTCAAACTAGAGTGGACAAGTTCTCCAACAACGTGAAATGGCAAACCTCCAGACGAGCACTCCTTAACAAAGCACAATTAATCTCATTCTTCTTATTAATGTTTTAAGATCTCAATTGGTTGCATCCATCTTTCCTAACGCTAATAAAGTCAGAACTAAAACGGGCAGAGCAAAGATCTCCAGTTACCGCTACAATTCAAGGGTATTCTGACAGTGTATCTCACTTTAGCGCTTCATTGTCTCAAAAGAGGAGTACTGAAGTGAGACAAGTTACTCCTAAATTGCAGTGCTAATAATCATTTACTGTCTGTGATTACATTCAGACCCCTTGGAGATCTCATAGCTTATGGTACACTTCTACAGAAAAATGGTATGAGCCAGAAATAAGGATACAGGAAGTTACACACTTAGCTGCATGGCTTATCCTTTGATTAAACTTTTTCACACCACTTCCCACCATCTTGTACCTTCACTGAAGGCTTTTTGCTTCCCATTTATGCTCTGCCAGGGGCCTGAGTATTAGTCACCCATCTAAACACTGGAATCTCCAACCAGTTCAGAAGAGACTTACTCTGAGAAACATGATCTCTCTCAGCTGATTGACATCTTAGCACAAATAAGAAATCTTGAAGATGGGGCATGGAAACAGCAGTTAAATTGATGCTAGTCTAAATAGCTGCAGGATACGCTGGATGGTATCATCTTCTCTGACTTGCCCACAGGCAAGCCCAGAACAAACTGAAATGATTCGTGGCTACAGTGCTTTGGTTTCATGTCAAGTGAGAGCAGTGGATATAAACAGGCAGTGAAGACAAATTTTAGAACATCTTTAAAGGAAATACAGATCTAGTCACAGCCCTGTTCAACTTGCTGCAAAACAGAGCTATCTTGATATGCCTGCCCACACACACAGTCCCCTCCTCCAGTGCTGGGTCAGGATTCATCACACAGTGACATCTTCCCAAACACCAGTGTTCTTACTCAGATGCAGTTTCCAGTTACACAAAATCTGATAGACAGCCACAACAGTATATACATAGGCAGTGGATTTGCTCTCTTGGTTTATGCAACATCTACTTCACTACAGTGAGAAGCAAAGTTTGGCTCCTGGAGTTTCAGCAGATTTTAAGGCTAGAAAAATAGGAAACATCCAACTAGTGCTGACAAGCAATAGTTGCAGTAATAGCAAGAAGGTATTTAATAGATCAAATATGACATTGCATGAACAAGTTTCATCCAGATTACAGTCTCTACATAGTTTTCCATTATTAATTCAAGCCAAGACACTAATTCACAACCGATATAATTTGACATATCTACTTCACATTTTCTAGAGTATATCAACTGCGATTTTCTTTTAGAATTGATTTCATAGTGTTTTGTCAAGATTCTCACTCCACAGAATAATAAAATGTGTTGACTGTATTTGATGTGCAGACTGTAATTCTGTCCCATGCTGGGTAACAAAGATTGACTAGAAAAGTCACTTGAAATAGCTTCTGGTGTCTGACTGGACTGATTTTTAAAGCATTTCCAGCATGAGCAATCATGCTTAGTAATTTCAAATAGGATTTCAGAGAACCGTTATGGATGTGATTTTCAAATTAAGGTTGCACTTAAGCAGAGAGTACATTTACTAGATTATCTCAGTGTCCAGAGACAATGCAACATCAATAAAATGAGAACAGTTAAGAGCAAGTTCTTTTCAAATTTCAGCTGCACAGAAATAAGACTAAGGTAAGTGGAGAGCTTTCTGTACATTCATCTGCCTCTATTCTTAAGTGATACCTATTTTTTCAGAGCTTTGGGACGAAAGAGCCATTTCCTGTACAGAGAGAATCCAAATTCTTTCCATTTTCTTTCAAGCCATTTACATAAAGAAATGGCCAGTGAAACTACAAACTTATACCACTGTTCTGAAGTAATACTACAGAAGCAGAATTCCTAATATTGCCTGATGAAGCATCAAGTTTCAGAGTCGAATATGAAGTGAGCTGTAGTGGAAAAACACTACTAGAAGCTTTACCACTAGTCTATTCCTTCCTGGTGGTACCCACCTACCTCCCCTGAGCCTCCTTGGTACCACATAATCTAACCAAAGCCTTCTGATCAGAACAGGTCAAAAATATTGGTTAGCTGTCATGCTTTGTTGTCCTCCTCTGGAGGAAAATCCTCAGCCAAGTCTTCTCAGTAGTACTCCTGTTCTTGCTTAGATTTCCCTTTCAAACTTTGATCATTACCTCTGCTAATAACACAGAGGACAGATACTGTGAACTCCATTAACTGCTTAGTCATAATTTTAGATCTAACGGGACCTGATTATTACTTGTGAGCATGGTTGTTCACTGATTTATAAGTAAGCATGCAGCTAAAAGCAATGATGGAAAAAGTCTAAAGAGTATAAGTTTTTTGCCTAGCAAGGTTGCTTTGCTCGCCAAGATAGGTGCAACTGGAGAAGCATACTCTGACAGAAAGGAGTAGGATCCCCAATAAAAGCTTAACATCAAAATAGCATGTGTTTTTTTGCCATGACCTAACTGAAAGCTACAGTCTTTCATTCTGAAGAATAGTTCCTGAAAGCCCTAATCCTATTGAAAAGTTCCCCATGGTAAACTGGATTTATCAAGTTAGCAGAAACTGATGCTACTCAGGTTTGGATTATAGTAAGCAGAATGGCATATAGCCTAGTGGGGAAGGTACCCAAAAGAGGGAGAAATGGTGAAATAAAATTTAGCATTTTACCAGATATTTGGAAGACTTAAGTATTTTTCAATTAAGTAAGCAAAAGGAGAGTTCTGTCCATTGAGTTGGAATATTACTCTAACGTGTGAGAAAAAAAGAAAATCCCTTCTTTCAAGGACGTGTATCAGATGTGTCAATATGACTGGCGAAACACTGGTAAAGTCTAAAATAGAGATAGAAATGGCCATTGCCATTGCTGCTTAAGTAAAAACCATCAACTTTTAACTACTGCATTAAACTTTGCCCAAGAAATCTAGTAGTCTCACAAAAGACTGGTCAAAATGACTGGGCTACACTACCCTTCAAGATGGAGAGGTTTATTAGAAGTCTCCTTTACTATTAAACTCCTCATTAAACCTTTCACTTTCTAAAGCTGACACTACCATGCTCCTTCCTGTAGGTACAGCCAAGCACACCAGCATGTCTAGTGCTAGAGAGCAAAGGCAAAAGGCAGAAAAAGGTACAAAAGCAGTAACAGCAGCTCCACACTCTGACCCTCCATCCCATTCAAGTCACCCGAAAATGCAGCTTTTTGCTTCCTTATGGACATGTTCAAGCACAAAAAGCTTTCTTATTTTTCCAAGATTCCTGTATCGACATTTGGGTGTAGTTCCTGCCAAAAGTACAAGGTAGTCCTATTCCCTGTAATTCACCCAATCATGAGATTTAACAGGACCGTTACAATCACAATCCAACACAAGAGCTCTCTGTGCTGCAGCAGCCCTTAGCACAGTGGCTATACCCCAACAGAAAGTATTCTTGGGTTTTTTATAGAAATAACTGAATGCAGCAGACCCACACTGAGAACCATCCCAGGCAGATGATGCATTACTCTGAAAGAAGCCCCAAAAGGCACAAACAAAGTAGAAGGAATAAAATAAACAAGATTTTCTGTGACCCTAAGGATGGGATTATAATTTTTTTTTTAAGCTTGAGCAGGAAGCCTTTCCTAAATTACATTTCTTGGATTTTATTGTATTATCTTCATGGCACAGTTATTACATATTAAAGGTAATGACTCTCTTCTGCAAGTAACCTAATATTGAACATGATTGATAACCCCTATCTGGGCTTTAGAGAACACTGAATTTCCTAAATGGAAGAAGGGAAACAGAATCAGATGAGGTGAATAGGGAATAGCTTGAGTGGATTGTGTGCATGCATATGAAAAACCCACAGCCAGGTTTTTACTGTAACACCATATTTTCTGGAAAACACCCTCTAATGGCAAACAAATAGGAAAAAAAATCCCCAGATCTTCCATTTGTAGGTAGTTCTGCTCCGACTACAAATATTTTTTGTTGTTTCCCTTAACCATTTGGTAATTTTATAAAGACAGATATAAACCAAGACACATGCAGGGTACATACGCATACACACACCAATGCTTAAGAGTTGATGGGAAAACAAGGTTCAGAATTTAGACCCCAAGGGAAATGTGACAACTTTGACTTTTCTTGCGCCATTCATTTATCTGTATGGTCTGGACTCACTGAACAGACTCCTAGTACCCAATAGTCTTGGGACACTAAAGCCCCAGGTTTATCCAGGCACTAAGGAAACCATGGGGCAATAGTGCAAGTGGCAGGACCAACGAGTGTGTAGCAGTTACCACAAGGTGAGACAGATCCTGAACTACCTGTTGAGAATGAATTGCCCACACTGATATTGTTTAGGTTATGTCCAATATGGAAAAATATTCTGGAAATGTTTCCCACTGAAAATACACCATTTTTCCAGAACATCTGCTACAGTTTCCCTGGCTAGCTCTAATTAATTTTTAAAAATCCTGGTCCTAGAAATTGTAGTTGCCTAGAAAACAAGCATCCTGCAAACAGTGATTTCTTGATGCTTCATGAGATCTTGTGTTTCCTGTTTGTGGACAAACAGAAACCCGTTTCTCTACTAGATCTGCTGATTTCTACCCCTATGAGAGTAGGTTAATTATCCTATCCATGGAGCAAGAGGCAAATCCCAAACCTAGAGCCTATGAAGGAACTGCTTCCTCAGAAACTGATTGATCTCACCTGACATTAATATGCAAAGATTTGTCTTGATATTTTTCAGGTCCTTGCCCATTCCATTTTAAAGATATTCTATTCATTCAAGAACTCATATTGTTAATTCTCCCCTAAAAAAAAAAAAAAAGACAAAAAAGGTCCTCTAAACTTTAAATCAATAGCCACACTTTGATCCAGCAAAACTTGACTGTCAAGGCTTTGGGAAGTGCATTTTTCCCTTCTTGCAGGAGGCGAGAACATGCTCTCCTCTGCCCAGCAGAGCGGGCAGAGGGAAGCAGGACAAGGAAGACTGCCTGGAGAGGATCTCCTTCAGTCCTGTTTGCCAGAGTAGGAACCATCAGTGGCTGTTCACCCCTCCTGAGATCTCAAGCTCTGGGATGGCAGCAGGGAGGCTGCAGGGGAGAACTTTAATTAGAACTGATGTGGGACTAATGCGGTGACATATACCAGGAGGGGCCACGAGATATTTCAGAGTCACTACACCAAACTTCCAAAAAAGGTAAATGCCATCCCTCCACTTCACACATGGACACTGATAAACAGCAAAATTTTAAATATCTTTTTAAAAATTAAAGTGTCATATTTTGAATGGTGTTAATAATGAATTTTGAAGACTTGACTACTTTTGTACTTGTCATCATGACATCAAGCTGTGGAAACATTTTTTTCTACTTTACAGCTTTTCCCAGTAACAATTCCCTGAGATAAGCCTCCATCAATAACCCAGAATGTTTCTCTTATTGCAAAGCTGAAGGAATTATTTCTCCTCTCTTCTTAATTTTTTCAGCCTCAAGTTAGGACCTCTGAATAGGTCATATTTTCCAAGTTCCAGAATTTATAAACAGAACAAGCTCATGTATTCCAATACTAAAGAAGGGAAACAATGAAAAATAAAAACAAGCCTAAAAGCAACTGCTTGGAACTATGGAGACGGAAATAAGTCATCAGTTCAGTTATTCTTGACACTGTTCTTTTATTCATGTTGCAAGGTAGGACACTGTGCAAAAGTGCTTCAACAACAACCTGTGACCTTCAATAACAGAGTTAGGAAAGAAGTTTTGTCCCATGCAAACTGCTGATTGCCCGTTTTCACAGTTTGTCTCCTAGCACAGGAGTTTCAGCTTTGCTTCTCTACCGTGTCAAGTCTCTTAGAACGCATCATGCCTTCTAAATGTAGGGTTCTTTTCCTAAAACGTTCTCAGACTTGAGAGGAGCCCTCACTTTTTTTAACCACATCTTAGAATGCTCACTGACTTCAAAACTTCATATTCCTGTCTAAATAAGTACATCAGAGGAAGTCAGAAGTCTGAAATGCTGAATGTTGCAGGCCTACCTACAGCAGCTCCCAAACAGACAAGTACTTATCTGTGCAAGCAGATTGAATTAAATCAATATAGCAAGAAGCACACAAGAGATATCATGAAACATAGTGTGCTGTTTACCTGTAAGGCTAAGTGGAACTTTAAAAAGCAGTATTTGAGAGCAAGTGGAGCAAACCAAGTATGTTATCCCAATGTAATGAAATCAACTTGGGTGACCGAAAAGTTGTCTACATAAATGATATGAAGAGTGCTGCACTAAAATTTATCCCCAAAGACTGAAATGCAGTCTGTGGCAGTAGGTTAAAAAATTACCTTACTGTAATTCAGTAATATTTTATTCTTTGGGGTTTTTTCCTTGAACTGTTCTTAGAATCATTTTTCCTGACACCACCTTTCTTTTAGAACTTGAATAATTTCACTTTTTTTTCTAAACTCTCTGAGCTTCTGTTCTGATGCAGCAAAAGAGCAACGCATTAGCATAGCAAGTAATTTGCCCAAACCACATTCTTGCTACTCAAATTAGAGATTAATATACTCACGTGCTAAATTTCCAAGACGTGTTTTTCTCCTTGCACTGCTTTTAATGTAGTAAAACCCTCCACATACTTAAACTCTGTTGCTTCCAGCTTCCCTGTCTATTAGCTCAGAAACAGCCAGACTATAGCAAAGAACAATGCGACTTCCAAGCTCATGTCCTTACCAGAGGAGCAAGGAAGTAGAATTGTATCTTCCTTCATGTACGCTGTTAAAACGTAAAAGGCTAAGCAACAGCCCAAAGTAACAGGGAGATCTAAACTAACATCCAATACTCTGCTAGAATTTCATCTGAAAGTGTCAGTTTATATAGTACTAAAAATGTTTTATGCCTGATCATTAAAAAAAGACGAACCAAAAAACCCACCTCTACTCGCTTCTGCTCCATGAGAAACCTAAGCAGTACACAGCCCCTAAATAAGAACTGTTCTTGAATGCAGCTCATTCCCAGTAAGAGAAACAGAGGAAGTGGGAAAAGTTACATACAATGACATTTTTTTCCCCCACTTCAGACAGAAATAACCTGCTGGACACCACCAGCTATGGAACTTTTCACATTATTTCAACTCCTAAATCTATTACTAGACTTGAGCTCTGAAGAAATAGGCATAGGCTTGTGATCTGAAATTTAATTTAGTTTGACATTTTGTTCAGAGCTATGACTGCAGCTCTTTTAGTAAACTGGTGTATTGTTAAGTGACTGATAACTTGGGGGGAAGGAAAGGGATGAGGAGAATCATAGGACATATGGAGTTAGAAGGGACCCATAAGGATCATTGAGTCCAATTCCTGGAAGATAAATTCTTGATAGTAAAACAAACCAAAAGGCTACAAAAATTAACTTAATTCTTTAGCTCTCTTTTCCCAAAATGATTTAGCAATTGTCTCCTTATCATAGACAGGCAAGTGTGCTTGTAGGCACTGAAAGTGAGTCAAGCTCTCAAACTAAACCAGAAGTGATGTATGATAAGATAGATTTTTGGAAAGGGGCAAATTTGTCTTTTTGACAGCTGAGTAAAGATAGAGGTCATTAAAGTTCTCTCTCAATCACACAAATAAGCTTTACATTCTCAGACACAAAATTTCAAGGTTAAGTCTACCAAAGCCATTATAACAACTCAGTAGAATCCTTTGCTGATGTTTCAGTATGTTTTCTGCCATGTACACAGTGCATGTCTACAGGGACCTTCTGCCAATAATTATTTTGACTAGATTCTCATGGATCCTAGTCCTCTGCCTCAGCTTGCTATCCTAATCAGGGGCTTCAAGCTGGTTCTTGGGAGCGGAGTTCCATATGAAGTAGGCTGGTCTGACTAGGATGTGTCTGCAGGCCCAGTCAAGTTGCCAACGTAAATGTCAAATGAAATGCTAAGATACAGTGGAAGTTCAGAGTGGAACTTGCCTTGTACATGTCAAACAGGGTTTTGGAGCTTGGAAGCAGAATTCACAGCTATGTGGGAAAGCACAAGCCAGGAAATACTGTGGATCCCTGCAATAAACAGTCACTTGTGGACCATCCTGTTCAGGACAAGAATCCACTAATAAATAGTTCAAAGACTCTGAACCACTAAAGCAGGAATTACATAAATTCAGTCTTGCCAAACATCTCCATATATGATCAGAAAACTCCAAAAGAGAGCCCAAAACACTCAGTTAAGTAATTCAGGTTTAACATTTTGTTATTTTCAAATGTTTAGACAAGACACCATGCTACCACAAATTATTGAAGGGGAGAAGCTGCTAAAGGGTAGGCTTAAAGTGACTGACTGCAAATCAGCTCTCTTGTGGTCTCTCTTCATGGGCATACTAGGAGTACCTCACACTCCTCAGCTTAACTCATCCCTTATCTGCACTTCAAAACAGATGCTTAGTAAGAATATGTGCAAAATTACTGCAGAGCAGATGACATGTTGTAATGTATTAATGTGCCAAAGACTTTGGATCAACTGTGATCACTGATGTTAAGATACAGTATGGAAAGAACTGAAGGTTTTCTGCAAGAAAAAGCAAGGCATCTTAACTCATACATTTGAGGTTTCACCAAGGGGACATTTTTCTTCAACATGTTGAAATTATCTATTGTGTGGATGAGGAGCTAAATCAATTGAAGCATATCAGAAGAAGTCTTATTTCTAAGTGGGAAATATCTTACTAGTTTGGAGGTTTCATGTGTGGATGAGGAGCTAAATCAATTGAAGCATATCAGAAGAAGTCTTATTTCTAAGTGGGAAATATCTTACTAGTTTGGAGGTTTCAACTTCCTTTCCTCAAAGGTAGCAAGAGATGGCACCCAGACATTAAAGCAAAGATCCAGAACAGCTTCCTAAGTAGTAAGAAAATACTACAAGGTGCAGTTTCTTGTATGTGATCTTTAGAAGATCAACACGTCCCCCTCTCACCATGCTAGTGCTGGCAGCTCCTTGCTAGTTCCTTCCAATGAAAAGAGGGCAAGCCACAATTGGTGACTTTCAAACCCAAAAATCTGCTCAGTCTAATACAGATTCCCCATGAAAACTGCCAGTATACAGACATCCAAGATGCACAAGTTCTCAGAGAACTATGTGCCTAAATACCTTTCTGAATCGATTTTAAGACGTTTGTGCAGACTTAGCATTTTAAGAAGAGAAGACCCTTTCTTGCACATGCTCAATTCATCCCACATGAGTTTCTCTCTTGGAAGAGACAACACGTTCATCAGAACTCTCGTCTTTCTGTGACAAATAGGATGTCGCTTCTTTAGAGGCAAAAGTGCTGTAAATTAATAGTCTCTTTCAAGAAACATTCAGTAGAATTATATCCCTTTCTTTGTGACCAGAATGTCTCAAACTTATATATTCAAAGAAAATATTTTGCATGCTATTTGCTATCTCTCCTGCTTCAGCTCGTTACTTACAATAACTGGCACAGCATTAGAACACCATATTTATGTACAGTGTATCTTACTTGTATTACACTTATCAAGAATGGTCTGAAGTCCTGAACCTTATGGAAAGAAATAGAATGTAGTTGCGAGTAACTGACTTGAAAACAACTTTCCACTACCCTGTTTCTCACATGCCAGCAGTTATATAGAGAAGAGTCAGTACTGAAAGTCACAAAATCCTACTGAATTATCAAGCAGATCTAGCAGAAAGCTTCAGGCAAGTGGGCATCTGTATTGCCTACAAATACAATACCTTCAGTGTGCTCATTGATTTTAACACACATACATATTCACTGGTACAACTTAGATAAAACATCAGACCTCCAACATTTTCTTCTACTTGCTTCTCATGATCCCTATTTTGAAGGTTACAAACAGTAACTCTTCTAAACAAATATTAATATGTTATGGATTGCCATGAGTCACATTTTTAATTGGCTCATTCTTTTCCATGTAAGACATTGCTACCCCTGACAGATGTAAACAACTTTGAGTACACTTAAAGCCCCACAAGCTCAAGTATTTCATGTCTGCCCTGTAAATCTGCCCTCAGATCAATACACTTCCCTTCAGGAACCCAAATTTATCTTCAGGATTTGTTCCAAGCACAGAGTATGCGTGTAGGGAAATAGATCCATCAGTGGCATTTCCCACCAAATTACAACCTGGTAGTTACAAGTTGACTCATAGCATTCCTCTTCTCTCCTTTTTAAAAAACCTAAATAGAACAGTATCAGTGAAAGAAAATACATTTTAAACCATCACTTTATCACTTGCATTATGACCTTTCTCTGTATCTGCTAATGAAAGCCAAAGCATCTTACTTGCTTTAGAAAAATAGGATCTATACGTATAACTGCTGCAGAGTGGTTGTATTTTCAAATGCCAGCAGGCAAGTCTTTGGGATACTAGCTACCTCCTGATGCTCCCCAGTGATATACTTTGTAACAGAAGACTACTTAAGGACAGAGATTGGCTTCATTCTGATTATTTTAAAACAAAACCATCACATCAAAATAGTACTTCTGCTAAGCAGTCAATACCTATGTTCCTAAGGCAGAAAGGACTAAATCTTGTCCTGTATAATCAATGACCAACCGATCATTAGGATCTATATTTAGCACCAACAGGTTACAATACCACAGTAAATCTTGCTGATAAAAAACTCCATAACCTAGACTTCCTAAAGACATGTAGATTTGTCACAGGCAGAAGGAATACCAAGTTTGCTTCAGAAAAAGGGTCAAACCCAATTGCAGTTTGCTTCTAATTTTTTCTCTTCTTGTTTAGAATAGCTTGGTTTTCTCTTTTTATACCTAAGAACAGAAAATATGAAGGTAAAAAATAAAAACAGGTCTCTGAATTGGTGCTATGGTAGTTCTGGATTTTGACTGAAGGAAAGGAATCTTTCTCTGAAAGGGAAGCTAATGATGGAAAGATTTAGGAAGTATAAAGCCTAGGTAAAGCCAATGTTTAGTCTAGAAGGAACTCTACAGTGGAATTACTGTGTGCAGTTTAACCTATCACATCCTATTTCCATTCCTTATTAACAGGGAATCAAAAGTCAGTGCACAAAGTTTTACCTCTGGGACCACTGCAGGTTTCATACATTATCTTAGGTTCCAGACCCAGTTTTGACATTAACTAGGTGTGTGGCATTACCCATAGGTGTGCCATGGGCACTACGTGACTTCCACAGCTTTCATTCTACTGGCAGGCTCATCCTGAGCCTCAGCAATGGGAGCCTGCACTGCACATCAGCCAGACACAATTATCTCAGTTCAAGGCAGATAAACATGGGAATACCTTCTGTTAGCAGCCTCAGATGTGAAGGTCTCCAGTCACATAGGAAAATGTTTCTTACTGGTTTGCTGGACCTACATGTACGTCATTACCCTTTATACTGTTGCAGAGGAGATTACAGGAAGAAAAAAAAAATCACACAGCATAACATGCTAATCAATACAGACCATGCAAGGCCTACTATTGCTATCTATTCAAATTCCTCAGCATGTAAATACTCAATGTGTTGCAAGCAATTTCTCATTTATTTTTAAAAAGTCATCCAGAAAGATGCCTAGCAAATAATGTAGTTTAACAACCTGAAGGAGTAAAATGTCTTGGATCAGCAATGAGCCAAGACACAAGGTTGCCAAATATAAGGACCTAATTCTTCAATACAGAAAAGATTGGGTGTTAGTGTTGAAGAAGTACTATGGCTTATTTTAAAATGTATTTTCCTTCAAGTGAATCCCTAGAATTGCTTTTCCTGAATACTGCCCTTTGCTCCTCTGAAAGCTCTGTTATAGAACCTGCTGGCCCTACAGATTGGTAGCCTCACATGAAACAGGTGAATGCAGGAGAGAGGCCTCCTGCTAATGAATAAAATGAATGGCATTCTCTAGTCACTAACCCGTTCATTCTTTAGCCATTTAAAAGAGAAGAAAAGAGAGCTTTGATCCAGCTCCAACACAAATACTGTTGTTTACATATACTGTTCAATATGCTCAGCCTTGATCTGAATTATTTCAGAGACTGGGTGCATATTTCACAACTCTTGCTATTAACACCCAAGACTCTTCTGGCTCAGAAATGCAGGACTGACTTTCTTGCAGGTAAACATTCATTTACCTGTAAGGAAAACATACTTTAAGAGCTGCTGCCATGTCTACTGAAAAGACTTTTAATAATAACCTCTCCAGAGGCTAAAGAGTGCAAAGACACGACTGGCACCAATGACTTTCAGAAGGTAATTCAGTATTAGAGATAAAAGAATGAGGTGTGGGCTTGGTGCCTACTGTTTGGAAAGCTGTATTGAATCAGCCTTTTTTTAATTCTATGAAATATTCAATTGACTATGATGGAAACAGATTCTGAAGGCAAAAGTAGATACTACTTAAAAAAACACAGCTGGAGGTAGGTAAGTGTTTTACTGTATAGTTGGTGCTTTAGTGTGGCAGCCTTGAGCATACCTTCACATTGCAGAAACAGGTAGAAAGCTTGATACCTGTCTATTATCAACAACTCTTAGCATTCAGCAAGAACATAGCATTTGCTGCATGGGGAACAAAATGAAGGCCAGCAAGAGAAAGCCATTTCCCTCATGTAGCTGATCTAAACTAAGAGAGATTTCACATAATAGTCACTGAAACAGGAGTAGTGTTTTCCAAAGATTTGGGTCAAATGCAGTGCTCAGCTGCACCAAGTGACAGAGGCTCCAATGCAGCCATAGTCCCAGAAATGAGGGTGCCTCTCTGAGCAGGGATTTGCACTTGTGGGACCTGCTGGCCAGTTCCCACAGGACTGCAATATGCCATCTAAAGTAAGGAGATATCAGCCTCTTTCCTCACTCAACACACAGAAGTCCTGGCAGCTACACAACTGGAAGACCAGCTTGTGCTAGGACAGCTCGTCTGTAGAAATAAGTCCTCTTCCCAGCAGCTCAGCCTCTTCACCCTCCCCAATCCTTAAACACCAGTCTTATTGCTAAAGAATGGTTTTGTGCCCAGAGCCAACCAAAGGAAAATCTAGGAAAGCAGTTTGAAACTCAAACCATGTGTGAGCACAGGATGTGTATGGTGAGATGACCACTATACTTTCATTTGTACAACTCATTTATAGCAGGAAGGAGCCCACAAGATGAATCAGGACAAAACAAACCAACCAGCAAAAATCCAATGACTATTTTCCACCTCGTTTGTCTCACCTGGTACTATACCTTTTAAGTTCTTAAAGAACTCTTCTTGTTACCCTGTGCCTCCAAACATATATCAAACTTCTTTGGGGACATATGACTAGATAGCACCCCACCTACTTCACCACTAAAATACTTCATAAAGGCCACTGCATCTTTCCTGTATACCAAAAGCACATCTTGCCACTACCTATCCTGGCAGCCATAAACATCAGTGAAGAAATGGCAGACTGCTTTAGAAGACACTGTATTTTATTTACATTCATTTAACATGATGTTGGCCAAAACCAGGGCACATGACTAACTAAAATTCTGGATAAAGGACCTTCAGATAGGATTTAATACCTTCAGTTAGTGTGCCCTATCACCATCCCAGATCATAGATTACCAAGCATGGCTTTGATAAGGCAGCTCATAAACTTGATATTCCTGATAGTGGACACAGAGGACAATAGGGCAAACTTAAAAGTTTGCACTTGAAAACTATGTGTAATAGGCTGCCCAGGGAGGTGATTGAGTCACCATCCCCGGACATGTTTAAAAGATGGGTAGATGAGGCCCTTAGGGATATGGTTTAGCACAGGACAGGAACAGTCAGACTCCATGATCTTAAAGGTCTTCTCCAACTTTGTAATTCTCTGAAAGCAAACAAATAAAGATAATGTTCTAATTATTTAAAGGCTACTTAAAAAATCTGTTTAGAAGATTATTCAAATAATCATACTGGCTGACATTCAGGCATGACAAGACGACACTGACAACCTCTTTCTCAAGGTCTGTATCAGTGAACCACTTAAGGTTTTAAGAAAAGCTGCTGAATTTGTGGATTTTAGTTTTCAGCTATTTCATAAGAAGATGGAGATCAAGAAGAATTTAAACAACATTATTTAAAAAAAAAAGACTATGCTGACCCCTTACACTTCTCCAAGCAAACACAGGATGTCTGCTAGATTAGCTAAGAGGCATGCTGCTTGTTAAGGACGCAGTGTTTTAACACAACATGCTTTCACTCTGTTATAAACACTTAATAGCGAGCGCGCATCACAAGGCACAGTGGAAGAGCTCCCCTACCGGGCTGATTGCTCACCATTCCAAAGCTTACAAACCACTTGAATTAACGCCTAAATAAATCTGTGTACCTACCCCTCTTCTCCTCCCACAGCATTGTAACCCCCAGTCGCTGGCAGTGATCCAAGCCACAGCTTGAATTACTGCAAAGCCCAAGAACCTCTTCAGTTCATACCCACTCCCTCCCCTCCCTCCCTTATATCTGGTCTCTTTACTGGGAACCTGAACTGTTGTTAATAAATGGGGAACTTCCTGCTTCTCCAGTCAAGAAGGGGGGAAGAGGGGGAGTATCTAGAACTGGAAAGCAATAACCACAAAGTATTTGGAAAGCCACAGTTGGAAAGAAACACTCCCCTTCATATTTCCTCAACTTCTAGGTCGTCTTTGAATTTCAGTTAAAGCATAAAGGGCTCAGCATGGTGTGGTGCAAGGTGGAGAACTTTTCTGCAAAGTAGATGCCATTTAACAGATCAAAATCATACTACAGATGGAAGCTATATAATGTCTTTCCCTAGCACTGCATCAGGGCCTCAGTAGTACCAACAACTTTTCTTAGTCATGGTGCAAAAGGAATAAAGCACATGCTTAAGTACTTCTAGGACCAAAGGCTAAAATTTCTAATGATTTTGTCATTATCTGATGTCTGCTTAAATCTTTCTCTAGACTTCCTTTGGCTTTAACACTAATCTTTGGTAGGTTTACTTAAGGCATGCCTGACAAATTGAGGCCAGGTCACAGTACAACTTGTAGAGGCATCCAAGGGAAAGTCTGCCATGTCCGTCATTGAGTTTCCAGTTGCCTCTGCTGGGAAAATGCAACATGTTAAAAAAAAAAAAAGGGACACAAAAAGCATTGAGGAACATCTCAAATCTTAGCCTCAACTTTCCAAAGGCTGGAGGTACCTGTAGTCATTGATGACACTTGCTGCCATGGTATTCTTTAAAGTAAGACAAAATACAGGAATTAAAGACTAAAAGATACCACTTTCTAAGCAGATCTTATTGAGGAATCTATCCATAAGCATGTTCCTTGGGGATAGTTTATTACTAAAATATCACCATGCTTACTATTTCTTTGAAATCCTTCTCACACCCTAATCATGAGCATGCATATGGTGATGCTCCTTTTCTTTCTCTATGTTCTATTAGGAATACCACGTAGTAAATGCTACACCAGAAACATGGCCCAGCTAGAAGTTCTGCTTTAACCTAGTGACTCTTCTTGAGAAAGGTACAAAACTCAAAATGCAGTCTTATGTGCAACATACCAAAGTCAGTTTTTCTCCCTCTCTAGTGACCAGCCTGCCCTAAAAAAAGGAAGTGAAGTCTGACGTCATGCAGATCATTTGAGACCTTTTCCATCCTGACTACCACAGTCACAGTAAGGTTTTATATGAAAAAATGAATATAAAAGGTTTATCTTCAGAGACTGTTTCAGTATTGTATCTTTATAGCATGTTTTGCAAGTCACCTACTGCAGGCTCATTATAGGTTTCCTCTCATTTTTGTCCCCTTCATGGTTTGGGAGATGCTGGCCTAAGAGGTTGGTTTTGGTGCTGGGATGCATTCAGGAGAGCACTGGGGACCCAGGGCAAAGCAAGGGCTAGGAATGCAGATACAAGTCAATATCTGGATACAGTTCCACTCTGGTCTTCACTTTTTCTCCACAAAACCAAAATACCATGAGGTACCCCATCTCTGGAAGGTCCCTTCACCAAGCCATCAGCACAGAAAATGCACTGCTGAAATTTTAGCTGCATCCAGACTGCAACAGAAGCAAGTTCAGCACAACCTGAGACCAATACAGGCAAGGTTTAACTCCCTTATAAATTAGATCCCCTCTCATTGCCTATAGTCCCCAGCAATTGAGGACATTCAGATTCAAAATGCTAACTAGTTTCTATTTGTTGTAATCAGCAGTACTTAAGAGATTAATGTGTCATAGTCAATAAAAGCTATAGCAGAAACACATACAGTCCTTGCCTGTGAATCCTGATTTAGAACATGAAGAATATTTCTAGTAGCACAGAAATAACAGCTTTATCAAAAGCCAAGACACATTTTGCCTTTCTACCTATAGCACAGGCCAAATTCTACTAGGGTCTTCAAGTGATTTGACTTTAGCCACACATTAAAAGCATGGTGGCAAGCAGCTGGAAGAGATCATCAGCAGATGGCAGAATTGACTAAAATCTATTTTGTAGTTAGACCACAAGGCATCTAGTGGAAAAATAAGACTGGGGGGAGGGGGGGGGGGGGAAATAATATTCAGAAGGCTCTGTAGATTATCATTCTCCCTGCCCCTCCAGAGGAACAAATCAGAAAGATAAATTACATGTGGGCTACAGAGAAATGCCTTGGATGGGAAGTTAAGCTACACAATTGCTGTGGACACATTCCTGGTCAGCCAGATGATTCAGGTTTTATCTGTTTGCTCAGGTGTCAGGGGAGCAGGGGGATTACATAGCACATACAGCATTACATAGCTGGGGGGGTAGATAGCACATTACTCAGCATATACATGTCAGAATTAACAGGCTCTGACACACAACACTTACAGGGTGTCAAGTTTGGTCCAAGTTTTAGAAAGATCTCACAATATTTGAGGTGGCTGTACTAGCTGTCTGCAGACAGGGATAATCCTTCTTGCTGTACTAGAATCAAGGGATACAAACTATCATCATCAGTCCTATTGCAGTTTAAAGAAGTCATCTAAAGTCAGAAGCATGCAGGCTACATACTGCTCAAGTGCTCAATACCACCCCTTCCTTGGGCAGTTTGCAATCCCTGGAAAACAAGGCTTCACTACATCCTTTTTTCATCTTTTCAGACAGAAGTGAGGCTGACACCACTGTGGCTTTCTCTACTCCACAGCAGACTCGAAAAGGTTTTACTGCCATGGCTCAAGGCCATGCCCAAACCAAACTTGAAGTGTCCAGATGTCAGAGCCCAAGTCCACAAGCGGAATGAAAACCTGTAAGCAGTTCATGTGCCAATAGCTACAATATGTGTAAAAGTGAGTAACAGCAGAGAATTCAAGAAAGAGAAAGGGAAAAACTGGGGGGCTCTGGAGGTGAGGAGGAGAAATCATTAGCAATGTTGCTGTTGCCTTTCCTTAAGCCCTTTCTCAACAGCTTTAGGCATGATTGTCTGAGTTGATGTTTTTCAGATGAGGTAACAATCTCACAAAGCTAAGGATCATAAACAGTCTACCACTAGCCAGCTAATTTATATCATTATTTGCAGTTTCAAGCTTAATCAGCACCATGTGTCCCCATGAGATGACTTGAGTAGCACTGCACAAGGTTAGACCATCTGGTGTTGCTTTAAGATTTTAACTGTTACAGCTATTCTTGTGTGCCCACTGTCTCCTAAGCATCAGCAGTCCCTTCTGCCAGATCAAGATCCCATGCACAGACATAAATGCAGACAAAGGACATTTTTGCCTCCCACCTCTGCAATCACTCGCAAGCACGCTATTTCTCAAACTTTTCCATAATTTATGCAGAATTCTTTTCTTTGCCTTCTCCTGTTCCCCCCTTCATCTCTTCTGATCTTTCAGTGAAACAATATGAGGTCAATCAAAGTAATACCATGTCTTCAAACAGCAGTCCATGTTGACCAGATGACCCCTACTGAGAGTACACAAGCAGAGTTCAGCATGACCACATCTGTCTTCATTCCCCAAAAGATACAGTGTCTGTGCAAGAATGCCAAGTTTTTGCCTTACTTGAAATAAGAGCTCTGATGAAGACAGGTATCCATGTGCTGATCACATCTTGCCCACTGCTGCAAGCATCAATTGCCAGAATCTCTTATCAGTCACCATCACTACTTAAGTGAAAGTTCAAAAACAACACATTACAAACTCTAGATAGGACTACTGCTTCTATCAAAATATTCTCCCTAATCTAAACCTAAAGATAATTCCATTAAATATAACCATCCAATACTAAAGAGCTGTGATAAATCAATTTTCCTTGCCTGCAGTACAATCTGGATTTAGCCACTTAGTACATCTTAATAAACAAGTTACTCATTCAAAGGAAAATAAATTAAATGCTTTGCCTTGAGGGACGGTTTTACTTAATAGTTTGGTGTTACAATGACAGAACACATGATCTGTCAGTATGAGTGTCTTGTGTTTTCTGGAATATTTTTTAAATCAGTGGTCTGTATGCCTCGCAGCAGACCACGCTTAAGCAACATAATGTCCCTCCATCCACTGCAATGCCCTTAAAAACATACCAAAACTATTTTGTCAATTGGTAAGGAAACCATAGAGAAATCTCAAAAGAAAAAAGTTCCTTGGAAACTAGGAAATCTTTCCACGAGCTTGTGATGTACAATATACCAAGTGACAGATTTTAAAAAGAAAAAAAAAGTACTTTAGATATTATGGGACCATGATTTAAACAGTTAAAGACACAAACAACCAGCTGATGGACTGTTGGCACTTTAAGCAGCGAAAAGTTTGACAAAAATAATGAACTTCAGAGCAATACTATGGGGATGTGTCCCATAGTCCTGACAAACACAGATATGGCATCAACCAAGGAAGCTCCGCACCTCCGTACTCCAAGCAGTCAGGCATCTACAGGAATCCGATATGAATAGCACAGAATGGACAATACACATGAAGCCAGTGCTGCTGGTGAGCACAGAAGGAACATGTCACAGACCAACTGGAATATGAAAAGTGCTGCATTAATTATTTGTCCTTGCACATCCATGTTTTCTAGATACAGCTGCATATATTTAATTTATAAGCCAAATCGTTACAAAATAACTCCACCAACCTTGAAAGAAATTCCTCACTACAGCCACCACCATTAGAGATATTGGTATCTGGTCCCACGTCGAGTTTTCACATATCCAAATGAAATAATTTATCACAGACAGTAGTGACACTGATTATTATTATTACTACAATTATTTAATTCTCATCCCAAAGGTATGCATATTTCACAGGCAATGAAAGAACCAATCACTTTCTCTGCTCTTTCTGACAGATCATACACCCATCTGACATCCCTCAGGTTATCAGCAAAGCCCAGAAATAGCTGTATCTGATCACAGTAATGGTCCATCCATCTCTTCCACACCAATTCATTTAGCGGGTTTGTTTGTACCCTGATGCATGAGAGTTTCTCCCCTTCTAGATACTTAATCTGATTTTGAGTAACCTGAGCCCTTCCGGGCTCAAGTTTCCCTCAGCCTCTAGTCACCCTAGTTTGTCAATTATATCAAAATTAGTGATCACATTTGTAACCCCCTTTGCAACAAATGCCTCCAGTTGACAGACTAAGCATAAAAGGCGTTTTAGATTGAAGTGATCCTGCAACAATGAGTATGAAAGGAGAAAGTAAGAAGAGGTGAGGGAGTTTGTGATCCCATAGGAAGCAACTCAAGGGAAAAATGAAAAGCTGTTCTTTTCTATAGGAGGGTAGCATTGAAAGGCCCAATAGCAGAATGTTCTTCTAGGGATGAAAGTCAAGATATATAACACGAGCTCAATAAGGCTTCATCAAGAGCTCTTTCAGGATCTTAAAAGTTTAAAAAAAAAAAAAAAAGGAGTGGCACAAAAATGCAAACAAAGATACATTGATAAGGGTGAGTATAAAGAGACCAAGTACAAGAAGGGAGAGAGGAAAAGTCAGACAGGCTAAGCCACAGGCACGCTCCAAGTCACAACTACCGAGGGAAATAAAAAATAAGGGAAGTTGGATTAATAATTAGAAGTGAACAAATGCAGAATCCATAGATCCGTTACTATAGGAGAGTCTTTTGTTAGGCAGCAGAGAATGTAGGGAAACACTCGATTGCACAGCACAGATTGAATTACTATTGCCTTCACATTCATCAGAATTAAGAACTGGGAGTTGTAAAATAGGAAACAAATAGAAAAAAGGTAATATAGGTAGGTACACAGAATATATTTAGGCTGGCATGTTTTAATAAGATCTACCAAGAACACTTAAAGAATAAAGTCAGTTTTAAGAAATCATACAGGATAGGTAGAATCACAAAAGGGCAAAAAGAATTACTAGCTGTAGAAAGGAAGTTGTGGTAAGGAAGTGATGAGAAGGCATGGTCAGTATAGTTTGGATACCCATAAAGTACTGAAATTAAGAGAATTCATGAAGAATCACACTGGGAATAATAGCCAGAGAGAAAACAACAAGTCAATATATGACTTAAAGGACGGCAGAAAAGCAGCAGATGTGCAACTTTACTGCCTGAATATAATTGAGCTATACCACATGATAATTCATTAGACTAAGGAAATATGGTTTATATCAAGTTACAGTTAAAGGACCACACAGTTGGCTGAATCACACAGAATCACAGAACATTAGGAGTTGGAAGGGTCCTCAAAAGATCATCTAGTCCAATCCCCCTGCCAGAGAAGGAAAAGACATTCTTGATCAGTCACTCTTGGTAATTCACTATCAAGCTAGGAAAGTGTGGAGCATTTCACTACAAGGATTTACTCAGAGTCCAGTACCACACAGTATTTTTAACAGTGACTTGATGGATGACCAAGAGCATTTGCAGATTTTGTACAATTGAAAAGTCCAGAAGAAATACCCCAAGCACTTTAAAGGACAGGGTTAACACGCAACACCATTGCTCTTATTCCAAAATAAAGACATTTCATTTCTCCAACCAGAAGCAATTGATCCAGTAAATGGAAAATAGAGCCCTCTGATTCAAGAAGGGGTACAAGTGCTTGAGCAGTAGCCATGCACTGTTTAGAAGGGAGAGAGTCTAAAACTTTCTAGCACTCTCACCCTGCTGGTTTGATGCTGCTCCTAAAGCTGTTGTCTGAGAAGCACAGTGTTTCATAGAGTCAGGTTTGAAATCATGCCATCAGGCAGTGGTAACAATAACCTGACTTCAGGAGAGTCATGGTTTATTACAGAAGCTTGAGTATGTAAGCTTCAGACAGTTCATAATTGCTGGTTCTTATACTGACAAATAGATAACTGCCTAGGCCCAAGCACAGGTTGAGAACTGCTCTCAGTCAGAACAAAAATAGATCGCTCCATCTCCTTTTCAAAACCATGAGGATTTCAAGTCTCCAGAGACAACTAGACATTAAGTGTTCTGAAGTGGATGAAACTGGCACCTAAACAGCTCTGAAGGGCACATAAAAGTATGCTTGCGAAGCCATCTTTCATGTGCTCATTTTCATATAAACAATGGTGACCCAGGGCAAAGAGCATTACCTCACAGAGATTAATGACCACTTGGAGTTGACGTCACAAGGTTTCAACTATGTCTAGACAATGTCGTACTTCTCATCCATTAGCAGCAACTGTAAGCACTCCTGTAGCACTAGAAACACATCACCAGCTAGAGGAGATGGGGTAGAAAAAAAAAGGATGGAGTTTGGAAAGAGGAAGGTCACTGCAGCACTCAGAGCTCAAGATTGCAAGCTGGAAAACCAGTTGTTACCAGACAAAAGTGACCAGCATTAAGCGTCAGCTTCTAGAAAGCTTTTGTAAGGATTTCTTTCCTATCATTCCGTATGCTACATCAGTTATCGTTCCTGAAATGAAACAGCAGGGACAAAACTCTCAAGCTTTTCAGGTAAAAGAGTAATTGAGCACAAGAATTCTGCCACTCCCAGCAAGATTTGCACATCACCTTCCATCAAGTATATGGTTCAACCATTATCCCCCCGCTGTCCCAGTTATGGAGGGTGCAACATCTGAAGGTCAGGATCTCCTTCACTTGTAATCAAATCCTCTTTTTCAAGGTAACATGTCACCCTTAGGGCAGCAAGTAAAGCAGAGGAGAAAGTGAGGACGACATACCCTGTATGCAACCCCAGGACCCCAAGAGAAATAAATAACACTATTGCAATAAGAGAATCAAATTGCCAACTCTGAATTCCACTACAGATTTAGTGTCTCAAAGATTTTTATTCAAGTTTATAGGGAGGAGGCACATTACTTCATGACAATAATACCAAGTCTTCAAAGAATCTGCAGTTTGAGGAAAATCACATACCAAACCTCAATAGTTTAACCTACAAAATAAGGGGAAAAGACAGACTATATAGTAAAAAAAAAGAGAATGACTAAAGCTTTTGAAATCAAACTCCACTAATCTGTAACACTCAGTAACAGTAGCCTGCAACAGCAGGCCACAGGTGATACAGTCGATGTCTTATTGCTCAGACAACTTCTTCAATTCTCAACACCAGGCCAGTTTTGGAAGACTTTTCCTTTGTTTTCAGATGCTGTATCTCGTACTCAGTACTAAACTTTTCAGACTTTATAGAGCATATAACTACTGCAAAGTTAAAAAATTATAGCAGTACACTAACTCTTGTAATCAAGCCATCAATTGTTTTCTCAAGCAAAACAGTACAATAGGATTATCTGGGAGAAAATGCTGCTTTTCAGAAGTGCATGTGTGAGACAGTACAAAGACCAAGGAGAATCCAATCCCCCAAATCCCGTTTTCCCTATTCCATTTCCTACTTTGCTCAAAATCACTGGTAATGATTTAGCTGACAAAACCAGCACCCGAGGAACAGTTTTAAACACTCCACACAAAGATGCATACCACAGAATGAATAGTGCATACCTGCCCAAAAGGACTTGAATGTCTACATATTTTGTAATTTCTCACATTCACAGCTGAAATCATCTTGCTAATGTGAGATTTCTATCTTTAATAGTGAAGCTTTTTAACTTTGAGAGGATGACGTTACACCAGATGACCAAGACCATTATTCTTGGAAACAGAATCACAGAATCTTAGGGGTTGGAAGGGACCTCAAGAGATCATCGGGTCCAATCCCCCTGCCAAAGCAGGCTCCCTATCTCATATTACATAGATAGGCGTCCAGATGAGACTTGAATATCTCCAGAGAAGGAGACTCCACCACCTCCCTGGGCAGCCTATTCCACTGCTCCGTCACCCTCACTGTGAAAAAGTTCCTCCTCATGTTGGTGCGGAACTTCCTGTGCTCCAGCTTACAGCCATTGCCCCTTGTCCTGTCCCCACAGACCACTGAAAAGGGGCTGGCCAATTCCCCCTGCAACCCATGCCTAAGATATTTATAAACACTAATTAGGTCCCCTCTAAGTCTTCTTTTTTCCAGGCTGAACAGACCCAGCTCACTCAGCCTTTCCTCACAGGGGAGATGCTCCAGACCCCTAACCAACTTTGTCGCCCTTCTCTGGACTCTCTCCAGAAGGTCCCTGTCTTTTTTATACCGGGGAGCCCAGAACTGGACACAGTACTCCAGGTGGGGCCTGACCAACGCAGAGTAGAGGGGGAGGATCACCTCCCTTGACCTGCTGGACACACTCTTCCTGATACATCCCAGGATCCCATTGGCTAAGGATAACTAAGATATTCTATGAAAAGGTATAGACTCAGACTCTGAGGATACTTATGGCAAAGAGTTGTGTCAAGCATACACATGTCTGTTTAAGACTCAAAGCTATTGCACAGATTAAAAGGCTCCAACCCACACTTCAGACTAAAAGTGCATCAAAGACATCCCTTGGCCACAAGGCTACCATTTTCCCCTGCAGGTACCAATAGCTGTGGGCTTATGCACAACCTTAAATTTCCATTAATAAAATAATCCAAAGGCTGATTCATAGACAGATGTTTATGATGTGGATGATAACATCTGGGTATAATTCTCTCCTGAAAAATCTGATAAAGACAGACCTTTACCAAAAAAAATAATTGAATTCTACAATAACTTAGAAAAAAAGAAATACTATAGACTGTATTTTGTTTGGATTTGTTTGTTCTCCTGCCCTTTGTCCTAGTTTCAGCAGGAATAAAATTTAATTTCCTTGCTAGCTGATGATTTGGTGCTGTGTTTTGGATTTAGGGTGAGAGTGATGTTAACAGCCTGATATTTTGGTCATTGCCAAGTAGTCTTTTCAGCTTCACATTCTGTTCTGCCACAGAGAAGGCCTGGGGTGCCCAAGAAGATGGGAGACACAGCTGAACCAACCTGGCCAAAAGGACATTCCATACTATATGGCATCATGCTCAGCAGATAGCTGGGGAAGTTAGCTCAGAAGTGGCACAGCTCAGGAATTAGTTGAACATTGGTTCTAGATGGTGAGCAGTTGTGCTGAGTTATCACTTGTTCTATAACAGTCTTATTATTCTTTTCTGTCCTATTAAACTGTCTTTACCTCAACCCACACACTAGTTTTGCTTTTCTTTTTTCGTCCCCAGTTCTCTCCCCCATCCCACTCTGGCAGGAGTGAACAAATGGCTGTGGGGTTGTTTTAGCTGCCTGCTGGGTTAAACCATGACACCCTTTACACCTAAGGCATCATCTTCCAGACATCACAGCAGGTGTGTTCTAGCCCACCTATAGCTTCAGGGATTAATTAGATATTCTCTGTGCCTGAAAGAGACCATAATTTCTTACCCAGTGATTACTATTTGCAGGTCTGTTTGATTACAGGCCTGTTAAATAGCATTGTTTCTTCAAAGCTGACCCAGTGAACTGAAGTATTTTCACTGTTGCTACCTGTGAAGTTGAAAGAAACTCTTTATTCTTATGATTACTGCAGAGTTCTGGAAAAGCTGAAGGAAACTATGATTAAATTAATAATTTCAGCATTTGATCAACTCATCCCTATTTGTAATACTTGTGAACATTTTGCACTTGAATCCATTCTTTCCACCAGTTTAGCCCCCTACAAGGGCTACATTTTTCTCACTGAAGATCTATTTGCTCTTGAGGTCCTGGTTGAAAGGGAGGGGAAGAGCCAAGAGCCATTAAGCTCACTGTTGGGAGACATGACAAAAAGAAATTAATCAAATTTAGTCATACATTTCCAAGCAAAAAAGTGTCACAAGTCTTTTATTGTCAGTTTCTAATGTAAAATGACCATGTGGAACACTTATTTTGAGCAATGCATTTATGAATCCCATATTTCTACTCTTCCTGAGCAAATCAGCACAAAAGCAAATGTAATGGCAACATATGAAGAGTGGGAAGGAAGGCAAAAGAGATACGTGCCTTCAATATTTACTTGCACAGGGTATCACCTGTGGAAGCATTCCTGTAACTCATCAGGTAAGCAGGAAATCCAATTGTCTACATAGCTGTTCACCAGAAATGCACAGTGACACATCCTATTTGCACCTCATTGAAGCAAGTGAGAAAGACATTCTTCATTTCTCTTTCCTCAGCCTATATATCCAACTCTTGAATTTCACAGCAACTAAGGTATCAATTTTTCCTGCAGAAGCTGGGGAATCTGAAAATTGCAGCATTTCTTTGAGTATCTGATTAAGCAAATAGTTGAGTATTCCATTAACTACTACTTATGGATACATTTTAGACACACATGAGTTGTAGAACGATATATAACTTCAGTTACCAAAAGATGCAGAAATCTGAAGAAGGCTCAGTAATTGAGACAGGTCTGCGTCAGAAGTTTACTGCATGCTCTTTCCCTGTAGAGGGTAATCTCAAGGCTGTAGAAGTAGTTCCTCTAGCACCAGATAAGTATCTTATTAGGATTTCACAACAGAAAAATTAATTGCTTAATTGAAATTTCTCTTCATCCTCCCCTGCAGTCAGATAAATCATCATTAGACAACACTTAACACCACCTACAGGAAATTGCCAGTAATATCTCCCCAAGTAGATAAGCAATTTGATGGGAAGGGGGACAAAACCAAGACTAGAAATCTCAGCCATATTCATTTTTTTAATTTGCAAGAACTGGGCAGGGGCTCAGCCCAAAACAGTAAGGTTACCTCAGTGTTTCCTCTATCCTGAAAGTAACATCACTAGTGAAAAAAGGCAAAAAGGGCAGTGATGTTCACCTTTCATTTTTCTGCAATAGACTATTTCCTCACACCTATAATATTTTGAAATATTTATGAGAAGTGATGCACATAGCTTCCTCTATTCATCTGCTGGAGAAGTGCTTTTCCTGGTTATTTAAGTTTAGATGATTGCTTCTACTTCAACCTAAAATGAACTTCATGAAGCAGTGTTACAAAAGAGAAGCATTACATAACCTAGTAGAGTAATCCCTGTTCCTCAGATTAGATTCAGCGTTACTGGAACATGGGGGTAAAATAGGCAGCAGTCACAGATCTGAAAACCCCCCAAACTGAATAGGAAAACAAGAACCCTCAGACCCAACCAGCTTCCTAGAGCAAGAACAGCTGATAGGAGTACACTCAGCTGAGCTGATAGCACTAACACTGAGGAGTATTTCACATACCCGTTTGGACCAATGGGTCCACCCAGAGGATAGTTATTCATAGGTTCACTGCAAAGACAACAGAGGGAAGAAGAAAAGCCAGGTAGGGAGTCTTGATGAGCCTACTACCTGAAATCAAGACATACATGAAGAAACATCAGCAGTTATCCCCCTGCCCCACTCAAAGTAAACAGTAAGGTCATTACAAGTCTGGGAAGAATTTGATCACTATATGCAGGACATACAGCTAATTCTTTATTTCTTGACAGGTTTGTGGCAGTTAGACCTTCTTGACTTGACTTCATATGCAAGCAACCAGATTAAGAACTTCCCTGCCACCCCACTGTAACTGCCACTCACACTTGCTCAACAATCCCACAAGTAGAGCCAAATCACACCCTGAACCATGACAATGTAGAAATATCCTCTAAGATCTGTTCCCTTCATTCTCTTTACTGTACATTCTTTACTCATTTTTCTTTACTCTAAATAGTCCCAATAACACAATATGGAAGTTAAATATATAACTCTTTGCTGGATCAGGACCAAAGAGAATCCTACCAGCATTTCATGTTATTTAAAAAGAAACACTGCCTTAGCACTTTTTCAATCTTTATTAGAATTATTCTCTGTGCCTGCAGCTACTCTTCCCAAAATGTTGAGACAGATGCATAGTAAAAACCCAACCCACAAGCCTGGATGAGACTAATCAATACAGCTCTAAATTGTGTGTTTATTTCTACTTCTTTTAAGGGAAACAGCAACTAAAAAGCAACAACTTTTATCTGGAGGATGGGTAATTATGGACAGCAAGTGTCATTTCAATATAAATAGGGGAAATAAATGCAAATTACACAACACTTAACTCTTACGAATTGGCTGTTAACTGAGACAATAGTCTACAAGATGTTGTTTAGAGTATCTCATTAATAAAATTCAAAATTGTTTTCGGCAATTATGTGCAATCATTGTCATTTTATCACTGGCCAAAAATAGTCCCTCACTGCATGCCTCAACATATAATTGTACCACAGATTGCCAGGCAAATCATCCTGTCTATAGGAGAGAACTGGAACTGTACCACACTAGCACAGAAATGCCTCACACTAGCAAACGGAAATGTTAGTTCAGAGATGAACTTGATTCTAGAGACGACCAGTAAATGTTCTTGAAAGGCCAAGGACAGCACAAACACTTAAACAGTGGTAGACCACTAACATGAACTGATTTTAGCAGGCCTAGAAAAGCATCTTCCAGGCCTTGTTCTGACTCAAGAGGTTTATTGTAGCTGAAGAACACCTGTATCAAAACTTTTATCTTCTGGTTTGGTTCATAATATTGAGCACTTCACACCCATTTGTGAATTACTTTGACAAGCTCTCCTGCAACAAGTAAAACACTAGTTCTGCAGGGAATAACTAGACCAAACTGCTCAGTCCCTGTAACAGCATATTTGGGGGCACAGTGCTTCAGCGCACAAGCAACAGTCATCTGGTCATCATCCTCCCTCAACCTAGGACACCTACTTACCCAAGAAGATCAAGCCAAGCACTTTCTTTGATTACTATGGGGACTGTGCCACAAGCAGTGCTTGTCTATTTTTACCTATAACCAACGAAGCCAGAGGTTAGTGTGGGACAGAGCAATAGGGCAGTACGCCAAACCTGCAGCTGAAAATTCCTACATCTGGCTATCCTGTCTCCTCTCCCCGTATCCTATACCCAAAACAAAGGTTTTTCCCACACATATCCTAGCTCTATGCCTCACACTTCCAGGCAACCTGCAGCACAACCTTCAGTTGCAGGACATCAGTCCCTTCATCCTCCGTGAAGATTCCCATTGTCTATCCTTCCACTCAACCCTACGCACAACCTCACATCCTACTCCTCCTTGCCTGTTGCTGGCGTGTTTCTATCTCAAAGGTACAAGGGTGTGACAGCCCAATCAATTCTGTGATTTAATACACTGCAATGTCAAAACCTTCTCAGCTGAAACAAACATCTGATGTATTTTTTTTTGCAGAGAGTTATGCCCACCTAGGCAGAAATCTGCATCTAACTTCCATCAGCAAAGCCTCCCAGTCTTTGCCCTCCATTCACTCCACACAGACACAACCTAAAACAGGAGCATTCCTCAAATGACATTTGCTAATTTTGCAGGGGAAAAAAAAAAATATACATTTGGTTTTGCAAACACAAGTTTGAGTATGTCTTATTTTTAAAAAGTGTTTAACAGGATTTCCTAATCAGGTCATCATAAGGTGACAGAAAGCACAAGATGTATGTTTTTTTAAAAAAGTACAGTACTTTAGAGAAATGGAAAAAAAGGGTATAAAAACCCCAAAAATTGAAAGGGACATATGAAATTGAGGAAGAGATTTTTCACTCCTGTCAGCACTCACACTTAATGAAGTTAATAGGCTTATTCAAGTGAGGGTGAAAACATGACCAACACTTTCATGCTGGTCCAAAAGCACCTATGCCTCAGACCTATCAATAATCTATCTCCGGCTCTACAAGTGAAGCTCCAGCCAAAAGCTAATCAGGGCTGTTTGGAAGGGACAATTTCAGGCAGGAGATGAAACTCAGATACTTGGATCTCCCTAAGGGAAGAGAACAGACCAAAGTGGGAGCAGACAGAATAACTGCTTTACAAGGGGGATAATGACAGGTAGTTTGACAAGCACCATACTGACTTTATATAAAATGTTTCACACACACAAATTATGCAATGCTGCTAATAACACGACGGGGGTGGAAGGAGGCTGGAAAAGCAGAACACTCTTCATTCATTCTGATGCCATGTTGTTCATACATTACAGAAGCGTCTGTCTGTGTTTTGACAGCCTGCCAGTCCATCACTACCTAAAGCACAAGACTTGCTGTAGGCAATCTGACCCTTTTCTTCCTTTCCTACGCCCTCTTGCTTATTTTAAAGAATATAGGCTCTCCAGTAATAGCAGTTGATGTTTTTAAAAGGCAGGCTATAGTTTAGGATTATTTTGCATGTTGAGAAAGCCCACAGGCACACTCCATATTTTCTGTGCAATTGCAGCCAGCTCTCTGTTATCAGGAAGAATGGCAATTACAGTTTTGTTATTCAGACATTTTTCAAACTTAGGACTAAAGTGAGAGTTGGTCTAAAACTTTAGCCAAAATAGATGCTTTCAGCAGGTTGGGATAAGTATGTTAGCTGAGTGTAGACTTTGGCCTTGGATTTTTCCTTCTACTTGTTCCCATAAATTTGGTGACAAAAATAAAATTGTACCTCCAAATATAAATGTTCATATGCCTGACTTTTACCACAAGTAGCAGTATCCAAGTAGACAGGCAGATCAGGATACCTGTCTCTACAAAGTTCATCACTTGCCATTCAACAGCAAGGGTTAGAATATGAGGAGAGCTTTGCATTACAAGACTTGAAATAAGGAAGAAGTAAAACGTAAGTCACAAGTTAGCATTTGAAAGAGGAGATGATAAAGAGCTGGGAAGTGTGCTTCCTGCCTTTACTGTGTGTACAAACTAGGTATCTACGCTCTACCCACAAGCTACCTCAAAACACACTACAAAAACCCCATAACTTAGAGCCTTGCATCCTTTCCCCCCCATCTCCTACATCTGTCTAGACATTTGGTACATAACTTCCCCTCTGTTTTGCTAACTTAAAAAACAAACTAACAAAACCAGTCACACCAAAAGGAAAGGGAAAATTGGTCTCTTAACCATGCATTGCTTTGGACAGGCTAGCAATCTTGACTGGAAGTTTTTTCCTTTAGTTTCAGCTAAACTATCAGATTACTACACACTGAAATCCAGTGTTACCTATTAACTGGGTGTGTGTGTGTCTGTGTGTGTGTACTGGGTTTAGGCAGGTGGAAATAGTCTTCTTCACAGCAGTCTGTATGTGTTTTAGATGGCTGACCAAAACAGTGGTCGCCAACATTTTAGTTATTGCTGTGCAGCCCCAGGGCTTTTTTGTGTCTCACTGCCATCCCAGTAGGCAGGCTGGGGGTAGACAAGAGGCTGGGAAAGGACACAGCCACAGGACAGCTGACCCCCACTGACCAGTTGCTCAGCCATAAGACTGGGGAAAGGAGGTTTTCTAAATTAGCTATTGTTTAAAGACTCGCTGGGCACTGGTGTCATGGAGACAAATAATTTCTTTTTGCATCACTTGTTTTTCAGAGTAGAGGTGATGGTAGTCCTTTCTTTCCTCACTTAAACTCTTTTTATCTCAACCCACAGGGGTTTTCCTCTTGCTTTTGCCATTCAGCCTTCACCCCTACTCCACTGGAGGGGGGTGAGCAAGTGGTTGGGGGCTTAACTTCCAGCTGGGGTCAGCCCACCACTGAGGGGCTTGCTAGGTGGCAGTGCTACTGGTTGGGGAAGATTGGAAGGGGGATGCATGTACAATGTGATCACCTACTCCTTTCAAACATCCAGAAAGGAGCAGTTGTTCAGTATTACTGGCAGAGTTGCATTTGAACTAGAAATTTAGCTTACTGTTGGGGCCTGATTAGGAATTGCCTCACAAACCAACAAACCCTTCTCAAATGCATGTCTGTCCTGATAACAAATTGCTTCTGTATTTTCCACCTTTACGTGGATTTAAGGCAGAGTTTACAATTGCTTAGTGTCCTGAAAGGTGTTAACACATAGTCCCACACTCAACTCCTGATTAGTGATTCACAGCAAGTCAAGTCAAAGCTCATTTCTACCCATTTGTGCAATTCCTTTGTACTACTGCCCATACCATTACACCAATAAAGCACTTAATGCTGTTTTCAAGACATAACGGATTGCATCTCAACTAGTCTTTTAAACAGTGAAGGCAATTCCTCCCCTGCTCCCCCTGACTTTTCCTCCCAAGTATTTCTTTTATAGCTATATCCACCAGACTAAATGCTAATATCCTCATCCAAGCAACACTTGTTTTGAAGGCCTGAATTTCTCCAGACTTTATTTGCACAGCAGACTAGGTCTTAAGCTCAGCACTGTGTTGATTTCAGCAGAAATGGTGTAACTGCTACAAGAGGAGCATGCTGCACTAATTAGGCAAGCTCCAGGCACTGCAGCAAAGAGGGAAAGACAGGTAAGCGCTCGCTGGCATGTCAGGCTGGCAGTCACACAGCATGAGAACCCCTTACCTACACCCAGGAACCATCACTGACCTTTGCAGGTACATTGTGGCGCAGAATCAGCCTGCCAGTTCAGGCAGTTAAAGGATCAGAGCTAGAGCCATATACACTGATTATTTAACTGAAGAATAATACCCAGAAAGAGGCTGTCACTATATAAACACAAGGGTTTGATTGTGTTGCTGCTTTTAGCTAATCCAACCTGTGGGAACATTTTACCACTCCTGATTTCTCAGTCCACTGGCATGTCCCCACCTGTGTCCACAGAGGAGAGCACTAAGCACAGGGGAGGGTGAAAGATGTAAGACCTAGAATTACAGGCCATTTACCAAAGTTACCTCCTTTTTGCCTTTGGGTAAAAACATCCTAAAAGTTATAATGATCCAGGTGGTGAATAATCCTTGCAGGGTAAAATTTCCCTACAGTCATAAAACCAGCTGCCTAGGGGAAGAGAAAAAGCAGTGGAGATGTAAGAGGAAACGTTTTCTTACCCTCCAGTACCTTACCCATTGAAAGTTCAGGGACACTGAAAGCTGAGGGAAACTTATATCAATATAACAGCATTTTCTCTCCACCTTACTTCTGCCATTAAAGCAGAATAAGCAGCTGTGTTTACAGTTTGCAACTTTGAGCTGATTTTTATTACCACATCAAATTATTCATGGTGATTCGATCATTAAATCTATTTACACTATTACAACTGTAGTGCTAATTTAAAGTGATAACACTGTTTAACCATGGCATAGTGAAGTTTTACAAAACCTTTCACCTGAAGGTTTCTGTAGAAAAAGTACTAACGTTTCCTGCAGCCCTTGTAAAATAGGTCTTTTGCTTGTAGTACTTCTGAAAGTGAAACTCAGGCATTGGTATCTGACAGGAGCTACGCAGCAAGAAATCTGCATCTCCATCTCATGGATTCGTCCCTAAAATCCTTCTGGAAGTCATCTTGTGTGCCCCAGAAAAATAGGGAGACACCATATCCTGAGTTTAGTAGCCCCTTTTCCAGAGCTGAGGGGTCCTTTTTTTTTTGTGTAAGTGGTCACACTATAATAGGACCCTGCTTCCACAGATACTTAGTATTTAGCATGGGGTGCAAATAATGAACTACAATAGCCAACAGGCTAGAGTCTGAGGCATGAAAAGGTAAAACAAAGCAGAAGGTAACTCGACCAGTACTAATAAAGCAAGAAAGGACATAACATCATGTACAAACTTTCAGAAATAATTTCAATGAGCCATATTTTTCTCTCCTTCTAACCTGCCCTATCACAAATATGACAATCTCGCATAACACACTAGATAACATTAGGCTTGGCCTTGAAAATATAACAACATTGTTAAGAAATCCATCATTTCCCTTTAATTAATGCCCTACTGTGCCTGACAAACAGCTAGTGTTCGTAGCACACACCAGCGAACTTCAGCTTTGAATGCTGGGGAGGTGTCAGCAAATACTGATTTAATGGCAAACACAAACGAAAGGAGAAACATATTCCAATCAGATGGCCTTGAAAGCTCAACAATGCCCATGGGTTAGGATGTGTGTAGTGGTAGTCTGAATGCACACGGAAAGATGACACCAATTTTGTCAACTATGCCAGCTCAAAAAGACTTCAGAAGAAGGAAGGCATAAGTTAATAGGCCTGTGCGAATGTCATTCCAACGTGTTAACTCCAGCATGAGCTCAAGTCCTGGCACGCAAAGGCCTCAGTCCTGTGCTGCATTTAACCTGATACATTCTGCCCCTAAAAGCTTCTCACTTGCCCACTTCCAGTCAGGCCCAGAGAGGAGGAAAACAGCCACCAGTCCATGGAAAACTCAGTTACAACCCAAACCTTTCAAATGAATAGTCGAAGTATAACTTGAATTGCAACTGGTGACTCTACAACAAGAGAAAGCAATACGGTCTCTTTGTAACAGGAGGTCTTCCTACTACCACAAAACAATAGCAGTTACCAAACAAATACTGAGCAGGAGGCTCAGATACAGGCTATCAAGAACAAATCAGTCCACCAGAAAGCTTTCTGATTTAATTCACATTTAAAGATTACATGTAATACCAAGCACTAATCATACTACGTATGCCTTTGAACCACTGCATTGGACAAATTCAGTTGTGGTTGAAGTAGTACGCTGTCCACTCAAAACCCAGAGAAAATTCTGTTTGCAGTTGACAAATCCTCTAAATTCTATTCAAAAAACTCTTCATCCTGGTTTCCTCCAGCCACTTATTCTCTGCACCACATTTAGGAGAATTCAGACAGACATGTATCTGGTGCTGCATTCTATATGGTACATCAGCCAACCTTGTGATTCAAATCCATCTGCTACATGCTGCAGTAAAGAAAAACAGAATGAGAGTGGGAAAACATATCTTGCTAGATAGAAACAGAGCTGCATTACTGACCCACTAGAAAGAGTCCTGCATTTAGCTGGTCCTTCTGACCAAAGAAACTTGCTATTCAGCTACCTCTGTAGCTAAGTATCTTGCTGGCAGCACAAATATGTTATGAAGTCCCGCTACATGACAGCCTATTAAAGCACACAAAAAGATACTGAAACTCATCAGTCTAAGATAAGCAATGACACATCAGCCTTTGACAGCCCAGAATGACAGTATGGTTTCATTACATTTTTTGAGTTGATCCCAACTCTGCCCCATTTACTCCTCTTTAGTGAAAAGGATCTGACCAAGAACTTCGTACATAGTAACACTTTGTAGATCCGAAACACCCACATCTATCCCTTAAGAACTTGCTGACTAGTTTTATTCAAATTTTTTACTTGTGAAAGACTGTAAAACTATACCACCCCAGAGTTAAACAGTAGAGGTTCAAAGGGAAGCAGTCACTGTTCTTTCTTTCAGAGCACTTCTCACGCTGAAATGTGGGTCCATCCCCCTCTCTCTCTCTCTCTGATCCTTCTGGTTAGGCATGTAAACACCACCAGAGTGGTGAAGATTATAAACAGATTTGGACTGTGCCACTGGCCAGTCCGCTGGAATTAATAATGCTTCTCTGCAAGGAACGTAATTTGCAGGAGGCTGGGCAGTTTAGGAGGCAGGCAAGTCTGTAGAGAGTTATCCACACCTCTGAACAGGCAACCCAGACATTTCCAAGGTTTTAATGTAACATACAAAGAAACATTGTTTCTAATATATACAGACATCCCACTCAGTTGTGTTTATTAGCTATTCAAATGGTTTGAAGTTCAACATTCATTACTGCGATTACATACTAGAGAACAACTCTGCTCAAATGTGTTAGCATAGGTAAGAACTGTTCTGATGCTTTAAGTGTCCCTAACACCAGTTGTTACCAGGAAAACTTAAAAAAAAAAGTTGTTCAGTGCTTTCCTTCAACACCCTTTTATCTACAGTTTTCTGCAGTCAGGTGTGCACATGGCAGAAAGACTTGGCATCACTTGTGTCCAGAGACTACCTAGTTCCTTCGGATCTGCTTCATCTACATACAAAATTAAATCCTTGAAATATTTGTGTGGGCTCTAGGATGAAAAGCTGCTAACAAAAATACAGTAGCTTGCATTTCTCCCTATCTTAAATACTGTATTCTAATGGTCTCTCCACTTTATAGAGAAGAATCACTTTACTCAGTGACATCCAACCCTCAATTAAAAAATACCTGGGAATAAGAGTCACAGGGGTAGCTCACTTAACTACACCAGTGAGTAACTGGATAGATGTGGTTGTTCCTGCAATTTGTCTGAAGAGAAAACAAAAATATCTCAGCTCATTATGTCTCCCTGCAAACATCTCTGCCTCCACTGTACATGGCTTTCACATTGCTAAGCAAAACGAATGGGCAAATGGTTCACTGGTGCTGGTGGGCAGCTGGCACGTGGGGAGGGTTCTGGCTCGACACCCTGTGCTACCAGGCACATGCTAAAGCCACAGCCTCAGCTATGGCTCAGCCCTTCAAAAACATGTTGGTACATGTTTCATGGGCAATGTTCCATTGAATTTCATGACATGACTTACTGTTGACTAGGTGGCATATTATGACATCCTATTATATAGCTGAGAAGGGAATGACAGTTGCAAAAATTCAGATTCAAATTCTTCATAGTGCTATCAACTATATATTCCTTTTTGTGATGCCAGGATTTATCACCTGCAGTCTTCTCCTCTCCCCATCCCAAGCTGTAGATTTTAGCATCAAAAAAGCAGCTAAATCTTGCCACTATTTTTGTAGACACTCATTCTACTTCATTCCCAAGCAGATTTTTCTCAACATGAAATTCAGAAAGAATGAACTCTCTCACTATTGTACAAAAGAACTCCAATAGTAAAGTATCAAGTGTGGGAAGGAAAATTTCCAGAGAAGTACAAGTTGGTCTGATGTTCAAAACACATTTCTCCACAGAGCTACTGGAGACTCCAAGAGGATTGCTTTTTCACATTTAAGATACTCCACAGGATCCTCTCCTGCAGAAAGGACAGAACTTTAGTTAAATAACATTTAACTAGGACATATTGCATAGCTCAAGCTAGCAGAAATCTATTGTACTTACAGAGAATTCCTAACTAGCTTGTAGGATTTTCCTCAGATTCCTGTTACAACAGCTACACTTTACCATATATTTACCTGATGTAAAAAGCAATTTTGTTTTTAGTTAAATACTTGCCTTTTAAACTCCTCTTCCAGCCTGAAGTTCTTCAGAGGGAGTTCCTTTTAACCTCACAAAGTAGAAGCCACAAGACTTCAAATGACATTTTTAGTGAACCAAAGTCATCCTCTCTATCCAAAAGTACTATTCCGCTGTGAGAGACTATTTGGTCTCTCATTTGAAGAGCATGAGGAAGAAACAGGAGCAGCCTCAGCATGTTCCTCTCTTAGCCATATTATCTCTTTTTACAAGAGTATCAACTACAAAAGAGTGTCAACTTGCTTATAACCATCACTCAGAATCTGAGCTTTAAAAAAAACCGTATAAAACTACAGCAATCACTGCTAATGGATCCCTCTGTCCATCTCTGCCTTGAACTCAAGAGCTGAGCAAAACACTAAACACCAAGCAAGACACTGCTGTCATAACAGAGGCAATATGGAGTGGGGCACAGGGCAGTTATAAAGAACACTAGTCCAATTAGTGAAGTTTGAGTGTCAGGCTGTTGAATTCCCTATCATTTCCCGGCACCACTGCCTTTAATTAGGCCTTGGATTGATTACTGCCCTTGCTCTCCACTGACCCACCACTGACTCTAACATGGGTTGTATTTTCCCCTGCTACAATTAGAAGACAAAGTTGTGAGTGTCAGCAAGCATTATACAGGCAGCCAGTCTGCTTAAAACTACAGAGACTTCAGAGAGAAGACGTGTTTCTGACATTCACACACACTTCTCTCTTTAAAGGATACAGTAGGCTGCAGTCTGTCCAGGACCAGCACTAAGTTACAGCCAAGGTTAATTTAAATTTGCTAGTGTATTTATATGCAGTGTAAAAAACAAACCACTACATAAACAACAGGAAAAGAAAACCCACCACACAGAACAGGACTCACAATGCAGAATCTTCCTGCTTCTTCAGTAACCCAGAAGAAGATGATAAGCAAGAGTGGAAGGCACTGACGTTTGAGCATTTAATTTGTAAAATAGCAGCAACTAGGCTAAATTATTTTGTATACAGGTATGTTGATTGCTTTATGGCAATCTGGAGCATAATGAATATCCACTGAGCTAAAGCAGCAATACAAAAATACACCGAGGAAAGTAAAATCTGAAAGAATTAAACACACAGAAAAATCTGTTTCAATATTTACTGTTTCATGTTTTGGTAGCACTTAGAGGCAACATTAAAAAAAAACCATGAAGATCCCTTGTTCCATGCACCACACAGAGACAGCTTCTTCCTCAGTGAGGATTTACAGTCTTCATAGCAAGAGAAAGTAATCAGGGTAAACAAAAAAGTAAAATTAACTTGAAGGTAGCATAGTCTTTTTGAGGCCACCTGATTTATCTCTGCTACTACAAGAAAGAGGAGTGCAGTTTCCACATAGAAGGTTAGTGAATACTCACTGTGCCATGTTCTTTTTGTCATTAAAACACAGGTCCTGAAAATTGAACTATCAGGCTTCTTGCAACTGTGACAAGTCATTTCACTCCTCCATACCTTTGATCTCTAGTCATATATTCCCCAGGGCAGATGAAAGGCTGGAGGATAATTCATTAATACTTGTGAATTATTTGAGTGCATTTTCAAAACTGAACTAATGTATTTATTACTAGAACTAAGCCCACATATTAAAAAGTCTTAATGCATTTTGAATAATTTAGCTGTCTACATCAGTCCTTCCACCACTGCAGGCATGGCCATCTCCACTCAGAGAAAGAAAGCCATTGTCAGGGCTCATTTCTACACCTCACCAGTCCATAGGTACTATTTTGGTCCAGGAGACAGTCATGGTGAATGAGATTTCAGATTTTTCTCCCTGGAATGGACAGGGATAGAGAAAGCTCAGAATCACATGAATTCAAAAGCTTCCTGCACCCAGGTCTGAGACTAGTCCCACTATCTCTAAAGTTCAATAGTTACTGGTATGGGTTTATTTTTTCCAAGAAGCTTCTGCAAAGGAAAGTGGTTTTTTTTGTAAACTTGTCAAAATAGCTGCAATTCCAAAGAGGACTGAGACACAGCCACTGGGCATATGGGTCAGAAGTGTTAGCAAAAGGGCAGTGGATGATGAAACAGAGCAATATTTCCACTATGCCTAGGATTCCTTGAACTTCCTGAAATACCTTTAACAGGCAGAAGCACCCCTGTATTTTTATTAAACCCCAAAGTATGATCAGCACTCACATCCAGGGGACTTGCAATTATTTATTTTTCCCCCAACAACAGGTGAAAGAAAAGAAGGTGAATCAGCAGCACAACAGCCATGAAGAGAGAGAAATCCAATTTCATTCCCCATGTACTCCCTGCATCAGTGCAACACCATGAGCTTCAGTGGAGAAATCTTGACCCTCAGGACAGCAAGATCAACTTAAGGTCTGTGGCTACCAGAGAGCCATAATAAAATTAAGTTTTGAAGCACTATAAAGTGCCCAGGATGTAATTGAGAAGTGCAGTGGCGTCCCACAATAAAATCACAAGCCAGGGAGAAACCGGTATTAGCAGGATGTGCTATTTTGTGGCTAATAGGTTGCTTTGTCAGTAAGCTCCTTGTAACTAAAAAGCTGAGGAGTTAAATCATTCTCATGGTGCTTTAGCAAAAGTCTGTGACTCACAATACACATTCATCCCTATTTTGAGTGTAAATCGCTAGGCCATTGATAATTTCCAGTTAACAATTCAGACCTCACAGATTTTAGCCTTGTTGAACACCAGAGGGTTAAACCAGAAACTTTCAGTGGCTGTAGATTAAGAAATTATTATTTATTTCTCTTATAATTGCACGACTTCAGTCAAATTTGAATTTGTTCTGTTGCAATGCAGATGCAGAGTGTTTGATTCATCAGATAAATATTCCTCTTTGCTCACAGGCACAGCACGGCAGGGGCAAAGGAGAACACTGAGCATAAGGCATGCGTCTCAGGGGAGCTTAACGGCTCCCTGCCTGTGCTGAGCAGAAACAGAGCACCAAGAGCAGCCCCACACACTTGGTGTCACACTCCCTCCCAAAAGCAGGGCACCCTGCAGCAGACTGTTTTGCCATTTAGGTAAAACAGCTCAAGGTAGAAGATCTCCACTTGTGCAGAACCAGAAGAGAAGCTTTCTGCATCGGACTGTTAAGGAGACAGACACCAGGACAGCCCAGCATAAAGACCTCAGTCTCAGCAGGGTTAAATCACATCTTTTCAGCCTGCACAGGGGGAGCACAGATGTGTTTGTAAGATGCACTTACAGTTTTCAAGCACCTTTCCCCTTCTTATAAGCCTTCTTCGATTAGATGCTGTTTAATCCACTATTTGTCACTGCAAGTGGTCACTCATGGCCACACATAAGTAGTGCATGAAACACTATATTTAGACTGTTACTACCATCAATAATATACTTGCCTGCCTCCTTGTATTGCCATCCTAAATTCACTGCCATCATATCAATTCTAAGGGTAGGCATTCTGTTAATGAAATTGGGATCTCAGCCCATTTTTCTATCACCAACCAAAAAAATACAGGGTATGCTAACAGTAGTGTTCTAATTAAGACTGTAATATCCAAAAAGGCCAGCTTAGTTTTCCTCCTAGTTATGAGAACATTTTTTTCATCACACAATCATAAACTGTGGCTAAGGAAAAAAAAAATCATTTGCCTGTGGCCAAACATAGTCAGAGTGTTTACAAACACCCCGACATCAGACAAGCAGTTTATGTCTCAATCACTCCGCTGGGTGTAGACACTTGGCTCTAGAAAACATGAGTATTTCCAGACTGAAGTGGAACATAGGTGAAACAAGGTGTGATTTACAGAGTAATATTTCATGCACTGATCTCTGTTTTCCTAGTACCAGTGGCTTGAGGAAGGTGTTAGCCCCCTAACAAGCTCACAATGAAGTCAGGTAACTAACTGCTGACACAGGAGATGGGCCAGAAATGTGCATTTGGGAGGACAGAACCGCAGAAGCAAGGCAACAAGGGCTCAGAGAGGCTGTACAATCTCTTGCCTTGGAGATGCTCACGATTTCATTGTACAAGTCCCAGAACAAGCTGATCTAACACTGAAGTCCACCGTGCTTTGAAAAGGAAGCTGAACTCTCTAGCTTCCCCAAGTCCCAACCTAAAGTGTCTACCATCAAATGCATCAGGACTCCAGCCCAGGGGAGCTGCAGTGGTGTACTACATACCTTTCCAACCCCACAGAAATGGATCTGAGAGCTTGCTTTGAATTTTCCATCTGTGCTGATATTTGGTAAAAGAATGATTAAAAGGGGTGATGGGGATAAAAAAAAAAAACCCTGTAGCTTTATTATCCCTCTATGTGTTTGTAGGCAGACCTCCTTTTCCTCTCCTGCAGCCAGCTCAGGAGGCTGCAGTTAGCCCTATAAAGTTTTAATTGTGCCATGCCACCCCAATTCAGACAGCTTGTTCACATTATCACCTCTGATGTTAGTTGAGAGGTGCTCTTTGATAACACCTGGTACCCAGAGTGAGGCCTGCTTTGAGATACCTACAAACACACTGCTTACTCCCATTTTGTTCAGTGTTCAAAACTCTTGCTTACACATCTGTTATTAATGTGTGAGCAAGCTTGCTAAAGACAATAATGTATTCCCAAAGCTCTAACTTCACTCAAAACTCTATTTTCATTATTCTCTACCACCAAATAAAAGACAATACTAAGGCTTGGCTAAACACCACTATAAAATACAGGGAAAAAATATTGTTACGACAGTGATTCCTGTTGTAGTTCCCAATTCCTTTAAGCCAGGCTTAGGGAGCCTTGTTTACAGAACCACCAAAACATTTGCTGTTTGCTAGAAGTTGTAAGGAATTTACACCAACTCAGAAAAACAAAGCAACATATTTTGGAATATCTTAGCCAACTTGAACATTGACAAGATCTTTCACAGTAAGTTGCTTTCCATGCTAATCAATAACAAGACTGAAATGAAGGAAAAGTAAAGTCTGTTCCGTTCTGTTTTACCAGCTCCTGTAGACCCTGGCTGCCAGGCAACACAGCAAGGCATTTCCTTAGGGCTAGAGTTAATTGCTATCATCACAGCACCAGCAGCAATCCCATCCAGGTGAGTGATTAGTTAGGGAAAAGAAAACCATCAAGAGCAAGCAGAAAGTAGGGTAGAGAGGCTAAAACATCATAGAATTTGTTTAGGGTTTGTTTTTTAAATGAAAGACATATACAGTGTGTTTGCAAGAGAAACAAGAGTATGTGATGATTAGCAACTCCATGTTTTGAGTGCTCTAACAAACCTCAGACTGCCTGACAGGATCCTCCAACAGAACAGGATAAAGGGAAGTACAAACTCCAGCGCTGTTTCACCGGACAGAGGGGAGAGGCTGCTAACAAAGATAAACACCTACAGATACGTTTCACCCTCATTTTACACCCTGTAATTTCACCAGGATCACTACAGTTTCCAGAATAAAAACAGAGATGGAGTCTGGTGCAGGGGACACAGTTTGCAATGAACATAATTATTTTCCAGTTAACTGTACATGCACTGCAGTGTTTCCAGCAGATTTTCAATTCTGATTGCCCAGCTCACTCTCAGCATGCCTCTGGAGGTCAGACACAAAACCAGTGTTGTAGCAGTATAACAGGTTGCCACAGATGTTTCAAACTAAAGGCAGCCTAACAAGTAATTTTGAAGAGGCAGCACATCCAGTGGTGCCCACAGTGAGAACTGTCTCCAAATATGCCTGCCTGGAGAGACACTGGAGAGATGATGACCAGTCTCAGAACCCACAGCCACTTGGCTGACATCCAGGAACAAGAGCTCCAGGACCAGACTCACAAGGCATCAGCCAAGCAAAGCAAGCACATACCTGCAATCCAGCTGTCTAGCAACAGTGGGGTCAGCTTTATAGAAAGTTTCTCTCATCTGCATTACGTGCACCCAAGCATCAGAAGCACTTCAAAAGAGCCTCTGTTACCTACAAGGCTATGCAACAGTTTTGTGAAGCCTAGCAAAACATAGCAATCTCTGGTAGGAACCAGAAGCAGCACAAGATAAGCTTCAGCTGAGAGACTGTGAGGAACTTGGCCTAAAGCAGAGGCAGTTAGAGCAGCAGCACACACTCCAAATGCTCCTGAGTTGTGGATAATGAAAAATCTCAATGTTACCTCAAAAGTTCTCAATGTAACAGCCATGATAGCAAACATTATTGTTTCTTGCTATTAGCCTCATCCTTCAGAAAAAAACATGCTCTCTCAGAAGGGACATTCATCCCCAAGATAACTGCAGAATTGCAGTGAAGTATTAGCCTGGTTTCATGTTTACCTGGCAAAACCACAGATGACAGTGCAGCTTGGGGTACGCTTTCTGCCTCCTGGCAGGGTCTCAGCACGAGGGTCGTGAGGATTACAGGCAAGATGTAAATGAATGTTTGGAATTCTAATGATACTTATGCTTGGATCAGAAAGGATGCAATCAAAAAAAGTTACAGATGCTTTTCTTTGCTTGGCAAGTGTCCCGACAAGAGAAGTTAAAGCAACATACTCCTCAATGAAGAGGAAGAGAATTAAAAACTGAAAACTGGTGTTTAAACCTGGTGGATAATGACAGTAACAAAGAATGTCTAGGGACAAGAAACAGAGGGAACACATTTGAGATATCATGCAAGCCAGTAAAAAAAAATTGCTATTTATAAATTCTTGACATATTCTCAAGACAAACTTTTCAAAAGTAGAAGAATGGTTTCATAAACAGTTATTTCTCCACTGGCGAGAAAAACACCGAACCATCTATTCCAATTAATGTTCTCACTAATGAAATTACAAAAGCCCCTTTTCTGTTCTTTCAGATAAAGTTTAATAGCATTTATATGTTGTCAAGCCTTGAATCATTCATTTGATCTCTGGAAAGGCAGAGAGGCAGACAGAATACAAAACAAACATTAACAAATGCCACATGAATACAGAGTGCCTAACAGCATGCCATTCACAACAGCAGACAGGCAAGGACAATTAAATTATTCATAGAGATGAACTGTCCAAGGTAGGAGAAAAAATAAAGGATTAGTAAACACTCTTGAAAAAGAAATGCAAAATAACCACTCAACCCCATTAGCAGTTTCTCCTTTTTTTTGTTAAACTAACAGGCAGCTTCTGGTACCAACGAGAGAATCAGAAGTCAAGGTCTTTCTAAAAGACTTTTTGTCATAACTGGGTAATTAGTTACCATATATTCAACTGCTATATTCTGATCCCTTTCAGGTAGACAGCTTTGAAATGCAAACCACAACTCCCCTCTTCCCCTCTGCAGGGTCAGAAGAGCTGATGCTGAGCCAGCATGCAAGAGCTGCTACAGGATGAGATGGGCAAGAAAGAAAAGAGTCCATCAGTCAAGAGCACAAGCATGTGAGAAACCTGGATTCTGGTTTACAGAGCAGCTTCATGAATAGTTGTGTATCTCCTCTCCTCACCTGTAAAAACAGAAATAGACATTTTACTGAGGTAAGATCTATGCAGGTATTCCAGTCACTGGGCACAGTGATGTGAGTATTTGCAACTGTGTGACTTCCATGAGCATCTAAGTGTTACAGACTACTTGAATCTACCTCTGGGAGCATCTGCCCTCTTCCACTGAGTGATTAAAAAAGGTATTTTGCTATGGAAACTTCAGGGAGGACGTTCCAGTCTGTATCATAAGCAAACAAATATTAAAGCTTTTAACAAAAAGCCAGCAAAACAGACAGAAACAGCCTCAGGACAAAGGCTAAGGCAGCAAGAAGCTGAGGGCTCCAATAGTCAAGCACCAGTTTAAGAGACCTGCAGCGGCAGGGTGGAGCAGACAACTGCCAACAGCCATCAACACCACAGCAGGGTGGTGGGACAGGACATATAACCTCCCCCCAGCTGCACCCAGGCTCCCTATGGGATCCATTTACATTGCCAGTGAAGGAAAGCTTTGGCCAAGGTGCTTGTTAGTGTACTCTAGAACCAAGTTACATGTGCATAAGCCCTTCTGCTCTGAGACACAATGTGAGCTTTCTACTGCTCTGTCAGAGGTTAATATTTTATAATCTTGCAGCTGAACTTGGAGAAGCTAATTTCTCAGTGCCCTGAAGTTTGACATATTGGCTGGAATTAGGAAGAGCAGGGAATTTATCTGGATCTTTACACACTGGGAGTATATATTAACTACCAAATGTAAGTTCCAGTTTGTTTTCTAGGTTGGCCAGAAATACGACCCTGATCTCAAGAAACCTTTCCATCAAAGCTTAAATTACCAGAGTTTCAGTTTCAATACCAAATTAATCTAGAAAATCACCCCAAAAAAGTAAAAAAAAAAATGTACTGAAGAAAGGCAAAGAGCAAGTCTGATTCTTTTCATGTATCAGTGATGTCTAGTGGTAACAAGGAAGAGATGACAGGCTTTACTTCAGTGCAAAGTAGATTTGCAGACTGTCTCACCACCCTTTGAAGACAACGATTCTTCAAAAAGGAAGAGGGGGAAAAAAACCCAATTTCCTTTTCCCTCCCCAGTCACCACATCCTCTACTAAAATCAACCACAACAAAACAAAATAACAAAGACCACACCGTGCTTATTACTTAATTGGACATGTAACTGGCCAAAGAACAGAATACATAGAACTCACCTCATTTTAGGTTTCCAGAAGTAAATAACCTGCCCTTTACTCTGAAAGCCATTTTGTCCCATTTCAAAAAGCTGTATGGCTAATCAGTGAGAGGACACCGGGAGTTCTGCAGCTGTTACTGGACAAAGCAGGGCAGAAAAAGAAATATATACACACATGCACGTATATGTACGTGAAGAGAGCAGACTCATAAAAGCTGCACTGAAGCAATGAATCCTACCCTCTCATTTCACATGGAGGTGGGTAAATAACGGCACAACAGAGATTTCATTCATGCAGAGGTCTAGGGTATGCTGGGAAGTCTCAGTCTGACAATTTGGTGCAGATGCTTGCTTAGAGGAGCCATTTATCAGTGTCACCCATGCGCATTACTACACACTGCTTCCTCAGCAGCGTGATTCCACACTAGCTTCCCACACAGCACACTGGTCCTCGGTATTTCAGGCACAGAAACGGCCCTTATCTGGGCTTTTGCAGCATGTGCTTATTGAAACGATTCCTATTATCCAAAGTGGATGCCTTTGGAGTAGGGAAGGGACAGAATTTATTTCCTTTGCTGATAAAAAGAACGGCAAATTAAGAGAAGTCACAACAGTTCTCTTTCCCCTCCTCCCCCTCCTCTTTATACCCATTTAGTTCATTGCTTATAAACACCTAACACAAGTATTCACATCAGCAGAGCCGGCTCCTGGAGGATACAAGCATCTTGGACAATTTATCTCTTGTTATACTTAAGTGGAATATTAAACAGGCAAGACAGTGGCAGACCAAGCTAGAAAGAACTAAGTAACCAGGACCGACAAAGAAGGTTGGCAATTTAAAGCACTTCAGTCTGTAAAGTGCTTCCTTTAGAGCCATCAGTGCCAGTGCATTCAGCACTCACCTAAACTCTCTTACCTCTAGCTCTCCTCTCACACCTCAAGTCTTTTCTCTTCTGCTTTTAAAGTATTTGGTACAAGTACTACTACTTAATAACATGCCCTTAGAGTGCCCAGTGTAATAACACAACAGAATTCATAAACTCAACAATGTAAGAATGCAAATTAATCTAGAAATCAAACTTTTCTTTTCCTTCAGACACAGGTACAGGGAAAGGAGATGCCAGGCTGAATTCATAGCTGCTGCATGTCATTTGTTTGCTATTTCAGGTGAATCTATTAGAGCAACAGGTTAAGTGCCTATTTTATACCAAGTCTCAAATTGACAGTATGGAACATATAGGTCTTTGTGACTGGTAAACAAAAGAGAAGCAAACAAATTAGATGCAAGAAAGAAAATCCAGTTACATCCTCACATCTCTGGATGCACCATTACATTAGCCTTTGAAAACCCAATTTCAGAATGAAAAATACTGAAGTGCATTAAACCAAAGGCAACTGTAGCTTTGCTGCCTGGACCAACCAAGGCACACTTCATTCCCCACTTCATTTCTGTCTCTGTAGCCTATCTTCTTCCTCTCAAAGCCTCATACATACCCTTGTAGCATTCCTTTCCTATTCTCACAGTAATTGTATATATTAGGGCACCAAAATGTTTTTGTAAGTCTATTGCAATTGCCAGCCTCACCCCTTGAAACTTCAAAAGGTGTTAACAGTGGCATTGAAGCCCAACACTCAACAGTTCAGCCAAGAAAAGGGTAAAGGAGAGAGATGATCAAATACCTCTAACAATCAAAGATGATTAGAGTGGGGAAAGCAATGCTGAAATCATTTTTGTTATTATCAGACCTCTCATCAAGAACCAGATCCCAACCGTTAATTTCAATGAGCTGTCTCAGCTCTCTCATATTCTTCAAACAGCCTCTTTACAGGAACACTGGATCAGTGATTTAACAAAACACAACTCTGCAAAATGTCTCAGAGCCTAGTTTTCATGGTGATGGGGGCATGCAACCAAAAGCTCCCCTTAAGCAAGTTTCTTTTCTTCCCTACCCACCATAACTTTTCCTGCCTCTTAAACTAAATCAAAATCCACAGATTTGTTGTCAAAGTCATTATTCAAAAATGGATTTGACATGCAGGAGAAAAAAAAAGGAAGTCTTATTTGACATGCTAGAAGAGCAGCTCTGGATTTAGGCTTACCACCCATGCTGCAGAACTGCTTACAAAGCCATCAGTAATGGCCTTCCAGCTACCCATCACTTCCCCACGCTCAGTCTGCCCAGACAGCTAGCTATTCCCTTCTAACAAATACCATTTTAATTGCATCTCCCACTCGGTTAGCCTTCTCGACCTCCAGTAAAAGCCATCTACAGTCTAACAATCTCTTAAATCTGACACTCACACCAACTAGCACACTTGTGTGCTTTCCTGCTAGGTTCACATGTATGCAGGCTCATTGTCAAGAATTTCCTTCCATTAGAAACTTACCGGGTATGAGCTGAAACGACAGCTTTAAGACTAGTGGGGGGGAGAAAAAGGGGAGAGGAAGTGAAAAAGGAGAGGTGAATAGGAGAGAAAATGTACATGTATTGCAGATACACCCCTGTCACCAAAGACTTCATTGTACCTTTCTGGTGCCAGGGCTTCTCCAGTCCCAACACCTCCCTCCGAGCAGCAAATGCCAGCCACACAGCCTCAGCCACTATTAACTCTTCCTGTGGGAACACTGCCAGCAATTTCAGCAATATTAACCCTGGGAATACTAACATGATTTAGAGGACTTGTTAAATTTTAATGATACCATTAGAAAAGAGGAAAACACACGAGTCACAACTCCCAATTTGGTGCATTTGGCTGCTGAATAGGATATTAATGTTTTTCTTTGCCCAGCACTATTAAATGAGCAGTGAAACTAATAGAGAAATGAAGAGTAATGACTTCTATTCTTGCTGTGCAGCGCCTGCTTAAAGCCATGACTGCCTTATTGCCCACTAGGCTTTCTGCTGGAGTCCATCAGGTGGATGGAGTAAACAGCTAATTCTTAGAGCATTTGGCACTTAACAGGTCAGGGGCTCATTTAGCAGAGCACCACAGAAAAATAAGACTGTCCAAGTGAAATAGTAGCACAGAATCATCCAGAGTACCCTTAAAAAGCAGAAGCCTGTTCTCCTGAATAACTTCAGTGGCATCAAGTCTAATGTCAGCTTTGGTAAGGTAGACTTTTGCCCCAGTGACTCTTACAGGAGCCAGAAGAAAAACATGCAAAAGCCAAGTTCTACCCCACTCTTAGCAAAAGGCTCCAGAAGGATGATCAGCAGCACCAGAGGAATCACTTTCATAGCTTCAAGTATACCTATTGATAAAAGGTGTGGGCAATTCCCTACAGGGCCACACAGTGCCCCACAGAAACTGGGGGTTGTTTTCCTGAATCCTCATTTCTCTTCAGTTAATTATTAGGGCAGGAGAGAGATGGAATGAAACATGCACAATTTGGGGAAAATTAATTCCACTGCTGAGGTGGGTCTGCTCAGACAGTTCCAATCAAGTTGTAATGCCTGAACTACTGTGAATTTTCACTCTCTTTTTCCTGCAGAAAGAAAAATGTCAACCTCTCCTTTCATTTGCTTTTCTTCAAACATTCATGTGAGTAGAATTTTGTTCCCATGCAAGACCATGGAATACAGAAGCTGTTGTGAATACTCAAGTGCAAGAAAATTATCAGCAAGTATTTCTTATTTAGGGGCATGGTGAAATATAAGCTGCAACAGATGTTTGTTATTAATACACCACAGGAAATCTACAGGTCAAAACATATTTGCAGAAAAACCCTACAGATACATATAAAGCAAGTTCCACTTAAAGGCAACTTGGAAGCTAAAACACTTACACGGACTCTATTTCCAATTTAAGATTTTCCTATAGACACTAAGCCTGGATGGATGCTTTATGTCAGTCACATTGCACCAGATACAGACATCCTATCTCCAGCATACACAGCACCTCTGACACACCACTAGTAACAAATTTAAAACATTTCCCAGAGCCCCACTCATATTGGCTTGCAGGGTTTTTTTTACTAGAACAAAAAAAAAAATTAAAAGGCTTTTGACACTTTCTGAATCAAACCCACTGAAAAAGATCATCGATAGCACTAACAAAGCAGGAACCACAGGGCCAATAAGTAAATTTCTCCGTCTTGTAGAGCAAAGTAAGCAGTCTCAGCCCTACCTTATTTAACAGGAAGGCACTATGAGTACAAACATGCAATACCAAAGTCTTAGACCAACACAGGATTCACTTATGTGAATCCAGAACTGTCCAGTTCCTTCTGAAGAGAGAGACTTCTGTTTTCATCATTAATTGTAAATGAAGCCTGATTTAATACCCCATCAGTTCCCTCATGTCTCAAACGAAATGTGTTTTGCAATTTTTTTTTAATTATTATTTTTCCATAAAGACTACAGTTTTAGAGGAAAGCTAAGAAGAAACAACACTCTGAAGGGCTCTTCAGACTGAGACTTTCTTTCCTTCTCTTTCCTTTGCACGAAAATGCAAAATATAAGAAATGCAAGATTAAGTATAGACTATATGATTTAGTAGTACAGATTGAACAGAATAGCAGGTCTTTGTAAAAACTAAAAGTAAACGCAGTTGAAGATTAAAATAAGTTTTAAGCACACCAATGCTGAATTTTAAGTGGCTTAATGTAACTACCTTGTATTGTTTCAAGTAAAAGAGATTGAACTGTGATACCATAAGAATAAATTGGAGCTTCAATTGAACACACCAGTTCCTTAAATCTGATTCTTTTGTATAGCTGGTATCATATTTTCCTTTACTTTGTCTTTAGTGAAGTAATTAAAAATAATCCCTATACTCTGTACTAGTTACAGCTGAGGTTACAGCTGGATGCACCGTGCTGCTCTCTCTTGCCTCTGCTGCTGTAACAGCACATCGAGTCACTCCCTGACCTTTCAATCAAAAGGATCCGAGTTTAGAAAGCAGCCCTATTGAAAGTGTTTGAACTGTCTAGCATTTTGGTAAGAGCTAAGGCAGGGAGCAACCACCATGTGTTCACACATGAGACCTGCAGGGATGCTAATTTATGACCTCCATATAGAGAGAACAAAACCACACCTCAGGAAACCCACGTGGGGCCAGGGTCTCTCAGCCCTGCCTGTCCCAAATGGTACATGTGACTCCTGCTTTCAACACATGCAGGTATCCCCTGTTTAGAAGTATATGGCAGGCAGAACCGGGGCCTAAAGGAAGTCGTGCTGGTTTTGCTGAAGTCAGAAACCTGTCGCTAGGGCAAATTTCATGTGTCAATACACTGGGAAGGTTCAGACCCAGCCCTTTTCTCTTCCCTCCCTGCTTCTTTGCTGGTTTCACAAATAACTAGCAATAGCTCACCTTATAGAATGAAAGCAGTTTTCACTGTTTGACATTCCTTGAGGGATCTTTTGAACAGTCTCCATCTCAAGCTTGGAACAGTCCAGTCAACATTCCCCACCCTAAGCATCTTGTGATGGTCTGTGCTTTTACTTGGAGAGACCTCAAAATGTTCTCATCAAAAGATTACTAAGCCATACTGTAATATCATCTAAAGAGGGGACTGGAGGGAAAAAAGTATAAGCAAGTGTATATTCTGTTTGTAGATGCTACAAGGTTTTACAACTGTACCAAGAAAGTAATTGATTTTCTATTTCAGGTTTCAAAACAAGAGAGATAACCACAATTCTTAGACACTTATTATATACTCAGTTGGGGGAGGGGGGGGTCTTGTTGGGTTTTTTTAAAACCCTAGGTTTAATGTAGCAAGGTTGCATAGAAGACAACTGAAAATAAAAATGGGCAGCACAAGTCACTGAGCATCACCAGCCCTGGAGATATTTAAAAGACATGTAGATGAAGTCCCTCAGGACATGATCTAGGGGTGGACTAGTCAGAGTTAGGCTATGGTTGGACTCGATCTAAGGGGTCTCTTGCAACCCCAGTGATTCTAGGATATGATCATCTAAAGCTCAACCTTGCTCCAATGGCCACACCATGTTAAGAGAAAGCTTTGAATGAAACACTGCTGTATCTTTCAAACACACAAGCTGAAGCTTCCAAAGAAGAGCAGCATTCCACTGTGTGACTGCCGCAGATGCTTGCAGGCATTACTGCACCACCTCCTGCTAGAAAAGCAAGACCTTAATTGTGACTCCCATCAGTGTCACAGTGCAACCCAAATTTGGCCCAATAATGGGTAAGACTGTGGAAGACCCTTCTAGAACTCTCTATTTGGGATACTACTGTGTCTATGAGAGCATTGTCACACACTACAGCTTGCTTAATTCAGAGTAAAAGTGCCGTTTGCTTTTATGCAACCAGGGGTAGTCCTTGAGTTGCAGCTTCAGCTACAAATAACTTGGACAAAGACTTATTTATCCAATGGATGGGGGAAACCCATATGCTTGTGTTCCTCACATTCTATTAACACACACAAACCTCTCAAACTACAGCATGACACTCTGCTAATATCTACGGTAGCAATTTAACTGAGACAATCTCTCTGCTTTTGACACACAGATCACATGTCACAAAGCAAGATCATTATGTAGAGCATGACAGTCAAGTTTATCACCGTGGAGGACCGCAGGTTCAGTGCTTGGAAGCACCCCAATTATATGATGTCAAAGGCTATGTGCTGCTGATGTGGCAAGACTGCAAATGTCTTTCAACCCTACACACACAGCCCTGCACCATTCTAATAATCTGCTGACGCAGGTGCGAATCCCATTACATGCTGATGGCCTGTACTAGTAACATGTGCCATTCTCTAATACTGTCTAGGGAATTCAGTACAGACTACCTTCCTTCCTCCTCCCCTTCCAAAATCACATACTAAAATCCTTCGCTTGTTATACAAGGTTGCTACGGTTGTAGAGACATTTACCTCTAGGAAAATAATAAGAGGATCTTGAGATACAAGACGATTTCAGAGATTGGTACAGCATTCATAGCATGTATAAAGCACCTTGAAGGAGCTTAGTCACTTAAAAGTCCAGCATGAAGAGACCAGCTACAGACTAAACACTGACTATGGTTTTTGAACACAACTTCTCAGATGCACAGTCAAGTCGCTGTAAAAGTTAAACACACATAAGTTGATCAACATTTTGCTCCTCCCTAGAGATTTAATTCGCATAAAGCTCCAATACTTCCCAACAACAACAACTCTTGTCTGCGGTCTCCTAAAAGCATTTTCTTTCCCAATAGGAAAAACACCCTAGTCTCAGATCATTAAATAGAATCATAAACCTCTTCCTAATTTCCAAGGCATTCGGTAGTGGCCAGTCTTTTTCATCCCATTGAGAAAGCTGCAGAGCTAATAAGAGTTTTGACAGCCTCCTAAAAAGCTGTCTGTCTTTAATATACAGTACCTTCTTCACCCTTACCTTGAAGGCATTCGCACGCTTGAAAGAAGTATTTATACCATTTCCCATGTAGGCAGTGGATTGCTGCAGCAGCAAGACAGCAAGGCTTCCAGCTGCTCCGAGAAAAGGGCTTACATTCATTTGTCAGAGGTGAAAGCATATCCGTTTGTCTGCTCTGGACCTCTGCAAGCAGCTGTAATTCCAGGGCAAATGAAGTAGCTTGTGGTTTCCCCACTTGCCAGGAAACGTGCAATTGTAAAGACTATTCGCAGATGAGTTATGCTAAATGTTTGGTGTTGTGACCTGTGATGCAACACAAAAGAATGGTTGGTGTTGTCTAAACTTTAATGGAGTTAATCCTTGCAAATGCTGACAAATTACTGCCTCAGGCCATTTAAAATCACATTTCTAATGCAATAATCCCATCTGCATTACAATGAGTTAGGATGAAATGATTAGGTGCCTGAGATTTTTGCACAGTGAATTAAGTCACCATACAGACTGGCCGTGCTTGTTCACAAATTAAAGGTCTGGACAGAAATGAAATTCCATTATTCTGCCACTCGCTAGGCTTTGGAGAAGGGTTCATTACTGTCCTGTCTCGACTGGGAATGTTTCTAAAGTAGCCACAAGCTACAGGAACCTATTTTCCATCAGATCAGGTTCAGGGCTTGCTTCATTATTAATAATTATTAGTCGAGTCTTTGACTACCTATTACCTCTGAAATAGAAAAGGCTAATTGGACAATATGCAAGCAAAAAAAAAAAAGATAGTGTCAGTAACTGTAAAAAGGAAACAAAACCAAATGCAGGTGCTTCCCCCTTACCAGACACACTGAGCTAGATCAGAATTTAACCACTTCTTCTACTCAGCAGCACAGACTTTTTCACGAGGGGATCGTCGAGAATATAAACCACCTGACAACATCAGTGCCATCCATCTCTGGCATTTAAAGTCATATCCTTGCTCCCTGACCAAGCAGCTATTCATGTCCACACATTCAAATTGCCTCTTGGTTCAAAGGTGGCATTCAGGACTTTTGGAATCACGTACTAACAGACCAATAATCACAAGCTTGAGACAATTCTTATTAGCATTCAATTTATTATTTATGCATGATATAATTTGACACATGTGGCTACAACAACTCCTCAATTAAACTTCATGATACTTTCTGTCAGATGCCCGTGAGGTTACTGTTCCGTTGAAGCCAAACGATATCAAGGGTTTGAACTCAACAAGTTTTTACACAAGTTCTGATGATCAGCACGATGACACACGCTTCTACATTAGAAATCTGTCTGGTGCCCCTCTGAAAATATAGCTTTAAAATCTTAAAATTAAAAAAATCATTTGAGACTACCGTTATGCAGATGTTTGACACTGCTCGGGGTACTTTTGTTACAATGGCCACCAAATGCTCCAAGATCCTTTGAGTTGCAAACTGCAACACACAACTGTAAAAAGCACTTGTGCTAGTCTTCTCCCACGGGGGTGCTTGGCATGGGGTTACAATAAGATTTCATTCTCATAAAACATAACCCCTTGCACACAGATAATTGCTGTACATCATTAAGTCACATCTGTACCACGAGTAGGGAAAAAGAAACACCAAGCTTTTAGCATTTTTCTTCTTGTAATTGGCAGGGAAGCTGACATTTTAAGAGGTTAAAATAAAGTAGCACAACTGTAATTACATATTCCTCACCTTTGTGCCACACCAAAACACAACCTCAAGTTCTCCGCCCTGTTGTGTTAGGAGAGTGATTCTATTTAAAAGTGAAAGCTCAACACCTCAACGCTAACAATGAGCTATTCAGAAGCAGTTTGCTCTAGGTTAAGTGTGGCTTTTTCTGTATCAAATGAAAAGCTTCAGTACATAGTTTCTTGCATAAAGCCTGTTCTCTTTATGCAGCAATTAAGTATACTATTACACTCTGCAGATATACACAAACCTTTACATGATTGCACACTGTAGAAAACACCATTGTAGGTTCACAAACAGATAGGTTGCTGCAGATGCCCCTGTATTCTGCTTGTTCTGCAACATGCAATATTCCCTGTTACAGGCATTCCTAAACACAGTATAAATATGAAACAGTTGCCACGGACTATATTCATAATGCTAATGAAATTTCTAGGCTGTCTTTAATAGTACCAACAAAAATCATTTAAGTCAGCTAAATCTGGCTGACTAGCAGATGACTGATACATTTTAAATCCTCCATTTAATTGTTCTAATAAAGGCATATTGGCAATTAACTGTGTCTCATTGGGCACTACAGTCTTGAGTTGTAAGATGCTTCGCAAGTTCTGAGGGAGAACACCCAGAACCAGGAATGGGATTTGCTCCTTCTGTTGAATTCAGTGGCAGAATCAGTTCCACCCCCAGAAAACCCTATTCCCATGGCAGCAATTAAGAGCACACCTCACAAGACCCTGAAAACATAGCACAGTAGACTTCAGCATCAAAACAAACCAAAATAGGTTTTCCCCAGACACACAACAGGCTTCCACATTCTTGCAAAAGATCCTGTACATCTCATCCTCAGAAAGAGACCCTGGAGCATCACTGTGACACACACCTGCAAAGGCAGCTCATGGGCTCTGGCAGAGCCCACGTCAATGTCCCACTTTCCCCTAAGCAGATATTCGTAAGGCTATCTCACAGATACCAGCAACCAACGGATTTGCAAGACCAGCACAGCAGACCCCAATCCAAAGAAGTCAACAGCTCTTAACCATGGTATTTGTACCCTGTTTCACCTAGACAAAAGCATCACCATGCTTGGCAGTGTCTGCTGAAGGCAGAAATCGTGAGCTCACAAAGTTCTTAATGGTTATAAGCCAGAAAAGATGAGAAACAGATGCCTCTGCAGATAGCCACAGCAGGTAGCACCGGTCAATGAAAGGGAGCTGCATGCAAAACGCTGGAGTACCTCAACAGGACTGAGCCTACAAGTACCATAAAGCATAGTGAATAAGGCAGAGGGTCGCCATAGCCTAAATATCACCTTACTTATGCCTCCTTCCCCCTGCCTAAACACAAAGCCATTGCTATCCAGTGTGTGTAAGTGGTGCTCTTACAGAACTGGAAGGAGGGATAAGAAAAAACAAAACACACACTAAGTAAGGGGCCTAAAACAGAGAAGTAAAACTTATCACTGTGAACAAAAGCCAGGCTGTAAAACACCATCAGCTAAACTATGTGAGCAGCAGAACAAATAACAATATTAGCACAAAGGTGACATCCCAGGAAGGCTCGGTCAGGCGACAGCTAGCACTGTTATAATGAGAAGCCAGTACAAATCTTCACATGACTGCAAAATCTGTCAATTTCTATTTAACACTGTGTGAGGGACGCAAAGCCTCGATGCTTCCGTTTTATCCTCCCTCCACACCCAAACCTCAGCCATTCTGATGGCTCACATATCTGCACCAGTGATTCCCCACCTATACCCACAGATGCTAACGACACCAGACCATGCAGTCTGAAGTTCACAAAGATTTTGGTACAGGGCCATTTTCCAGCCAATCAACCACATATTAATACAGTTAAACCAACTATTGATTTTGAATGGTTCCACCTTCGCTTTTTTCATTAATAATTCAATTAAGCCAGCTCTTGGGGCAAGGTAACAAACAGCCTTTGAATCTTTTGTTTAAGAGACCACCAACTCCCTCACCAAGCACATAAATTAGGGTGAGTACAACGCAATAGCAATCCCAGGCACCCTTTCTCAGCAGTTGGCTCTTTTCCGTGACACCTCTATCGTAACCGCTAATGAAAACTCTTTGAAGTGGAAGAGTAAATGTTATCATCTGATAGTACCTGAGCCCAACAGGGCAAACAAAATTGCATTGTATTCCATTCTGGGAGCTGTAGACCCATTCACAATACAAAACCCGTGGGGTTGCTATGGAGGAGTCCAACGCTTACTGTTTTGGCAGCACAGGGTCAGCCAAGGGCTGCTGGTCACTCTTTCAGGCTTAATCTTGATATACACAACAAACAGGGAAAGCAAAAAAACAACGGTAAACAAAATGAAAACAAAGAATTTCAGAGCATGCCTTTGGAGGTACCAGATTCCAACACAGGCATAGAGCAGACTTTCCACTCTGTCTGTGATCAGTCCGGTCTTAAAACCTGGGGCCAGATTTGAGAAATTCTAGGACGCTCATTAGACAGAGGATTATTCAACCCAACACGTGAGGGCCAATTTTGAGTATTTAACTCTTCTTATTGGGGGGGGGGGGGGGGGGGGGGAGGAGCTTAAAATCTAATGCTTTTCCAAGAGAAAAGCACCACCAAGTTGTCTTTGTGTTAATGACATCCTGGAGGTTCGAGTTCAATGCCACGGTCTGTCACAGCCTCCTTGAGTGACTAACCATTCACACAGCACTTCAATGCCTCCTCTGAGCCTGGAGCCACAGGAAGGTCTCTGCCGCGCCTGGCCTCGCAATAGGAGTACAAACCATAGGCATCATCAGATCATGCACGCCTGACCACTAAGTTAGCTGCTATGCCTCAGGATATTTTGTAAATTCCCGTAGGGATGAAAGGGAGCAGAAGGGGAAAGGATAACACCATCCCCATCCCTGCCTGTCCCTCACTGGGAACAAACATGGGAAACAACACCACAAGCCCATCGTCAATGCAATGGAAAACGGGCAAGGAGCAAGCCTGAGGGACTGTCACAGACGACACCCCCAAAGCCTGGCAGCCCTCTGGACAGGGAAGCACCCTGCTCCTCGTGAAGCAGGACGATGAGATGGGGAAAGGGAACACGAACAACAAGGGGCGAATCCCAGTGAACCCCAAACCCCTCAGCAGTGACAGCGGCAGGAGTGCTGAGGTAGCGGCAGCCACACCGGCCGTCCGGGGCCGTTCCCAGGCGGCGGCGGCTCCGCAGCGCAGGCAGCACACGGACCCCGCCGCTCCGCCCGGCCCCTCGCTCACCTTGCTGCTGACGGGCCCGGGGATGAGGAGCTTCAGCGCCTGCCTCTTCAGCTCCGCCAGGCGGGCATTGCAGTGCTCACACCAGACGCCGCGGTCGGAGCCCGGCGATGAGCCGCCGCCGCTGCCGGAACCCGGCGAGCCGGTGCCGAAGCCCGGCGAGCCGCCCAGAGAGCCGGGGGAGCTGGTGCCGATGCCGGGCGAGGCGGGTCCCGGCGAACCGGTGAAAGAACCCGGAGAGGAGGTGCCGGACCCAGGGGACGGGGTGCCGGAGGAGCCTAGGGCAGAGCCGGCTCCCTCCGGGGTTGGGCGACTCCCCGCCCGGGACTCCTCGTAAGCCTTCCGGTACCAGCTCTCGGGGGAGAAGGGGGCGGCGGGCTTGGTGGGGGAGCAGGAGTCGGTCACCTGGAGCGGGAGAAGGAGCAGCGGGTCAGGTAGAGAGGCCCGGCGGCGCCGGCAAGTTTCGCTCGGACGCTCCGAGCCCGCGGCGGCCCCCGCGCCTCGCCCGTCCCTGCAGGGAGCCCAGAGCCGCCGCACCACCCCACACCGCGCCGGAGGAGAACTTGAGCGGGGCGGGCGGACCGATGGCCGGCGGTGCCGGTCACCGCCCGGCGAAGGGCGCGGGAGCCCCGGCAGGGCAGCGGTCACCGCTCCGAGCCGCCCCTCCGCCGACAACTTACCCCGTATTTTCTGCTCCGCGCCGTGACCGCAATCCTTTCCTTATTTCCAGCCACTGAATTCATGGTGGCTTCGCAGCGCGGCGGGAGAATTTCCTACAGGTTTCCCAGTCCGCATCCGAAGGGAACAGCCGGTCCCGGGAAGTCCCCCCACGGAGCGGGCAGGCTGCCGCCTCCGACGGGATCGCTCAGCCCCAAAGCAACGTCAGTTCTCGGGAAAAAGACTGGGCTTGGGGTTTTCTCCCGGTCGATATTTCCTCATTGTCTCCCGTCTCATTCCCTTACAATCCTTGTTTTCACAGAGGCAGCAACATCCAGAGTAGAAGCATTCCCCCCCAGCACAGCTTCCCTCCGCGGGCGAGGCAAAGCATCCAAGGTACAGCTTTGGGAAGGTGAGAGAAGGAGCGGGAGCCGCGCTCGCCAGGCAGAGGCGCTTTCCGCCTCCGCTACAGCGACAACTTGTTTCCTTCGCCAAGGTTTGTAACTGAGTTAAAATAAATCCTCCAAAAATATCGGGATCCAGACTCTGGGAGGAGCCTCCGCGCCCCTTGCAGCCAATATCCTCCTGCCCATTTGTGCCTGATAGTTTGGCGAGGGAAGGGAAGACCCGGGCTGCCGAGCCCTGTGGTTTCCCCGGCCAGCGGCAGGGCCGGCGGCGCCGGAGGCTGCGAGCAGACTGCTGGAGCCTCCCCGCAGGTCTGCGCGATGTCTCAGCGCCCAGGAGGGTCCATTTTATTTTGCAGTATTTCTTGATTGACGTCTACGATTTCCCCCTCTTCTTGAAAGGGGCGGGGGGCGAAGGGGGGGGGGGGGGGAACCTTGTTGCTTCCACCGCAGTTATTGGTTAGTTGCCTCTGTTCAGGGCTTTAATGAACATGATTTCACAAGTGTTCCCAATCCCCCCTAAATAACTAGGAAAGAAAAGCAAGCTGTGTTTCTGACAGTCACCGGCATCTCTTTTCCATGTTGTAATTTTACGTGTATTAATTTAACTTGCAGTCAAGGGCATAATAAACTGATCTCTTAACAATGGGATTCCACAGAGTTGTGTCCCTATTAATCTTTCCCTTCTAATTATGAGTTATTTTTGCGGGTTATGGGTATCTGGTTACAGATCGGTTTTTATTTCGAATCCTGCAGGTAGCACAATCGCTTCTAATAAATCTTCCTCCTCGGAGCAAGTTGCCGATTTTCTCAGAAATGGATGCAATAGAGACCTAAATGCCAGATCCCCTGATAGGGTCATAACACGGGTGGGTTGATGCAATCGAGAAGGCAGATCACACAGGGGACTTGTATCCACCTTTCCACCCTCCCATTGTTACTTCCATATCCTTCCAGCATCCCTAATGTACCTGGGCTGTAACAGCAGTGGGGAAACAAAACCAGCCCACTGCATCACTGAGCAAGAAATCTCTCCCAGCACCTTTCCGTTTTCACAGACACTCTGCCAAGGTGTGTAAGACGCTTTGCTGTGCTTTAACCCAACTAGGGTATCACCCTTAGAGCGGAGCAGCCGTCCCTGATTTGGTTAAGAAAGCCTTAATGTAAAGCTGACAAAGCGATGCCACCCAGGGTAGCCAGGCTGCATCAGTGGTGCCTTATGCATCTACCCATTTATGTGCCTCCAAAAAGCTGACTGAACGGGCAAACAAAGGAGGTGTAGCCCAGCTCCTGCTGCACGTGAGTGAGTTTCACAGAAACCTGCCCGCAGAGATCCTGTGTTTCAGTTTGGCAAAAGACGTGATAGGGATGGCACCCCTTTTGCCCTAGGGATGGCAGAGTGATGCAGAAAAATGCGCTGTGCAAGGCTACAGCAGTACAGGGCAGGTACACTCCATAGGGCCCAAGGCACTGAACGTAGCCAGCCACGCACCATTTATACCACGGTGCCTACGTTCTCCTTCTCTGGGCTCAGCCATTCTGGTGGAGAACTGGCAGATTTGCTTTGGTTTTCAGCAGGCCTTTAATGACCCAGCTGCTAGCGATGCCTGCCTAACCACACCTGCTCCGTCCGGGATCATCACCCTGCGTGCTCCGGCATGCTTCCTTCGGGGCGCGACGGCTGTCCTGTGGGCAAGGGGCAGCGGCTCCACGACCTACGGCCACGGACCGGGGGCTCGGTCAGGACCGGGAGGCTGAACTCTGCCGACACCCCGGTCTCTGCTTTCTCCCCGGACCTGCGGGCCGGCCGGAGAGCGCGGAGCCCCTGACGGTTCATGACGCTGGCGGGGCACGAGGGATAGAACAGCGCCGAAAGGCTGCGCGGTTCGCCGTAGGCTGGCAGGGGGAGAGCAGCGGGAAGGAACCGGCCGCCGGGCGAGCTGCGAGCGGCCGCGCTCCTCCCCAGCCCCGGCGGCGGGTTCGGGCGCCGCGCCCCCTCTAGAGCCACGGCCGTGCTGCAGCCGATCCCCGCCGTGGGGCGGGCGGGCTAGCGAGCCAGCGACGCGGCTGACCGTTAAACCGCCAATTTCCCATCGAACCTGGGTGGGAGAGGGAGCACGGCCACGCTGCTCTCAACCGAACGGCGTCGCCGGCGTTGAGGGGCGTCGGCGGGCGCGGCGGGGCGGGCCGGGCGGCCCTGCGGCGTCGGCGGGCGGCGGGCGCCCTCTGCGGGCGGCGCGGCGCAGCTGCCGCGGGAGCCGCTGGGCGGCGGCGGCCGCTGGTGCCCGGCGGCTGGGCGCGCGCGGCCGCGGCGTGCGGGGAGATGGGGGAGAGGAGGCGGCCGCCGCTCCCCCGGCCCCGCCCGGCCGTAGCGGGCGAGCAGCCAGCTCCGCCCGAGCACGGCACCCGCAACGGGGTGCTGGGTCCCGGCGGCGAGCAGCGCTGTCCCTCCGGAGACGTGTCCGCCGTGCCCGGGGCGGGGGATCAGCCTCCTCCCTGCGGGCATGGCTGCAGGGGGGTGGCACAGAGTGCCTTTATCCGGGGTTGGACGCCTCCTAGGGTTTTTTAGGATGCAACGCATCCCTGTGACACGGCTCAGTGACACGGTTCCTCTGCCCCACTGCTCCCGGGGGCGGGGAGAGGGTATCAGATCCTCTGTGTGTGCCCACCTGTGCCCCACTCCCCCAGAGAGCTGAGCCTGTGGTGGGGTGCCTGCTCTCACCAGCTGCTGCCCGCCTGGCATCTCTCCCTGTCATTCTTGTCTGCTGCCCGGCTGGGGGAGGGCTCCAGCGGTAACCTGAGTGAGCTGGGTTCGTACCCAGGGCCTCGGGGTACCTGAGCTGATGGCTCAGGTTGGTTGGACATGAAATAGGCTTGTGACCGGTGAGGAGAAAGAACGTGTCCAGTCACAAAGTCAGGACCTCATGGCACAGTGAAATCGTCATTTGAGCCTGAAGAGTCTCCGTAGCAAAATTTCCATTCTCTCACCTCAGGTCTGGGGGAACGGCTAAGAAGGTGGCATTGAGAGAGCTAGCGTGCAGTCTCTTGCAGTCTTCAGTGACTTTATTGGCCAAGTCATTGGGCAATGGCTCTGTTGCTGTTGGATCAACTCTCCCTCCTGACAGGTGTCATCATTCAATGACATTTTGGGTCATTCAAGAAAGGCTTTATTGAATTGTGAACATTTCTGGAAGTCGAGATACTCCAAACTCTCCAGTTGGAGGTATTTTGCTGCTAAAAAATCTTTCCAGTCCCTGTCATTTTGTGCTGGCCAAAGTATAGGACACTATGGTACCACTTCAGCGGGAAGCTCTGCTAGGAACCCTTTCTCTGGGTTAACACCTTCCTGTCTGGGTAGCACTGAGGTAGAGCTTTCTCCCTCTCAGTTCAGTTGTGTGGAAGTCGGTAAGGTTTACAACCCCTCCTGCTCTGTATGTCACAAGGGAAGGCAATTAGTAGAATCACCAACAGGCCAGTGATAGGCAGCTCCACAGCTACCTCTCAGTTTTGAGTTAGGCATTTCTGCTGTTACCGTAACTGGTGGTCATGGGAACCTGCCTCAGCCTCAGTCCTGGCAAGTCATTTATGCTAGCAGTTCAGAAGTTAGACTAATTGTTATTCTTAATTCCAGACAGAGCTGAAAAGAAATGGGGCTGCTCAGACATTTATAAGTAAGTGGATGAGAGCCAAAGCCTTGGATGCAGGCATAAGTATCAGAGAGACATCCAAGCAAGAAGCTGGTCTCAAAGTACGGAGGATGGACTTTGATCTTAGTCTACATATTGCACCTCTAGGGACTGTTGTGACCTGTCTTTGGGTAGTACACAACCTTCCAGGTTTTCCATCACACCTCAGGGCGTTTGTGGCGGTGTAATGTCACTGCTGCCTTCAGTGGTTTTCTTCTGAGTATGGGCGCAATTAAATCTGACCTAGAAGTTCAACTTCATCACTCAAATCTGAGATGCTGGCACAAGCCCAGTTCTATCAATAAACAGCAGTTTGTGAGAGCTGGAAATGTTGGTTGCATCAAAGAAATCCTTTGAGGTATTCCCATTTATAATAAATCTCAGGATAAAAAAGGTGACAGCAACTGAAACTTGAAAAGTCATCACTGCCTGCACAGAATCTTTGTTTCCAAGTTTGGTGCTAATAAGTCTCAGTATCAGGTCTTACTTACAATTTTAAAAAGCTTCCTTGGGGAGATTTGAAATGCATGACAGCTCAGATACTTGCTTAAAGCTGCATATTAATGAGATGGAGTCCGTTGGGGGACAGGGAGGAAATTGAAGGCATTTGTGGTAATAGTGACAAAGAATTAATTGTAAAGATAGAAACAGCTAATTATTAAGACCCACAAATAAAATCACAAGAACTTTCACAGTTTGGTGTTTTCTCTAAAACCTTTCCAGTTCCTATTCTCATCCCCTTGCCAAAGCATAGGACCTTCCCAGGAAAAAGCTCTGTTATGAGCACATTAAGTCCCCTGTCCTTTTGTACAGCACAAGCACACGTACCCACAGCCTGAATATCCTGCAGGATGAGCAGGAGCTCATGCAGTTCAGGAGGAAAGCAGCTGTACAGACCACATGCCTTTGTACTTCTGATATGGAAGGTAACACACCTTTTAGGGTACCTGGGATATACTTGCTTCTGGAGTGTGGCTCTCTACTTGGTTCTTGACAACGGTGGAATATGATACCATCAAGAACTAACACTGGGCATCTCCTCTGCATGAGCTGGCTGCTGGGGTATTTGCCAGAGCACAATTTCTGCATCACTCCCAAAGTTTACCATGTGTATCAGCATTAAAAAAAGGACTGACTCTTGAAAATGTGTACTTCTCTGCTCCAACAGCTAGTTCTGGGTGGTGTAACACAGACAGGGAACTCCCTAAGTGGTCCCTATTACAGCTTCTACTTGTTGCTGTCACCAGCAGATCTGCATCAGTACACTGTAAATACACATTTCCCTACTCCAAGCAACAGCAGAGTCTTAGTGTCAGCCTGACAGGGGTATGTCTTCCTGTCTGCTCATCGTAGCCCTTTTGCCTCGGGGGCCACAGCACAGGTGTTTTGCCTGCGCTTTCCCTGCTTCACTGACAGCCTCCTTGAATCTCTCAGTAACATAAAAGGAAACCATTTGCATTCAGATTTGGACAGAGTCTTACTCTGCTGCTAACCAGTTGCCTGCAAATCTCACCCTTGCCTGATACTGTACCGAAATCTATTTTCCATGAAGGGCTGACTATTTGGGTTTACTTTCAGTGGAAATTTTTTCTGTACCTCAAATGTAAAATATTTAATAGATTTTCTACAAACTGCTTTCATAGTTACTGCCACAGAGCACTGCCTGCTTTCACAAATCTTTATGTTCTCAGTAAAAATCAATGCCTACTTATTAATACAATATTGGTATGTGTTTTGCAAGTACTAAAGGATGCAGTGTCATGCACGTATGTATACTCACAGAGCAGGGCTGCACGGAGAAGTTTACAGTCGTTTTATGCAGCGGGATGCATTGCAATGACAAGTCTGCAGCCAATTTCGGTTAAGTTCAGAAATTCAAATACAGAAATTCTACAGAATCCCATTTATGTTACTCAGGCACAATAAGCATTCACTGCAACTCCAGAACTAAGGGCAAGCCTGAAAAGTGGAACAAAGTGGGAGTACTTGTGGATGCCAAAAGCACCAAGCCCTAAGAAATACACGTTTCACACAGAACAGCAGCAGAGCAAGAAAACACTGGAGTGACAACAGCCGGAGTCACAGGCTCTGAAGGAGAAAGATGAGAACTGATGCTTGTCTAGAAGTCCTGCTTGCCTCTGCAGGCACGTGGAAAAGCCATCAGCTCCTTGCTGTTCTGGGCTTGGTTGAGCCATATCCAGGGTAATGCTTTAGCAGCGCCCAGCATCGGTGGGGCTGTGATGGAAGCCCCCAGTGAAAGCGTCTGCGGGCTGCCTCAGCCAGCGGAGCCGTGCTGAGGGGCCCATGGCAGCCTGAACTGCTAGAGCCTGGCTCTGGCACACTGCTGGTGATCCTCCCTGAGCACAGGGACAGCAGCTGGAGATATTAGAGGGCAAAGGATTCCTTTTAAACATTCTTCAAAGACTCTCATTACTGCCTCAGGTCCCGAGGAAAAATGTGTCTTCCAAAATAATTATCCTCCATAATCTTTCAACAGAAGAGGGGAGAAGATGTTACTCCTGGTATTAACAAATAACTGTAATAACAGGAGGAATATAGGCCAGTGTGTGCCAATGGTGGAAAATGAGCAAAGGGGCTGCCAGGGGGTAGCAAGCACAAAGTGCAGTGTGTGTGCCTGCTTCGCCCTAGGAGCCAGGGACGCAGGATAGCAGTGCAGATGGCGCGGAAGGAGGTAAGTGGAGGTAACAGAGCAAGCTGAAAAGGGAATCCTGGAGAAACAAACAGTGAAGCATTTATGTCATCACATTTCTATGCCGCATCCTTTCTTGTTGGAGGAGTAATTTATAGCAGTACGGATCAACAACAGTGCTGACATCACAGGCACCAGTCTATCATAGTCTTGAATGTGTAAATGCTTTAAATGAAACACTATATAAAAGGCAGCAGGCATTTCTTTTCTGCCCCTCAGCTCTCCTGAGGAGAAGGAATTTAACTTGGTGCTCAAACAACAGAGAATTACAGTCATGATAAGCTACGTCAGAAGTCTCGCCCCAATCTGTTCCTGAGATTTTTGTAAGCGTAGGCACTCTGCATCTGTGAGCATCTCTTTCATCTGAAACTCTTTTTCAACTCCTTTTCAAACATTTCATACATTTCTTTAATCACCAAGTACAGGGTTAAAAGTGAACTTTACAGCATGCAGATTTCCAAAGTTTTTAATGCTCCATTTTTCTCTTTGCTGTTCATCATTCCGTGCTGATTATATTCTTTATAAAGCAGCTGCAGAGGACTGATGACTGGCTTATCTGCAAGCCATTTCCCTCATACCTCTTTGTTACCTGCCTCTAGTTTGACATTGCCTTCAAAGTCACAGTTTGGTCCCTGTATCCCTGTATTCATCAGCTCGCTGGCAGCTGGGGAGGCAGAGCTGGGCCTGGCACCTCCTGTTGGACACAGGTCAGTGGCCAAGTAAGGTTCAGAGAACTGCTCTCTTTGCCCTTCCCTGTTGAGCACAATGAATGGTGCAATACCTCCAGCTTATTCATGCTCTCCTGCTCTGACAACACGAGTAACCTGCTGGCAGAGTCCAGGGGGATTTACGACTGGACCCAGAGGATGGCAGTTTTTGTGTCTGTCCATTGGAGGATGTTGAGAACCTGGCAGCACAGTTCTGGAGTGCTCAGAGCAGGGGACAAGTGAGGCATACCTACTCCTCAGAGGGACACTGTGAGGCCAGTGCTCTGGGTGAGTGTGGTTTGCCATGCCCAGGAACTTCTCTGAGGTTTAAACAAATGAGCCGTCTTGTTACTGAGCACAGAAGTCATTGTAGGGGAGATGACTCCAACAGTCTGTCTGTGTGCCCCAGCAGGTTTGGGGAAGGTCCTGCTGTGTTTTTTCAGGGCAGGCATACTGACTGCCTTAGGAAAGTCTCCGTCTGTCCCCTCAAACTGTGCTCTGTCCCTGAAAGCAACCCAAGCAAGGGGCAGCTGTGCTCAGTAGCACATCTTAATGATGTGGCTCTTTTTGGAGTCATAACTATTCTGTAAAACCCCATGACAGAGAGAGAACAATCCCATACCTTGGCAGCTAGCAACACAAAGAGGTTAGTGCTCTTAGCCTGCACCGAACACTCCTCACTGCCTCTTTCCCAGAGGTCTTCCTCTCTTCAGACCCACCAGCGTGTCTCTTTATGCACAGAGTATTTATTTATAATCACATTTTAATTTGGTTGTTTAGCCTTGTCCATATTAAGGAACTGTTCACCATGCACTTAGCCTTACTGAGCATTTTAAGCACTACTATATTCATTGCTCAATGTCTGATCTGCAATGGTGCAACATCAATTTACCATCATTATTTTGTCCCTAATTTTCTAGCACAGGCAGGGTGAGAGTCTGGAGAGCAGCTGATGCTGTAGAAGAGCCACACAGTCATTCTGTGAACAGGAGTTTTAGACAGCAGTGAGGAATTTGGTATGAAAATGTGGTATGCTGCAGTGACACCTGATGCTGGTCCAGTCTGAAAGTATGGACCAGTATTCTGGGGTGAACACTGCTGGGCAGTCTGCAATGACTGTGATGTTTATTGAGAAGCCTCTAGTGCCAGTATGTTCATAGAGTTTTCTTCTCTAACGACACTGTAAACTGAAACAGGCGTTTGGTCCAAAAGAGCTGGAATCTGTGCCCTGGAGCTGGCAAGCCTCTGTGTTTGTGAACACATATGGATCACCATCCTGCACTGCTGGGAGCAACCAGGCCTTCATTATTCACTAACAGGAACAGAGCAGGGCTGGGGAGGCAGCCCAGGGAGAGGATGCCTTTTGGATCCCAAAGGCTTGGGTGTTGAATTGACCTGTGGTGTTGGTGGTGGGATGCTGGTGTTTGTCCCCATGTTATTTACACTTTAGTCTGTATGATGATGGGGTCTTTGCTAGGTGGAGGACATACTGCAAGCCTGGGAGGCGTGGGGTTTTGAGGCTGTTTACACACCAATGAACAAACCAGTACCAGTGAGTGGAAGAGCTCAAGATAAATGGAGTGTTTCCGTAGCGCAAGGCCTTTGTAAAACAGAAAAGGAAGAATGTAATGGGTTTAACTTTTTTTCCTAGGAAAAGCGGCACTCTGCCTCAGGGTGGTGCCAAGAGATGATGTAAGGATCACCCTCTAGAGAGGAATGTATGCAAGGTTCTATCATTTAGAAAATCTTCATCTTCTTTGGGCTTCCAGCTGATGTATTTATCACAAGGGGGGAAAAAAAACTGTTGCTGAAAAGTATGACAAGAGCTCCAGAGGATCCGTAAAGAGTATTGCCAAAGTTTCTAAAGTTGAACTGGTCCCATTACACGGCACACAGCTGTGAAGCTGCATTCAGAAAACCTGCATGGAGATACAGCCTATCTTGCCCACCAGCCACCCCGTTTCCACTCGCAAGGGTCAACGTGTCAGGAAGATGGCTCTCGGAATTACCTGTAAAGCAAACATCCTTGGCTGACAAGTGTAGGCAACTGGCTTACCTTTTTTCTGTGCATATCAGGTTTGTCCAGTTGTTCACATTCTTTCACATGCTTGGCTGGAACAAAATTTCTTAGACTTCAAAAGGGAGGTTGTAACCTTTTAAGGAAGTGGTTTAGGACGCTGCTTAGATGCTAAGTAATCAGGTGGCGGTCTATGTGCACTGAAGAGGCTTTGTTGAATGAGTCTCTGACAAACCAGCAAGAAAAAATTACTACATACAATTCAAGTCAAAGAATGGGCAGCTAGGGCAAAATGGCAACTTTAGAACTACTAATTGCTGTGCAAATAATAATGTACAAATAATTACAATAAAGCGAAGGCTACACGTTTGTAGGCTTCTTCATGGGCAGGTCCTGGTGACATTCAGGAGTCTGGCAAAAGGTATGCATACATGTTTCTTATAGTGCATCTCTTTGTTCACCATTTTCTGTGTTGAAAGAAAATCATAGAATGTGTTAGGTTGGAAGGAACCTTTAAAGGTCATCTAGTCCAACACCCCTGCAGTGAGCAGGGACACCTTTAACTAGATCAGGTTGCTCAGCGCTTCAACAAGACTGACCTTGACTGTCTTCAGGGATGAGGCCTCCACCACTTCTCTGGGCAACCTCTTCCAGTGTTTTACCACCCTCATAGTGAAAAAACTTCTTCCTAATGTCCTATCTAAACCTACCCTGCTCTAGTTTAAAACCACTGCCCCTCATCGCATCACCACATGCACATCACCCTTAAGATGAACTGCTTAGTACAAAGGCTACCCAACTGCCTGGACAGCTATTGCTCATTTTGTTGACAGCACACTAATGAAAGAAACCTGGGGTTAATTAGACATTAGTGTTCTATTCAGACTTACTAAGGAGAGATTAAAACTTTAAGAAGTGAAACAAGAAATCATCATACATACTTACAGTAGTTACTTTACAGTCTCATAATTATACATATTACCAGTAATGGTTCTGTAAACCAGTCTTGAATAATGGTCAAATCAGATTCCATCGAGCAAACAGGCCAAGGAGGTGTTTGTTAATGGATTACATAAGTTAGTTTTCCAACTGAACCAAGCATCCTATATACCCAAGATCTCTCTCCAAACTTTGTCCACATTAAATATTGGTAACAGCAACCCTTAAAACTCAAGAACCTTAACAGCTTGTCTTCATAAATGAGGATAATTTGCATACATCACAACCACAAAGACTTTTTCCATGGAGCTCAAAACTAATCCTGAAACTTTTCGGCTTGCCTTCTTCAAGCAGGCAAGAAGTTCCATACTTTTAAGCAGGGTCTGCATTTTCTCATTCACTCTGTTAAGTGGTTGGTGCCAGGATGTGGCACCTTACATTTGTTTGCTGGTGCACTTCGACATAGCATCTGTTGCAAGAAAAGTCTGGACTAGCTCTCTTCCTTCTCAGCCACAACTTCTTTTTAGGGTCTTGGAAGATGTCATTAAGGGGAATAAATATGAAGAATGCATCTTAACAAACTCTGCTTGCAAGGAAATAACTCCCTTTGACCCACAGACTAGATTGGCAACCACAGCCCGTGCAGGGAAAGTGGAACGTGGATTCTCAATTAATAAGCAATTAAAGGACTGTTCAGCAAAAATGGAAACCTTTTCTCATCTGTGCATGTAGCAGTGCGTGGCGGATCTACAGATTTCTGTCATTGGCAGGCATCCAAAATATGCTGGTGACGCCACCCAGAACCCTTGCAGAATGAGGCAATCTCTCCAGGAGGAGGAAGACGGCAGTCCAAGTTTGCTCTCCCATATGAACTTTTGACCCATCCAAGCACTGCTGAAGAAGGCCCAGAGCCTGCACCCTGAACTCTCAGTGCAGGAAATGATGTCTTTGGATGCAGCACTCTGAGGACAGGTAGGAGAAGATGAGAGAGCAGTTAGGAACTGTTGGTTCCCTAAGGGCATGACTCTGGCACATTCCAGGAATCAAGACAGGCAAAGACAACTCAAAGGAAGTACTAAGGGTTGCAGTTTTTAGAGCAATGAGAGACTTGCACATACCACAACACTGGGTAGCTTAACTGTGTTCCCAATTGCCTCTGGTACCGCTTTTGTCTCCAGTAAATTCCCCTAGCAAGGCACAGACTTCACAACAACCCATTAGATTAGAATCCTAGTTAAGCACCTTGTGATTCCCATAATTTGTACTTGTTCATACTGATGCTGGTTAGAGACACAACAACCAAAATGGTATGGGCACTCTCCCTCTATTCCTAATATACAGGTCCCTGCAGCAATAGCCCAATTCTGCATTCAACAGGACAGGTATTAAAGGACCAGAAAGCACCTGTACAAATCATACTTGTAGCTCAGTTATACGCAGCATTCAGAGACCAATTCCTTCTCAACACATTTCTGAACAAATTTATTTAATCCACCAACTGCCTGAAAAATGCCCTGCAAACAGAATCTTATCTGTTGTTCTTAAACAAACAGTGCAAGGCTAAAAGATCCCATTGGCAGAGCAGAAGTTTAGGCAAGAGTTTTACCCTGCAGTTTATATGTGGTTCAGGGCAGAACAAAAGGAAAGTGAACTTGCTGGTCTCGGCTGGGTGCACATGAGTGCTGGACAAACAGCGGGTAATTCCAGGAGAGACAGGGGAAGAATGTTCCTCTGTTGCCCTTTTTATTATCCTTGTTATGAATTTTCATTGCCAAAAGGTAAGTTACAAAGTTAAATTTTAGCAGTGATGAATGCAGTTCCTCTTGCTCCTCGAGATAGGTTCGTTAACCGATGCACAGAGCTGGTTCCCAGCCAGCTGTCTGAAAGGCCAAGCAAGCTTTCTGTGCGTGTGAAAACGCTCTTGCCTGTTCCCCACCATTATTTACCTGTCGTTTCTGATGGTGCACTTCATAGACCTCACTGATTACAGAAATAAGAATCAATTGAAGAGCAATACTCAGAATTTGGCTTCCAACAAGGGACAGTACAACACACCTTAAGTATGGTTACAAAGGCATGCTGAGGTCTTCCAGAGCTACATACTTTCAGATTCTTTTAACTATTTTTGAAGCTACTGCCAGAAGTGAGGAAAGCAGATTGTTTCCTATTTCTTGTTTAAATGAAAGAGCTTGACCATGTTTCTAAAACCAAGGCCTTCACAAAGGCAGAAATGTGACCACTCTATAAAAGAGATAGTACAAAAATTTTGCACTAAATAGTTTCTCATAGATGCCAGTGAGGATATATTTTGTCTAAAAATAACAACTGTTTGTACCACAACCATCTCTGGCGAGGGGAATACATGTGGTTTTACCTCTGAAGTTCTCATTTCTTCCTCTCTCTTCTTTTCCTTGAAGACATATTCCTTTTACTGAGATTTCCATGGTTATTGACTTCTTGAAGTTTTCATATTAGCCCAGACAGCCACTGGTTCTCTGTGTGTCTCACTCTTTGAATGCAGGTGTTGGTTCTTCCTGTTTTGTAGGGACCCTATTCAGCAAGTCCTTGTCACTGAATTGGTCTTTACTTCCCATCTTGATTTGTATATGAAGAAACTTTTTCCTGAGCTCACCTTTTTGTAAGCATATAAAAGTACAGAGCATAATTGACATCAGCTCTCTTGGCTATGGACTTGCATCTGACAGGTGTATGGGTTCAACACATCTATCTGTAGATATTTTTTTCAAATTCTGTGTTTGTCCCAAATGTCTGCAGTTCATCATTTCCCCCTTGTGACTGTGACACTGCAAAGCCTTTGGTTACCCAGTAAGAATGGGCAGGGAGTGAGCAATGACGTTCAACCTCTGTGTTATCCTGAGCAAACAGAAGAACAGTCTTTCTCTTCGCTTTATAGCAGCATGCTTCCAGCTGACATTGCCTCCTGTGGGAGCAACGCTTTCTGGCTCTAGGAGGCTAGCTAGGATGGCTAACAAAGTGCCTGTGTTCTTCCACAATTAGGGACTGATGGCTGCAGATACAGGCCATTCTCAGAACTTTTAAATGGTCCTTTCCCCTCAATACCAAGTGGACAGGTTCTGAAATAAGGATACTACAGAAGTAGTATCTGAAAAAAGGATACAGGGCTTGTTAAGAATCCCTTCTTAAAATACTACTACCCCATCCAAAATAAGAGTTAACACTATTTCTCTCTGCCTGCTGCAACTCATCCTCTCAGTGGGTATTGCTAAATCATCTCTGCCAGACAGAACATGCCCTTGGTGATTAGAAAAGTCCATATGAAGAGTTTTATCTCTTACTCCTTTTCTTTTTTCTGCAGTGCCTGCTACTGTCCCTGTTTACCTGTTTTAAAGAGTAAGTTCCTGGGGAAGATGCCCTACCCCAACTAATCCACTGTGTTACACTGGAGAGTTGGTGCATTTCACAAGAAGAAAGCAGAGATCTCACCAACAAGCACATCTCATATTATACTACTTTGCCAAAAGACACTGCATCCCTTCATGGTTTGGAAGATGGAGGGGGGGGAAGTTTCAGTCATTTATATGAGAAAATCCAAAGGACACATTTCTACCCCGTGGAGACAGAAGATTTCTGTGAGAAATCAGCAGCATACTGCCAGTGGGAAATTAAGTGGAAAACCTCTTTCTTCACATCAGTGTAAAACTCATGCTTACACACCTTCAACAGTTCCTTTTCCCTCTGTTTCCAGTACATTTTTACAGATGCTTTCAGGATATGTACTTTGGTATGACATCAAAAAGAAACCTGTCTTGGCAAAGGAGCAACAGAGGAAACTCCTAGCTTGTTTCTGTAACCTGTAAAACACTGAAATTAAATAACTATAAAAAGAGTTCGTAACTGGAGGCACTCCATGTGTCCCCTGCTTTTCATCACAGATATTCTTAGAGAGTTGGGGTTTTTTAGAGCTCACACTATTGCTGATCTGAGCTTCGTAGTGCTACTGTAATAAAAGGAAGGACAGCAGCACCGCATTGTGCCTCCAGATGAGGAGATGCCAGAGGAAACTACCAGTGGAAATAAACCAAGTTCAAACAGCTGAGCCTCAGGCTCAGGCCAGCCTCTGTGGACTGGATAGCAGCTAACTTGAGCCTCTTAACGTATCCTGAAGTCAACAAACTGTGGCTCTGGTGAAGCTATGGAGCTCTTCTTTCTTTTTCTCTTTCTAGAAATGGGTTGGGCCCTTTAGAGCAGCCTTCTTCCCACTCCTAGTTACATGACTTTTTCAGGAAGTTCTCCCCTGATGATGTCAACAGTTGAAGGTAAAACTGAACAAACTAGGTATTTGGCTGCACAAACTACCTCAGCAGTTTTGATAAAGCTCAAAAAACTAGAGGCAGGTTCTCAGTTTTCCATCAAATCTGAGTAGAATTTGAATGCATCTCTGTGTTTGGGGGAGCTCTGAAGAATGGCATTACTTCCCAAGGCAAAAACATAACACCACATGAAAGCTGGTTACATTGGGGGTGGAGTAGGGGTGTTGTTAGTTTCGTCTCTGCAATATTGAGTGCAACTTCACCAGGCAAACAGGCATTTCAACAAAGTTGTCCTGAATGGTGAACTACTGAGTTTTTCTTGGCCATGTTACTACAAATTAAAATGCAGATAAATTTCAGTCTTTGCTACTAGTTTCCATCTGGACCATACCACATCCTCAGTATTGCATTACTGTAAAACATAATCCATTGTAATGCATAAAACTTGGACAACTTGCACATGTAGCTCAGATAGCTTCAAATTCTTGCATTACCAGCTCCAAAAATCACACCTCTAGGCAACCTGAGAACTCCACTCTGGTTGTTTTAATCACCAGGCTGGTATCTAGGGGAAGACATGGCTGCAGACCATAAAGCAAAGCCTAGGACCCATTCTGCACTGAAGGATGCTTTTATCTTGACAGGAAAGAGACTACTGTTGGCAGCAAATAGTCAAAGGCTTTCCTCTACCTGGAACATCTTCTTTCAAACTGTTTCCCTTCATACTATCATTTAGGCAGGTATTTGAAACAGGGAAGCCTGTTCTAAAAGGCTTTCTAAAAAGGAATATTTAAAGTCCAGGGTAAAAGGAGTTGTTTTAGTATGTAAAATCACAGAAGCAACATGTGTGTGTGTTAAGGCTGCAGTGTTTCCAAGATACTGGCAGGAAGAGGTAACTGTAAGTCTCCATGCAGTAGCACGCCTAGATTTTACTTTTTTTACTCCAAACAATATGGAAAAGTTCTGCCTGCTGACTCTTGCTGAATCTTGCTTGCTTGCATTACTGTAGACAAGGGTTAACTACCTAACCCCATGGCTTTACAGGTTTGGTCATTTCAGTGACACAACTTGCACGCTGCTTGTACATCTCTGTTAGATCTTCCACAGATCAGGCTTCGTCTAAAGAGACTAAAAGGTTTTTACAGTGCCCTGTGAGCCAGTACATCACTGTTTCTGAAGCTCTGCTGCAGACAGAACTCCCTTTGAAGTCAATGGGAGCTCTGTCTGAATAAGAACTTCAGGATTTGGGCCTCAGGATATAAAAGCTGTGATCAATCTTTTGAGCATAATGAATAACATTTTCTTGGCTTTCAGAACTATACTAAGCCAAGTAGTAGCCCCAGGGATTCAAAATGGGTTAAAGAGGAGAATCTGCTTTGTTTCAGCCTACATCTTTATTTAGCTTTTAAATCAGCACGGTCCCCATGCCTTGTACTGACCTGCCTGAAGAAAAAAAACTTCCAACAATAAGACCAGATGTTCCAATAGTTAGTTTCATGATCAAACCTATCATGGCATTGAGACACTAGGAAACAGAGTCATGTTCAGTGAAAAATAAACATACTTGCCGTAGACTGACCTGAAGTTGTGACCTGAACGTAGAGTCTGGAACTAAAGACTTGAAGGCTGAAAACTTTATTGTGTGACAAGGAGGTCTGTAGGTACTGATTTTCATCAGAACATCACAGTACCAGACACTGTGCAAACATCAGAGTTAGTGATTCAGAAGTTAACAGTCCAGGTAGGCAAGATGGATACTCCCCGTATCCTACTCCTTATAATTACTCTGACTTTACTCATGCAAAGCTCTGCTAAGGAGATTATATGACTTACCCAATACCTCTCACAAAGTCTAGAGTGAACCTGACTGCCAGCCTGGTGCCATACTGTTGGAACTACACTCCTCCTTTTACACAATAACAGTATAATATGGGACTTAAAACATCCTAGCTTCCCGTCCCTGCTCCAGCCTTTGCTGAACTCTGGGTCCCACCCACCTTCCCCCTGAAACCGCAGGCCCAGGTTCTTCCCCTTAGCTGGGATGAGAGCTTTGCCAGCGCTGATTCCAGCAGCAGCAAGCCTAGATCCGCTGATAAATGACACCCTGATGTGGGCAGCTGATTTGGCCGCTGTAATTGCTGTCAGAGCAAGCAGGAGGGCATCAGCAGAGTCAGGCTGAGCAAAACTCTTCTGTTTTCAACCCTCACAGGTCATCATGCAGCTGGATTAATTAAACAGGGTGTAAGAGAACCAAGGGAAAAGACAGACTGAAAGAAGAGAAAGAAGGAAAAATATGGCAAATTCTTGTTGCCTGAACAGGCGGGCTCTTAGCTCTGTGAAATACAGGTGGAGGTGCAGAGGTGTGTGTTAACAGCCCAATTCCTTTCCTGGAGCCTAAGGTCTGATGCTGGCCCTTTAGTAGTTTTGTGGAGGAAGGCCTGCAGCTTCTATTTCTGCCCACAGTTAGGAGGAGAGTCTAAAAGAACTGTGAAGACCATGTTGGTATGCGTTGCAGTGGGAAAACATCAAAGCTTTCAGGTGTAATACAAATGGGGCTGTCACTAGCAGACAGAAAAGAGTTTTGAAGAAGCAGCTCCAAACCTGATGAGGGAAACGAGGAGCAACATTATTACCTGGACTACCAAATGCAAGCTTAGCAGCTGGAGTAACTTCTCCACAGTACCACAGAGTGAGGAGAAGGTCTCCACTAGATACCAGGTATGCCCTGACACAGTTGAACCTACCTAAAGTTTGAAACAAGTAAAGTCTTGTCCAGCCTACAACTGGCAGTAATGATGTAAACAGCCTGCTGATTCAGTCACATCTGTAGCCATTTTCCAGCATTTGCCTCTTTGATTTCTTGTTTTTCTTTTAATTATTTTTTTTTTTATGCCTGGGTAATGAGTCTCCTTCCCTTTCCCTCCTTCAACTAGGTCAAAAAGCCTCTGACTTCCAGGGCTTCTTCAAAGCCTCAGCTCTGCTTCCCTGTGTGCATTCAGTCCAGGTGCTAGGCTGCTTCTTCCCCAGAGGCTTCCCGGTGCAATTCGCTCTCTTATCTTGGTTCCTGATCTTGAGGGAAGAAGCAAAACAGCCAGCAAGGAGAGGCATGTACCAAGAGACAGCTCAAGACCACTCAGCAGCACAGCTGAACTTTGGTTTGTCCACCTCAAAGATGAGGACAAAGCCATTTGTTTTTCCCTTCAAATTTAGAAAAAAAAGAAAAGATGGGGGTTTTTTAGTTATAGCAAATGGTTCCTTAAGTCTGGGACCTCTCTTGCCCTTAGGGTACAGGACCATCTTCCCCAGGGAGCATAGAGATGCAGGGCGCTCAGAGAGCCCATTCTCAAGAGCTCTGAAGTATCCCCCTCAGCAGCTCACCATCACCTTGTGGTGAAAGGGGGGCATGGCACAGGCTGGCGAGCCTTGAAAGACAAGGGCAAAGGAACAGTGAGGGGCAGCACTGCACAGCCAATTCTGGGAGACCTGTGGGGCAGCTCCTTCCCAAGCCGGTTACATCACTGCTATGAGATCCCAGCTGGCAGGGAGCACTCAGCTTTTAGGATCCTACAGAGTCTGAGCTTGGTCCTTGACACTTCCTTCTCCACCAGTTTGGAAACTCTCCAAGCCATGGAATTTGATCACTTATGCCCAAAGTGAAGACTGCCAACTTGCTTTTATCTGTCCGATTTGCATGTATCTTTCTTGGAGACAGGTATAAGAAGATGGGGCAAGAGGAGTTGCTGTATGATAAATTCAGATACGATCCCACATTTACATGCCAGAACACCCTCTTCCCTTGCTTTTGAGGCCTGTAGGATAACAAGTTATACATGTCGTCAAAGGATATCTGTTAAGATCCTATCTGCACTATGAATCGTGCATCCTAATTTGACACAGCAGCAGCTGAGGTGGCCTGTGGGGCAGCACCACGGGAAGCACATGGAGCTCTCTGCAGCACCGTGAGCTACGAAATGAGGATTTCCTGACACAAGCACCTTCCCGCTGGCATCTGAGACGAGGCTGACAGTGACTCCCAGGCTGCAGAATATGAATGAAACCTGCATTGTGTTAGAGATCCACTGCAACACACACTACACCAAACGGAGGAAAGATTCATCTAGGGAAAATAATTTCACCTTCCAGAGAGAGACTGAAAGGCCAATAAAAGCATTTTCTTAATGGGCCTTTGTTGCTCTTGCTTTAATCTTCGAAAATCTGTACCTTCAGACATGGTAACACTAGTGATTACCTTTGTTTTTCATTCTTACTGACAAAGAAATGGAATACCCAGTAAATGAGTTAGAACCAGTGCAGCAGTGGTTCTCCAGTGGAAACCCAGCACAGAGCTGGGCAAATGTTGTTTACCTCCATTAACTCCTTGTCGTCTCCCTGTTTAAGAGAATACCAGTGAAAGACAACTTGTTTTTGAGAAATACAAAGAGAATTAAAAAACTGTCTCCTTCAGATTGCTTACATCACCACATTTAGATCATGCTAATCTCTCCTTTATAAAAATCAAATTACAGTTGTATAATCCCAAATTTTGTACAGCTTAAGCTCCTGACTTTCAAACTGGCTATGACAGGGGAATTGTTTACTGCCTATAGTAACAGAAATGTTCACAAGGATTGCTTTGTTTGTAAATTTGACTATAGCATTGGTTTGAGTGTTATCTGCATGTTTAACATGGAAGCAAAATATCATATGCCAGTGGATGAATAACATAAAATGGAACTGACCGGTACATGTCAATTTGCTGCAGTAAACAAAACACATGTATTTAACAAAACCTAGAATTTTTAGAAAGTTTATTTTATCTCTTGTGTTATTTCAAAAGGAGTAACCTACCTGGCGTCTTATCAGTTAAACACAAGTAAGGATGACATTTAAATGGAAAGCTTTATCTTAGTAGCAAGTTTTCATAATTTTAGTCATATTACAGTACTCACATACCTATTTATTACCCTCTTTCATGGGTCTCATTCTCAGAAGCAATTGTAAAGTCATTTCTTGACTCTGTTAACATTATTTTTCCTGTTATTTTTCAAACCAAATTCCCTGATTTCTTTTCCAGACCTTACACAGTATTTCTGTCAAGAGCTCTTTTTCCAGGTGTGAATGCAGAACCCATGGAAATATAGCTACACAGATTTTATTTTAATTATAAGCACAAGGTCACAAACTACACATTTCAACAAACTGCCAAGGCACACTGCTGTTACCAAAAGGTATCTCAAACACAGAAGGGGAAGATCTTAAGCTTCATCTACTATCAACCTGGAAATGTAGTCTCTGTAGCGAACAGTATTTGTTTCTGGATCTAGAGCACTGGAGAGCATGTCCTCCATTTCTTCCTGAGTAAAGGGCTCACCTGAAAGACAGCAGAGAATAGCACTTTGTCTTGATAAGCATTTTTCTCAGGGCTGACATATGATACCACTTTTCCCTTGCAAGGATCTCTTTTTGGTCCTCACACAGAGAGACAAAGAAATAATAAGGATCCCATGCCCTCACTTTTTCCAGTATAAGTCCTGCACACCACGTGAGATGGTCTAAAGGAAATGAGACAAAGGGCCTGGATCTTCTGATCTCTTTCTAGTTCACAAACTCCAACTGTTCCACTCTGCGACAGAGATTTGAAAACAACCCTTTCCATCAGAGTGAATTCTTCATATGCATACATTAGAATTATTCTCTATCCTTTGGCCAGCCTTTCACTTCTATTTACATTATGAAAGACATCTGGTTTTTCTCTTTTAGGAGCTTCAAAGCTGCTGATGGTCTACTGCATCCTTCCTTGAGAACAAGGTCCCCATCTGAGGACAGGTCTTGCGCAGAGCCTGCACATCATTTTGTGCTTGAGGCAGGCAGACATGAGTCAGTCATGCAAGAAAAGCAGCTACTCAAGGGATACTGAGGATTACATGAAATACAACTTAAATCTGGTCTTTGAATCTCTTTGTTTGTGTACAGCACCAGAATTAAGATCAAGATAATGTAGGAATGAATGAGCAATGAAACTAACTGAAACATCTGGAAACCTAAGCTACAGTTTTACAGGAGGACAGAAAAAGAGTCACAACCTAAGGAAGCAGATTGATGTGGAAAGAGTCATAAAATATATATACAGGGTTGAATGATGACCCTTAATCATAATAATCTCTATCTTATAATGTCTGCCAGCAGGCAGATATATGTTCTTTCCCCACATTATTCACCAGTGCAATGTTCTAGTCTGCAGCCACTCATGACAGCAACAGTCTTGTTTGAAGACCATGTATCTACTCCTGCAAGTTTTGGCATGCAGAACGAGGATCTCAAGGTGCCATATGCAGATGTAATATTTATTTACTTAAATACTGATATTACAAAAGCCATGTTACCTTCTTCAGTCATATATTTGATCAGCTCCTCTTTAGTAATATATCCACACTTATTCTCATCCAAAGCCTTTAAAGAAAAAGAATAAAACTTCACAATACTGAATCAAGCATCAGCATCAGCAACTTCTCTGCAGCAGTTCAGTACTTGAGTATTTCGGTACAGACCTCAAACGCATGGAGAAGGACATCTTCTGGAATCGGCCTGTAGCTGGGAACATTGAATCAGAAAAGCCAAGTCATTGTTTGTCAGGCTGCTGTACTATTCTGAAAGAACAAAGTATGAGTACTAGAGGAAAGGGAAAACCTACTTTCTATGAGAACTCACTAAGTTTGCCTACCAAACATTTAATTCCAGCTGAAGTTTTTGGAACTGTCCGTATCTTTACCTCTTATGCCTTTTTATTGCACTCCTGCTTAATCTTCCTTGTGCTAAGGAGCCAGATGAATGGATTCTGCATGTCTGGGCTGGCTGAGCAGGTTAGTAGGAATCAGTAATAGCTGAATCATTCCACACAGCCAATGCACTGAGCAGAAGATGGCCAAACCAAGAAAACAAGGTTTTGTCCAGCTACATTAGTGGCTAGGCAGCAGATCACCTAGTGGTACCTGGACAGCCCAGTGAGCTGATGATGAGCAAAGGAGGCTGGTAGCTATAAAAGAAAAGGCATATTGCTAACATTTCAGAGACACAGAACTTGGCACGTGTGTGAGTGCATATGTGTGCCCATGAGCTGGAAAGGAAGCCCTGTGCAGTAGCAGAGACCTGCCGTACCCCAGCAGACTCTCAGCAACCCCCAAGAGTACTAAAGATAACATGTTGAAGCCAGGGAGGTTGTAGCTGCTTGATTGTTTCATCCAGACCCACCTCCCTCTTTGACTAACAATCAAAAATGCTAAGGAGAGACCTTCATTTTTGCGACCCAAATCTCATGTGCCCTTGGATAAGTGAACTACAGAGACAGGGTCCCAAAAGATAAAATGGGTGTTGACAAGCCTGCATTAGCTTGGGGAACGTGTGTGGGTTTTGTGGGGGAATGAGTGTGTGTGTGTGTGTGTGTGTGCAAATGCGCCATGAAGATCAGCAAAGAGAAAGATGGAAGGAACCTGGGAAGGCAATGCACCAGCACCAGCACACCAAGACCCAAACACTGCTGCCTGGTCCATGTCCAGAGGCAGGTGCAAAGACTCAAACACAGGCCCAGGATGGGCTCCGCTGCCTCTGGATGTTGTGACACTGTTTTGGGAAATCTTTGAGCTCTTTCATTTGTAGGACACCAAATAGGCCAAAGGCCTATTTTGTGTGCAAAATAACTCTTTGCTACTGGGCAGGACTGAGTTTCCCAAAACCCTTGGCTACCATCTTTAAAAAGAAAGATAAATTTCCTATAAGTAATCTTGATTTTAATTCAAAATATCAAAATAGCACAAGTTTCTGTGTACATGCAAAGATTTCTATGTACCTTTAAATAACTAACAGCATTTTTTCTATACTTTTAGATCATCTGTCTTTCAGAGTGCTAGTTGGGTACATTCAACTGTACCTGGCAGTCACTTCCAGACATGATCATGAAGCTGATTTATACAGGTTATTACAAACACACTGTAACAGTCTGTGCTTCTCAGTAACTGTAATTCGTATGTTCAGAGAAAGTAATGGTTATGACCTTAATTTGCATATAAAGTATTTCAAAGATGCACAAAACATGTTGAGTAGCAAGTTAATTCTGATTCACATTAAAAATACAAAAGCTACATATTATCACAATTCATGATTATAACCTGGTATTATTTATATCATCCACACAACATAATTTTATGTGGGCAAAGTAGTTTTGAAACAAAATCTATCAAGCAAATATAAACTGAGTTTAAATAACAGGAAAAAAAAAATCTGTACTCCTTCCAGTTACATAAAGTTACTGCTGATATATTTATTCAGCATCAACCCTGTCAATCTGGAATAACCTACAGACACAGAAAATCCACTTTCCATTACCTTCTGTTGAGCAGTACTTTTGTCATCACGGGAAGAAATTTTTCCAGATGAATGTACCCAGTTGGTTCTTCTTCTTCTTCTACCTAAAAATAAAACTTAAGTGTTGCAGGTTATATGACTCATTAGCAAACTAATAAGAAAACCAGAAAATTTAAGTGGTTCCTGCATTGAAATTGCATAGTTAAACTTTGAATATTCATGCCAGTTTTTTAATATCATACGGCACCGTAACAACTGAGTGATCAGTGCTTGTGATCAAATAGAAAGAAATTTGAGGAATAGCATCCCAGGCAAAATACAGACGGGCTATTACAGACGCTTTCAACAACTCAATATTGCCCTCTTGTGCTTAGAAACCATTCGTGCAAGAGAACTGGAAGCCTCGCAACTGATCCTATCTCCCAGGATACCTCAGCAGAGGTTTAAAGATTCAGACTGCGTTTGTACCAGTCAAGTCTAGCAGGACCTGGATCATTCCCAAGCAGTGTAGTGTGACCACCCCTAACAGCAAACCATCAGCGCGTGCTCTGGCATGATTTTGGCCGGTGCCACCAGCAGTCTGCGCTCCTGGCTAGGACCTCAGGGACTGTTCTGCAGCAGGCTGCTTTGTGCAGCCTCTCCACAAGAAACATTTACCAGAGTAGACATGAGCTGCTCTGTGCCAGCTGGCTTCGACACCCAAGGATGTTTCTGGGCACATTTAATGTGCTAGTTTGGACACAGCTCTGGTCTAGTATACCTCAAGGATGGAATTTGTTGCCTCCAGATGTTTCATAGCCAGAGACAGTCATTAGGGGAAGGAGCAGAGAGGCAGGCAGGCAGAGTCAGGGCAGTCTCAAATGCTCATAATGCAGCTCATAAAATGCTACAAAAAGAAAAGCTTCCCTTTGCTTCCCAAACCCATTAACAGATTAGTCCCAAAACATTTAGGACTTCTAGCAGTGTTCTCCCTGCATTACTATACTTCCGCAGACAAGCAACAAGGTAAAACTGCTCCCTAGCACCCTGGTGAGCCCCTTCCCTGCAAATTTCAAGTTTCACCCCCAGAAGGAGTCCTCTTAATGGAGGTAGTGTGTTCCTGCCTGTGGCGAAACTGGATGCAAGCCTTGTGGTCTCTCATGGCAGCAGCGACACCTTGCTAGGCTCTCCACAGACAGCTCAGATTGGAAGAAGCCTCATAAAGGCACTGGTTTGCAGTCTCCTAACTGAATCAGGAAAAAGTGAATACATCTTCCTCTTGAGAGCTGGGTCAGAGCTGGGATGATACCTCATACATCCAGTTGCTTAAATGGAAGCTTCAACTGCTGCATGCTCTTTTCCAGTGCTCTTCGGGGTTTTTTTGCTAAAGCCACCACCTCTTGCTGCTCTAGAGTGGAAATTGGCTTGAAAAAGCTCTTTTTCCCTTCTGTTTGGTGAGCCTAATGGAAGGGATCTTTAGCAAGGAAATTAAACTGCTGCATGCATCATGCTAAATCAAATGGTACCTTTTACCATTACAGAATCATCTTTTTTACTGCTTGTTTAATTGAAATTATGTGACAAAACACCTGGCAAAACTTAACTTCTTCCCAATGGCATAAGTTAGTCAGTACTCTGAACTATTGTACACATCACAAATATTGAGAAGTAAAAGTACACAGGGTGTTTTAGGCAACATGTGTGCTTCAGCTAGTATTAGGTCAACTAGTATTAGCCTGTGGAAGAAACATGACCTTCCTGTCAGTGGACCGAGTCCTGGGAGGTGATGAGCAACCTCAGCTTCCCCTGACTGGGAAAGAGCAGCTTCCATTTCAGTGGCTCCACAGGCCCAGCAATATTTCTAACACTGGACACATACGTGAATACATTTTATATATTAACCTCACCTAAGTCAGTAAGTATTCACATTTGCAGGTATATCTATCCTCTTACTCCTCCCCATGCTCACTCCTGTTCTACACCTCATTTCCCACAGATGTTTTCCTTTTTCTGTCATTTCTTTTGTCACAGTGACTGTGACAATAACATAATTTGCTTGTTCAAACTCTGTGAGTTTTGCCCTATTTATTTCCTTAGGGTACATCCACAGCTCCTGTCACAACTGTACTGTAGTACCCATCATGTTTCATATCCCTACCCCCACAGCTATACTACACTTGGGGACACACAGCCACATTACACTTGGGGACTTGAGTCACAAAGAAACAAAATCGTCTTCTAGAGTTATCCCTGAGATCTGTGATACAGCAGTGCACTCAACCTGGGATTTCAAACTCCAGGCATTGTAGTAAACCCTCAGATGAGCTTTCACCATCTCTAGGCTTAGGAGGAAAACCTGTAGAGGGATTGTTTACAGGGACAAGGGGAATAGCCTTTAAGCTGATGGAGAGTAGTTTTAGATTAGGTATTAGGAAGAAACTCTTGTCTGTGAGGGCAGTGAGGCACTGGCACAGGGTGCCCAGAGAATTGCAGAATCATAGAATATCCTGAGTTGGAAGGGACACATAAGGATCGTTGAGTCACACTCCTGTCTCCACACAGGGCCAGCCAAGTCAGAGCAAGAAGAGCAGAAGCTGTGGCTGCCCCCTCCCGGGCAGTGTTCAAGGTCAGGCTGGATGGGGCTCTCGGCAGCCTGGACTAGTGGAGGGTGTCCCTGCCCGTGGCAGGGGGTTGGGAGTAGATGGGCTTTGAGGTCCCTTCCAACCCAAACCAGTCTGTGATTCTGTGATCATTTAACTTTGTAAGTAAGCAAAAAGATAGGATACTAACTATAGCACTTAGTATAAGACAATATAGGAAAAAGGATATGAAGATTTTTAAATAATTATATTCATATCATTATTCATATAATTAGATATTCATTATTTCAAGGCAACATATGCTAGCTTAGCTACAATGAGACTAATTGGAAGGTGACATAGAAACATGACTTAGAAACACAAGTAGTGAGAAAAAGAAATGAATCACAGCTTACAATGGGAAAAAGTACTGGAGAAATAATGGTTACAAACTGGTGAATAGAGACAAGTTTTACTTTATCTAGGTTAAGATTAAATTGTATTATCATAGTTAATGATAGTGGTGTCTTATATAAGTAAAAAATTCTTTGTGATTAACATAATACATTAAGGATTCTACATGAAGACACTGTTCTTCTGGTACTAAACCTGTACCAAGGTTTCATTTAGAGACACCATGAAACCCTCTTTGTGATTTATCTGCCAGTTCAGTGTTCTTTAAGGTTAACCATTACTCTTGAATGCATACTTTCTTCCTGCAATATCTGTCATTTAATATTCTTATAATCAACAATTGCAGTCATGTCATACTCCTGTATCTCAAGAATCTTCTTTACTTAGCTCAAATTTTCAGTAATGCTGAAAATTGAGAAGAAAAAATAAAATACAAAGTCCAGTCTCTTTGTGAGAGGAGGCCTTAACCTCTCCTGGTGCCCCTGGACTAGGACAGCAGGCAAGGTCAAAGCATCCCCTTCCTTTACTCTTATCTTCTATATCTTGAGTCAGTTCCACTGTTCCTTTGCTGCAAACAAAAGTCCCTGTGGGCCACTAAAAATATCATCTATATTAAACACCATAATTTCTCTTTCCATTTTGTCTTGTCAGTGGGAGCTGGGACAATCTGGTACTGAGAGTACAGAACCAGAGCAGACAGATTGCAGTATCATGTTAAAAGATCTTTCTTCTCTGATGGTTCTTTGCACTTCATCTGAAGCAGCTGCATCATCTTCACAAGACTTAGCACAAGATTTTTCACACAAAATTCTGATCTATGAGAGACCAGACCAGCTTACTGAGGAGAGACTCTTACTGCAACCACCCAAATTTATGTTGGGCATGGGAAAAAAAAGAGAGCTCATCAATTCCCAGTAACATGTAAAAGAAAAATCCTCCCCCTACATCTCAGCCCCACAACTTCCATTTCTTAAGGGAGAAATATCTGTTGGCAAAAAGAATGTGAAGTCTTTTTTCCACCTCTTTGTCCCATTTATTGATGGTACCAGCACACCACCCTTTCTGGTGCAGGCATGAGGTAAAGAGGCAAAAATCAGTACAGGAAAAAACTATGCAGGTATGTGATTGACATTCCTTGCCCCTGCGTCACTGGGGGAACAGGAGGACCCCTAGTCTTGCAAGGTCTTGTGCCTACATTCTCACTTACAGGTTTAACTGATCAAGCAAGAAAAGATTACTTACCTATAACTGAGGAATTTTAAGACTGTGAGAGACCTCAGGAAGGACAGAAAGTTGAGAGCTCTGGCTATAAGATCACAATAACAGGACCCAGTTTACAAAAGAGCAGACCTTCCCTCTGTATTTCTGCAATTTCATGTACAATTTTCCAACCTGATTAAAACCAAATTTTTATTATTTAATAATCCGGTGTGTGTCCATGGCATGCCCAGAAGAGTGAGATGTTTAGGGTTTGGATATTTTAATCCAGCTGGGGTTTAGGATATTCTTTTTCATTAGCCAAAACCCATTTTTCCTCCATTTTCTATAAATGCCCCTCCACTTTGGCACAGTGTCACAGTGACCTTCTGGGATAAAAGAGCTTCAGAGACTCTTCATTTTAACCCCTCGATGTTGTTGTCTCATCAGCCTAAAGGCTTGCTTCAGGGCAACCTGAGAGACTGCCTGCCTCCTGAGTCCCCGAGTCATTTCTATGACACTTCCAGCCTCTGGGAAGGTAGCTTAGGTTTCCCACACAGCAAGCCAGAAGGGCCAAACTTATGCAAGTTTAAGACTGAAAAAAGCACAAAAGATCTAAACATTTACCTGTGCGAGCAGTTCATGTACTTCTGCCTCAGTTGGGAAGCAACCCAGTGACCTGACAACTGAACCAATCTCTCTGAAAGAAAGAAGGAAAGAAAGAAAGAAAGAGCATCTTTGTCAGTATATCTGCAACATAAAAGTGTCTGTGGAGAATCCAGAAACCAACTCAGAGCTTGCGTACAGGAGTGTGCATGTATCAGCACACAAGCATGCACAAGCATACGTATGCAGACTTGTAAGATGATGTCTCAGTAAGCAAGGTCTGTTTTCACAGACATTAAGTATTATGGTGCTTTTTGGAAGAGTATAATTATACTTGTGACTTTCCCCAAAAATTCTTTACCATTGTGTTGCACTGTACTACGTGCAGGTTACTTTTCAAGTGCTGTCCTCTAACTGTGAAGCTTCATTTCAGTAAATCTACATTTATATAGCTAATAAAACACTTGGAAACCTCCTGAGATGAAAGGTAACAAATGAAATACATGTTTACATTAAGTGCTGTAAAGATACAGATTCTAACTGCAGTAAAGAACAATTACCAAAGGTCAGGAAGGAGGCAGCCCTGCTCTGTCCCTGCTGTGCTCTGAAGGAGTCAGACAGGCCAACGCGGTGCCTTATCACCACCTTGTTCGTGCTGCAGACACATTCACAGCTTGCATGTACTGCAGAGCACAGTGCAGTTGTTCTCAGGCTCTGCATAAAGTTCTGACCAAACTGGCAATGCCTCAGAAAAGCTTAAGATGAGCAACATCACAGACCAGAAACAGAAGTACTGTAAAGCTGTAAAGAAGAGTACTAATGAGATTTGTGGTATGATTGAAAACCAAGTAACAAAAGCATCAATCTGGCTTGTGATGTTCAGTCCAGTTCTACAACACACAGGTTGAAGCACATTTGAATAAGCACCCGCAGTGCTGGTGGTTCCCATGAGTCAAACTTCTGTGGTTTCTGCATTTTCACCAGCACGTTTGCTGGAAAAATTAGATTGCCAAATAAAAACGGTAGATACAAGAAGCAGTGACCTTTGTAAAGCCATCTTTTAACAGTAAGGCCCCAAATGTGGCACACCAAGCACGAGTCAAATTGTATGTGTCAGACTTTGGCCTCCTCAGACAGGTCCTGAAGAACTCCCATTCTGACTGAAAACATGTGAGGAGCACTACAACAGACAAAAGAGTGGGAAAGGCTGGCTGCAGAAAAATAGTTACAAACCAAAAGCCAGTCCCACACATAGGGTTGTTATGAAAGCAAGCCATTTGCTCAAGTGACCAGTGAAACCTTATCCCCTGGGGACGTGAGTGGAAGCTTGGCCACTGGCCTCCATGAGGTCAGACATTCAGTCCTATTTTTATAATCCTTGTCCGTGCATCCCATTTCTAGTATGGATGTACTGTATTTGATGCTCTCACTTCTGCACTCCATCTTTTCCATCTAAAGGATACTTGTAAATACTCTCTGCATCCCCCTAGAGAAACAGCCAACCCAAATCATGCCCCCCTGCTGTCCCACACTACTTCTACTCCCACAGACTGCCAGAGATGGGAAGGTTGCCATCATCTCTTGCCTCACCTCACGTTCAGCAGAACTGTGATACAACTAAGACAAACCAGGCCTTGAAAGAGTTTGCAAAACCCAGCATTCCTGGCTGCTGTTTCTGACAGCCTGTGCATGTATCAGCATGAGGATGTTGTCTGAAGTGTCCATGGTCAAAAATGTCATGTCACATTTGGCAATGACATGGACTTTAAAGAACCCAAACAGGAAATTGTATTTTCCTCCCACTTCCTCTCAGTTCAGCAGCTGCAGTTTCTGCTGAGTAGTTTCTAGCATACAAAATTTATGGTTAAAATTAGTTTCTCTTCATACAGGTTTTGTAACACACAATAAAATTCTGGGCTATAGTTTTCAGCCTTACTATAATGCTTTCAACAACAAGATTTGCAAAATCATGAAAGCCCTTGACTCAGGGTGTGTTGTAAGCAGCATGAAACAATACCATAAATGCCATATTCCTCATGCTTAACTTCTTAATAATTTGCATTTGCATTAAGAATCATGCAATACAATGGCCTGGCCTGTCAAGCCAGGGTAATTTTCCATATTCTGCACGAGAATCTGATATTTCAGTCAGTAACATCCACACATCTAGAGCTGTGGTTAAGAATTGTGCTGTACTGCCACCTTCTGATACCAGATAATCAGCCGTTAATAATCCCCCTATTCTGAGACTGCCCTGCAATATGAACTAACGAATCATTAGATAATAAATCGTTGTTCATTGTCAGTAACTGTACTGTGATAAAAAGTAATGTGAAATTGTGCATTTACCGTGTTAAATAGACTATTGGATGTCCCCTCTCACATGTTATGACTTACTGTCTGAATGAAGGAATGTTTAAGAAAGTCTATTTGGATCGTTTCATTGTTGTGGCCTTTCCTCAAGCTCTATATCCATTAAATAACAGAGTGGGGAGCATAACAGATTTTACAAATCTTTAGCCAGGAGTGCAGATGCAAATGACAAACAAGTAAGTGACATGTATGTCGTGGGGCAGTGAGGGCTGGGGGCTTCCCAGGGCTTGAGGGTGGTGCTGGCAGGTGGCAGGGCAGGAGCCAATAGCAAGGGCCTGTCCCCACCCCTGCCAGGAGAGAGTGCAGCCCCAGCCCTGGGCATCGGGCACCTCCCTGGGGATGGGCCAGGAGATTTAAGTGAGCATGGTTCCCAGAAAGCCCTACTGGTGATGGAACAGCACTTATACCCAGTGTGGGGACATACCCTGAAATTCTCTCCATCTAGTATAACTGAGAAATCATTCCACTGCTATGAAGTGCCCATAATTTCTTACATTTAGAGTAACCAGTAAGCATGCATTGCCAAAACCATCATATAAGCATTGTGCATCTCTCTTGCTTCTGTCTCTGTTTTACAATGTAGAAAAACGCTTGTAACATTTAAAGATATTTCCAATTTGGCTTTGTGAGGAATGTCTAATGACAATTTCACTAGTTCTCATACTCCTTTGTAGTGTTTATACTTGATAATTGATTTAGAATTAAAAGCTCTGGTGATATTCTTTTGATAATAGTAATTGGGAATATGAAAGACTACTTCAGTAAACTTTAATGACAACAGCTTACAACAATTTCAGAAGCTGCTCAGTGAGATGTAAAAAAGCTTTTTATGTATTTTATAGCAAAGCCCAGACTTTAATGTGCATGGACATTTATGGTAAAATGAAGTTAAAGTAGCACTCTCAAATATTCAAACTTTAAAAATCAAAGAATTAAGATTTTTCATGATTTTTTAAATTTTACTTCCTTCAGCTCTGTATCTTGCAGCCAGTTTTGTCCTGATGAGTCTAACAGACCGTGTTTTTATCTTCTTATTCCCTCTGACATCTATTTTGTTTGTATTTCCATAGCATTGCATGCTGTAGGTATAGTGCATGCAGTTCTCCCTCCTGCCTCCCATCTGTGCATTCCATTCCCTCAGTTCTGGTCATCCCATTTCAAAGGAGAAAGCTGAACAAGAAGGAGCACAGAGAAGAATGGCCAGGGCAGTGGAATAGGATCTCCTAGAGATTAAACACATCTAGGCTCTTCATCCTTAAGCTACTGTGATGGAGAATGGATCTGACAGATAGCTATGAAAATATTCAATGATGTCAAGAAGATTAATAGAGAACAATTATTTGCTATTTATCATGAGACAAAAAAACCCCAGGCACCACTCAAATCATAATGTGGCAGATGTACAAAAAACCAACAAGAAATACTGTTGAAATATGCTCAATTCCTTATATTCCTCCCTCAGGTAACTACTCATAGCTCAGATGAGGGTACTGGGCTAAATGAACCTTTGGTGCAATCAAGTATCATTATCTTCTTCATCATCCTCACCATCATATTACTGTTGGTGTTGTTTATATCTTAAATAATAAAAATATATGCAAGTTTCTTCCATGTCTCCTAAAACCACCTCTGTGTCAGAGCAACACCCACCTCCCGTGTTACCCCAGAGGGTTACGCAGGACACACTGCAGCTGGAGACATCTACTAAGAGTAGCAAACTGTGACACGCTGCTGAGACAGCCCTTGGTGAGCTGGGAGTATCCTGAATGCGAGGGGATACGTACAGGGCCCAGGGCCAAAGGAGCTACCCGAGCAGAGATGTGCTAGTAATAATTGTAGCCTTAGGCTTCTTGGCTAGCTGCAGTTTCCTCTTGCCTCTTCACCAGCCCCACATCCCTCTCCCAAGCAAGTTTCAGTCTCCAACCACTGAACAATGCAAAATGTCTATTAAGCAAGCAAAGATCTAATTGTCCAATCAGGGTCAAAAGGGCTGTTTCAATTACATTTTCTGATGAAGCAGGTTTAGAGAGTTAATTATCTCTATATTAAATCCTGTAATATTTCTGTGTGAAGGTATTTACAAACCTGATATCCACAGTTTTATTGCAGTCATGGTCGAACACCTCAAAAGCTTCTGTAATCTTTCTCTCAATTTCAGCTACTGTGCCATCTGCAAAAAGAAACATAAGAAAGAGAAGGATTCACTGAGCTGTTAGAACTGATTTTTTTCCAATTTGAGAAATGCAACAGTAGAAACACCAAGACTGATAAAGAGGCAGACAGGAAAACTACTCTGCAAAACGAGAAGCTATTCTGAAGAAAACCCCCACTAAATGCAGGATCTGCCATACATATCAGTAATATGGCTCTGCTGCTACATCCAGTCTGGTGGCAATGGTACATCTCAGCTGCGTGATCACCTAGCTGTCCAGGTGTGGAACCTGCTCAGAGTGTGCTGCAGCTCTTTCTGGACTGTGAGCCTGAGCCCTTCCTGGATGCCATGGTGCCAGTGGAAGGAGCAAGGTGAACGTGGGTTCAGGCTTGCTCTGAGATGGGGATAAGTCACTTCATCCAGGTTTCTGCATCCAAGGGAACTAAGTGCTCTCATGGCCACTACATTAGTCATAACCTATGAAAAGCTGAAGAGCAGGAATAAAGAGATGGCCAGGGTATGAGCACAGTGAGTATGCCTTATGGTGTATCATTTATCTTAACAGTTTGGAAAGGAAGATGATCTCAGTGAAGGGGAAGGAGTCATTTGTTACATTTAATTTTTATATCCCCATCTCAATGAATGGGGAAAGAACCACAAGTTATCACAGCTTTATCTCATCTAAAGGCAGAAACTGTATTCTTGGGGTAAGGGAAGTACTAGAAAATCATTTCTGAAGAGGAAAATTTAAAGAAAGGAAGGGGTCCATCTAAAAAAGACTCCAGGACAAGGAAGCCAGGGAAAATACAGAGTGAACTGTTTAGCTCATTTATTAATGTTTGACTCTGAAAGCCAGAATATAGGAAACAAAGTGATACAGGCTTGACCTTTTTGGTTCCTGTGGCTAAAGGCAGCCTCAAACTCCAGCTGGCAAACCAGCCCTCAGGAGGCAGCATTTTGTGAGCTAGCCCCATGGCCTCCACAGAGGTGCTACAGGGAAAAATTGAGTGACATCCAGAACATGAGATTGGTACTAGGTACACTTGTTTTCTTATTTTCATACTTCTCTATTTTAGTCTTAAAAATTAAAACATAGCTCTCTTCTATTAGATGATTTGTTTTCTTCTTTAAGCTCATCTGGTGTTAAGTGTTGCTGAGCAGCTCTGACCAACGCTAAGCCACTGGACCTTCTTTCCACAGGCATAACAAATCCATACCTCGTTTTCTACAACCCCAATAGTCTGGGAATCCCTGGGGCTGCAGTTTGCAACCTTTTTTTTTTCATTTGCACTCTTGCCCTTAGGACAGAAATGTCTGTTTCCTGGCAAAGGGTGTCAGAACTGAACATCACTAACTGATAGAGTGGCTTTGTGATCTCCCTGTCTTTATCTTGACCCAGGAGGATTTTCATTGTATTTTCTCTCCCTGTACTGTTGAGGAGGACAGAAAGCAGCTGGGTGGGCAGCTGGACAAGGTCAGCCCACCACAGGCTGTGAGCATTTCAATATAGTAGTGGACTGACCCAGATACAAGGAAGTTTTTCCACATAGAAGAGAGGTGCATTCCCTTGTAAAGGTTCAAGAGCTTGCTGCTTTCCATCTGTGTTTGGTACTGAACTCTCCCAGAGGGTATGTAAGGAGAAGCAAGATAGGAACACATCCTGTATCCTTCTCTGACTTTATTCCCCTGATAGACACATGGGCAGGTATGTGTATAATGGATTGGAGACTGGAGCTCACTGAGGAAGAGCCCTGTTCAGTCCCCAGACACAGGACAAGCTGCATTTTTTTCATAGCTTGCCAATAATGCTTACCTTCTATGTGCCCAAGCAGTAAAATCCACTTTTACTTCCTTTCCAAAAAACACAGTTAAATCTAAGTGGATCTGATTCCTGGTAGAAGAGGCCCTAAAGACTCTCAAACTACTAAATTTGATGGGAGTTTTTCAGTGACTTCAGAGAGTCCTGGATCCAGTCTCTAAAGTAGACTGCTGGAGTTTAGTTCTTGAGATCAGGCACTTCAATTGTACACTGTGTCCTGCAATGGAGAAACGCTGAAGGAGTATTTATAGCTATACATTCTCGGCTTGATGAGTGATCCTTCTGTAGAAATAAAAATTAAGCAGGGGGAAGCAGGGCAAGATTTCCAGTGCTGGAACTAGGTAGCCATCGAGCCTTTTCAAGCTTTGCTGTCTGGGAAAAGTGTATAGATTAATCTTACCTGTTTCAAGAGGCCTGTCAAAGAAAGGTCCTGAAATGAAATGGACTTGATGATTTAATCTAGGTACCAGATAATCTATATTTCTTCCAAGAACTGAGAGGAAGTTGTGATTAAGAGCCATATCCATGGAAGAAAACATAATATACTGTAGTCCTCTCAGAGACTCTCTGTGAGATGAGTGAACACCTAATAATCTATCGCCTAAATCTCTTGTCCTCCCTCTAGGAATGAAAGCTAAAGATGTTCAACACAGTTCAGGACGGCAAAGCTAGTTATCTGAAGACTTCTATGATTCACTCTGAACTTAGCTTTGGAAGGGAAAAAAAAGATAGGTTCCAGCTCTAAGGTAAGTAATGGATAAAGGTTTAAAATTATACTTTCAAGAAGGGCATCGAGAAATCAGATGTGCAGTTAACTCAGCAGATGTGATGCTCTAATGTACTGAAATCTTTCTGCACAAGGAGACTCTCCTTCATCATCAATGAAAATTTCATGTTGTCCTGTGGAGCAATTTTTTAGCAGTTTTCAGGACAGAAATACCAACACTCTGACTGAATAAAAGATCTCTCAGTTAAACTGCTAAGTAGCAAAACAATACATAATATCAGAGATAAAATTTTCTCATTATTTGTATGGCTTAAATTAATTATTTAATGTCTTAAATAAGTAAATATTGAAACATACCATGCCAAAAAAGATTCCACTACCCACAACTACTTATTCCCTCAAATCCATTCTGTAGGGGTGTTACGCTATTTCCAGTTTTATGCTGCTAAAAAGCTTCAGATACTTTCTCATTTTCTCATTCTATTTTCCTACCACATGTGTAATAAGAAGACAAAACATCTCAAAACTCATTCCTCATATACATTAACTGAAAAGTGTATTCACGATCTGTTTCCCTTCTTGTACTATCCTCTGCTATTTTCCCAGTTTGTTTAGTATGAGCTAGATAAAACTCTCGATGCTGCCAGTTAAGTAAGACTGGCAGGGAGCTGGGACTCCCAAATTAATTCTGCTGGATCTTTCAAACTGAATTGTTCCTTTTCAGCTTGTTCAGACTGTTTGCCAGCCCTCCAAGACCCATTTGAAGCCAGCTCTTAAGCAGCACACCTGTTTCGTTCGTGACGTTTCTTCTTCAAAGACCACAGCTTCTGTCTTTGCAGGGAATAGAAACAATTAAATAGATGTGGCTGTGCCAGACTCTTAAGTAATGAGCATTTTGAAAAGTTATTTCCAGTTGTCCTGGTTCTGGCCAGGTCTTGGTTTGCTAGATTCTACCATTTGTTTAGCTGTTTGAGCTTGCTTTCTGTTCATCCTTAGGGCCACCCTTCCTTTCACCAAAGAGAAATTATGTACAGACAAAAGCGGTAATCAAAAGAACAGGTAGGCCAACAATGACCAAGAACCTCACATTCTGGGGAGCAGCATCTGTCTGCTGCTCACAGGACAAGATTTCTTCCCAGTGCAGCCTGATGAACCTCTTTACATGCCACAATACTCTGACACTCTTTTCATGCTATGTAAAAACTAAAGGGTGATTTGTAGAAGCAGCAGTGGACTTGAAGTTACTGGTGTTACTGCTCAACACACCTGAAACAGTAATCTTTATAAACATTAGGAATATTTTAATAAATACAGTCAATTTTATACTTAAACTCATACATGCATGTGGAAACCTCATTAATTGCTCCGTCCTCTCTTCAAGGCACTAGGTAATGGTTGCAAGCAGGTGTGAGGAAACCCCCGAGGTCTCTGGCGACAGGAACCGTCTCACATGGGGCTGCCCCACTGAACTAGCAAGTCCGAAAGGACAAGGCACACAGGTGGGTAACCTCAACTCAGTGACAGGCAGTTTGGGAGCTTTTCACATGTTGTTGTGGTGGTTTTATTTAAAAGTGTTATTATAAACAACTCTTCTGGAGATCTCCCCATCCACTAACTGGGGCTCATCAGCAGGAAGGACAGAATCATACCAGTGGCCACAAACTCCAGCACCATTTCTTCTTTTTCCCACTAGCTATTATTTCACCCAAATAAGTAAGCAGCAGCCTTGGTCCTGTCAGTTGAAAAACTGTCAGTGGGATGCAAAGACTGCCATGAAGAAGAGATGGACATTTTTAAGAAGGCAACAGGCATGAGAGGGGATATGACTGTGCAGGCAGCAAGTGTTAACTGGACCATCACCCAGGTCAAGATAAGAAAAAGTAGTCACAACACTCAGCATCACCAGCACAAGTGACAAACTCAAACACTCACAAGCTCATCAGTTTTATCAAGATGTTTTGTTTCCAGAAAAAAAAAAAAAGGAGCTAGTGTGATGGTACAAGATGAACTCTTTGTGATGGTATCAGCGTAAGGTGTTCCCATGCTACTGCTTCTCTCTTCTAACTCCAAAGCAAAGTATACAGCTCCCTAAATTATTCTGCCACAAATGTTTGTGTTGCCTGCATGTTAAGCGTGGGGAGCTTGACTGACTTGAAATAATTCAGAAACCTTGCCCCCCACCAAAGAAGAAAACATTACAGCATTTAACTAATTCTATTTTAAAGGAAATTACTGAGGAAATGGAACACAAGGAGAAAACAATCTTGAGGCCATTTGAACCTGATTTATTGGCAAGACCTTTCTGCTCTGTAGAAGAAAAAGCACACCTTTGATTTCTTCCAAGTGGCCTTCTTAATTCCAGAGGAAGCTTAATGTACAGTTAGCCTAATATGCTGAAATAGTAATTGTATGCCATGCTCTAAAAGTATTGAGGCAAAAGAAATATTACGTTCTCTACTCTGCACCTCCTATAGCATGTATGATAGGAATATATTAGATACCAGGAAAGAAAGGAACAATGTGATTAAGCTGTAAGCTTGCAGGATATGCAATGTTATTTCTTTGTGTCTTGTGATAAATGATGAAATATTTTAAGTTATACACACATAGACTCTTCATTCTGGAAAGACAAATCAAGCAGCTTGATTCTTCCAAAGAAGGGATAAAACCACCTCTGAACTGCAATCTGACGAAAAGGGGTTGACACAAAGTATTGATGGCACCAATGGGAAACGAGTCACGTGAGGTTTGCCATTCAGTCTGAATAAAGAGATAAACGATGCAGCTTCATGAAATTTGGTATGCATCAGTTCCCAAGAAATGACCAGGCTGCCATCTTCACTGACCATGGAACCTACTCCAATTCACGGATCCAAGCTATAGCCTCCAGACTCAAGAAAGGGATAATGCTTTCTCTCCTGGAAGAGGAGCATCCCATCTTATCACAGATGATACTTAAACAATCTGAATTTTAGTCTGTTTCCAGTGAAGAATAAAAAAGCTTAACTGGCTTCTGCAGATCTCAATTTCAAGCATTCACAAAGAAGCAAAAATTAAGCCTCAGAAACAACAAAAGCTTTTTCTTTCATGTTTTTCAGAATTGTTGAGAACTAGCCATGTCATTGCTCCCTACTGTTGATGTTTCCAGCAGCAGATGCCATGTGGTATCTAGAAAAACAAGCCAACCCCATCATCAGTGTGAATCAATGAAACTAAAGCCCTACACTCATCAGCATCATGCATGCAAGCAACCTTGGGCTAAGAGCATAACCCACCCAACCTCTGTTCCTAATAATAATACACCTGAGAGCTGAAAAATTACCTGTCTGTTTCCATCACAGTAACTACCTTACTAGTAGAGAATAAAGGGACTATATTTAAAAATTGATACACAGAATGGAGCTCTTGGAGTGGAGCAATCAGAACAATCTTTGCAGAGCCCCATGGCATGCAGTGCAAATTACTGCAAGAACAAAAACAGCAGCACCAAACAGGGTTTTAGAAAAATCAGGTAATTAATTTGATGTCTGATAATAAAATACTGGCTGTCAGTTTCATAAAGGCTGTAGTAAAGTCAACTGCAAAAGCAACTTTAAATTCTGACACAAATGTATTAAACACAATTTTTCCTTTTTGTCTTCTTTACATTAACATGGGCAAAATAGATAATAAATTAGTGTAAAAAAATTAAGCATTGTCTTTATTCCAGCTCTGGCTACAGAAATGAGATCATTTTATAGGATGATGCAAATAATAAAAAAATTAAAAGAGTTCAGATCAACCACAGTGTAAATACTTTGGCTATTTTAGTCAGAAGTTGACAAATCCATTAAGGACTTCAAAGAACGATGTAACAGCTGTGCCTTTCAAACTCGAAGTTGAAAAATGCAAGAATATACCAATATGCAAAATATATACAGCTTGTGATAGTCAGTTGGCAGCAACTAATAGAGCTACAAGTTGCCAGTAACTTCACTTGATGAAATAAGAGATCCTGAATACTACCCTAGGTTTTGATTGTTCAGTAGATGGTATTTTAAATGCCACAGCATTCTGAGCTACCATAGATTCAGATGTTTTAATACACGTGGGTACCCAAACTAACAAAACTAATGGGGCAATTAACAAACTAATTCAACTTATAAGAAACAAAGTAAGAGTAGAAACTATTGCTGTCTTGATAAGCAGTCAAGCTTCTAGCTGCTCATAAACTTCTTAATCTAACTAAAACTGTAACATAGAACAAAACACTCCATGGAGGATGCCACATCAAGCTGGAAAAGAAGCCATGAATAGCAATGCCTTTCATCACCTAGCATATCCAAAGGTTTTAAAATCCATAGTTCACATTGCCTTCAAAACACAGTTCATATTAATGTGTCATTGATCTGAAAGGTAATATCCACCATTCAAAGTTCTTCTCAGTTATCTCTCCCCCGAGGTGCTGGAGTCATGGTCAGTCTTGCCTACTGCCCTCCCTTCTGGATCAAATATGGTTCTTCATCAACGGAAAAAAATATTTCTTTCCCCCATGATACACATTCCTGTAGGTCATCAAACCCATTCTAATGCTGTCACTTCTTGCTAGTCTTACAAGATGTGGTTATTTGGCCTGGTCTGTGCTGGGCAAACAGTTCCCACATGAATCTACAGAGATCACTCTGCACCCTGTGCCTGGTAACTCCTACCTGCCTGCCTTGACTGATAATGGTAAAACAAACAGCCCAAACCACCACTGTATTGAACCTGGCTCCCACATCCTTGCCATGATCCTGTTTGCCTGCTCCATCCAGAGCTTGCACAGTATTTCTTAAAGCCAGCGGGTGCAGATGGCAAAGTATGTCAGCATGAAGCCTCAGCGGAACTACAACCACTGACTGGGCTTGCTGCAGATAATGCATTTGCATATGGGAATGGAGAAGGGCAAATTACAAGGGATACCCTTGCCATCTCTAAAAATGCTTTGGCAGATGCTTGCTCTAACACAAAATTGTCTATATGTTGCAGGGGACCTATAAACCACTATTTTCTGCATCACTTCCTATACTATGACCCTGACAGCCTCTCTGTGCCCAGGCTTCTAAAACAGAGACATTAATTACCCTGGTTCCACCCAATTCTTTCTAGATCCCCAGAATGGAGGATTGCAATTTGTCTGTCAAAGAGATAAAAGACCTAAGGACTTCCTACATACAAAAAACAAACCAAACTTACTCTAAACTTACTGGAACTATTTAGAACCAAGCAGAGCTTGCAAGTGAAGGGAAGAAGGGCAAGGAATGTTCAATGTTAGGAGTGGCCAAGTCCCAGCAGGACTGGGTCCAGTTGGACTGGGTCCCAGCAGGAATCGTACTAAGCACTCTTCAGGGCTGGACATGTGGTGGGTTTGCTGGCAGGGAAGGTATATGGAAGATGTGGTAAGGGATACTGCTCTGCCCTTCCTATTACCTGAAATGCCCATGGGCAGAGAAGAGGTGGCTGACACCAACTCGCTTTGCACTGGAGCACTGTTCCCTCTGGTATAGCACCTCTCTGATCCACTGAATGTCCCTTGCCAGCTTTGTGCTTTTGCCATCATAATATTCACATCTCTTCAGGTGCCCTGTGTGACTGTGTCCTTGGCAGTCTAGATCCAGCTCCAGGAGATGAGACTTTTCCAGAAAAAAGAAGGGAAGCATTAGACTCTTCCCTGTCCTAAAGGCAAGAAAATCCTTCCTCTTTGCTCTTCAAAGAGTTCCTGAGCATCTTGTTGGTGAGGGCAAGCTAAGTCCTGGGACATACAGCAGAAGGATGTTACAATCATATGGGTTGCTAGGGAAAAATCCATTCTCTTGTAGGCAGTTAGTCTGAGTGATGCAACACAGGTACATATGAATCCTTGTCAGTGGCAGCACTTCATACATCTGAGGAAAGGCTCAACAAAGGATGCCCAGATGTTTGCACTGTACACACCTGTGCAGTTTTGTCATACCTACATATCTATATATATCAAAGCACCAGTCTCTATAAGCATCAGCAGAGTTCCTGGGAAATGATCAGGGAATACTACCCATCTATACTCATCCAGAGTTTGATTTTTATCAGACATCTGTTTGGTTGGTTTTTGTTTGTTTTGAGGGTTTTTTTGGTGGGATGGCATAGAAGGAGTTCTTCCTACTTTAACTGCACAAAATGAACTTGTGGCACAAATGAAATGGTGGCACAGCAGCTGGCTGGTGGTATGAACATGCATCTGGGACAGAGCATGCATCACGTTCCAGGTCAAAGTAATTACAACAAGGCAGAGTCTGGCAGGCATTCCTGACCCACCCCAAGCCCAGGCAGTGACCCATAGCAGCACCCAACTGAGACATGCTAGTCCAGGACTTTGAAATGCAGGTGTGCAGGCTGGTGTCAGGACTTGGCTACAGCACTAGATCCTCTGGTTGATGACATGTTCTGGACCTAGTAACACACCCAGAAAAAAAGTCAGAAGAGAAAAACAGAAGTTGGCTTAATTCAAGTTAAAATTGCAAGACATTCTGATGTTTTCTAGTGAGTAACTTCTAAGCCATGCTACATCTGCAAGGAAAGTGCTCCCATGGAGGTCATCACCCCCTGCCTCGCTGGTAGGAGTAGGCAGAAGCCCTTCCATCAGGAAATGGTGAGGCAAGTTGGATTCCCACACACACAACAGCACAGGCAGGTTTCCCACTCTTCGTTTTGACCAGCCAGGATGAGACCATGCAGCAGGATTACTACCTGTAAGTTGCAGGGAAATGCACAAATACGTGGCACCCAGCCCTTCTCCAGCTCCAGCTTACTGTTGTTCTGCTGCTGTTCTAAGGACTGGAAGCAGTTCCACCTAGCCACGGCCCTGAGCTCCTCCTGCCATCTCCCACTGTTACTGTGCCTGTCAGGGGAACTGTAGTTGGAGCCCAGCAACCAGCACCTTGCTGTGTGAGTCCATAGCTCTCTGTCTTGCACCTTTACCTACAGCTACAGCTTAGGGATTTTTATCACCCAGAGTAAAAAGCCCCTCTGAGCACTGAAACAGTCAAGAGTGAGAGCTAATGACCTGACCTTAAGTTGCCTTACTCCTTGATCCTAACCCACTGTTACCCCCTATGAAATACTGCATGAACAGTAACGTGCAGCGTGTTGTGTGCATCCTCTGGAGAATGCAGAACCGAAAGGAAGGTGTGCAGGTTATACCCTGTGTTCACCCAAACTTCAGATAGAAAGTAGGGATAATCTCTCAGAGCTTGAAAGAATCCAGAGTCATCATTACTTACAGCAGAAGCACTTGGGAGTCCTCCTGAGCATCTTCCAAAACGCAACAGCACCTACCCCGACTGTAACAGGTTCCCTCTCCCCAGCTTTCACAGACGTCTCTTTGCACAGGCTTTGTGCATTTCTTGATGCAGGGTCCTTGCAGACAAGCAAGTTTCTTTTTTTCCCCCACTAATATTTGCTCATGTTTTGAAACCTTTTTTTTCCCCCTCAAACCTGTTTTTCCTTTTTGCACTCCTCAAAGGGAAGGGTTGGACAAGATGGGCCTCAAGACTCCAGGGTGGGATGGTTACAGTGACCTTACCAGACAGAAAAAGCTATTTAGTCCTGGATCATAGTGGTATGCATTTTCATTTCATAAGCAGTCATTTCATTTCATAAGCTGTCAAACACTTTATGTCAGAGGCAGCTGTAACGTTTTTAAAGCAACAACCACAACACAGCATGAAAGGGTCAACTACAGCTGTCAGGATTTGGCCCTGCCTGCCTGGCCAAGCAGTTGGCCACAGCCATGCTGCTTTAGCTCCACAGGCCTCTAAACTGTTGCACATTATTATGTTGGAAGCAGAATTCAATAACGACTCTCAGGAAGAAACATGTAACTAAATTGGACCTAACAGGTCTCAATTATGACCTAGATTTCAGCCAGCCAAGCACATCATTTTGCAGCTATTCAAGTGGTGGCTGAGTCAAACTTCACAAAGACTGAGGCTTCAGGAGCCAAAGCATCAAGCTCTGAGTACCATCACTCACCCCAAGCATTTGCACAGGTCCAGCTCTGACAGCAAAGCTCTCCTTCTGATAGTTGGTGTCCACAGACAAGCTGCCAGGTACTTGACATTGCATGCAACCAACACGGAGGGCAGTGAAACATGCTTTGTCACACTAACCTGCAGAACTTTTTGATATAAAGATATTCTGAGCAATGGAGATATGTCTCAGGTCAACAAAAGAAAGCAAGAAAGTCCCACCTATGCATAAATCTGGATTACCTCCCATATGCTCGTGATTCTCAGAAAATAAACAACTAATATCTCATAGTTCTCTTGAGGAAAGTCATGATGTTATCCTTCCTACAGGGAAGTGAAAGAAATGCCAGCACTTGACGTTTGTTAGCCTGCAAAAAATAATTGTGACAATTTTTTTTTGAGTAAGTATCAGCTGCGTGCAGTCTCCCTTTACATAAGGCAGAGATAAGCTCAATATAAATCTTCATTAGGGATGTCTTGCACATCCCTGGATTCCCAGCCCACCGTTGTACCAATCAGCACTCCTGTTGCAGCTCAGAGCTGGCAAAAACAGTAATCTCCACTGTTGTAATTTGTTCCCTATCTTTGATCTGAGCCACACCTGGGATATAATGAAAGAATTATGTCTAGTCCATACTTATATTCTCTTTCACCACCAGCAGCAAACTGTCTTGCAAGGATATATAGCTCTCCTGGTGATGCTGAGAATCTTGCTATACCTCCAGCTGCTGCTGAAAAGGCAGAGCTTGGATAGGCTGTGACACCGGCACAGCACAACCCATGAGGTGATGCTGTGTGACTGCAGGAGGCATTTGTCTTTTCTCCCTGGACTCTCCATGGTGCAGGCCCCAGAACCGGATGGTAGAGGACAAAGGACAACTCTGACACCCACAGCCTACCACACATATGCCCCACGCTGAGCTCCACCAAAACACAGTAATGCAGAGGCTGCTGTGTGCCCCCCAGTGATGGGGGATGGCCCCACAGGGCACCAACAGCATGTGGGTACATCTGACTGCATGTGTGGCAGCACCAAGCATCTCAAACATTGACTGCGCCTACTGAACGGCCTCTGCAGGCTGATTGCTCGAGTGGTCAGGAACCAGGGACCAGAATCAAGTGGCTATTAGTGCTCTGAGAATTAATTTATCTTAAACATAAGCCATTATAAAGTTTAACCACAGCACCACAGTAGTGCTGCGAGAATACAGCAGTTTGTAAACTTTCCTCTTTTGAAAGAACTGTAATTGCCTATGATACAATGGGAGAATGAGGGATTTTAAGTATGGCTTTTAATACATGATGTTATTATGTAATGCATCACAAACCCTTCAATTTACCTGACAGGGTCTCAAATGGGTTTAAAAAAATGAGTTTTCTAGACTGGTTGCAGTTCTTTCTGCGCTCCTCTGGCTGAGTAGCTGAGGGCTCTGACCAAGCAAAGGCAGACTGCCACAGTGAAACAAAAAAGGCAAGGGATTACATGGGTGTGCTGCAGCTGCTTTGGTTTTTTTAAGGAGCTATCTTTAAAGTATCACTTGCAGCGCTAAATCACCTTCTTTACATATCGTGAGTGAATATGAACATCCAATTTTCTTTTTATTTGCTTAAGAGTAACATTCTGCACTTGAACAGCATTTCAGGTGACACATTTAAGACATCTGCATTTGTCATCAATGGGGAATAAGCTTATTTCTATAACCATTTGAGGCAGGCGAAGCTAAAGGAGAAAGTTGGTGAATAGGGAAAAAAAAGATGCAAGCTGTTCACAGATAAATTTCAGAATTCATTTCTAATTTTCAACCTGACCATCAGCAGTAACAGTCCAGAACCTCCTGTGACCTTACACCAGCGATACAATAATTCTTATCATTTTTTGAGATGGAGCTTGGTAAGTTTTTGAAAACTCTGGTTGTATACAGACCTAGGCTGGACTCCAGGAAAACCCTTCCAATCTTGTGTTCATGGGGCTTTCACATACTACTCACACCTATGTAACACTGAACACTAAGGATGTCACATTTCCAAAACGTTGGGAGTCTGCATTTTCTCAAAGATGGACATCTACAATTAAAGATCCTTTATAAAAACATGTCCTGAGTCCTGTCATGTCGCACATAACCCAAGCTCAAAAGCTGTGAGGGCCAGATGTAGGTTTTGGGACCTCCTGCCCCTTACCATGACAACAGCTTTTACCCCCACACTGTGTACCTGCAAGCTATGTGCAAGCTATGTCCCTGCTTCTCTGGCCACCCCCAGCCCCATCTCTGACCATCTCACACCCCTCGTGATGTCGCTGCCTTGGCAGGTACAAGGCCCACCTCCGCACAGGCTGCCGCACCTACCTCTCCCCTCGGGATACCTCACAGGGTGTTAAGGAGTTATTTTTAGCTCCTGTGCCCCCACCTCCACCATAGCCTCACGGCAGAAACTGCAGCAGCTGGAGCCCCTGGCAGAGCAGTGGCATGACCAGCACCCCTATCTGCGTGGCCATCTCCCACCTCGGGGCTAAAGATCACTGGCTCTGTTGAGCACATTCAACAACAGGTTCGAGTCACACCTCTCTTACCCAAAAGACCATTCCCCTTCCACAACCTTCAGCCCGCCACATCTTATTGCCAGCAGCAATGAAGCGCTATCTGTTCACAAAATATAATGGTACTCCTAAGTTGGGAAAAAAAAAGCCCAACCAACCTCTCAGATCTCAGAATAATTAGTATGTAGACATGGAAATTCTTAATAACATGTTAACTATTGTTGGAAAGATAATTTGTGGGAGTTCTCAAGCTCCCTGTCAGCACTGCAGATCTGCTGGTTGGCATTGTTTAAAAGACAAAAAAGTTTAAAGCCTTTCTGCATACCAGCCAATTTTTTATTCAGTAAGTCAGACAGAAGTAGAGCCAAACTGAAAAACTTCTGCCATTTTATGCACCATGGAAACAAGAAGCCTGTCAATCTGCAATTACCTATTCTACACCCATTTGAGCTCATCGTTTACTGCAGGCATTATATCCAAGAGGATCCAGTCTACAGCCTCTGCTTGCCCATGGGAGATGGACATAATTTATTTTTTGTTTCAGCCTCAAATAAGTACAAATATTTAAAACATAACTCAGATTGATGTTGAGGTGCATGTTAAACTGCATTACACTAATAAAAGATATAAACTCTTCCTCTCATGCAATTTCTCACAGCAATGTCAACAGGAGGACATAAAAATATTCATAGTGTTCATCTGTAAACTCCACTGTGATAAAACTGCACACTGATTTCCTAAGTGATCTCATATATTCAGATTTTCTTCTAGAGCTGAAATATTCCCTGCTTGAGCTCTATGAAAGCTACTTATTTTTAACAACTCATAACTTTGTATTTTTTCCATAAATGAAATACTGTCACTTTTAAAATTAGAGATAATTTGCCTGATAGACTACTTTAGCCTGAAGGTTTATTGTGAGTTCTTAATCCATAACTTTTGTGCCTTTCAAATGCTGATGCTTATTTATGAAACCCTCAAAAATACATTTTAAAATCCTCAATATAGCAAGACCCTTAAATGTACTCATACCCCTAAGCATTACGTACATCATATTATCCCTTTCAGCAGGATTCCCCAAAGCCATACACAGCTTAAGTGCTTTTCTGTGCCAGATCTGAAAGTCTAATGATAATTAAGGGTGTTCCAAGCAGAATTGATGGTTATGACTGCCTATGGTGCTCGTGGCAGCTACTACGCTCTCTAAGCTTGGACTCATAACGTTATTAAAACAGAATGAATGGTGACAGCACATTTCCAGTATCTCTAGCAATACAGAATCCAGGCAGAGCCAGGTGACAGGGAGAGGGCAGGTTTATATCCTACCTCCAGAGGTGGGAAGATTCAGCAGGACAGGTGAAGTCATGAAGTAGGAGCAATTCTGCTACTTTGCAAGAGGGTAGTAGTTGAAAGGGATGAGTAGCTAGTTCTTGTAAACTAAATGTAAACTGCAGCAAATCTCTGATTTCTCCAGCATCCTAGGGGGCACACCAAGGCAGTTAAAGAACAGATACATACATGACTGAACACACTGCTACTGTGTTTACAAAGGGCACTAATATTGGGGTGAAAACTCTTTCCCACCTCCACATATCAGATTGTATCGTAAGTGGAGAATAGGATCTGTGAGGCCCGATTATGCATCGCAGCTGGAACTCCAACTACCCAGAAAAACTAGGAATCATTTACCAGAGGAAAACGCCCTCACAGAATGGCTGTTCCCCATCTCTGTGGGCCTTCACATCCGAACCAGGTATCTTTCTGGAGGACATCTGTGATGCAGAACTAGTTATTCAGTTTCATCTGGGCACAAGTGGGTGAAACAAGAGCTCAGGCTATTTAACACACTTCCTTATGGATTAAAATTCATAACATTAATTGCATTTTAAACAAGTGCTAACTGGCACAAAGAATATGGTCTTAGAAAAACTCTATTACCGATCAATTACATAACATTACCATAATGATATAGGAACACTGAGCGTTCTCTCCTTTATGTACTTTCATGTGATTTCTTAAATCCCAGCTGGAGGAAAATACGTCCTGTCTTCTGTCTAGTTCTACTTCAGGCACGACCAGTCTGACATTTTGCTTTCAGGTTCTAGTAACATCAGTATTGAGATCAGAGATATTAAAACTTAGAAAACCTGACATGTACTGCCAAATTACAAAGAAATTATCTGAGAGCAAATGGAGGAACAGACAGCCTGAATTAAGTAGGAGAAAAAGGGAAGGAAACAGAATGATAGGAGGGAAGATACAGACAAAGATACAGAAGAGAAAGATTGAGCAGTCTAGCACAATCAGATGGGTATGAAGAAAAAACACTAAACAATGTTGAAAACACACATGTAGGAATATAAACTAATCCATCAAACACGCAGCTACAGATAGTATGGGCATGAATTGGGCATTACCATCTATGCACCTACAAGATTTTATTTGCATAAGTTAGAGGGCAAGGCTCATGTGAGTAACATGGTGTACAGAGGCTGCAGCACTTGGCCTTTCACCATTTTTCTTGGCTTGCATCATGTGGGTCTGTAAAAACATTTATGCAGGCTTTTTAACTTTGAAGCAGACAAAACTCGAAAATAATAGGACCTAAGGGAAACCTTTGCCATGAAAGCTGGTGGAACGGCAGTCCTACAAAGAACCAAGAGAAATACCCTGAAGACTAATTATTTGACAATACAACTAAAGTTATTGTTTTGTTTAAAGCATATGTCCTGGTTAAATAAAAGTAAAGTTGCAGTTTGCATAGATGTGGAATGCTTGTCAGAAGAAAGTAAGATTGATGTGTGAATCTGGAATCATTAACCCTCTAAGCACTGCTATCTGCAAGAAGTCTAATAGCAATTCTGAAATGGGCGTAAGCGACTTAATCTTATGGGATTGCTTCTGCAGTTTAATGAGACACTGACTGTTAGCTTACCTCAACCATGTTTATAATAATGAGATACATTCATAAGGCAGTAAGCAACTGGTCTGCCTAATAACAGACTGTGATTCTCCTGAGTAAGCCAGATGCCTTGCCTGTGTGAGACAGGTTATTGTCTTCATTCTACAAATAAGAAACCAAAGCCCAGTATATCGCTCTCCATGATCCACCAGGAAGTCTGGTGGGGTCAGGAATGGAGTTTATGGGTCAGGGTTGTTTAGGACATCTAATAGGTGACATCTAATATTCTTATTGAGAATACTGTTTAAAAAACATGAAGCATTAAAAAAAATCCCACCAAGAGAGTCTGTCTTGGGTAATACAATAATTAAACTTCTATTATCACTTTGAAACTACAAAAAAGTCATTAAAAGCCATTAATCAAGCAATCAAAAACTCATGACCTTTCTTTTCCAAGAGCTTCTTCTGTCTGTGGATTGACAAAATGGTGCAAAATCTAAGTACCATACACATGGGGGCCCAAAATACATGGAGTCAGAACTTCCCAATATTACTGTTCTACTACTTTTAGAACAGTCCTCACTGAAGCAACATCAGTCTTATTGCTTAATTTCTGCAAGATCTATACTGCAAACTGCATGCTCAAAATCTTTCTACCAAAATCAAATTACTCATTCAGCACCATCCACAGCAGCTACTTATACAGGACTTTTCTGTGGAATATATTGGGATATTTTTCTTAAATAATATTAAACAATCCGCTATTTAGATAATTGCCAATGCAAGGTTCAGAATTTGCAAACCATTGTAACAAATACAAGTTTACTTATTGAAAGGATGGATTTTAGAAGTGACAATATTGTGAGTTTTACAGAAAGCACGTTTTCCTTGAAACGATACTTGAATATCCTTGCAGGAGGAATTACCTTTAATGTGTAAAATATAATTTCTGGCAACACTCCCTAAAGTGGAACATGCTTGCCTCTAAAAATAAGCCCTGGTGCTATCAGCAGCACAGATTACTTTTTCCTGGCAGAGAGAGCCCAGTGCATCCAGAAATGACTGCAAGGGCCGACAACCAACTCGCTCCAGCAGCTGGTTCAGCTGTCCCTGGAAGCCACCCCACACTGTGACGAGGTGCTCGGCCCTGGGTGCACCCTGTGTGGGGGTTGCATAACCATAAGGCTGCCAGCACCTGTGGCCATGGCCCGTGGGTGGCACCGGCTGTGGAATGGGTGGCTGGTGGCATCCCCTGTGACAGGGGGGTGCAGCGAGGAGTGCTTCCGCCTGCGGCAGGACAGGCCAGAGGTGGATGGAGGTGGTGGTGTCGCCACCTTGATTGGGGGGGTCTTTGTATGTGTGCGTGCGTGCATTTACACAGATATACGCACACATACATACATACACACGTCTCAAGGCACACGTCCGTGTGCAGCAGCCCCAGCAAGGGCAGACCCCCGCAGCTGCAGCCTCTCCCGCCGCCGGAGGCCGCAGTAGGCCCCACTCGGCCGGTTCCCGGAGGGGGCGGGCCGTACCCTCCCCAGCCAACCCTCCCGTACCCCCCGCAGAGCCGGAGGCCCCGGCCCGGCCCGGCCCGGCCTTACCCTCGCCGCTCCCCTCCTTTTCCGCCATGGCAGCAGCTCCGCGCCGTCGCCATGGTGACGCGGGCCTGGCCGAGCCTTCTCCTGCCGCTGCCGCCGCGGCTCCCCGCGACCGGGCGCGGCGAGGCTGGGTCGAACTGACAGACGCAGCCGCTTTCCCTCCGCCCTGGAAAAGCCCTTCACTTGCGGCCTTCGCGGCCTGTTCAATGTAAAAAGCTAGCGGAAGATGATGGAAGCGGTCTGCTGGGGGCTCTGCGTGCCGGGCCTCGAGCAGGGAGCCCAGTCACCCCAAAACGCTGATCAAGCCCAAAATTTAGATCCCAGTATGGAGACCCTGCCCCTGCCTGCTCCCCGGGGCCCGGTGCCACCTGTGCTGGGGTCAGGGCATCACTCCCTGTCGTGCTAAAGCGAGGGGAAAGGAGGCCAAAGACCTCATCGGGGACCTGAGGCGGGGGTCCTGCTGCACACCCCGCGCCTCGCTCGCAGCCAGCGAGCCCCCAGCGAGCCCCTCGAGCCTGCCACTTCACAGGGCTCCGTTTCTCTCAAAAACAAGAGTTTTCTCGACAATTACTGAGATTTCCATGTCTCTGAGCTTTAGAAAGTGAAAGAACATTTCATTCTAAATATTGTCATGCCGAAACAGCTAAAATATTCCGTCTTTGCAATATTAAACTGTGCGGTTTAAATTTAGCTGTGTGTTTTAGCAGACATACTTGCGATACATGGTTCTGACTCTAAAACAACGGTGACAGTAGAGAGAATATAAATATTAATATTCTTGCAAGCTGCAACCCTATATGCATAGAAAATAAATATTTATGAAATTCCTAGAACTAAAACCTTGGCCACAGCAGGTGCTTGTTTGTGAAATGTTAAATTTTTGCAAAGCCCGTGTGGATGACTCCTCCTCACCCCCACCTCTCAAACAAACAGTTGCAACGTGCTCGGTATTCATGGAAGCCTGAAATTTGGGGCGGGGGGGGAGGAAGCACTGAATGCAAATGGGGCTCCTTTGCTTTAAAAACTTCAGTTACCTTTTTATAACATTTTAATATTTGCCATCTGTCTTTCAGCCACTTATCTCTGTGTTTTACTGAGGGTGGCTTAGGGTAAAGAGGGTATAATAGTTACACTAGAGAATACATCTTTACTCTGTTGGGAAAACATCTGATAGTGCTCTCTAACAAAGCCAATCCCTCAGAAAGGTTATCTACAGACTTCAACAGTATTAAAGTAACAAAATATTTCAAATTAGGTGTTTGATTACAGGAGTCACACTGATTTGTTTCCTCTGAAATTGGTAACAGAAATTTTTATGAGACCAGCACAGCAGCTGAAGTTAGAGGGTGCAGCAGCAGCAGCAGGAATCCCATTTTGCAGGAGTCCCATTTCTTACACCCTCAACCACTCCACACACAAAACCTTTGTTTTTTTCTTGATTATAGATCCATGGTGGTGGATCAGCCACATGTCTGAAACTGAAGTGTGAAATACGCTGCCTGGCAAGCACAGACCTTTCTTAATTCTCCCCTCCTCTACCTCAATTGTGGAATTTTATGTTGTTTATTAATGTGACCCAGTATTAGATTTCTTACATCATTTTCTGGATCCTCTGATTCACCACAGGATGTTTAGAGCTCTTCTACAAATACTACATTTATCCAAAATGTTTACCAGATTTCCCTAGTAAAAGCTTTCCAACATCCCATTCCAGTCGTTCCAGTTTTCATGCCAAATCCATACCCAAAACATGAACAACATTCAGCTTTAAAATAGATAAAAATACTGCTGACTGTACAAATTTATTGAGATTCTTATGTTCTTACAATAGCCTTTGACTGGCAGTGAGTCAGTGTGAATGGGACATGGTAAGACAGCAACTCCACTCAGGCCGCTCCTTTTAATGTCTCTCCAACAATTTCACCAGGGCTTACACTTGCCTTTCCTCACCACCCCTTCCTACTTGACACATACTTGTCTTTGTTTCCTCCAAGAGGGACAGTAATAAAATCAGTGTGTAAAAGCCAACCCAGAAAGAGGAAACATCCATGACAGGTTTTGCATGCCAAAAAACATCCCATTGTAGCAGCTGACTCCAGCCCTCAGGAGCTCCTCAGGGAGAACACTGTTCCAAGGATATAAAAGGATTGGTGAAATCCTGGGTGTTTGTAGTTGTTAAGTTTGAAACCTTTATCCAAGCTGCAACATCTTGTGTGACTTACAGCTAATACTAATTTCAGCAAACAATATTTTGCAGTGTCCCACACATGTTGTTGAGTTTCCACTCTGGACAATTACTGCAAGTCAAAGTGCTTCTTTTGCATTGCCTGCTCCAGCCTGGAGTTTGCTTTTGCTTTGAATAGCTTTCAGCCAAGTGTCAGCACCTGTTCACCTTTCTTCCCCAATTCCTGACACACAGAGGTTTGGTGCCTTGCCTGTCTCCAGGAGCAGAACAAAAAATATGTATTGAGAAAGCACTTCAAAATGAGAACTCACTGCTTTAACATTTCCTGGCAACATATCTTGAAAAATCTATGTAGGGGAAAAAAAACATTAACAATTATAATGCAGATTAAATATTGGACCTGAACCACATGACTGTTTCCCTTCTAACTTAATGCACAGACATCTCAAACCAAGGGTATGAGTGGGCTGAAACAACTAATCGCATTTTGGCACAGACAAGTACAAAAGGAAACCCAGAACTACTAATTCAACAGCTTGAAATATCAGCTGCTGCATGCAAAATCTTTAAAGAGCTCCTCTGAAGAGAACATACCCTTTTAAACTTGCAATTTTTCATTTTAAAAATGTCAGAAAATATCTCAGAGAAAAATAGGAAAGAAACCAGCATTGTTGATATAAAGCCTGGATCCACTGAAGTCTAATAGATGTAAGATACCCTTGCCTCTGCACCTAATTTCATCACATACATTCCTCTCGACTATCAGGGTCCTATCACACATTCTGTATGTTTTCCATGCATATGTTCAGAAATGTTGTTCAGCAACAAAAAAGCAGCTCCAAAACGGGAGAAGTGATGTAAAAGATAAAACAGTACAAGCAGGTATAATAACGTTCTACCAAGCAGTCTCCTCCTGTGGGTGTAGGTTTTCAGCATTTGGACACACTCTTAAGCACGTGCTGAAGACCTTCAGGATGGAACACCTTCTGTGGCTCCTTGGGGACCACAGAAATGAAGGCACAAAGAAGCTTATACATTCGCCCTTCACAGAGACAAGTAAATGAATAGCTATGATTCTGTGACTGGAGTCTACCCCTAACTCCTGTGTAGCTAAGTGGGTGCAGGCCTGCCATTCTGGAGGTGTTTCCATGCCTCAGTACCCTTTCTCACCAATGTAACACAAATGACCCAAGCACATTTGGCATCTCCATTCCACTCTCCCTCTGGGGTCAGCAGCTGATTTGAGTAACTCAGAAACAGCTTCTTCAAAACAGAGTATTATCTAAAAACTGTCTGTTCATCCAAATGGTACACAGCAACCAGATAAAAATGAGAAGACTCTACCAGTCCTTGCCTATGCTGTATCTTTCCCCTCAGATTTTGGGCAAGTAACACTGAGAGCAGCTACCTTGTTCCTTGATGTGTGGGAGGGAAGACAGCCCCTCTCCTGCCTTGTTCTCTGTTACTGCAGACTTTGATCTGGTGCTTGGACCAGATGAAGAGAAGCCCAACAGAGTGAGTAGAGGCAGACAAACAGGCATGCCCACCATTCCTGGCTCTGCCATTGATCTCTTCCGCACAGCTGGTATCTGCATATCAACCTTATCTATCATCATTTCATTTTCTCTTTGAAAAATAAATGTCCTCCTGCTTGGACCTATATAACAGCAAAAAGCATGTAATTTGGCGAGGGATTTCCTTTATTTTTCATACAGGTAATGATTCTAAGGTCTCTTAAATAAAATGTCAGAGGGTGTGAGACATGGGGAGTTCACCAACACTGAAAGGACAGGATCCAGCTCTTTCTTAAAGTCTTGTCCTTCCTTCTCTACTGCAGGCCACACATCCTTGTTCTACTGTGTGCTGGCTCCACCATTCATTGAGAGCAGGTATGAGTCACTGAACTAGTAGAAAAACAATCCATCAAAAGGTGAATAGTTTTCTGCCATGTTAAGAAATTCAGTAAAGGGTCTGACAAGCACCTGAATCATCAGAGCCAGGAAGTTGGTCCATAAGAACTAAGAAATAGGGAGGAAGGCAGGAAGGGGAGATGCTCGTTCAGCAGGAAAAAGCTCAATAGTTGACTGGTACTGTAAGTAAAGCTCAGAATGGGGGAAGAAAGGAAAAAAGAATAGCTTTGAAGGCTGCTTAGAAAAGCAGCATCTCAAATCCTTCTCGGTCCACAGGATACCATTGGAGCTGTCCTGGCAAACATGTCTTCTTGCTCAGCTCATATACAACTCCTGTCCAGCTTCAAAAAAGCTGCAGTTGAGGGGAAAAAATGGCTGAACATGCATTAAAATTAGTCACTAGGAAAAAGAAAGCATTTCTTTCCCTCAGCAATATTCCTCAGTGTCAAGGAGCTACTGGCAGTGCTCAGCCTCTGGGACTATGCTTGAAGAGCTGCAGCAGCAGAGCTCTCACTTTTATATGTAAGTGCCAGAATGCTGTTTCCCATCTCACCCAGGCACAGAAATGGCCCTAGAGATCCACATATTTTAACCTTCAGACTTTATTACCATTAATTATATCTAGAAGTGAAGCCAGGATCCCTGAGAACACTGTGGCAGGAACAAAACACAATCATCCATCTGCCTAGCAACACAGGTTGCCATGAGTACTTCTCCCCCTGCTCCACAGGCAGCAGGGTCTCACCAGTCAACGCTGAGCCAAGTTCAAGGGCCCCATCCTGGTAAAGAAAACCTGTTTCCTTGAACGAAGACCTTGGTTTCCATATCCAAGAAACCTGTGTTCCTCTGGAGCACAGAAGGCGTCAGCCAGCAGCCTGAAAATTAGGAATGAAGGACTTAAAGGAGCAGAAAAGCATCATCAGTGGAATTGCTCTTGCAAGAGGCAAAAGGAATGACATTGAAAATGTGAATGCAAACTCCATTCTCTGTTTCTTTTGAAAAAGCTCTTTGCACATATCTCAATACCATGCCCAAAAATCCCCAAATAACATACTATCAAATCACCAAATTTACCCACTTAGGAAGAAAAGAAGAAAACCCCATGAGTGGTACTGAACACATGGAAATACTCTTTTAACACCCCTAGCTCAGGAAGCCCTTGAATCACAAATTATTTGTAGGAGGCTGAGAGACAGATTATTTAAGGTACCTATTTGCCTGGTTTTCCTTTGAGCTCCTGCTTTAGGCCTCACTAGGAGAAAGGACACACAAAAAGATGGACCTTTGATATGACCAGAAGGCTCATTTTGGTGTTTGGGTTTTTTTAAATAAAAAGACTCTTTGTTGTTTAATATTTAAGGAGACCCTCTAATAATGTAATCATCCAGAAGCCGTGTAAAAATAGAGATATGTGAGAAGAACACAAAATCACAGGTTTCAGACTGACATTTGGACAATGGCAATTGAATAGGAATATTGAACACTGAAATTATGTTTATGTTACCAATATAGTGACTTGAGCCTTTAAAAAAGCTCTAATTTCATTGTTTGTTATATGATAATATGTAATTTAAGAGTATAAAGGCATGGGCAAATTGGCCCAAAGTACATTTTACAAAGCCATCAGCCATGACACAGGAGTGAGTGCCCCAGCGCTTTGGGATGAGCAGAGGAACTAAGGGTACATATCTGAATGATCATTTATGGCACCTAATTAGTTTGCCTGAGGCACAATACAGTACTTTTTAATGCTTAGGAAAATCCTCCTAGTGTATGAGTAGCAGAACTACATTCTTTTCAATCATTTGTCAAGATTATTTGGGCATGGAGGTATTGCTGCACTCTCTAGGTTGGTAATAATCAAAATGGACCTGGGTATAAGAAAATCCATAAATTTAAGGACCTAAGATTTTTCTGTTTTCTTCAGGATGCAAGTTTTCATTTATTAAAGAAAATCTGGACCATCTGCTTGTGAAAACAATGTTTAGAGAATTTATCTAGCATTATCCTTTTAAATCTACTGTAGGACAGTAAGGGAGAAAATTATATTCTATTACACATCCCATTAACTTAATGTGTTCAGGATTTCACTTTACAAGTCTGACCCCACTACCTGCCCATGTTACCTTGAGAATTTCAGTGGGAATAAGGTTAAAATCTGTGGGCCTGATCTTAATTTGATTCACAATTTATTCATCTCCACTGACAGAAATGGCAGAGCATTTAGACTAGTGCTATAGCATAAGCATCACCTCAATGCTCCTTCATCTTGGGGTTGTTTTGTTTTATTCAGAGGGCTAATTGCATGGCTAGCTTGTTTTTCCACGTTCGTGACATTTACTTATTACTTAAAAATAAGGTTTTACTTTGCAGAGATTAAATTAATTTCCATACTTAAATGATGTTAACGCTGGTCTAACTACAGATACTGCAGAGAAAATGTTTTGTAAATTTTTCTGTTAGAGACACCCTACTGTAAAATGAAAAGCACTTTGAAATTTAAAAAAAAACCCAAACTTTGTTGCATAAGAGGGAGGGAAACAAAGGGAAAACAATTAATACACCTTCAAGGAATATTTTCTCTACCTTTAGAATAAGAAAGAAGTTGAAGTCCCATTTGATTCTCTCATGAGGGATATAGGGGCCTTTGATGCACTGTGACCAGAAGACGGGTAGCTGTATTAATGAAAATCTGGTCTGTGCTCAGAGACTTTGCATGTTGGCTACAAATGTAAAATAGTCACACCACAATAGACTGTTACACTGTCAAAAGCTGAAGTTCAGCCAATTTTACCAGGAAGATTTGACATTTTGCTGCATTCTTCATTTTAGGGAACAGGAAAAATAATCCATCAAAACTCCTCCTCTACTCATAAATTTCTGCCTGTGTAACTGTTTAGATATGTCATAAATCTAGAAATATGAAGTGTTTGCTTACTGAGCCATTTAGGTAGAGTAACTCAAGCTGAAAGAGGTAACAAATACTTTGGATTGGTCAAGACTTCAGTGACCCTGTGCCAGGAGGGCAAGCAGAGGCACCACCTGCTTTTGTGTGACCTTCTCTGCCATGCCTCAGGGCAGGGACGTAAAAGGATCTCTGTAGGAAAGCCACTCAGCTAAAAAATACTCCCTTTTTTCTTGTCATGGTTGCCAGGTTGTGAGCTGGGCTAGGTCAGCAGAAGGGACAGTCTAAGAACTGACAGGAGCTGAGGAAACACAGATCTACCCCCAAACAGCAGCCTAAGCCTTTCTGCATAATCCTTCATCAGTGGATGGAAGGGGCTTTTGGCCCATCACTGGCTTGCCTTCTCCCAACTCAATGCCTGCTGTCCTGAACTCGCTTCAGTCATGCTCTGTTCACACAGAGGCCCACCAAGGAAGCAAAAGCAGGGCTTGAAAAGAGAAGCATCAAAGAGTAGTTGTGGACATGTGATCCCCTTTGCAGCTCTGAAACAGATGTTGTATCCTTCAACGGAATACAGTGGCCATAATTTTCAAACACATTTACCTTTAGTATGTTAAATCATTTGGATTATTGGAGTGAAATGGCTAGTTGGTACCTGCAAGGTAGGGGTGAATGTTTGCAAAGGAAGACACAAGAAGGACATTAGCCCTATGGGACTGAAGGACAAGTGGTTATCATGTGCAGAGCCCTAAGGAGTGGGGAAAACCACAACATGCTACAATGATTCTAACAGATACTGTAGATAGACACAGATAAAAGAAGCTTAACAGGAAGAGGCTCTTAAATATCCTGATAAAGCCACTTCAGATGTCTTAAGGCTGGACATTCGGAGCTATATCACTTCAGCATTTATGGAGCTGTGCAGTGAACCACACCAGGGAGATAACAACCAAACTGAAAAATAACCCTGGAAAAACAAGTGGGCGAGAAAGTATTAATGGGTTATTTCTCCATGAGATGAAATCTCATTTAATGAATAGCCACAGCACAGCGCAACGTAGGGAGCAACTGCTTAAGCCACAGCTGCTGATCAGACACGCTGATGATGCACAGATCAGTGTGCAAGATCACTCCAACATGTAAAAATTACAGCATTAGGAAAGCCGTGATCAATTACCGGCTCACTTAAGGAAGTTATGGATAAGGCTATGCAGGGCAGTGAAAATGAACTGCTTAATATATTGTTGTGGTTTAAACCTCAGCGGAAAGCTGGGGCCACAAAGGTCAGGAAAAAGAAGCCCCCTGCCTCTTTAAGAGGTGGGGGATGGGCGAACGGAGGTAATCGAGGAGCTGCGAGCAAGGAAAAAAAACCAAAGGCCTGCGGGTTGGGATAAGGATAGTTTACTAAACAACAGGAGAAAATATGAAAACAACTAGCTACAGTGCTATTACATACAGTGCAAACCTCTCACCACACTATGTCATTTGAGCCGTGCCCGAACTGATTCAGATTCAGAGCCCCGAACGCAGCACTCCCCGAGCCCGACACCCCCGAGCACCCCCCTCACCACCGCCTGCCGCGCCGATCCAAAAAAAAGGAGAGCGAGAGAGAGAAGCCGGAACTGGCACTGCGCCTGCCCAGACCGTAACTTCCCGTGCCCGGGTCCAGAGCAGTTTCTGATGGGTCCGGAGTCGCCCCCAGAAATGGCACTGCGCCTGCCCAGACCGGAACCTCCTGTGCCCGGGTCCGGAGTCGCCCCTGCAAGGGGGGGGGGGCAGACTGCCTGAATACTCTCAGGGCTAACATAGCCTGTTGCTGGGCTGAACCCAGGACATATATGCACAAGTTTAAGCTGCTAACTGAACTTTACAAAGTGGAAATACAAGTTGAATAATCCATCTGAAACTGAGGATGGGTAAACCTTAGGTAGGTAACCTCTTCCCAGTTCTATGATTTGCCATCAGGAATCAAATTGCTACATAAATAAACCTAAAAGTGGTACCACTTACAGTGCAAGATAGTTATTTTCTTATAATTCCTTATTGAAGTATAAAATTAGAACACGTCTTGTTCCTGCTTTATATATATCTTTTTCCATGATACAGCAGTGTTTATTGGCATTTCTGTATACATCATTGCCACCTTGAGAGCTATATTTACTGTCAGTTTAGATTAACTCAACCAAACCTAACACAGAATCTAAAAGGGAGGGTGAAGACCAAATCTTTGCTGCAACAATTTGAGGCAATACTGCTGTCTCCTGGGGACCTTACCTCCCACTGCCAGCTGGCATATCCCCCTCTGTAACAGAAGAATCAGATAGCAATGGATGTGGATGCCCTGGTATCTTCCTTCTTCCTTTCACCTCACCCTGGCTGTTCAATACAGCACAGCATATTTAATACTTTAAATTGGTAAACAAAGTTGTGACCCAAGGACTGATCACACATCCCATTTTGTCACTTTTTCAAGAGCTGCTGGGACAGCAGTAGCTAAAACCACTGTAGCTAAACTAGACAGAATCTGCTAGTGAAATTATTAAGTGGTGTTCCTCTGTTACCAGACCTCAGCTGTGACCCTGGACAAGTCTTTTAACTCCTATTTTTCAAACACAACACATGTAAGTGATTTCCCACCTGTAGCTATTTACAAGGATTAAGAAAAAACCTCCAAAAGCTCAGAATGCCTTACCTGAAAGATGGTACTGTATCATATATCTATTGCGTGTGGGCTGAGTGTTAATGTTGTATATTTTAGGATCTCTTTAAGATAATTCAGAGTATCTTTAAAATAGTATTTGTACCTCTCTCCCCATTCCCTTTGCAAGTAGTTTGTCTCATATGGGCAGAGCAGAGCTTCCAAGACACACTGAAGATACATGATTGAGGAAAGAACTAAAAGTTAGTATTAAAGAGATGAACTGAGGTTAATTTGTAGAAATATGGAAATGTAAAATAAGAAAATATAGAGCACGTAGCAAGAAGGGAGACATGGGAAGAATATCAGGCCTAGGGCAGATGGCATACCCAAGTGCTGAGCCTTTTCAAAATGTTTTCCTTTTGTGTCCTCTGTGGCTCTAAACATCCAAAGATGCTCCTGGAAGTTAACACACCTGCAGTGGTGAATACCTTCCCTTCACCACTTCTCCTCACCCCATAGGGAAACACTTGTACACCTGAAGTCCAGATTTTGCAGAGATGTAGACAGGCCCGTGATTGCCAGATCCCAAGACACTAAACAGGCCACTTTCTTGATCTCTAGCCCTGACACCAGTAAGTTAACAAGGTCAAATAGCAAGGTAGTACCATAACATACTGCCTTTTGACTAATGGTTAAATATATACAGCCTTGGTCTCACCAACAAGCCTGCAAGTCTTCTCACTAAGCCGTTTATCTTTGAAACCTTCCAAAATGGCTACCAGAAATCTGCCAGGATGCTCACAAACTGATCTGGTAGCCATGGAGATACACGATTCTTCTGATCTAAAATTTCAGAAGTCTGAGAATCTCTTGTTCTCCTAAACAACTCTAGCAGCCAAAATTTTTAGCACGTTTTCAGACATCCAGTTTCCAGAGTGACTGAAAACCTCCTCGGTAGATACAACACAGTTCCAGAAAGGACAATAGAGGTTTTATGTCTTTTTGGGATTACATTGGTTCAATAGTAGAACCATAGTCTTATATGGGTTTTAGAGCTCTGCTTTTATTACCTTCCAACCTATATTCATTGCCATAAAACATGAATGCATAAAGTTATCAGCCTGGAGCTATTGGCTTCCCTATAGATTTGAGAAATGAGAAGCACAGAGAATTTCTTATTTGAGACTGTGAAAGAAGTAAATACCCATCTCTTTTTCTCAGTAGGGACAATCTTCAGTGATATCAGAGTTACAAAAGAGGAGAAAATGAAAAAAGTCACATAGATTCACTGATCACTACATACAGTGGGGTTGGTTATGCAGGAGCCAGTGCCACTAGCAGCAACCCAATGGCTGATGTTAGGAAAATGCCTTCTGCTTTTAAGAGAGCCATGACCAAATCCTTTTGTCCATCCTCCAAACATCCTTCAATAGCCTGGTGGATTGCAGCCGATAAGAACAGGTTTTATATGAAGCACAAGGCTTCACAGACAAGCCTAGCTTGTAACAGTCTTTTTTGTCAACTTTGGGATCACAAATAGTTGCTTGGAATTAATCACTTATATTGTCACTTGGAAATCAAGAATAAAAGTGCTAATATCTAGTAGCTAGAGAGAGAGAGAGAGCAAGCATATGTGTTATCTACTGAGAAAGACAGATAATATGCATTGGGAAGAGAAAAGATCTGTGAGGTGTTAAGTGTTAGAAGAAGAACTAGAATGAAATCTAAATGAGAGATTTCAAAATACATCAAAAATGAAAAACAGAAATGAGAAAATACAGTCAAATATTGAAACAAGCATCAGAAAACAAAAGGATGAAAGACAAACTGAATACAGATAATCAGACAGAAAAGCTGTACTTGTCAGAATGATGTACAAGGGATCTTTAAACTTTGAAAAAAACTGAAAAGAGAGGAGGATCCAGCGATCTAAAATATCAGCAGATCTAAATGGCTAATGGAAAAATCCCAGTCTCAGACTCAATCCCAATCATGAGGCATAAATGTATGCTTAGCTTTACCTCACGCAAGTAACAGCAGTGAGATCAGCAGTATGCTCCACCAGTGTAAATCACACTTCTCCCTCTCTTACACCCCCAGTTTCAGCAGATGCAGGCACAGTAAAGACTGGGGGGGGAAAGAAGACAGAAATCAAATGCAATTTCCAATTCAGATAAAACACCAGACTGTTAAAAGTACTGAAAGAAAATACTTCTCCTTTATTCTTGCAAATCTGTTTCCAAATATACCTAAAGGGCAGAAAGGGGAAAGTTAACATACTGTTACCCAATTTTAAAAGCTATTATTTTAAAATATAGGCTGTTAAGATTTTAAGACATCTTGGTGCCCTGCAACAAGGAACTTTATTGCTAATTAAAATACGGCATTACATAAGTTTCCTTTCCTTAATTCTGAAGAGGTTTTTTTCATTTTTGTTATTCTCTAGAATTAAGAGAATCCCTGAAATTATTCCAGGAGAAGCAGTAATAGATTAGTTTAATAAACTTGCCCAAAGAAGCAAAGTGAACTTCACACTTCAACAAAACTTAAAATCCAGAACATACTCTGGAAGAACAATGTGTTTACCATTGGTATTTGCTCAGTATTTTTTTAAACTTCATTTTATCCAAACCCATTCTGGCTACCACCCAAGAAAGCACCCTGTTGCATCCCAGCATGAGGCTGCTCACAGCCCACTGTTCAGGCAGGCAGGCTCCTTGCTGCTCCACCAGCCCTTCTGCTTCAGCCACACACTGTGCTGCTCCGTCATTTCCTCTTCATTATTTTTCCCCCTGCCCTTTGCCTGCAAGCCACCGTCTCCCAGTAAGGTCACAGCACTCATTCCAAACAAACTCTTCCCCTTCTGCATCAGGCTGAAGACTTTTCCCAGCCTTGGCTCCCAGGTGCCTTCGGCCTCCAGGTGCTTGTTCTCCAGCAGAGCAGGCTCAAGGATCCTCCAGCTGCGGGTGATGGAGTGCATAGCAGGCCTTGGCTCTGCAGGGTTTCAGGCAGCTTTCTTGAGAAGGGAAGTGTTCTGGTCCCTGCTCCACAAGTGCAAGTTTCCAGTGGGGTCCCTGTCACACCAGTAATGGTTTGCATGGGGGGCGGAGGAGGAAGGCATGAGAGAAGGAGGAGTATTTTCACCCTCGTACAAGTTTCCCTGCTGAGTATCCAAGTTGGATTCTGTGGATTCCTTACCTGGTCACAGCAACAAAAGTGAAAAGTGCCTCAGCACCCATGTTCATGCCCTTCCCTGTCATTTGGGGTTATCTTGGGGAGCCTTCTCCAAAGCAGCCTTTGTTCACTTGGCAGCAGATGGAGATCTTCAACTCATTTCATGTGGGCTGCCTCACGCTGCGATCCACTGCCAGGGCGAGTCAGGTTCAAGCCAGACATTTCAGTGTTCCAGCAAAATGAAGCTCTGCATTGTTATGGTGAAGTATTTTAAGTGTATGAATGCATGTGGAATACATACAGATGGGGGAGAGAATATAGAGGAAGCTATAGAACAGTAAGGGAGAAGTACAAAGGAACAAAGGGAAATATTACTGTAAATATTGCCCTGTAATAAGGGTGCTTCAAATAAACAGTGGACCCAAAGCTCGCTTCTGATTTCTTGTGGGCTGCTAAAGTATGGCATGAGGTGCAAACTCTCCTCTTGTCAAGCCCAAGAATTTGGACAGGATTGCTAGAGTGTGTTACTATGGAGTTAAAACCTTTTAGCTTTCATGATGAGCCCAGATTTGGAGAAGAAATAGAGGATAAAGGAAAAAAGTCGGGTTTAAGCATTCATTTAAAGATTTACCATCTGAATGCTCTGCATTCATTTCCTTGAAAGCTCATCAGTAATAACATTATTTTCTGTGTATGCATTTCATTTAAAGCTGATCAGTTATAACTTTTTCTCTTGCTATTGGCTTCTTTTCCAGGTGTTCTGGGTTTTTTGAATTTGCATTTTGTGTGTTAGTATATTAAAATTTTGCAGTGCTGCCCCTAACTAGGATGTCTGAGCCTTTCCCTGAAGCATTATTCCCCACCCCCCCCCCAACTTTCTAGATACTGTATACAGTCTGAATCTTCCCTGTTTTGACAGTGTGAGAGCCATGCTTGGACTGCATGCATCTTTTCTCATTCCTTTTTAAGAATCTTGGTTTTAAATTCTTGAGTTTGTACATAATAGACAAGCATGCTATTGTCATTAGAAACCAGTTTTTATTTCAGAATACTGTCCCCTAGTAGCATTGTTAAAACAGTTCCTTGTTACAACTGTCATGCTGGGCTCATGTTGCTTCTTACTCAGTATCTGTTATTGGGGATCTCTTTGTTGGTAAGAGGAACAGGAGGGAGCAGGAGAAACAAGTGCAGATGCCTCATCTCACAGAGGAACTGCCAGGCAGTTCTATTTTCTATTGTATGAAAAAGAACTAATAAAATCCAGAATCTCATTTAGGCCCTGACCCTGTAATGAACTCAGCAGTCACAGGGGCCCTGAGACACAGGAAAAGCTGTAGGATAGAGAGCCTTGAATTGCCAGTACTGATAATTCTGGGTGCTGCACAAAACACACAGGCCTGATGTTACTTAAAAGGATGGTTTGCTTCCTATTCACGATCAGAAAACTTTAACTGAATGGATCTTAGGATCTTGTTAATTCCTGAATTAGCCCCATTGCAGAAAGAGAAGGAAAAAAAAACCCAGCCTAGAGAATTTATAACCCCCACCCTCACAGTTTGGCTGGCCCTGTTCCTTTAAAGCAGCGTGACCTGATGGGATACCTGTCTGTGGTTTATAATACCTGCTAGAAGGGCTGTCTGCCTTCTGGCAAGAGTGCACTCCTGGGAATATCCTTAGCCTATGGATCTGGAACAGCAAGGTTAGGTGACACTGTTTTTCTTCTGATGCTTATTGTCAAGTAATTGCTCTCAGAGAGTTAGCAGGGGGCTTACTGAGGTTTTGGATGCTTTCCTAGGAAATTACCTGTAGCCACTTGCTAGCACTTACTTTATTGTGTTGCCAGGAGAGTTTCTGTTGCTGCTAAATCTGTCATGTGAAATGATGCTGGTTTTCTTCGTTCTGAAAAATAAAAAAAAGCTGAGCAGATTTGCTCCAGCAGAGTGGGTTAAAGAGCAGTCTATGACAAAATGGCTTTCCTTCCAGGGAACATTGTTCTTTGAGGTAAACTTAATTGGAAAAAATGTGGTTTCCCTAAAAAAAAAAAAAAAGTTGTGTCACTAAGGTTGGTGCTTTTGTTTGCTGGTGTGTAGTTAGGTTTTGTGCACCTTCCTGAGCCCCTGCATGTGTGATGGGAGGAGAGGGCAGAAGGGAAAAGGCTCTGTTCCCCTCTCTCACTGGTACTGCTGAGGGGTTCTCCTTCTCTTCTGTGCTGCTAACAGTTCTGGGCCTAACAGAAAAATTGCCAGACTTTGTGATGATGCTTCCAAAGCTAAAAGTGAAGAGATCTGCCACCCAGACTGTGGGGAAAGGCATTTTTGCACTTTCCTAGTCACTTTCTGGTGCTTTGGTGTCTCCTGGAGCTAGCTACCTTAGCAGGTTGTACCAACAGCCTTGTAGGAGAAGCAGTGCCTAGACAACCAAAGTGACCTGATATCTAGCAATTCTTCCTCTTTCTTTTTTTTTTTTTTTTATTTTCTGGGTTTTTTATTTTCTTTTTAATGTATTGCATATGTTTCCTATGTAGGAAGTAGTGCTGGGGAGAACTTTGAGGTGCTGCCACTGTCAGCATGTAACTTCTCTGGAGGCTGTAGAACTTAAAAATAAGTAATCCAGCAGCTTTGGGAAGCAAAAAATAAGCATCCTATTGCTGGGATATGTTTGTTAGTGAATGTTCTGGGCTTCAGCTGTGTGGTGTGCCCTCATTACAAAATAGCTATCTTGAAAGCATGCTAATGTGAATTAATGAATATTCAAAACCAGTTTGTTTACTCTGCTTTGCCCATCAGAGTTTTAAGGTATGCAGTTGGACCATAGTAGTCCCCTTTGTTAACATATAATATTATTTTAAGTTTTAGGGGGTTTACGTGGTTTTGTTTAGCAAGGTGTTCCAAATCTGTAGAAACTGTGAACTGAGGACAGAGGAGGTGCTCTAAGAGCTGGCAGCACTCTGGTGCCAGAAAGTGTGTGGCTGTTTCCTTTTTTTTATTTTCTTAATGAAAACACCGTAAGAGGGGATAAAGAAAGGTGCATTGAAGAGGGCTAGTGAAAAATTGTGACAGGAGTGTGTGCTGTAGAGGGAGCAGAGCATTCAAGGAGGAGGGAAGGACAAACCAGAAGATGGTCATCTGGACATTAAGTGCCTGGGGGGAGGGTGTTGGGGGTTTCTGTTTGGGTTCAAGGTTATTTGGTTGGGGTTTATAAGTCAGATTGAACAGAAGAGTTGCATAGAGCATGAGTTAGTCGGTTGGCTGCCAGTTGTGAACTGTTCTGCCACACATCTGTCTTTGTGATCAGCTGGTTTTAGTTACATAGACTGACCATATGTTTCTCCTGGTATATTAGCAGGAGGCATACTGGAGTGACACTCCACTTTAAAACCTAGCTATGATTGTCCTAATAGTGCCTTAGAGAGGCTAACTGATACTCTAGAAATGTTTGTTTCATGCTGTCTTCTTGCAGGGAAACAGTATTTTTGGAAGGTGATTCACAATACTACCTCCTCTTTTACAGACTGACTGCTATTCAGAGGGGTTTAGTCTATCTAATTTTTCTGAGTTCACAGTCCCACCCTAGTGAATGTGTGTATGTGACAGGGTAAGAGAAAATCTTGAGAAACTGTAGGTGCCTGGTTTCCTGAATTGAGCATCTTCTTGTAAATATGTTCATTTCTAACACTTGGTAAGAGTGTGGTCATTGAAGATCTGAAGGGCTCTGAATAAAGCCCAAGTGAATCCTGGTTTTACTGTTGGAGGATGCAGCCTTTTTTCAAAGGCCAGGTTTAGAAGCAGTGTCAGGCTCTGAATTGAGACACTGTTTCTCAGAAATTTCTTAAGTTTGGAGGTTTTGGTTGGGTTGGAGTGGGGTTTATTTTAAGTTGTTTTTTGCTTTTTTTTAAGTAAGAAAAGCTACTTCTTGAAAATGGGAAAAGGGGGAATTCTTGTCTCTATGGAGCTGGTGACAAAAGAGGTGATAAACATGGGTTCTTGTTGACTTGTGATCTCCCCAGTGTAGCTCTGCAGCCCTGCCTTCTGCTTGGTGGGATTGCTGAAGTACTTCATCCAGCACAGGAAAAGCAAAATGGCATTGGGCTCTTAAAAATTACTTGTGTGCTGACCCTTGATTGACAACCTACTTGGAGGCACAAAGGGTACCAGGACAGAAAGGAGAACGCTATGCTGAAGTGTAGTAAGAGAAAGATGCTACTGAGGAGGAACTGGGTAACCAAACCTGTACCAGTAACCTGAATTTCAGTCCCTTGAATACTGTTAGCTCTACTGGTAATCAGGCACTAACCATCCTTAGGACACAGGGCAAGTGTAGTGTATTTCTCCAAACTCCCAACCTCTTGGCAGAGTCTCTACAGATAGAGCTTAAATACAGAGATATATAGATTAGGGGTTCTTCTGGGCTAAGAAATCATCAAAACTGACCCTTCATCATGCAACCTCACTTGTGACAAATTAGCACTTTAAAAATATCTGAAAATTTCTGACTGGCTCTAATAATGATTAATGAGGATTTCATGAGGAGAGATAAAAAGGGAGAAAGAAAAGGCTTGCTCCACATGCTCCCTGCTATCATAAAAGGCAGCAGAGTATTTCAAGAATTATATTCTCTTTTAAAGTAATGGTGTGTTGAATGTGGAATTCTGAAGGCGGTATTAATTGAGGGTAGATGGGTTAAGGGCATACAGAAGAGACCAGGAGCACATTGTGATGGTCAGACATAGGGTAAAGCATAGGAAGAACAGCCAGAACAGGAGAGACAAGGCTGCAAGAGAGGGGAACTAGGAAAAGATAAATGCCTGGGTCCTCCTGCAACACCGAACATGTGTGGAAAGGGTCAAAACAGGTTGAAAGCCCAGGTGGGATGGGACCCCTAATGAGACCAGTTCCCTCCTGAAAGCCTGCTCTTCTTTTTGTCACTCCTCTTGGCAAAGAGGAGGAGAGGCATTTGGAAGAAGTGAAGGTGATAATGGAAAGAACGTTAGGGGTGAGGAGAGAAACTAATTAAAGGAGCACAAACAAAAGCGAGGGAAACCAGAGAAACTGATCTGTTCAAGGGCCAAGTCCCAGAAGGAGGATACCAAATGACTTTTGAGAGGGAAGGCTGGTGTGGAAAGAAAAACATTCTCTTAAGTTAGAAAGTAACACAGTTCGGAGGAAAATGTTCTATGATGGATACATAAACTGCATAGAATTGCATCTGTTATGTATGGGTAGATGTCACTTTCCATTTAAGTTTAAAGGGTTTTTTAAAATTTATTTTAAGACCAAAGAAAAGACAATTTTAATGGAGTATGTGTGCTTATCAGCAATGATGTTTTGTTTCTCATATGGCCATCACTATCATACATGGCAGCTTTGCAAAATTAAAGCTAAAGTGCTTTCCTCTAGCACTTTCTTGGTTTAGAAGTTCACTTACCAAACACTCATTTTTGAGATGGCTGGTATCTGCCTGTTTGATCCACAAAAGGCTGACTTGAAGGTTCTACTGTCTGAATTAAAAGAAGGTACAGCAATGAGGAGGGTATTTTCCCTTATTTTTCCCCATGTAAGGATGAAGAGGCAAACTCCGGAAACGTGAGTCTCAAAGGGGGCAAGGGAGCTACTTTCATTTTTTTTAACCAAGAAACAAATGTCTAAGAAATATATATTTTAAATAAATAGCAAAAAAATTAATTACTTGGATTTTTTACACTGAGAGATTATCATTAGCATTACATGTATCTGTGTCTATTTCATATACTTGGCTTTATAAGAAATGCTGTTCTTAACCACAATTAAATCTCCTGACATCTGAAAATAACTGGGATTTCCTACTTTTATAATGATGGGTAACAGCAGACTGTAGTTCAAAAGCACAGCCCTACTACACTTGCAAATGTTTGGTAATGTAATTGAGTGGTTAGATCGTATGCTTACTACTGTGATATGAATTAATCTCCTTTTAAAAATTTTTTAAAAGTTCAGCCTTCTAAGTGGTTTGATAAAGAGAAAGTCCTAGCAACTTTAAAAAAAAAAAATCTCATGTTGGCTGTGTTAAGTTTGTGGGGCTGGGGAGTGTGATGTTCAATTCTTACTTTATGTACTTGTGCCTTTTTGTGCAGTTTTGAATGCTTTAGGGCAAGTAAGTAATCTCTTGATGTGCCTCAAAGCTGTTAGCTGCTTTGTTTCTCCATGGTAACAGGAGTATAAAGCAGTATGTTACTGAAGTAAGCAGATATGAGATTGTTTAGGAATGGGATTACATGTGAGGACTGCAGCTCTAGGGTGATTCTGAATGAGGACATCTTCTAATAGGGAGGTGCTGTGTAGACATGCTAATTTAAGGTAAGGCTTAGGGATCCAAAACTGCCTTAAAACAATCTATCCATCTATAAAGTTTGCAGTGGGGAGAGGGATTAGCAGATTATTAGGCTGATGGTTTTCCAGAAACATGGCTCAACATGTGATAAGGCCTGAGCCAGATCACAGTCTGAACACAGGGCTCTGTCAGACTTAACGATGTATGTTCTCTTTAAAAAATTTACATTCCAAACTGAAAAAAAGAACACGGAGGTTGGACAGGCAAAGGTCACTAATTTAATGCAGAGTTGTCTGTAAGCTTCAGTAAGTCACTCTGCAATATTAACTAGGTGACCCCTGTTTGCTTTTGTTCCCACCTTGGCAGAGCAGTATACATCAAGAGTACCTCAGCACACTAGCAAAGATAGTTCTTTCATGCATGGACAAAGGTACTGACCTATATCAGTGCAGCTCGATCACATGCTGGCCTACCTTTCCCTAGCACCAATGCACTCTTATCCTTTTCCTGACCCATTGAGAGGATGCTGACCTACTAGACAGAGGTAAAATCTACAAACTTGCATTTATAGTAAGGGAAAGGTTCTGGCAACCTTTTTCTCATCTGTATGTAATTGCATGAGGGAGCTCTCGCTGTCTCTGTTCCAAAAAGCTGTCATGTAGTGATGGGTTGAGCTAACCTTGCCGACTGAGTCATGTTTCCTCCAAATGGATCCAGCCTGACTGAGGACAGGGCTCTGTGTGTGTACACTTTAGAGAGCCTTTTCCTTATGCAGTTAAAGCATGCTGACTTCTCAATCTCTCCTCCCTTCCTCTCAGTGCAGGTAAACCTACTTGTTCTGGTTCAGAGGGCCACTCACCCTGTATCAACACAAAGCAAGTTCATGCCAAACACATCTTCCCTTCAGTAGGACTTTATTTTGGTCTTCCAGTTGTTTGATTTGCCTTTTTTTTTTCTTTTTCTTTTCCCCTGCAAGTGAAAACTACTAGCTTTTTATCCAGGCTCCCTATGGAAGCCGACTTGCAGATCACTGCTGCCCTTCTGTTCATGTGAAACCCTCTCTGCTGTTTTGTTTCCAAGTAACTTTTGACCAAACTGGAAAATTCAACTACTGTACAACTCGGCTGAGAGCCCCAAATTAATGCTGCATGAAGGGGGGGGGGGGGGGGGGGGGGGGGGGGAGAGGTAAAACTGTGCAGTCTCGGTTAGCTGACTGGCTCTGGACTAGTGCTTCTTGTCCAGTGGAGACCTTTGTTACTCCCAGCCTGGTTTAGTTAAAGATGAGGTCTCTGCTGCAGCTAGTGAAGAAACGGCTCTATAAAATAGTTCTATTTTCGTCCTTATGTAACCGTGCTAACCAGGTTTTATCCGGGTAACTATTTTGAGTAGTGCCGTGCGTTTTCAACCCCTTTACGCAATGAACTGTGCGGACTAGGCCCGAGATGGGCGCCCGGGAGGGGAGGGAAGCCGCTGCCCTGCCTGCGCGGCTGTGGCCTGAAAGTAGGGCCGGGCCCTGGGGGGGGGGGGGGGCAGTTTAGTCGGGCTGGGACCTTATTCGTGTTTAATCCACGCCAGAAAGCCGGGCGGCGGCCTTCTGGGGGTGAGACGGCGACTGATTCCCAGTCCCGAGTGGATTATTTTGCCGAAGGGGTGCATCGCCGAGCGGACAACGGCGGTACGTGCGAGCGCGCTTCCTGCTCCCGCCCGCCCAACATGGCGCAGGCAGAGCTGTGAGCGCGAAGCGGGGCGTTCCGGCAGGCAGAGCTGCTCTTTCCCTCGCATTCCGCCCTGCGGCCCGGCAGAGCGGTCGCGGCGGCCCGGGGCACCCCACGCGTGAGGGCGGCGTGGTCGGCGCGGAGCCGACCGCGCTGAGGCGCGTATTTACGGTACGGGCGCGCGCGGGCGGCCGTTACGGTAGCGGGGCGGAGGGGGCGAAGGAACGAGGGGAGGGGACTACGTGGCGGGGGCGGGGCGGGCAGTGCTGCGTGCTCGGCCCCGCGAGGCGCGTCTCCCTCGCGAGCTCGGTGAAAGGATTTGGCGCCAGGCGGGTATGATTTGGCGCCAGGCGGGTCCGCTCTGCAGCTGCCGCAGCCGCACGAACCAGCCGCGCCACCCACCCACCGCCTCCCGCCGGGGCCTCGACCCAGAGCCGCCGCCGTCCGCCCCAGCTCAGAGTCGCCCGCGCGCCGCCCAGGGATCGAGCCGCCGCCGCCGCCATGAGCTGCTCGCCCCGTGAACGTGAAGAAGCTGAAGGTGTCGGAGCTGAAGGAGGAGCTGAAAAAGCGGCGCCTCTCCGACAAGGGCCTCAAGGCCGAGCTCATGGAGCGGCTCCAGGCCGCGCTAGACCAGGAGGAGGCCGGTGGGGGAGGCCCCGCCAGCAGCGCAGTTGAGCCTGGCAACGGCAGCATGGAGGGGGAGGCAGCCGAGAGCGGCGGGGGAGCCTCGCAGCTCCACCAAGGAGGAGGCCCCGACCAGGCCGCGGCCTCCACCGCGGAGGACGACGACGAGGAAGGGCTGGAGGCCGCCGATGGCGACGCCATGGAGCTGGGCGAGGAGAACGGCGAGCGGGCGGGGGGCCGGGGGCGGCCCCATGGAAGAGGAGGCGGGCGGCGAGGAGGAGGAGAGAGAGGAGAGAGGAGGAGAGATGAGAACGGAGACGACCAGGGTTTCCAAGAGGGGGAAGACGAGCTCGTCGACGAGGAGGAGGCCGCGGCCGGGGACGCCAACGGCCACGGGGAGCAGCAGCCGTCGCAGCAGCAGCAGCCCCCGCCGCTCCTCCAGCCGCGCGGCGCCGCCAAGGAAGCCCCCGGCAAAAGCGCTGGCGGCGCCTCGGGCCCCTCGGCGGCGGCCTCCTCCGGCCCGGCGGGGCCCGCTAAGCAGCAGCAGCAGCAGAAGAAAGCGGAAGGTGGCGGTGGCGGCGGCCGCCCCGGGGCTCAGGCTGCCGGGGGTGAGTGTGTGCGGCGGGAAAGCGGGCGGGAAGGGGTGGGGGTAAAGGCCGTTAATCTCCCCCTCTGCCCCCACCCCGCGGGTAACGGTGGGGGAGGGGGGCAGCGGCCGGGGGGGCTGTTTCCGGGGCGTTCGCAGGCACGGCGGCGGCATCTCCGCCGTGGGGGGGCGGGGGAGAGGGAGGCGGGGGGGTTCCCCAGCCCTCCGCGCGGTACCGCGTGCTCCCGTCCAGCCTCCGCGGCGGGAGGAGGGGTCTCAGCGGGGAGCGAGCCGCGAGGGTTCCGTGAGAGGCATTTGCGCGGGGTCGGCGGCGAAGGAGGGGCCGCCGCGCACGGGGAGGGGTGGGGGTGGCCGCGGGAAGGGAGAGGAGGCGCGGGGAAGGGGCCGCTGGGCCGCTGCGCGCGTGTGTGGCGGACGGGGGGGTGGGTGGCAGCGGAGGGGCCGCTGGGGCGCGCTGTATTGTGCTGAGGAGCGCTCGGCGGCGTGACGTCACTTCCGCCCTGGGCGCTGCACGGGATGGCGTTGGGAAGGCCTGGTACAATGGAGGCGGGCGGGGGTGGAATCCCTTGCCTGCAGGCAGCCGGGCGGCCCCACGCGGGGCTCCGCCCGGGCCGCCGCGCGCGGCCTGCCGAGAGGAGGCGCAGTCGTGCGGATCGCGCGGTGTCCTTCGAGCGGCCGGGAATGTCCTGCCTGGGGGGGGGGGGGGGGGGCGGGTCTGGCGCCGCCGGCGGTTGGGTTTTTCCTTTTTTCTTTTCTCCCATTTTTCCCCTTTTTTCTTCTCTTTCCCCACCGCTTTCAGCGGCCAGACTTTTGTGTGGGGATCTTAACTCTGAGGACGTTGTGTGCTGGCCGCTTCTGCCGCGGATCGTAGATGATTTAGCAGACAAGTTTGGAGCCTTCTGCGGAAATCTGAGATACGGGGTTTTATCTCAGTACAAAGCGCAGTTACTCTTTAGGCTGCTTTTGCTTTTCTCTTACTGTAGGTTGCTAGGACTTTCCAAAGTTGGAGCCATCGTTTAGGAATTATTCCCAATCCAATAGTTAATTTCTGTCATTAAAATAAAACAATTCCTTTACAGGAGAGGCTAAAACAGAACAAAAACCTGGTGAGAAGAAGAGGGGAGTGAAGAGACCACGTGAAGACCATGGCCGTGGATATTTTGAATACATTGAAGAAAACAAGTACAGCAGGTAAATAAACTTTAGGTGCTGGCCACTATTTTGTGAATAAGAATTCAGGTACAGAAATAGTCATTTTAATACTGTGAAAATACATGTCGTTTTAATCTCTCCTGATTTTCTTTTCTTCAGGGCCAAGTCCCCTCAACCACCTGTTGAGGAAGAAGATGAACATTTTGATGACACAGTGGTTTGTCTTGATACTTGTGAGTAAATATGCCTTCCTTCACTCCAGAAAGATGTGGGGCCATGCTTTTAATCTTATTTTAATCTTAGTTTTAAACCACACTTTCTGAATTATGCAGTGAATACATTTATTGATTTTTTTCCTTACCAAATTACTTAAAATCCCCAGAAATGGTGTTTCTACCAATTTGCAGTGTAAGAAAGAATAGGAGGATATGCACAGGTCATTACATTAGCAGTAATAAGCATGATTTTCCCATGAAATCTGATCTAATACCGTTTTTTAAAGAAATCTTAAAACACTATAGCATGAAAATGATGCTGAGTTTAGAGTCAGCATAAGACACCCTAGAAACAGCTTGAGAAACCAGCTATATGTATAGCACATGAGTTTTTAACTTACATTCTAAGAGTCAGTAGTGCAGGTAGAGTTGTACAGTTTCAGGTGTGAGCTTCCTGCATAGCTTGCTGAGGCCCTATTAATGTACTGACCAGTGAAGAAGATTTTTTTATATTTTCTGATGACTTAGTTTTTTTCTTACAAGCAGAGCAGGTAAGGCCTTCTGAAAGATGACCCATTCATGCAACCTGGGAGTTTGTGGGGCAGGGGGGTGGTTTGTGCATGTAAGATTAAAGTCAGTTGGTCAGAAGGCATGGAAATTGCCGAGTACCCACAAACAGGGTGGGTTTTTTGAGGTAGGTTATAAATGTTACTATTGTTGTGATGTCCCCTGAATGGGGTAAACTTTGTATTTGTGATTTTGAGGGTAAGTATAAGGACTTAGTGCAGTACTTAACTTACTGACTTGTTTTAATACCTGGTATATGTGCTCATAGTTTAGGTGTTATCTAATTGATAAATGTTTTGAAATAAAAGGAGATACTAGTTCACAGCCATGTAAATGTCTGAATATGCTCCCCTGGCATTTCTTAACTAAATCTCAAGTTTCTAGCTACTAATTTGGTGAGTAGGTGGGATCTTTTGACTTTCCCAGTGACTGAGTAGCAGCTACACTCTGTATTATTATTTCTAATAGAAAGTTTTGTTACTGGACAAACTGATCTAGTTTAAAGTGTCAGTAGGCTGCTTGGAGATCAGAATCAAACAGCTTTAAGACTGAATTGTGTAACAGATTGGTGCTCTGTACTGTACCATAGTGATCCAGACTTTAAGAGGTTTAACACTCTTAAGTGCTTTTTATTACCTGTGTCTTAGAAAGAAGCTGTAACTTGAATTTAAGTTAGAAGTACTGATGAGAAAATACTTGGATCACAGATGTTGTAGTTACAACTGGGGGTAGCTGTATGCAAACAAAGCAAGATCTCACGCATGAGAGTTCCCAGTAACACAGGGAAGACTGCATGTCATTGTGCTTGGGTAACAGGCAGGTTTTATACTGGAGCAGAACAACTCACTGCTTGCTACTTTTGCTCCTTTCCTGGAACTGTCAAATAGGTTTGGAGTTTCTTTATGGGTTCTTTGCTCTGATGAATTCAAATGCTTTATCCTGCACCTTGTGTTGCCATTTTGCATTGTATTTTTGAAACCTACTAGTGTAAACTTTGTGGTGCTGCAGCTCTAAAGATGTCCATAAAACAAAAGTTCCACTTATGTTCTTTCAGAGATAGGTGAATTCATTGTGCAGATTGTGTTACTTAGGTGAAGTAGGTTCTTTCTCAACACATTCTGCATGCTTAGCCTATCTGATTTTGACTTAACTGACTTTATTTTAATTGGCTTAATCTAATTGAGCTTGCTATGTGTCTATATTAACCAAAGACAGTGCTGCTTTCAGTACTTAAACAAAAATACTTGTGTTGTATTTACTTCTCAGCTGTCCTTAGGCTTAGGCACTGAAGGGTAAGAAAGAAGACTTGGGAAAAAAGGTATCTAGCAAACAATGCAAAGAGCAGGCTGTACAGTTTCCTCTGCTCTATTGGTGGAAATACCTCGGAAGAGGCTCAAATAGATGAGATTGGATTCAGGCTTTTAAGTAGATGGAAAATAAAGGTATTTGACAGGAGTGAGGGTGGCACCTTAAAAACTGCTGGCTGGCTTTTCCTAAGTTTTTTGGCTGAGCACCTCTGTCTAGCCACATGTTCAGCCGCTTGCTTGAGATGCACTGAGAGCTTGCTGGCAGGGTTTTTTTGAAAATCACCTTTCAAAGCTGAAATCACCTTTAATGTGTAAAATTGGATACAACTGTACTTTAGTTTGTAATAGGAGTAAAAAGAATGGTTTTTATGTTAACAGATAACTGTGACCTGCATTTTAAGATTTCAAGAGACCGGTTTAGTGCTTCTTCTCTGACCATGGAAAGTTTTGCTTTCCTTTGGGCTGGAGGGAGAGCCTCCTATGGAGTTTCTAAAGGCAAAGTCTGCTTTGAGATGAAGGTGAGTTAAACTTGGGGTTTATGTCAGATGGTTTTGCATGCTTAAATAGAATATTCTCTAAACTCAACAAGTTAGTTGAAACTAATTCAGGCAAACAGAACTTTTGGAAGGCCTTGTCTTATGAAGTTTGATTCTTGATTAAAAAATGGCTCAGTTTGCAAAACTGCTTCCTCTTTTATAAGAACTATTTAACAAAACACAAAGCTTATATTTGCCCTGACTTCGGGTCTCCGTTTTGAACTAAGAGTTTTATTTAGCACCTAATTCATCAACACTTGAAAAATTTTGATAGTCAGAAGTGTGTTTGAATTTCCTGACATTATGGAAAACTTGGCTTCCTTTTGAAAAAGGGATATAAATGATCGCAGCAGCCCAGTCTTTGAGTTTGGCCTGTTCCAAGTAGGGATTTGGGCTAGATGACCTCCAGAGGTCCCTTACAACCTGAATAATTCTGACTCCTATGCATACAGTCAATGTATTTAGCAGGTACTTGAATTATAAGAGCAAGAGTTCTGGTAAATGGTAAGAATGGCAAAAAGCAATTTTACCTCTTGATGAAGGAATGACAAGAGGATCAAACAAAGCTTTGGGTTTGAAGTGGTGGTTTGGGGGGGGGGGTTGTAACTTAGCAATACTAAAGGCTGCTTTGCATATAATGTGCCTGTGTATATCAATGCTTATTCTGTTCTCTTTCTCTAGTACTGTCAAATCTAACCACTACCATGAGGAGTGGGTAGTGATCCCATTCTCTTGCACTTGAGTGATTTGTGTGCCTCTGGGTACCTATAACTTTGGAAGGCCAATGCAGTGAAATTGATGTCAGTATTTATTGCCCTGTTCACTTTCAAATCAGTTTCACCTCTGTCACCTGACTCATAGTTGTGGAAACTGGTAGGATACTGGTCAGTTTTTCACTTTGGTGAAGTTTGTAAAGGCAGTTAGAAAATAGCTGGTTTCCTACCAATTCCAGTGCTTTTAGGTGTTTTGTGGGATGTGGGTGTTTTGCTTTTTGTTTTTATTTCTTTTTTTTTTAATTTAGTTATGTTGTTTGGAATCTGGCACCTTGCCCAGGAAGTCTGCTTCCTGTGGCTAGGGAGGAGTGTAATGTTTTCTCCAGTCAACGTAAAGCAATTTTTCTATCCATTACCACATTTTATTGGCAAGTAACTTACTGTTAATCCCAACTTCATGACAAATTACACACTTGTTTGATTTCAATACAGTATCAAAACGATGAAGATTTTTGGCCATTGAGAGAGGGCTGCTATGAGTGAGTGCTTTGAAGGTGTATGGTACCTTGCATCTTTGCTGCAGTCAGGAGGTGTAACTGTTAGCAGCTGGTTTGTGATTTCCCATACTTGAGTATGTTTTATTTTTACAGAAGGCGGTCACTCAGACTTAGCAAAGCTTTAACCAAGGCGTAAGGGTTCCAGATTTTACCTTTGTGTTTCCATCTTGTTACTCTCTAATAAATACTGCATACGTTTTAATGAATAATTTAAAAATAGGTTACAGAAAAGATTCCTGTTAAACACCTGTATACAAAAGACATTGACATACATGAAGTGCGAGTTGGCTGGTCACTGAACACAAGTGGAATGTTGCTTGGTAAGACTTGAACATTTAATTACTTCTGTATAACTGCTTAAATGTTTGAAGTTTTATGTCTGTTTTTCTTAAGATGGGAAAAGCTCAGTGATTGTAGTCTGTGTATTCTGAAAAGTGATCGTAACTTGAATTGTTCGTTGGACGTGTTCAAGAAAGTTTATTACTGGGACCAAATTAAGTGTTCATGCCTGTAAGGTTAATGTGTTTGACAGTTAATTCTTGCAGTGGTCAAGTATGAGTTGTCGGGTCTTCAGAAACATTCTCCACAATATTAAGGATTCCTCCTTTCTATGTAATGTCATAAATAGAGATATTTTTGCTCTTTCTTAAGGGATGGGGAATGGCATAGGATTTAACTGGTGAAGAAAAACTCTTGTATATAATAAGTAAAGTATTACCCCTTGGGTTGGTGGGGAAGAATCTTTATTTCTGAAAGTAGCTAAGAAGTACAACTTCATTAGATACATGGGAACTGATCATAACGATGTTTATAACTAATATCTGCTGCTGAGACATCTTTGTGGGAAATGTATATAAATCAGTATGTTTGACATCAGCAGTAACTTTCTAGTTATGTATTTAAGTTCCACCTGAGTCCTTGTGTTTGACTCTTCTGTTAGCTTGTTCCTTGCAGCTTCATCCTCAGCTGTTGCATAGGCTGAATGTCTGCTAAACTCCTTTTAAAATGGGGAGGGGTAAGTGCTACTGGAGACTAAATTCAGAATGCCTACGTGTTACAGGTATACTGGTACATAAATAATCAGGTCTTCAGACTTCAAAAATGCTTGGTCATGGTTTTATCTGGCAGTTCAGCTTTGCCACTGTCCATCTGGAACCACCAGCATAAGACTCTTAAAACTGGGATGGGGAAACAGTACTGTCAAGTGTGAGAGTATTGGTTTAAATACAAGTATGAGCTGTAGCTGTTTGGGGTCATAGCTTGTTTGAGCATTGATAAAAACATTCTGGACTGCAGCTAACGTAAGTAGCTGTAGAGCGACTGTATTCTAGAAGGTTGGGTGAAAATGCCTGGTTTTAATAAGCTTAAATTATTTCTTCAGGCGAAGAAGAATTTTCTTATGGGTATTCTCTAAAAGGAATAAAGACATGCAATTGTGAGACTGAAGACTTTGGTGAGAAGTTTGATGAAAATGATGTGATTGGATGCTTTGCTGTAAGTTCTCACATTTTCTTTTGAGGAAAAACATCCTGAATTTTTAGGCTGCTCTGATGTAAGCAGCAGTAAACCAAATACAGAAAAACTTGGAGCAGGACCAAGTGGTTTGACATAGGGAGGAGGGTGAAATAGCACATATTATCAAGAGTGACGGCTGTCAACATGTTAAGATTTCATACTCACAAAGAAATGTTGTCAAAGCCTTTTTAAAAAAATCATATCTCAAGACAGTCATTGATAGTAACTCATTTTAAGATAAAGCATTTCTAAGTAGTTCTCATATGACGTGTTACAGAGGTTGAGTGAATATAGTCAATGTAGTGAAATGACTAATGTAACTTTATGCAGTGAGGTGAGTAATTTTATCCAAACTAACGCTTTGTCTGAACACCAGAATTTTGATGGTGACGAAGTGGAGCTCTCATATTCCAAGAACGGACAAGAGCTTGGTGTTGCATTCAAAATAAGTAAGGAAGTTCTTGATGGGCGGCCACTCTTCCCACATGTTCTCTGCCATAACTGTGCAGTTGAATTCAACTTTGGTCAGAAGGAAGAACCTTACTTTCCTGTACCTGAAGAGTATACCTTCATCCAGAAGGTTCCTCTGGAGGATAGGGTCCGAGGACCAAAGGGACCCGAGCAAAAGAAAGATTGTGAAGTAAGTTCCTTGCTGACAATATCAGAGATGTTCAGATAGATAAACAGAAGTGGTGGAGTTCAGGCGTGCTATTATACAACTCTCACCTTTTTGTCTTCGTATCCCATGACTCTTCACCACCCCCCACCCCCAACACCCCCCCACTCAGTTTCCATTAGGCTTACTGGTCTAAGTGCATATTAGAGAAAGTCTTTGAACTAGTGTCTCAAGTATAGAACCTGTCGTCACAGGTGGTGATGATGATTGGCTTGCCTGGAGCTGGCAAGACTACATGGGTTACCAAACATGCAGCAGCAAATCCTGGAAAGTACAACATTCTTGGGACAAACACCATTATGGACAAAATGATGGTAAGTGACAATAACGACGCTTTATTTGTTGATCTATTAGTCACTGGCTGTAAACCCAAGGGCTTTGGGTGCTGTGAGGTTCTTTGATGCAGAATGGGGATCTTTGATACAAAAGAAACGTAGGACATTGGCTGCTGATTAGCTAGAGACCATCAAACACATCGCTGAGCGGCTGCTCGTATATGGCGCAGCAGGATTTTGAAGCTTCTTGTGGTACGACAGAAGCAATAGCCAACTGCTGTTGGCTGTTTAAATCTTTCCATTTCTTTGTGCTCAGAAGATTGAGCTCTGAATTAATGCGATGAACATACCTTAGAGTCAGCTGTATCACTTTGCCTAGATTCTTTGTGTGTAAAGCTCTGTGTCTTAGGAAAATGTTGGGAATTTCAGTTACAAGTTTATAGCTGTGGCCTTGAATTGAACAACCCTTGAAGTGAGGGGAAAAGCACTTACCAGCAAAGGCAAACACGTGTGCAGGGGCCACGTTAACTCTGGGAAATCTCTCCATAGGTCGCAGGTTTTAAGCGGCAGATGGCGGACACTGGGAAACTTAACACACTGTTGCAGAGAGCTCCACAGTGTCTTGGGAAGTTCATTGAGATCGCAGCTCGTAAGAAGCGGAATTTCATTTTGGATCAGGTAGAAGCTTCAGTGAAAAATGGTTCAGGAAATTTGTTATAGGCTATAGCAGAGTAATTAAGTGGGATTAAAGTTACATTGTAATAGTTGTTGCATTTACTGACATAGTACTGGTTCAGGGGACACAAAATTGAGATATTGCTACAAATGCTTGTCTGAACTTCTCTGGATGTATGGGATGTGGGAGGAATAGTGTTGTAACACGTGGATATGAACTCGTAACTTTGCATTATGCAGCATCTTTATGTCCAGTTATTTGTAAACTTCATTGCGAGCTCTTGTAGAGGTGAAGTCTATACACCATAAGTTGACTTCCTTAACTCTTACAATGACAGCTACGTGTAGTAAGTTACTGCATTTTTTTCAGACAAATGTGTCTGCAGCTGCGCAGAGGAGAAAAATGTGCCTGTTTGCAGGCTTCCAGCGCAAAGCAGTTGTTGTTTGCCCAAAAGATGAAGACTACAAGCAAAGAACACAAAAGAAGGCAGAGGTGGAGGGAAAAGATCTTCCAGAGCATGCAGTTCTCAAAATGAAAGGCATGGAACATAATCCTATACTGTGTTTTAGGATGCTGACTATCTGTTTAAAGGATTAAGTAAACGTGAAGTCTAAAACATCACTTTATCTTAAACAGTTGTACTTTAAACAAAACTGGAAGACTATTGTAACTTGTAGGACAACACTATATTGTGTTCCCTCTGCTGCAGTCCTTAACACTACTCAGTTATGCTGATATGCTTCATGCAGATGCACAAAGCTGTCTTGGCATAAAGTGCCCTATATAAGTGACGTATTTGGCAGAAACTGGTATTCTGAGTGGAGGCTTATAAAAGAAAAAAAAAAAAGATATAGGCAGAATGCTTTCAAGGTTTGGAACAGTACTGGCAACTCCATGAAGACCTCTTTATTTCTTTTGTCACTGTTACATTTAAGTGCTAAAATTCTGTAATTCTGTCCCAATGCTGAGGGAATGCGGGGGTGGGAGGAGGAATGGGAGAAAGGTGGCTAAATTACGGCTTGGATTGTAACAGAATGTAGATGCTGAATACTCAGTGTTTTTGCAATTATAGGGAACTTCACACTGCCTGAGGTAGCAGAATGTTTTGATGAAATAATCTATGTAGAGTTGCAAAAAGAAGAAGCTCAGAAGCTTTTGGAACAATATAAAGAAGAAAGTAAGAAATCTCTTCCGCCAGAAAAGAAACAGAACACAGGCTCAAAGAAGAACAAGAAGAGCAATAAAAATCAATTTAATAGGGGTCAGAGAGGACGTGGCGGATTCAACATGCGGGGCAACTTCAGGGGAGGAGGTGAGCCTAGAAATAAGCCTGTCAATTTTTGAGGTTTCTGCACCTGAGAGGGGAAGAAAAAGCATGCAGTATTTGCATGGTAGTTGTCATGAGCAGGAACCTTGATTTCAGCTTCCATAAAGTGTGTAATGTAGGAGTGCAAAGTTAATGGTCCAACTACAGAAGTGTGAGAGTTGCCAGAATTCTGGGCCAAGCTGCTCAATGTGGTTTGAGGCAGAGCTCTTTTGAGTTTTTATGTTGCATTTGGCACTGGCTTGTGTATGAGGCTGTACTGGCTGGGCAGTGCATGGTTAAATTAATGATTTTTCACTGTCATGACAATCTTTGCATTGACATTTTGCACTGAATTTGGACATCTTATTGCCATCTTTACTTTGGAACAATGGTTTTCATGCAAGAAATCCTTCGGGCTGGACAGTAACTTGATTGAAGTAACTTTCTCCCTGCAGTCCCTGGCAATCGTGGTGGATACAACAGGAGGGGAGGCAACATGCCTCAGAGAGGTGGTGGAGGTGGTGGTGGTGGCGGTGGCAGCAGCGGAGCGATTGGCTACCCATATCCTCGAGGCCCTGTCTTTCCAAGCAGAGGTGGCTACTCAAACAGAGGAAACTATAACAGAGGTGGAATGCCCAACAGGGGAAACTACAACCAGGTGATGCTTTGGGGGGCAGATTTATTGATTAAACTGCAGTACTCAGGGTGACATTTGAATGTTTGGGTGGCTATGAATAGCTGCAGACCTGGATGTGGTACTGCGCTAATCCCATGCTAACAGGGATGGCCTTCTAGAGCTGTGTGTGCCCAGAGCTCTGGGCCATGTGTCAGAAGTTCTGATGCTGATGAGGGGTCCATGCTAAGGCTGTGCTTCAGTACTCCTGGTGATAAACAATGTTCAGGGGGATGTGAAGGCTTGTTTGTGTTTGACTGACCTCTGTTTAAATCTTCTTTTTTTTCTTCCAAGTAGTAGTAACCATTGTTTGGGTCAAGGTGTATCTTTACCAGGCATGTAGGGAACATTCTGGAAATAGCTCTGGAGAGAGCTTGTGGTGTCTGGTGTCAAATTTTGCTGGTAGAGACATACTAGCCAAGTAATTTTGAAAACATAATTTGGATTGCTGAGGAGCCAGCAGATGGAGCCCAAGCTAATAAACATGGCTCAGGTTTGTCTGGGGCTGACAAAGAGGGGAAATGGAATATTTTACCTATGAGCATCAGTGCCCCCTGACTGTACCCTAACTTCCATTGGAAGTTTTGTGGACTAGCTCTTCTATTTTCAGTTGTATGACCCATATCCTTTTGTCTGATCAGATAACGCATCCTTGTAGCAGCTACAGCCTTGCCTAACTAAAAATAGGCAAGCTCTTATATTTTTAGTTGTCCTGGTGCACTTTAGCAGCTGGAAATAGGGTGAGTCAAAACTGGATTAGCCCGCTTTCCAGACCACTGCCAACAGCAGTTGGAGCTGGCTTAGTCATTCTCAGGTTCTTGCCCCATGTTTAAGAAGCAGTTGCTTGGAGGGTGGAGGCTTTTGCTAGTCTGGTGTATTTCGGGGAGGCTTTTTGTTTAGGGTTTTTTGGTGTTTGCTTTTTTTCTTTGGTTGATTTTGTTTGATTATTGTTTTTAACCTAAGCCTAGTACCTCTTAGTTGAAAGATTCTACATGGTATTTGATGCTTTGGGGATAATAGATATGTGTAAGTACCCTACTGATAAATCCGTGTCCGTGAAGTAGTTAAAACCTGTCATCCTCTTGCAGAACTTCAGAGGAAGGGGAAATAATCGTGGCTACAAAAACCAATCTCAGGGCTACAACCAGTGGCAGCAGGGTGTAAGTAGTAATAACTTTACCTTTTCACTGATGGCAAACTTGAATGTTTCAAAATGCTGCCTGAAATAATTAAGATGTGTAATCGGAACCGGAGAGCAAAATGTTTAGTGCTCGTAATAGCACTATAAATAGCTTTCTGTGCAGAGCTTACTCTGGCTCCTTGGTCCTGATATATCAAGTATCAGCTATGGCTTATCAGTCTTACTGGTATGTGGTGTTTGGGTGCACGGTGCTCCTGTGAAGCAAGCTCAGCTGCCTTTGGTTGTTAAGGAGCTTGCTGCTCTTGGAGAGGACTTTAATCTCCTCAACCTGCAGGTTAAATGCTGTTTTCTGTAAGAAACATGTTACATGATTACAGGTCACAATTAACTATATATCCATCTCTTGCAGCAATTCTGGGGTCAGAAGCCATGGAGTCAGCATTATCACCAAGGATATTATTGAATACCCAAATAAATGAACTGATACATATTTCTCCAAAACCTTCACAAGAAGTCGACTGTTTTCTTTAGTAGGCTAACTTTTTAAACATTCCACAAGAGGAAGTGCCTGCGGGTTCCTTTTTTAGAAGCTTTGTGGGTTGATTTTTTTTCTTTTTCTTTTTTTGTACATTTTTAATTGCAGTTTTAAAGTGATTCGTAAGAGAACCTCAGCATTGTGCACGATAAGAGAATGTGTCAGTATTTCAGGGTTCTACATTTTATCTGTAAAATGTGACTTTTTTTTTACCACAACAAAAGTAAAACGTTGCTTTGTACCTGGTGTCTTTTTATTAAAGAATTTTCTCCTTTTTCCCCCCATCCCCCAATTTCTAAGAAACAGTCGTGAGTCATGTCACAATACGATAGAGATGTTCGCAGCCAGATGGGCATGGAGGCTCCAAAGCAGCCCCCGTGAGATCATGTAAAGCTCTGTATTACACTCCATCCTCCCTACAAAGCTTCTGGGTGGGGAGGGGAGGAGGGGGATGTTAAAAGTTTCTGGCAATAACTGGGACTTTTTTGTAACATTTGGAACTCAATAAGATGTTTGGGGGCAAAGAGGAAACCTGGGGCTGAGTAGGGAAGGTGGAGTGTATGCAGAAGCTCTTAAAGTTGTAAAACTCGGTTGCGTTACTTGTGGAGGCTCAAACTTGTGAAGGTACAACACCATAATTTCTTTTCCATTTGTTCTGCATTTTGATTCTGAAGAGAAGCTGGCTTTGCCCATTTCTTATTAAACAAAACTTGTTGTAAATCCAGTTGTCTAATGGGATCTATATGAAGTTAGCTGTGTGTCTGTATAACTTTCCCCACGAAATACTGTATACCTAGTGTGCTTGTAGTAGTTACTCCACCATTTTGTAAGCTAATGAAACTGTGAGTCACCCATTTTATATCTAATTTTTAATCATGTCAATTCTCAAATGGGTGTATCTCCTTAGCCTGCTGATTCCTTTTCTCTTTAAAGAAAGTGGGTGGAGAAATTTAACTCTAGACGTTTGTTTGCAATAAAATAAATTCATTTTACTCTTGTTTTGGGATTGTCGCCATCAAGGTCTAAAATCCCTTTAAGGCTATAAAGAGGAAGAGAACGTCTGAAAGCCATGATGTTGGACAGTTTTCAACTCGTTACTCTGTACATGCTGAAATGACTGTGTTGCCTTGAAAGATCTCCTCTGGTGGTTGCTCTGTTAAGAAGAGATCGATCACATGTGTATTCTCACAGTTTAACGTGGTTCTGTGTGTAGGGCAAAAGCCTTGAGCTGTGCTTGCATCCTGTGAACCCACTGGACCTATTTGTTGTATAACAGCCATTAGGGAAGGAGCGGGGGAAGGAACCGGGCAGGGACCAGGACAGGAGGGTTGGCACGCAGAAGGAATCCTAGAGTTGAACAAACAGCTTCTCTTTGGTTTAACCGCTATTTTGTTCTGATTTTGCTTTTGTAAAATAGTAGTGGCACTGTTAGCTGATAATGCCCTTGCGTTTGAATGCTGTAGGACAGGGGAGAGACCTGGCTGGCAGCTGTGGGCCGCATGGTGTACATGTGAAAGCATGTGTCCCTGCCAGCCCTGGGATTTGCCCCCTGCCTCCCTGGGGGTGGCACAGGCAGCAGAGGCTCACCAGCAGCCTGGACCTAGAGTTGGCGTAGAGTGCTTGAACCTTTCCTCCAATGTTAGTCGATTTCTAATAGTCTTCAGAAGTAAAAGATAAAGTTGTGTTGCTCTTCTAGCCTTTATAGCAGATGACATTGCATATTGACATTAAACATTAACAGCACCACCTCCTTGTTAATACTGCTTTAAGTCATCCCTTTACTTTGAATGAGAAAATGTAAATTGTCTTTAAAGAAACACTTTATGAACAAGAAATGTGGGGAATCTCAACCCTAGTCTGTTTTGCTGAAATGGAATTTTCTTTAGACTTGCGAAAACAGTTTAGTGTAATTAAAGTCCATCTCCCTTCTACCCTCCTCACAGGAACTAACACTTTGTATGGAGTGCTGATCCTTTGCTTATTTTGGTACTCTATAAAATTATATAGTCTTAAACTGAAATATAAGAGCCTACACTTACTATGTGGTTGTAAAGCTTGTATTTTAATTCAAAAGTCTGGGATGTCTTCTTTTAAGTTCTTCAACGTATGGTATTAAAAAGCCACACATAAGAGGAAGTTCTTCACCTGCCTTTAAAGCAGGAGTATCTGTCCACCATGATGCTCCTATCTGGGAAAAGCTATTGCAAGTTCAGCAGTAGGCTCAGCTGCCTGCGCTCAGCAGTACAGTGTTCAGAGATACATCCCCCTGTGCCCTGCTGAGGTGCGTGTAGGCCAGAGAGGGGCTGTATAGGAGGGTCAGCTCTGCTGGAGCAGAGCAGAGACCAGCACTGGTGCGAAGCTGCACCTCAGGCCTCTGCCCACCTGTGAAGCTGAGATGCTTCCTCAGGTTATCTCAGTGCTGATGATTCCTACAGGAGGGATTTACTCTGCCACGTGAAGATGGCTTGTGTGGAAAAGCCATGACTCAGAAAATGGTTACTATAGAAAGGCTTCGAATTTGCAGTTTGTGCTTAAAAGCAGCAATAGGGAGGGTAGCTGTGCCTGTGGCATAGGAAAGCACAGCTGTAGATCATTGCCAAGAGGGGTGAGCCAGCTGTAGGGTTGAGTAACTTTCTAGGCTCACAAAGCTTGTGTGCACGTGAGGAAAAGTACCTGTGTTGGAGCAGCCACTCGGGCAGCAGTGGTGCTGCAGCACCGGGCTTTGGGTTCACATTTGGGATTTTTTTTTCCTCACGGAGTGCAAGCTGGGTTTGCCTTTTCCAAAGTGAGGGTTTTTCTAATGGACCCCAAACCCAGAGAGCCTTGGCCCTGGCGAGGCAGCGGTAGGACTGTGGTGTGGTGTTTGTGTGGCCGCTGGCGGGAGCAGCAGCAGGGTGCCTGCTGGTGAACTCTCCTTGCAGCCCCATCTGCTGAAGCTGCTGACATCTCTCACCTCAAGAGGCTGTAGCCAACCTGCACTGCACGAGGGGACCGCTCATGCTTAGCCACAGACTGAAGGCAGGTCTGTGCTGCATGTCTCAGAGGAAGTTCCTGTTTAAAAACAAGTAACTGGGGTTGTGTTTCTGCCTGTACTGGTAACAGTCGCTAAGACACACGCACTGTAAATGGAAGTGCTGACCTGACATGCTCAGTATTGACAAGGGGCTGTCTCAGGAGCTGAGTCAAGGGACTTTCATAAACAGCCTGTGGGATGCTGGGGCTGGCGGTTGTTCTGGGTGCATTAGGAGAGCCCCAACCCCAAACCTGCCTGTGCTGCCAAGTGCTGGCCCTTGTAGGCTGCACGGGGAGTGCTCGGCAGCGCTGCGGGGTGTGTGTAGTGGCTCAGTGTAAGCGGCACCTGAATGCAGGTTCCTTTCCACACTTATGACAGAACAGTTCTTGATCAGCAAAGGCATTTTTAGAAATTCTAGCTGATTTTTCTGAAGGGAATGAACCCCACGTTCTGGCAATGCCAGGTCAGTCCCTGCTACTTGCAGTGAAACAGTTTCTTCTTTGTAGTGTCACTAATTTGGGTTTTTTTTTAAAATCTCTGCCAACACCTGACCATTTGTTTTTAATAGAACTAGGCGATGAAGTCATCTTTTACTATTCAGAGGCTTCCTTGTTCATGACCTTTTGGAAAACTAGACTAGTGCTTTCTGAAAGTATGACCTCAGACTAAGCCACGAGGAATCAAGCTGAGTTACAGGGAGAGGTGAGGTGCTTTAATCCCCCAGCAGAGGTTTAACTGCTAGGGGTTTGGCTCTCCCAAGCTAGGAAGCATGCATAGACTGTAGCTGTGAGCTAGTGCAGTAGGCGCAAGTGTGGCTGGAGCCACCTCAGCCTGAAGCGCTGCAGAGGATGGGGAGAGGTCCAGGATGTCTGAAAAAGCCACCGAGGGGAAAGCGGAAACGCGAAAGAGCAGCTGTGTGACTCCGGTGTTAGCAAACCGGCTGGGGTGAAGTTAGAGCCGCGCCTCTCATGCACAGCTCACCTCGCCCTACGCAAAGCCACCCTGCGTAGGTGGAGAGGGCAAGGAGGCCTCTCTCTCTTTTAATAGCAGCTTAGCAATTAGTTTTGTGCAGCTTTTCTCTGCCGAGGCACGAGCTGTCCCTTCCAGAGCAGCAGGCCTCTCCAGAGCCAGCCATTGCAGGGAAGCATCCAAAACCAGGACTTGGCCAGTAATTGGTCTGCATGTGACTCCTGCCTCAGTCTGACTTCCTGCCAGTACTGGGAGCGGCAGGAAGACTCGGCGATGAATCAACTGCTGCGTAAACTCAGCCGTAGCTTTAAAGAGATGCTCAATGTTTAACATGTCCCCAGAATCCAGAAGGGAAAAACAAAGGCAGATGTAATAATCCTGCCATGTCATTACTCACGTGCGTGACAATACGTGAGTGTTACTTGAGAGCAAATTTTTTGTTCTCTCTTCTGGTTTAGTGCACAATCTCTGACCTGCAGAGTAATTTTGATCCTAAGAGTTACCAAAATGGAAACTATGGGTAAGACAGCTCAGGTAATTGCCCCTCTCAAGCTTTACCATGCTCAGAAAAACTTTACCACTTGGTAGCCCAGGGCAGACACAATTTACACTCAGTAATGATTCAGGGCCCTGCTGCCTGGTCAGCATGCAGGCACTGAAAGGGCACTCTGTCTGCTCCCTAAGCTGGGGTCAGAGGGCTCTTGCTAGGACACCTCTGATAACTAATGCAAGAATGCATTCTCTGGTCGGAGTGTCGTCTTTGGTCTCTCCTGAACTTTCAGCTTTGTGGGGCTGTTGAGCAAGTTGATAAGATAAGGCCATGTATTATAACAGGACTTTCGTCTTTGTGGTAAGAAAATGGTAAGAGATGGAGGAGAGGAAATGAGTAAGCCTCGTTGGATGGATTTACTCTTTTTTTCTGAAAGAAATCATACGTACTAGAGGTTTGCTCGCATGTTGATGAGATTCGGAAGTAGCAGAGGTGAGTCCACACACCACATCTCATGCAGGTTGTGAGCAGCAGAGCACTGTACCCAAAGCCTGGCCCCTCTACGTTGTGCACACTTTGCTTTCCCTCTTTCACACTCCCCACTGCTGTCAGAGCAGCTGGGGTGCTGTGGGGCCTCCAGCCCAGCTAGGGAGCACTGCATCAATGGGGAATGAATTCCTCACAGCAAAACAGGACGTTATTGTCCAGGTGCTGCTCCGCACCACGCTGGGCTTTTTATTCCTCTGGTTTTTGTAGATTCCCCATCTCAGTAGGTCAGAATCATGGAGATGTTGTTCATGAGGCCCACTGGAGATGCAGTCCAGCCACTTGCTTGCAGCAGGACTGGCACTTTGGTCAGACTGAAGCTTGAAAACCTCCCAGCGTGGAAATTATACAACCTCCTGGGGCAACCTATTCCGGTGCTACCCTGTCCCTGGGGTAAAACAGAATGTTCTGCTGCCTGGCCTGAGGCTCCCAAGCTGGAGTCTGTGGCCATTGCCCTGGGTGCATCATCTGCAACTATCTCTAGGGGTGCAGCTTCATCTTTGTAACTGGCAATACTAGGTGGTTGTTTGGTCACCCCACAGCCTGTTACCCTTAGACTAAGTCCAACTCCTTCCCCCTTTGTTCCACCGGACATGCGCTCAAGTTCCCTGAACACCTTGGGAGCTCTTCACTGGACCCTCTGCAGGTTTTTAATATGCTTGTTGACCAAGGGGCCCAAAGCTGGACAGCAATATTGTGTCACGTACAAGGGGAAAAGCGCGTCCCTTGATTTGTTGGCCACATACTTCCTGATGGAGCCCAGACTGTGGTTTGCCCCGTTTGCAATGAGAACACTCTTGGCCCACACTCAACTTGGCGTCCACTTTAAGTCCTATCCTTTTCAGCAGGGTGACTATTCAGCTAGCTGCTTCCCAGCCTCTAGCCTACACTCTATTATGCAAGCTGCTACCCTTTAATAATAATTTTTTTTTTAAAAAAAAGAGATAATTTATCAAATTGCTAAATAGTAAGCCAAGCATCTCAAGAAGTAAGGAGAGACATAAATGACTTGTGCAAGTTAGATGCCTTGTGCATTCTGCCGTTTGCTCGGAGAGACCCCGGAGAAAGCAGCTGCAATAGCACAGTAAGGACTGTTCTGCTACTTACACATCAGAGAACACAACACTTAAATGTCACAAAACGCACTTGGTTTCCAGACCTAAGACATACCCTCAGTTACAGGTTTTGTATGAACTTGCCTGCTCCTTTCTTAGAGAGAGAAGGGAAATTCTCCTGCACGAAGCAGGGCCCACCACACACCATGTGGGCTGCTGGTGCTTGAGCTGACTGGCTGGCTCCCATTAAGTGGCTGCAGTAGAAGCTGCTTTCTCTGCAAGAAAGGAGGAGGTGGAGGGAATCACACCCTGGTCTGCAGGGCAGCTTGCTGAGCTCAGCCCTGCTCAGTGTTGAGGAAACTCCACCGTAGGTGGAGGCCAGGAGACACTTCCAAAACACCCAAGGTCTCCCCGGCGGCTGCCGGACATTCTCAGGAGCGGGCTGCTTTGATTGCCTCAGCCCTGGTGTTGGTGCAGCCTGGGATATTTATGTGCCTCCGCGGCTGGGCAGCTGGCCAGCCCTTTTCTCTTTCTTTCCCTTAAGGAAACACCCACGGAAGGGAAACGAGAGACTCCAACGGTTTCTTTCGTCAGATCCTAGCACAGCAAACAAAGAGGAGTTTTCAGGAATGAGCTTGCTTTTATAGGCACTTACTGCCCTGAGAGGTGCATTACCCAGAAGTGCTGCATGCAGGTATCCCTCTCGAGTTCCAGAACAATCCATGAAAGTTACACAGCGACCAAAAAGGCTGCTGGGCGAAGGGAAGCGGCGCCTTCCTGAAGGGTGGCTGTATGTTAAGTCTTCCAGCTTGTGCAGATTCCACTGGAGGTCTCCAGTGGCTGGGCAGCATGGCTGATGTGTCAGTGAGGGAACACCTCTGCGTTTTGTCAGGCTCGCTGCCATGCCAGGAGCACGTCATTTAGTGCAGGGCTGCAGTCTGTGGCATCTCACAGTTCGCAGAGACAGAGCATTCCTGAAGCGCGAGGAGCAGGGCTGCACGCGTGCGGCCACTACGTGAGCGTGCAAGGCGGCATCCTTCGCTCCGCTTGAGCAGAGCGTTACGCTGAGGCAGTGGCTTCCTGGCCCTGTCATAGGTTGTCACTCTGTGACCCATCTCAAGATGCATGGTCTTCAGAGCAGCACATGTGGGTGACAAGGCATACCAGCCAAGGTATGGTGTCCCCAGTGGGAGGATGGGTGGTGATATGAAACATATTGAGTAGCAATGGTGAATGGTGACTGGTTTTGGGGTTTGAGAGGACCACCTGGCTTGTTAGAAGGGTAAGATGCCCGCTGCAGCAGTGGTTCAAGGGAACTTGGTGAGACTTAGGAAGGACTGAGCTCCTTCTATCCATCTGGGAGTTGGAGTAGGCGGTTACAGAACATGGTGCTTGGGTGCTACCAGAGCTAAGAAACCAAGTCAAACAAATTCTGCCACAGCCTCCCCATGCTGCCTCAGGGTGACCCTCCAGGGATGAAAAACTGGAATTCGTTACAAGCACAGCATTTGATGATCACTCCTAGTTCCAGATTTCTTTGGGGCATCTGAACAGAGCATCAGATCCTCGATTTTGAGGACCAGGCTATTGGAAACTTTTTTGCTCTCTATTGGCTCCATGAAGAGCTTCTGCAGCTCCCATTGGTGATGGTGCAGGACCTGCACCATAATGAACAAGTTACTGGCTTTACATCTTCAGCAATGCTGCGGTGCAGGTCTCATCCGGAGCCTGAGTGTTTCTGGACTGGGAAGGGGATGTTAGCTTCCTACTACGTGCTGAAGTAACTGAAGAATCCTGACTGTTCTGTCAGCACCCTGACTGCCTGTTTGCTGGGAAGGAGGAGCCAGGGCAAACGGGCTGGGTGGATCCCTCATTCCGCTTCCACAGCATCTGCAGTGTCACAGTGATGCAGTGGTGGAGAAACATCTATCTCACTGGGTTTGGCCACCAGGCAAAGGTAAAGGTGGTAACAACAACTGACCAGGTTGATGGAATGCATGAGTATCAGCCAGTTGTAAAGCTTGTAGGTAACCTCCAAAAACCTGCCATGCATGCAGACTTGAAGGCCACATCTCATGGATAAATGCACGCTGTGATCACCAGAGTTGATGACAAGCCATTTGCCATCAAAAGCAGAAGTGAGGGTAAGGATCTCTGGTCTGGGGAGAGCAGCCATGTTGGCTGAGAGAGCATCTGCTGCTCCCTGTAGCAGCATTTGACAAAACAAACAGGGGGGTTCAAAAACTAAGCAAAGCACATGCTTTGCTCTCTTCAGAGCATGAAGACAGAGAATGAGAAACTTTGCTTCTGCTAAATACATCCCCACGACACAGAGGCTGGGCATTTTTTGGCACTGTGGCCAGTCTAAAGAGAAAGAGCCCCACAAAGGTGATTGTCTGCACCCATGGTACAATTTATGTAGTGCCAGAGGGTTCCTGGCATGGTCAGCCAAGTTGAGGGCTCTGACACTGTCTTGCTCACAACAGAAGGTGGAAGGATTAAAATACCCCACTCAGAACCAACCTGCTCTTAATCTTTAAAACAAGCAGGCAGAGGGATGCCATGACCTATTCCCGTGGGAGCCAGCAGAGCCACTGCTGGGCAGCTCTCTGGCAAGCGATGAGAAAGAGAGCGCGAGCGAAAACATGGGGCCTACAGACAGTCCGAGCCTGCGTTCTGCTTGAATCATCCACTCTGAGAGCAAGAAGGGTCTATGTGCCATGGCCACAGTAACTAAAACTTAGGGCCACTCTGACATTTAATTAATTCTTGGTTCTTTAAAAAAAGATAAAAGAATCATCTTGAGCATCTGAACATACTGCAAAGCCTCTGTTTTGATCAGTTTTCTAAGGCAGTAACAACATATTTACGTCAAACCAAACAGCTTTCACTGGTAACCACCGAGCTCTTGAGCTAAACGCCTGGACAGAGGAATGAGAGAGAGAACTATGGGAATTAGCCTACTAAGCTGGGGAAAATCTTTCACTTGGGACCTCATTACAACTGAATTCACACAGTACTTCATTGTTACTCAGGTTGCTTACACCAGAAACAACAAATGCACTTTCCCACACCGCCCCCCCCCCCAAAAAAAACCCCCCAAACTCAAACCCCCACCCTACCAAAAGCCAGGCTCATTTGTGAATGACAAGAGGTGACCCTCCCTTTGCAGCACTCCAGGATCTGGGCCAGGAGGTGACATGCAAAGTAGCCTGGAAGCCTGCAAAATGCGTTGAGAAGGCAACACCAGCACTGCCTCACAAAAATCTCTGCTTGGGTGAAGATGTAAAGGATGAGTTTGGGATAACAGTTGCAATTGCCTTTGTTGGCACCTTTAAATCAGTTCTTGGGCTTCAACAGCCTGTCACCTGTTATCAATGGCTGAAGTGAAAGGCACTGAAGCACAGAGGTGATCTGGTCCCACCCCCTGTAATAAGGGAGGTGGCAACTACCCTTAGATCACAGTGTTTCTGCCTGTGGTTTCAACCACGACTTTCCCTCCCGGAAGTCCCAGAGGATGCACGCTGTGCCCTCTGGTTGCTGTCAGGAACCCTGAGTCTGCTCTGCACCAGGCTGGAGGGGGCTGGCAAACACCACTGGGCATCGGTACTGTGGGAAGGGTAAGGTGTGGAGGGCTGGATGGGGCCATGAACCCACACACTTATTTTGGTGGTATGGCAGATTGCTTTAAGGGAGGGTTTTACTGCCTTCAGGGATTAACACCAAGCGTGCCTGTCAGTCACCGTTCAGGGAACCGGCAGCGTAACCATCAGGACCATAAACAGGATTTCAGCAACTTTACAGCTCAAAGTTGCCATGCTTCATTCTCATCTTTTTAAGGCTCATTCAGAAGGCTGAAAGCGAAACATCTTCAAAATTACTATTTCTCTTCCTTTCAAGCAACTGTCTGGTAAGTTTTCAGGAATATTTTGAAGATACAACAAAAACTATCACATCCTGTCATCAGATAGCAGGTCCGATAATACAACACAGACACATGAGCAACATGCTATCTGTTTCCACCAGTGACTTTGATTTTAAAAGAACAGCATTAACCAAGAAAGTTAGGAGGTGTTTTCAACTGTTGAAGTTACTTCTATTAAGTTACTACAATTTGTATTTCCTTGTGAATGTATCCTAATTTATGACAGCTAATGGCTTTGAGATTTGGGGGGTTTGTCCTGTCCCTCACCCTTTTCAACAGGGGCCTGTTACCCATCAGTCACTTTCAATCCACTTCCCAGAGCTGGTGCAGAAGCAGCTGTACCTGGTGCTCTGAGGAACTGTGTCAGAATTTGCGCCCCCACTCCACCAGCGTGTTTAACCACCAGTGTTCTTCCCTCGGCTACCACAGGCCACCCCCACTTCCACACCAGCTGAGCCCTGCTCTAAGCTTTCCCCTCTTATCCCCTAGGACCCGTTCAGCAGAGGCTCTGCCTTTGGGTTAGCTCGATTCCAACTCAACTTTTACTCTGTAAGGAAGCTCAGGCACGCTGGCCAGAGCCTGCCTGCACACTGCCTCTTTCCCCATTTTCCTGTTAACATCTGGCATACTCATTCCACATCTTGCACAGCGAGGCAGAAGCATTAGATCGGTTACCTACGCAGTGCAGCAACAGCTAGAGTTTCACAGTCATTGGCTGGAATTGCTAATACTGTAGTTAAGCTGCTACTGAGCTAATATCCTTAACGGCAGCAGCTTAAACCAACACCAATTAACACCAGAGAGGATCTAACGCTGCAGCCTTCCCCAGATTTTTTGTTCATTTATGGAGTATCATGATGCTTCTGCTTTTTTCCCCAGGCAGTCACAGCACTTGTGCGTGTTGAAGGATGCTATTAGGCGCATGCCAACTGCTCTCCTCTCCCAGCAAAGCAGCGCTCTCTGCTCCTTGCCAAAGGGTAAATTTTCACCCGCAGGCCTTTGTTTCCCAACTCCCCAGCTGAACTATGACCTGGCAGACAAAAGACCCCCTGCATAGGTTGCAGTTCCTTTTCTTAGGTCAGCTAGGAAAGAAAACTCAACCACGTATTAAAATAGGAGCTGGAGGAGTCCTTGTTCACGGCTCGCTGGGTCTCCCGCTGCTGCTCGGAGGGCTTTTCGAGGCAACACCTCCTACCCCATTCAAGGGGAAGGAGCCTCCCTCCCCCTCACTCTCCACCCAGCACAGAATCAGGGGAAACGATTTTCTCTTCTGAATTAGTTATCTACCAGTTAACTTTTGAGTTTAGAATTTGCAGTCATGGCAGAAAGTGCTTCACTGCCCTAACTCAAGGGTTTTCTGGAGACTTTTTATATAAGACTACTGAACTAAATGTCCTCCATAAAAGGGATTGTTTCCTCCAGAAGAGGGGGAATAACGGGAAAGAAAAGGAACACTGAGTATGCAGGTTGGTTTTCTTCTTGTAAGAGGCTAATCCAGAGGATAAAAGTTTATCTTAGCACAAATAGCGTATTTGTTTAGAGCTTTCACATATATTTCCAAGTTTAAGTAAGCGGAGCAACGCTGCTGTCTGCCATCTGGATTCCCAAACCTCCCCCACCGACCTGAGCTAACAACAGATCACAAAGGGTTAGGGTTAGGTTAGGGTTGCAAGGAAATGTCTCAAATAGAAGAGCAAGATTTTTAACCCAGTAAAAAGACAAGTTGTTTCCATAGCTCCTGAAGTGTGATTTTATTCTTGGTTTCACACAGGCAGAAAAATGGGAATGCTTCAGCTTCACAGTGTGGATGAATTACCTGAACTTGCTCTGCAGCTGCAATCTTACAAAGGCTACTGTATCACCTACCTTACCCAGGCAAAGGCTTCACCACACCACCACCCCCCTCCGTTGTACAAACAGCACAATTAACAGTAGCACTGAAGGATGCATCTGCCCAAAACCACAGCTGATTACGGTATTTTCCTGTATGTAAATGGGATGCAATTACAACTTCTCTAAAACGAACCCTTCTGCCTACAAATGGCAATCAAAGCAGTCCCAAACCACTGCCATTAATCCTCTGAGACCCTGTAGTAGGACACCTCAGTTCCCAGGCGTTTAACTGGAGGTCATTCCTCACTGTGTGCAGTCATACATGTACACACAGGGAACAGAGAAAGGCCTGTGTACTGACTGAGCAGATCTGATAGGAATTTCTTGCTCGGATTTGCCATGAAAACCAGCATGATTTATCAGTTTTAGGTACCTCACACAGTCACAGGAAAGGCCGCCGCTTTTAGACCACCTTCTCCCAAAGCTGTGTTAGATGACAGATTCCTCTGCAGCAGGCTATGAATCACTCCTTTCACTGCCAGTTTGTTTTCTTTCTGGATCAAGAGAACTGCCTTCAAATAGAATTTTGTTTCTCATTCCTTCTTTCAGCATTCTCTGCCGGATCCTCTGTTGGGCCAAATTGTACCTGCAGTAAAACCTAGAGGAGGGGACGAGAAGAAAATACGATTCCCTGCTTTAGATGAGTGACAGTACCAAAGCAAGAGTTTATTCAGCCCTTCAAAAAGTTGAAACCACAAAAAATAATGCCTGTAACATTCATTATGAAATGATGCATCATGAAAATACTGGGGTAACTGCTATGCAGCCGCTGAGGAGCAGGATATACAAGCCCAGTGGAAGATGTTAATTTCTGTAATCTGGAACTTAATTCCATGACCACTTTGTATGTTGCCTTTACTATTAAGACAGAAGGATGGCACATGTGAGGAACAAAAAATTAAGGAAGGCAGTAACTGGTTGGTTAGATCTCTCAGGACTCAGGAAACAACAGCAAGTTTAAACCCCCCCAAACATTAATGTAAAAATTCAAAGGGATTGAATTCTCTTCCATTACAAGAAAATAAATATTTTTGGGGAAAGGAATGGGACGTTTTGCTAGGCAAGTTTTTTATGGAGTTCCAAAAACAGTGTGAAAGGTCACACAGGGATCCCATTGTACAGAGCAGGCAGCGCAGGACTGTCAAAATGGAAGGAGCATTTTACATACCAGTATCCTAACATTGTGCAAATAAAGCCACCAACTGCAAAGTCACAAGATCTTCTAACTCTACCTGAAAGAAAAGCAAAGACCCTTAAAAAAAAAAAGTAATATTAAAAAACCTGTGGATGACTTACTTGTATTAATAAAGCCTAATAGCAAATAGGGATTACTTTTTCCTTGCAAATAAATCTACAAAACCCAGAAGGAGTAAGTACTTACTAGTTGCTAAAAAATGTCCAAGACCCACAACTAAAGATCCCAGGGAGCCATACAGCACCGACTCTCGTGCACATGGGACGCTTTTCACATCAAGAAATCCCAGGAGTTTAAAAGACTGTAAGAAAAAAGTAACACACCACAAATTAAAAAAATTAGTTCTTTAGAAATCTATGATACTAACTTCATTGTAATACTGACCTGTTACCTTATTAGCCAAAAATAACCACAGGAGGATTTCCTACTTCCAGGATTACATCTGAGCTAAAGTGAAGATGCAGAGCTGTCCCAGGATTGGTTTTGGGGGACTAACTATTGATTTAGGCAACGTAATTTTGTACCAACCTGTTGATCCACCCCTTTTATTGAATATTATAAATTGAATTATAAATATATTATAAATTTTTTTTCCTTTACATTTCCAAAAAAAAAAAAAGGAGAAGATCCTTAAGAATCCAGCCAGGATCTCTGTTCAAAACCAACATCACAAACAGGTAAGGTTACAATCAATTACGCTGCTCATTATGCTGTGTAATTTTAACATCTGGAAAGACAAATGTGCTTTAAAATAATGAAAGTGATGGAAAACGTGTATGTAGTAGAGACCCTTAGACTGAACACTGACTTAAAACATTTATAACCCAGTAATTTTTAACCGTATCTTAGGTATAGGCATGGGCTGTAGACAGAAATTCTTCTACATACATCATCTAAGTTTTTTAATCAATCTACTGGTAAAAATTATCAAACTATTACACACTCAGATCTGTAATGTACCCTAGCTTATACCTATCAGCTTTCTGTTTAATTTTCAAATGGTAATTACACATGGCATTCATAAACACAACTGTGAACTGAAAAATACGTTGTTCATTTCGGAGATGCCTACACCGGCTTCTGCATAAATCAAGTCTTCCACCTTGAATACATCTCCCATTTCCCACCAGAGAAACACCCCCACAAACACACATCGGCGTCACGAGCAAGACTGAGAACTATATATAAAAAGGCCTCAAGGCGACCCGGATGGGGGTTACTTTGGCCACACTGCAGTAACATCTACACATCTTTCCACCACCGATTCCTTTGTTGGGGAGGCTGTGGGAATTGACCTTCATTCTACTGGGTTTAAATACTGACACCATTAAACTCCAGCGTCAATTAAGATCTTGAAAGATCACCTGAAACGTGATTATTATTTTTTTTTTCTTTCTTGTAAGATTGTTTCACTTGGACAAAGCAGGTTTTGAAGATGCGGAGTACTGGAGTCAACTATTTGTGGCGGGCTGGTAACTGCGTGAGCCAAGTCACTGTGAAACACATCTGCCTGCAGTAGTAGGGGGACGACAGCAAGCATTTGTCCACAGCTGGATTTGCATGCAAGCAAGGAAATCCCCATCAGTAATTTTATCTGTGTTCCCTACAGACGCTGTCAGCTGTTCCCACATAATCCCTGTGCACAAGCCAGACAAAAAGGATTTGCTCTGCGTCACTCCAACCGCCCAGCGAGCAATTTTCAAGGACTCTCAAATGGAAGAAGTCACTTGGTACGCTGCCGGTGGTGGCCAGGACGGGGCCGCTGGTACATCCATGCGGCATGATGCACCCTTTCAGAATAGCGCTTCACCTGTTGCTACAGGCGAAATCACTGGTTACGACTCTAACCACTGCCGACTACTGGCGTCAGGCAGGCTCCCGTGCCACCCGCTACGAGAGCCCCGCAGCGGGGTCCCAAGCACCGGGCCCCCCGCCCGGCCCTACAGGGCCCCAGCTCCGCCATCGCCTTCCGTGCGCTGCTCCCCAGGAATTCCCTCTGGGGCCTCACGCCTGGCCTGGGATAACCGCCCGTATCCCCCCGCGGGGAGCCGGGCGGGCGCCCAGCCCCGCCGCCTCCTCCCTGCGCCCGGCCGCGCTCCGGCGGGGCCGCCGGCGAAGCCTTAAAACGCGTGAAAGGCTCCAGGCACCGCCGGCCTCCCGCGTCCCTGCGGAACACGGACCCGGCCCGGGCACCCAGCGGGGGCGCCTCTCGGACGCCGCTCCGGGCGAGGCGGGACCGCCTCGGGCCGGGATACGTGTGTGCAGCCGGGACACGGAGCTGCGCCCCGCAACCGCCGGTACCGGGGCAGGGCTGCGGCCGCGCGTGGGGCGGGAAGCACCCTTCGCCGCCCCCCCCATCCTCCATTACCTTCCTCGGCTCAGAGTCGCCCTCGCCCGCCATGACGTGACAGCGCCCTCCCCAGCTAGCACGCGCGCCCTACCCCGCACCAGCGAGGCCGGACTACGGCCGCGTAGAGTAGGCAGGCGGAGGGGCCGCTCTATCCGTCCCGCCCCGCCCCGTCTCTATGGTGCCCGCGGGGGGGCGGGGGCGGGCGGGCGCGCCGGCGCCATTTTAGGTCTAGCGCTGAGATTCCAGCAAAATCCTTTGTTCAGTGAAATGGGTCACGGAGCAGGGCGCGCGCACGCACGGGCGCGCGCGGGGGAGGGAGCGCGGCGCCGCTGCGCAGCCCGCCCCGCCCGCCCACGCCGCCACACCGTTACCCCCGTACCCCCCCAGCTCTCTGTTCCCCCCCCGCCCCGTCCTCGGGTGCCCCGTTCTCGGCGGCGGGCAGGGGTGGTGGTACCGGCCCCTGCTCTCCCGGGCAGTCCTACGCGGCTCAGCCGGAGAGGCCGCCCGGGCGCTCGCTGCTGCCCTCCGCAGTGATTGTCGGCGGCGCCGTGAAGGCCCAGCACTCCCCTCTGCCCGCCCCATCTGAGCCTCCCGCCGCCGCCCCGCCGGGGTCAGCAGTTGCCTCCTGTGGGAGAGGCGGCTCCGGCCCCCTCACAGGCCGGTGTCGTGTCAGTCGGCCCTTCACGCGTGGGGGAGTGACGCGAGTGCTCCTCGCTGCAGAGCAATGTGTTTGAGCGCGGGTTTAAACCCGGCTCCTTGCTGGGTGCTGCGCCATCAGTCCTCCAAGTGAGACCCTGCCTCAGTCCAGCGCCTGATGGCCTAGGCCCCAGCCTGTCACAGCCCACTTATGAGGAGCTCAAACAGTAGTTACTAATTTACTAGTGAATGTACTAGTAAACGTAAACACTCTCAGTGAGTAGCACCTAGGGGGAGAAGGAGGTTAGGGGACCCTCGCTGCAGTAGGAAGCAACCTGAGTGCCATAATGGGATGAGGGAAAGAGAACAGTGCAGCTGGGGGCAGAGAGCCCTGGTGTTGGGGGACGAGGGCAGGAAGATTACTTAAAATGAGGTGTTCTTGACAGTTAGTAACCTCAGGACGTGTACAACCAAGTTAGACTACTGGTGGGCTCAGAAAGAGTAAGTCCTGTGCTAAATCAGTTAGAGGTACTGGAAATGATCCCTTAGATGCATAATTGCAGCTGGGATAGTACCTGAAATGGTAAATAGCGCAAAGCAACACAGGACAGAGTCTTAGAGTTCTGCAAGGTACTGTAAAAATACATTTTGCTGCAAGAAAACAAGTCTACCTGCTAAGTAGTGAGTTACAGGGTGCATTCAATTTAGGACCTTTTCCGACTTAGCAATGAGGTCTGACAAGGGTGAGAGATGTGTAATACTGCTCTTTGATTTAAAAAACAGTGTGACTTGAAACATGTTACTTTCCCAGGAAGAATGAGGTATCTTCAGATCTTGTTAAATGTTATTTTTGTATGTGGCTTTGTTTGGTTTATTTTTTTAATGGGGGTTGGACCCGATGATCTCTCGAGGTCCCTTCCAACCCCTACAATTCTATGATCCCCGTAGACTTTGCAGTCAGTGCTCTGAATCCCTGGAACACACTGATTCTGTGCATTCACATTTAAAAAGATCAGTTAGCATCGCTTGGACTGTGAGTCGATTAGCCTATTTATGTGTGTGGTGCTGCAAGCACAGCACATCCACTAGAATGTCTGATAAAACTATGGGCATAATCTCTCCTTGGAAAAGTTTGTAATGTCTCTTCTTATCTTAGTTGGTTTAAAAAAAATATATGTAATTGTGTTTTCTTAAGCGGAGACAAACACTGAGGGATGTAGTTAGAAGTCCCAAGAGCATGCTCGTATGTCTGAGTTGAACAAGGCCACAGTGGTAGAAAATAGATGCTGCGCTTAACGCTGGTGAGGTGGCCTGGCCTGGAAAAGTTTGTACTCTGAAGAATCACAGAATCACAGAATCATAGAATCATAGAATGGCAAGGGTTGGAAGGGACCCCAAGGATCATAAAGCTCCAACCCCCCTGCCACAGGCAGGGCCACCAACCTCAGGCCTGGATCTACACAAGGTTGCTCAAGGCCCCATCCAACCTGGCCTTGAACACTTCGAGGGACGGGGCATCCACCACCTCTCTGGGCAGCCCGTTCCAGCACCTCACCACTCTTTCTGTAAAAAACTTCCCCCTAATATCCAATCTAAAAGAAGAATGGAAAGATCTTTTTTTGCTATGAATTTGGTTTTAAAACAAAGGTGCCGGAGAGCAGAGTACACAAATAAAGTGTCTTCTCTCTGATACTCAAAAGCAGGCTAAGGAGAAGCACGTGGTTTTCCTTACATGTCATTAATCTCTTTCCCAAATACCCAGATCACACAAATTACACCAAAATACCTGCTGGCAATAAACAGAACCTTCCCTTCCCTGCCACCTCCCTCCCACCCCCACCCCCACCCTTGGTACACAGTCATTCTGCTTTACTGCCGCTTCTCACGATTCTGCTTCATTGGTCCCAGAAGTTGCTCTAAAATTGAGTTACTGTGACCCTCTGTGGCAGCAGAAGTAGGAGCAGGCAGCCTGGCAGCACCAAGAACCAGTGAAGGTGCTTGTGCTGGAGCCTCCTGCACCCCAAAGTGGAGGGGCGAACCTCCTACTTCTGCTTTTCCCCTTACATGTTTTGGAGGCTCTGGAAGTAGGATGCTTTATTTCACACCTGAGATTCAAACAGAAAGACATGGATATCTAACTCTAGCTAGCTGAAATGCAGGTTGTAGCCCATCAGTTGATGAAGTGGGGAGAGGCTGTGTGGGCGCGCGGAACTGTTACATTTCCGAGGGTCATAGCAGGGGGCATGTGAGAGCTGCTGAAATGTGCCCGCTGCGTCGCCAACCCGATGTGATCAAACCCTCAGTACTGCTGGCCGAGCAGAGGCATATCTGGAGCATCTTCTGTTGTGTCCTGCCAGAGTCTCCTGCAGGGACGGTGGCTGAGCAGGAGCCTGGCCTACATGCCTTCCTCCATTGCTGGGGACACTGTGCTGTTTCTGTAAGTCGGGTGACTTTTATATACATTTGGGTTTGCTGCCTTGTTTTTCCGACCCTGGAGACCCTAGGCAGAAGCTACCTATGCATGCTGTTTTACCCATCGTAGCATGCCGACTGACACTTGCCCTTAAGCAGTTTGAACTCGCCCTATATTTATGCAGTCCTTATTTTTGTTAGTGTTGACCAGTAAGGTACAGCAGCCTTTGCTGTGGAGCTCCATGCCTATCCACTCCATCCTGAAATTGCCAGCTTGGGAATGGCTCAGATTGGTGTTTGGCAGCAACCCTTGTTCTGTCCCATCACCTTCTACCTCCGTATTTTAAAGTCAGGCCAGGCAAAACTCTTGTCAGTCTACCAGTGGCACAGAGGCCACCACATACACAGGGCAGTGGACAAAAGGTGCTCTTGTCACAACAGTGCAAATGGGAACCTTCATATCACAACAGTGAAGGCAGGGACCTGCTTCAGTGACTTCCCCAGTCCTTATTTCCTGCATCACACAGAGCACTTTACTGAGGGAGCTCAACCAACATATGGTGATCTTGTAATTTCTGAAACCATTTGGGCTGCACATCCTAGAAGGAGGGAGCCATCACAGAAACATGGAATTTCCACATTCAAAAGAGGTGACTGCTTGTCCTAAAGCCATGCGTTTAGTAGGTGGCATGGAGATAACTGCTTCAGGTTGATGGCTACCACAGACCTTCCAGATAACTAACCTTCAGTGAGATGAATTCAGCATCTCTCTAAGGGTTGCATGCTTTGCCCTGGTAGTTTGCAAAAGCTCTTCTGTCTGTCTGTCTGTGTTCTGCCTGTGGGTATCCAACCACTCTCCGCTTTGCTTTTCAGCTCCACGTGTAGCTTAAACTGTTCCAGGGTGGCCTGCTGACACCAGTGGTGGTGTCAGTACCACCAGCTGAAAGTCAGTGCTACACAAAACACTGTTTCCTGGCCATTTTGAGGGGAGAAACATGCTGATCTTTCGAGATTGCTGCAGGTTTAGATCAAGCGCCTCAAGACGTTGCTCTGTTGTAGATGTTCAGTAGGGAGCAGGACATCAGGTTCCTGGGCTAGTACTTGAGTCATGCCTCAAGATAAAATTTAGAGATGACCAGTGGGACTTTTCAATCTTCATGGTCACCTTGAAGCTGTCTAGACAGCAATTGCTTGTGGTGACCACGTGCCCTTTTGTATGCTGCGAAAGCAAGGGTTACTTAGTACTGCCAGAAATCAGGAAGAGGGTGGTTATTCCAGTCAAATTCCCCGTTGTCCCAAGGGTGTTTGTCCTTCAGGAGGAGGACATTATGTTACTGGATGCAAATGTGTAGGACTTAATGTATTTTGATAATTCTGTGGTGGAAAATAGTTCTTATAGATGAAGGACTGTGCAGTAGGTTATGTTGGAGTAACCACCCTCGTGGGGACGGGGCGGGCGCAAAGAGTGCATGCAGGCTGCTGTTGCCAAGGCAGTCAGCAACCATGCTCAAGCAAAGGAATTTTTTTAAAAAGCTTTTTTTCCCCCCAACCATTAATGCTAATTTCAACTGCAAGACAGTTTTATTTTGGGTTGGCTTCACTGATTGTTTCTGGAGGCTGACTTTGCCTAACTTACCCCTACTGCCTGTACAAATGATCTCAACTGCAACACGTAAGAGATGTTAACTCAAGGTATTCCTCTGAAACCCAAGGAGACAAGGCCAGGCTTCATTTCTGCTGCCATTTCTTTTAATCTCTTTATCCTATTCAGGCACTTGATTCAAAAAGAAAGAGGTGTTTATATTGAAAAAGAAGGCTTGTATAAAACGTATCAGTTATAATTGCAGCTATAGGGTTAGGTGTAGAGCTATGTTTAGAATTTCCTGGTTTCGTAGTAGCAGTTGGACTTAAGGATGCTTCTGACTAAAAAATAGAACAAAGCTTTTCTGAAGTAACCAAAACCTGTTCAAATTGTGTAAATTACCCCTGTTTGTCTGCAAAGCATATCTTAAATGTGCTAGTGATGAATGCTGACAGACACTAAGCTTCCTTGTACGTCACTGTAATCTACCTTGAGCAGATGATGGTAGTCCTTATTTCTGCTGGTTTTTGGTCCCTTTTTTAAAGGGGCGACTGTGAGTTGTAGACCTGGTTTTGTGACAGGAAAACAGGAGTGTGGATGGGAACTCTTCTCTTGCCTCAGAGTTACTCGACTTCAGCCTCTTTTATTCCTGACATGTTTATCTAAATCTCTTTCAAGGCATCCCCTTCCATTTCACATCTTAATTTTTCAAAACACAGTAGCTGTCCTGAGGTTTCTATCACAGAGTGTGGAGGGGGGTTGTTATGAACTCTGAGCCTCCTGTTCCACGTCTGTCATACAAATGTGTCAGGCTTAATCTTTATTAATTCCCAGGGGAGAACTGGAGACTAGAACTAATAACATATTTGTATGGTAATTGTTTCTTTTGGGATGTGGTTTCTGAGAATTCATAACAAACTGAAGAGGGTTGCACCAGCAAGACATTTATTTAGAAATAAGCTGTTTAAACAGCACAACAGAACTAGAAAATTCATAGGAGGGAAAATAAAAATCTGTTGGAGGCTATTAAATGCTTAGACATCCTCTCAGGCGTAAGAATTCCCTCAGCACAAGTCTCTGGAGACTGCAAGGACATTCTGAGGAGGTGTCATGTTGTGCTTCTCCTGTCCTTACACTTTTCCCTAGATATCCAGCAGCAGCTAAATAAACTTTTTGCATTACTCATTGTTGCTCCTGCATTTTTTGCCAAGATTAGGCTAAAGCCCAGAGAAAGGAGAGAACGTTTTAACTGCTTTAATGTACTACGGTCTGGACAAAGGGTTCATTTTTAACAGAGACAGTGATATAATATGATATAATATGATGATATCACTGAACTGAAGGGTAAGAGAGGAGAGGACCCACTTTGACAATGTGTTTTGCATGCAATGTGCCGTTAAAGCAGATGTATAATTAGCAGCATACAGGGAAAGAGGAGCCACATTCAAGGAGCAGAGCATACCAAAGTAGACACTGAAATCAGACAACTGGAGAGAATGTGCAGGAACAATGCCATGTATCACCTGGGGGGGGAAATAAAGAGGTTTATCAAGCAGATCTCCTTATATCTTGGGTGGGTTTTAATTTTTTTTCTCCTTTTATTTGGAGGGAGGGCAAGGGGTTTGGTTTTTTATTTTGTAATCAAACATGTTAGAGTAGGCCTCATGGACTTATCCCCACCCTACCTTGCCTGGCAACATGTCTGCCCGCCAGTACTCTACCAGGTACAAGGTGGTGTGTTCTGCTGGAAGTAGTGGCAAACTCCATCCAAAAGACATGGTCAGGTTCAGAGATATCAGGGTATGTCTTTCTGTCGTGCTGCAAAGGCTGGTTTCAGTACTCCAGGGCAGGGTCTCCTGTACAAAACTGCACTTTTGGCAAGGGGCAAAGGAAAGCAAGCTCATAGCCTCAGAAGGATCTCGTAAGAAACAGCCACTCTGCAAGGCTGAGATTTGGGAGATCAAAGTCAAACGCAGCATAGTATTGCCAAACAGTTGTTGCAGGTTTGCAGGCCCCTCAGGTGTCCCGCTATGGTGTCCAGATTTCCTGGCAGGAATTCAAGGATTTTCTCATTCGTGACAGGAATGACTTCATGTCTTGCACACTGAGAGTGTTAATTTAGTATATAAATATTTCTGTACCTGGTGTGGTTTCTGCTGCTTTCTGAGAAGGATCAGAGATTAAAAATACTTTGTGTCTTGCTGTTAGTGTTTTCAGATACAGTATTTTTTGCTCTTTTCCTGATGCCACACTGTGACCTGGCCTGAAGGCTGAGTCAGTCTGTTGGTGGCTGGCTACCGAGGGCTACGACCTTCTGTTGGACTTTTGATTTTGGAGGATCCTAGTTTCCTGCCTAAAAGCATCGGTTGCTGGGCTAGAGTCACTTATATCTATGAATTAACTGTATGGAGCACCCGATGCAAGACAGCCAGCAGAATTTGGGCTGTGGCAGGGGGTGAGGGGCAGAAGCTGTGCTCTGAGGTTTCAGAAAATATTGGGGCAACTGGGTTGCTTAGGGAATCGCTCCCAGGTGGACCAGGGGGATTCATGTGCACCCTCTGCCCACAACTATCAGCTGTCATCCCCCTCCATGAGCACAGTGGTGCTGCTGGGGAAGCTTTCCAGAGCCTCCCTTAGTGTTATCCTCACTGGTGGGACAGCCGGCTGCTCCCTTTGTTCAGTTTCAGACCTCCTGAGCATGGGTGTCTATTCAGTGGCCACTGACGTGGGCAGAAAGGTTTATTTATGCTGGTAGTTTTCCTGGCACATCAGACTCAGTACCTCTGCAGGAACAGCAGCAGAAGCTAAACACATCCTAAATTACCTCACTTACAAACTGTTCAAAATTCTTAGAGAGCTGGATTTAATGATGTCTAATAGATTAGGGCTTTTTTTGTCTGCTAAAGCTAGAATGACATTAATGCCAGCCAGAGGTAGCTGGTGAGTTATTCCTCCAGCCCTGGGCAAGCCTCTGTTTTCAGGGTGCTTCAACAAGAAGCTTCACCAAACCCAGTGTGCCAGAGAGCGGCCATTTCTGAGGGGAGGAAGGGAAAGGAGTGCTTATGCCGATGAACGGTCCCTTGGAACACTAACTTGGGCTTCCCAGGGTATAATTCTGAATAATAGCATTGGTTCCATCCAACTCCACCTCCTCCTTGTGCTTGGGAGCAACAACACACAATCCCATACTTTATGGTTTCCTTTTTGCATTTGTTTACCTCCTGTGGGGGCACTTCAGGCGCGTCCATCAAGATGATCATCACAATGCAGCAGTTTGTCTTCAATCCCCCATCCTTTAAAACTGCTTGTAAAGCATTTAAAAATGCTTCTAAAACTAAAGCTGTGCAAAGGCCTGTTTGTTTGGTTTGGTTTTTTTCCCCCAACCTAACTACAGGCAAGCCTCAGATTTATTTGGCACTTATTAGAGGTCTCTTATCTATATCTTATATATAGATGTATCTCTATATATAGATGTCTGTATGTTATCTATAACCGGCATGATTATCTGCTCAGATGAGTTGTGGCAAAAGACTTCAGAAGAACTACAGGCATTACACTGTTATTTTTAAGTCAGATCGTGGGCTGGTCCCCAGGCCCTCACCATTTCACTTACTAGGTCTTTCTCCAAACAAAAAAGATATGCAGAGCTGCTCTGCACTCAGAGGAGTAGAATTTAAGCATTTTGATTTTATTTAAACCTAGGTAACCATCAGCTCCTTGGTTACTGCAGGTGTGTCTGCTAAGAACAATGTGTCACCTGTCACTGGGCTTTTAAGTGACTGTGATGTCAGACCCAGAGCTAAGGCAGGCAATTAATGAAAGCCTGCAGACTTCAGTTGAGAAAAGTGCTATTTTTTAACATTATCGTTACCCATAAGAATGCTGCTTTTTTTGGGTTCATTTCACAGTCTTTTACAATTTCAATCTGTAGTTATAAAGAATTGACACGTGGACAGATTTTAGCTCATTTGTAAAGGGGTATTGACTACAAACTCTCCAGAATCCACAAATTTATATACATGCTGGTTAAACCTTATTTTTTTTCCTCATTAATACAGCTCAGTTTCTGGCAAGTTTCTAGAATCCATTTTACTATATATACATTGATACTTCACCAAAACATTAAGCTCCCCATATCCCTTCAAGCTTACTGGTAACTTCAGATTTATTGAAGTTATCAGTATGATTTTTGGGGGAAAAAAGAGGACAGACACTGAATTTTGATGAGTGCTAACACATCATGTAGTCAGTGAACAGCCTTCTTAAATAAAACAGTAAAACCTGCTTTCTTTTCCAGAAAGATAAGAAATTGTTCTTGGGTCTCTATCCCAGTAACAACAAAGTTACCATATTTAATGGCACAAGAAAAGTCAGGAGAAACCGGTCTGCAAAAGATCCCAAGACAGCATTTTGTCCAAAATTGTGGAGAAAGTGCAGACTGGATAAAAAACATACACAAATGCTTTCTGCCTCTAGCACCCCACGTGCATAGAGGGGGTTTCTGTCCAAAGGAACCTACCTCTGTCCTAAGGAACCTGCTTTGGCAGGGGGGTTGGACTCAATGATCTCTTGAGCTCCCTTCCAACCCCTACACTTCTGTGATTCTGTGATACATACACCTTCAAGTGATCATTACAAATGAAAGCTTCCACAAAATACTGCTGTGAAGGGAACATTAAATTTCATTTATTTCATTTTTAGCACCAATATAGCCTGCTTTCACGACCTGATGAGAGCAAACCCAACATGTGGGAAGGCTGTGATTTGGAGGGACAGGTACCAGGCCTTGTGTGCCTTCTGGCCTGACCTTGTGCTGCTGATCTCCACTTCTCTTCGTGGGGCTGCCCCAGGCTGTTCTCTTAGAACAGAAAAGCAATTCAATCTGATCACACAACTCTCTAAGCTATGCTGTAAGACAGAGTAAAGAAGATTTTGAAAACAAATCTGTCCTTTAACTCACTGGGTCCTCACAAGGCAGACAGCCTTTCCTCTAAGGTTTCCTTGAGTCCCTCTCCTATTCTGTCCAGGCTCCTGCCTTGTCTTCTCAGCATCAGCCTAGCTTCTGACCAAGCTTCCTCCCTAAATCCTTGGTTTGATGATGCAAAACCTGGCTTCTCTGAATGCTGTCCAAGACCTTTAATTACTACGGGACCCATCTCCTGATTGAATTCTGGCCCTAACCATTCAGACAAAACCCTGTTCCTGCTAGCACCTTCTAAGTGCTGGGCCATGGCTGGAGCTCCTCAGGAGAGTGACTGAGCCATCGTCTTGGGGAACACCACCCATGAGGGTGAGAGGGTTTCAGGGGAGGCAGAGTACTTTGAGACAAATTGCTTATCCATGAAGAAAGGTAGTATGCTGGAAAGCTGATTCCCTCACATCAGCATCTACTTTCCCTGGCAAGGCTCCAGAGAGTACCTGAGCCTCTTCTGACGTGAGCTGGGAGTAAGATTGAGAAGGAAATCTGGGAAGGGCTGCACCATGGAGAGCTTATGCAATCCTGCAAATCCAGTCCATGCCAAACAAGTCCCTTTCAAGTCTGCATGAGTCTTGGTATTCCCATGACAGTACCAAATCAGCTGGAAAAGTACCTAATGTTTGGGTGGCTAAAGGAAGAGAGGCCCAGAGCTGGTGTGTAGGCAATGGAGTGATGCCACAACTGCCCAGCAGTTTGAGTCTGACGAGCCAAAGCTGCAGCTCCCCTCTGTGCACGTTTAATGACTGCATTATACATAATACAATGCATTCTTCCTTTGCTGTTCTCATCTATGGAGCGACCATCATGTTCTCTTCAGTTAATTACTCCCTTTATTGAGAGGCTAAGTGTACCCATGAAGCCAAGTCACTGGCAACACCGTGTGCCTGTTCACACTATGGATCTCCCAGCACCACAGTCAGGCTTCTGAGCTACCCCTTCCATGAAATACCGTATCTGTCTTCTGAGGGACTTGGTTCCTCCTTTGATGGACTATAGACCATCACGTTCTCCTTCTTAATTTAGCATCTAATGGATTATTAGTCGTACTGTAAATTTCTTTATGGCTTCAGTTGCATGGCTACAGTAATTAGCGTCTGTATTCCCGAGGCCTGCGCAGCAGCGCGTTGACGCTGCATCAGGAGATGAAACACTCTGCAGCAGAGCACGAATCGAGCTCCCAGGATTTCTAATTTTACATCCTCAGGTTCTGTAGAGCCTTGCTGTGGGAGTACCTCCAGAAACGAGGTCATGGGTAATCCGGTATAGTCATTTTGAGTGGATTTCACAGCGGAGATGCAGAAAATTAGTAACGGGAAGCTTCCTAGATCAGGTAGTGCTTTCACCGAGGAACACGGGGGCTTTTCAGTTGTGAGCACTTGCTGCTTGGTGCCAGGCTCAGCTGCCTTTTGCAGGACTTGAACAAAACTATTTCACATTTGGTTCGGCTGCCTTCAGCATCTCTGTGTTCTTGACTACATCTTGGTAAAAGATTGGAGCAACCTCTAGAAACATATCAGAACTCATGCTACAAATGAATTCCGCTCTGCTCTGATTTGCCTGGTTACTACCCACTGGGAAGGCTGTTCTCCTGCTGAAGTGATGACCTGCTAGCACGGCACTACGCACGACATGGCCATTTGGCGGCCTTCCGGGGGAGATGCAAGTTGCTGCTGTCATGGTGGACACAGCTGGTCTTCACACCCCCAGTTGTTCTGAGCATTAACCACAGAGCTCCACGGTGTCCCCAACCTGGGTTGGGGCATTCCTCTGGTTAGGCTAAATGCCTCTTTGAATTTTCATGGAGCCTTTCCCAATGAAGCTTGACCGAGCAATTAATAATCCGGAGGGAGAGTTAAGCTTTTTAAGCTTTGCACATTTTCCTGCCCATTGCTCCATCAAAGACTGGCTTGCTTTGTTGCTCCAGTGCTTCCCTGCAAGGCCTGACTTTGGTTTATTCAGTAATACACGTGTTTCTGAGAGCAACTTCTGTAAGAACTGGCCTATCCAAACTTTGTCCTCATTCAAGACTGATCTTTGAGCAGCCGGTGGCCTCGTCAGATGGCAAAGCAGGCACTGAATAAAGCTCTGCCCAGACCAGGTCTAGTGTGAGAGGGACAGGCAGCCTTGCAAGAACTGCTCTTGTCTCTAACCTGCCATTGCTGCCTTTCTCCTTCCACTTGAGGCCTTGCAGTGCAGTCTCCTTGCAGCTGCTTAAGATCTCACCACACCATCATAAACTGCTTCTGCTTCTGGCTTTTCCAGGGCAGATGATAAGATTTCAGGCCTCAGACGTGGCAGCAGTGTGGCCTCTTGTACTGGCGTGGGCCATGCTGACCTGTGCACACGAGGAGCTAATGGGGCCTGGAAGTCCCTGATCCCTCCTCCTCCTCTCCTCTGCCCGGGGCTGTGGCTGTGCCAGCTCTCAGTGACACGGGGCAGGCGATGCAGCACTGGCTGCCAGCAGGTTGTCCTGGGGGTACTTGCAGCTTCTCTGAAACCATTTTTACACCACACATGGGGCAATAAAGTGACGAGTCCCTCTGCTCTTGTTAGAGGGAGGCAAATCTGATAGCTTTAATCTTGGAAGCCTTTTTCATAACATAATTTCTGCAGCAGCTGGTTCCCATGGAAACCAAGAAATGACTTGCAGCACGTACAGGAAAGAGGACCACTGACCTGCTTGTCCTTTCCCAGCCCGTGCTGCTGGGCTGCCCTCCATCTGCACACACACACACACATTGCTCATCACCATGAGCTGGATGAGCCCAGGTCCAAAGGCTTCAGCTTGTTCCACTGACAGCAGCCTGAGTGGAGTACTTCTCCTGGCTGGCACCTGTCCTTCTCATCCCCCATCATTCCTCCTCATCCCACCTGTCTAAGCAGCTTGTCATACAGCCAGGGGAGGAGGGCAAAGGGGGGAAAGGGTCTGGAGTTGTCTTCACTCCCACCACTGTAATGTTCCCAGACCCCAGCAGTGTTGGAAGAATCTGTGGTTAGCTTTGAATGCACGTGTCCCTTCCTTTTTGGAGCCCTTACCCACTTACTGACGTGTTTTGTTCACTCACTCATTGCACAACTCCTCACACACTCCTGTAGGTTCTCTTGTGAAACAAGTGTATTTAGAATGCCAGTCCTATATGTATTGCACGTGATTTACAAATCTTCTTGAAATTCTTCCTAACTGCTACCAGAAATATCAGCTCCAGTTGAGTCTCATGAGCTTCCCTGCTAGCATCTCCAGGTTAAGTTCATGTTACCTGCTTCTGAGCTGCTGGGAAGCTCAACATGAGCCAGCAACATGCACTTGCAGCCCAGAAAGCCAAACATGTCCTGGGCTGCATCAAAACTAGCATCACCAGCAGGTCGAGGAAGGTGATTCTGCCCCTCTACTTCACTCTCATGAGATGTCATTCAGCCCAGAGAAGAGAAGGCTTCAGGAAGACCTTATAGCAGCCTTCAGGTACCTGAAGGGGCTGCAGGAAAGCTGGAGAGGGGCTGTTCACAAGGGCATGGAGTGACAGGACAAGGGGTAATGGTTTTAAACTAAAAGAGGGTAGGTTTTATGTTAGGAAAAAATTCTTCACTACGAGGGCGGTGAGTCCCTGTCACAGGTGGCCCAGAGAAGCTGTGGCTGCCCCCTCCCTGGCAGTGTTCAAGGCCAGGTTGGATGGGGCTTTGGGCAACCTGGTCTAGTGGAGGGTGTCCCTGCCCATGCAGGGAGTTGGGACTAGGTGATTTTTAAGGTCCCTTCCTACCCAAAGCAGTCTGTGTTCCGTGTTTCTGTTTAAATGCACAAGATGCAAACACACCGTTGTGCCTTTTGGGGGCAGCTTTGAAGAGCAAAGCTGTACAAGCAGTGTTAGCATCAGTCTGTGCCTGCGCAGTGTGCTGGCTGAATTGTCCTGCCAGGAAAGTGCTCCTTTCCAGCCACAGAGTGTGAAGGGATCAGCATGAAGAGGGAGAAGAGAGATGCTCTCTTGTTGGGGGGTCCTGGCCTAGGTGTCTCACCACTGTTACTTCTTGTCCCAGGTAAGCGTGGTGAAGGAGCAGAGCCCCAGCTCGTTGCTAAACAGGAATACCACATTACACAGGTGTTAGGAAAGCCCTTACTCCTTCACAGAGGGTAAGAGCCAGGCTGCATGTTTCTTGGCTGCTTGTCCGAGTGAGCCAGGTTACTGCCCGAGTGCCTAAGCACGGCCCGGTACTGAAACCCTGTCTGAGCGGGCCGGCGCCGTGTGGCACGGGCTCAGGTCCCCTCACGGGGCACACTCTGCACCTGCTGCAGCACCCCAAGGGCAGAGATTTCACCTCAGGGACAGTCTGTCTCCAAGGCTTCTGTCCCAAAACCAAGTTGCTGTTGGGGAAGGTGCACCAGAGGCGCTTTTGTGGGCTGCTCAGATGGGAGGGCAAAGGATGGAAGATGATGTCATCAGCACAGGCTTCTACGTTGGAAAAAGCTCAGAGAGCTGCTAATCCAGTACCTGGGCCTCACCAGCTGCCCCAGGACACGGGGTTTCTAATGTTTCTCCAAGGCTAGCTTCTCAAAATAAGGCTGACAGTCACTAGAAATGCACTTCTGGAGTGGGGGTTTTTTTTCCCCCCTACAAAACTGAAAGATTAAAATTTGTGAAGAATTTACCTCAGCACTTTCCTCCGACTTGCAACTTCAAGTCAGTAACGTCTGGCTTGGAAAGATGCCTCAAATGCAACTGTGGAAGTCGATTATTTTTTATGTCAGGCTTTCTGCCATGGCTACATTGCCACCAGCTCTTGCCAGTCCTCACAACTTGGGGCATATTTACTTCATGGCATGTGAATTAATTTGTTGGAAGCTGACACTTCACTGAAGGATTCGTCAGTGACTCCAATATGGGACTGGTGCAGGAAATTCAAGATGCAGAGCATCTTTTTTTTTGAGGGGAAAAATGAAATAAAAAGGAGGGAAATGCCAAGTGCTCTTGGAAATCTTCACTTTTAGGATGCTACACAATTGGAGTAATGAACAAGTTGAAGTTCAGAAGAAAGGTAAACCAAATCCCAGCTATTAAAAGACTCAGCAATCCCTTCCAGGTCAAAAACAAGCGGCTATTGTGTGCCTGCACTGGGAGGGCTGGGGGCAGGCACCATTTCCCACAGGCAAATTAGGAATGGGAAAAGCAGAACAAAACCCACAAGCCTCAGAAGCCCAAGTAGGGAACACAAGCCATTTTCTGTTTGACACGATTTGGGTTGTCATTAGGTGGGTTTAATGGGGCTTCAGTCTTAGTCAGGGAGCAAAGCCTGGCTTTGCTGGAGCTAGCAGTAATGACTGCTCAGGCCTGGGAAACATCAGAAGTGTCAAAGCCAGCTGAGACTTATCACCACTTATCTCACTGTGAAGAAGACCTGTATGAGCCACTGTCAGCCATGCTGGGGCCAGACCCGAGTCCCACAGAAGATGTGTTTGAAGCCCCCACACTGCTGCCCACACTTTCCTGGGGGAGAAGATGAGTCTGGCATCACAGCAGCAGCAAAGGCTTTTCTCATCTGGGATGTCTTGAAGCCCTTCCTTGCCGTCCTCCCAAGTTAGGGCAAGCCCTCGCAGCAGCAGGAGACCTGGAGATAACACATAACCCTCTACCATCCCCAAAGGATGCACCTGTGTGGGAATTTAGCATTTCTTTATGCTAGATCCTGGTTTAGTTTGGGAGTTGCTAATTTTAGTGGCCCAGACCACATGAGAAGTGGGGGATTCATACTCCAGACCAGTAGAGATCTCTTACTGGTGGAGTAGAGATGCTTTCTAAGAGCAAAACCACGGGCCTCCCCTAGATGTTGTGACATTGAAAAGGTTCTTAGGTTTTTTTATGATCTGATTTAGATCAAATCAAAGGGTATCAGAGAGTCATGAGCTGTCCACTAACTTTTTTCATTGCATTACAGAAGCAGTGTGAAAGAAACTAATGTGGCCTTTAGCCATCTAAAAGCTTTGCCTATTGAGCAACTGTTCCAGTGATAAATTTGCAACATGAAACCCGTGTGCCTGAAGAGACACTGGTTTAGAAATTTCACTTGACTCACTTCTGGTCTCTTCAAGAGCAGTTCAGCTCAGCTACTGGGTCCATTAACAAATGACACAGTACATAGTTGTGTGTGCTGATGGCCTTCCAGGAAGCAGAAAGGCACTCTTGGCTACGGGGTGCTGCAAGTGAACTTACCTGGAATTCAGAGTTTTAACTGATGAACTCTCTCAAAGTTGTCAAGTTTCCTTTCAACAGGTTGCACGTTCCACAAACTCTCTTGCAGCTTTGCTTACAACTAGGGTCCAGCAGCAGTTGGAAAAGGGAACACTCCAGGGCAGAGTAGAGGGGGAGGATCACCTTCTTCAGCCTGCTGTCCACACTCCTCCTGATGCACCCCAGGATCCCATAGGCTCTCTTAGCCACCAGGGCACACTGCTGGCTCATAGCCAACCTATCATAAACCAGGACCCCCCAGGTCCTTCTCCACAGAGCTTTTCTCCAGCAGGTCACCCCCCAGCCTGTACTGAAAGGAACAGTTGTTCCTCCCCAGGTGCAAGACTTTACACTTGCTTTTGTTGAATTTCATCTGGTTTCTCCCTGCCCAGCTCTCCAGCCTGTCCAGGTCTCGCTGGATGGCAGAGATTTACTGTCCTCTGAAAGCACCTTTCACAACCAAAGGTGAGCTTGGGTGGCACTGCCAAAACAAGCTGTGGGCACCAGGGGAACACCACGCACAGCCAGCTGCCTTTTTTTATAAAAGTATTTTTAATAAACCGATGGATTTAAGATTCAGATGCTAGACAACTTGTTGCCATGTACAGGTAACAAAAGTCAAAATTCTTTGAATTTTATACAAATACTATGTAGTACAGTAAACTTGAATACAAGTTTACAAAAAATGCATCAGTGAATATTCAGCTTGTAACCAACTTCCAACAGTGAAAATTCCCATGTATCAATGGTGATCAGAATTGCATTGAGAATCTTAGGAGTAATGCAACTACATTTTTACCAAGCGACTCTGAAGTTACTGGTGCACGCTGACAGTACATTGGATTTTTTTGGCTTGCTGAACTGGAAATGGCATTTAAATAAAAGGACTTCTGAGTTAAAGAATATAATATGTATCAAAAGTACTATCTTACAGAAAATTAAACAAGAAGGAGAAAGTAAACAGAGCAGAACCCTGAAGCAGTGATATTTTTCCTACCCGTTTTGATGGAAAAGACTCCACAGGTGTCCAGCTTTCTCACAGCATTTTGGAGTGTTCTAGTCCTAACACAGTGCGGTCAGTAGTAGACTAAAGTAATCCCTGCTTGGCAGTAATGCTGGTGAAAGGTAACTTGCTCTATTGCTAACAAATTGTAGTAACCACTGGCAGGGTGATTTCTTGGAGGCATCCAGTGGAGGCTGAATTGGTGGCAGGTGACTGAAGTTACAGCTCCCTTTGCTTTGATACAATACCCAACAGCCTTCAGGGTTCAGGTGTCAGTTTCCTCACAGGATTTACAAATGGATGGTTTTGAAACAAAACAAAAAAAAAAAGAAAAAACAAGGGAAAAGAAAAAAAAAGGGGGGGGAGCATAAAGACAGTATTTTCACCTGTACAGCTACCAATACAATGAATGGTTTTGTTACAAACTTCGCAGTCTGTTTTATAAAAAATAGTCTTAGTTTTACTTCTAAATAAAAACTGTGCTGTGATCTGTCATGTTCTTGCATTGTACATGCTGTAGTTGTGTGTGTTAATGGAGGTGTAGAAATTTGTGACCTAGCGCTCTGGATATATCAGAAGCCTAAAAAGCTGATTTTGGTACATAAAAGTTAGGTAGCAATGAAAATTCATTCTATTTATTTTTCCTAAAACCTAGGAAAAGCTACAGTACGTTGCTAGATCAGTGGCCTCAACCCTGAGCTGAAATAAAGGACCTGCCTTGGCCAAGAAACTTAGTCACATCACTACCACAGCTGCAGGGCAGAGACAAAACACCCTCTCTGTGGCCTGAGCTGTAAGTAGTGTGAGATTCGGTTCGGTAACGCTTGAGAGTTGACTGGAGACCACCATGTTCATTTTCACTACAGGAAAAGAAAAAAAAAACAACAAAAGAAGCAAACAAACCAACAAAACAACCCAAATGGAGAACTCCAATTCAGAGAATCAAGTGGAAAAGCGCTCAAAGGGGACAGTCAGCATGTCCAGCTTCGGGAGACCAAACGGGTAACACAGTCAGTGGCAGAGGTTGTCAGTCTTTAGCGTTTCCCGCTCGGGAGGAGAGATGATTAGAACATCGTACCAAACTAGAGAGACTTCTACTATGATCCCACTCTTTCCAGAGAGGGTCTCACTTGATTGTTCCCCCTGGAACCGAGCATGTCTCTCTCTGTACCTACACTGCAGCACAGAAGATGATTGAGAAAGTAAAAGGCTGCCTGGCAAAGGATTCAACCCAACTGCTCTTTTCTATCACGAGCTGGAGTTGGCAATCATGTGAATTCTTACTATGATAGGGCCTACTGCACCTTCCTGTAGGGTTCAATGGCACCGACTAACCAGGGCTAGGAGCATTCGTAACATGAAGCATTCCTTCCTCCTAAGAGGAATTGGTTTTTTTTCCCTTTTAAACAGCAGAAACTGTAGAACCAGTATTTCACTTAAAGGAAAAACTAAAGCCAGCAACAGACTGAAAGTAAAGCTTGCAAGAATCGCTTATACTTCTGGTAACACACACACTTCTGTGCGAGCTGATCAGTTTACAGAGGGTATGGTTCTTGTTAGTTTAAGGCAGCAACTCTTTCAAAACACACAGGCTCACCTCCCTCATGTTTGTGCTACTGTATCCTCATGTGCACAAGAGAACCTCACTAATTTACACTAATGACTGGAAGAACCATTAATTCTCTTGGTAAGTGAACAAGAATAAGGCATTCCATTATATATTCTGATCACTAATTATAATTTAGCTCTAATTATAATCTACCAGCAAACATACTTCAGTGTTTTAGAAAATAATATCTCTTACCTTCAGATATAATTATGTGTGCAGATTAGTGGGTTCTGCTGTGTAAACAAGCAGGTGCATAAGCAATTTTCAGGTTTTTCTTCATTACATCTGACAAGAAAGTTAACACCACAGATCGAGACTGTGGGAAAATAAATTAGGACTTCTCTATGATTTGTGCAGATATGCACAACTGGGCAGGAATTAATAGCTCAAAAAACAAACAAACAAAAAAAGGACACAAATGTTTACACAATCAAATGAAGCAAAATCATCAGCAGCAAACAAGGCCATTCCCCAGCTATTAAAGACTCATATGACACTATTCCAAGCTATATGAAACAAAAAGAGATAAGAAAAGAATAAGAGTACTAATTTTTACATAAGAGTTTGAAATCAAGTAAAGCAAACAGTAAAACCAAAAAAATCTGTTGATGCTTCTAACATGATATTCACATAACTAAATCCCAGCAGACTGTAAGTACACACAGAAGGTGGGATGGGATGCAAACCATGTGACCAAGTTAAACAATTCTAAAAAAAAAAGGGGGGGGATGAATGTCAATGTGCACTGTAATGAGATAGAAATTTCCTTTCACATGTGCAAAAATCCACAGTTTCATTAATGTAGAGCTCGTACTTCTTGCGACAGATCTTAGACAAAACCAGTCTCCCTACATCCTAGAATCTACCTGTTTACATCAGCCACTTTAGGTGCACAGTACCCTGTTCACATATATAGTATTCAGCAGTTTCTGGCATTTCTCAGAAATTTAATGTTCACCTGCCTTAAATCTTGAAAACAAAGGGGAGAGTTCATCCAGGGCATCATACCACTGCTTTTGAGTTATACCAACAGTTAAATCAAACTCAAATTCTCTCTTCTTCCATGGTGGCAGGAGTCCTTACAGGACTTGTAAACAGCAGTACACAATACTGTAAACAAATAATTTAAGTTCTGCTTTATACAAGATGTTAAGTTAACCCAGGTCTACCAAACAGGTGAAAATGAAAAGGGTGGCTTCACACAAAATCCCTCCCTTTTCTCCCAGCAATTCTTTTCACTACATAAATAATCCTGAGCTGAAAAACAGGGATTGATGAGAGCCTTTTTTGCATATAAAAACAATGTTCTAGAGTCAGCTCTCACATTCTGTCAGGAAGTCAATTGCTGGAGAGACTAAACTGGAGTGTTTCAAACCATTCGTTACTTTGGAGGAGGACTTATAATTTGGTGTGGCGTCCAGTTCTAGACCCAGATGCTGAGCTTGCCAAGGAGGCTGATGCTGCTGCGTCCTCAGCTTCCTCCAGCTCATCGTGCAGCTCCTGGCTAACGCTGGACTGGAGAGCCGCAGGAGTGAGCCACTCCTTCGGCAGGCAGCTCTGGAGAAACGGTATGCAGGAGCTGAAATAGGCAAGGCGATTCACCCATCGCGGAATCTCTTTTCCACACAGAATCTGGGGGGGGTGGGGGGGAAAGGGAAAGAAAGGATTAATTTTTCACCAAGCTTCAGTAGTAACAAAATGACAGTACCATAAATAAACAGAAAAGGCTGCAGCAGCCTTACCACTTATGTATCACAAACTCCAGTCACGAAGCACTCCAGTTAGTTGCATTAAGACACACAAGGAGACTGGTTTTACACTGTGAGTTTGACACATGGTTCTACGCTTTTGGTTGGTTGGTTTTAGAGGTCCCCAAAAGCTTACCCACATCACTGGTTTTGAGTAACTTCTATAAACAGTACAGAAACAAGTTAAGGTATGCTTTCTATTCACTGCCAATCCCTCAGAAACAGAAGTTGCAGAAGTCTCACTGTTACAGAAAAGCACCCTGAAAACTGTGGGTCAAAGGCAGCGCTAATACTACAGTTAGGTGGAGTTCCACATACAGCTGGGGCTACTGACTGTGGTGGCCTCTGATGACCCTGCCTAAGACCATCGCTGTCTCACAACACACAAGCCAAGCACACACACTTATACAATGCAAAGCTGGTTTCAACTCAAAAATACATAAAGCTGCATTAAATATTTCTGTTCACTGTACATCAGTCACTAAATGATTTTGCTGTTGCTATTCAAGGAGTGATCTATTTTAGTTAACTACATCCATATTCAATCCTGGTATTACTTACTCCAGTGCAAATGTAGAGAAAATCATAGCTAACGGGAGCATTACCCTGATGCAACTGTGCAGCGTTTAACTTGAAATTATATCCCTGTATTTACAGCCAATTTCAACACTAAATAGGACAAGACACAAAATAGAAACAACATGACCATGCAGTTGTTGACAAGCATTGCAGAAACCTGGCCACACAGGCCAGATTTCATGCCAACTGCAGCTTTGTCAGTGTCTCACCCTACTTACTTGTACCAGAGTTGCACATGAATTACCATCTCAATAAATTTTTTCAGTACCACTGGAATATCAAAGAGTCTACACAAAACACAGGCTATACAATCAGTGTGGCATTAACTTTTTTGGAAAAAAAAAATAGAAGAATTACGTTTTATGGAAGTTCACCATGAAAAAAAATAGCCATCCTTTTTTTGAATGTTTCAATGAAACATTAGAATGAATTCTGACAAGCAGTGATTTCCAACTACCGATAGAAATCCCTTCTTTGTCTTGGGCTACTTGCTCCTGACCCTCTCCCCTCTGTTGATACACATGAGGGATGAGGCAATTCAATCATACTGGCAAACTGATCATGTCAGAATAAAACTGAGAGCAAAAAGCAAAACTCATTCAACTCCAGAGTCAGATACTTTGCACAACCGCTCAACTCTCTACCTGACCAGGGAGCAGGTGCTGCAGAGCAGTAACTTGGCAAAAGCCTCTCAAGCAGAAGACTAACACCGCCGGTGAAGCTGCAGCACCTTTGTTATTCTTTAACAGTAGGTCACAACTTTACAAATTATTTTCAGTGTGATGGCTCTGTGGGGAAATGCTGGCAGAAATAACACGTGGGTTTATCTTCAGTCGCAATCTCTGAATCATCGGAAGTGATTTTGAAATTCTGTTAATATTTACCAGGTGTCTCAATTCGGAACGCACCCCTGTTCAAACAGGGGAGGGGCACGTTTCTAATATGACAACAATGTCTTGTATTTTTGTCACAAAATCTTGTGCTTTGGACATGAGCAGAAATTAAACCTGAAAACCAGTGACATTTGCCCAAGGTAGAAGAGATAGAAAGGTGGAAATTAGGCCAAACATTCCAAATGACAGGAAGGAGATGACACACAGCAGTCACCTGGGGAGCACCTTTCTGTAGACCTTCATATTTTGTTTACCTCAGATAAAGCTGAAGAGAAGTGGTTGCAGTTTTTGTGCATTAGGTGATAAGCATTTCCTTTGAACTCCTTTCCAAGCTCTTCTACTATTTTTTCTATGTCATCTTCCATAAAGTCAGTACTGCCTAGAACCACAGCCTCTCTAGAAGAGAAACAGAGAGTGATCAGGCTTCCATGAGACAGGTGGATTACTCTTCATACATTGCTCAAAAATCACCCCACTGTGGGTGGTGACATCTTTCTGCCCAAACCCTCCAGCCCCCCAAATAACATATATTTTTTCTATTCCACTTTACAGCACCACTTTCATCCCTGTCATGAGAGATTACTTCCTTGCCAACTGCCTACCTGTAGCTCACTAAAGTTCTTTGCAACTTAACTCTGAGAAACACTAGACATAAACTCCCCTCCTCTCCAAAGGATAATGCTTCCAAGAGACAGCACCAACAAATAAGAGCTTGTAATGCAGGGAAGGGTCAAGGAGATCACACTGAGAAAGTGGAAGAGACACATGGGGAAACAGTGAAGAACAACATTTTTTAGCTTTTTCTTTGAATAAAAATGTCACTACCTTCAGAACGCTACCCTGTTGTATATACTGTGTGAGTAATAAAAGGTAGCCACAACTACACTTAACTTGTAAACATTTAAGGGATTTAACCTTACTCTAAAAATAATGTTCTTTGCTGTAGACACTTCACTGTTTCCTCACTTCTGTCCATCTTTCATTTCTAAGTAAGCACACTAATTCCTCAAAGTCTGAAATCCTGTAGTATCATCCAACACACGTATCCCCAGAAAGAAATGCAACAAGTTGTCTTTTTAATATGCCTTCTCAAACCCAAGAAAATAGGTGTATTTCTTACTTAAACTTAAATGTTTCTCCTAGCTCAGAAGCATTTCCTGGTGAAATTTCAAATATTCCAGAAAAAGGGTATGGATGACCACCATAGGCAAATTCTGAAACAGAAAGCTCAGATTTAACAAAAGCAGCACATGCAGTGGCAGTAAAGAACAGCAGACGTCACAGACTGGAAGATCGCTTCACAAAGACCTAAAGCTAGAAAACCAGACATCTTATTTACACCTTTGTTACATAGGAAACAAATACAAAGAGCTGGGGGAAAAAAGAAAAAAAGAAAAAAAAGAGTTTTGTTGGCTGCTAGTCAAGCTAAGTAAAAACTGACAGGAAATTTCCTACAACAGCGTACAGGTTTAATTTGAATAACTTCACAGTAAGTATATATTGTTTTCATTGTATGAGTGAGGATTTACAAGTTAAATTGTATATCCTACCGAAGTTCTTTATACACACTTGTCTTTAAAAGCCCTCTTATTTATTTGTAGATTAGGGATTCAGAGCATCCTTAAAGGTCTGATGGTGCATGTGTTCAGGGCACCACAGCTGTAAGTGAGCAGTGGCCTAATAAGTTTTAGAATTTCTTTGCAAGAGTTCAGCTGTCCTGAGTTCTTTACTATAACAAGGTGGTAAACCAGTGCATGTACCTGAAGTCTGCACATAGCATCTGCTGGCACAAGCACTTACAGTACATGGAAACATGGTGTGCTCCAGCTTCCTTCTGTGCCTGTGAGATAACACAGCATGCCGCGCCTGGTGCACAACAGAAAGCTTTAAGCCTGACTTCCCGCTTCCTCTCCTCAAAACTCACACCACACCACACAACTCTAACATTTGGTTTTGGGGGTAATGTTTTTTACAACAGGCTAATAAATAAAGTTTGATGTACTCTGAAAAAAATGCAAGTTATTGTTGTAGCAGGGGTATGACTTGCTACATGAGAAAGCTGTTCTAATCTGAACAGGAAGGGAGGCACATGTATTTGGCACAGCAGGAGAACTGGGTTTCAGGCACAGCTCTATTAAGAGTCAGGTCTTTCTGATTTGGATTAAGAGAAATCCAAAGAAGCTTTAACAATAAGCACTGCATTTTGTCAATTCGGTGCTTTGCTAACACTTGCAAGCCCAGTTACAATGTGATTGTTGTAGTAGCTGAAACATCTACAGATTAAGACCATGCTGTGCAACCTTGGTGTTTAGGTCACATGCCACACCTTTTGCTGCCTCACCTCAAAACACACTCCAAAAAAACCCCCAAACAAACTAAAAAACCCAAACTGAAGTAGAGTTTTCTTCTTTAAATGGACCACTTTTAGCAACACCATCACCACAGAGTGTCATTATACCACCAGGCAGGCACACCTCAGACCCAAGCCTGTGCTACTGCATGCTCAGTAACACCTTCAGCAGCAATGGGGGTTCAAAGAGGCCTGAACAGGTCAGGAAGCTGCGCCCCTAAAGTACAACCTACCAAGCAAAATCCAAATGCATTGCTGTATTTATCACAAGTGCACCTTTTGTGAACAGGATGCATGAGGTGCCTTAAAGATCCTGTCTCTTTAAAACAAACCACCCTACCAACAAGGAATAGACATTTTTTCTTGAGCATCATGCACTTTTAGGTGCCTATCTGCAACAGACCATTGTTTCTATAGTTAAAAATTAAATCCCTGCACTAAGTGCTGGCAGAATATTGAGGAAACATGATTCAACCGTGCTTACATGATGCATGCATTTATTTTAAAGACAGGAATTTAAAAACATAAAATAGAGATTTCTATGCCTAGCTGAACAAATGACACACTTTTTGGTAGCTTCATGGCTTTATACAAGAATGCAAGGTGGCTAGCAAATTCTTCATATACAAGGCTTTTTTCCAGAGGCAGAACTTTGAGAGAAAATTGATGAACAGGTTTGAGGAACCAGGCTTCTTTTGTTACCTGAAAACTGTTTTTTAAATAACAGCATTACCAGAACAAAGACTAAGTCATGTTTTGCTTGCACGTACCTCGGCCATAAACTTCTATACCTGAATGGAAGACTCCAATTCCAAGGGAAGAAGTATATTCATTCATCCAATACTAAAAGGAAAGAAAACAAAAATTACTCTAAGTGTCTTCTGATAGCAGACATGTATTTGTGGCCCCCATTAGAAGCATAAAACCATACCACAAAGTGAACTGCAAAACCCATTTTGTGGGAACAGAACATGCCACTAAAATTCCCAACAATACACAGCAAATTAATTCCATCAGGTTCTATTGCAGTTTTAGTGCTGTCAGTGTCTGTCAACTGAGGAGAATTCTAGAGCAACTTCTGATTTCTCAACAAGTTACATACAGGCTGACAAGTCTTCCATTAGGTGGAATATGTTCTAGAACCCACTGGGTAGTTTTGCAGGAGCAGCAGCACCTCCTTTGCTTTAACAACATCAGAAAGTAGGCCTGTGATGAACACACACCAGCTGGCACGTATGGCAGTGACCACGCTTTTGTTAATGATCAGACGAGCACGAGACACACTCAGAGATATGCAAGATGGACTAAAACTACTGTAGGGCCTTCTGTCTTTGAATACTCCATCCATAGTCAACATCCAAGAGACTGAGCTCTCCTGATGTATGTGTCTCTGCACATCAGGTTAAGTCTTCTGCATTAAGTCCAACGTTTGTTTTCAACATATGACTTCTATCATAGCCAACAGCTAACAGCTGAATTGCAAAAGGAAATCAGGAAATGATACTTTAAAAGGGGAAAAGAAAGGAGGAAAGAAAAAATCTCTTCTCTTAGTGCTTTTCTTTCTCTTCTTCAAAAGCAGCTGCCTATCAGGAGCTAACTATTACCCTCAAGACGTTAAAGATGTAAGGAATTCTAGGAAAGGAAAACCTCAAAATTACTGCTTGTCTTTGGCTACATCACGACCCTCAAAATATCAGTCTCCAAGCAGTAAAAATTTTCAAGTGACTCAATTCTAAAAGGAACCTCGAACAAAAGCTAAAAACCACTGAAAAGCACCTCAACTGTGTCCTCAGAGATGAAATTGGCTTGCAAGAGAAACCTCTCAAAAATACAAGCAAAACATTATTTTGTCAATTACCCCAGTAGTGGGATATTTCCTCCCAGGTCACCTGGCCCCCAAGGGCACTGCTGCAAAACTACAGCAAAGCAGGCTTCAAAGAGGCAGCTGGCAGGGCAGGTTCAGTCTGAGGTAGAACCCCCAGAAAATTAATGTGTGTTTATCAAACACGAAGAAATAGAAGCTCTCTTCATGACCTGTTGACATTATAAGTTGCCTTCTGATGTGAAGTCACTATTAAAACAGCACAACTGATGTTAAAAATGTGAAAGGTTCTAGGTGTCACACTTGTTAAGCTCGGCTGGCTGGAGTAAGCACATAATTTAAGGGGCCGTTTCAAACTTTGAGGCATATAACATGCATCTCTGAAAGCTATTTTTCTCCCAATAAAAATTATACACCTCACTTTGGACTGAGAAGGTAGTAATGAAAATCAAGACACATTAAATGGCAAAAAGAGCAAGTCAGGCCAAAAGTTACAAATTTTCAGGTGTAAAATATGGGTGTATTTGGCTTTCAGAGTCATCCTTGTTCTAAGTATAGTCAAATTTTGGGGACCACTTATTTTACCAGCAGTTGCCAGGCATCAGCACGTGATTTTTCCAACCTAAAGTTCCCAATTACGCTGGTCATGTGTGTCCTGTGCCTGCTGTCTGGATAACAAGAAGTTGAGGATTTGATGTTCTCTTCTATAGACATTCTATTTACTCGTAGGAAATTTTGTCAACACAAATTAACAGAGGACAGATTTTCCTTCTTATATTTAATGTTTAGGGCTTATTGAGATCTATGGATAACTTTTTGTTAAGACTAAACTTTACCCTTTGCTTTAGCTTCTTCTGGCTTTGTCAATGCATTGCTATGTGAGCTAGTGGGATACGGATGACTAGACTAAATCATCACCTTAGTCTATTTAAAGGGCTTAGGAGGTTTTTTCCTTCCTCCCTCCAGAAAGAAGCAGACAGCTAGTCCGTGTGATCAAGCTACATCCAGAAATACATAGGGTTGGAGTTACTCTGTACAGAACGACATAGAAGAGAGAGAAAACAAGAAGAGGGGAAGGAAGGAAGCAGAACGATGTTAAAGACTACCCAACTAACTAGGTAGGTTTGTGAGCAGAAAAATGTGGATTCTGTACACTGGAATGAAACCAAAGGCCCCAAGGAAATGGAACAGCTACCTCAACATAAACCTGTTTCAGTTTCAAGCCAGTCCTATCCCACACTTTACCAGCTGACCATTTCAAAATAGTTCTAGGTTTATATTTATAGTCAAAACTGTAGGCACATTCAACATATGGTTTGTCAGCACAGGAAAAAAAAGTATGTTTGCCTAATGAGAAGGTGTATCTAAATTAACCTAATCTACAACTGAGCTACACAGAGCTTGTGCTCTGTAGTCTTTCATCTCCTGGACACCCGTTCAGCCAGAATACCCTGGGCCTGGCCTCTGAATTCCAAGTAACATACACATCACATATGCACTGAATCTCTCAATGCCAAGCAAGGTTATCACTGCTCTCTGAAAATGGAACAGAAGTTACACAATATTCCCCATAAACAGTAGAAGTAATAAAGCCTAGTTTGTTACTAGGCAGAAAAAGAGAAGCATTCACACTCTTCCCCTCCCATGACCCTGTGAAACCTAATGTGAGGTAGAGGACAGAGAAGCGGGTTCCGATCCACCCCATCGATCCGTACAGGAGAGGAAAAGTGGGATGGAAAGCTGCCCCAACCAGGTGCTCAGCAAGCACACTGATACTCAAGCACATGCACTCCTCCTCACTGGTGCCACGGAAATACACCAGGCCCACCAGACCACAAAAACCAAGCACTGCTGGCGAATTAAACAAACGTTAGCAGCTTTGCAAGAAATGCCTACAGCAAGCTGGCACTTCACTTAATATTTCCAGTAAGAACAGAGTAGGTTAATTGAAGATAAAAGAATTTCAATAAGGCAGAATTACTTTCCCCCTAGGAACAGTAATTATATCTAATTATTACTTAATCTGGATCAGCTATTGGAAGGTTGGTCACATTTTCTCATTGAACAAAATGCCTCATCTCACTGAAGAAAGACATGCAGGACAAATGCAACTTCAATATGCTGAATTTGACTACGGCTGAAAAGACTGTATACAACTTATACAGTAAAGATTATATGTTAAATGACATCTACATAGTTTGCTGCTTCAGCTACACACTCTAAGTTCTGGAATCCCAAACTGATCCCCAAAGCTACATCCTTGCTTTCATTACACAAACTGGAGTCACTTCCGTTAGTCTTTATATGAATTTTGCCATCACAGAACTTACAGAAGCAGCACAATCCCATATCCTCAATATTTTGCAATGCCAGTCATGTAGAACAGGAATTCATGTTTAATGCAACTATCAGAACAAAAATACTAGAGAAGTATTTTTCTGTGTGCACAATAAAGTCATGTCACTGAAATGAAAGAAAAACACTAGTCCTGGTGCTTCGAAAAGGTCTTCATTACCTTCTTGAGCACTTTCATTGATGTTGATACTTTAGATCCTTGTAGCCTTATTTGACAAGGGAAAAAAATAGGCTGCTACTTTGGGTGCAAGAAAGCTAGATTCCTAAAAATAGCAATTAGTTAAAATGAAGATATAAAGTACTCCGGTTCTCAAAACACATATCAAAGCCTCCACCCTACCCTTTTAACGATCATAAAAGATTTTTCAAAGGCATGAACTGCAGCACGTAAATATGCCCTTAAGCGTCTCTCCCCTCTGTAAAGTTACCAGTACTTGAAAGTCTGCCTTCTCCTACACCACAGACACCCCTCCCTGCCCTTCGGTTTTATCAAAGATTTTCTCTTTTTCAAGCACTAAGGACAACAGAAGGGTATAAGCTCCAAAACCAACTCAGTCCTGTAATGAGTTTCAGCAGTAGCAAGGTCACCTAGTACTCCCCTGCACACCTAAGCAGCTGGCTGGGAAATGAAGCTACAGTTGGCACCTGGGTTAAAATAAAGCTGCTCATAAGACTGTTGCAATTGCAGTAGTGCAATTGACAGAGTGGCTCTGGCAGCCAGGTGACTAAGGGTGCTCTCTTGTTCCAAAAGAAACAAAGAAAATCCCAACTGAAACTACAAAAGCACCTCAAACCCACCTCCAAGTGACATGAAATATCAGGAGCAAACAATAAACCTGCTAGCGCCGCGACAGTTGGCAGGATTTGATGAACAAACAGACCTTCGAAACGGCTACTATGAAACATTCTGCCCTTCCTCCTCCCACCTGGCCCCCTGCCCTTAAGTGCCCCCAAACAACTCGGTATCACTGCTATCAGCCAGCTGTCTACACGCAGTGATGCAACTGCTACGCAACATGAAAGTAAGGCTTCAGTTTAAGCTCCTGCTTCAAACAGGTTTAAAATGGTCCGGGACATCATTTAGTGAGAGTCTGAAGTAGGTTGTGCATTGGCAAGTGATTTTCAGACACTGTGGGAAACGGGGTTTTTCTTTCCAGTTCAAAGGCAATCTGTTTCTCTGATGGTCAAATAATGTAGACATCATCATGAAACAACAAACACAGCTGATGTAGGATACAAAAGCAGTCTGCTCAGCAGTCTCAACTCACACTATACATAATCTGTAGTGATGTTCAGCTTCAACAAATACCACAACTGCAGACCAGTGCAGAGAAAGCCACTCCTACATGTGATCAATCACCTGCCAGTAACCGTGCTGGCTTGCTTCTTTTGGAGAGTAAGTTCCTTTCACAGATGATGGCTTTAGAGACTACGCTACTTCAGGCAGAGTCACACTAATCACAGCAGGACAACACTCAGTCCCAAACACATCCTAAAGAAGAGTAGGATGCTAGTTTTTACGAGCACAACCTTCCCATTGCTTCCCCCCCGCCTCTCCTGTCAACTTTCCTATGCTGGCTGGAGTAAAACTGATCCCAGAATTCCAACTCTGGAGGAAAAATTAAAGAAGATACGGGTTGCAGCAAAGAAATGTAAGGAGTAAGAGATGAAGGAGAACGACGTGAATGAAAGAATAGGCTATCACAAGAGAAAAAGAAAAGGCATGTGGAAGTCACACCCCACCAATGCTATCATCACAGCGAGAATGGAGTTTCTCCCAGAGGCCACGGCATCAATTTCCAGGCAGGAACTTACACAGGAGATAAGTCCATTCTGTTAAGTTTTGACAGCCTGCCTGTGACCTGGGTCCAGGCAACACTTTGCACAGCTAAGCAAGTCCCAGTGAGAACACTGGGTATTCCATCTTAGTGAGTCAGAACCGCGTCAAGCCTTGACTTCAAAGATACTACCTTATGTAAGAGCCCCAAAACTAAAGTCCTACTTCTTTCTCTGTACAAGTATTTACAGGTAGTATATGTAAAACCATCTCTTTTCATGCTAAAAAAGCTTCTCTGGTGTATATTTTTTAACTGTAGTTCAGTGAAGTCATACACATGGATGCAACGGAGCACTCTTCCCTCCGTAAGTCTAGTATAAATAAGACACACTTTCTGTCACATCAGCATCAAGTATGAACTCAAACAAGTGAGCAAAGGCCCTATTTTTTTTCCTCCTCTCTTAGAAAAATCACAGTGAACAGACTGTCCTGCCTCCCCTCGTTGTCTACAATGAAGGAAAACCAAAGTAGAAGTAACAGGTTATATTCCCCAGAGACAGAACTTGGACGCAGGAGATGTAAAAATAAATAAATAAATAGATCCTTTGTTAGGGACATTGGTTCCTATGACAAGTATTATGGTGGAAGAAAATCGTGACAGGAATCAGGGTAGTTCATATAATCTCTTATCTAATTTTAATTTCAAGCCAGATAGCTCCTCACTGATGGCTATCAAAGGCTGAGTATTCACAAGCAAACTACATTTTCTCTGTGCCAGCAGTCACTGACTCCACACTATACACCTTTGCTCTTTCAAATTACCCAAAGTTCACTTCAAAGTGTGCTTGGGGTTGGAAAGCCTACCCAAAATAAGCTAAGAAATAGAAATGGTGTTACCTGAAGCTAGACTAGTTCTCTGATCGTGTTTAGGGTCCTACAGGTAAGATTGACCCTAAACACGATCCGAGAACTAGTGCTACCTGCGCTAATTTCCAGTGATTGAAAGGCATTAAAGGATAATATTTTCTTAACGTTACTTATCCTCACCTCCTGTTCTATGCAGGTACTTACACCTCATTTGTTACCATGGCGTTTGAGCAGCTTGCAGCTGAACATAAGACAATACAACAGTTGCTGTAGGTGTTACAGAAAGACTACCCAGAAGAAAGGGAAGGTAAGATCGCCGGACTGCACATCGAGCTCCTTTATTTTCACCAAGTTGCAGCCATACCAAAAACTGTTCAAAAACGCTGGGCTAGGAAAAAACATCACTGACACCGCGCTAAAAATCTCTTATCCCTGCAGAGACAGCGGTTATGCCCCAACCAGCCTCCTATCGGAGGCTCTTTTATGGTTTTTAGGAGCAGGAGAGGCAGGGCCTCCCCCCTCCGAGCCCGGGGGGCAATGGCAGAAGGGGAAGAACAGCCCCTGGGACCTTCACGTTTCGTTACTCATTCATAGCAGGGGAAGAGCTTCCCCCGCGACGGGCAGCGCATCTGCCCGTCCCTGCAAGAGGCGGCCCCGCACCGCACCAAACTTTTGCTGCGGGTCACAACAGATCCGCAGAAACTGACAGACCTCCCGAACCATCGCCCTCCGCCCCGGGATCGCTATTTCCCCCCTGCTCCACCGCCCGCACGGCCGGGAGCCCACGGAGCCAACTCAGGCGGGCACCGGCAGGGAAAGGGCATGGAAAGTTTCCTCGCCGCCCTCGCCTCCCCCCCCCCCGCACGCCGCCGCAGGAACGCCGTGCCGCAGCCCCCGCTGCCCTCCCGGGAACGGGAACCGGGACCCCCCCCCCAGCTCCAGCCGCCACAGGTGCGGGGCCGCGCTGCCTCCAATAGCCCCGGACCGGGCCTTGGCCGCCGCGACGGGCCCCTGGCGCCGGGCCGGGCGCTCACCATGTCGTAGACGTTGAGGATCACCAGCTGGTTCGCCATCGCCGGCGGCCCGCGGGCGCCCCCCGCCCGCTCGGTCGCTCCCGCTGCGGCGGCGGCGCTCGCTCAGGCCGGCGGCGGGGCGGTGGGGACCCCCGGGGGCCGCTTCCTCCTCGTCCTGCCTGTTGCTGCGGGGCGGGGGGGGACGGCGGGCACCATGGAGCCGCCGCCGCGGAGGGACGGGGCCTCGCCCCCGGGAGACGCGCTCAGCCCGCGGCCGGCAGCGGGGGCCGGGCGGCGCGGGGGGGAGCGGGAGCGGGCCCCACCCCGGTGTCGATGGCGGTGCCGGTGGCGGCGGGAGGGGAGAGGACAAGAGGAAAGGGAGGGAGGGGAGGAGGAGGCGCGGCGGTCAGGGCGCGGGCGGGGGAGAAGCGCAGGCAGCGGCTCGCGCCCTGCCTGGCGCCGGGGCCGCGGGCCGGCCTGGCAGCCCCTCCAATGGGCGCAAAATGGAGCCGCTCGAGCCCGCCCCCATCTTCCGCGAGGAGCGGAGTGGAGCGGGCTGGGCCGGCAGAGACTACAGCTCCCAGCGCGCAGCGCGGCGGGGAGGACTACAGCTCCCGGCGTCGCTTCGCGCTGGGGTGCCCTTGCTGACCGCCGCCCGTATGGGAACGGGTAGAGGGAAGTGTCTGGAGAGGGTGGGTGAGCGGGGAACGCTGCGGAGCTGGCGGCCGAGGCCCTTCGGGGCGGCGCTGCCTTTTCGGCTGTGGCCGCGCAGACCCACCCCGGAGCGAGTACCGCCGCGCGTTCGCACCCGCTGGGCCGTGGCGGGCTGCCCCGTGTGCTGCGGAGCGGGGCGCTCAGGGTACGTTAAGGCTCCTAGTGCTCAGTGGTAAGAAGGTTGTGTTCGGGGCTCTCGGGTCCCGGCGCTGGGGCCGTGTGGGGGGCACCCCCCGGCGCCGCCATTTTGTGTTTCTGCTCGAGGGAAGATGGGAATTGGAGCTGCCCTGAGAAAAGTCGTTTGAGCCTTTCGGATCCGCGCGTAACCAACTGCCTGTGGGCACTAGGGAACGCGGGCCCGCTCCCAAGGCTCCAGAAGCCTTCGACAGGAACCTTGGGGCAGGGTAACCTTACCTGTAACCTTGCCAAGACACCAAAATGCCAGTTAGTGAGCGTTTCGGCGGGAGCAAGGATGCTTGCTTCCAGCAGCTCACCTGAGGTGATTCAGTTTCATAAAGACAACTGCAGCGCCCTTTTTACAGCACTTTAAAAAGGTGATGTTCACTGTGAACGTGCCCTTGAGGCAGAGGTGCTGCAGGAGTGAGGACATGCCACCCCAGGGGTACTCCAGCTTCCATTGTGGCCGCTGAGCACTGCACCCTGGGTCCTGTTTACAGCTCCACACCTCCGGTGCTACAGTACAGCTTATGCATCTTGTTTATTTCCTACTTCAGGAGTAGGTTTTTCTGGCTGGAGGAAACTAATCTTGTTGCAAAAACATTGCGGAGGTTTGGCTACTAATTGTTACAGCATGAAACTGGAACACCTAACAGACTGGTGTGGGAACTTCAGGCTCACGAGCCACATGAGGACTATTGGCTGTGATACTGTGAAAGGCCAAAACCAAACTCAATAGTCTTGGTGACTATTAAGCAGGTATTCTTTATTACAGCACAGGGAATCACTCCTGTTATAAATGACTTGGTCTGAAACAGGATTTTAACCAAATTGAACAATTTATTAGCCGAATAAAGGCAAGCAAACCCTGCTGGGGTGCACGGTCAGCACGGGGTGCACCGGGAGTCTCCACTCCACCAACACTCACCCCGAGCAGTTCCAGTCCCTGGCTTATGTAACTTTCAGGGATAACACAGCCCACCGGCTTAAACTGACAGGCTGGAGTGCTGCCAAGCGACCCCTACAAGATATAACCATATACATCTTAAACTAACATGCTGGAGCGCCGGCCAGGTAACCCCCACAAGACATCCAGTAGCTTTTGTCTTGCTAATGGCCGGGCAGCTGGTTCTGTAAACTCAGGTGCCTTCCTCTTCTTCCTTCTTGATTACCTTCTTTTCAGAGACAAGTTGTTTCTCCAGAGGTATCACCACCATGCACACAATGTGCTACACTGTGGTCCTTTAGGCGAAGATTTGCACATCCTTTATATAGTTGTTGCTTCAACATACTTCATTCAGTACATGCAAACTGTCCCTCCCAGGCCCGTGACCATACAAGGATACGTCATTATTCCCCCAAAATTATTCCATATTAACACGAATCAGAGGGACATATATCACAACTCCTCCAAACGTGCACGCCATAAAGAGTTAGCCACACAGCTTTTGTACAAGGCATGCATGCATATTCATAAAATATCCATAGTCATAGGGCTTCCAAGGAATGTATAATTTCTCCATTATGAGAGCTCCTTATAACCCACCTACCCCACACCGATAATCTCTTGGTGGGCTTCAAAGACATTTGATGACCGTTTATTTACTCCTCTTCATCACAGGCCCTTTTTGTGAGCTTTAGCTTTTGTCTTGCTCACAAAGCCATGGAGGTGGCTCTGCCCTCCTGTTCTTTCTCCCTTTTCCTCTTTATCACTCCCTTCTCAGAGATAAGTTGTTTCTCCTGTGGTATTACAATGCACACAAGGTGCTAACATTGTGGTCCTTTAGGCAGGACTTTGCACATCCTTTACATGGTTAGTTGCTGACCAACTAATACTTATCATGTTCCCTGCTTCAGCAGCAGCGCCTTACTTTGCCAGTGAAACAGTAAACCTGTGGACAGGATGTCCATAACTCCTTTGGGTCATGTTCTTCATCTGTTTCTTTGGCATCTACTAAATATGCTGGTAGCTATTAAACCAGATAGGTTTGTGGGGAAAAGCTGTTTCTATATTGAGAAATACTGAGGAAAATGGGATATCTTAAAAAACGCGGGTGTCAAAAACCATATCTGAGAAAGCAGGGACTCCCATTTCCAACTAACAGCACACATTAACTGGAAGAGAGGACCACCGTTGTTGCAGTATCTTCTAGTGAATCCCTTAGTCTTCATTCTCTCCTGTTTGTTGTCTGTCTACAAAATGCACTGTGAAGAGAAGAGAGAGGAAGACATAAATTCTAGCCTGTAGTGACAGAAGGGAGAGCTAGAATTCATACTTTATGCGTAATGCTGAAGGGTAAAGCCCCAAAGTGTCATTTGCTTGACTTAAAAATTACATTTCGGTGTTTAAATATGAGACATACTACATAGAGTAGTCACACAATACTACAGCTCTGACTTCCTCGGGGATGCAGTTTATCTTTTCATGCAGTTATCTGCAAAATGCAGGAAAATCCTCCTTTAGAGCAAACAGGCAGTGATTAGCTAGGTGTCAGCAGCAATGCTAAGTACGTGTGAATGTTGCAGAAAGTTACGGCTAATATGGTAATTTCGGTGGCATTTTGTGTTTAAGTAGTTCGGAGAGTTTGAAAGTACGGTATGGGGTTACCTCGAAATACTAAGATCAGTTTGGGGGTTTGGTGAAGGGGCAGGGATCAGCAGCTGGCACTGTTACCACAAAAGAAGCGTGATGTGTGAACCCAGGGAATTCTGCCTTGTAAAACTGAAAGCTTGAAAGCACTTGATAGGAACACAGAAGATCTCCATGAAGAACGTGAACCAAAATCATTCTCTACCGACCTCTCCCAACATTTACTTTATGCCATGACATTTCCCTATCCTTCTGTGGGAGAAATACACTGAAAGAGCAGTCTGTTTTCTTGTCTATATGGAAAATGACATTGTTTAATTTTCAAAGGTGTAGGTACAGACAAAGAAGCACCAAAACTCAGCCATAAAAGGGAACTGAGAGAAGGCTAAGTCACCTTAGATTCACAGAGAGATGCAGAAGAGGTGTGGCTGTGCCCCTCCTGCATTTGGCATACACACAGCTCAGGTAGAGCAGAGATGTACAAATGCTCCAGAAGGAGCTGGAGGGCTTTCACCTGTGCTTCAGCCCATGAGGTCATCTTCTCCTAAGGGAAGAGCAGCTTCAGGTTCGTTAGGAACAGACTCTTTTCACTGGAGGTGAAATTTCAAAGTTGATTTCTAGGGGTTTTTTTAATTTCTGTCCTGGTACAAACTGTGCTAAAGTAGATGGGATATGAATCACTCAAAATGAATCAGTAACAAATTATTTTAAATGCTCATGCATTTTTTGTGCCAGATTTCTACAGCTTCTACAATCTTTTATGAAAATTTCATAAACTTTTGAATATCAACTGAAGTGGTTATGAGAAGTTTAACCATTTATTTACCTATGGAGCTTTACTGAACTTATCTTAGGACAAACAGAACAATTGCCATTGATAGTATAAGCTTTACTAGGTATCTTAATTTACCAATAAGAAAAGTCTGGCTAGAAATGCAAAAATGTCTTCAGCTGGAATGAAAAAAATAGATTCATAAGACACAGAACTGTTACAGCAAATGTTGTAAACCATACGTTTGTATGTTGAAGTAGAGAATAAGCTTGAGAGGATGTATAATCCAAATCTATACTTTAAAGATAGAATTAACATTTTGTTAACAGGAAGTAAAGCATCCAGTATCAAAAAAATGTCTTCAGGAACATGTAATATTCCCACTGTGGACTGTGCTGTTCATTATGGGAACTGAATTGCCTGCAGCCCCTTGGATAGAGGGGAAATTTTGCATTTTACTATCAGATTTCGTGCTGAAAAAATATGCCAGTAGCTCAGGTAAATCAGCAAAAGCCGTATGAAGGCGAGGGCAGCACAAGGCTCACAACTGCACCTTAACTTGGTTTGGCTGGAAAGGTGTCAGTTAAAAGCTCTTAGCTGCCACTGAGTGGTCCTCACAAACCAGTTAAAGTTGTGTTCGGTAGCATGTCCTTTATACTTGAAACCAAATCCATTAAATGATACTGTGGGAAATACTGGAAATGGTGCTTTTGCAAACCAAAATGGGTTGCTGTAATTTTTTGTGCTGACTTGTAAAGTGGAGAACTAGAAGGGAGTACTATTAATAGAAGTTTTGCTGTTACGGCCAAAACCACTCTCCAATAAAAGGTAGCTGAGGGAAACAAAGCTCAACCAACAGGTTTCCACAGTGCTGATTCATACTGGGGCACCAAAACTGCCACATTAACGCAAACGGGCAAGACAATGTGGGGTTTACCTAATCTGAAACCTGTATGGAGCCTTGACTTCCCTCAGCCCTAGGCCATGTCAGTTGCTGAGAAGAGTTAGGATAAGAACAAATGTTTGCCAGGAAGCAGTTGTCCCAGACAAAGAGACTCAAGCATTTTAATTCTCTTCACCTGTGGGAATCTGCCAGACCCCTGACGACCACCACCATGGGATGCAGATGCGATTGGGAGGAGTTTATGGAAATCATTTCCTAGAACTCATCTTAATACGAAGCGGGACAAGTAATGAATAATGTACAAGAACATGGTATAAAAAGGTTGCGGGCTCTGACCAGAGGTGTGCCTACTTTTTGGGTCACCCGCTCTTGCAAGAACATATAATAAATTACTGCTTCACTAACGTATCTACCTTGAGTCCTTTTTTAGGACCTTTTGTAATTTCTAACAATACTATAGAGGTACAGAAAATCAGCATTAAAAACATTAATAACACCCCCCCCCCCCCAAATTGCACGATATTCTGACAATTTGTTCCACAGGTTGTTGTTAGTCAGACAGTGAGATGCAAGTCTTGCTCTAGTTCTCCAGCACGCTGAGTCTGGTTTGTATGTTAGTAGTAATGTATTTGTAGCTAATGGTGAGGATGACCAAAAAGATGAAGAACATGAAATTCTAGATGTGTCTGACCTGAAATGCAAATGCAATAGGATTAAAATACAATTACTTTTTAGATTACTGCCACAGTTAGTCAAGGTTGTCATCTTGGATTTCATTCTAGCACTACATTCATTCGGTACAGTAGCTCATGACAATAATTATTTGGTTAATTATTAGGGATTTCTTTGGTTCTGTATGGTCGTAACAATTCAGAATCACAGAATCACAGAGCATTAGGAGTTGGAAGGGACCTTGAAAGATCATCTAGTCCAACCCCCCTGCCAGAGCAGGATCACCTAGACTAAATCACACAGGAACACATCCAGGCAGGTTTGAATGTCTCCATAGAAGTAGACTCCACAACCTCTCTGGGCAGCCTGTGCCAGTGCTCTGTCACCCTCACAGGGAAAAAGTTCCTCCTGACATTTTACATGGTGTTAGTTAATTGAATGATATGGACTGGAGTGAAATCCTCCTGGCAGTGGGTTAGGATTTCTTCACCTGAGAAGCACTGTTACTGTATTTTTTACAAATTAACTTATCAAGCTACAGTGCCTATCTGATGCTGTAATTTACATGCATTTTTAAAGTGACTGCAGAGACTGCAGTTCAACTGACATCAGGCCACTGGTTAATTCTCTGCAAAAGAATCCCCTGCCTCCCAAACAAGAATTTGTGCTAGAATTTATTTTGAAATAAATCATTAACACCAAAGAAATGAAATGCAGTAATTTCTAGGAAATTTCTTGTTCTATTATCACATCGGTGTTCCCCAGGGCTCGGTGTTGGGTCCGGTCCTGTTTAATATCTTCATTGACGACCTTGATGAGGGAATAGCATCCACCTTCAGCAAGCACTCTGATGATACAAAGCTGGGAGGAGTGGCTGACATGCAGGAACACTGCGCTGCCATCCAGTGAGACCTGGACAGGCTGGAGAGCTGGGCAGGGAGAAACCAGATGAAATTCAACAAAAGCAAGTGTAAAGTCTTGCACCTGGGGAGGAACAACCACATCTATCAGTACAGGCTGGGGGTGACCTGCTGGAGAAGAGCTCTGTGGAGAAGGACCTGGGGGTCCTGGTTGACGATAGGTTGGCCATGAGCCAGCAGTGTGCCCTGGTGGCTAAGAGAGCCTATGGGATCCTGGGGTGCATCAGGAGGAGTGTGGCCAGCAGGTCGAAGGGGGTGATCTTCCCCCTCTACTGCCTCTACTCTGCCCTGGTCAGGCCCCACCTGGAGTATTGTGTCCAGTTCTGGGCTCCCTGGTATAAAAAGGACAGGGATCTCCTGGAGAGAGTCCAGAGAAGGGCGACAAAGATGATTAAGGGCCTGGAACATCTATCCTATGAGGAAAGGCTGAGAGAGCTGGGGCTGTTCAGCCTGGAGAAAAGAAGACTGAGGGGGGACCTAATCAATGTTTATAAATATCTTAAGTATGGTGTGCAGGGGGAATTGGCCAGCCCCTTTTCAGTGGTCTGTGGGGACAGGACAAGGGGCAATGGCTGCAAATTGGAGCACAGGAAGTTCCACACCAACATGCAGAGGAACTGTTTCACAGTGAGGGTGACAGAGTCCTGGGACAGGCTGCCCAGGGAGGTGGTGGAGTCTCCTTCCCTGGAGATATTGAAGACCCATCTGGATGCCTATCTGTGCAGTATGAGCTGGGGAGCTGCTTTGGCAGGGGGGTTGGACCGGATGATCTCTTGAGGTCCCTTCCAACCCCTACAACTCTGTGATTCTGTGATCACCTACAATGTCAGTGTCCTGTTTTACTCCCCCTGTACTAATACGGGTGTTGCCATGGAATTACAGGTGGTTGGTTGAGGGACTATGAGAACCTGTCCTGGCAGTTGGTGATTTTTTAAATGCTTATTGATTCCAGAGAAACAAGTTTGACTTTATTACACCTTCTGGGTACTGTTTTACCAATATATCAGCTATCCAAGGGCAGGCTACATTTTTCAGTGTTAGTTTCAGGACTGGTTCTCTGCTAGAATAGATTTGCTTTGGGAGGAGAGATTAATGACTGCTGTGAAATGGGTCTTAATAGATAAACACAAGCCCAATTAAAGCGAGATAGTGAAGGCAGCTTAGGAAATGTTAAGAGATGAAAGATTATTTTTTTCAGTTTGCAGGCAAATCACATTGTGAAATGAAGAAAAGTCAAATTTGGGTGGGAGGTTGATCACTTTTGTGGGAGATTTGGACTTACTATTGAACCCATTGACAGGTGTGGTAGAATCTGGAATTAAGAGGATGGAAATAAGCAGAATTACAGACATCCTATCTGAATTCACTTTTTGCAGAACTCTGGCTTGTGTTGAGGTAAAATGAAAGGCAAAAGACAACCTACTGTAACACTGAAGTTGAGATCTCACTTCGAGACTGTTGTCTTAGGCAGCTCTAAACCAGGTACTTAGCTGGTTGCTCCTATTGTAGTTTTCCATAAAGAAATCACTTTCAGAAAATCACGGGTCCTTGCAAACAGCACTGCAGACAGCTGATTGTATTTCCCATCTGTGATTCTGAAATGGCAAGGTCGGTTCACTAGCATTTTTGGCACTCCTTGAAGGAGAATATTAGACTTGAATTGGAAGCTCAATTCAAAACTTTTAAAGATCAGACATTTCTGACAAAAGGATAATCAGGCTACTTTGTCCTTTGAGGCAGAGCCCAGTGATGATGCACACAGGGGGTCTTTACAGCTCTGTATTTTAGTATATTAATGTAAAGACCTTTGGGCTAAAATCAGCTGCCTGAATTCTGTAGCTTGCCAAGAAGCTATCAGCTCTGACTGATTTGGGCAGAGGGAAAAAAAGGGTGGAATGGTATATCCACACTGGCATTTTGAGGATCCTGCCACTATTCCTGGTACAAGCTGATAGGGAAAGAGAAACTGAACAGCATGCTGAGCTGGAGCAGAGGGGAGGAAGTCTGAAATGATCAAACATGCTTAAATGAAGGGCTCAGGGATGGATTCAGATCACAAAAGTGGCTCGGGATGTTACCTGCCTGCAGACAACCAGATTTGACTGCATGGGAGAGCCTGAGCAAAACAAAACAGAATTATCTCAGAAACCACAGATAATTTCTGTTTATGAGGTAGGCTCAATAAATTCACTAATCTGAGTTAGAAGCAGGCAGAGGAATATGTGTGCTAAATCTGGTCATCTGGTCCCTTCCAGTCCTTCCCCCAAAGTGCACAGAGCAAACTGAAGGTGGGTGTTTGCTTCTTCATGTATCACTGTTACTCTCAGCAGCACAGGTGGCGACCACTGTGGCTAGAGAGAAAGACAGCATTCTCTGCCCAGAGTCAGAGAGCTGGGGGTGCAAGACGTAGGGCCTTGCCAGTGATAGATGTGCTGAAGAATTTAGAATTGTTTCATTCATTGGCAGGGAGAAAAAGGCTATCTTCGTGATACCAGTGGAATCTGTTCTACTTCTGGAATTCAGTTTGCATGGGTCCTTTGCTGTGCCTATGTTAAGTGAGAGGTTGAATCTCTTGGATGCTCATGTAGTGCTAGGTTGCCCAAACAGTGTATCTGGAATTCATCTACCTGAGTTATATATCGCAACTATAGGTTGATATATCCCATAAACCCTGAGCCTTAATTTAGTTGAGACAGATGTCTTAGAAGACTAAGCCTGTGCTCTTTGAATCTTTATGCTGTTCAGGAAAAGGCACCCAAGAGGTCTGCTCTCATCCTAAGCAAAGTGCTCCCTCCTAAGACACCTGAAAATAAAAGCACTGTCACGCTTGCAGTGTGCTTGCTAGGACTGCCCAATTCAGCATCCTTATTCCTATCCCCTGTCTTTTCCTTGCTTCACACAGGCATGCCCAGTGATTGCCTTCTGGAGTCACACATTCCACCTTCCTTCGAAGATCCCCATGCCACTGAGGGGAAACGACTACCTTCTACTGCACACACTGCTGGAGTGAAGCCATTTGCTGCCTTCAAGGGGATATGATTGTATGTATGGAAGCTACCTGGTCACCTCTACCTGAATGCCAGTCCCATTCCATAGTCACTTCAGGAGAAAACAGAAAGCCTTTTCTCCGGATCAGTCACTACTTCAGATACTGCAGCACTCACTCTGAGTTGATCCCTAGTCCTGAGAGAGGTGGGAAAGGGAGGAGGATGAAGGAATGCAAAGGGAAAGCAATGAGCCAAGGCCACTGGACAGCTGGATTATATAGCTACCTAAATCCTCAACTCTTCCTTCTTCATAGCCACAACACAAGGAAGAAAACAGCATCTCAGACTACAAAAGAGTTTTCCTTCAACAACATTCCCCCATGCAATAAGAACAAACTGCACACCATGGCCAGGCATGCTCACATATATTAGAGGAAAACAGCGATGTCTGTGACACAACTGGAAACGAGCCTGTCTCAAGGAAAGCCGCAAAGATACATCACAGCACTGTGATAGAGCTGGAAACACTCTACCCAATCCATCTCATCGGTGAGAGCCACAGTGCTGCACCTAGAAGGAAGATGAGGCGTGTGCTATACAAACAGCAAGCAATAACTGATCTTTCATCAGATCCCTTTCCTCTACACCACTCACATTTGGTATTCCCTAGCCCCTGAGACCAGAACCTGTCCTAAGCCTTGTCAAATCATGCCTAGGTTAGTGTTTTTATACTACTGGTTGCGCCTCAATTATGGACTTGATACCAGAGCCTTGTTTCTCAGATACCTAGGAAAGGGTGAACTTGCAGAGTGACAGGACTTAAACTTTTCAGAAATTGCAGTTGCTATGCTATGATTCTGGTATAGACACCTAAATTAGCAGGTTGTTCAAGCACAAGAAAGACACTTTTGATGTGTAGTTAGACATCTAAATGTTGCCACCCGTGAAAAATAGCAGCAGCATGATGGAAAGGGGCAGGTAAACAAGATGAAATGCTGACAAACAAAAGATAGTTAAACGTGTTCCATATGCCTAAATCAGGGCAGAAGATTTCCAGCTTATGTAACTAATTGCTCATGTTTATTAAGAAATCTGCTGCCTTATTATTGGGTAGTTAATTTACAAATTTAGTGCTGACCTGCTGAAAGCCCCACGGGATCATGAAGGATCATTTCCTTTGTTGAATGGAATTCTTTTGCTTAATAACCTGGATGTCATGGGGATAGAAGATGGATCTTTGTATAGCTATAAGGAGCATAATTTTAAGAAGGGAAAATCCTTTATTTGCCTTCAATGACTGTATAAATTTCAATCTGCTGACTATCAGTGTTTTTATGTATGATCTCATATGAGGAAGAGGCATACCGGTGTCTTTAAAAAGACACTGAACAAACTAGTTCACCAACTGATCAGCTACTCTAAAATACTAACCATGCTACACAATGTTTTGCATAATAATGAAATGCCTGCAGGTAATTTTATAAATTTCACGTACTGGAATGCTTCTGAGAAAATGGGAAGTTACTCAGCACTAGCTAGGGGTTTTTAAGGTGTACTCCCCAGAGGCACACTGCTGCTGCTATGGATGCATGTGCTGTTAGTACATGAAGCCTTATGGTTTGAACAGTATTCATGAAGCATGCTCATCCTTCATCTTTTTGTACATAAGGACATAAAGGAGACTACACTCTGTATTCTGTAGTCCCCTCAGCTGTAACTTGAGATCTAAAAAGATCTATGAGGACCGTTTCTAGAGGTAGAAGATGAATTGGCTTATGGCATACACATCTCAAAGAACTTTGGTTAATTCTAAGTAGCCCTTTAATTTTTCTTTGTCAGTATGCATAAAGAACCATAGTAATGATGATAACAAGAAGCATCCCCTTCTCATCCAGAGGTAATATGGAGTTAGCATATGTTAAAAAAAAAGATTGCTCTATGAAACATTATCACTGACAGATGCTTTTACAGTGGCATTCTAGGTGGAACTCCAGGTGGCTGCTTGTGGATGTCTGACATTTTTCAGCTCAGATTAGTATACCTTAATCTCTGCAAGCACTTTCACTTAATCCTGTAGAAGGGCTATTCAGCTGAGTAGTCTTTGTAAGGAGTTTCCCATGCTCTTCATTCCTCTGTATATGGAAGGAATGAGAGAAGAGTTTGTCTAAATAATTTGGTCCCATTCAGATTAAGATCAGTCTGTCGGCCCCAAACCTACAGGGAGTTTAGAAAGAGCAGAGATTAATTTCCTTACACTAATGAAATTCAGATATGACTGAAATATTGAACGAGTTTTGAGACCACTCCACATGGTAGTCTTGGCCTTGCTACCTGCACTCTGCAATTGTTGGGCTGGTAGTTCTATCACACTCTGCCTTGCTACTTCTTCTCTCTGCTGCTGCTCTATTTGCAATGGCTCTTGAGCTGTCACCAGACTACCTGGTTAGGATCCATCCTCTATGTCATGTAAGGTGAATCTATAGGTAAGACTGAGTGTCCAATAAGCTTGATAGCTTCGTCTTGCAAACTTGGTCTGAATGGGTATTTGCCATGGCTTTTGGAGCCTGTGAAGGCTTTTCCATCTCATCATCAAGGGTTTTTGATTGCAGCGGCATGGCTGTTATAGTGAACTTCAGAGAGATGGACTCAGATTAGACTTTTTTGCATTTACCAAGTAACTCAAGTGGTCAAAAAGACATAAGAGTTGTATGTAGAAGGAATGACACCTTTAACAGCCAATTAAAGATGAGCAACTACCTTGGGAAAAGACTCTGGTGTTTCCAGAGGCTGGAGTAATGTATAAAAGGACTTAAAAACTGTTGTACCCTACTTGGGAATTTCAGGTATTTTCAATATGATGCTGTGATTATAATCTGAAAGTGTCTTAAGAAGTAGCAAAACGGTCTCTTTGATCTACTGAAAAAGCTGTTGTCATGCTATTTCTGTCACCTCTTCAGACAAATCAGAGCTATCATGCCACTAAACTTGAAGCCAAACAGAATTGGACAAAAGTAAGTTCCCTTCCTCTAACGATAAGGCTGAAAGGCAGTTTTCTTACTAGAATCATACTGAATAGGGGGTGCAGGTTAGAATCAAACTGATAAGGATGCAGGTTAACAATCCCTGAAAAATAAGGGTTTGCTAACTCTCTTCTTGATATGTCTGTCCATCTAAAAATAATACTTTTCAGTCTAAACAGGCCAATGACATCAATAAATACTCTTCTATTACTGTAATTTACAGAATTAATGATATCTTACTTGAAATCTTACTTTTTATCACTTCCAAAACAACAACAGAAAAAACCCCAAACAAGCAAATAACCAACCCCCTTAAGAACAATGTAAATTATAATATTAACCAAGAATAATCTGGTGAATAGTGCTTGCATTTCTCATAGACTGGCACCTGAAAATATGATCCAGGTACCTGAAAATATCCGTCATCTCTGTTGTTTCTATAGATGCAGCAAATGCTTGTGTCATCCCACAGCAGCCCAGAAGATAATGATGCAGTTATGTGTATCATCCTCATAACAGAACTGTGAGGAACGGGTAAGTAAAAACCTCTTAAGCCCCCAAATCGTCTGTCTTCATTATCAACTGCCAGACAAAAACGTCTGGAGGAGCTGCACCCACTGCAAATTGGCCACGATGTAATTGCAGGTGGGATCAAGTCATAGCTAGCAGCCTCTATAGATAAAGCAGCAGCATGTGGAAAATGTAAGGACTTCACTAAGTTTGCTTTGTCTCCTATTTTATTAAACATTTTGCTAAATCCAGGATAAACCTCAGTAGGTGTCCATGCTGCCAAAATACTTGGTTTTCATCCTGTTCTGAAAATGACACAGTAATTAGGTAAACAGTAACTTCTTTTAAAGTTTGTATCAAGGATGGACACTAAGAAATCAAGATGGTTTGGGATGTATTTTCAGCTAATGTAATTAGGAGAGCTTCAGTGAAATTAATTTACAAATTTAAGCTTTGATCCTAAAAATGACTTCATACAGTGGCATGAGGTCATCCAGTGAGAGCCACAGACAGTGCAGACCTTATGTCAAAATGTTCTTTAAATAAACTTGTTGCTGTCAGGTCATTTCTAATTCCAAACCCAGCATTACATCAATGAAAAGTAGATCTGAAATAGATTAATCCAGACATTTAATGAAGACCATACATATCTTACATGTCAAATACAGACAATTTACCTGCACTGGATAGACAGATTAACTTTCAGGAAGCCTGTGTTTCTCTCCAAGTTTTAAAAGAAAATATTTAGCTGCTTCTTTTTTAAAAAGTACCAGTTATTAAAAATATGATTCCGTTATCTGTTCAAACCACACTGGTTACATTGTTATTTAGGCCTTGGGTCTCAAGGAACTTTTAGTTCTGTGTAATTTTTGAATTCCATCATCGGTATATAAAGTTCCAAACTTTGATAGTAAAACTGTTCTTGTTGGAAAACATGCTTACCATTTAACATAGAGGACACTATTTTGGGGAGAACAGAGTGAGACATAATTTTCCCTAGTAGGAAATGATTGTCTGGGCCTTGGAACTATAAAAGGACTATCAAGAACAAAGCATTCCTGAAATACTGTTGGCTTTCCATGTATTTTTGGTACAATGTCATCAGATACTGCATGTACATCAACAGTCCATAATCTGGAAATGGAAGAAACCACAGATAAACTTGAAAGATGAACATTTCAGTCAGTTGAACTCCCTGAAATTGAGCTACATGATTAACGTTACATTCTTAGAAGGACTGCACCTACAGTGGTACAAAATTATTTCCAAATTCTGTTCTAGTTCCAGAAAATAGATGAGAAAATGAAATTAAACCAGGGAAAAAACAATACAAATTTGCCTGAAGTTGTACTTCAAATTCTAAACATACAAAACCAGGCACATTCCTGTCTCAGTGCTGTCTGGAACCTGTATGTGACTGAAAGAGATGGCTGAGAAGAGTGTATCTGGAGTTATAAATGAATAGTTGTAATGTTGCAACTCCATGGAATAATACAGCTTTCCTCTTACTGTGGACACCTTCTCCCTACCTTTCCCACAACCTCCTCTGAGCTACTTGAAGGTGTAGAGGAAAACAGATTAGCAAGAACTAATACCAAACCCTGTTGCACATGATGATGAGGGGCACTGATAATTCAGCAAGAGCTGTGTTGATAAGCAGTTAAGGGAAAATGGGGCTTAAAAGAGATAACCTATGTGTAGGAATAGGCTCAGCATAAATCATGCTGACTACAAACGTGACAACAAAAATACTCATGAATCTTGCCAATTTCTCTCTCTGAGAAATTCTTAGGTTGTTACACAGTGTGTGTGTAACTGTGCATCACAGTGACAGTTACACGTGCATCCCTCATGCACTGAAAGCAGAAAATGATAGCATGCTTGGTAACCAGCTGAGAGATTCAGATAAAAAAATAACAAACCATATTGTGTAATTCTGTATTCTTACACTTGTATGCTTCACCTGCCCATGCTCAGTGTATTCCACAGAATTATTAATTCTACTCATTCATTCATTGATGGGTTCTTTACAAATACCAATGACCTGTTGACGGCTTTCTGATATTAAGTACTTCTCTAACTTCAGTTGGCTTAATACAGCTCATTCATTAAACACATAGGATAATAACGGATCTGGCAGGATGCAAAAAGCCAGCATCTCTGAAGAAGATGACTTGCTCAAATGTTAAGGCCCAAATGGTTCTGTTTCACAGCATCAGGAGACAGCAGGGCTGACAGAAACTTTAAAATCATTCAGCTCAGTATAAAGCAGATGTGGGAGGAGGTAATGATTGGGCTTTTCCAACCAAAACAGTTATATTAATCTGTGAGTAGAAGCTTTCCAGTTTCGGCTTCTGGAGAAAACGTGATGCAGGACAGATCCTATTCCTATTCTTGCAAACTGGTTTGAGTTTCCTGGGAAGCTGCTGCTGAGTTTCAGAAGGAGACTTCCAAAGTCTAAGAGCCTCTCAGTGGCTGTTTACCAAATACTGAGCAAAACTGTCGAAGGTTCCAAAAGAAGAAGCAGCTGGTAGCTCAGTTAAGATTGGTCCTGTTTCTTTTTCTCTTGTTTCGCTGGAATATGTCTCCTGAGAAACTGCACTTGAAATCTCAGTTTTCAGACCTTGCCTAGTGATAATCATCCTTTCCAGTCTAACTAGAACTTGAGTTAGTCTGTGGGCTCAGTGCTCTCAAGAGGAAGATTATCGGATACGAGTTGTTTCACCCCAAACCACCTCAGGTGGTTTTCTATCAACAGATGTATTGACTTCCAAACATATCTCAGTAAATGAAGTATTTGGAAAGGCAAAAGTTATGCAAATTCTGTTCTTACAGATGGGAACACAAGTGCCACTGGCTTCAATAAAAGGTCTCTCCACAAAACAACCAAGCATATGTGAGCTGCTCCAGACGACTCAATAGACCCTCTGCCTTATTTGGAAGAAAAAAATTACTGTTCATTTATAAAGCGATTTTATTTCCTACTTCTTGATTATTCTGCACTTCAGTTGTCTGAAAAACCAGCAGATAAGAAGGTAGAGAAAAGTAATACCAGGACACACACCATTAAGAAGCAATTTAAAGAGATGGCCGGAACGCACATGTTCCTGTTCCAGGGGGTGGGCTGAAGGCGGTTCCCCTGTGAGAAAGCGCGGCAGGAACAGCCCCTCTCCGGTTACAGCAATTTTTGATCTCGAGTGTTGCGATGTTGCCATCTAGTGCTAGAATAGAAAGGCACACGAGGTAATGACCGGGGCAGAGCAAACCAAACCGACATGAGCAGTACCACCCGCCCCGTGGAAAGCCGTACCCCTGCCCTGCAGTGTGACACGCAGCATGAACCACGAGCTCGGAGTGAACTCCTGGCAGGAAGGGGAAGTCACAGAACGGTAGGGAACTTCTTATAAGGGGCGTTACGAGAGAGTGGAAAATGGGCAACGCTCAGACAGCAAGCGTGCGGCAAGAAACGTCCGCAGTCCGGAACCCCTTGCAAAACGGGGTCCTTCTCACTGCCCCAGGACAAGACGCAGCTCTGGTTTGCTCGGGGCAGCTTCACTGAAGCTCTACGCAGGTTAAAATTTTACAGGTCACGGAGCTTGTGGCAAATACCTTAGCTACAGACAACTCCGGGTGTGCTCCCATCATGATTGTTTACTGGTTTGTTCTACGTCCTCATGAGCTCACAACCAAGTAAAAGTGGAATTTGGGTCACTGCTGACCTGTGTTCTCACTGCACACTGCAAAGCTCGGTGAATGCTACGGACTCTTGGGAAGGAAAAGAAGTCATTGCCCAGTAGGCAAGTGATAAATGCAGAGCAGCCTGCAGTATGAGAGTCCTTATGTTAGCTCTAATATAGTTCCAAAAGAATCTACAACTAACAGTGCAGAAGAGTTTCATCAGGGGCTCCAGCACAATCTAAACAGGAATTGAAGGGGATGACACTGCCTCAGAAAGCTCTTCAAATGTCAGGTTTGTCTGGATTCATAATTGGCTTTTTGTGGCTGTCCAGACTCATCAAAATCTTACCTCAATCCCTTTATTTATTTCTAAGAAAACTGAAAATAGCTGATTGTGAAAAGAAAGAAATTCATTCATCCTTTGGAATCCCATCTAATGTTCCTAAGAAAAAAAGCTCCTGTGAATATCACCTGGTGTGGATGTTGTAGCAGAAGATGGTTCTGGGATGCTTTCTGCTTTTCCCTCACCTTCCAACCACTTCCCTGCTCTTCCATTTCCTATGCCAAACATGCAACCAGTAGTCAAAGCGTGGTTGTAACATAAGCAAGCATTAACAGAAAGATTAATACTTTGGGTATTATTTTCCCACATATGTTTAGAACCACATTACGATGGCCGTTGCCCTGCTACTGCTCATCAAGGGTATAGTTAAATATTGATTCACAGGAAGTGCTGAATTCTTCAACAACAGGTGAAAGAAAATGCCCAAGATGTAGTACTTTGCATGAACACCTGAACTTTATCCTGAAAAAGCTAGCAGACCCTGGAAGTAGTTTAATTGAACCTGAGCCATAGTCTGAGCTACATTACCGATTTTTTTAAAAAGTGCCTGAAATATCAGCAAAGAAACTAAAAATGTGCAAACACCACCACCCCACCTCCTGCCTTAGAAGTCTAGAGAAGGGTGAAGAGTCTGTCCAAGATTTTTTTCAGCATGAAGTGTTTGGTACAATACCTTACATGCATTCGGAGCTCCCAGGGATGCCGTGCCTGATAGGGGGGGCGTGCTTAACTGCTAGCTCATGCCTACAACTTGACAATTAGCACTCATTAAGACCATTCATTACAGTAAAAGTGTTAAGTGGTTTCCAAGTCCAGTCTAGATTTCTACTCCAGCAGCTTCTGTGAATATCAAGTAGGACAATTATGTGCAGTGAGTGTTTTAGGACCAAAAGGCCTACCTAAGGGTAAGTACTATGGTGAATGACACAAAGAGCAGCTAAACCTGCCTAAGAGGTGACAAGCTGTCTCCAAAGAAAAGGAAAGATAGCAAAATTATTACCGAAGCACAGAGAAGTAGAAAAGCAACATCTCTCATCATGGCTCTGCTCATCAGCAGTTGTTTGTAGAGTCACAAGTGTAACAATTTTAAGTGACATTCCATTAAAAATGTAAACACCATGCTCCTGAGAATGCCATTTTTCTTTATTCAAATTGGTATGAACAGTGAATTCCTGTCCTGAATTCTAAAACAACCTTCCTAGTATCTCAGAACTCTGTTTAAAATAACGGTTCTTGCTAATTACATTTTCCTCCAAGTAGTGTAAGGCTGTTTATGACAACATTTCTTGTGAAATGATAAAGTTGGAATAAGCTTTGATATTAAAAAATACATTTTCAAGCAATGACATACCATTAAAATGGTGTTTACTCCATCTGTCCATTGCAGGATACCCAACACACAAAGTTCCATTATCTCTGGACTCTTTCTGCAGCAGCAGACAAAACAAAACACACTTTCCTAACACCTAGTTACCTACTAACAGAAATGCCTTCACAGGGCAATGAATATTGCTACCTTTTACATCTGTTTCATTTGAATCTTGAAGGCAATAATGTCAGTTATTAAAGAAGTGTTAACATTTGAAAAGATGTCATGGTGGCAAGTTAGAAATAGTAATACAAAAGTACACTGAGGTGCCCTGCACACATACCTTGTACCAGCTACCATGCCAATGGCTAATCACTTCCTGCCATTCGTTCAGATCAGAAACACTAACAAAAGTGACTGTACATATTAATCCCTACAACTCACCCACGTGGGATAAGCTCATGAATGAATCTCCATTGAACAACCTTGTATAATAAGTTGTCACATTTTAGGCCTAAATTGCACCAGCAAGTTGACATCCCTGTGTGTTACATGTCATGACTTGGAAAAGGCTTTTGCGTAAACTTGTCCCCAGCAGTTTGCTATGCAGCTGCACCTCAAGTACTGTGCTCAGTTTTGGGCCCCTCACTACAAGGAGGACAGTGAGGTGCTGAAGCATGTTCAGGGGAGGGCAATGAAGCTGGTGAGGGGACTGGAGAACAAGTCTTATGAGGAGAGGCTGAGGTAACTGGGGTTGTTTAGTCTGGAGAAGAGGAGGCTGAGGGGAGACCTTATCACTCTCCTTGGAAGGAGGGTGTAGCAAGGTGCCTGTTGGTCTCTTCTCCCAATTGACAAGCAATAGGATGAGAAGAAATGGCCTCAAGTTGTGCCAGGGGATGTTTAGATTGGGTATTTGGAAACATTTCTTTACTGAAAGAGTGGTCAGGCATTGGGACAGGCTGCTCAAGGAAATGGTGGAGTCACTCACCATCCCCAGAGGTATTCAAAAAGCATGTAGATGTGGCACTTTGGGACATGGCTTAGTGGGCATAATGGTGCTGGTTTGATGGTTGGACTTGATGATCTTAGAGGTCTTTTCCAACCTTAATGATTCTATGATTAAATCTGAAACGAGACTTCAGTTTGACTGTCTCATGTTACTGCCAGTTACCATTTCTGAACATAATTTTCACAAAGACTAAAATTCGACTGAATCACTAAAATTTACTAATTATTCTGTCTCTATGGAAGGGACACAAGGTTTCACCTGACACGTTCTACCTGCATTGCTGCTGCAGTAATAACAGGAGAGAAAATCTTGCAGATTTATTTTTCCTAACACAGTGAAAGGAAGCATGTGCAGATGTATGCAGTAAGTGCACTCCAATAAGACATTTCCACTCTTTTTTTTTACCCAGGGCATGCATTGTAACCTTTTTTCTTAAATGGCCTCATTTCAACATGCTTTGTGATAGAGTAATTGCAGAGTGGTTCAGTTCAGAAGCATCTGTGCTTTCAGGATCATATAGCCACAAAACCAACTTCTTACAACTAAGAGAGGCACAAGTTGGTGACTTTGTAAGGAACACTGATATTCTGCCACTGTGACAGCATTTCTTCTGGTGACAACACATGAGATAATGGGATGATATTAACCTAGGCAATGCGTACACTGCAAGCTACTCTTTTACTATTATTACTAGTAATTCTATTACTATTATTACTAGTAATTCTATTACTTCTTGACGTGAACAGGCAACAACTACTGAGGGAAGCAGCACCTCCTTTTCTAGAAATAAAGGGGGAAAGAGCAAGAATTTATGGAGAAGACTTTTTTTGCCCCCTGGTGCCACCACACTTCTCTCAGAAGCCCTTCCTCAGTGTCTCCCCATTCCTGTGGGCTACGCAGCTATATAGAGCCTGTAGTGCTGCGGTGAAGGAAGAGAGGTTACTCACTGTGGAAACAAAACACAACTTGTTTCTTGCAGAGGAGCTGTTAAAAAGCTGTTACTGAACTGTGCATCTTCTGTGACCGGCACATCGCTGGCACACCGGTGTCAAATACTTGGTATTTCCATCTCCTGGTACTTGGAGGAATTCATCATTCGGTGAGGCTGGACCGACCACCTTTACCACATAGGGATGGCAGGGTGGGGATGCACACAGAGCCAGCGGATCGTTAAGCAGCTGACATGCCCCAAGTTTCCACCCTACAGCTTGCATCCTGCGGTTCCCTATTCATCTGCTCGAATGGGAATGCCAAGCCTTGCAATCCCTCCTTAGAATCGGGCACGCTGAGTAATCACCCAGCTGCCTGCTCAGAGGTGGCTGAGTAGAAGAACTCGCCCAGGCAGAATTCAAGCTTGCTTCTGCAGCTGTGAGGCTCAGTCATTTTTAGCAGGCTGCAAATTACTTATGAATTCAGTTTGTTAGCAAGGACAGGGGTTTTTTATTGTCTAGAAGTTTCCGTATTTCCCCACATGATCAGAGTGTCTTTCTCACAGCCAAAGAGGGAGCGAGGTAGGGAATAATTCATGTTATCATCACTTTATATTAAATTTGCCAGATGTTATGAAATAAGGAATTTTATAAACAAGATGATATTAGTTTACTGTACCAATGGCAGTTTATTCAGATTCATTGTATGCCACACACGTTTTCAAAATCTCAAGCAAGTACATAAATTCAAAGAAGTGAGTAACAGGGAGGGGTCTGCCAAAGTCTGCCATTAATCAGCCTGAATCTGTGCCAAAACCATATTCCATAAAAATGAGGGAAAAAATGGAGAAGAGATGGATTAAGATAGAAGGCCAGAGAACGCATTCAAACTTAATTTTTCCTGACATTCCCTGATGGACCAGTGGATTTAAATTGTCATTAAAAAGCTTGCTATTGAATAAAACCATTTAATGTGATTTAAATCAATCTGCTTGTATGAGATGTGTATGTCTAAAATAACGTTTTTAACATACTGGCTTTGGTTGTTCCACTGCATAAATTATTTTAATACTTAAAGGGAGATCCATACTTACTGACGTTTCTCATTTAAAAACATACCCCAAGCATCCTTCATAGGCTTTTTTTTATAGCATAGCTTCTCTCTTTTTAAAAAATGTGCCATTTAAAGAAAGGTATTATTTTGAAAAGTCGACCTTATTCAGAGTTATCAGATTAAAAAGATTAATTGGCAAGGAAGCCTACCTGCTGTATCGGAGTGCACAATGGAGACCTTGTGTAGTGCTCTACACGAGGAGAAGGCTCCCCTCTCCAGTAAGGAAACTGTGTCCCTCTCTGTGATGGCATGACAGGGAGCAAAGACCTGCTCATGTTAGCATTAGGGCCTCAGAGTCTCCTGAATTCCAGCTGGAGCTGGAATAGGTGAGGTCCCAGGGCAAGGAAAAGGCAGGAAAACTGCTCTTATCTTGGACATCAGAAATACAATGTAATTAGGATTGTGTGAAATCAACCGCCATTAAACATCCCAGGTGAAAATGTTAATTCTGATGAAGTCAATGGTAAAACATCCACTGCCTTCAAAAGAGGTCAGGAATTCACCCCTGGGTGTCAGTGGAGAAAAGCAGCTGTGGCCAAGGACCCGAGCGTACAAAGCAGAAGCATGTTGTCATCACCATCCACGTAAAATGTTAAACATCTACTGATTATCTTCCAATTTTATGAAAAAATCATTCCTTAGGACTGCAAAACTAGATTTTCAGTTTCCAGGCAAAGACACGAGTGATTCTACCTGGTGTGACTGAGGCTGGAGAAGGAAGCCTGGGCTATGGTTATTCCAGCATGAGAGAGCGAGAGCGAGCTGCTGCTGAGGCAGTCTCTGGCTTCATGTCAGTCACGTTTTGTTTAAGTTTGGTAACTGAACTCAATGCATTCCTTCCAGCAAAACAAAACAAAACAGCAATTAAGTGCTCTGCTCTGCAGTAGTGTCTGGGAGATGTAGGAAGGCATTCCTAGGCAAAATTAACGCTAATTGAAACAGAAGACAGGCTAGAAAGTTCACCCTGGGAGTGACACCAAAAATATCTGAGTAAGGGGCTTTTATACCTACTATAAAAATAAACAGATAAATCAGTTACATGGCTTTGAGGACAAGCAGGTGATGCTTTGCATTACAAATGAGGTACCAGAGGGGTTCAAAAACTGGGGAAAAAGAAACCTACTGCTATTTATTTTTATGTTTAGAGAGACAGGACTTTGTATATATATTTAATAAACAAAAGCATGACATTAAAAATATTCCTGACTAGCATTATAGATGTTTTCCTCCTGAGTAAAGCGAGCCAAGCACTGGCAAACTCCATGGATGGCAGGAACAGAATACAAGTTAGTGTCTTTGACTAAAAACTGTGGGCTTTATGTGGGACATTGCAGAACTTTTTCAGTAATGTCGTGACCAACAGACTTTTCCTTTCCTTTTCCTAGCGTTTTGGAGTAGAAGGAGATCATAACTGCAGTAGGGCTTCCTAGACTGACAACCACCAGGGTTCCTGTCTGGTTTTACGATGTTAAAATATGTGCTCTTACACTTTGCTATGTGTTTTTCCTTCATCTATCTAGCACACTTCAAGAGCATGCACACTCCCTCCACGTAAAGGACACCTTCTCTTTGATTATTTTAAATTTCTGTTTGTTTGAGCAGATGCATTTTGGTTGCAACTTCACTCGGACATTGCCTTCTTCAGAGACGTTACAGTGTGCAGGAAGACATATTTATGTTCTAAGCTGTAAAAATTGTTACCTCAGTGAGCAGGGTAAGTACACATACATAGTCAAGAGAATAAAGTCTCAGCCACATTTCCCTCCCTTGTTTTGAGCATTCTTTGGAATCCTGCAACAACATCCAAAATATTTTTACTTCTACAATTGCCTCCTTTCAAGAAACTGGCATGAGTTGCCCAGGGAAGCTGTGGCTGCCCCCTCCCTGGCAGTGTTCAAGGCCAGGTTGGATAGGACTTTGGGCAACCTGAGCTAGTAGAGGGTGTCTCTGCCCTTGGCAGGGGGTTTGGAACTGTATGGGCTACAGGGTCCCTTCCCACCCAAAGCAGTCTGTGATTCTGTGAAGAGTTCGATTAAATTCAGTGAGACTCTTTATGAACACACGGGCATGCCTGGAAACTCAAGGTCCTAAAGCCTTGGTCAGTAATCACATGCCACCACTGGTTCAAACAGTAGCTGAAAACTCAAACATCTGAAGCTGTTCTGGCACAGCTCAAGAAATGCTGGAAGGAAATCGAAATATGAAAGGCAATAGGAGACCTTGAACCATGCATTGGATTTAGGATTATTTAGGTAGAAAGGGTGAAGTGAAACAAATGGGAGAGAACCAAGGTTTTGCACTGGGGAAGGGTCATAGGAGAAGGAGTTGAAGAACATGAACAAACAGGCAACAATTAGTTTTGATGTTAATAAAACGAGTTGCAGCAATTCCATCTGGCAAGAGAAAATGTGAAATTGTGAGGGTTTTTTACATGAAAGGTGGGAGGGAGTCTGGATTTATTTGTTTTTTAATGCCTGTTTATTATATGATTTCTGAACAAAATGCACAGTTTTTTCTATGTTTCTGTGCCACCTTAAAAGGAGGTGTAAATGGAGACATTGACCTCATACAGGGATTCAACATGATATTGCAAACTTCTTTATCCTCTTTAAAAGATACTGTGGTTCCTTCTGGTCAGTGATCACAGTAAGGGTTCAGCATGAGCTCCTTCAGATCCAAACCCTATTACAAAACACCACTTACATTCTCTACAAAATACAGGGAAAAAACCCTAATTAGTCAAATCCCAGGGTTGGGGTTTTTTTTTTTTGTGGTAAACACTGGAAATCTGTGACCATATTGGTGTAACTGGCAGGAAATACTATTCCTTCAAACCCATTTTAGAATCAAGAGTTATGATTACCTTAATAAGAAAATGAATTATGTCTGCAGAATGGTTTCTTATCTATCATTTAGTGTAAGATGAAAATCCATTAACATTCTCCCATAGTTTTATAAAGCTTTAGTCATTCTACAGAATTTGATATTAAACCACTCAATGGACATCACACAACCTACTGTGAGGAAGCTGAGGTTTTTTGAGGCTGTGTGTGACAAGCAGCTGCCTTTTGTCCCCAGAGAAGACAGGGGATGCAGACAGGCCTGCAGAACAAGCAGAGCATCTATATGTTAAAGGCATAAATATAAAATATTTAGTATTTCAATAAATTAAAAGAGGCTATCAGAAATATCAAAATTCAGCAACTCATCTTGCAGGCAAACCTACATCTACACTAGTTAAACTCTGTTCTTACTTGGAAGTTTTCCTCCACAACCATTAAAGATGGGCCATATGGTAAATAGCATATTCAGTTCTGGAGCTCTGTTTCACACCAGACTATGGATACTGTTGGGGATACCTGCATCCAAACCACTGCCAAGTGCACAATGATCAGACCACAATGAATTTCCTCACAATTTATTTTCACTGCTTACCTCAGTCTTTACTTCTGGTTTTACTCTGTGAGCCCCAGCAAATGGACAGGTCATTGTTCATTTTGGTCAACCAGAATTATTTAAAAAATAAACACCACACTAGTGTTTAACACCAGTTATCATGAATAGAATCAGAGAATCACAGAATATCCTGAGTTGAAAGGGACCTGTAAGGATCATCCAGTACAACTCCTGGCTCCACACAGGGCCAGACAACTCAGAGCATGGGACTGAGGGCATCGTCCAGACGCTTCTTGACATCAGTCCAGCTCGGTGCTGTGACCACTTCCCTAGGGAGCCTGTTCCAGTGCCTGACCACCCTCTCAGTAAAGAACCTCTTCCTAAAATCCAACCTAAACCTCCCCGTTGCAGCTTCATGCCATTCCCTTGGGTTCTGTCACTGGTCACTAAAGAGAGGAGATTGGCACCTGCCCCTTTGCTGCCCCTCGTCAGGAAGCCACAGACCGTGACAAGGTCTCCCCTCAGCCTCCTCTTCTCCAGGCTGAGCAAACCAAGGGACTTCAGCCCCTCCCCACCAAGACTTCCCCTCCAGACCCTTCACCACCCCAGTTGCACTCCTCCAGAAACTCTCCAATAGCTTTGTGCCCCTCTTGTACCGTGGCACCCAAAACCACACACTGGACTCAAGGTGAGGCCGCACCAGCACAGTGCAGAGCGGGACAATCCCCTCCCAGGACCAGTTGGTCATGCCGTGCTTGATGCACCCCAGGATACAGTTGGCTCTCCTGCTGCCTGGGCACACTGCTGGCTCCTGTTTAACTTGCTGTTGACTGAGACCCCCAAATCCCTCTCAGCATGGCTGGCCTCCAGCACCTGATCCCCACTCTGTGTGTGTAGCCAACACAAGATATGTGCATCTGAGATTCTACTTAGAATGAATCTTGACAATTTGGATTTCGGCATCCTCTTCTTAAGTTTGTGCAAGAGAAACACCCCCACTTCTATTAAACAGAGAACACAACCTAGCAGTTCAGCACTCCAGTGACAGATGATCTACATCCCCGAGACTGAATTATTATCATCTATGGGCATTATTTATAAGCACATTGGACCAAATTGAAAAAAGAAAAAAGGAGTGTGAGAGACACTGGAGCCTAAAGCCATGTGACATTCATTAAGCTTCTGACTCGTGTTTTTCTTACATGTGTGTGAGACAGCCAAACTACTGTGCAGTATCAGCAAGGCTTTGGGGGACTGCGAGATGACTCTCTGGCAGCTACATAAACAAGCCCCTTAATGACAGACAACTGGCAGGGCAGGGTTCCCAGCGCCTGAGCTCTCCAAGCTTGCAGCATTCCAGAGGTCTGCACATCCTCACCGCCTGCCTTGAAGTTCACACTTCACCCCATTCGCCAGTTTAGTCTCATCCGATCGTGTCCCAAAACATCAGATGGGATTAGTAGCAAAAAGAAACCAAGCATTGATCAGGACTGGGGTGTCTTGGATTACAGGTTAACACAGACAGAAGTCTTCATCCTAACCTGTATTTAACAACCCAGCAGATTCTTGGTCGATGCAGTAGCTCTCAGCCACAGCCCCTGTGGTGCTTTCAAGAGATGGGGAACTCAGGGTGCTGTTTTCCAACAGAAAAAAGCTGCTGTAAACTGGGACTACTGTGCTCCCATCCCTCGAGCTGACACTTCTGCAATGACCCAGGTACAAGAACAATTCCAACAAAAAAGACCCAACCTAGGAAAAGGGAAAAGCTTTCAGCCAATTCAAGATCCTAGACAAAGACTGTGTGATGCATCCTGTTGCAATGAATAAAACCAAAGAATTTGTACATTCATTAGGGTTTGTTTCCCTTGCATAGTTCTTCACTCTCCCTGACTCAGAGCAAATATTCTGAGAAGTTTATAAATCTATAAAGTCCTGCAAGAAATGAATCACTCAGTACCTATCACATATGCATTCTATTAAACTTTTAATAGCTGATGCTGTCAAAAGCTAATACAGAGATAGAACATCCTGTCTTTGTACACACTTAACACATTGCAACACTCATGAACAGAGAACTTACTACACCTGCCTCAGAGGGTAAGCTGGGGCTTAAATCCCAAGCAGCAATGAAATTCTGGGGGGAACACTGCAAAGAAGCTAACCTGTATCATATATATCCCCTTTTCCATATTTAACACATTGTAGGCAAATATTTAAGTTGCAGTATCATGCATACAGAAAACACCCATTTCGCATCAGCTCTGTAAAGAGAGCAGTTTCTTTCCTGGTCTTTTAGAGAACGGAGCTCGCAGATCTGAACAGCTCACCACTTCTTCTTTTATTTTATTATACAAAACACTTGCTTCACAAATAATGTTTTACAAATTAATTTCCAAGCGAAGGATTTAGCTTTAGACCTTTCCAAAGACAGTACTTTATTTTCCAGCCCGTGAGGGTGACAGAGCCCTGGGACAGGCTGCCCAGGGAGGTGGTGGAGTCTCTTTCTCTGGAGATATTCAAGACTCCTCTGGATGCCTGTCTGTGCAGTATGAGCTGGGGAGCTGCTTTGGCAGGGGGGTTGGACCCGATGATCTCTTGAGGTCCGTTCCAACCCCTATGATTCTCTGATTCTCCAGTCTTGCCACCTGCTACCTTATTGGACACTGGCACTCAACAAAGGCAGTGCTGGAAACTGCTGGAGCAATGGCAGAGGTATCCCGTAGCAGCTCAGTGAAGTCTTGCTGCTGCAGTGATGCCCATGACTATTTAAGTTCTCACCTACATGCACCAGGGAATTCCCAGTCAATAAAAGAAGTTCTGTCCCATCCTAGAATCAATTACATTAGCACACTGTTCATATAAAATCTTGCATGTTTTAACTGTGTAATGATTTCTTTTCCTCCTAAGCTGACAGCTTTCTGGAGAGTTTGAAGTGCTACAGATGCCAATCGGATCCAGCACAGTGATTCTCAGACTTCTTGTGAGTGCAGCACCATCAATACACAGCATTTGTTTTTGGGAGCCGCTGTACAATTTAACGTCAAATTAAAATAGGGAAATGCTGTAAAGATGCTGTAAATGATCAGAAAGTAAAATGAAATTATATTTTATGGAAAGTTTTAATGAGATAAATGCAACCAATTTCAACATTTTACTGTTTAACACAGTTCTGTAGGACACTTGCAGATTAGCTGTGGTCCTCAGACCACTTTTCTGTGACCACTGTAGAGAAGACCTCAGTGTAAAATACTGCATATTACATCATTGTCCCAGGCAGAACCAATTCTCTCATACCAGGGACCATGTGCCCTGACATTTTCATTGCCAAGGGCTATTTCTTCAAACTATACTTTTCCTGAAACCCAGAAATAGCTCACAGTAGGAAAAACAGTACTAGAAAAGTATTAACATCATTCAGTAGTCCTTCAACACATTTAAGGAGTTCTAATCAGGAGAAAGAAATAGCACTCTATTGAGGTAATAGTCCAGTTGGCCTTCTTGCTTGTGACAGCATTTTCCTGTCCTCTATGCTCACCCTTGATTTCCTGGACTACTGAGGTCACCTAAATTCTCCTCTAAACTATTGTGTGTGTGTCCGCTTTTAAAAATTACATAATCCAAGTATGTGGGAAACTTCACTGGAATAGTTGAGCCCATACAGATGTAACAATTCCACACATCTCTTCAATACATCTGAATGAAACGCAGACCTTGTGCTCCTTGGGTTCAGTGCTTATCTATTAAAAAAATCCTGCCCAAGGCTCTTGCAATTTACTGGGAGGCAGGAAATCACAGAATCACAGAATCATAGGGGTTGGAAGGGACCTCAAGAGATCATCGGGTCCAACCCCCCTGCCAAAGCAGCTCCCCAGCTCATACTGCACAGATAGGCATCCAGATGGGTCTTGAATATCTCCAGAGAAGGAGACTCCACCACCTCCCTGGGCAGCCTGTCCCAGGGCTCTGTCACCCTCACTGTGAAAAAGTTCCTCCGCTTGTTGGTGCGGAACTTCCTGTGCTCCAACTTACAGCCATTGCCCCTTGTCCTGTCCCCACAGACACTGAAAAGGGGCTGGCTGATTCCTCCTGCATCCCCTGCTTCAGATAATTATAGACATTAATAAGGTCCCCCCTTAGTCTTCTTTTCTCAAGGCTGAACAGTCTCAGCTCACTCAACTTTTCCTCATAGGGGAGGTGCTCCAGGTCCTTAATCATCTTCGTAGCCCTCCTCTGGACTCTTTATGGGTCATAGGAAGAGCCCGAATGTACCCAAGTTAAGAGCAAAACATGATAAATGTAAGTGCCTCAGCTCTTCATATCATTTCAGTAACATCCAACAATTCAGAAGACCATGCAACCTAAACTCTGTTGGTGCACACTGCTACCACGGGATGGGTGTTACAAAGCCAATCCCACATACCAGCTTGCTAATGCCCGAAAAGGCTGACACATTCCTTTGTTCCTTGAACACAAGCTGTGTTTTTGTGCCACTTTGCACCACTTCTGAAGGCCACTTGACCTCTGGCTGACCAGATTCAGCTTGCTGAAACGGCAAAAAGATGTTAGGCTGCCCAGGGAGGTGGTGGAGTCTCCTTCTCTGGAGATATCCAAGACCCATCTGGATGCCTATCTGAGTGATATGTCCTAGGGAGCTGCTTTGGCAGGGGGGTTGGACCCAATGATCTCTCGAGGTCCCTTCCAACCCCTACAATTCTATGATTCTATGATTAATATAGTCCATGCATGTTAAGAAGGGAAAAAGAGGCGCTGCCACACTGCATACTCTGGCAGGTTTTCTTTCCTGTAGGAAACGAACAAAAATAAGCGCAATGGGGAATTTCTGCAGAGTTTTTTTCTAAGCTCTTGCACGACAGCAAATGCCTGGTTTTGACAAGGGGCATTAGACATCAGGTGCCTTTGCACTTTGGTCAAGAGTTATCACAGAACTGTACTATAAATACAGTTAGCGAATCAGGTCAATAAAGAATATCGAGTGCTTTTTACAGCACCAGAATTAAGGCCCCCAGTTAGCCTGCAAAGAGAAGGGGGTGGAAGAACGACAGACCCTTAGCACCATACATTGAGTACAAATTCTAAAGCTTCCAGTACCAATCAGTTCTGATTAGCTTGATCTTCATTGCAGGTTTTCTGGAAGTGCCCATAGTTTTCTTCACCACTTCTATACCTACCAATGAAACATACCAAAATGCAAATCTCAACACTGTTCTACACCAGATAAAAAGAGCTGATCAATGGATTTGTGCACCTGAGACCTCTCTGGAAAGTGGCATTACACTGGTACCCTGTTGCTAGGGCATTACCACAACAGGCACAGATTTATTTTGAGACTCAAGGGAATATTTTTGTTGGCAATGGTGAGGTGTTAATATGAGTCAGCTACATTGGAAAATCATATCCTGAGACATTAATCTTGACCATTGTTCGGGGAGTCACGAGATGATTTACGGCCTCAGAAGTGAGTGACCTGAAACAAAGTTTCCCATTGTGTCAGGGAGACTGGAGAAACTGACCCCAGCAGATCCTTGAGGCTTTTAGTGACTTCCCACCACCTCTGTGCCATGACACAGGAATCACCGCTATGTTTGTCTGTGTGGGTTTTTTTAGCAGAAACAGACAAAAATATTAATACTACAGACTGTACAGAATGTTTAAGGCACTATTTGATCTTTGAAGTGTATACACACAATTGCCCCAGACCATTACAATTGCTCAATGTCTTTATACTGAACTTGGTACTTTGTAATAGCATCCTTTTGCACTGACATTCAGGATTTAGGTATTTTCAGCTGCTTTTAAAAAAAAAAAAGTTCTCTGTCAACTTGGTATTTAATTTTTTGTTACAGATCTCCTTAGCTTTACAGGACATAGTTAAGTTTTTCTCCAGTGGCTTTTATAGATCCTCAGGTTAGAGCAAAGAAGCAAGTAAAACCAAACTCCACCTGCCAGACAGCTGCAAATTGCGACTGCTCAGTGACTCAGTTTTTTTAATAGCTGTCTTACCAATAATTACACCATTCAGATTCGTGTCTAATAGCTACTTTAAAAATAATAAAAGAAAATCTTCCCCAGGGGTGTTGGTTCTTGTGAAGCAGGCAAGAACGGAAACAGCCACTGAGCCATCAGTTCCACTTCTAAGCCCTTAAGTATGCACTTCCATGGTGAAGGAATTCCTCTGCTATGGGGTTTTTCCATGATGATTTTTTTCCAGACTAAACAACCCCAGTTACCTCAGCCTCTCCTCATAAGACTTGTTCTCCAGTCCCCTCACCAGCTTCATTGCCCTCCCCTGGACACGCTTCAGCACCTCACTGTCCTCCTTGTCGTGAGGGGCCCAAAACTGAGCACAGTACTTGAGGTGCAGCTCAAGGGCCATGTTTCAGTGTCTCTGGAAAAAAAACCCGAACGGCCTCTTACATTCAGCCCCTGGTGCTACAAACACTAATTCCTCACGATTAAGTCAGCCAAACCAACCTCACAGGCAAAGCCAAGCGATGCTGCGACCGCAGGGAGCTACCGCCAAATCCAAGGCAAGAGGAAACCGGGCGCCACGCTAGCAGCGAGCCCCCCAGGCCGGCAGGCACCCGAGGCACCCGCTCCGGTTGGGAAGCTCTGCAGGGAAACCTCTCGGGTCATGTCAGGCCTCCGGCTGCTGCATCCCCGAGAGCCAGTTCTGGGGAAGGGACACGGGACCTGCGGCCACCAGGCACTCGGAGCCGAGGCCTGACCCGACGCACAGAGGCTTCCCCACGCGGCTCCCCTGAGCTGAGCGCCCCTCGCCCCCTCCTTCCACCCCCGTCAGGCGCGGCCACAGCGGGGCCAGCAACGCGCACCGGAGCGCCGCGGCCGCTTCCCCGCAGCCCCCGCTCCCGCTCCCCAGCCGGGCCGGCCTCGCGCTGATGCGGGGGCGCACGCGGCCACGGGCAAGCAGCCTTCCCGTGCCACAGGTGCGGCCCAGGAGGACTACGCGCCCCGGCATGCACCGCGCCCGGCTCGGCGCGGCGCCCTGCGCGGGGGCGGCCGCGCAGCGTGCTGGGTACTGTAGTCCGCGCGGCGAGGTGCGGCGGGGCGACGCGCGGAGGCAAAAAAAAAGAGCCGCCGGGCCCCGCGACCGCGGCTCTGCTTTCCCGCCGGGGAGCGGAGCGGGGCAAGGCGGCGCTCTGCTCTGCCGGGCGGCGGGGGAGGCCGCGCTGGCGGGGCCGGTAGGCGGCGGCACCTGGACGCGGCAGCGGCACTACCGCCCGCCCGAGAGGAGGAGGAGGCGGGGGGAGCCGAGCCGAGCCGCCGCGCGCTGCCGCATGTGCCTGGAGCGGAGCCGGAGCGGGCAGTGCGAGCCATGGCGGAGCATGGCGCTCCGGCGCCCGCCATCCCCAACGGCGAGTGCGCCGCCCGCCTCCCCGGCAACAAGGTGACCGTCGTGCTGGGGGCCCAGTGGGGCGACGAGGGCAAGGGGAAGGTGGTGGATCTGCTGGCGCAGGACGCCGACATCGTCTGCAGGTGCCAGGTGAGGAGGCGGCCGGGGAGCGGCGGGAGGCCGTGGGTGTCACCTTGAGGCGGGCGTCCCCGCCGCCGCCCGCCCGCCTCGCTGCCCCGCGTTGCGCGGGCTCTTTCTGCTCTGCCCCCCGAGCGCCCGCCTCAGCGCAGGGCCAGGCGGCCGTGCCCGGCGTGGCTCCCGCCGCACAGGGCGGGCGGCGGGGCAGCGAAGCTTGTTCTGGCGGGGCAGGAGCCTCTGGCGAGAGCCCCGCCACCGGGCTCTGCAGCCCTCCCGCTTCTCCTTTGTCCCTGTCCCGGGTAGGGAGGAGAGAGAGGAGGAGGAGGAGAAAGCCGGCCTCCAGCAGGAGGAACGCGCCCGGGGTCGCGTCCTCCCCTCAGGCCCACCGCCGCCGCACTCTTTGTCTGGGGGGCTCCGGGAAGGGGGCCGCGCTCGGCGGTTCCCGCAGCATCGCCGCTGGGAGCGGGCGTTGCGGGGCCGGGAGCCGTCCCCGGCGGCGGCGTGGCCTAAGCCGCACCGCGTGCTCGCCCGCCTCCCCGTGCCGGCGGGGCAGCGCGGGTCCCCGGCACGAAACCAGCCGTTGCTTGTAGGATGCACGTGATGGCGCGTGTGCCGTCCGCCGCCGCTCGGCCCTCCTCAGATGGAGCTGCCTTCCCAGAGGGGCGCCGGCCCTGCCTTCGGGACCATCGCCGTGCCAGTGAAAGCCCGTTTTCCCCTCTGTAATTTCTGTCTTTTTCTCCTCTGCCGCGGCATGGAGTTCCAGCCGAAGGGCCAGCGCGGCCAGCCTAGCCTGCAAGCGTAGTAAATACCGGTGTTGGAACAGCACGCGGCCGGGGAGATGTTTTTCCCCAACTTTTCCGGTGTAGTAACTCTGTGGAGCACAACATCATGAACTCCAACTATGTACAGTTTGGGGGTTGTTCGGTTTAGGTTGTTTTTTTTCTTTTCTTCCTTGAAATTCAGAAATACAGTAGCTTAAAATGCCTGGAGCGTGAGCAGACTTTGTCTGAAGTGTTGTTATTGGTATGCTTCCGTCGAATGCACAAATTAAATCTGCTTTTAAAATGAATTTATTCCCCAAGACAGTACCGTTTTCCAGAGAGCACAAACACTAAAGCACAGTGTTAGCTCATGAGACCTCCCCTTAAAAAGTGGTGCTTTCAAAGCCGAGTCCGTTGCAAAGCTGACAAATAAAAACCTTCGAACTTGAGAGACTACTGTTTTGAAGTAAACAAACTTAAGTTGCTATTTTTGCAAATGAATTAGTTTTTTCCATATATCTCGCTTTTTAATAAAAAAAAAAACCTGATGTGGTGATGTGGTACGGTTGCCTGACTTTGTGGGTTATAGAGCACAGTGATTCCGTTTGTCCTTTACAACTTTGATCTTGAGACTTGAAGGGCATCTAGGTAAGCGTGTATGTTTAACGCTCAGGGAAGTTTTGCTGGGGGTAGAAAAGTAGACAGTGAATTTGCATGTGTACAGAACGCATTTGTTACTCATTTTGAGTCACTGGGGTAAAGGATCATGAGAAGAGCAAAATTATGATGCTGCCTGAGGCTTGAATTTCATGGCGAGTTCTGCCGTTTCTCACAGCTTGTTTTTCATGCTGAAGGAAGGAGTTTTTCTTCCTTCCCTTTCCTGTTGGTGGCTGTGCTGTCTGGGTCTCCTCCCATGCACTGGTTCTGGCACTTGAACACTTCTCTAAGTTGATTTAACTCACCAAAATGGCAGGAAGCTAATTTATTTATTTAGGGTGGATTTACTTTCTATTGATTTAGTAAGTAAAACTGAATTTACTTTGTTCAGAGGAAGTGGATGAAAAGAAGAGCACAGGACAGGGTAAGCACTAAGAAGAGCTTCTCAGAAAAAGAGGGAGAATTAGGAATATCCTCTTCCAGCGGTACCAAGCTATTAAATCATCTTACTGTGTGCGCAGGCATATTGTAGATACTTTTGTTACTGCTGGTAAATGACAGTATGACTTGTGTGATACAAGTCCAGAGAGAAAAGCTCATGCTCTTAGTCTGCCCCTTGCTAATAACAGCTTCCTGTACTTCTCTGACTCTTGTTTCGCCCCTATACGCTTACTCATTCTAGGATGGTTTTTGCTATTCATCATACCACAGAGCTGCTAGAGTGCCTGGGGAAGAGGGCAAGTATTTCTGGCGTTTTCTTGTGGAAAATGTGTTAGTACAACTATTTTCTTGGAGGACTTCAGAAGCTGTCTAAGATGGCTTGAAAACTTGCCTTGTGTTTGCAGTGAAACTGGGAGCTTCCATGTCACTGTCCCCAGTTCTGTGCGGTTGCAGAGAAAATGGTCCTGTCTCAGAACTGAGAACTGACCATCGCTCACTTTTACAATGCCTGTAGAGCCACTGTGAGAAATTTTGCTCTGAAATCTATTTGATCAGAAGTCTGTCTGTCTCCCCTCCCTACCTTCTTGTCTCTTAGCTGGCAGATGTGCTAATGGCTTCAGTCACTTGTTTGGCTGTGGCATCTGGAATGACTTAGACACCATCAGCTGAACAAATGTGTCAGGAAATAATATGTATTATGGATCTACCTCTCTTAAATATCACCCTCCAGGGGATTTTATCTTGGGTTTAGGGGTTGTTGAAAAGACTGTTGTGCTCAGTGCAAGAGTATGGGTTTTTCTGCTCAGGAGATTGATTTGTATTTATCAAAAATAGCATTATGGTTTAAAAAACAACTGTTTGAAGAGAATAAAATTAAAATGCATCCAGGAGCTGCATGTTGTGTAGTTGCTAATGCAGCTGCACTGGCAGCTACAGTGGTTGCATGAGGACACTGCTAGTACAGAGGGTTCAGATGCAGGTGGTACAAACGTGTCTGCATGACAGGCAAAGTAGGTACTTGTTCTTCCACTGTTAAGTTTGGACTGGCCTTAATTTGCCTCTAGGAGGTACCCGGTAAAATGGTACTTTTGATAAAACAAATGTGTTGGTGGGACTTTTGCACTTAAACCTACATCTGGTCTTCAGTGGCTTATGGAGCAAAGTCTGTTTACCTGCTATCACATAAATCACAGTCCAGATAGTAAAATAGAGCAAGAATTGTTTTGAGATTCAGGAGTAGTTGCCAGAGGGGAAAAAAAAAAAGTGCTTTTGTGGTTTTTATTGACATAGTTTCCTCTTAGTAAGCACCTAGCCTTGCTGCCATTTAAAAGTATACATCGTGGTCTTGTCAGTTCCTCTGGTAATGAAAATTTAAAGGAAAATATTTCTTGTTCTGATTAAAGGACTTACTACCATTGCAGAATGCAACCAATTAGGGAATTTGATTACCAGAATTTAATTTGTTATTGGATACGGGGAATGGCAAATTAATGCAAGAAAGTTATTTTAGATAGACACTTTATCAAGACAAATACAGTACCAAAATACCCTATGTATCTCTCATATTAACACCACCCCCTCCACCCAGTCTACCAGTTGTGTACATGATAGCAAAAAAAGTGACACCTGCACCACATGATTCTGCTCGCATTTAGTCCTTCAATCAGCTCATTTCTGTTCACTTTCTGCTCTTAGTACCAGAGGTAGCTGATTTATTCGGAGTATGTAACTCACACAGGTGAGCAGGATTTTGAAATTTCCATTCAGAGTATTTTGAAGCCATGCTCCCTATGCTAAAGCATCTTATTTTCCTGCTTCAGTGCTATTGTACACCTTGTTACTACTCTGGACAGAATAGCAGCTTTCCTCCGAGTCTTCTCAGCTGACTGCAGTCCGGGCTGCCTGCGCCTTGCCACGACTGCTCTGTGTGCTGCGGGGTCACACGATTCCTCCTCCTGAACTGCTGATGCACGGCAGTTGCAGTATGTGTATTCTTCATGCTCCCTTTCCCTCTTCCTCCCCTCAAACAACAGTTACTCGTGGTGATGCTACCACTGATCACTTGATGTGTGGCCAGGCTACTGCTGATGACTTGATGAGTGGCCAGGACAGAGCAACCATCAGTAGAGTGTTTTGAACGTGCAGGTTCTTGGGGTTCAGCAGTTGCCATCAGTCAGCTGATAGCTGCAGACTGAAGTCCTTAGACCAGTGCTGCTTGACACCTCCATACTGCTAGTCTGTATATAGCCTTTTTTTTTTTTTAATTTTAAACCCCTGGAATTTACTTGTCTTCCATCCACCAAGCCGGCTTTCTTTTTTTTTAATTCCTAAATATACTTGTCTGAAAAGGTAGTTTAGCCTGGAGCCTTTGCAGGCCATGCAGAATTAAGAATAGCAGAATCATTATCTATAGCAATAGGTACTTTTTTATCTGCTCAGGCATTTGAAACGTGGTGTCTAGCTAGAGCCCTCATTTTTAAAGTGCTGGGTGCACTTTTGGACCTTGTGGTGTTGGCAGCATGCCGAGAAATGTGCTCTGGTGAGGACAGAGAGGTCAGCTAAATGAGTTCTTTGGCCTGCCCTATCAGTGAGTCATATGCTTTACAGACCTGCTTTAGAGCATCACTGACAGGTGATCTCTTGTTATTGTAAACAATCACATAATGTCTAAATTGTTTCAAACAGAACAGTTGAAATATGGTTTCCCAGTTCATAAAGGTTGTGCCATTAACAAAGAAGACATCTCAAGTGCACCAAAGAGCAAATTACACCTTGATCAACTGTTTTTTGGATGTGAATGTTAACCCCAAAGCCTTACTGTCTGCATTTGGTTGAGATGCAGTACTCTACAGCAGTTAATTGAGACTTTCAATGCATTTTTTATTTCTACCGTACTACCTCAGCCATTTGGAAGATGTTCTCTCTAAATATTCCCAAAGTCACTTCTTGTTTTCCATATTCTTTCTTCAGTGTTCTTGTGAAATGTCATGAACATTGGTGGGCTTTTGTACAATGAAGCAATGTAGTGCTGGACCAGTCTGTGCTTTCAACATCTTTCTTCTTCCTTATCTGCCTGCTTCACTTGATCCCTTTATCTCTTGGGAGTAGATTGATCTTTATTCTGGACTTGGATAACGAATTCTGTTCCCTACCTGGCATATGTAGGCATTGTAATAGAATAAGGTTTTGCAGATCACTTGAAACTAAGCCAAAACCAGCTCTGAAGAGTTTCTGAATGTTGTTTTTCAAAAGCAGCTCCTCAGAGCAAGTATTCTGTCAGTAAAGAGAAATGTATGGAGTTTTTTTACTAGACTTAAGTGAAGTTAACGTATTATTTGTTATGAGAAGAAATGTGAATGTGAAAAACATAATGTGCTTGCTTTGTCATATTGTGCCTCAAACCATGCTCTTGATCTTGTTCTGATGGAACGATTCTTGTTCTACACACTCAAAATTCATGAAGTCTAACCAGAGGTTTAGAAACTTTTAAGCATGTAACATGATGGCTCCCTGAACTAGGTTTAGATCTTATAAATGTGAATGAATTGTCGAGGAAGAAAATTGCTAGCTGCTGGATGTCGTTCATGCTGCAATCCAGGAGTAGATTTTACAGTAGCCTTTGATAGCTGCTAATTCACCGAGGGCAGAGGGGAAAGAAAGCAAAAAATCAATCGTAGAACCTGGGATATGAGAGAATTAATTAGCTAACAAAAGCTTTGTTTTTAATTTTTTTTTAAAGAGGGATGGCTTGCAATCTGAAGTTTAGGGTATATTTTTGCAGTATATATTGAAATGAGAAGCAAATAGCCATGTTATTGTAAAGCTATGTCTAATCAGGGTTTATCCATGGAGTTTAGACATGTCCCTCTGCTAGACTGATCAACTTCTTAAAGGTGTGTTCAGCATTCTCATGGCAAGGAGCCTTTCTTAATGTTTCTTGTAAGCAGTGGTAGTATCCAACTTTCTTCATCTATCTTTGACTTTTCATCTAAGAGTTAAATGAAAATGTTTACAACCATATGATGCCAAAGCAACATTGACTTGCTTCTTGCCCAACTTGGCAGTCACTTGTGTAGCTAGCTCAGAAACAACAGTGGTTGCCCTGAGCTAAAAAAATGAATGCTGGAATGTGGTAGCAATTAAAGTAAACTGTAGAAAAAATTATGCACACACACATCTGATGGGGAGAGTTGTAAGGAGTGTATGGCTTCTTCCTTCACGTAGCGTGAGATAACATCTCTTTAAACTAGACAACTAATTTCTGTTCTAGAGGAGATAACTTGAAAGACTTCTTTGCTCTACCCTGAGGCATCATATTTTTGAGATAGACAACTTGGCATGATCACGTCATAAGTAAAGGCAGTGATTGTCACTGTAAGCTTTTTGGGTAGATCTCTTAAATGCATATGTCAGTATTTCAGAGCTGCTTTAAATACTTTTGTGTTTAGTATCAGTATAGAGAGCCACTCACAGTGTGCTTTTTGTCAGTCTGCTTTTCTAATAAATCTTTTTTTTGCCTGTGTACCTCTGCCATTAGGGTCAACATAGACCCATCTTAGCAGTTTTGAGAGTACTGCTGTAGGCAAGGCATCAGGTTTGAACTGCTCTCGTGTCTTGATGTGGCTGAAGCAGATATAACAGTTCTGGTTCTTACACGAACATCTAGTCTGCCCTTGACTAGTGAGGATGTGCTCTGAAAACAAAATTACTATTTTCCACTTGGGTAACTCTGAAATGGAGAAGGATATGCCACTGTTCCTCAGTCTTTATGCGTTACATCTTCATGTGTTCTTGCAGGAATTTCTTACTTGCGTGTTCTGCTTACATATGTCTGCATGCCTCATGCTTAAGTCTAGGCTTCCTTGGCTAGCATACATTAGCTCTTGCTCTTTGTATTCTACACAAAGGTTTTATAAAGCAGAGAATGTCTTGTCTTTGGTGGTGTTTTTTTTTTTCCCAAGCAACTCTCCTTTTTGGTTTTGCTGATGATCCGAGTTTGTACATTAATGTTCCCTATTAGATTGCACTTTTTCAAAAAAAAGGAGGGGGAAAAATGGAAAGATTTAGAGTGAGGGTCTTTCGGTCAATGGTGGATGTATTAAGTGTGTACATTTTTCCTGGAAGAGTCCCATGCTCCAGGAAAATGGAAGAGCTGCAAATCCTTCTTCCTTAGCCTGGAAGGACCAGCAGTCAAGACTGCAGCAAGTTTGCAGTCAGTTGGTAGCAAACCTTCCAGGCTAAGGAAGGTGTGCAGCCGGTTGGTAAGATGGGCTGCAAACCCAGAAGCACGGACCTTTTCTGAGCAAAAGCATCAGAGAAATGAGCTCTGGATCAGGATTTCTCTGTAAACATTGGAGAATGGCTTTGTATAATTTTCAAAGTCTTTTTGGAAAATGAGATTCCATGCTTCCCGAATCGTTTGGCTTCGTTTAGCTTTAGATGAGCTCTTAAGTTAGCAGGTATAGTATACTGGAGTTTATAAGTACCTGTTTGCATTTATTTTCCTTAGATTTTTTTTTATGTCCTTGGCAAACAGTATTTTTGGAGTATATTTATGGTTAGCCAAATAAGTTATTCTTGAGTAAATTACTGCTTAGGAAGCATTCTGCTTGTACCTTCATATTTAGCAAAACCCAAACCAGAACCCTGGCTGGTGGTTATTTCAGCTTCAGCAGTCTCTTACCTGAGTTTTGGTAGTGGTTGGTTAAACACTGTAAACCCCAAGTCTTACCTGATGGACTTTCTTGAACTATTTTAATTCACTAAGAAGATAGTATTTTTTTTTCTCTTTGATTTTGACAATAAAGATCATGATGCAGAACGGTTGGTGAGGCAGTCATGAATTATGCTTAAGTAAGACAGGCATAAGTCATTACTGTTTTGACAACTTCATTAAACTATCAAGACTCTGCATAACTCTAAAAAAGATTGATTCTTACTTTCCCAGTGAATCAGCTCAATACACGAATATTCCTTGGGGGCCTCTGACTAGTACAGCAGTGCAATTCCAGGAAAAAAAACCCATAAATTGCTGTTAAATACTATTATGAATGTTCTTTCTCCATGCTTTGTGCATGATTTGGAAGCTGTTCTGCATGAACAGCATGTAACAAGATAAGGACATCTTGTGCTATGGGAAGGTTCAAAGTGAGAAGACTTGTCTTGCTTTGAGGATGGTTGTACATTCTTTTGAGCTTACCAAATTGGCACCAGAACACACCTTTCTAAGAGTTATGCTTCTGAAAATTGTTTCAGTCTTCAGAGCTATAAGAAAAAAATTAATCACAAAACTCTGTAGTCAGTTAATTTGATTGACGTTTTTGCTAGTTCAGTTCTTTACCCAAAATACTTTGTCTGGCAGTTTATGGTAGATAAACGCTACAGAGTGCAGGAGAAAATAGGCCATGTTGCATAGATAGGGGAAACGCTGAAATCATTTACCTGAAAATTGCTGTAGATGTTCAATTAGATATGCTGTTCAGTCAATATGTTTAAAATATAGCCCTCTGGTACTGCTGGTTTGTCTTCAACGTGTTTCCCAGTGTTACTGCCTGGACCATGGTACAATATGGCAGTAACTGATGTGTTTGTGTTGTGTGCATGAGTGTATTGGTTGAAGTAAGTATTGTTTGCCAGTGCTTTGTTTGTTTGTAGTGAGCAGAAGTCACTTGTTTGATTTATTGAAATTTCAAGCTTGTTTCCAGTAAAATGCCATCATAGAATCATAGAATTGTAGGGGTTGGAAGGGACCTCAAGAAATCATTGGGTCCAACCCCCAAATGACTTTTTTTTCTTCTTCCTTCTAAATTGCTATTTTCAGGCAGTCAAAACTATTGCAAAAAGGGTGTTTCCTGAGAATGTTTATCGAACAGCCCCCAGATGTGCAATGCTTGCAGCTGTCTCTTCTATCTTCTGTCCCCCTCTGTGCATGTGTAACTGATTCTGTTCACGTTTGCCAGGATAGGAATGGTTTAGAATAGTATCTTGTTTTGTGTGTAGTACTGACCAGCCTATCTAAATTGAATGTATTGATGCAGATTCTTGGGTGTGGTGCTTACCCTGAGAAGGATTTTTAGGCTACTTAATCTTCTGCAGCGAGCTGAAGAAAAAATTTACCCCCTGTGTTTTTTGTTTAGGTTTTTGGGTGGGTTGTGTGTTTATTTGTGTGTGTGTGTGTTCTTTTAAAAAATAATAAGGTATCTTAGCAGTTTACCACTGTAAAAGGAATATTCAAAAGTGTTATTTCATAAAGGATGTGTTTTGGAATGGAGCTTCTAGAAAGTGAGTAAGTATGGGGCTGTTTTACCAGGATCACTGTCACTCTAACAGTACTTGTGTGAACATTTGTCTGTTGGTATGAGCCTTTCCATTGGGGTCCTGTATACCTAGCTGTTCTACATCTTGAATAGCTTGGATATTTCAGGATTACTGGCTAGTGGTCAAGGATCATATGCTTTTTTGAGGAAGGGATTTAGGCATGCCACACCAGTGAAGTTAGACTTGTGCGTTTGCTTACCTTTGAACAACAGGTTTTGCTTATAATATTATAGGTTGGGTAACAAACTTGTGCCTAATCTTACTTTCACTATTCAACTTAATGACTTAAAATATTCTTAAATAACAGTATAATTTAATAGTCTAAGGATCATGAAAGGAGAAAAAAGGCTACTTTGTCTTAATAGGGTTTCAAATTGTTCATCCATCAGAGCATCAAACTACCGAGTCTGTAAGCTAAAGCCGTATATTATAATGTGTGAGTTTGCACTTGTTCATGATGACTTTCACTCTGGGTGGCCAAATAAATGGAAATGATATTTTTGGATTCCAATTCAAATGACATCTTTTTTAACCAGGGGTATGTGCAGAAGTATTTACAAAAAACCCAAGCAACCTAACAAAACAACAGCCAGACAACACCCCCTAAAAAAACTCCCAAACCAACAACTTTTAAAATAAAGACTCCTAGGAAACTTTCATGACTGGGGCGTGGTTTATTTGTTGGGTTTTGTTTTGTCTTTTGGTTGATTGGTTTGGGAGTTTTTGGTGGTGTTTTTTGGTAGGATTTGTAGGTGTTTTGAGTTGTTTGGGTTTTGGTGGGGGTTTTTTTTGTGTCAAGGCTATGATAGCCAAGGTTCTGATAGCTGTTTCTAAGATGCCTGTCTCCGTAATTCCATGAATTGTTTGAACTGATATTGTTGGGGATAACAAAACCAGGTGCTTGGCTCTCCCTTCAGTTTGAGCAAGCTCGTGTTTTCCTGTGTAATCAGCACAAACGTTCAGTGTCACCTGGTGGCAGTTAGTCCTGTTTCGTTTCTGGCAGCAACTGGTAATCTGGAGGTTGGGTCCAGCCGTGAAACCGGCCTCCCTAACTTTGGTGTGTTGCCTCAAAATCTTGAGAAACAGCAGCAAGCCTAAGTATTGACTACAAGGAAAAGGGAAAAGTTAAGGAAGGGCAAGGTGTATTTCTTTGTATTAGAAAGTTCCTGCTCCTAGCAGTCAAAAATCTGGGGACATTCAATTAGAGACACAATTCAGCATTGTTATTTGGTAAAGATATGGGCTGCTGAAAGGGCTGATCTCTTGGTCACCAAAGAATCCTAATGAGAGAATCGAGAACTGTTCCAAATACTGCGTTAAACGGTATGGGGAGAAATACAGTGCAAGGTGAAGAGCAAGGACAAACAAACTGAATGCTTTTATTTATTATTTCTTTAAATATACCTCAAAATACAGTACTGAGAACATTGCTGACTTCTGAAAATTCAATTTTGGAAACTTCAGTAAATGCTAAAACTGCAGTGCTGCTCGTGCTGATGCGCAAATCAATGGCGATACATCACAGTATGTTTGGGACTTCAGGAGTAGTAAGCCTCTATTAGGCTCTTGATGGGAGTGTAGTGTGATGTTACAGGTTCTTCCTGCTCTTTTTTTGACTAGCTGCTTTGTTGCTAGATGGAGAATCTAGTTTATGTTCTGTCCTTTAGCAGGGCATATTCCTGTTGTTCCTATATACTCAGTTTTCTGTGATGAAAGGAGCCCAAGTCCAGAGGATGATTTCTAAACCTAAAGACAAATAGAATGGCTTTTTATTTTCAAATAGCACACTCTCTTCTAAGTGAAGTTTATTAGAGCTAAAGGGAAAAGGTTGTTTATATTCCTACCTAAATAGCCTAGTGGTAGCCTAGAGAGACATTTCAGTGTTAAATAAGCAAAAGTTAAGTATTATGGATACTAAATTTATGAAGTGCTTACTCCCTGGTGTAATATTAACAAGAACTCATTTTTTTTCTCCTAATAATTTCCAACAATTACTTGCAGTTCACAGCATTTGAATACTAGGTGATGCAACATTTTGGGCAATAAACATCTATTTTTCTGTTCTGTTTGTTGCCTGACTTTGTGTCCTTGGTATGTTTCAGGGCCAATTCTGTATTAAGAAAATTTTCAGGTAACGAGCAGATACCTGTTGGCATGACTTCCAGAGGGAAAAGACTTAAAATAAAAAATGTGGGCATATTCTAGATTGTGTCTATTGAAATGAGAAGCTCATGGTGTATAAGGAATCTGCAGTATGTATCCAAACTTGAAGGATGTGCACAGGGTTGTACTTAAGTATGCAAAAGTAAATAGTTTCCTCTGTGCTAATTGTATGTTTAAGAAAAGAAATGTACACAGTTGTTGGTAGGATAAAAATCAGAATTAATTTTCAGTTGTTTAGAATTAATTTTCAGGGTTTTTTTAAATTATAAAAACATTATGGCATTTTAAACATTGTAATTTTTTCTTAATAGCAGCTTACATTCACAGAGGCATGGAGCTTGGGAAAGAGAGCAAAAAGGTTCTTAAATGATTTGTAAGAGAGACAGTCTTGCCTAGGTTCAAAATTTTGATTCTGCTGTTCTGGCAGATGATCTGAGGGTTTACAGTACTGTATCTGGTATTGTAACATCCTGTGAGATGCAGCAGGGAAAAAGATGAAAAACTCCCACAAAAGGTTTTTAGAAAGCAATTCAAGAAATAAGTAGGAGGGGCTTTTTTGTGTGTTTGGTTAGTTCTGGGGTTTTTTGGGGTTTTTTGGTGGAGCTTTTTTTATATTAATGTTAGATGACTCTTACAGCACCTGCATCAGAGCATGGCAACCATGGTAGCAGGAGGAGACCAGACTGAACTTCCTGAAGAAAATTCAATTATATTGTCTTTAGTGGGTATTTGGACCTTGAAAGCTCTTTTCTGGTCCCACCTTTACTGCCTATCCTGAATGGTGTTGGGTTTGGTTTTTTTTGTGTTAAGCAAGTAACTTAGCTAAAAATTGCTAAAAGTATGTATCTGGATGTATCTTTTTTTTTTTCTTAAAAGGGCTTTCTTATCTTTTGCATTAGGTATTTGTGTCTTTGCTGTCTTATAGAAAGCCTCTTTTGCATAATTTTGAAATAAAACATTGTATTGTAATACCAGGCAAGTAAAGTCTTGAGTCTGTTAGATGCTCCTGACCTCATCATGTTGTTTCTTCTTATTGATTACTTCTGTAAGTAATCAATATTTGGTGGTGGGGTTGGGTATTTTTGTTTGTCTGTTTGTTTTTAAATCTACACAATGCTATTTCTACTCTGGCAAAGCCAGCCCTGCCTTAGCTGTTTCACCTCCTCCATGATCTTCATTCTGACTTCTGAAGGGGCTTCCTCTGCTACCATTCTGCAGCATGGCAAGAGAGCATCCCAGTGAAGAAGTTCAGAGTGTCACTGCTGCCTTCTTGTACCTCTGATGTGTAAGAAGTCACCTTCCCTGCGTCCCCCAAGCTATTGTGCAATCCTTCTGTTTGTAGCTGGACGCAGTTACTTTGCCATAAGGAGTGTGCTGGCCATAGCACATCTCAGCCAAAGGAAGTCTTGCTGTTGTGCAGGGAGAAAGGGAAAGGGAGCCACTGCTGTGTGCACATTGTATGTTCCAGACGGCGAGAGCATCTTTGGGTCTTGCTGTGCACTTGGCTTCTCTTTGTTAGCTCATGGAAAGGGTTTTGGTTTTCACGTGGCTGGGAGAGGACCCCTGTAGCTTGGGTACCGAGAAGGGTATAAGATATGGTAGACTGATTACTATATTTAGTTAACTAGGGAGTATTGCCAGCCTCAAGGAATGAATTGTATATCTTAATTTCCCACAGGCAAAAGCTTTATACAGTGCATTGAAGATTGTTTGAGCATGAACTTTGTTTGACTAATAGCGAACATAAATTCCACAGTTAGTTCTCCATTAATAATGTTTAAACACTTGAATCAAAGGGGTGTTAGCTTGAATGACCTAACTGGTCCCATTTGGTTTAGTGTGATGAGGGAGAACGAGCAAGATATCCAAATGGAGCTCACTGAAGCCAAGAGTGACTTCATCAGTTTATACCTTGAATTATGCCCAGGGGCAATAGTTATCTGCAGAATGAAGATGTTTGCATTATCATTAGTTTCTGGAGAAGCAGAAAAAACCAAAAGCAAACCCCATAACCTCATAACAACCCACCCCTCCACCCCACCACTGCTAGAACTTTGTAATTAGAATTGTTTACCAAACTTGTGTTGTGCAATGTCTGAGCACACAACATGTGTACACTTCACTGCCAGCTCACTGTAAGTGTGCCGTGTGAACCATTCTTCTGATACATTGCAATTCCAAACTTGCACTTTGCAGTTAGGGCAGAGCTTACCTGTAAATGAGCAGCAGAAGTTTGGAAACTGAATTAATGAAATGGCCTCATAAAATATGGCTTGAAATTGACAATGTTTTTTTCAAAATGATACATTATGACAAAATGACATCCAAAGCTGGATGGGGACTGACTGAGAGTTCTAAGAGACAGCTGCTATCAGTAGCACTTTCAGGATTGAATCTTTTCATGTCATAATATAAACAACTGAATTCTGAGATTAAAATTTTAGCCTAATCTGTAAACAGGCATTTGGAAACCTTGAGATGTATTAATATGGCCGAAGAGTGCGTTCTGGTGGTGATTTACCACATATAACATCGACTTTTCTACTTTATAGTCTCTAGCAAAATCCTTTAAAGTATAACAGCTAACAGTAAACATATAGAAATACATACAACTAACTTGCTTCTAGATTACGTGTGCGCTGTGCTGTGCGTGTAGTTCAAGGTTTAAACAGTAAAAGGCCACTTCTATTCTGTCAGTCATAGGGCATTTTTCAGTGAGCGCTGCACCGACACAACCAGGACACCTTGGCACTCAGGAGTTCAAGTGAAAAATCTTGAGACCACCAAAACCAAGCAAGTCATTCTCATGACTTAACACAGTCTGAGTCTAGTGCACTTTGCTCAAACAGGTGGAACCGCTGAAGTTTGAGTTACCATGTCTGAATGGCACCAGTAGCTTGGCAAACACTAAGAGCCTCAAGAATTTGTTGTTAATCATGATTTAACCTCTACAAAGGGCAATTTTTCTTCCTGTTTATTAGACACTCATGAAGCTAGAAAACATTTATTAATCAATTGAGAAACCATGAAATAAAATCATATGGTTAGTAGGGGATTTCAAATGAACAGTCATTCACTAATCTTAGTGTAGTTTGTGTGCTAGTCCAGTCTTATTTATGCTGCAGTGGGAGAGTTTGGACTCTTCCCATTTGTAAATTGGTCCTACCTCAGTATTCAGTGTTGTACCCAGACCTATTTATCGTATTATAAAACATTCTACTCACACATTGAGTAGGAAACCAGTGTCATTGTCTTACTAAAAAAAATAAAGTTTGTATATGTTATGTATGTATATAACTTTAAAGTTCTTATAATATTATCTAGCTTTGGAGAGGCTTGCAGTAGCTCAGGAGTGCTAGCGTTGCATTTCAGAAACAGCTGTAAATGATCCATCAGCTATTGTAGCTAGTTAACAACCTTTTAAATTGAAGATACAACCGTAGAGTTTGTAGAGTGCTAAATATTTCTCAACAGCTACTGCCAAGTAGAAAGGATGAGAGGAAGAGGAAGAAAGTTATTCCTGAACATTTATCATTTACTATAAAAAACCCAATACTTGAAAAGCTTGCTTTATGCATTCGGTGTGCTTCACATGTTGTGAATCAAAATTTTGGCCTTCTCTGATTTAAGTCAGATCACTTGCAGTGAAAACCATCTGTGTCCAGAAATCTTTGTAACTTTTTCATGGTATTGTTCACTACATGGCAAAACTATATTATATTACTAAATAATTTAAACTTCTTAAACTCAGACATTTTCTTTGGCTAAGTCTACCCTCTGTTTCCAAAGGATGTGGTACAGTGGTAAATCCTCAAATAATGCTGAAATTATGAGAATTTTCATTGCTAACTTCACAGAGATTAGGCATTTAACTGTGGCATGTAGTTTATGTGCTGGCACAAATGTTTGATATCTAAGAAAATTCTTTTATTTGTAATGCCAGATACATGGCTATATGTGTTGTATTCATGCATTGTAAATGTTGTAGAAGTAGTGGGTAGCTGTTGTTTGTTCAGAAAGCATGTTCTGTGATAAATTATTCTGAAATATTTCAGACTTATAATTGCATAGATTAATACTTCATATAGTTTCTTTTTCTTCTTTCATGTAAGGCCTTTTTTCAGTTTGTCTTCTGCTGAAAGAAGACTTCAATAAAAAGCCTTTCCTTTAAGGCTTTCCTTCTATGAAGCTGTTTGTTCATTTCTGGTGCAAGGTGCCTATAAAAATGTTCCTGTAGTTATGACAAATAAAACCATTTTGTATGTAAGCTTGTCTTGCACAGTCACAAGAGACTGTAAGCTTATTTTCAAAAGTACAGCAAACAAGAACTGGAAATATTTGGTAACTATTTTGTAATCTTTTTAGTTTCATAAGCCCATCTTGACCCTCTCTAAGACTTGGTCACGGGCACCGTTTTAATAAATCTCTTAATGCTCTTTGTGGTAATGAAGAAAGCTAGAAATGCTGAGTGCCTGTTTAATGTAACTTACAAAACCATGGTCATCATAGTTACATCTGGAGTCATTCCTTAACAGCACATTTCAGGTATAAATTACTTGACTTGTATTGTTACAGACCTTTCTTGGTGCTGAGGGAGGTATGGAATGAACAAGTTGACTTTGCTGGTTACTATTTGTAGAAAAACATTCAAAAGACTGGACCCAAAATTCAGAACAAGCCTACATATTGCCAAACAGCTTGACTTAACTTTTCCAGTAACAGTGTGGTTTTATGTACTCAGTTTAGCTGGTGCTTTTTTCCCCCCTTTGCTAAGGTTGCAGTTCTACTTTTAATACTTATCCTCAATAACTTTAATAGGAACTTAGTAAATGGTTTTTACAAATAGTTGAGTGTTCTAATTTATGTTTCTGTTCAGTAATTTTTGGAAACATTTTAATCTTACTCCAAGCTTCTGTACCTTTGATGAACCAAAATACTGTCCAAAGTCTGTATGACAGATAATACTGATGTTGAAATTGTCAAGTTTGACAAAACAAGTTCGGCTGATTTCCTGGGGGAAGGAGATCACTGAAAGATCCTTTGTCAGTAACAGAAATGAAAGTTGCAGAATTGAAGCTGGAATCAGTTTGTTCCATCTTTATTTTGTGTGTCCATTTGTCTTTAGTATCAAAAACTATTGACAAGGTGGTTTGGTTTGTTTTTTGTTCCCGCCCAGGGAGGCAATAATGCAGGACATACAGTTGTTGTGGATTCTGTGGAGTATGACTTTCATCTTCTGCCAAGTGGGATCATCAATCCAAAAGTCACTGCATTCATTGGTAAGTGGGATATCTCTAAAAAAATAGACAATACAGTAGTTACAGACTTCTGATTGGGATATATATATAGATATATATATATATAGACACAGAATCACGAGTTTTCTTCCTCAGATTCTGATAGGCCTGAACTGCTCTGCTGTCTTGTTAACACGGTCTTCGCTCAATTCTGATGTTTGGACTACAGAGATTTCTTTTACTGTCTTGGCTAGTCTGTTTTTGTTCTTATCTTTCCTGTCAGTACAAGCAGCTAACTCCCCAGGATATCTTCCTTCTCCCATGCCCTTTTATTTTCTCTACTAATTATTTCTTTTATTCTCATAATCCCGCCTCTCTATTTTAATCTTCAGCCCTGCTAAGTAACTACCAGTACCTTTCAAAACAAATCTTGCCTCCATTTTACATTGCATTGTGAGATGAATGCTGACTCCAAAAGACTTTTACACTATATAGTTCTTACCAAGAAGCTCTGTCTGAGCTTAGAAAGTCTGAGGCAGCCACAGTACCATCTGATGTCAGGATCTCTGATCTGTTTGCTTCCTAAAAAAGGGTGTCTTCTTGTCCCTACAATCCTACTTACTCCCCCATCCCTCTTGGAATCCTGTTTTTAATCCCATGTGTGGTGTTCTTTTTTTCTTTGGATTATTTATATGACCAACCTACTTAATAATGCAGTGTAGCCCTTAAAATTTCTGTCTGAAAATGAAGTTAAATGCAAAACACGTCTACATGGCATTGTAACCATACGTGTGCTTGTGTGCTGCTTCACGAATTGGGTGAGTCTCTGGGTCACTAAAGGCTATGACCTAGCAATACTTAACACTGATTTTTTGTAATACCCAGAACTCCTGTCCCTTACACAGCATACTTCTCCAAATCAGGACTCTATTGCCATGTTCTTCCTACTGCTTCTTCCTGCATAGCTTGTTGCTTTGAGTCTGTAGACTTGTCTCTCAACTTGGTACGTGTGTCAAGAGTAAGTGGTCATTGATGGTTTGCTTAAATAGCATAGCAACTAAAAGAGCTTCTGTGCTAGTTACTGGATTTGTAAACAGTACTTGCTGAATTCTTGGGTCTGGCTTGTGACAGTACTTGCAGTCAGGATTAACTCTTTGCTTGGTGGGAAATGGTGGTTAATTGCCTCTTTTCAGGTGGCAATTGGAATTGTGACTGGATACTGGGATAGTTTTGGAGCTCCTGCCCTGCTTAATACTTCTACAGAAGTTGAGTCAATGGGTGTGGAAATCGCTTTGCTCTGATGAAGGGCAGGTTGGGATGTTAACTGCTTCTAGTTTTGAGGTCTGTGGCAGATGATTCACAGGTTCATAGAATTTTAGGGGTTGGAAGGGACCTTCAGAGATCATAGAGTCCAACATCCCTGCCAAAGCAGGCTAGGACAGGACAGGATGCTACCTTTATTCTCTTTTGATGTGTTAGTGTATTTTGTTTCTTTAAAACCTTATTGCTTGAAAGCAGTATAATAGGATGCCTGTTTGCTATGTTTTCTTTGGTGGACTGATGGAAAAATCTGGCTTCAGATTCCACTGAGGGTTTGTAGGTTAAAAAAGGGGGGGGGGAATGGGCAAAAAGGCAAGGGCAAAATGATTGGAGTATTATAATAGATATTTACTATTGATCAGGACAGAAGCATGAAGGTCATAGTGAAAAAGTCTTAAATACTTTGTATTTTGGTGTTTAGAATGCTTTTTTCTATGTGAAATTAGGTGTTATGCAAATAAAGGGCAGGTCACTTGATTTTTAGCTGGATGTTATCATACTGATAGTATTGGATTTACTGATCTACTGAGGTTGGTGTGACCTTAAGATGGTTCAGTTTTGCTGTATGAAATGCTCCTTCTTAGGCACTCAGTGATGCTGATTAATTTTTATGAGCCAGCAGTCTTTTTCTGAGCAATGTGACAGCTGCAGGAAACAGCGTTTGCTTTTGATAGAGCTTTTTCCTCTGCTATTTTTGCTGGTCTATTAACAACCCCAACTCTATATACAGAATATTCTGAGTCTATTTACGGCAGAAGAGTGCCTGAGGGATGCTAGTGTTTATTATGATGATAGAGATGTGCTAAGCTTTTAAAAAACAATAGGATTATTAAAATGAAGCACAAAGACGGAACTTAATTTTAGATATGAGGAAGAGGAAGTTACAGTCTGGACTGTCCCACGATGCTGTTACAGTTTGTCCTGATCTAAATTGAAAGTTTGTTGAGTTTATTAAAAAGATTGAATGCATGTAGTTACAAACACATACTTCTGGTGTAAACCATTCTTTTTACAGACAAATTCCAAAGAATAAAAATGGCAGTGTTCTGAAAGTTAAAAAAATTAAACTCTCTGCATAAAAGACCTGAAGTGTCTTTCAATTGTTTGGAATATTTTCTCCGTGCTCAACACAAAACATAATTCATTAAATTTTGTGTAATGGTTTTCTTCAGGAAATGGTGTTGTAATCCATTTGCCAGGACTCTTTGAAGAAGCTGAAAAAAACTTAGAGAAAGGAAAAGGTGAGAAAAATCTTAAGATCCTACTCTTAAAATAGTTTGTGGGCCCCTCAAAATGTTTAGATAGAGGATGCCTCTGTAGAGGTTATATACAGTGCCTTTTTCCAGTTTCTGTTCAGCTGCCATTTTCTGACAGAATTCTCTTCAGAAGTCCCAGAACATCATTTAAATATCAACTATCTGCAGACATTTCAAATTTTTTTTTGCTTAAAGCAGTTAAGAAATGAAACTTGTTAAAGTGTCTTACCTGTTGATAGTTATTTTTAGCTGTTACCATGTTAGTGTACAATTTTGGTGAGATGTCTTAACGTAAGCAAACGCTTGTTGTTTGGAAAGGCAGGTTTTGGCTCTGTTCTGTTCTGTCTGTGGCCATGCTTGGCAGCAGTCTCCCGTAAGTGAGGCAATCCAATGGACTTGATTATTCAAAATGAAAAAGCTGATTGATTGCTGAAAGTGTGGAACTAGTAGACTAGCTAGAATTCTTTCTCAGATAAGCCTCACTTGTTCAGATTTGTAAGCTGAATGCCAATTTTTAATTGTTGAAATCTACTTCTTTCCACTGGAATGTGACATTTCAATACTTAAATAGACTCACTGAAGACTAAACAGGAGAAGTATTTATTGTTTATACATCAGAAGGCAAAAATGCTGTACAAAATATAATTTGAACTATTTGATTTTGTCTTTAAAGGGCTAGAAGGCTGGGAGAAAAGACTAATAATTTCTGATAGGGCTCATATTGGTAAGTTCCTTGTTATGTTTCTTTGGATTTTTTGTTAGTCTGTTTTTGCTGAACTTTTTATGGCAGTAAATGCATGAGAATTTTGGCCATCTCTTTATATAGGTATGTACTCTTCTTTGGATTATTTTTACATATGCTGCTTTGGTTTATTGAAGATCCTAGAAAAAAAAGTCGTTCATCATCCAGGATCCTCACAGGTTTATATTCTAGTGACTCTTTAACCCTATCCCATAAGCATAACCTAGCCAGGAAAGCAGATTGGCTTTCCAAGTGAAAGATTAGAGGTGCAGGGCAGTCAAAAAGTGGTTCAGAAGTTAGTTGACTGAAGGATTCATTTCCCCCTTTCTAAGCAAGGTTGCTTAGAGCAACTTTTCTGAGGGGGAAACCATGTGACTGGTCGTAACTTCCAAATTAATGGTCTCCCTGCCATGCAGAATGCCACACACAGGGAAATAGAGGGAATGGCTCCTCCCAGGGACTTCCTCAGTCAGGCATTGATTCCAGCCAGTGTTCCAGGCAGCTCTGTAGTTTAGAGCCTGGAGTCAAATAGTGTTTATAGAATCCAAATCACCAACATGGAGCTTCAGAGGCTCTTCCTCTGTCACCTCTAGGGGAGATTTATTACATAAATTCATCTTATAAATTAGATCTTTAGATATTCATAGAATCATAGAATGGCAAGGGTTGGAAGGGACCCCAAGGATCATAGAGCTCCAACCCCCCTGCCACAGGCAGGGCCACCAACCTCAGGCCTGGATCTACACAAGGTTGCCCAGGGCCCCACACAACCTGGCCTTGAACACTTCCAGGGATGGGGCATCCACCACCTCTCTGGGCAGCCTGTTCCAGGACCTCACCACTCTCTCTGTAAAAAACTTCCCCCTAATATCCAATCTAAACCTTCCCTCCTTCAGCTTTAATCCATTCCCCCTTGTCCTGTCATTATTGTAACATAATAGTTACATAACCATGTGTATTAAGAAACGGACTTGCTGCTGCACTGGCAGTCATTTTCTAAAGATGTAAACTTTTTAGGTGTTTGTCAGATAAAAGATTATAACGCCAGGAAAAAAGATCTTGCTTTTTATTTTGCTTTTTGATTTGTTTTTGTTGTGCATTTTCAGTTGTGGGTTGTTTTATTGGTTTTTTAACTGATAACTTAGTTAATGTGTTATTTCAGAATAAATATGTTTTTACTTTGGAGTAACTGCTGAGTTTGAAATAGTTGAGTAACTATTCATAAGTTACTAAAACCCTTTCTGAAAATAGAATTACTGTAGGTGAATTTCTTGGAAATGACTATAGATTAATAAATAAACAAGTCCTGAGTAAAAAGCAGCAGCTATTGACTGTCAGTCTTAATCATTCAACCTCATAACATAAATGAACTTTCAGAATGCTTCTGTTTAGAAAGTTTTGGTGACAGTTTGGGTATCTGTTGCTATGATAAATATACCTTCTCTAAAATGCATATTGGTGGTCTGTGAATTATCAATCTGTAACAGAAGATGAACCAAAAATATGTTGAAGGTGCTGGCGATAATCTAATCCCTGTAATTATAGAGGTGTCTGGAAAAAAACTCAAAAAAAAAAAAATTTGGTAAGACAAACAAGGAAAAGCACTCCTTTTTTACAGATACTAGAGTACTTATTTAAATGCCTTGAAAGTTTTTAGTCTTTCCTGTGTAAAGTGTAGATTTGCAGTTTTACTCTGAAGAGCTAGTACTTCAGAGAAATAAACAGTCTGCTTTTAACCTGCTAACTGTTGCACCACTTCTTGAGTTTGGCATGAGTCACTTCAGATTTTATTTTTCTTTTATGGTAGACAGAGGATTGGTGCAAAGTATTCTTTGCATAATCTTTCTCACTGATAATATGTAATGCTTTTTAAAAAAAAAGGGGCTCATAAAGATGGCTTCTGTTTACATAACAGGTGGTGATGGGAGCATTTGTATTTCCGGGTGTATTTTAATTGATGTTGTCTAAAACATGAAATTAAAATGGTTTAAGAAATTTTTGGAATGAGCAAGAATGTTTATTTGAAGTTCCCACCTTAAATTCCAGCAGTATGACTTTTTTTTTTAACTAGAACCGGTTTTCCAGGTTTGGTTTTTTTTTGGGGGGTTGTTTTTTTGTTTAACTTCTTGTTTTCTTTGTTGTTCATGCATTCTTTTGGGCAACTACGTAGCTGAAATAGCTTAGTTATTCTGTGGGAGGTATATGCACAGTTGGCAAGTATTCTACCAAATAAACACTTAAAAAATTTCTGAAAAAACTCAGGACTCTTTCCTATGGGAAAAGTGTAACTTGTAAAATAGGAGAAAAAACCTGTCATTTTATTTGCCTCTTCTCAGTGTTTATATTTTTGTTTTCCATGTTGATAAATAGGGCTGGAAATGGTTTGAAGAAACCATTACTAATGGGGTAATTTCACACAAATTATCTACTTAAATTTTTTTTATTTTCTTAGTGTTTGATTTCCACCAAGCTGCTGATGGCATCCAAGAACAACAGAGGCAAGAACAAGCAGGAAAGAAGTAGGTAGTTTTATTTTGTCAAACATAGGATGACTTGGTATAAACATATGATTTAATACACTGGATTTCTGTTATTGTTTGTTATGAAGTTTTGGAAAAAAAAAATTCTTGTAACTCTACAATGTGCAGGGATCATTTCTTTGACTTTTTCTCCAGTGACTAGCAAAAGGTTATCGTAGAATTGCAGAATGCTTTGACTTGGAAGAGGTCTTCAATATGACCTAGTGCCAACCCCCTGCCATGGGCAGGGACACTGTCCACTAGCCCAGGCTGCCCAAAGCCCCATCCAGTTTGGTCTTGAATACTGCCAGGGAGGGGGCAGCCACAGCTTCTCTGGGCCACCTGTGCCAGGACCTCACTGCTCTCATAGAGAAGTATTTCTTCCTTATATCTAATCTAAATTTACTCTCAATTTAAAGCCATTACCCCTTGTCCTGTCACTACATTCCCTGGTAAACAGCCCCTCTCCAGCTTTCATGTAAGCCCCAGTTAGGTACTGGAAGGCTGCAATAACTTCTCCCTGGTGCCTTGCCTTCTCCAGGCTGAACAAGCCCAACTCTCTCAGCGTGTTCTTTTAGGAGAGGTGCTCCAGCCCTCAGATCATCTTTGTATGATCTTCATTAATGTAATTTTCATGTTCTTAATTCTGATAATGATAGCCTGCTTTATGAAAAGGGTTCCTGTTTATTAATGTTTCAATTGCTTACTGGAGGTATTTGTTTCTGTAAAAATGTGTTTCTGTTAGTGAAGATTGAAGGACCTCTTTGTCATCTCCAAATCACCAAAAGGTCTGATATGGCTAATGTGATATTTCATGATGCTTCCTTGTCAGAAGTGCTTATAAATGTTCATATTGTCTATTACACGCTGCTGCTACTGACTTTCTGAATGAAGCTTTTGAAACTTTCAGAAACTAGCTGCTATGTTTCCAACTGGTCATTTCCAAGTAGTGTCTTAATTCTTGGGGATGGGGAAAAAGTTGGCAGAACTGAAATGTTTACAGCTGGAAAGTAACGCAGCACTAAAGACTTCTGACATACAAGTAAACGTAATCTTTCTTCTTGGAAGCTTGTCTGTGTGGTTGAAAATTAATTCAGTCTTCCTTAGAGAGCTGTAACAAGTATCATTCATAACAATAACCTTTAAAAGAGAGTCTGACATAGGTTGCTATTGAGTGATAACCTCAATAGCAATTTATTCCTGTAAATAGGAATAAAATAAATAATAACTATATGGAAAAAATACTTTTAATGAGCCAGTATGTGTATATCAGCTGTTGTAAAAGTGGGGAATTGTGTACAAATAAATGCCTAACAGTTCACTAAAGTATGGAAAGTTACTGGTTTACAACCAGAAGTATGTAGAAGATAATTTATGTCTATAAGAGTGATATGCTGCAACTAAGTTACATAGAGAAATTATCTTGTGTTTTAAATACCTGAAACAAGGTTCTAAATGCTTGTAATTAGCATTTCATTTTATGCTAAGGATGCATTCGTTTTATATCAAGACTAACTGCTGTTATTATCTTTTAAAAGTTTGGGAACTACCAAGAAAGGAATTGGTCCAGTCTATTCTTCAAAGGCAGCTCGAAGTGGACTCAGAATGTGTGACCTTGTTTCTGATTTCGATGAATTTTCTGAGAGGTAACTTTTGTATTTTAATGCACAGTTGTAAGCATAGCTTTCAGATTCTGGGTAAGGAATTACATCTGGTTGCTGTTACTTTTTAAATAAAAAAATATTTTACTACATTTTCCTGGTTTCAGCTGGGATAAATGTAAGGGTTTTTTTCTGGTAGCTGGCATGGTGCTGTGTTTTGGATTTAGGGTGAGAATAATGTTGATACCACACTGACGTTTTAGTTGTTGGTAAGTAGTTCTAGTGCTTACACTATGTCAAGGACTTCTCAGCTTTTCACACCCTGCCAGGTGCACAAAAAGTTGGGAGAGCCCAGCCAGGACAGCTATTAAACTGTATCTGAGCACAGGATTTTTTTCCCATTCTCCTCCCCATCCCACTGGGAGAGGAGGAGTGAGCAAGTGGCAGTGTGGTGCTTAGTACTGTCTGGGGTTAAACCACAACGAATAGGAAAATAGTGTTATGTAGAGTTTTGTCAATCTATAATTATTAAAATATTTCATTGTTTAAAACTGCTTAGTCACCACATGATTGCAGATATGTAACCAGTAACCTAAGGGTGGTGGGAGTGTGAGAAGGAAAACAACCAAACCAAAACCTCAGTGCAGCGTTTTTGCCTTGCAGGTTCAAAGTGTTAGCCAATCAGTACAAAGCGATATACCCTACCTTAGAGATAGACATTGAAGGGGAGTTGAAAAAGCTCAAGGTAAGCCTGTTTCTGCCTGCCTGGTAAATGATACAGCTGCTGTGTGCAGTTACTGGTCTGTAAATCTCCTGGTGGCTGACGCTTGTGCTTGTGTGAGGAGTTACAACATAATATGGTATCATGAGAGATTGGTATGTGTCCGTTTTAAAGAGGCTGCTGGCATCCTTCAAGGCACTTCTGACCTCACTTTACATAGCATTTCAACACTTGGTTTCAAGAGAAATGCTGTCAGCTTTAAGAAAAGGCTTTTCTAGGGAGAATTATTTTTGACTTCCACTTGCTCAAACATATATACTGGCTAGGAGGAAAAAAAAAAAGATTGTGGTTGGGGAAGGTATGTTTCTTTGTAAAGCAGAATATTAATCCTTGTGTTAGAATATTTGATGTCAGTTCTTAAGTTTCTAAGTAAAGAGCCTTAAGGAAAAAAACCACCCTAATAAAATAGAAAAATGTAAGCTGATAGCAGCAGACTAATCACAGAATGACAGGAGTTGGAAGGGACCTCTGGAGATAATCTAGGCCGGTGCCCCCTGCCAGAACAGGATTACCTATGCAGCAGGCTGCCCAGGACAACATCCAGGCAGGTTTTCAGTGTCTCCAGAGAAGGAGTCTGCACAACCTCTCTGGGCAGCCTGTTGCAGTGCTCTGCCACCCTCACAGTAAAGATGTTCCTCCTCCTGTTCAGGTGAAACTTCCTATTTCCAAGTTATGCCCATTGCCTCTTGTCATGTCACTGGGCACCACTGAAAGAAGACTGACCCCTAACAAAATGTGACCACTAATCTTGTGGTTAATTATAAATTCTAATTTGATGTTTTCCCTGCAGTTGGGACAGTTTAGGAGATTTCCCATTGCCTTATAGAGTGTTGTTTGGGTTGGTTTTTTTTTTGTAGTGTACCCAAGTTCTTATTTTAAAATATTGCCAGGTATCTCACCTTTACCCAGCCTTGTTGTTCGTGCATTTTATAGCAACTTTGAGACCTTTTTTTACCCCTTAGAAAATTTCAACCATGCCATGTAAGGGCATGCAGACTTAAATGTTTAATTCTTTCAGAACATCAGGCCAAAGAAATCATCCTTCTGGTATTTTTAGTTGCAACTAAACTCAATTTACTAGTTCTAGAATGAAAGTTCTCAGTACTTCTGTTTGTCTTTCTTTAAATAGTACCTGTTGCATGTGTTGAGTTACAGTATTTTTTCAGTATTAGACCTAAAAATCAGTTACAGTTGAGTGAGTGTTTTATGAGGCTTTATTGTTTACTTAAAGCACATCAGGGTTACAGAATATCTGAAACTCATTGTTGGGGTTGGAGACATAATAAGCATTTGTAGCTTAATAAAAATTATTTGTACTTAGTGTTTGGTTTATGCTAATGCACTTGATTTGATTCTAAAAACCAAAATGTTATATACTTCATGTGAAGTGAATTATTAGAAATAAACTTCCATATGTTTTGAAGGGGGGAAAAGGGCCGAATACCACGTTTTCAACTGAACATTAATGACTTCTTATACCCACCTACTACTTGGTATCATTCAGGCACTTGACCCTTAATTCCAATAAGTAACTGTTTACTTCTGCTTAAAGACATACCTCTGTGTGTGTGTGTGTGTGTGTGTGTGTATATATATATACACACATATATATATATATATATATATATATAAAAAACACATTAATGCTGCTTTACAGTTGTGTATGTTTGTTGGCTTCAGATGGCCAGAAGTGGAACTCCCCACATGCTGGCTTTAGAGGAGAAATTTTCAACATTAAAAATGAAATATTAAGTGTTGTGGCTATACTCAGGCTTGAATATTCTAGAGGCATTTCAAAAGTTAGGCTTTTTTTTTTCCTTTTTCCTCTAGTTTTCTTTCTTTTCTCCTAGGAAAATCATACATGTCTGTTGTGTAAATCTGAGTAGTGTTCTTCCTTCCCTTGTTCACATTGTGGTATATTTAGCATGTCTTTGCTTTTCCTTTTCAAAAGGAACACAAGCATTGTTATGAGAGCCAATAGTGCTTGTACTCTGGCTGGCAATATCAGAATGAGATTATGATCTGTAATGGTATTTTGTGTTATTCAGGGCTTCATGGAAAAAGTAAAACCGATGGTAAGGGATGGTGTTTATTTCATGTATGAGGCTTTACATGGACCACCAAAGAAGATCTTAGTAGAAGGTGCAAATGCAGCACTGCTGGACATAGATTTTGGTAGGTATAACCTTTTTGAGACACATTGCTATATACTGATGTTGTTACTATCAGTGCATGTTACTATCACCTGCATGCCTGTGGCTTTCTCTTGAGAGATTCAAGTTAAGCAAACAAAGCTAGAGATACCTGAAGCTTGTCTGCAAAACCTCACTGAAGAGTTTCTGAAGGATTTGGACTTTTTAAAGTTGTCTGTATTGCTTTCAGATCCTTTAGTCTTGGCTGTTCCTCTTACACTGGGGAAAAAAAAAGTCTAAAGTTTGAGGTAGAAGTCTCACTTGTTTGCAAGTTACTGTCTGCCTGAAGCATTTGTTCTGAGTTCGAATCGAGGAAGGACTGGCATGCTCTGATGCATCTTCTGTTACTTTAGGAAAACCCAAAGTGTAAAACCTAAGGATTTTGTGATGTTGAACTCTTTAGGTTTTGCTGCGCATGCTGCTTTTTGAATGAGAGCTGAATATTTAACTAGAAACAAACTCTCTCCACTGATGGGTGAACCAGACTATATTCCAGGAGTCTTTTTATTTTTTTCTTTCTTTCTTTCTTTAATTTTCTTTAACTGTAGAAATAATTGTAAGAATTTGATGAAGTAAGCAAAATTGTTCTTCCCAGAATTATAGATCTCTTTGCAGTTTCTTATCCTAACACACTGACCAGTTTGTAGAGCTTGTATTTTATCATTTCTCACAAAACAAAAAATGGTAAACCTGTGTTTTCTAATGTTTTAGTACCCTCCCCCCCTAAAATTTTCACATTGTTCCATTATTTGAGTGCATTTTTATATAAGATAGCAAGGCATGGTTTTCTGGTGTCTTCCTCCAATTTTTGACCTGACAAAATCAATCAGAATTGTTACATAGTCAATTTTGCTTCTGTACCAGCTGAAGTGGTAAGATGTCTACCTTTTTCAATAAAGAAGGATCAGTCAATGTATGTAAAAAGCTAAGAGCTCATTAAGTATTTCTTAGACTGCAAAATACATTGTTGTGTTTTGGTTTGGTTTTTAGTGTTGTAAAACCTAGGTAAGTGCTATGCAGGGGCTATTCCTCACCAGTTTAGATTTTTATTAATAATTTAAAATAAGTGCTTTAATAATTTTTAATTTTTTTTTTTAAATAGGTACATATCCTTTTGTGACTTCATCAAACTGCACAGTTGGAGGTGTGTGTACAGGTCTGGGCATGCCACCACAGAATGTTGGGGAAGTGTATGGAGTTGTGAAAGCATACACAACCAGAGTTGGAATTGGTGCCTTTCCTACAGAGCAAAATAATGTGAGTATTATCAGCCCAAGATGTGACCTGTAACTGGGTAAAATCACTTGGTGTGTCTGTCTTGTTTTGAGTCAGTGTTATGGGTTAAATGCAAGTAGATGGTAGCAGTGCAGTTGGATGTCTCATTCTTCTTGATTCTAGACTGAGCTTATAGGACTGCCAAAGCTGATTGTCTATTTCTAAAGCCTTCCCATGGAATAGAAAGCTAGAGCAGGATCAAATGTTGAGGGATTTGGTCAAATAGTGTTCTCTTGAATTAAAAATAGTGTTTTGAATTTGTATCATCACCCCAGAGGACAACTTTGTGAAAAATCAGGGGGAAAGCTTTTAATGTAATTTACAGTACTGTAAAATGTTGTTAAGTATGCACCTGCATCGTGTATTGCAAATAAAATGAAAAGGACTGGTGTAATAGTATGACTCTTTGTTAGGAAATCGGAGAGTTGCTGCAGATGAGAGGTAAAGAGTTTGGTGTTACCACTGGTAGAAAGAGAAGATGCGGCTGGCTGGACCTCGTGTTGCTCCGATACGCCTACATGATTAACGGCTTTACTGCGTGAGTTACTTGGGCAGCTTTGCTGGCAACTTGACAGATGACTGTAAATTGTACATGTCAGCAACATTCAGACTGTTAGCATTGATTTGTTGATTGTTTTGATATTTTGACAAATGAACTGTCCCTCGTTTTTCCTAGCTTTAAATGTGTTTTATGTTTGATACTTTCGCGCTCATACATTTTTCTTTGCTTATAATAAATACATCGTTTCTCATGTAAAATGATCTGAGAAGCACTTAGGTGTCTTGATACTTGATGCTTCAAGCTACCTGAGATAGTTTGTGGAGTGTTATTCTATAAGTTTATTTCCAAAATAAGACAGCTGGGAACCCATCAGTATCTTCAGCAGCACCTGTATATGTGGAAAACTTGGGTATGACTTTCAGATTTTAATTAAAATGAGAAGTTAGGTGCCTGAAACAAAACTCGTGTAAAATTTCTAGTCAATTAAACTCTGTAAATATGCTTTATTTATGTTTTTCCTGTTTTCTATGATGATGATGATGATGCAGCCAGGTATTTACAGAACCAGTGTTTGATTATTTTGCTGCCTTTGCTGTTGGACAGGAACATTTGGCAGAGGACAGGAACAGACAGGAAGAGGCATCATGCTATGAAGCCATCTCAAATGAACGGTCATAAAATACTTTGGCAGCACCCTGTCCAATTAAAATTCTAACACTTACAGCTATAGACCTGTCACTTTAATTGGAGAATACCTGTTCTTTGACTTTTGCCATTTTCTTAGGGTACTAGATCTAAAGATGCAACAGAAAGGATATTTAAGTTATGATTTGGTCTTTTTAAGTCACACCAGATAAATAGATTAGTGCCATATGAGCAATTTTTTTTCTAAGGGAAGACAGTTGCAACGTGCAGGCATCATTTTTTTTTTTGTTACATTTTTGCAATGTGATGGGAGTTGATGAACTTGTTTAACCAGAGAAATGTTTACTTACAGATTGGCGCTTACCAAATTGGATATCTTGGATGTATTTCCAGAAATCAAAGTTGGTGTTGCATACAAACTAGATGGTGAAATCATACCTCATTTTCCTGGTAAGACTTTAGGTTTTGGTGGAACGTAATCTGATAATTCGGTGCATTTGCATTTGTAAAATTCATGACATGAATGTGTTACTTCAGCATCAAACTGTTAATGTCTTCCCAGATGCATCAGAGACGCCCTGTACCACGCTTCAACCTGCCCCCTAAAAACACCTGCACCAAATACTGTCATTTGCCTACTAGAAAAACAGAGTGCTGTATAAAGCTTCTGAAACGTAAATTTTGTTACTGCTGTATCCCTTTCCCTTTATTCAGCCTGCATTACCTTCAAGCTAATTTGGAAGTTTGTTTCACACTCTAAAACCAGTGTCTTACTCTCACTACTGTATCTGTCTCCCCTTCTAGTCTTCATTTGAGCCCCTAGTGAATCGTAGGAGAGAACAGACTGGGTTGTAAAAAACAGGTTTTTCCTCTCCCTGTGTTGTTTTTCCAACAGTTTGGTTCCCTTTAATGGTTGCCAGAGCAGCCAACTGCCTGTCACACCTAGGAAATGGAAAAAGAGTGGGGGGGGAAAGGGTGGGAGAGGAAGTGAGCAGTTAAGTTGGGTGAAAGGAAGGCTGTTTTCTAATGCATGGCCAACATACATTGGCGATGCATGAATGACAGAAACTATAGCTCTTGAGGGCAGTGGTCATTTTAGTGATGATTTTAACCTGAAAAATGTACCTGCATTGTTAAAATATTTGGATATTAAAAAGCATTGTTTTCATGGATGATACATCTTCATTGGTTTCCTACAGTAGAGATACTTCAGAAAAAGCAAGAGTATTGACCAGTACTAAAGGTTGGGCTTTCTGGTTTTCTGATGTGTGCATAGATGCCCATTTCCATTCTAATAGCTACCTCAGGGTTCAAGGCTGGTCACAGGTTACAGTTTTTCATATGATATCAGCAGAGAACTTTTCCTGGGTGAGGAGATCAATTGTAGTAATATGATATAACTCACGACAGGATTTATGTAGCATAAAGATGTAATTGTGTATAAAGGGATAAGTGATGATCTGCCAGCAGTCCTTGAAAACAGCCCATCTCTGTTAGGGAAATTCATAAGGAATTCACAAAAAAACCTTCTGTTTCTCCATGTGCTTGAGGGAGTTCTCTAATTGATTTGCCCTCCCGTATCTTCACACAGAAGTGCCAGTTAAAGTCTGGATGTATACAAAATGACACGGCATGCACTTTTATTCAGGAAATGTAGTACTCATCCTGCACTAAACCAGGGAATCCTTTTCCCCTTTTAAGACTCAGATAGTCCCTAATTGATACCCTTATCAAAATATTAAGGAAATATTAAGGAAATTTGTGGGTACTGTAGATGGACTTAAAACATAATGGAGATTTCACGTTTGGATTGAGTGCTCCTCAGTAAATGCTTCATCTGTAGCCCTGTGATCTAACCTGGAGGCTGTTCGGACTATCTTGTGATCAAGCCAGGAGGACTTCCTCTGGCACTGCATCATCAGAGATGGCAGAATCAAGTTTCTATGTTTTCCAGTATTAAGACTTTGATGATTACTTTTTTTATCTCTTTTCCCCGTCTGTTCACGGTGTCTCTCAGATGGGGCTGTAATCTTGTCAGAACTCCTGAGGGCAGGCTTTGTTCCCTGTGTATGCCCAGGTAACAGGTAGCTGGCCTTTGCCATAGCAGCACAGCATGTCTCACCTCCCTAACTGTATTTTTCTTTGCCGTTGAACAGCTAAGAATTCTGGTGGAAATTTAGTAGAAGCTGTTTTCTTTGCTGTTGACACGCTGTCTTCCTTAAGTGTCAGGAGGCAGTTTGAGCTGAACTTCTGGTAAGCTGGAAGATGCTGTCTCTCACAGTGCCTCCGTGTTCCACACCTCTCTCTTTGCTATACTCCTCAACGTTTGGCAGCATTTTCAGCACATATGCTGCAGGTTACTTATTACTCCTGCCCCAGCCTAAAAACCCAAAGGTAACTCTAGTCTCACTTTGATTTGCAGACCATTAGATTATTTCTCATGTCTTCATCTGTAGATGCTGTGCACTTGTGTATTTATTTTTCCTAAACTTGCCATTTTAACACTTTGAATTTAATTTAATCTAGTCTGGGAATCTCTTGCTGGCAGGGTATTTCTTTCTCTCCCCTCTACCCTCCCACTCTCTTGGAGATGTTAGTGATTTACCCTTCTTGTGAAATGACTGTCTCTAAATTAGAAGCACACACAGTGCCCACCATCTCTGGGAAAAAAAACATGCCATATTTCATATATTGTTCCTTTTTCCAGCTGGATCAGAGAATCATACAAGTCTCACTCAGTTGATTTAGCTTAGATTTCTGTGGGCATTTCAGAATCTCCCAGTTAGGTTGTTAGAGCTAAGAAAGAACTGAAAATGTCTGGTAAGTTTGCAGCTGACTTCAGTTGGCCTTTGGTCTGACCTGTATGACTTTATGTTCAGTTTCTGGAAATTGCCAGAGGATCTGTCTCTGATCCCAAATTTCAGCTGTCCTCTTTGGTTTTTCTTTTTTTTTTTGGTTTGGAAGAAACATCACATCATTCCCTCTCCAAATTACAGCACCAGACTACCAGATACCATTATGTCTGCTCTCTCTGTTATTTAATTTAGCCATTAATAAGGAATGTTCCAGAAAGTCTAAAAGATAAATCCCTTAAGGGAAGTGCAGAGAGAAATCTAGATGGTGACTACATCTGTTACTACACTGAGCCTAGTTTATGACTTACCTTTACCACACATCTTTTGTCACACCTGCTGGAGCAAAAGGAGAGAATAATTTGAAAGATCAAGAAATGTATCCCTTCTTTTTCCTCCTCTCTTTTGGGGAAGGAATTGAACTAATAGAGTAATGGAAGTTTGTAGACAAAATTAGACCATTCAATTCTAAGTGCTCTCAGCTTTCTCCCAGCTAGCCTCATCAGAGAGGCTTCAAAGTTGAAGTGCTGTGGGACATCCAGAATTAGGTGTTCAGTTGTTTTCCCTCTTCAGAAAGGAGGCTGGTGTGTCATTCCAGACCATCTGCAGTGTCCGGAGATTAGTTTGTGGGTTTGTGCTTTGAATATAGCTGTTCTGTTTTACAGACCACCTGAACAGCAGACACCACCTCAGCTGTTACTGCTGATGACACTTAAAGGAAGTGCTTTCCCTTGGCCTCTGCAACCCTGCATCCTTAATGTGCCCATTTGTCTTGATTACAAGAAGTATTAATTCAGGATTATTTAGCTTAACATGCAAATGTGTACATTTCTTCACTGCTGAGGGCTGTGGTGTCAGTAGAGCATAGTCCTCTTCCGCCCTTACTCAAAGTGCCTGGTTCATAAAGGCTGTCCTTACAACATTGCTGCTGTTGAACTCTTACCTGCAACAGGATAAATCACTCAGTGTGCTGAGCTTGAGTTTGTTGGTGATGCACACACATTGAAAGCGATCAGCCATGGCTTTGTATTTCACATCTGCTGTGCCTCTTGCTCCTAACACCCTTTCCCAGCTTGACTTGCTGTCTTTGCTGGAGTGTCTTGATCTGAAGTGTGTGTCCCTACATAACACTAATCACAGCGCCTTTGGCAGAACCCTGTCCTTTTCAGGAAGGCAAGAAGGCCTCACACCTCACACTTCTTTAATCAATGTATTTTGACCAGTTTGAGGCTTAAGGCTTTTGTTTCTCTACCCAGTATCATCCAAGACTAATGTTCAGGTAGTTACTGGAATGGTTCAATTCCAGAACAGCGTGCTTAGCATCTTTTTGAATACTTGTAATTATGGTAGGATTGGGAGTTAATGGACAACGCTGAGGCAAGTTACTAAGGGAAGGACAAAGTAGAATATACTTGCTGTTTCTATTTTAAGAAGTTATTGGAACAGATACTATTGATCCCTCATGTGGTACTCCACTCTGGTTGACCAACTGTAGAATTTTGGGGCAAAGGGTCGGGGGTATCAGAAGTTTATTGTGTATAAGAAGCATCTTAAGACTCTGTTCAGTAAAAAGGACTCTCCTATGCCATTTTGAAATGCGTTTTAACTGCATGATACAAGCTGGTGCCTAATTTTGCTTTCACATCACCAAATTGCCTTGTGAAGGAGGAGTTGGGTCTTGGTATTTGTTCAGGGAAAAATAGGACACACACAACATTTTTGGGATTACTTGTAACATTCTTTGATTCTCCTGAAAAGTTGTTTTCTGAAGTGAAGAGGCTGTGGTTTGAGCAAAATACACACATGTGACTGAGAGTACTGGAATTGCTAAAGTCTAGTCCTGATGTTTCCTGGATTATGTTTCTTTCTCTGATTGTCTTAATAAAAAAGGACACTTAAGCCTCCTCAGTGCAGGTATTAACCTATGAGTAAGCCTCTTCGTGTAAGAAAAGAATGAAAAGCCTTTTTATGTGTTTGGTGTTAGAGAATATATAATCGTTGTAGACATAATATTTTTGTTCCTGCTTGCTTCTCAGCCAACCAGGAAGTCTTAAATAAGGTGGAGGTTCAGTATGAGACACTCCCGGGCTGGGATACGGACATCTCGAACGCCAGGACGTTTGATGACCTGCCTGTAAACGCACAGAACTACGTTCGCTTTATAGAAATGGAGTTGGGTGTTCCTGGTAAGAAAAACGGGCTTGGGTGGTGGTTTAAGCTTCATGTCTTGTACTTTGCCTCAGTGAGGAGCATTCAAATTACTAAAAGCTTGTGTGTTGCTGTGCTTATTCTGCTGTACCTAGTGATACTTGCTACTGTTTTACTTCTTCGTATCTATATTTAGTTGTTGCTCTGGAAGATTTCAGAAGCTTTAATATGCATTGTTTCTTTGGCTTATACTATAGTCCTTGTTCAACTGAGGGTTTTATAACTTAAGTGTTTTTCAGGTTGGTTATAATAGGGGTTTAATTCTACTGCCATTATGAAGTCAGTGGGACTGCCGGTATATTAATGTTATTAAATAAATGTGACAGTAGGGCCCTAAACAACAGACAGATTTCACTTTTGCTCCCTAATAAAGATGAATCTGTGGTTCCATCCAGAGCTGGGAATTAGCAGATGATGCAGATCTTTACTTTTCTGACAGTTCCTATGTATCTTTTTTCCTACGATCTGGAAAACTTGATTTATTTATTATGGCAGCTTCAAGACTGTTCCTGTTTTTCTAAGCTACTGGTGCATTCTAACTTTGAGAACAACAGACCTACTTATAATTTCTTAACGTACTGATAGGATATGCTGGCATTTTTCTTCAGTCTATAGTACTTAAGATCTTACGTGCCTAAGAAGATAAACTTGGATCGTATCTTCAGATACAATCTGCTCTTGCTTTGTATTACTTATAATAAAAGTTTGTTTTCTCTCCTGCAGTTAAATGGATTGGAGTAGGGAAATCCAGGGAATCAATGATCCAGCTGTTTTAAAGATTTCAGATGCATGGAAGAAAGCACACTCCTCAAAAGACTGCTCATTCTTAAATGCATTGGTAGCCCGCAAAGCAAAGATGTTGGGAAGATAGATTTTTGCATGGAAAGCAATGCTAGAGTTGATGCCCCCAAATCAATCGCTACTCCTGAAAGAGACTTTAACATGAACCTGTATCTGTTCCTGTTCAACTGCAATTCCAGGACACTTGTCACTGTTGCTCAAGGTGCCATCATTTTTTTTTCCTTTACCTAATATTAACTTCATAATGTAATTCCTGTTTGAAAATCTAAGGTAGCATTACTTTCATGACTGTTTGTTATCCTCTCTCTGCTTTTGGCGGTGTTACTTCCTGAAATTTTAGACAGTAAAAAAATAATGCAGTTTTGCACAGATAGTTTTACATCCTCATTATTTGTATTCCTAAAGCTGTTGTATTCTTAATGGCTGCTCTTGTGAGTGATTAAAGGGGGGGGGAATTCTGATTTTATAATGCTATAAATGCTGTCTAAATTATTGTGATCTGTTTTTTTTAAAAAAAAGATGTGATGCCAAGTTGTTCAGAATGTCCAGGGTTTTTTAGCTGTGTAACACAGAAAACTTACTCTTTGTAACTCGCAGAGGACAGTCAAGTGTTTACCAGGAAGTGTGCCCAGAAAGTGAGAAAATTGATATTGTAAAAAGTTCATTTGCAATTATTAAAGAACAGTTCTGATTTTGAGTTAAATGTTTTATGATGTTACTCTTTTTTCTCTTCCCTCCCCCCCCCCTCCCCCATGTATTTTAAAAGTCCTGTGCTTCTCAACTTCCAAGGCACATCTCTCAAACTGTTTCCCTGATTAAATGAGGTTATATTTATATTTGGTGAGAAGCTTAACATTTTGATGCCCTTTTAGATTCCTCTTTACGTAGCCAATAGATGATCGTTCTCTGGAGACCTGGCAAAACACAGACACTCTTCTAATTATAAATTGAAGATGCTTTAGAAATAACATTTTAAGTATTCAATGCATTTGCTCTAGATGTGGGGAAAGTAGTCACCTCATGACATCTGGCATATTTTGGCTTATTAGTGTTGGGAAATGTTCTAGAATAATTTTAATTTATAACTGATATTATGTATTCCAAAGAATCTGATTTCTTCTGGCAACAGCCCAATACTTAGATACTCTCTTTCCAGATATTTTTTTTTTTCTGAATGACTCTGTTGTTACATGCTGTACTCTGATAGTCATGTGTGTCCTTTTCACTTCAGATAAAACTGACAAGCTTTTTTGAAACAAAGTGTCAGGGTAGGGCAGTAGTTTAGCAGATTTCAGCTATGCAGGTGAATTAAAAAACAACCCCTTTTAATGCAGAATGGAAGATGGAAGGCCTTCAAGATCATGTCTTATGTAACCAGGTGTTGCCTGACACACAATAGATTCGCTGGGTTGATGCTGCTGTTGAGGTGTTCAGTACAATGTTTATGTCCCGGTTGACATTAAATTGCTTATCATAAGGGGAGGAGCAGGAAGGTTGAAGGATAAAACTAGTGGCATTTAAGGAGCATTTCCTGTTGAATTGTTTGCCTGTGACACAGGGCAGTGAGCAGAGTGTCTGTTTTACTGATGTGATATGTGGGAAGAGGAGGAAAATTGGCAAGTACATGGAGAGATCTTTGTGTCAGCATTGCATGTAAAGATCATTCTCCTCTGCATTAAAACCAAACGCTCTCATACTCTTTTTTCCTGGAGGGGATGAGGGTCTGATTTTACTGTCAGCCTCACAATCCAGGAGAGAAGCTTGCCATCCTTCCCGAGCTAAGGGACATCCCAAATTAGATATCTTTCTGGTTTCCTGATGAAAAGGAGAGATATAACTGTGAAGGAAATTCCAGTGTTAATTTAGAAGGTAAAAAGCTCGTTATTGCTGTGTTCTGGTGGATGGAGGGAACTGACCTTGCAACATGAACAACAGGTCATTATTACAAAGTATTCTTGTCTTATAGCTGTAGGAGGCAGCCAAGGGCATTTGTACTGTCAGTGAAACTACCAGCCAAGGACTGGGAGTAGCTGGTTCAAAGAGTGAGTAACTGAATGAGTGCATGCTTTCCTCCTACAGAGAGTAAATAAATGAGGGCTTGTGATGTAGTTGTCTCTTCTTGGCAGAGGTGAAACACCTTACAAGTTCAAGGTCTGCTGCAATTCTCCCACTGTTGTAACCCCATTGTACAATCTGCTCTTGGGTTTCGGTTCAGACGTCTGTATTCCCAGATGCAGCAGGATTTCTAAGCAATATAGCTATAGCCTCAAAGCTTATTATGTTGTCTCTGGATACCAATTTCACATAAGCTTTGCTAGTGTGAACTTTTGGACTGGTGCACAAACACTTTGTCGTGTCAGAGATTGGTTATGTGGTGCTACTCATTTGTGCGTATAGGGAAATAGGCTGGGATGTGTTATCACCAACCTGAACCTTGTGGAAATAAATGTTAGAAGTTATGGAAGTTGTTACAAATGCTGTATGCCCTGCTTCTTCATACTGTGTTCAGCAGGAAGGAAAAAACCCACTACTCCCATCAGTGGGTTTAGCAGGTGCAAAGTTACCTGTCTCTGAAAGTACTTGCAGGTTTTTTCTGTAGCCAAAATTCACTGTTCTGTTCTTTGTGTTGTGTGTGTTTCACATTAGTCAAGAGGCCTTTGGCCTCAGAGGGATTGCTGCCCTGACTGGCAAAATGCTTTTGGTTGTCTGTCGCAGTAGAAAGCTGTAATAGAAGGAAAACCTCTTGTACCCCAATGACAAGCATGCGTTTTTTGTGTAGTGCTGTCCTCTATGAAGGCTTTTCTGTTGCCAGCATGTAAAGGGAGAGGATGGCAGTATAGGATAGTAGCTGAAATTGATTCTCCTCCAAGTGTCCTCTCCTGCTAATGGGATGCCTTCAGGAGGCACAGATACCTGTTAGACCTGACAAGGCTGATGACAGGCAAGGTATTCTGATCTCATGCTATTCTTGCTGCCACTGAAATATTTACGAGGTTGATTCTCTTAGGCTTGTGCTGTACCACAGCATTTAATAGATCTTATGTCCCCGTGGTTCAGTGAGCCTCCTTTACCAGCTAATAGGAGGGAAAGTAAGGGATACTTCTGCTGCTTAGCCTTTCCATTTGTATCCCATGTGTAATTGGGTTTTGGCATATAGCTAATGGACAGAACCTTCAGATAAAGTGGCAGGCAGATAATGTTGATGTAATGCATGACAGCTGCTTTCTTCTTTCATCATCCTGGAAATACACTTTCTAATAGAAGATTATAGTTTCCTTTTGCTGTCACAGCCAGCTCCCTTAATGAAACATAATCAAAGGTTTGGCTGGTTTAGAAAAAGTAAAGTTCAGAGTAGCTGGGAAGGAAGATACTGAACAATTCAGTCTGGTGAGCTTTCTCCTGCCTAAACTGTTCTACTCTCTGAAACAGTGAAGCTTAATGAACCCAGTGGTACAGCAACCAAGCGTGTTTCTGTTAGTGCATGACAGCTGTATCAGCTCGAGGCAGACTGCTGGGTGTACGTACACACACACAGGTGATGCTTTATTTGCAAGGACTTAGAATTTTACACCATTCTGTATTGGTCTACGTGTTACAACTCATTTGGCATGTCATCTTTAAAATACCTTGCCATAGATACACCTTCAAATACCTTCCATTGAACTTTAGGTTTTAACTCAGCATTCCCTGTTTACTGTTCTTCCCTGCCACTTTAGAGCTGTTACATCACCTGTACCAAAGCAGTGTATTTTCTTACACTGTGCTTGGGGGTTTCTGGGTCATGAATCAAGAATACATCAGGTGCTTTTTTCTCTGGCTCTTCCAATACACACTACTGGCAGTGTGTTTGAGTAAGTATTTTTAGATCACTCTCTGCTCAGGTACCAAGTTAGCCTTGCTTGCATTCATAGGTTGCCTTCTGCATATCACAGAGGGAACTGGGGTTACCCAAGTGTTGGTAGTGGAGAGGGTATGGCTTTGGGGAACAGGTGGAAGCTCTTCTTTTGGAAAAAGTGAAATGACTACTTTTTTCTCTGTACCATTTAGGACTAGTTTGTTTACAGCAGAGTGAACCCCCCCTAGTTCATCTTCTATGTCCCTCTCGACACGAAAACCAGCATGGATTGATTACTGGTGTTGAGATATGGCAAGTCAGATGCTGCCTTGTATGAAGCTTGATTGTAGCAGTTGCTGGTGGGTCATCTTCATTATTTTTTTGAAAATGCAAGTACTTCTGTGGGCTGAATTGTCAGGGTCACGTTGGAGTGGAGCTGCAGCTCCGCAGCCTACCGGAGCCGGCTGCGGTTTCCTGAAAGGTCTAGGCAAAAAGCATAAATCATTCTGTAATCTCACACTGACATATGGTATGTAAATACCATGATCCACCCAAAGGGTAGCCAGCATTATAAATGTACTTTCTAATCTCCTGCTGAAATGAGCACTCAGTATAATGCAGCTGTAATCTAATAGATACTAACAGCCTGAGAATGTACAGTAAGACCTTAATAATTCAGTATTGTTTGATTGGCTCCATCTGACTTGTAATTAGCACGATAAGGGTTGTGCCTCTTGCAGCCGAGCAACTATCTGCATTAGTTTAATATTACCAGAATTGTTAAAGCTTTGATTTACCAACAAAAATTGCCTAAGACATTTTTTTAAAATCAAACATATTTTGACGTTGATGTGGAATACAACAAATTTTCATAGAGGGGGGGAAACCCAGGCTTTTTTTACAACTATTTCCATTCTAGATTCTCAGATATATATAATAAATTCGGGTCATGCAGCACTCCCTGTATGGCCAAAACCTTTTGGGTATAGTTTCAGTTTCCTTTGCCTGGATTCTCTTGTTCCTCTTTTAGGCCAGAGTCATAAAAAGTCATTAGAAGTTGTTGTAGTGCTGCCCACAATAAGCATAAAAGGGAAAAGCTTCTCTCAGAGGTCTAAGGGGGGTTGCTCTGACATGCAGGCTTACTCTGGAGCCCCTCAGGATGCATGTGCCTCCTGGACCCATCTTAGTTACTTGGGATAGAATCCACAGATGTCATTTCCAGGATGAACAACTGAGCTGATGAAGCAAGCAAGTAGAAGGCAGCAAAGGTACAAGTAGGAAACCAGAGCAGGGATCTCACCCAAGCTGGGGAAAAGCATTTTGGTTTTTTATGGCATTTAGAGGAAAAAAGAATTTTTGCCCCAGTGCAGAGCTGAGAAGCAAATAAGGGAATGGCTTTAGTAGAAGGCAAGCTCTTAAATATTTGGAAAAAGAATACCAGTTTGTGCAGATGATTAAACCTTTTTTTAAAAAGTTATTATTTTTTATTTAAGAAATGGAAGCTGAGTAGACTTCCCTCACCCCCCAATGCTAAGAGTCTTGAGCAGATTTTCTAATACAGCTAACTGATAGCCTGTCCTATGCACATAATGTGTGCTGAGGCTTACAAGAGGCTTACCCTGGTGGCAAGTACTCCCTTAGTTTCTTTGCAGAGTATGACATGCTAAATCCCTAGAGTGATGTAAAATGTTGGTGGATTGGTGTTTTGGAGGGTTTTTTTGGTGGTCTCTTTTTCGCTTGTTTGGGTTTGGTTTTAGTTGTTTGGGGGTTTTTTGTGGCTTTTCAAAATTTTTGGTTAAGGAGCTGTTGAGGGACCTAAAAGAACTTGCTTCACTTGCTTACGTGGCTTGAATGTGTTAATACCCATTCTGGTAGCACAGCCTGCTATGGAATAGCATGCTTATTAGGAATCCCTCAGGAAGAAATGAGCCAGTGTGTGCACGTGAAAGTAAAGGTTCTACAGGACACAAGATTTTGCAGAGATCTGGGAGTATCTCTTAACATTCTGTGATGCTGTGAGTTTCTAGTGTCAGTCGCACAGTATTAGTGGCAGGTCTTTGAGGAGAAACAAACACAGGAACCAGTTAACTTGCTTAAACAGTATTTTATAATTCAGGGCAACGACGTGCTGTTCTGTGACTCAAAGCAGAATTTCTTTACAGACTGATTCATTATATCAGTGGGTCTGATGGTCTGCTAGTTTGTCACAATTAAGCAATAATTTATTCTACCTCCCAAGGAATGAAATTTGGCTGGTGTGTCTAAAACACTGACTCACCAGTATTTGGAAAACAAAGTAGATGTTTTCAGTATTTTGTTGCCCATTAGAGTTGGTGAATTATGTTTTGGCCACTCCGTGGCAACTACTCTACTGGAGTGTGAATTAATAGTGCAGCTCCAAGAGTTAGATGTTAAAACCAGAGATCTTAGTCAGACCATTGTGTTGAACAGTATTGTGACACAGCTGCCTTAGGAATTCCTTGAATACAGCCACAGTTTGATTTACTTTACATTTTTTTCTGAAACGAAGACCATTGCATCTTCCACTTAGTTGTAGAGCAGGATGTAAAAACTCTTTATCCAATTCAGTCTACAAAAGAATGTATTTTCATGCTTTAGATAATTTCAGTCAATCTTGGAAAATGTAGCTATACAACATACAAAAGTGACAACTCCAACACTCACACACAATATGAGCTGTTGAGAATCACTGTTATATTTACCAACATTTCCATATCCCTGTCAGCCAGTTCTGCACAACTGTTGTCCTCATCATAGTCAGCAGCACCAACAGAGATTCCTCTCCTCTCCTCGACTCCTCCCCGGGGGTGATTCTTCTCCTGTTTCACCCTTACTGTGGCTTCAGCAGGAAGTGTTCCTCATCCCTTGTCTCTGGGAAATGGGGGACGTTGCATCTTCCTTCCTCCAGCGGGAATCACATACTGGGGTTGGCAACCCAGCTATCTGAGAGAGTGCCAGTAGCGACTGCGTCCTACCACGGAATCGACAAGCTCTGTTCCAGGCTGTGGGCTGCTTACCTGTCTCCTGGTGTGCACTTCAAAGGCCCTCGTGTCAGCATTTATCTTCTGTCCTGGATACATCCAGGAATATTTTAAAGTGTGCCATTTGAATGCTGAGGTTACAGCCTTCTCTTTGCACAGAAAACTTCAGGTACGAGTCTTGGAAGTGTTTGAAGCTTCATGTGCTGGAAAACCTCATCATGCTGTGAACTGAAGTGGCTTTGGTCTTAACAGGCAAGGGATGTGAAGCCCAGTAGGAAGGGGAGCGCCTGGTTCCGTAGGGGCCCGCAGGGAGCCTGTGACAGACAAGGGAAAGCAGTGCAGCCACACAATTAAAGTTGCAGGACCATCCATAATCTAACCTCCTCGTGCTAAATAGTAGTCAGTCATTAACAAACCCCCTCATTTTGGTTTTGAGGCTTATTGAACTTAATGTGCTGAGAAAGGATTCTTCTTCCAGGATGAAATCCGTTCTGCTTTTGAAAACCAAGGAAGCCCATACCAGATTATTTAACTAAGACTTATTTCTGCTTGCAGATTGGGGGAAGTCTGAGGCTGCAGTGTGAGCATACCTTTCCTGGGTCATGCAGCAGTGTTACAGGCATAGATAAACCATGGAATGAGGATCAGGAAAGGCAAAGCTTGCAGGCACAATCACGGGTGGCAGGGGGAGCATCTGTCTGAGCTCCCTTTCCTTTGCTAAGCTTCTGCAAGCAAGTCCTTCTGCCTCACCAAGCCTGGCTTTGTGATGGCTCCTCCTGTCCTTACTGGAAGAGGAGTGCTGCTCGGCCTTGGGGTAAGGAGAGCAGTCCCACTGGGGTCAGCCTCACAAGTGTGTTTTTGAGTGCTGTTTGAGCAATATAGCAGTTGACTGCATGCACAATAAAATGGATCAGTGGTGTACTGAAGATGAAGATCTAAGGAGACGGGGGAGGGGAAATGTAAATTTGCTAGTCTATCAGCAGATCACCTGGAAACTTGTGCCCTGCACACCTGAGCCACCATCCTGAGCGCTGCTGCTCTTGGGTAAGTTACCCTCTAGTGTCTGCTAGTCCTCAGGTTGCATTCTGCTCAAGTTACTCCTAGATCTAAGTGTAGGAGCATCCCCTGACAGTGGTGAAGTTGAAAGAAAAAAGTCGAAGGGTGAGAAAACAAAAAAGGTCTTGACACAGGAAGGTCGGATCTTTAAGGGTAACCCTTTTTCTGGTGTTTTATTGGACGTGTTCACCAGCACATCATACTTGCTGTAGACAGAAGGTAAAGCTTTCTTTAACCTTTCTGGAATTAGAAACGTAGGCGTAATTTGAGTCTGGATTTTTTTATGCACCCTTCTGTCATATGAGCTGCGACCTACATCTCAGGACTGAAATAGGGAGACTTGAGTGAAGATGAGGTAAGGCAGTGATGAAGGAAGAGCTTTGTTTGCTTCCGAGACACAAACCCCTGGAGCCAGGAGGGACCATGAGAGGCCTTGAGTCAGTGGGGCCTGGAATGGGAGGAGGGTCTCTGCCTTTGTTGATCTAGACAGGCATTTGCTAACCTCCTACCTGAGACTTCACAGCCTCCCTGATGATCTGCTTTCACACTTGGAAACTTTCTCATACCATCCCCTGGGATCCCTCCTCCAGCAATTGAAGCTTGCTGTTCACGGTCTGTTTGTTGTGGACAGGGAGGACAGATTGTTCCCCTTTTCTCTGCAGCAGTATTTTGGGTATTTGCTATGTCCTGATTGTTTTTCCTTCAGGCTGATCAGTTCTGGGAAGGTCGTCTTGGCGGCTGTTTTTAGAGCTCTCCAAGGCTGAGTTGGATTTTTAATCTTGTCGCTGGGGAGTTGGGGCCTGAAAATGGTCATGGTTCATTCATGTTTGCAGTGCTGAGTCAAGGGATGGATGACATCAGGTATCTCGCCTCAGGAAATCCAGTTACGGATTCTAGTATGGTATTTCCCATCAGCCTGGAGAAGAGAAGGCTGTGGGGGGACCTCATTGCAGCCTGCCAGTCCCTGAAGGGAGCAGAGAAACAGGAGGGGAATCAACTTGTTAAAGGGCAGAGACTGGCAGGACAAAGGGGAATGGTTTAAAGCTAAAGGAGGGAAGGTTTAGATTGGATATTAGGGGAAGTTTTTTACAGAGAGAGTGTTGAGGGGCTGGAACAGGCTGCCCAGAGAGGGGGTGAATGCCCCTTGTCTGGGGGTGTTCAAGGCCAGGTTGGATGGGGCCCTGGGAAACCTTGTGTAACTCCAGGCCTGAGGTTGGTGTCCCTACCTGTGGCAGGGGGGTTGGAGCTCTGTGATCCTTGGGGTCCCTTCCAACCCTTGCCATTCTATGATTCTATGATCTTTCCAGTGGCATAGCTGTGCTGATTTGTATTTTGGTCTGTTTTGCATTTGCTCAGTCAATACTTGTTTTTGCTTACGTGCAGAAGCTTACCCACAGCCTTACTGCGTTGCAGCCTGTTTTCCTCAGACCACTTCTACAGTTCATTAAAGCCATTTTGAGCTCTTGCCCTGTTTTCTAATGTACTTCTGGTTCTCTCAGCTTTGCATCCCCTGCACGTTTCCTCAGCACACTCCCTGTCCCATCGCGACTTCAGCAATGAGAAATTTGTATTGTGCAGAAGCAGAACCCCTTCACTGAATTTGGCTGTTTTGATGGTGAACCACTTTCCAGGGTGACTTCTCCGCACCCTTTGCCAATTCTGCACCTACCCCAAAGCAGTTTTATCCAGACCACATTCCTTTCTTTGCTTCTGAAAGCATCCCTGCAAGTCTGAACGTATCACCATGTGAGCTGATGCCCGCGGCTTGCGAAGAAGACGTCCCGATACCCACCTGGTGGCTGCTGAGCCTCGTGCCAAGCCAGTTTGCCTTGCTAAATAGGCAGAAAGTGAACCAGTGAAAAGTAAGTGAAGAGGTGCCTGCAGGTACAGCAGCTTGATGTGGGTACAGCAGCTTGATGTGGCCCAGCAAAGAGTCCAGAAAGAGTAGAGGTGCCACCACAGAGGAGACTCTCTGCAACACGGGAACTTCACTCTACTGCACTCCACTGCAACACAGGAACTTCAGAGATCGGCCAGCACTGGCTGAAGCCAGGGTGCTGTTTGCTGCTTCCCATGAGGAGACGGGTTGGGTTTGGTTTGGATAAAGAATTGGGTAGAAAATAAAACTGTTGTTTAATTTCTAGCTAATTACAACTTAATCATAACTAATGATTAAGAAGACCTTAGGTAGTATCCTTTAATCAGAGGGTGGTTTGCACCACTTCTTTGTGTCAACACACCCTCTACTTGTTCAGTCAACTGCAGTTGATTACTGTGGATGACAGCCCCACATACTGAGTCATTGGGAAGGATGTGCCGCTCTGAGACATGTTCTCTTTCGCCCACCTTGGTATCAAGCAGCCCTCCACAGCAGGATGGAAACTGCTGGGTTTTCTTCATGTTGACCACCTGGCTTGTTCCAGGTGCCCAGAGACAGGTGATGACAGTTGGATTCTGTCACGGGGTTTTTTGCAACCCTTCTGCCTTCCTGTTTTCTCAGACAAAATTGTGTCAACCCTGTAATCTTGGCACAGGTGGAGACTTGATCCTAGAAGAGCAGCCTGCGAGCCGTGGGGCTGCATGGGCAACTAGAGGCGGACGGTGATAGTGGCAGTGGGCACATGCCTGAGCTGGCCTCAGGCTTCGCTGGGCTGGTGGTTTAGTAGAGAAAGAGCAATTTACCAATTCAGCACAGTCAGTAAGGGAGAAAACCAGACCCAGCAAATAGAGAAACCTGCAAAGTTACTGTTGTAGCCATTCCTGAGGACAGAGCTGGAACTTACAGGCTGTGATGCCGGTCCTGCTTATGGCTGTGGTCTGTGCCTAGGAGCAGGCAAGTGAGAGATTTTAGTCCTTATTTTAAGAAATCCAACTCATTCCCATTAACTTTTTTTTTTACATTTATTTTTAATGAAGAAAAAGGTTGAGAAGATTTGCCTCTTTCCTGTTGACTTACTCCTAGAAGTTTCCCAAGGCTGTGCTTGCATTGAAGCTTACTCTCAGCATTTTCCTTTAGATGCTGCCCTCAAATGGGGGTGGCTGGAGGGCTGAAGTTTGCTGGTGAGCTGGAAGCAAGCACCTTTGCCACCTGAGAAGCTCTGTCCCAGTCCAGCACCAGGCAGCTCGCCGTTTGCCCTGAGACAAAGGAAGCCGTGCCTGAGCCATGCTGAGGCTGCACTTGCCGGAAGAAACCTAACAATTCTTATTTACCAAATTGACAAAATCCTATCATTGCAATTAAGGGGATATGTAATTAACTGTGTCTTAATTACAGCAGCTGCCACTTCATCTGAATGCAGCAATTTGCAGAGAAACCGGGGGAGATGCTTTAAATTCGTGTGTGTAAACAGCACTAGCACAAACAGGATGGCATGTGTGACTCCTGAGGGTGCGATGCCCTGTCCCGGGGAACGTGGGGCAGAGGCTTAGGCTCACTGGCTGCTGGTGGTCTCTGGAAGTCCCTCAAGAGGCAAAGAGCTCTTGGAAACCCCACTGCAAACCTATCGCCCAGGGGTTTTCAAGCATTTCGCTCTACCTTGGCTTGCCAAGCCGCAGGGCTGAACGTTGCTCAGCACCATAAAGACCTCCTGACACACAAACATTTCTGAAGAGGTTCCTCACTCCCACCTCTGTAGGAGCATGAGCTCCTGTTGTGTGTGCCGAGATGTCCTGGGTGAGATTAATTTCACTTGGTCTCTTGCTGTGGCTTCATCACTCTTGGCTGTCAGGAACAACCTGTGCAAAAGGATGGTGGTAGCACATGCTTCCAGGGAGCAGGCTTGCTCCATCCAGCTGCTGCAGGTCCACATGACGCTTTCAAAGTGCTTGCGTTCTTTCTGCTGCTAGAGCCTTCCCTGGCTTATGTGACTCCTTTACTGGGAGATGCTGTGGACTTCTGAGGCGGTCAAGTTTTCCCCTCCTGAGGTACCCAGAAGGTGGTAGTGGTGTTGTTTGTGAATCCACTTGGGATTTGCTGCCTTCCCAGTGCCCCAGTGGTTTCTTGCTTCCTGCCCGTAAGCTGGCCTTGTCTGGCTGTGCTGGTTTAGGGCAGTGCCTTTAGATGGGGTGGCCATAACTTCTCTGTACCTGGAGAGAAGACAGCATGAGGTACCCCATTCTTTCAAGGCAAAAGCCATGGGTGCTTAGTAGGTAGGAAGAGGCTGCTGGTCCACTGAGACCTTCCAGCTCTTACAGTGACTCCTCCTGGAGATCATGCTTAGGACCCGTGTTAACCCTCTGTGCCTCAGTCTACCCTCCAGTGATGGGCTCAGAGAATTCGCTTTGACCTGGGCACATGGCATGTGTGCCTCAGGTACAGCTCACAAACACTGAGCTCTGCCCAGAACGCGCTCGCTGCTGAGCCACAGCCTGGAGGGAGCGGTGAGCCCCTCCAACACTGCTGCTAAGTAGGATGGGTGATACAAGGGTGAAGGCTGCACCTGCTGAAGTCGGTAGGTGGCGTTTGGGCTCCATAACTCACCTGTGTTAATTTGTCCCATATGTTCCACACGTGAGATAAAGCTGCTACCAAGGCAGCACAGGAAGGGTGTCCTGCCCCGTACTGCAAACGCTCCTCTGGTTTCCCAGCTGAAACCTAAACCATTCTGGTACTGTGTGGTGTCAAAAAAGACTGGTTTATTAATATGCACATCAAGAATTTGGAAAGATGGGGTGACATCCCATGGTGGCACAAGCTCTCATGGACACTGGCATGACCAGCATTTCATCCACCACAGCTACTCAGCTGTCACGAGCTATCTTCACATCGTGCCGCGGGCCTCCGGATTGCAGTCAGCAGCACTTTGATGAAAAGAAGAACCCAGTTAAAGCTTGTTAAAACTCGCCCATGTTAATCTCTTAAGAAAACACTCAGTCCCAGTAAATTTACATGCTGAATGAGGCTTCACGGAAAACATTTGAAGTACATTGCTCTTTCTGCCTTCCTTGGGAGGGAGTGCTACCCACGTGGTGTTTTTAATACCAGTTATATTTGCATGAATACGTGTGCTTTGTTTCCTCGACCTCTGTGTTTTGCTGCCCACATATTTAAAGGTAAAATAGTGGAATTCTCTGACTTGGGTTGTTTCCACTGCACTTCTCTGTGCTGTTACTGGCTGTGCTTTGGGTATGGTCTTAGTGGGAGAAATTAAATGAAACAAATAGAAGAAAACAAAGCAGCCTTTCAATTTGTTTAACCAAAGCAGAGTGTCTAGGCAGGAGTGATGTAATTTTCCCAGCTGCCGAGCACTTCAGCTCTCGCCGATATGTCATTTGCCGGCTCCAGTATGGGTGCCAGGCCTCTAGCTTTTGGTAACAGGATTTGGGAACGCCACTCAGAGGTTCCCATTGCTGTCCAAAGGTCCTTAGCAACGAGCACAAAAGAAATGCAGAAAATAAGGGACACCAGAAGAACGTTTTTTCCCTCCAAGTTCCCCATTTGGTAGGTCCAGGGTTTTGTCCCTCCTGCTGGCACTACCTTTGAAGACAGTGCAAAATGCTGTCATCACGGTCACCTCCTGAAGACCTCCCTCGACCCTGCCATAGGCTCAGTGAGTTCCATTTGCTCTCCCACTCGTAAACCTGGAGAGAGGAATCCGTGGTCAGTGGCACTTAGGCAGTTTGTATTTGAGCATCTGTTACCCAGTTAAAAATGTGGGGATTTTGACATCAGGGTGTTTGACAGCGGCAAATGTCCAGCACCCAGGAGGGGTTGTGGCAATGCTGTTGGTCTGTGAAAGCCCTCGCTACCTTCCCATGGTGTTTCAGCATCCCAGAGCCCTGGATTAGAGGGACTTGCTGGTTTTTACTACCACACCATCTCTGCTACCCAAATGCCGGCCCCTCTCTGCAGGAGGCAGGCAGGGGGCACAGGCTCTGTCAAGTCCTGGGCTGTGAACAAAGGACCGCGAGGAGCTGGAATGAGATCACCAAATCCATTCGATTTGTTCGGGATTTGAGCATGGGTCTTCTGGGTGAAAGTGAGTGTGTTAACCCACTGTGGGAGTTAATTCCTTGCCTGGTCATTATTCAGGCATCATTAAAGTATGCATTGTGCTGGAGGTCAAATCAGATTACTCTAAAGAATTTGGAATGGGAAAAATGCTGGGGGTTTTTCATCAGCCTAAGTGTTGGGTTATCTCAGTGTTTAGCTATTTATATTGTGCCTGTCACTGTGGCATGCCACTGTATAAACAAAGGGATGCTCTAAATCTCTTATTATTTTAGTGGCATTAATGTTCTTCAGTTGGAGAAAGAAGAAAATTATTTCCCCCTGGAAGATTACAGGATAAGTGGTTTAACGTAAACAGCAGCTCTGGGAAAACAGCTCTTACAGGCTCCCCCAGGCAGAGCCGTCCCACAGCTCCCCATCGGCTGGCTGGCACCAACAGCCGCCCGGTTGCACCTGCAGATGTGCCTGCCCACACCTTCTCCTAATGCCAGGGACAAGGCCCCACTGCGGCAGGAAGGGCTCCCTTGCATTAGTGAAAGGGTGAAGGAGGATGGCAGCCTGGATCTGTCAACGCTCAGAGGAAGAGGAGCAGCGCCCTGTGGTTCCCAGCTCGGTGGCATCAGTGTAACTTTGAGCAGAGTTCTCCTCAGCAGAGGTAAGCTGGGTGCCTTCTTCACATCATCCACTCTGGCACCAGGGGAGAGAAGGAACACATGGGCTGGAGCAAGGAGTCTTCATTTCTTGGCGATTCACAAAGATACAATGTGTTATGGCAGATCCAGACATATGCTGCCCTTAGCACAGAGAAGAAAAACCCTGGGATGATGGCTCCGTGCGGGAGGGGGATCAGCCAGGCAGAAGCCAACGAGGGTTGCAGGAAGTCAGCTCATACCCCAGAGAAACCTCCCCAGATTTCTGCTTGCTGCAGCAAGGGGTGAGGGCCTGGAGGCTGGAAGGAAGTTGAAAACCGGATCAAATTGGTCTGAAACTTAAAAAAAAAAAAGACCAGGGTCCCCCTAGGGAGCACATGATGGCTGGGGAGGAAGGCTAAGCACTGAGGCTATTGCAGCGCTGAGAGACAGACGCTGCTCAGACTACAGCCTCTGTGTCTGACACACTCCTGTGAGGAAGACAGAGGAAGAGCAAGAGCGCCAACTGTCCGTCCTGGGGATGATGGGCAAAGGGACCTTCCAAAGCCTGATATGGGCCTCCATAAATCTTAACCCATGGGGTTTTCTTCAGCCCGGTTCCATGTGGAAACAAGGCCTAGGAAAGCTCCCTCTCCTGAACTTTCTGTTCAGCTCAATGAAGGGGATGTTCCCAAAGACGGTCAGACCCTGCTGTTCAGTTCCTATGTGCAAATGACCACCCCAGAAGGAAAGACAAGCCTGGAGCTGCGGGAGGGTCAGGTGCGGTATTAGCCAGGTGTTGTGAGGGAGAGGGGTTTTCTGAGCCCTGCAGCCACAAAAAGGGCACTGCAGAAACAAAATGAAGAATTGCTGAAGGGAGAATGTAAGACATGGGCACGTGCCAGGCACACAGTTGTAGGGATCCAGGCTTCATACGTTCAGCTGCTCAGCAGTAACTATTAGTAATTTATTTCAAATGGAATCTGAAATTTCCATGAGTTTCTCCATCCAGGGATGGAAACACGTTTCTGTACTTTGCAATCCACAAGGACCCATGTGTGCTAAGCACAGCACTCGATGCCAGCCCTGTACCTGAGGACTTCAGGGGACATCAGAGAGCTGCTGTGCTGAGCCACTGTGCTGGAACAGTGCAGGAGAACAAGACTGAGAGGTGCTCACGTCCAAAAGCAGGAGAAGCTCCCTCCTGCTGTTGTTGACACTCTTGATGCATGAGGGATTGAGAAAGGTTGGAAGTCCTCTCGAGGTGCTTCCAGCTCCCCTGGATGTTAATCTGACAGGGAGCTGAAACAACATGTAGCCAAAATGTCTGTGTTCCTGGCCAGTAAAGCAGATAGTGGAGACTAGTGGACACCAGGCAAAGATCCAAGCTACTTTATTTGTATTTCAACCTAGGACATAGGGGTCTGGCTCTGCGTGTTAAAAGACAAATTGCCGCTTGTTTCTAAATATCCTGGTTTGGGTGTTATCTTCCCCTCACAGCAAGAGATCCTGGAAGCACAGCACAAGATCAGCTTCCTGGTGAGGAAATTATTTTGTGGTCCCTGTGGTGAAAACCACTTTGTGCCATGTCAGGGATGGTCCTGCTCTTGCACGCATCTGGGTTTCACCCAAGACTGATCTGTGTCTTCCCATGTTAGGGATGGTTCTGCTCTTACACACTCCTGGGTTTCACCCAAGTCTGATCCGTGTCCTCAGTGGGAACAAGAATCATCTAGCAGCCATGTGCTTGATACATGCAAAAGTGGAGGCAGTCACATACTGGCATGCTACGTGTTCAGGTACTGGGGCACCCTGGAAAAGTGTTTTCAGTGGCTGATTTCACCTACTCCCCACATTCACCTGCACTGGTTCCTTGCTGTGTACCCCTTCATTGACCTAGTGGCCTTGTATCTCCATTATATCCCCATTATAAGGCTTTTGCAGGATAGTGGCAGGAATCTCCCAGTCCAACGACTTCTTCCCCATGAGATGTAGTGGCATTCAGGGCTGAGCTCCTGCAGGTGGTGGGACAGGAGGCTTGTGAGCCACTGCATCTCTTTGGGCTGGGACCCCTTGTATGCAAATACCTGCTGATGAGTATGGCTTGTTTTTTTCCAGTAGCACAGACCCATTTCACAAAGTGAAGTAGGATGATCGGTCACACACCTACAGGGCTGTGCCTGCCTGCTCTGCCTGCCTACTGCAGCCTGGCAGCTTGGCAGAACCTCAGGTTCGACAATGGTCAGCCTGTAGCAGCTGCAGGAGGGTGGGAATGGGAGATGCTGCCCCATTCTCCCATGGGGGTGAGGCTGCTTACGAGGGACCTACACGTGCTTCATGCTGTCTGGGTGTACCCGTAGGTATGTGAAAGCTGCTGACTGTTTGTCCAACACAATCCAGAAGTATTACAAAGGAACAAACACCAGGGACTGCTAATTTAACCTTTGGTGGAGCCCATGCAACACCTGTGAGGAAGGCTGCGATGCTTGCCTCGTGTTCTCCAGGGCAGCAGTACCCAGTGATATCTTTTAAAAGACAACTGGGGCAGAAGTGATGCTTATGCTGTGAAATAGGTCAAATGTGATGCGACACCTTATCCGTTTAGCTGTGAACCCCACCATTGCTACTCGGCCTCTGTATTGATTATCTGACGGCTTTAAAATGCTCCTGAAACCATTGCCTGTGGCCTCCTGTAATTGCATTAAGGAGTAAGCACTGCGTCCTTTCAGCTCAGAGGATCCAATTACTGTTTCCCATTTCTGTGGTGAAGGGAAAGAGAGAGGGCCATCTTAATGCACAGATGGCCTGTGATTTACATCAGGAGCCGTGGGGTTAGCCACTGTCCCAGCAGAGAAAGCTCATGAGCCTTTCTTTTATTGAACTGTCTGCGAATGATGTGCAGTCAAAACCCCCGGCCGCCTGTGGCCCTTAAAGACCCAGTGGTGCTTTTTGCAGAGCTATCACCCACATCCTGAGCACATTTGAGGGAGGGGGGAAGGGGGTGTGGGTGGAAATACACTTCAGCTTCCTAAATCCTACTTCCTGACCAAATTGCAAGAAAGAGGCGTTATCTCCTTCCTGCCCTGAGTTTTCCCATAGTGTCATTAAACCGCGGGCAATCAGTTACTGCATATTGCCCCAGAGCTGGGAGCGTTTCCGCTGTGAATTCAGGAGATCCAAACGTGTCATTTCAGTTTGTGAAGTGCCTGGGAACGGTGCTTACTGCCTTGAGAAGAGCTCTTCAGTGCTGCAGGCATTTTTTATGAGGCTGCAAAATGTCCCCGAGTCTGCTGAAGATTGAAATATTAGCAACCAAAAAAAAAAATAATTAAAAAACCAAATGTGCTTTTAAGCTTTTGCCTTGAGCTGTTGGATTCACATGAAATACGAAAACATCCGCGTAGGAGCTGAACTGCTGGGGAGGAGGCTCAGCTCTGACAGCGGCAGCGGTGCAGCTGTGTCATGAGTAGGTGCTTCGCAGCGTAGGGTGGAAATGTCTGGAAGAGACACCAACCACACTCGGGGTTGTTCTTCCCCTAATTGCATGACTTTTATTGAGGAATACACAAAATGAGCACTTAAAATTAGACTCTGAGAGCTCTTGCTTAATTGAAGAGACTGTCAATATTTGCGGAGCGATGCTTGGGCTCACCCAGACGGTATCCGAGCACATCGCACTTGAATGGCTGAATACACTCTCTTCCCTTTCTCTGCTTAATGAAAAACAAAATGAGGAGAGCCTGATTTTGCTTTTCAGATCCATTGTGTTCACATTTTTTTCCAGATGCTCCCAAACTCAGTCTTGACTTTTCAGCAACTACTTCAAATAGCAGATTCAGCACAATGTCACGTACTGGCCTAAAACTATTGGAAACACAAAACAAAAGGGGGGAAAAAAAAGAAAAAAGAAAAAAAGACTCTCCAAATGCTGTGGGTTTCTGCTTCTCTAATCTCCCTTTCTTCCTGGGTTGTTAGGTGAAGTACGCAGAGCAGGAATCGACTGGTTCCAGAAGCGGAGTGGGACTGTGTTGCCTGAAGGCTAAATCGAATGGTTGCACAGCGTGATCTTGCCAGGTTGGCTAGGTAAAGCATCCCATGCAACACCCTTGTTTCTTGCACTTCCATCATTAAGAAATCACAATTTGGAAGCCAATGGGCATTACCATCCCACGCGGCTCGCATCTCTTTGTGAACCTTTTCTTTTACTTTGCTGGAACAGCGGGGCATGAGAGCCTGGTCCAAGGCAGTTTTGTGCTTCTCCCATAGGGCCAAACTCTGCTGGATCCATAGTGCTGCAAGCTCCAAGCATCCACAGTGAAGGCTTCTGCCTTCTCATCCTTCTGTGCTCAAAGCACTTCTTACCCATCGCTGACCTCCGACCCCCTTGGCATCTCTGGTGCCCTTCCTTGCAAAACCTTCCCTGTCCCTGCCTTCTAGATGCCAAGATGGGGGCTGACTGCCACCACTGGGGACGGGGAAGCCTTGCACTCCACAGCGAGCACGGCTGCTTCCCTGCCCCATCGCATTCCATCATCACCCTGCACACACCTTTTTGGGTACCTCTGCTGGAAACAAGAGGAGCGTGAGCACAGTTCACATAACAGCACTTCCCACCACTTCCATCAAGATCTCTATTTAATGAAAGTCTTGTAAGCCTCCGAGTACTTCACAAAGCAGGCTGAATATTGTTATCTTCCCCATACAGCTGGGGAAACTACAGCTCAGATGTTTGCTGAAAGTCCTATCGCATGAAGGCCTCAGTTTCCATCTTCCGGAACCGATGTCCTGACCATGGCACGATGATGCATTCACTGGTGTTCTCCCCCCCCCCCCCCCCCCCATTTTTTCACACACCAGGTCCAAGAATGAGACTTTTCCCCACCCTGGAGTGCTCACTGGCCCATCCCTGAGGTCAGGGCATACAATTTCCAGCCCTGATTTCCTGGAATAAACCAGCCATAAATGCAGAAGTATCTGACAAATTTGGTCTGGCACAGACTGTTCAGTGCAAATCTTAATGCAAATAAGAGAAATGTCAGTGCTAAAAGAAAAAAGTATTTAGAAAAAGAAAAAAAAAGAAGATAAAAATCTTGTGCTGTTTTGTGGCATTTGTGCATAAAATAATGAGACCAAATATATCACCATTGGATTTGAGCCAGATTAAGTTCATAACGTCTAATCCAGCTGGTGGATCATGACTCCCTTCATTATTTAAAGCAATGCTGTGGGAAAAGACACACAGCAAAGCTAACAAGATGGTGCTTGAGCTGCCATACTCCTGGCAGCCGAACAAATGCAGCGTGCGTTTTCTCACACCAGCAGGGAGAGGGAAGGAAAACGTGGAGCTAACGAGGAGCCCAGCATCCCCTCACGACGCAGACTGAGCCTCACCCGCTGCCATCTCCCTGCAGTCTGGCTCTGTTCGTCTGGAGCCAGTGTTTCCCTGCTCCTCCGGACCACAGCCCTGGGGTTTGTGAGGTGGTGTGATGCCCAGGCAGGAGAAGGCTGTGCTGGAGCAGAGTGGTCCATGTGGCTCTCCAGCCTGTCCTTCTGATACTGGGAGTCAGGAGGCAAGCACCTACCTTGCAAGGCTTCCCCTAAGCACACTCCTCTGCAGCTCAGGGATGGAGCCAGAGGTGGTAACTCTGCATGGATCAGCACTTCAGTGACTTATTTTCTTCTCCTGAATCACCCAGTTTCCTACACAAACTTTTTTGGCCATGGCATCAGTGTGGAGATCATGTCTTGGTTGCATCCTTTTGTGATACCCTCAGCCATCTTTGCCTCTCCTGCTTTCCGTGCCCCTCTGGCTCCTTTGCCTCCTTATTTCTGCCTCCTCTGCGACTTGGCTGATGGCACCTCCCAAGTTTTGGCACTGTTGATTTGATCTAGGGATGGTCTACATGACCTGCCATGTGCCTGTCCCTGTGCACGGTCCCCCTGCCGGACCCCTGCCAGCCCTGCAGCAGGTCCTTGCAGGAGCTGGTGCACATTGCCCCAGGACTGCTGGTACATCCCCATCTTCAAAGAGCCTCCAGCAGCTTTCTGCTCTGGAAAGCATCATGCTGCCTGGTATTTAAGATGATGTTTTTCAGGCCACGGGCACTATGGGTCCAGCATAATGGCCGTGGCAAGGAGGACACACGGGTTCTGCACAGCACAGGCTGTATGGCTTGGCTCAGAGGCAGCCACGTGTGCGTGCCTGCACCTTCCTGTGTAATTGTGGGGGGATTGTTTGGGGTGCAAAGGCATTGGCATGACTGTTTTGCCTCCTCTGAACTTAATTCTTTCATCTCTTCTTCGCCTGTTTTGGAAGCAGTTTTCTATGGAAAACATAAAAGGATGCCCTTGCTTCGTTGCTCGTGATATATTGCTGCTAGGACAAAGCATGTTGTATTTTTCTAGGTAAAATTAAAAAAGATATCCTGGTCATGACATTTGTTTTCCCTCTGAGGTTCGTTTTCCAGGAATTTTGATTCTCATCTTGGAGAGCTCATTGGGCACCTCAGAGAGCTTGGCACTTGTCAGCGTGGTCCTTAATTGATGCATCAACAGGGCTGTCGCGTCTCTCAAGCATCTCCCAAATATATGAGATACACAGATATAAACAAAAGCTCAAGGCACAGCCAAAAATACAAAGATATGATTAAGTAACTTCCTTGCAAATCAATTTTCACCTGCTTTGTTCCTCTTCTGTCTCAATCTGACAAGCTCCTCTGTCATCCATCCAGGCTTCCAAGAAAAAAAGCAGGGCAAGACAAACATTACCTTCTACAGTGGGAAAACAAATTGACCCCTCTTTGTGTAGCAGGTGAATTTTCCCAGTTCTCCTTCACACAAAACAAAGAATACGGGATTATCCACGTATTTGTACATCAGCACCTGAGCCCTGGAGCTCAAACAAGAGGAGACAAAGAGCAGGAAGCAGAAATAGCTTTTTTGAAGTGCTGGGTGTTTCAGCAGACCAGAGGAGAAGGAGGAAGGACAAGAGCTAAGAGCCCATAAGCACCAGAAGTAGGTGTGGTGCTTTCACTTGTGCTCAACAGCTGCCTGGGGACGGTTTCCTTGGAGGTGAAACAATGACTACCCGCAGGCTGAGGTCAGGAGGCAATCATTTTGGGCAACAATTTGGGGTGGAGGGAGCAGAGGCCAGGCCTGGACTGTGGGGAGAGCAGGAGGGGCAGCAGGATGGTGCTTGCTCAGAGGATGCTGAGCGTCAGAGCCCTGAGGCTTGGGAAACTGGGTGTCTGGTGGGCACAGCTCTGGCACTACAGTTGCTGCTGGCTTCTTTGCTGAGGCAATCTGCGGGGGCCTGCCAGGCTGCCGTTGTCCTCAGGCCCCCCAAATCTCAAAACATGCAGACTCTGAGATCTTCCAAGACACATCTCACAGGTGCTGTCCAGACATGAGCAGGTACCCAAACACTGACCCACGTGCAAGGCAGGGGAAGCCTGCACAAAGAACATCAGCACATTGCCTGCCCAAGAGTTCCTGGTTAAAAGCCCTTTCCCAGGAAAAGGGTGAGCACAGCAAATGCCTGCTTGCTGAGCCAAGAAGCTGCACCTTTCCCAGCAGCACCCTCTCGTGCTGCCGTCTGCTTGTGCTGCTTCCCTCTCTGCTTCCAGGCAGCGTGGAGAACTGCCTCTTTCTTTCCTCCTTACCATGTCCACCCTCCATCTTCTCATTTCTAGAGTGAACAAACAAACAAAAAAGCCATTGATCGTTCCTGAAAAGTCCCATTTTCGGTGAGGCTGGCCTGTCCTGGGGTTCGAAGGCGGCTGCTTGCCAGCCAAGGCTCAGCATGAAGTGATATCTACACTCCACACTGGCCTAGCCTTGGGCTGGGCTTTGGGGAGAGCGACATGCTCCTGGCTGTGCAGAAGGGTGAGGTATGTGCCAAAGCAAGGGAACAGGACAGTTGTGGCAGCATGACCTCTGTAGTCCCAGCGCAGAGTCACATAAATGCAGCCTTTCTACCCTGTCAAGCCTCCAAGGAAACCCCTCAGCTTTTGCTCACCTGCTGTGTTGCATGCAGCCCCGGGGTGTGGGGCCGAGCTGGAGAGGAGGATACATTGGGGAGCAGGGATGGGGACGTGGACAGGGTTGTGGGCAGGAACATCAGCACGCTGCAGAGGGGCAGGAGACAAGCGGCCTCCAGAGCTCTTCCAACAGCTGCCAGGAGCAAGCACTAGTATGGTTTGTACTTCTAGATGCCAGCTGAGTGCTCAAAGTGCTGCAAAGTGGCTGCCCAAGCACCAAGCCCCTTACCGTCCCGCCAGAGACACACAGGGTGCTGGTCGGGCTTGGGCATCCGTGCAGCCTCCCCAAGCAGAGGAAGAGGCTGGATACCGGCTCGGCCCCGGTGTTAATTGGCCCGGCCTGCCAATTACCGGAGGTGCTAAAGGTTTGATTTCACCGGGTGGGAAGAGCCCCGCGGGCCTTCGGCGGATCGTTTATGTCAGGCCCCTGGGGAGAGCTGGATGGCAGCAGGGGGTAGGGGAGCCGGGGTTGCGTCCTCGGGGGCTCGCACGACCTAAGTCACGGCTTACTTTGGCTTGCGGCTCCCCGCCGAGGGCGCAGGACCCAAAGCTCGGGGCCGTCTCCGCGTTACCCCCTCGGTGCCCGATGGCCGGGGGAGGTGAGGGCCCCCGCCTATCCCCCGGAGCCCCACCGCTTGGGCAGAAACCTCGCTCCCGCGAGGGCGGCGGTGACCCCCGCTTCCCCCGGCAGCAAACCTGCCGCCGGGGCGGAGGGCGGGGGCCCCGGGGCGCGGCGGCGGGCTCGGGGCGTGCGGCGGGCGGGCGGCAGGTGGAGCCGCGGCGCCGCGGCGGGGCTGCGGGCCGGGCCGGCCCCGGCGGACGCTAGAGGTCTCCCGCCGCTCACGGTTAGGCGGCGTCGGGCCGCAGCCGGCGGGATCGCGCCGGGCGCTGGGGCGGGCGGGTGCCGAGGGCCCGCGGCTCCAGGGAGCCGCCGCCTTCCCTTCGGCGGCCGGGGCCGGGGCAGCGCCTCCGCTCCCGCCGCTTCCCACCGGCCCCGGAGATCGGCTCGCTCCCGCAGCGCCGAGCCGGCCGGCCGCTCGCAGTCGCCGCGGCTGGCGGCTGAGAGCGGTCAGTGCGCAGCAGGGCGAGGGAGCTGGCGAGGAGCGGGGCTTTTTACAGCAGGTTAACACCCTGACGCGCTGAGAATAAACAAACAGTTTCCCCTTTCACCCCGCGCTGCGCACGGTAAGTGTTCGGGGGGTTGCCGAGCGGCACACGCAGACTTCCCGAGCCTGAACGAGTAAAGAGGTTTGGTGGAACCCCCGGTCGCCGGGAAGGGGGTCGCCCGACGCCCCCTTTCCCGGGCAGCGCTTTGTTTCCTTGTCAGCGCCCCGCCGGGCACACGCCGTGCCAGCGCCCCGGGCTCGCACCTCGGGAGGGGAAAGGGAATCACAGCAGCGCCTGGGTTAACGGGGATTTCACTTTGCTGGCTGATTTTTAGGGCTGTGATGAGGCCAAACTGTAAAACCTGACTGAGAACTGAATGACAATCGAGAGTGCAGGAGGTGGTTGTATTTTTTTTTCCCTTTTCTTTTTCTCCTTTTTTTTTTTCCCTTTTCTTTTTTTCTTTTCCTTCCCCCAGAGACTCTGGGTTTTGTTTCAGAAACTTCATAGGCGTAGGAGCTGGCTGCAAAGGTTGAACCAGATCTATTCCAAGTTTTATCTGCCTCACAAAAGTCATTTTGGCAGCCAGGGAACCGACAAGACCTGAATCCAAAACCCAGCAGAAGTTCCCTGTTAGAAACTTTAGAGCAGGAAAATGTCTAGCACTTCGGAACAATGTAGGCTTTCATGTGAAGCTCTCTGCGAAGTTACAACACAGTAAAAAGTTCTTGGATTGAGCCCTGTTTACTCGCGTCGCGGGCTGACACCGAGTCCAGGTTCCTCTACCCAAGGCGGAGGGCCGGCGGGAGCGTGCAAATTTGGCTCCGAGCGCCTATTTGTGTATGGCACCGACACAAAAAAGCTGTGACAAGCAACTGAATGAAGTAAATGCTTTTCCTACTGGAGTAGTTCGGGGAGTGCATCTGAGGCCATTCCTCTTCTCCTTTCTAGCTTGACATTTTCCTGGCCCCGTATGCTAATGGAAACCGTCCTAAATTAGCAGGTATCACCTGCCCCTGCAGGGAAGCAGCATCTCCCTCTCCTAAGTACTTGCCACCAGTGAAAATTTCTGGAAACAAGTGAGAAAGCTGAGTTAAAAGGCTTTATCTTGCACTTGTAATGCTGCTGCTGAATGTGATGCAGACCAGTAAGAACCTGAACTCCCTGCAAAACTGTCGTTCAGCATGGAAGCAAGTTTCTTGGGCATCACGTGTCCCCAGGCTGTCCTTCTGAGGTCCCTGACACAAGGCTTTCCTCTTGCCCAAGGCTTCCCAGGTGGGGCAGCAATTACCAGGAGAGGAAACAACATCCAGGGAAAGTGGAATCAACCATAATACAGGCAGGGCTGGTTCCCCTTGAAAAGTACATTTGTTTTACTTGTGTTTTGAAATATTTGAATAATTAAAAAGACTGAATTGCGATCTGAGCGGTGCTCTTCCTCGGCCCTTCAGCCTGGCCGTGGGGAGGAAATCTTGCTCTGCTGGGAGCTCAGGGCACAATAATTTACAGGAGGAAGAGCAGGAAGAAATACTACCAATCTGTGGGGAAACTTCAGGGTCTCACAGGAGGTGGCAAAGCCAAGGTGGCAGTTGTGTGATGCTTTGTGCTGCACAGAACAGGACCAGAGGATGTAACTTTCTTCTCATCAGACCATTCAATTAGACAGCTCACAGCCTCATGGGATTGAGGGTGCATGGTAGCCATCAGTAAGGAGGCTCCATCTGTGTGGGGATGTCAGGGTTTTGGGAGTGACACCTGGAAGCTATTAGGCTTCACATGAAGAGTTCTCTGAGCTGCTCCAGCAAGGCCACCAATTAAAACCAGCAAAAACTCCACGACAGTCGGGACATGGTAGCTCATAAAAGAACATCCTTGATCTCAATAACCCCCCTAATGCCTGACCCCATGGCACATGGACTAACAGGGGAGTGAATGGATGCAGGGGTCCCAGCTCCGAGACTGAGGAAGTCTCAGTCGGGTGCTTTCTCTGAAGGTATATTTACCTGCTTACCTATGCCACGTAAAGGGCATCGAGACATTTTAACCAGAATTTTCGGAAGATGTTTATTGTCTCGGCCTGAGAAGCCTTGTCTGCATCTTGTTTCAGCTGTCCATCTCTCCCTGTCTAATAGTGGTTGTGTTACAGAATTTAGAGCTGAAAGCAGGAAAACTGCATGGACAAGATGACCCAGAAACTTTCTGGAAGCACGCTCAAGGCCAACACGTAACTTCTTTGATGACTTTTTATGTTCAAGTGCTTTCCTCCTCTGCTTTATTTCTGAGTTCACATCAACAGAGCTTTCTTACTTGTCTACTTCACCCGTGATGTCTCCTTCCAGGCCTGCTATTTAATTATTTTCGTGTAATATGCATCTGGAAGCACTGTAGTTTCTTTCCTCTGTATTGCACTGCATGTGATTTGTTTTCTCGCTATCCAGCTGGATCATGCTTTTTTTATAGACAGAGATTTACTGAAGTGAGAATCCTTTCTCCAATTAAATGCTCTCAGTTTAAGAAATCATTCTCATTCTAAGTGCAAAAGGATCTTGAAGCTGATCCAGGCAACACAAGGTAATCGATGTCTCCTCCTTGGTGAGGTGGATTTTTTTCCAAGTTGTTTGTGTTGTGTCAGGGAGAGCACTGTGTACTCAAAAGGTTATTCATAAATAACGAGCATACAGAAGTCTTGGCCATCAGCTGGAAGTGAAAATGGGGAGAGAACAAGCCCACAGCTCCTCCGGAGGCCAAGTGTCACCGTCAACATCTGCCCCAGAGTGTTTGCACTTGTGATGGATTTGTGCTTTCCAGGGAGGGTGCTCCCGGGGTGTCCAAACACGGGTGGGGCGATGCTCTCCCCACACTGAAAGGCAGAGTTCCATTTTTAAGGCAAGAAATCTATTTAGTACATTAATTTGGGGAGACGTCACAAATTTATGGGTGCTGGAGCCACTCTTTATTGTTTGAAGCTTTCCTCTGAGACCTGTACCTGGACAGCATGCACTGAGGATGAAATGCCAACTCAATCATTCTTCAGTGAGATGTTGTTGCATTTTTCTTTTCCTAAAGATACATTTAAAGGGCAACTCATCTGCATAACATTTTCATATCCCCCATCTTGAAAAGGCTTCAGAAGCCAGGGCTATGATCTGAAATCTAATATTCTTGCCGTATGCAGAGGCAGAAGAGGGGGGAAATGCCTTTAAAAAAGTCTCAATTCTCTTTGTAAAAGAGCATTGTGTAAACTGGGAAAGACAGTCGATGAAGGGTTAAAATGGTGAATAGTATTACAGTTTGGGTTGGGGTTTTTTTATTGCCTTACCCCAGGCATTTACTGTGGGTTGTCTATGTGAAATGTGGTGGAATTATTGTGAGGACATGTTGGTTAAATATTAAACATTAATGTTGTTCTTTTGATGATGAAGCCAGTATTAAACCTGTTAATTTTTCATTAAGGCACCTAAAGCCAAATTTGTTTAAACTCTCAGTTTGCTGTCATCTTCATAATAGAAAACACCAAGCAAAAGCCACGCAGACCCGAGAACAAGTAGGAGCGAAATGTGGGAGCCAGCTCCAGGCTTCCTCGCAGGGCAGAGGGGAGATGAAGGGGAAGAGAGAAGCAGCAGGAGGGGAAGGAAGAAGAAAAGCAGCTCGGGGAAGAGAGGATGAGGGAGGCAGTGATGAGCGTGTACAGGAAAGGCTGCGTGAGTATTAAACACGCCAGCACGGTGACGGGGCTGCTGCAACTTCTGCTCAGGAAGAGGTGTCGGGCTGGAGAGAGGTCAGCACTGGAGGATGTCGCCTGCTCGTGCAGAGGAGCTGCAACGGGTGGGTGGGTGGGCGAGCGAGGGATGGGGGGTTTCTGAGCTAGAGCCGGTGCCCCCACAGCCCTGCCGGGGGGAACTGCAGGCGGTGATACTGTGTGGCCGAGTTTGGCCCCAGGTGCGTTATTTTATCTCCGCGTGACAGCGAGATGTGTCAGTCAGCTCCCACTCGCTGTGCCTGACGCCGAGGGCTGCACCTGTAACATCACATCCAGGTGGGAGCCTGTACCTTCACCGCTGTTTTGCGAGACAGACAACTCCCAGGAGGAGTTTGCATGTGATCCTTTAGAGCATAGATGATTTTAAGCTGCGGTGTGCGGGTATGGTAGTGGCTGGGCAGGGAGATGGAGTAGGAAGCGCTGGATGAGGCTGCATTTGCCAAGCGAAGAGAAGGATTTTACAGTAATTGAGATGTGAAATGCTGAGAGTCTTGACAAGAGTTTTAGCTGTACAGATGGGTAAGGAAGGCCATATCTCAGAGATGTTATGCAGAAAGAATCTGCAAGCAGCAGAGAGCGAGCTTGGATGTGAGCCCGGGGGAGGCACCCGCGGGAGCCGCTGCCCAGGTGACTCTGCAGAGCGACAGCATGGAGCAGCGGATGGAGGGACGGGCAGATGGATGGAGGGACAGGCAGAGGGATGGAGGCACGGGTGGGTGTCCAGGTGCAGGGAAGGGATTGGGCAGAGCTATCGGAAAGAGGGCTCTGCAAGAGGGAGAGGCAGCTGTGTTTTAACCTTGCTGTGTGCATGTTTTAACCTTGCTGTGTGCAAGCTGACAGCTGCTTGTCCACACAAACCTGAAACTTTGGATTTTGATATGAGTAGGAGGCAGATCTCCATTAAAGCAACTAAAACTAAAGATCTAGGGGACGAAGGATGAGCACCATGCCCTTCATCCAGTCAGACTTCCAGCTACACAGAAGACCAAAAAGCAATCCATTAATATTTAGTATAGGCTATTTTATTAGACATAATAGGGAAAACAGGCCCATATTTAACTTTGGTTATTGGACTCTTTTTTTTAAACACCACTTTTCCGTTGTTTTAACCAATCCAATTAACCCTGAGGGAAAAGTCCCATTCAATTTAATGAGGATAACATTGACAAGGACTTGCAGACATGTTATAGAGTGACTACAAAACTGGGGGGGTCCTGATGTATGGGTGGCCTAAACTGAGCTGTTGACACATGAGCACTGAAGTAAACAGGGTGGTCAGGGATACTGCGGCAGTGGGATGTGGTCCAGCCAACAGACAGGGCAGCGAGCAGCACTGTTTTCTGTTGGATTGTGCAGGGCAGCCAAAAAAACTACATCTCTGCTGCTGGTTGTATTTTTCACCTGAGTTCTTTGAGCCCTTTCGTGGAAGGGCCATCTCTATATACTCCTCTCCTTCACTCTGTCCTTCTCTTCCTCCCTGTTTTCCTTCCCCTTATCCCTCGTGACGAGCTCATTTGCAACATTTCTGCTGCAATCCTGCCGAGATTAATTCTCACTTTTTTATTGAAAAATCAAAATCTTTGGAATTAAAAGCTCCCAATATTGAATTTTCAATAACAGGTGAAAATTACGCTCGGCATGACGATGAGGAGAAGAATGCGCAGAGCTGGGAGCGCGGTGACTTGGGTGCCAGCGGGCTCACGTTTGACCCACACGAGACAACTGGGGCAAGTGTTTAAAGAAAAGGAAAATAGCAAAGGTCATTTGGGAAGCACAGTGGAGAATGTGGGGGAAGGAAGTTTTCCATTCAGGACAGGTGTGGTAGGAGAAGGAATTTTCCAGCCAGATGCTTGCAAAACAAAAACGGAAGCAGGGTGCAGAGGTTTTGGGTGATGGATACATTTATGGAATGGGGACTTGAGAATTCCCTTTATGGGAGAAATGGCTTCATAGATGCCTCTCTGGCCATCCGTCCTGGGGACCTTGTGCCTGCAGACACTTTGCTGTGCTCTGGTGTGTGGCGAGCGGTGGGACAGTGGGTCGTGGCAGCGATGGGTGAACTCCTCTGCTGCAGCAAATGCAGTGAAACAGCTGAGTCCATTTTCTTTATGAAATCTTCCGCCACTGAGCTAATGCAGATGCAGCAGCAGCAACATCGCCAGCTTCACTGGCACCCGGCGTTCCTCTAATTACCATCCAGCCTTGCTCCGAGCGGGGTTAAGCAAGGCCATGGCGACACTGCCAGTACGCTCTGTGACTGATCGCCTGGGCTCCCACCAAGCATCTCATGCTTTTCTGGGAGCATCCTCGTTTCTCCACTGGGTTCTTTGTGGCCACCCGGATGTGTGCCCAATTATGAGGTGCGTGTTTGGAAAGCAGCCGCCTGGGGAGCCACACACCAAAAAAAGCAGCCCTGCGTGTGCCGGGTGGTGGGTCGGGGACCCCCTGGGTGCAGGGGAGCTTCACCAAGGATCAGGCCTCATGCTGGGAGAGCAATGGCTTGCACGAACCAAAGTCAACCCCTTCCCTGGATGTTATTTCCTTAGGTTTGTTTTTTTGGAGTTCCTCTTTCAGTCAGGACTTTTAAACCTTCGCCTCTTTCTTTTCATGTAGCATCAGGGCATGCAGAGGTGGGGCTGGGTGGCCTGGAAGGCAAATGCAGAGCTTCTGGGGAGCCTGCTGGGGTGGTGGTTGGCAAGTGGAGAAGAGCAGATGAGATGGCTCCATTATGCCTTCAACCATGTCACAAAACATTTCGCTACTACCTCCCCAAGGGCACGCTCCTGCTTAAACGCTGTTTCATTTCCTGCTGAGCTGTTGTCATGGATGGAGACTTTGAAGATGAGGGACATCATGTAGGTTTGTGTTACCAGTTAGTGAGACACTTCAAAATTAATTGGGAAGAGCCGTGTTCTGCTTCTCCCCTCGCTGCCCCCCTCAGAGCCCAGCCCTGCATCCTGAAAAGTCAGAGAGGTGGTGAGGGAGTTTTGCTGCTGACCTCAACCGCTCCAGGTATAAAGCAGGGAAAGGCAGGGAAAACACAGCAAATCCCTTGAGTGCCTGGGCTGGCAAAGCGGCAGGTAACTAGTATCAAGGACCTTGGCTGTATTACCTGTGCAGGAAGCCCCTGCCAGCCTGAAAGGTGCTACCAGGGATGCCCAGCATTGCTGCAGAGCTTCACGCCCTGGAGCGAGTGGCCAAGCACTGCCTGGCCCTGTCAGGCTGGGCACTCTCAGGTCATGCTAGCTGTGAGCCTGCTGCCTGTGCAAGCCCAAGTGAGGAGGTGACAGGAGGAAATCAATTAGGAGGGAAAGCATTGTTGGAAAATTTCTCTGTGGCACCCTCCCTCCCTCCCTCCCTCCCTCCCTCCCTCCCTCCCTCCCACCAGCCCCGGGTCCTTTCCCAGCCGGCCCTGGGGAAAGCAACTGGCGGCAGCACGTGAAAAGTGCCGCAGATGGATGGTGTGTCACGGGCACAGCTGGACGGCTCTGGCACGCAGGTGCTGGTCCGGTGCCTGCCAGCTGCCCAGCCACCGCCAGATATTTGTGGCTGAGGGATGAAAGGGGAGAGTAGCACAGCAAGGGAGGCAGCTGTGCTGGGGAAACAGGGAGGAGGCAGCAAACCACAAAAATCTGGGGATGGATTGCCCCACTGGCAAGGACACAGAGAGTCCCAGGGCTGCATGTGTCCAGCAGCTCCACAGGCACTGCCAAGCTGACCTGGCATGGCCATGGCTGAGTGTGAGGGTGTGGAAACCTCCGTGGTAGGTCCTCACCTGCCTATGTGCTGTGTGCTTGTGTGGGTTATGTGTGGAGTGCACATGCATATGTGTGTTTGTTTGCACACACATGTAAATGGTGCTCAAAGTCCACCAGTAAGGGGCAGGATGCTGCAGTCTTCCCTGGACACTGGATGTGGCCTTCAGGAATGGCCAGCAGGACAGGTGAGCTTTCATGGTTTCCTTCCAACCTTCAGCATGTCCATGCTGATCATGACATGTCTGGGAGGCTCTAGAATTTGTGTCATGTGGACAGACATACAGCAGTGGAAGAAAGGGAAGTCGGCTGCAATGAATATTGCCTAGAAGGAAAGAATTGGTAAAATACAAAAGATAACTATTATACAAAATTATAGTTAAAGGCAATTAATGGTTTGTTTTTTAAAAGCATTTTAGTAGCACAGGAAATCTGAATAACAGTGTCACTAAATGGAAATAATAAACTGTCAGTCAAACATTACACAAAAAGGATTTGCAATCAGTAAATATTCCTCTTGTGCATTTGGGAGAGAACATATGCTATATGTGCATCTCAAGAAGATGATGACGATGAGGATGCCCAGCTTTGCAGCCCGATCTTGGCCTATGGTGCTGTTAAGGCCAAGCTCTGGCTCTGCAGGGTGATGGGCGGTGCAGGACCCCAGACAGCCCACCCTGGAGGGCAGTGAAGAATTTGGTCAAGGACCTTCCCAGCAACTGCTGCTGCTATCTCTGGAATGAACTACCAGAAAAACTCACCTGCCCCCTGCCCAGGGTGAGTCTTACCCCTCCTTCCCTCTTTGTGTCTTCTGTCAAGCTAGGCTTGCATAGGCTTGCTGGAGGGGGTACTTGGGGACAATGAGGGTCCTACTTTGGACCTTTTGCACCATTCCTGGCAGTGTTCAAGGCCAGGCTGGATGGGGCTTTGGACAACCTGGACAAGAAGAAGGTGTCCCTGCCCATGGCAGGGAGGCTGGAACTAGGTGATCTTTGAGATCCTTTCCAACCCACACCAGTCTGTGACTCTAACTGTCCATCCTGCTTCTCCCAATCTTGCCCTTCAGACTGAGCCCCCCCTCTCCTCCCGTTGCCTGGAGAAAACCCACTTCCCTTCCTGCAATGGGAGAAATTTTCCTGGCCACTTGAATCTGGTTGCCCTCACCAAACCAGGGCAGCGCCAGGGCAGGCTGCCCTTTGAGAGCAGTTCCCCTCTCTGTCTGCAGTGACTGTTTGCCATTAGTCATTACATTAATGGGACTCTCAGTGCATTTTTTTTCCTGAAGTTCAGCTTGTACAATAAACAATTATGACAGAGATTTCAATAGCTCCCATTGCAGACTCAACTTTAGCTCACGTGTGGGAGAACATCTCAAGATGACGTTTATTATCTGTTTTCTTCACAAGAAGATGCTGTCTTGGCTTCCAACGAGTCTGCAACCAAAGGCGTATTTCTCTATACTGGTCTTCTCTGTAATTTTATCAGTTCCTTCGCTCCTTAAAGGTGCTGTCAGAGATTTTTCATTTCTCATAAGGTATTAATGGAAATTACAAGCAAATTTAATTCTGGTTGGTTGGCTCCTAACTGTTAGGTGAATTTAGCTTGCCTTAGCCGTCAACCCACTGTATCTCCTGCAGGACTACCTGACTCTGCTAACATCCTGCATGCTTCTGCCACTCAGCCTGAATACACAGGAATATTCCAATGCTGAGCTGAGCCCTTATACATAATCCCTCCATCCCTCTGCCCAGCCTGTGGTGTTCATGTGTTATCTATTCCCATCACAGCACTCCCCTGCACTTTGGAAAGTTTGGAGATGTACGGTACCTGACAGCGGCAATTAAGGGTTCAGCCAGGCTGTGTAGTGATAGCGCCTTGCTCTCCCTGAAGGATACAGACAGTCTTTCTTCAAGAGGACTGTTGTGTTCAGATTCCTTTTGTTTGGTTTTATTTATGGAGAAGGGTGTTGGGGTTTTACTAATTGCTAAGTTCCTTTTCTGTCCTGCCGGAAGCTGGAGTAAAGCAACTTATTGCAGAGTTTAGCATCAGAGGTGCTGCTCTGCTTATTTCATAGGTTTGTTTCTAATCATCAGTGTCATAAGACAACAAAATTTCATTCTCTTGCTTTGCCTTGCCTTTCCCCCCCCCCAGCAAGGACAGAACAGATCTGTGGAACTTGGGGACAGGAAAATCTGTGAAGCCACTCCACAAAAACCCAGGTGAGACTTTCTGAGTGGCATGGCAAGAGCAGCAAGGCCAGCAGGGCAGGCCCCGGGAAGGCCCTGTGCAGGGTTAGCAAGAGCCTCTGGGAGCTGGAAAGCTCTTAGTGAGAGCCTGGTCCTTTCCAGATTGCCCTACGTCTTTGGTGTGGGAATGCTTTTTTGTCACAAACTCACAGCCCAGCATGTTAAAGAGGAGGTTGTCACCTGTGCTGCTTGAGTTTGAGGCCCTGCAGTGAAGTGCTCAGGTGATGGGGTCCCACTGTCCTTGAAGGGGAGCCACCCCTGCATGTCTGGGGGGACAGGGTGAAGGGTAGCACCCTGACCCCAGCAATATGGCAGGGATGGAGGTGTCGAGGCAGAGCTTGGGCCATGCGTCATGGGGATGAGGGGGTGCAGCATGGCTTCATTTGCAGCATGGTTTGCCGTGAGTTGTTTAAAGCAGCTGGACATGCCAAGCTCAGGACCTCTCTGTGGGCTTGGTAGGAGGGCTGGAGCCTTGAGCCCGGTTTGGTTCCTGGGTGGAGTTGGGACACATTTTAGGGCCAGCTTGGTTTTTGCATCCTCTTCCCAGGGATTTCTTGCTGGGAGGGCAGCCAGGACACAGGAACGGGATCCAGAGCTTAATCCTTGCTTTTGCAAAATTCACATTTTTACAAAATCTGGTTCAACCCCAAGTTGAATGGGTTAAAAAATAAACCCCACGTAACTAATTACAGCAATTGCACAACTGTGGCATTGGATCCCCATGAATCCAAAGGGTGTGCTCCAGGGAGGGCCAGCCTCGGCCATGAGTTGAGGGCTGCCAGGTGGCCCATCTGTGGGTGCCTGGAGACTGTAGCCTCCCTTGTTCCCACCCCATGTGAGGGCTGTGAGGGCTTGAGCATCCCCACTGAAGCGAAGGGGCAGTGGGCCCCTGTGCCGGCCCTGAGGGAGACTGACAAAGAGGAGAGGGGATAAAGTGCCATGGGTCTGCCCTGTATTGCAGTGCCACTGACCTGGCCTTGTTTCTCAAAAAAATAGCGTTGCCCAGCTGCCGTATAAAAATCTGCCTTTCTATCTCCACACAAAACAGGATAAAGTCACTAAAAAGTGCTGGCAGAAGGAGGGAAGCAGTCGTTCCTGCTGCTGGGCGGACGCTGGGTTTCCTTCGGCGAATGCGCAGACATGGCTGGCGATGCTGGGATGAACACCTCTCACCAGCTGCATCTGCAGCTTCGACTCATGATGTGAGGGGTTGCTGGGGACAGTGAGTGGCGTACATCTCCTACAAGCTTTCAACAAGCAGGCAAGCTAACAGGGGAGAAAACTTCAAGGATAACATGAGACATTTGGCTTTACTGCATGATCCTTCACTTCCCCCTGAAGATGTGGAGCAGCAGCGGAACTGCTGGTGCTGAGCTGCCCTGCTCTGGTGCACTGGGGTAAGCAGAGCCCTGCTTGGGCCAGCAGGTTCCTCCCATGGCTTCGGCAGCCATGGGACTGCACTCAGGGTGTTTAGTGTCACTGCCTGTTTTTGGAAAGGCCTTTTGGGTTTGTCTAGTAGATTTGGAATAAAATATCACATTTCTTGTCGGTTATTTGTAACGTTTCCACTACGTTGATAGCAGCAATTTGTTAGGGTGAACAAATTTGGCTTCACACAGCTTCTCAGGAGAGGGGTCTGTGCGGACAGGACTCCTTCCCTCTCCCTCCCCAGCTCCAAAGGGTGCTCCCGCCGGCTCTGGGAGAAGCAGATACCAGGGGATTAGTGCGCGGCGCTGGAAGGGCTGCAGCCGGAGGGGAGGCTTGGCACCGCCGCCTGGATGAGAGCTCGCAACAATGGCGAGCTGCAGCCTGCCAAATCTCAACACAGCAGGCAAGGCTAGGCTCAGCTCTAGCTAAACGGGAGCCGTGTAGGACCCTCCATTTTGGAAGAGCGCTAGCAAGGTCTGGCACTTGGAATTCTTGGCATCCACAAGTGTCTTCGCTCTTTCTTATCCCCTCCTGTTCCCAGTAGATTTTGCATCCTTTACAATGGATAAATTATACATGCAGAGTTTACTCTCCTACCCGAGCTTCGAGAATACCCCAGTGCCAGCCAAGGGAGCTGGTGCATGGGGGAATAGCCAGGAATGTTTAAAATAGTCTGGCCATGTGACTTTGGGGATTGGAAAAAAAAAAAAAAAATCCTTTCCCCCAGCACGTTAAATGCAAGTGAACTTTTTTTTTTCACAGGAGAGAGTCATGAACCGGCGATCTGCGCGCCAGTCACGAGCCAGCAGCTCTGGTTTCCCTCCTGGCTGCAGAAGCGGCTGCGTCTGGGCCCCGGGGCGAAGCACGAGGAGCCAGAGCCTGCATGGAGGATGGCTGGATCCAACCTGGGCCGAGGTGGAGGAAGCCGCTGCAGGGAAAGCGGGAAGGAGCAGAGCGCTCCCGTCCCTCCCTCTTTGGCTGGCGCTGAATGATTAAAAGCGAGGGCGGGTGTACCTGCGCTTGTACATACAGCTAGTTCTGTGTTGGCTCTTTGTAGGGAGGAAAACCAGCCGTGAAAAGGGAGACGCGGGTGATGCAGATCCCAGTTTGGGCAGGGAACCAGCTGTGAGAAGCGGGGAGCTTGGCCTCACAAACTCCTCCCTACCTGGCTGCCCACCTGCCCCCCATTCACCTGTCACCATGTTCCCCTGCTCAGGGTGGCACCCACCAGACCTGTGAAAGCCCTTTCTGCATGGGGGGTGATGACAGGGACAGTGCTCCTCAATCCTTCAGCAGCCCACCATGCCAGGGGCAATTCCTGTCACCCACCCTGGTGCTGGGGGCAGAGGGGCAGCAGTATTAACGAAGCCTTTAATGAAGGCTACCAGCTTGTACTACAAGCATCTGAGTCTCATTTGAATTCAGGCAACTTTAAGCTCTTTTGGCAGTATAAAAGGGCCTGAAAGTGGATTCCAGTCACATGTGCACTTGCTTTTAGACGCCAGCGCGGTGCCAGCATGATGTAAAGGGGCCTCCGCGAGCCGGAGAATCAGGCCCTGCATATTTTACACTCTTTTGTAGCTTACTGTGACTCTGCTTATCTCTAACAGTTAAAAACCGAGTGCCAATGGTCTACACGCTGGATACGTATCATGCAAAACCAAATATAGCACGGCTCAAGAACACTCTTTGCATAATGTACATATGTATTTCATTTATTTTTGTAAAAATTCTGCTTAAGCATATGGAAGGGAAGGAGTGATAACACTGCCTAGAGGCAGATATAATGTGGTCAGGCAATGTGCAAGCTTCCTCACACAGCTCGAGGAATGTGCCTGAGTTTGAAGTTGTTACATGAGTCCCGGACAATTCCTTTGCGGGGAGAAGCAAGTAGGTCATACAGATGATTTTGTGACAGGGGTCTTCCTTCACATCAGATGGCAGAGAGCCTCCAAATGCATTTCACCTGGGGCTTATGTTTTCTAACCCAGAACTATGGATGTGCAAGACTCTGGCTGAAAATAACCATGTAGATCCATATTTAGGAGCCTGCATGTATGAATTTTTCTTCAAACTTTTGGCTTGCCACATTGACGCTGTCCTACCAGTAATTCTACAAACCCTCTGGCTTACATTGCACAGAACCATGACTACCGCCAGTTGCAAAAAGAGAAGAAAAAAAAGAAAAGAAAAAAAGAGGCAAGCCGCTGACAGAAAAAATAACCATCTTTAGTAAGACTTAAACCTCCTTGTCCTCCCTGTGCAGGGGCAGCCAGACAGGCCTGCCCCCAGTGCCTGGCTCTGCAAGGCAGTGGGCTCCTGCTGGTGCTTCAAACCAGAGCTGTGCTCTGTTAATCTCAAAGCACGCTTGTGCTCATGCTGCCTCTTCCTACTTTCCTTGCATGCAGACAAAACTGTATTTTTAAAAACCAGAGTGACTGCCGCTGGAGATCAGGGTAAATCACGTGCTGTTTGACATTGCATCACATGTATCATCTTCCGGATGCTTGGCCAAAGCCAAGCCCAAGCCTTCTGGGGCCCTTGGCCAAACCTCCTGGCCTCACTGCACCAAGGGGATCTTCCCATCCTGCTGCGGCTCCCAGCAAGCAGGGAAGCTGGGAGAACCAAGCTGGCTGGCCTTTTGCTACCCATTACTGATCTCTGATGGATTTACCCCTGATCTTCACAGGTGCAAATGACAGGCCAACCAAATGCATTAGCATTAGCTGATGTTTGTAGATCCAGCAGCATGTGAAGCATTTTGAAGCTGGTGTGCAGAAGGCAGCTGCCTGTACTGGGACACACACAGTTTAAGGGCTGATCTTCTAAGGTGGTTTCACCTTGGATGAGGAAGATGTTCAGACGTAGTCTTGAATTCATCTTCTGCAGGAAAACTCCGAAGCACATATTTAGCTGTAAGTGGACAATTTAGTGTCATTCTGGACAATTTAGTGTAATTAATGTAAGAGGGATGTTTCCCTAAATAGGGACCATTAGAACACATCTAGGCTAAGCTGAGGTCCACGGGCTTTACTTCTGAGCACTGTTAGCTGGTGCCAAAAGTACCAGCATCAGGGTCTAAACAGCTTGATGGAGAAGGGAAGGATGAAGACACAGAAACTGCAGTGACACCAATGTGTGTGGACGTGTGTGAGTTTAACTCATAGACATGTGGCTTACCTATGGGTTTGCATAGGTTTTAGATAACAGGCTTTGCTTTAGAAATTGGGGGATCCTTGGGCACGGTGTTATCTCACAGGCGTGCAAGCACTTTCTGTCTGGGAGGCTGTTTTGCAGAAGAAATTAGAATGGTCTGGGTGAGAAGAGGTTGGATGAAGCAGAGACATTTTAAGAGTACAAAGGGCTCTCAGGGTATGAATGTAAGGAACAGAGGCAGCAGCATCCAACAACAAAATACCTTTTTCTGTGTCGTGATCTCCATTGCTATCCTGAGCCAAACCTTAATCTAATTTTTTTTTTTTTTTTACTGGTACAAATCAATTTGCTTAATATAGTCTTATGCAGCTGTAACTGAGAACAAAATTAGATCTTGGTGTGCTAATTGGGGCCTCGACCCAGAGGAGCAGTTAAGCAATCTCTTAGCAAGATGTATGAGAGCTGCTCCACCCAGGTCGGTGAGGATACACCTAAGCTTTAGGTTAAGCACTGTTTCAAGTGTTTGGGGCACATAGTTCACAAGAGCTGGTATCTAACTTCCTCTCATTTCTGCTTAGATACCTCAAACCTTCAAACATTTTCATGTTAAAATAGCGAGTGTTTTGCAGGGAACTATTATCACTTTCCTACCTTCCCTGGAGGAAAATTGCCCTCCAAATTAAGGGGTGAATTTCATTTTAGGTGAACTCTCCTTTGCTGACCTTCACCCCCATAGTACTGGGTGTTCTTGGTTGCTCCTGCAGTGGAGGAATTAGAGAGACCTGATTGTAGAGAAGTCCGTGGTTCACTGACTTGCAGATTGTACAAGACTGGAGGACTGGATTTTGATTTAAACTATTAATTTGGAGGGAAGCAATAAAACAGAAAAGCATGTAAGGATTTACTTGCCCAAAAACCTCTGAAATGTCTCCTATTTTTAGAATGCTCTGCAAATGCTTTTCATGCAAATGTACACGCACGTATACATACGTATGTATATCTCTGTTATGTAAATCAACTCTGGCTTCTTATTCACTGTGTTAACAAGCTTTGAAAAGGCTTTGGCATTTCCTTTTCTGTGAAGTGATTTTTGTTTTTAAAAAAATAATTAAACCCGTGTATCATAAAGGTACTTTCAAAGCAGCCAGCCTCCAGTATTCAAGCTAAATACGATCTGGTTGGGCAAGTGGTCCCCTGAAGTGCTTCTCTGAAAACGGACAAACTACTCGCTTGCTTAGAGCTGATGCTGAAGTACCTGGCTGAACCGAGGCCTTACCCAGTGATCGGGGGGTTTGGTGAACACCCCGGAGATCCAGGCACTTGATGGCGGCAGAAGGGGGCAAGTATGTGGAGTTGGTTCCATCTCCCTGTCCTGCCAAAAAGCACAGATCTGTCTGGTTGGAGACATGGGGCAACCTTTACCTGTAGTGCACTGAGTCTCACATCCTTGGTTCTGCAGCCACATCTCCAGTGACAGCACCAGGCAGGCACCTCTGGGTGAGTAGGGGGTCCATAACCTGCCTTGCGGGGCAAGGCAGGTGTTCTTTTGGAACAGAAATTCTGTTCTTCAAGTCTTCATCCTGCTGGCAGTGAGTCAGGAGATGACTACTGCGGACCCCTTCAGTGCAGCACCACCTCTTATAAAGTCATCAAAACCCAGAGGGAAGCCAAGAATTCCTGAGGCTGGATTGCATCCCAGAGTGTCCGGTAAGCAAAGATGTACATTACATCTATGCCTAAAATGGAAACACGAGCTGGTGCTTGCTTCTACAGCTTCAAAGGCAGCAGCCAGCAAATTCTCTCTGGAGCCCAAATGCTAGTCCCAGCAGACAGTCTACCATACTGGCTGAGAACAAAGGTGAGCAGCAGGTCCCAGCCCGCAGGTGCTGGAGCATCTGCAGAGCAGCAGCCGGGTCGGCTGCACACCAGAGCATATCTACAAATAGAGCGGCTGGGTCCCACCACTGCTGTAAGAGGGCTAAAATGCGCAGCAGGCAGAAAACATCTTGGCAAATCAGAGTATTTTTCTTTAAGTAAAAGGGTGTTTCTTAGTAGCAGCTTCGGCCTGTGTCCATCCTTGGCTGCTTTGTGTGACTTCGCTTTTCCCTTTAAGCTGACTGTACAGAACACCAAAGGAAATGAAGCAGCATTATTTTGCACCCAAGTGATATATCCCATGAGAAAGGGAACACCCTGCCGTGCCAACTAGTGGTTTCCATACAGTGGCAATGCATAGAAAACAGACACTGGCTTTGAAAAGTAAAACTCTCCGGGGAGTCACTGCTGTCCCTGAGGAAATGCCATTTACTGTGCACCAGCTCCATTTGTTCCGGGGACATTTCTAACCTGTTGCCTGGATTTTAATGCAGTTCAGGCTGTCACATCATGCCGAGCTATGAGTTGCCTTTAGTGGGTAAGAACAACAGGCTCAAAGGACTGGATTTTGGTGGTGATAAATATTGTTTATTGATGAAAACTAATGAAGGAGCAGCTGGTGAGGAGCAGTCAGGTAATGGAGCAGCAGAGTGCTGATGTCCCTTCCCCGCAGACTGCCCTCCTTGCACACCAAGGCCGGGAGGACCGAATACCCCCAGTTCTTGTTCGCCAGTGCTGAGGTCCAGCCAGAGAGGTGAAACTGAGTGTTTTGCATGTTGCTTGCATTCCCTGAATATTCATCCCTCTTGCTGAAAAAGGAAAAAACAAATAGAAAGAAGAAAATGAGCCTCACATTTTCTATGCCATCTCAAGCTGGGGGGAAAGGCCGAGATAAATGGATACTTTCAAGGTCATTAGCTTGTGGAGCTCACAGTTTGTATCGCCCTGCCAGAGCTCAGCTTGGAGAGGTTATAAATGTTTTTCGTCTGGAGCAGGGAGCTCATTGTTGAAGTGTGGATCCTCTGCTTGGCTGACAGTGAAAAATCCAAATTCTGGTGGAGCAGGCCCCCCCTCCCCCTACCTGGGAGGTCTTTTGTCTGTTCATCTGTAGTAGAAAACACAAGGAATTGGATGTGCTGTTGAAGATACTGCAGTGTCTTGCCACCACCAAAAACACTGCTGGGCAGTTGACCTTCCTGGTGGCCCACCAAAAAGAGACACAAGGTCAAGTCTTGCTCACTCTCCAAACAAATTACCTCAAAATGACCTTCAGTCCTCTCCAGCCTCACCAGCCGTCAGTCCCACAGCCTGTGGAGAAGAGACAGGGGGAGGGACAGAGTCAGACACCGAGGGTGTGGGGTAAGATGCCATCCCTCAACTCTGGCAGACTGCAGATTTCGAGGGGACCCTAATCCAAGGTTGTGGCGGGCATTTTGCAGCTGTGGCAAGTGCAGCACTGCAGTAGCTGAGTCCACCCGTCAACATGCAGGTATCGTCTCCTCACCCCTGCTCCCAGGCCTGCTGAAAGTCACCGCTCTTGGCTGTGTCTTTTTCCATATTAACAACACCTGCACCTGGCCCTTTCCTGCATTTCTTGGGGCCCCTGAGGGGTTTGGAGGTGTGGGGGCACAGCCATGGTGGTGTCAAAACCCAGCCTCTGAAGGGGGAACTGGTGTCACCCTTCCTGGCCATCTACATCTCTTCTGCTTGTTCCCATTGCTTTGCTACACACCAGGGACACTGCAAGGGCACACATCCTTCAAGCTCACTGTCCTGCAGTGAAGACTGTTGTATGATGCTATATAAGACCAGAGTTCTTCCTTCAAAATACGTTCTATATTCACCCAGGGTGGGACTGTGTTTGCTTGGTGCAATTGACGCTGCTCCCAGCATCTCAGTGTTCAGGGGATTCAGAAATGGTGCAGATAAATTGCCATTTGGGGTCAATGCCACAGACAGAAATGGATAGAAAATTCCAGCTATTTGATGCTCAGTCAGGCCAGATGTTTTATAGCCTCTGGTGGAATATCAGTAGATGTATTTCACAGCGGTAAAGGTCAAAGATGGACTCTAAAATAAGTGGAGCCAGCATTTTTGATGGGTCTCAGATTAGAGGAATATTTACTGGCAGATAATATCTGAAGGAAAAAAAACCCTTCTCACTCAGGAACGGTAGAAGAGTTTTAGCAGTGGCCAGGACCTCTGGGAGCCATCAGGTCTTCCAGACCTCTGGCTGGCACTGATAGTCCATGGGGATTTTGCTCTCTTCTTCCAGGGCATGAAAGACACCCTGATGAATGGAGCCAAGCCCCTCTGCCTCTCGACTGCGCACCCCTGAAGAACTCCCTTGGTGGCTGACCACAGGGATTTCTGTTCATCATTTCCAGGTCATGGCACTGAAGCATGAGGAACCTGGGAGCTGAAGCCATCGCCTCTCCTACCCATACCCCAGCAAGCCCAAGGGTCTGTCTCGTCTGCCACCTGCATTGGCTGTGTAGCTGTGGGGAGATGTCTTTCCGAGCTCTTTCTCCCCACTGCCTCCAGAAGTAAAGTCCCAAGAGGCTCCAGAAAGCCACTGCTCTGCAGGTATGCCTCTACACAGAGCAACTAGTATTTATTCCCACTTAGTCGCAGTGGGCTTGTCAGGACAGCTGGACCGATATGAGATTTAACTGCCAGGTATGGGCCCATTTTGCTACTGATTTTTTTCCCCAAGATAATCTTCTGTGGAAGTTTTCGTTTATTTAAAGATCCATCCCCAAGCATATATAAGCTAGAGTCTGCAATAATACAATTTTAAAGCAGACAGGGCATGAATTAGCAGAGCTCTTCCAGAAATATTTCTGAAATGGCACACAGAAATACTGAGAACAGATGTTATATTGCTTTTAGAGGACAAAAATGGGTCAGACCTTATAGCAGAGTTTCTAACCACCACATAGTCTCTGCTGTCCTATATTTCTCAGGGTGAGAGTGGAGAAAACTAACTCTTCTGCTCCAGGTGTCCCGAACCCCTGGAACATTTTCTCTCCTAAAATGCTACTGAGGCAGCACTGGTGTGTGCAAGAGCAAGGTCTGCCTTCCCATTTGTCGTCTTCAGAAAAATAAGTCATCTCCCCATCTGAATTAGGCAAAAGTAAAATGATCAACCCAGATGTCACTGTCCTAAGAATGAGCATTTGGGGAGCACACAAATCCCAAAACTCTGGGATGAAGCTCAAGTGACTGTGAGTATTCTGGATGTAATGTTACACCATGGCCAGGGGCTGAAGGGGAGGAGGGAGACCCACAAGACTTAATCACCACCAGGCACCATAGCACAGACCTGGTTAGCCGGGGCAGCAGCTGTGCTGGTGCTGGAAATCAGGGACCAAGAGACAGGTTGTGTCTGTAGCCTGCACAGGGCTGACCTTGGCTGAGGTGGAATGGATGGAGAGCCACAAGGCACCAGCAGGACCTCCCCGACAGACAGGCCAGCCTGAAACGTGAAGCCCCCGGACAGGAGCCAGATCATTTGCCGTTGCCTTGTTGGTGTCCTGGGATGACCTGGACACTGAACCACTTCAGGCAAACTCGGTGACTGGAGTGCCTGTAGCTCCTCAGACAAATAGCTTGACTTTGCATTAACACATTTAGTTTGGCTAGCAGAAAAGTACAATTCTTTGGGGTTTATTTTTTTTTAAAGGTTTGATCTTTTTGCAAGTAGTTATTTCCTGTTACAGAGAGTCTTCCTGAAGAATTGCTTTCAAGTTACCTGATGCTCGTTGGAAAGTGAGATTTCCTTGGATAGCAGTGGTTAAAAGACACACTTACATCCTCTGCAGCTTGCCAAGGTCTGCATCGCTCTGTGCTTACTGTAGGCAGCAACAAATCAGGCTGGGGCTGTAGTAGCAGAAGAGTTACAGGAAAAGGAAGTACACAAGGGCAGCGTATCTGTGACTCCTGCTCACAAGCCCCCAGGACAGCAGAAAGCAGGGAGTGACACTTTAACTCCACTGAAGAGACCAGCAACCCCCCCCCCCTGCTCCTGCCTCCCCACACAGCCTAGTCTTCGACTCCAGCATCCCCATCACAAAAGCAACTGGGACAGGAGCACTGTGCTCCACAGGCATGGCAGAAATCCCAGACAAGGTCTAAGAGAGAGGCCACCCATCTCCCTGAACGCCTGCAGTGCCAGGGCAGAGCTGCGGGAATGGCCGGAGCTGGCAGGGTTCCCCCCCAGAGCTGGGGTCACAGCCCGGTGGCTCCGGGCTTTGCTGTATGCTAACAAGGGCGAGCCTCTGGGATGAGCATCTCCAGAGCAACGAGGGAGACAATGGCAGGAACGCACGCTGGCTCCGACCAAGTAGGCCATAAGTCAAAACAGGCTATCACACCCAAAATTATGTCAGGGGATTTGCTAGCACCAGTGGAAACCTTACGGGGTTTCAAGCTTTAAATGAACTGACCTAAAATATCTTAGCAAGGTACCCAGTCAGGAAAGTGCCAAAAACTGGCCAAAAGTTACCAAGGCAGTCAGCAATGCAAAGTAATTCACTCATTCGAAACCAGTTGTTTTTCATGTCAGCCCTTGATTAATAGGTGCTTAAATTAAGTTTTTTTTGTTTGTTTGTTCTTCTGGAACTAGCTGTTTTGCTTTGGGAGAATACAGGCCCCTCAAAAGATAAATGAGAGCGACACGCAGCAAATGTCCACCCACCCTCTGCTTTTTTTTTTTTTTCGAAAGGCTTAGATGACTTCTGACTCCCCTTTTGGGTTTCCACCTGCCCTGAGACATGAAACAGGAGCTTTGTGAGTTAGCAAAGTGTAAAGAGTCTCACCTCTACGCTGCACCACAGAAAAAGCATTGGTGAAGCCAGGCTTTGGTGACTGATAATAAAGCAAGCAGAAGATTTTGGGTTTTCCCTGTATCCTAAAACACCATCCGAAGGAGGTGATGCCAGGCTCTGAGGGCTCTGGTGGAACAAAGGTTGGATGCACTCCCCATCTCGGTGAGAGGAACAGAAAATAAACTTCATGAACTTGAACAAAAGACTAATCTCTGGGAGGGGAGAGGGGAGGGAAATAGAGAGGAACCACGGACAATTAGTAGTCTACAGGCTCTGACAGAGTCATTAATGAGGGATAATATCCAATTAAGAAGGAGGATGGGAAATCTGGGCAATGCCTATATATATTCCAGTAAATTGCTCATGGCTCCTCCCTAGCCCCCTCCCCAACTTTGATGATCGTCTAAACAGGAAAGAAACGTTCGAGTGAAATAAAGCTGATGGAAATATTTGGAGCCTACAGGTAGGTGGCTTGTTGCCCAGATGTCCTGGGAGCGCGTCCTCGCTCACACGCCTCATCAGAGATGCATGCATTGAAGGGTGCGCGAGAGGGAGCCTAAAAGGTTCTGGCAGTGATTTAACTCAATTAAAGTCTGTGGGAGGGTTCAGCTTCACATCATGAAGCAAACACAGGATGAGTAACTGATATAAAACTGAAAGGCACTTTACTTGTGTCTTTTGTCTTTAGGATGGCAGGAGGTGGATAATATTCCTGTGCTGACAGGGTGAGGCTGGAGCTGGGCAGACTCTTGTAAAGCATTACGGGTTTTCTGTTGTCAGAAGGGTCATCAGCAGCTTGGAAATGCAGATTTCCTTCCAGCAGGAAGTCTTATTTTTTATAAAAAACCCTGCACTTTCTACCCATCTCAGCATTTCTTTAAATGGAACTGTTAGTCCTGTTGATGTGACCTAAATCAGCAATGTCCTGCATAAGAAAGAGAAATAACTCACAGTCCCTGGTGCCTCAGAAACACTTGTCTGGATTGACAGAGCGAGAGTTTGTTTCCAGAGAGTCTCCTATAAAAATAGCTGGTAGCAGTTTTCAGTAGTTTGAATTGTCTGGGTTTGGGGTTTGGAGGGGGGAGGGGGGGTAGGAGGAGGGGATTGGTGGTATGAGCTTTTTGGATAATTTTATTTTTAAGGCAAAACCCCCAAAACATTAATTATGTTAGCAGTGTCATCTTTAATTTAGCACGTCCCTTAAAGTGATTTCCAAAGTAGCTTCAGGACTAAAGTTTAATTCCTTAAAGTCTTTGCATGTCCCATATAGGAGGAGAGCTTGGATGACTCCTAAGACTTTTCCAGTCCTTTAGAACTTCTTTGAAAACCAGTAAGTCCCTTTTCCCCTCAAGTTTAATGCCTACATTCCCTCCCCAGCACTGCTGTTAGGAAGAGACCTTTACATGTCTGCATTTACAGATGGGCTCTAAACGGCGTAATCACCGAGTTCTCAGCGCTCTGAAGAGTGTGACTTCGCTTGTTCTTGCCACCGTTCATTTTCTCTATAAATATATATATATATATTTAATCCCTCTCATCCCCAGTATATACAACCAGTGGTTATTGCATCAGCGAACGTTACAGATCCCTTTTTTCCCAGGGCAGGGCCCTTAGCGTGCACAAAGGCACAATGCAGGGAAGATTAATACCAGCTTCTGCTTTGCCATTCCAAGCCCCTGCTAACTGTAAATAATATTTTAGCAAAGATCTTGATGCATCATGATCTATTGTGTTGCAGTGATGATGCTGCTTGTTATGTCTTTAGCAGTGATTTATCATCCTCTGCAATGACACAAATCACGGATGGCTCATGACACTCCAGGATGTATGATCTCTTAGTGGTGGCAGTGATGAATTCTGTGCTTAGATCATAACATTTTGAAACCTGGGATGTGGAGCTGATCCTTTGCTTTTTACTTCTAAAAGGTACCTAAAGCAATAAAATCCTCTCTTTGTTAACAATACGTCAAGTAGCACATCTCCCCTTTTCACGACAGCTCGATACGGTTAATTTTAGCTAAGCCTCGAAGGGTTATCAGGCAACTCCAGATTACTCATTCCTTTTGCTTTTCCCCTACTACCTCCTAACCTTTAATGTCCTCCTCCTGCATTCTGGTCCCAGGGACATATTTTGAAATTCTGCTGCATGTATAATGAGTATAAAATGTTCCTCTAGGAGCTGGAGAAAGCTCAGATGTTTGGGTACAGTAGGCCCATTCCGACACAACAAGCCTACGCTCAAGCTGTGATCCCAACAGAGAAGAAAGCGTTTCAGGTCTGAGCTGCTCTCATCCAGTGAGCTACTGCCGTATCGGCTTTGCTCCGAGGAAGTGGAAGTACTTGCTTTTATTTATTTTTATCCTGTGGCACCGAAACACCCCAGGTAAGAGAGGACAGAACCGGGAGGGGGTGTTGAAGGTTCTCACTCTTCACTGCTGGGTCTCTGCTGCTGAGACAATGCACATTTCTTTTAGGCAACACGTAAATTATTGTGAGAATGCAGGTTTTCTGGTTTCGGCATTGACAAAATAGACATCCGTGTCAAAGGGGGGAAAAAAAAGAAAAGTTGAAAAAAAAGAAAATCCCAGACAAATCATAGGAGGCCAAATGCTCCCCCTGAGCACTTGAGGAGCTGCTCTGACTGTAGTCAGGGGACCCTTCAGCCTGCTTTCGCCTTGGGTACAGCTGGAAACCCGGGACTGAGGGCTCACTCCGGCAGCCAACACTCCTCGCTGGGTTCAGACTGAAGTGAGGGGGACTCTGCTGACCTCAGCCCCCATTGTTTAGCCTCTTCCCAGAAGTGATGGGGAATTCATCCACCCCTTCCTCACTGCCTCCACCCCAGGGAGGACTTGAATAGGGAGCTGTCCAGCCGTAAAGCACCACCGGGTCCCAAAGGTCTCCGGCTGTTGCTGCTGCTTCCTCGGCAGCTGAGGCTGTAAGGCAGCGATGGTGTCTTGCAGCAGGAGGGGTGCTGGAGCTCGGAGCCAGCCACAATCTGTGGGTGTGACAGCAGCACAGCAGGGCTCTGCGCACTCCCGGCACTTGGGTACCTGGGCAGGAGCTGGGGAAGGTGAGGGGTACCCTCTTGGAGAGCCGCAGGAAACCCAGGCAGGGCGGCAGAGGCACCCTGTGCCCCTCATCCACAAAACCTGGAGGCTCCAAGGTGGCTCGTCACCACTGGATGGAGCAAAAGAGGTGGGCGAGGAGAGTCGAGGAAGCCTCCCGGGATGCTGGGCTGGCTCGCTGCCTGCCCTGGCCCCGGCCCCGGCTCAGCTTCCAGGGAAGCCGTTAATAACCCCGAGCCTGCTTTCCCCCTGCTCGCGAGGACAGGGCCCCTGGGGTGCTCCCCTGCCGCTCGCTGCCCAGCCTGCTGGCCCGCCAGCCCCCCTCTGCCACAGCTGCTGCCGGCGGGCGCCAGCTCTCCAGGTGCTCCACCGGCCAGAGACACCCCGACAGCCAAGAAGTCCTCTGTGGAGGGACTTGCACCAGCACCCTGCACACTTGCTCTGCTAAAGCAGCAGACTGTCTTAGGGAGGGCTGGGGAATTAGGATCTGTGCTACATCCCCTCACACCTTCTTCCTAACAGCAGGGGACAGGCATGACGCTCTTGGGCCCCAGGGCTGATGCTCGGCACAGCAGCAGGGCGCTCGCCATGGGCCCTGTGCAGTGACCAAGGCAGCTGGAGGAGCACAAGTGATCAGGTTATGAAAGCCACTGTTTGACCACGCAGCCTCAATGCTCCCAGAAAGGTGATTACCTGTTATTTCAGTGTAGTGCTGGAGCCTGAGGTGGCGGCTCCCCCTCCCCAAAGTGAGAAAAGGGGGACTGTCGCAGGCAGCAGCAGCACCCAGGGGCAGCAAGGATGAGGGAGCAGGATTTAGGCACACCACCACAAAGTGACATCGACATAGGTCTGCCCAGAGGGTTTAGGTACTTGCCTCCAGCCCATCTCTGCTGGACATGACCAACTTGGCTTCTTCAAAGAGGTAACATGGCCAGACTAGGTGGCATTTTGCTGATACACCATATTGTTACCACATCTCTGAGAGCTGATGTTTTTTTCCTATTCCTTCCATCAAAGAGCTGAAGCCCTAAGCCAGTCAATTGATGTAAGAACTCATTTCATATGAGAAAAGGCCCCTATTTAAGGAAGGAGCATTTTTTTCCTAAAACTTAGCAAAACAAGAACTGTAATTATCAGCCTGAGAGAGCCAAGCATCATGGAAAATTTTACCTCAAGTGGTGAATGTTCAGCCAAGTTAGGATATAACAAAGCAAGATTTTAGAATAGAAAATCTTGGGCAATTCTGCTTATAGTCTTCAGTGCTCATTAGTGCCCGTGTTTTCTGTAATACTGTAATTAATTCTATATTATCACATCATGATATGATATTGTGGTGGTAGGCAATGTCACCCCCTAAGAAGAAAGTTATATTGAGCAAGAAACAAATGTGTTAGAGTAAATACTTCTTAGACTACATACTCTGGAGTCCTTAGATAAGAAATCCCAAAGAACAGCCTTTCAAACTGAAGCTTTCCTCATTACTGGTATGACATGTCCAGGTCCAGAAAGGGAAAGATCTCCTGGTGGCTTGGAAAAGTGAGAGAAACCATTTGAGATACACTTTCTCATGGTATCACATTTTTCCTGTCCCAGTGCATAAAAGGGGTTGTCACTTACATTCTTCACAGTGGGGGTTTTACACATGCAATAAATTTATCACATATAGTGCTCTGTAAATATTAATATGTATTTGAAACTCAGAGACATGCACCAAGAGCAACCCTATATCTTTTAGTATGTAACACTTTGCACTATATATTCTTCTTACTATTTTGTGTTCTTTCTTTACAATAAACATCTTTCCATACTTCATATTTGACCAAGTATTTTCAACTTAACCTGTTGAAAATAGAAAGACTGTGCAACTAACTGGGATATGGAATATGTGTGTTGAAAGTATGAATAATTTGATAAAGAATTACAATTGATCAAAGCCAGACAAGAATTAAGAATAAAAATCTACAAGTGATTTGATCCAGGTAAAGAAAATTAAACATCTTCCTAAGCCAAAACAATTACAATAAAATAATTACCATAAAAACATTAATGACAGCCAAGGGATGTAAAAGCTGGGGTGACAGAAAGGGAGAGAAGTGCTGCTGTGAGCCAGTATCGCAGCATCCAGAGCGATTTTGTTAATGTGGGTGGATCAGGTTTAATACTCAATATTCTCCCCTACCCAGAAGAAATGTGTTGCTGCACCACAGCCCTGTTCAGACAATGCCCTGGACATGGGACTACAGTCTTAATTGAAGCTGAGACTCCTTGTCCTCAGTGACCGCTCTAACTGCTGTGCTATTGAATAAAAGGGGATCCCTTGTCCTTGATTTCATAGGAAGCCTTCCCTTTTTTAACACATGCATGAATCTTTTGATTATGCTAAAACAGCTAGCAATGGAAATTGTGGGACTGGTTTGTCTACCATGTTGTGATGTGTTTCTTTCAGCTGAAAGTCTCTAGCAAAATTTAAGTTACAAATATGTTTGAGCTGCCCTGAAATATAATTTATAGAGGCACCTGGTATTTTCCAAAATATATGATGATGATAAGAGTAACGATAACAGCTGTTATTGTTCAGGTAGCTCTACGAGTATTTTCTTATTTCTTCTTTTATGTCACTTTTTTACTGCTTCCTATTTCTTTACCTACCCATGGTGTATTATTTTACCTATATTTTCCTGTTTCTCTTGCTTTGTCCTTTCCACTGCCACACGTGATGGTGCTCTCATGGCTTTATACATCCCCAGGTGCACAGCCCCATGACTTCTTTATATATATTGCCTGGGCCAAATCCTTTGCCGCGTTACTCCCGCTCCCCTCAGGTGCGATGCCAATGAAATCAAGTCACATTGACACAGAGTTGTGCAACCACGGGAAAAGCAGGGTCCTTATCTCTGTAACGTCCTGATACAGTTTTTGTTTCCTAATGTCCTTCTCAGCACATAGCTTTATTTACCGTTTCCTTTTATTTCTCTGCACCTTGTTTTACAAACCTGACTTCTTTACATTCGGTAGCCATCACTGTGGTCTATCTGATCTAGACAGCTGTGCCTAGACAGGGGATTTTGAAATATTACTGTAAAAAAACCTGGAAGCTTTTTGCCACACTTGTATTCATTTTGGTGGTTATCACTGTAACAGTTAACAAAAGACACAAAGACATCCATACCCAAAACACAGCATATGAAGATTTTAATTTTTTTTTTTTTTTAAATGGCACATACATTTAAATAGCTCCTACTTTTCCCATTTGGCAGGGCCATTGTTGTGGCTAATGTATGTATTTCTGAAAACAATGATACATTTCCAATAGTATCTTCCACAATTTTTTTTTCAATGAGCAATAAAGGAGGTTGAGGTGGGATGTGTTTTATCCCACCACATTATATCATTCCTCTTTTTCCTCTTTGTTGGATGGCAATCAGGAACCCTCATGCCAAGCTTGGGAAGCAACAGCATCTGGCTCCTTGGCAGATTCTGCAGGCGGTCTTGTTGCCAGCCTTTAAGCTGTGTCTGGGTCTGCTGCATGGTTTGGCTGCAGATGGGCTCTCTGGGTTGCCTTGTGCTTATGGGTGCCAGTTTTGGCTTACCTTTGATTCTGAGGACTTTACTCATTTTTATTCATTTGTGAATAAGGACCCATCCAAATGCTTCATGAAACCAATATCAGAGTGTACCGATATTTAAAATGAAAAGGGAAGGAAGCTGTTTCCCTTCCCCCTCCCCAGGATGAAACATTATAATAGCATCTGCAAATGGATCTGGATCTATCAGTATTTCCATTATAAATCAGAGGCTTAGAGCTTAGCCATGAATATTCCTCCCAGAATGAAACGCAATGCTGCTGCTGGTATCAAAACAGCGCTGAAGGGCTTTTCAGACCACCTAGGCATTCCCACACTTGCTTTCCCTTCCTTCAAGGGGGATAATTTTGAAGACATGATAGTCTAACATTGAGCATATGTCCAAAAACATCTGTGTGACAAAAATAAAAAAACCCATGCTTCTTACTGAAGTTTCTGGACGCTGAGGTTCAATACAGTTTTGGAGTCACTTACAATGGTGCTTAGGCCTGGGAGAAAAGCTTCAAAATTGGAGACTCCAGGATCTACCAAGGGAGCCATGACTGAGGATGCCGCCTCCCTGCCTCTTTGACCTCCCAAAGGTCGTGAGGGTGTGGCAGGGAACCCCTGTACATGTCTCCTGCTTCAGCACCTGCTATCAGCTCCTGAAGCACCAGAGGTGCTGCTGGTGAGTCCTAGGTCAGCCGCACATCTGCCCTGATTTGGGCACCCAAACCCCTCCACTGGCAGGAGCTGCCTCTTCTGAGGAGGGTGGGGGGAGACAAGGGCATGGGAAGGCTGTGCTCCTAAGCGGAGGTGTCAGGCTGTGGTCTGGGGTGAGCCAAGCGCTTCTGCCCAGCCAGTGAGAGCTGAGACTGCTCGTCACAGATGGCAGGGGTGGGGGGTGCTGCCCAATTACCAAATTAAGCCTTGAAAACACAGTGTTACTCCTAGCATTTTGGAAGGAACCTTTCCAGCCCCTGCACTCCAGTGCCTGCACCTCCACATGCTTGGCCAGCCCAGGAATGGCGGCTTTCTATCTGCTTGGGATGGGTGCCTTTGAGGCAGTTTGATTTCTTGGGAAGCAGCATTCCCACTGAGCCAGGGGAGGTGCAAGGACCCAGTGTCCCAGAGAAGTTGTGTGGGATGGGGCTGGAGGGAGCAGAGGAGCACGAGGAACTTGCTGGTCCCCTGTTAGATTGTATATACAGCAATACAGGTTATGGAGTTTGGGCACTGGGGCACCATCACGGTAAAGAATTTCTTTTAATATCTAATCTCAACCTACCTTCCTTCAGTTTAAAGCCATTACTCTTTGTGATGCTGGATACTGGGCAATGCTGGGCTACAGCTGTCTGCGCTGATTCCCAACATGACCCTGTTTCCCTGCTGAGGGCTTCTAAGTGAGCGGAGCAGCATCCAAGCGTCCAGCCAGGCACTGAGGACAATGTGTGGTAAAACCTCTCTATTTACAGTGGGATCCACAGGCAGAAGTTCCAGTATGGACAATGACAAAAGAAAATTAAAGTTTAAAAAAAACCCCAAAACCAAACCCAAAATAAAAAATGCTTTTTCAAAAGGGTATTTCTATTTTTCTCTTTGCTCTACACAATGTAAAATAGCACCCCAGAAAATTCTATCCCTCTGTATACGCTGAAGGAATCACATCAGTGACGCATACTGCTACATGAAACCAAACTAAACATAATGCACCATTCAAAGAGGCAGTGTTCTGGTGTCCCGTGCTTCCTTTTTTAAACCTGTCTTTTCTGTATTTAGGAATCAGGTTTCTTTCCTTTCCATATCTCCCTGCAGTCTATAGACAGTCTCTGCACATGAGTTGTAACAATCTTTCTTGTGTGATCTCTTCCAAAGATTCATCTTTTCCCAATCCTTTGTAACGATCTTTCTTACAATCTTACGTTCTTCCAGTCTTTCTTAAATGAATCAAAGCAGGATGTCAAATTGGTTAGTCTAATGGCTGGTATCTTTCTCCTCCCACCCCCTTTTCTTGGTAGCAATGTGAAGAAAAAGGCTAAATCAACAAATTGTTATAGATTCTCTTTCATGAGTTATTTGGGGAGGGCAAGTGATTCACATTTAAAACGAGTGATGCCCCTGGTTTGGTGGAAGACTTGAGCACTTGTGCGATTCAAAGTGTAGGAGGAAGCTACACACATTCAAAGAAATTACTTGCCTTTTAAATTAAAGCATTTAATAAGTTTGAAATGTCAGGTCTCATTTTTGTGTCTGGGTCAGAACCTTGGCTAAAGTTCATTTCTTTTTTAGGCTGGTAAAAGCACACATTACAGATCAAAATAATAACCAAATCATCAGTAAGGCTCCTTAATGTGAACCTCTCCCCTCTCCTGCACGAGTAGTAAGAGAATTCATCAGGAAATCACACACTAGCATTAAAAATACAAGCTAATATTATATCCAAGACTGACTCCAACATGACCAAAGACTGAGGGTCCAAATAACAGAGCAAGTTAAATGATGAAAAACAGGACTGGTGACTATTTGTTCAAATTTCATTTGAATTCTCATTCCATGCTGTGTATTCTGGATATTTCCTTAGCTAAGTGAGGGTTGACTACTGTTGGAGTGGCTGTTTTCTCTTTGTAATGTTCTTATTCACGTACAAAACATGAATGCCTGTGTGTTTACGGTGGTGTTTCCTTGTTTACTGTTCTCTTTGACAAGTTTCACCTACCCAGAGGGAAACAGAAGGGGTACTGTGTGGTTTAGGTGATCGGCTCAATACCATGAGGGGTGAATGGCAAATAGGAAACTGTCAGCTCCAGCAGCTCATAAATAAGACACAAGATGAAAATTGTTAGTCTAAACCATTAACAGCCAAAAGCAGAAATATACCAAAAACTTAACAAATATGCTCAGTGCAGTTCCAGCTGGTCCATCAATCATTCACCAACACAAATGCTACAACCATGGAAAATAATATCCAACCAAATAGCATTAATGTTGTTAGCTCTGTTGTGCAGGACTCCTGTCTCACAGAGGAGGGTTAAGCAGGGATCCCCTGCCCTGACTTCTGAGTGTGTCAGGTGCATACTGTCTCACTTGGTGTGTCCAGAGCCACCTTTGCATCTCAGGTTGTTACCATATAAGCATAAAAGTACAGGATTCAGTTATTGCTGCTGGTGGTTTCCTGTGGATCTAGGTGCAATGGTTGAGTAAGGAATCTTTATTGCTGTCTCCCTGTCCAGCTTCTAGTGGGCCAAGGAGTACAGTACAAAAGCTGTCATCCCACTTGGCTCTCACTGCACTCAATTTTGGCACCAACAGCTGAGCCCAAGGACTGAACGAGTAGAGGGGATGAATCCTGCTCTGAAAGCTTGCAGATCAGGACCAAGGGATGTTGGAAGAGCAGTGTGAGATGCCTGCACACCTTCTTCGTGCACGGTCCTGTTCCCTGGGTAAAGAAGGTTAAGATTGTAATTACAATCCCCTGAGGTGAGGGGTTCTTCTAACAGTTTTGCACTCTCACCAATGGTTTGAGAAGGTGGTCAGGTTTAAAGGTTGTGCACCAGGACAGGGCACTTCTGGAACAGACTGGTCTTTGGGCTAAAAGCAACCCCTTGACTTCTTGTCCACAAGTAATTTTTTTAAAGGACAATTTGGAGAAAACCCATGTCAGGTATTTCATTCAAGGCATACTTTGCCCTGCTATGAACAGTCACCCTCAGAGCATTTAAACAAACACCCTCTTACCTTTTTAGTCAGGCCCATCTTTTCATTTCCCTTCTGTGGTGTTTTACTTTCAAACTTAAGGCTCTTGCCATTTGCCAAGACACATCCTCAGCATCTCACTGGGCAACAATGCATGCACACATGAGCAGCAGCTGCTCCTTTATGTGCCTGGAACAAGCGAAACTTGGAAAGTTGGAAGAGCAGTGTAGTGCAGCCCGATGTATGCAGAACTGGCACAGCAAGCCAGCTATGTACACGTTGGCCCCACAAAATGGCAGAAGCCCTGTGTGCCTCCCAAGCCTGCCCCCTTTAATCCGTTTTCCAGCTAGGGCAAGGCAGTCCAGCACGTGTTGAGTCTTCCCTGTGTCTTCTCCATTTGTCCTGCCTGAGGAACAGAGGGAGAGGTCAAATCCTCTGCTCTGACCCTGGTTCCTGAAGCAGAGGAGCCATCAACCAAGAGCACAATGTAAAAAAACTTAAGTAAACCTTCAGGTTTCAAGAATTTTTTGTTGGTTCTTTTTTCCCTCTTTTTTCTTTTTTTCTCTTTGACTGTGTAAGCTGTCTCTCTTGTTTTTATTTTCCACAGGTTTGGCAAACGTTTTGCTTTTACAGCTCAAGCTTTGCCCAGTCACTGAGCTGCACACAGACTTTACTTAGCTTTTGATTTGCATGTTAAACAAGAATTAGGAAATAAAAGACATATTATTATGGTTTGGACTTTCTGGTTCTGGTTTTGGAGGCAACAGGAGCTTTGCTGTCCACTCCTGGTGGGGTAGAGCAGACTGCCTCCTGTTAACCTTGTAACCCAGCAAGCTTGCTCTTGAACCCCAAACCAGGTATGTGCTGCCCATCTGACCTTTTCCGCAGCCTTGCTTTCATTCTCTGGCCAGAAAAACCCCTCCGTTACATTCCGCAGCAGCAGGATAGGGTCCAGGATGTTTAAATCCTCAATACTTTCTGTCATTTCCTGACAATATCCAATTCATCGGGCCAAGGTCTGAATACACATCTTCCTCGCACCATTTCACAAAAGGCTTGGATCCCAAGAATAGGAGAAACCGCTGCAATACAACAAGGACATATAAATATGAATGTCAAACTGCCCCGTCAATGAAATGCTTTAAAATGCAGGGAGTGCCATGGTGCAGTGGGCCACGGAAACACAATGAAATGATAATGAGGACAAGCGGAGATGAAGACCACCCACCAGTAGTTTTATGACTGTGACTTGGAACGACAGTTCTCAGCGGGGCCATTGCCACTGGATGCCATTGTCATTTTTAGCACATGCTAAAGTAGCAATTGTGCACGGACATTTCAACTGTTGCCTCTGACAAACAGCGGCCAGACTATTTATGAACAACTCCCAACCCCATTCTTGTGTGTTTGGCTGTGTCTGTAGGTAGGAGAGAATGGAAGACTGCCACTTTGTTCTGACAGGTTTTCCCATAGTCACTGTCTGCTACTCCTTGCATACACTTAAGTTTCTAAGGAGGAGAAATTATTGACTCTGGCCCCTTCCTAGCCAGCTCTCCAGTGTTTAATCTTTTCTTATGCAAGCTTCTGTCCCACTTAAGCTGTAGCTTGATGTAGCTTCATGCTCCCCTGTGTTTACCCTCCTTTCCTAGACCCCCCCAACATTTAGAACTAGGGTGTCACAGTAAACTTTTCTAGGCCTTGGTTGTGCCCTTAAGGCAAAACTTGGGTTCTGAAGGAATATAGAAGAGGAGGGAAAGATAAGGTGTAAGTACATTCCTGACACATTGGATCAACCTGCCAGGGAGGTGCTTGTGCTGGATCAGAGCATCTTCCAGGTGTCCTGGCTTAGGTTTCCGTCTCTCCATCCCCAAACGCTGCCACTCAGGTTCTTGGCAACTCTCAGCAACACCTCACCTCTAGCACAGGGCAGAGGGAGTGCAAACAGGGTGTAGGAGAATGTTCTCCCACCCAGCTTCCATATCAGAAACAGCTTGGCTCAAGATTTAGGTAAACAAAAAACATCTTCAAAACAGTAATCCAAATGCAGATCTTTTCTCTTTTGTAACTCAACTAGAAAATTACCGAGTTGCATTAAAAAACGGCAACCTTTTAGGTCTGCTCACTGTTTCATAAGGACCTAGAGATTTCGCAGCACCCTACCAGTTTGCCTTTAAGCCTTGTTATATTAAGAAATTAATAAAAAAAAAAAGTTAATAGCTAATATCTTCTTAATCCTTCATTTTTCAGATCTTGTCATAAAATGTATAGCTAAGAGAGGCTGCTCACACTCATATGCCACCATACCAGGTCATCGCTCCCAAAGCTTTCACTGTGGGATGTCACTGAAGGGAGCTACCTTCACAACCAGGAAATGCCTAATTTACCCATTAAGCATTCCTTCAGAAGTCATTTAAAGTGAGCATGATTTTTTTTTTAAACTTTCTATGTTTTACCGGGAAGACAGCTATAACATGGCTCAGAAAATAAGCACTTATGTTGTTCTCAGTGGCCTGTGCAGAAAAATATGTTTAATTTGCATGCACAGGATGGTAAAGGAAGCTGACTCAGAGGGAGCTGTTGATAACAGGTGCTTCTGGATGGTCAGATTTAAGGGACTGAAGAAGCACTGAGAGGTCTCCAACATGGACTAGAGCTTTGAGAGGCTGGGTGCTGTTCTAGATGTTGAATAGCCCCTTCATAAACAGATGAGGAGTTACGTATTTATCCCTGAAAAAAAAAAGGAGGAGAGGAGGGCAAGAAAGGGAGAAGGAGGGGAAGAGGAATGTGTGGCAAACAGAAATGCTGAGCTAAATGGACAAGAAGATGGGCTCAGCACACCTAATTTACTAACCACTGAAGAGGTCGTTGCACATTCAGGTCTGGTTTTATCCTATAAGAATTTTGGGAGGAGACCTGAGACTTCTCCCTGAGACATACCTTAGGTATACTATATAGTCAGTGGAGAGACGAACTGGAGAGCAGCAATTTAATAAGGCAGTTCAATAAGAGCACCTCTGGAGCTACCTATCACTTTCTGGACAGAAATCATTGTCTAAAGTGAGACCTTATTGCTCTCTACAACTACATGAAAGGAGGTTGTATCAAGGTGGGTGTCAGTTTGTTCTCCCAAATAACAGGTGGTGGGACAAGAGGAAGTGGCCTCAAGTTGTGCCAGGTGAGGTTTAGACAGGTTATTAGGAAACATTTCTTCACCGAAAGGGTTGAAGGCATTGGAACAGGCTGCCCAGGAACTGTTTGAATTGCCATCTCTGGAGGTATTTAAAAGATACGTAAATGTGGTGCTTATGGACATGGTTTAGCGGTGGACTTGTCAGTGCTGGGTTAACAGATGGACTTCGTGATCTTAAAGGTCTTTTCCAACAAAAAGGATCCTATGATTTTGCGTCTAGTGTCCAACCTCAAAATGTGGAGTCTTACACTGTCGCAACAGCACAGGCATGAAGCAGGCAGTCGATTTTCCTAACTGAGGAAACTTACTATCAAAATCTTCATGAGACTGACAATCACAAAATACACGGTGTGAAGCTGAGTGGAGCAGGAGCTCCTGGAGCAGCTCACAGGCAGATGGTGACCGTGGGTCTGCAGGAGAGGTGTGCTGCCTCTGTGACATCCTTGTACAGCTTCCATGCTGGGTTGACAGCTCTTGAGCCAGAGGACTGTCTGTATAATTCAGACTTCTCTTTGTGGGGATAAGAGAGCCAGGAAGGCTACACCGTGAAGTTGTACAGACCAGCTTCATGGCCCACCCAATCTCATCCCACTGTGGAGCACAGGGCATCTGACAGCAGATGTCACCTCCTGCCTAAGCACCTCCTCCTCACCTGAACTTTCAAAGGCCCAAGATAGGGAGGGAGTGTCCAGTGACTCTCTGCCATGAATGAGATTCTGGTTTGTAGATTCTGTGTGGGAAACTCAGCCTCTTTGTGCAACACAACTTTTCAGCTATAAAGCCAACAGATCTGCAATGGCTGTAGAACTGATTGAGAACAGCACAAGAAACTGACATTTCCTCTTGTTCATGGTCCTTGAACTCGCCACTCCTTGTACCATCCCAAAAATCCTCTGAATTTTTAATCAGTGAGTGCTTTGGTGAGCAGCAGAAAGGTGGTGCAGGTATATGGTGGTGGTCTTTCATACCTCACAGGATATTTGCTGTTGTGTAGAAACAAGAACAGTCACCTCACAGAAAGTTCAGCAGAATGCGCTTGGCAATAGTATTGACATTCCTTGCCAGGCATGAATCCTCAGACTGATGTTTCCAGATCTCAGAGCCTCCGCTTCCTTTTCTGCCTTCCGCTTCTCTGTGGTGCTAGCCTAAGTGGGATCGCAGAAACTCACAAACACGCATCAAGGACAACCAGCGAGACCTCGTGGTGTGGGCTGCCCAGTGCCCCCATTTGGCAGATTTCTCAGTTGAGGCACATGTTGGTGAAGTTGCATGTCCAATGGTGTGCAGGGAAATTTCTGGTAGAACTGAGAAAGGAACTTGGTGACTTTGACTCAAAGTTCTCTGCCCTAACCCTCACTCCTCCTTCCCCTTCACCCTTCTTTCTTCGTGAACCCCATTTTTCCAGATGCCTCAACATACAGATTCAATAGGCCTCATCACGGGAAAAAGAGGACATTTCTGTTTGGACAGTGCTGTTATATTTAAATTCAGCATAGCTGTGAGAACAGGCAACAAGAAATGGGATTACAAACAGCCAAGCAAGTTCACACATGTTAGTTATGTCCAAAGAGAGTTGCTCTCCTTTGTTACAGTGTGCTCCGCTCATCTGTGCAGCTGTGCATCTGGCCTTTTGTTTCTCTACCTATTCTCATAGGTGACTGTGGTAATGAGGAATGACAGAGCCGAGGAGCTGATGAGCAGAAACCTCCCAGACGGGGTGAAGTGTGGGACTCTCATGAATAACGCACTTGAAGCAAGGCAACCTGGAAAGATACTCAAATCTATATGAATACATAAATATTAGGAGGGACGCCATCATCCATCAACCCCACTTTTCAGCGGCCCTCTGTGTGCATTCAGCCTCTCAAATGTCTCCTGTTTCTTTTGTCTGTGCATTCAGACATCATGATGGACACTACCCAGTCGCTCTGTTGGAGCACCTGATGATGACCGGCGTATAGCTGGTCCCTCCTCTGGACTGTGCTGAGCTCCTCCGTGTTTGGTACAGCTTGTACTCCGCACCAAGCACAGACCAAGTGACCTTACACAGTATTTTTCAAACTCGGCAACTGATCTCTAAAGGGTGGATTTGATACTTTGTAGGGGATATGGGAGCCTGGCTGCCAAGGAATGTTTATTTTTGTGTTCTTCCCTAATCATTGTCACAGATGATTCAGCAAGAGCAGAACCGCCACTCTCCCTGAAAAAAAAAATTCTGCTGGGGCTTGCTCTCCTTCAATTTGCAGTGGAAATGAACAAAAATACATAAAAAGCCATCCTTGTGCCCTCAGAGGGAACTTTTCTGCATTTTGAGAGAGGAATATTGAGCTAAAATTGGAGAAACTGCACAGGTAGAAACATTATTAACATAATTAATGGCTTATGTAAACCAGGAATAATGTTGTCTGGGAGATGTTTTGCTCTCTGCAAAAACTCAGAGACCTAACAGGTACCTGCAATTTCATGTCTTGATGTTATTTAGCCAATTTTCTCCTGCCATGGGGAGGTCAACAGTCGTGTACCTTCTGTGTTGGACACTGTCAAGCCTTGTTTACTGTCATTAGAAGGTCCCAGGAGAAAGCTGGTGAGTTTTTGGCAGTTTGTGGCAGAGGAGCTACAGCTGCAGAGCAGTTGTTGTCATAACACCTATTCATCATTATCCCTCCCATCATGAATCACCTCCTGATAACCAACCCTTCTTTGTTTACATTTATCACATCTAGAAAACCCATGCTTGCTTCCAGGAATCACATCTCTACCTGGGAAAACTCTGGCCGGTTTTACGCCACTGTTTCTTCCCCAAACCAGAACATTCTCGAAGTCTCCCTGCTGAGAGAATAGGGACAGCTTTTCAAATGTTTTGTTCACTTCCACTTAAAATTCAACCAGAGTATCTAAATTAGGAATGCTGCTACATTCCAGCTCAAAAAGCTGCAGTGCTCTGTTACAAAGAGGGGCTTCGTCCCCTCCTCGTCATCCAGAACCCCCTTCGTCCGGTGCATTCGCCTAGGTGGAAAGCTTGGTAGGGGGCCCGTGTTGTACCCTTCCTTCTGTGTTCGGTACAGCATGGAGCACCATGTCAGCAATGCACTAATACACAAGAATAATCAGCTCATCAAATCAGCTTCATTAGTTGGAGCTCGAGAGCACAGCTCTGCTGCCCAGCCCCGCAGACATGCAGCCTGCCTCACCGCTCCATCTGCTGCAGCCGAGCAGGAGGGGTCTGCCCATTCTGCTGTTCACGCAGAAGTGCAAAAGCCCGGGACACCAGGGGTACTTCAAGCATGTGCCATGTTCCTGCCTGACACATGTCACCAGGGGCCCGCTGCTCCTCCCCTGTCTCTCGTACGTAAGGCCAAATCCAACTCCGGCGTGCCAGTGATGAAGCTGCTATTTCCCTGGGTTTTTTGGAGGAGGGGAGTGGGCTCTGGTCCAAGCGGTCTGCCTTGCATCCCTATCGCAACGTGGACTCCCAGAGTCCTCCCTGTGCTGCTGGCGGGTGGCCCTGCATCAGGGTCCTTCGCTGGGAGAGGGGAGAGGTGGCCAGGGCAGAGGGTCACGGCGGGTAGCCCGTCCCCACAGCAGGATGAGGGCTCTGCTGTCCCTGTGTTTCGGTAGCAGAGGAGCAGGACACCAGCAGGTCACGAGTTTCACAGATTTGTTCACTGCTTGGAATTTCTGAGCGAGAGTATTTATGGATAGCTCTGGAGTTATTTTTGCAGGAATGGCTCTGTAACTAAGCACTTCAGAAAAAAAATCAGGCCACCGTGTAGATGAAAAGGCAGGTGGAGAGGGCTTTGCTTGAGTGTCTCCAGCTTGGAAATGGATGGGTGCAAGCACCTAGCAGGGCCTCGCTATGAAAACCCCCGGGGCCAGTCATCTTCACAAATGCTCTTCCTCAAACAATGATGAATAATAAACACATGTATAAATCTCTCAGTCTGTGGTATTGCCAAGGGTCTGTGCAGAAGTATCTGTTGCTTACACTCAAGTTCTCTCTCTCTTTCTCTCTGTGTATTTTTAGCATGGATGGAGATACAGTCTCAGAAAATGTAATGACATGTGACATGCAGGATTCATATGTATCTAGGCAGTATGGGAATGTACCATGTAGGAGGAGATGTAACATACTGCTTGGCTTCTAATACCCATTACTTAAGCATAATAAGGCGCATTATGGAAGCAGATAAGGGAGCTCCCCATTGCGCCTAAGCATTAGAAGACATATGTTTATCCTGTACCTGTGTTTTTCCTTTGCTTTATGTCATTACAATAAAGCTGATTCACGTGATACTGGCTGAAGATTTACACTGCCAAATACGCTCTAGGCATTTGTCTTTAGAAGATGATTGATTTTTACCAGAAAACAATGATCAACTTGACTCTGCCTCTCCCATGCCATTAACAAATACCTGCTAATGAGTCCAATTGGATACCGATGCAGTGCCCTGGCAAATCATTCTGCGTTCAGGAGCATTTCTCTGCTGTTGCTGAGAGAGTCAAAAGGCGCTGTTCTGTCCTGGAGTTACCTTTGTAACTCTAACAAGATAAGACAGTGAAGTTTTGCCTTGTAAGTGGTTCCAACGAAATGTTTTCCCAAAAAAATAGCATGTTTAAGGAAGCATTTAATGTCCACGGTAGCTCTGCCACTGGGAGGAAGTGTTTCAAACAGAAGGGATCAGCCCCTTCCCTCCCTTGTTTTCAAGTGGCAACCTAGTCTTAGCAGGAGCTGTTGCCTGCAAATGGATGCAGAAAAGGGCTGGCTGGCAAAGGATCTTAATACCATAGTTCAAACAAAAATTCCTATTTCCTTAACCAAGGCTTGAATTGCATTGTAAAGATAGACACTGGAACGGTTGACAGTTTTAACAAGAAAACTGTGACTGCAATCTTAGTGCAAACCATACATCTTGTGAGATCAAGTGGAATGCTCTGTACAGATGCCAAAAAGAGCTGAATTCTTAAAGCCTGTTTTTTTATTAGTAGTTAATGGTATATATTTAGCACTGAAAAGATCATTTGACAGCACATCAGTCTTGCCAGATATATGAGTAGAAGAAAACTCAAAAACCCACATTTGTGTGGGGTCTTTTTGATCTGAAATTTTGTGAGGAACCAACCTACCGGACGCGAACTCTGCTGAACTAGATGGAAAGCCTGCCACTGATTTCCATGGACTTTAGATCAACCATAAGGAGAGGAAGCAAAATGCATGCTAGGATGTTTCCTTGGTTATTTGCCTGTCCTTTTAAATGCTATATGTGACATTTTAAAGTTCAGGTGTTAAAAAAGGAATGATAGCTTCATGAAGGGTTTGTCAGTGAACTGCAGAGTTTAGAAGGCTGTTAAAAATATGAATATAAATGTCTCTGTGCATACACACTACAGGGACAGAATTTAATTTAGCTGGAGCTGGTGGTACCTGACACTTTCTGCTATGAGAGCCTGTTTTCAGTTTTCTATAACTTTGCCAAGTTTTAACCATTCGGTGTCTACCTCACACTGAATATTTTGCATCTCTTGATTCCACCAGCAAGGTGATGAAAAGCTACCCAGTATCACAGAATGGAGAAGGCAATCAGGGGATCTGGCCACACGGGAGAGGGAGTAAGTGACAGCAAGAGAAGCATGCGGGTGGACAAAGGAGGGGACAAAGTGAAATGGAAGGTAAATCAGATGAGGGCAGCCAGACATGAGAATGATGGGGTGGGGTGAAGGGCTAGGCCAGCAGGAGAGGCAGCCTGGGAGAGAAACAAAAGAAGGGTGAGGAATAAAAGACCCCAAAGCAATCTGAGCAGTAAATCCTTGAATCAAGTATTCATCTTCTTTAGGCTTTTTTTTTTCTTTTTTTTTTCCCCAGGCTAAAGAAAATGATTTATGCAGCACCAAGCATACGGCGGCCCCATTCTCCACTGGCTGGTAAGCATTGCTGTGAGGAACACAATGGCAGCAACAGCAAAGACAGAAGAAGATGCCTGTTGTCATTTCAAAAGCCCTGGGAATGACTCTTTGGTCAGACTGCTCCCAAGAAGAAGAGTTGCTTATTGCAACTTTTTGCATCCTTCTCCCACTGGGCTTGCAGGTTTTATATTCATTTTCCAAGCACTAGGAAGAGGTTATGGGACCTCAGAAGGAGGTGGGAGAAATGAGGGGGGAAAGGGAGGACGAGGGCAGTGGTGGGGTGAGCAAAGGCACAGTGAGGTGGGACACAAAGCACTGATGAGGAAAGAGAGCAAATGAGGAGATGCAGAGTGAGGGGCAACCACCAGATGGGGGGCAAAGAGCCACATAACAAAATCTCTCAGCCTTTGTAACTTTACCCCAATGTATGGGTACATTCCCTGTGCAAACATTTCTTCCCAGAGGCAGTTCATCACCTGTGTACAGGATGGGTGCAGCATTGGTAGGAAGGACAGCTGCAGTGGGAGATGGTTAATACTAATGCTTCAAAGGATGTTCCCCTGTAGAAATACTGGTAGAAATTCTGGTATTTCCTGTAGAAATACTGGTAGAAATTCTGGCATTTCCTGTAGAAATACTGGTAGAAATTCTTGAGGGAACTCCTGATTTCTGAGTGTTCTCACTCCTGAGCTGTAGTTTTAAAGCGTAATTTCCAGGAAAGCAGCACATGCTTCCTTGTCCACTGACGATTTCCAGTGTTTAGGTACACCAGCACATTGAGTATCATGTCTGTTTTGTGGAGCTGTTTATGTGAGGTCCTGTTAACATCCACTCTCCTTCTCAACCAGCCTGTGCCTGTGTGTGTCCCTGATCCACAGATTAATGATAAGATTATGCTTGTGGTAGCTGCCTTGTTACAGTGGTACTGGGAAACAGCATGTAGGCAAAGATGTGTCCCTCACGCTCTAATGGCATGTACCCATCACAGGCATTTGTGTAAAGGAGGTTATTTTGGAAGTAGAAGGAATCGCACGATTCCGGCACAAATGTTTCCAGGAGATGTTGCTCTTCCTGCATCTGTTTCGAAGGGGAAAAAAAGGGGAAAGGTAGAGAGAGGCTTCCAGCCAGTCCTCTTAGCTTTTGCAAATGAATTCTCTAGCAAACGCCACCTTCTCCTCACAGCGTGAATTTAGCACACAGTGTGCATCACGTTCATGGTCATGCCCCTGTTCGTATCTGCCTGGCAAGGAATTAAGGCAAAAAAAAGAGAAATGCTTAAAGATGCCTCCTTGGACTTGTCTATAAACAGATTATTTGGCGTCTTGGCTAATCGTTTTCTCTGATGTCACCCAACCTTAATGGCATTGTCTCTGTGCATGGCCACCGTAGGAAAAAAAATAGTTTTGTTCTGTTTTTTCCTGTTCAGAAATTATCCACATACACCCATACCACTTGATGGGCCTTAGAGTGTGAGGCTTTTCCAAATGGTTGCAGAAGCTGTTCTGTGGCTAATTTATCTGTGTGAATATTTGTTCCCTAGCAATGACACCATTCCCCTGATGGGTGCAAGTGTTTGTGGGAGTTAGGTTGCTTTGCATGACAGGACCATAAGTAGTGACCAAGAAGAGAGGAGAAGATGCAGATGCATGGGTGGAGTGGAGCCCAGAGACCGGGCAAGGTGACTGCTGTGGTTTAAACACTGTCCAGCTGTGAAGCCTCCATGGCTTCTCCTGCTTGTTTTACTCTTCCTGTAAAAGGTAAGTCTGGTGACTACCACCCACCACCACAACCTTGGTAAGCAAGTAAGGTACATAACACCAGTAGAGGGAATCAGTAGTTTTTATTCACTGAAACATGCATTTTTAATTTAAAAAAAATTTTTTTAAAAAAAGCTGTAGTCACACAGCTGTAGTCTGGACTCCCACGTTTCAGCTGTTCCCTCTGTCCACAGGCAGAAGTAATGCGTCACTTTCTGGATTGTTTCTTTTTAAAAAAACCCACATAAATCGGTTAATCAACAGCAGCAGTAACGCCAAGTGGAAACGGTCTGTTTAGCTTTGGCCAGGAGAGACAGCATCTACTATAGCAGGTAATAGCTGCAAAAGCTCAGTGTTGTTTTCGGCACATACTGTCCCCCTGCCAGCCCCGAAGGAAGCCTGGCACGCCCCACCAGCACCCAGAGCTGCCACAGTGCACGGGGCTGCAGTTCACAGTGCCCAGGTCCACTCTGGCACCAAGCAGAGACAGTTTTGTTAGAATTTTGGAGGGGTTCAAAAGGTGCTGCATTCAAGCAGACTGCTGCGGGCCTCCAGAGCCGCAGCCCGGCTGCAGACAGGGCAGGAAAATGCTGCATTCTCCAGCAAGACGCACAGGATTTCCTGCAGTGGGTCAAGAAAACATACCTTCCCATTGTCCCTTCTGTGTCACGGGGAGTCCTTGTGCTCCGCCGGGGACAATGTCAATTCCTACCGTGGCAACCAAGGAAAACAAGGAAGGTTGTTTGGCATTTTATGAGAAGCTGCTGCCTACCTCGTGCACCAGAAAGGCCTGGCTCTGGGAGAGACAGTGTTCCTTATGGTCACTAATGAACATCCCTCATCAGCCGTTGGTTGGCCGCTGAGGTGGAAAATCTGTGGCAGCCCAAGGAAAAAAGGCTGTATTTAAGACAAACAAATATTTCAGGGGGGGAGGCAGGGAAGAGCAGACACCAGTGAGCTTCTCATAGCGTGGTGCTGACTCCTGCCCTTGGTCTGTCAGGAGCAACAGGAGTGCTGCAGGGCAGTGGCTGGTGGCCAAGAAGAGCCCATGAGCAACGTTTTGGGCCAGCAGCAGGCCTGGCTGTGGCGAGAGGGCTGTTCAGCACTGAGGGCCTGGCTTGGAGGCACTGGGTCAGCGTGGGAGGCCACCTCACTACCCTACAGCATGCCCAAGGCCAGGCTTGGAGGCCATCCCTCCATCAACCCTAGGTTACCTGTAGGGTGGGCTTCACGTAGTCCCCGCTCTGATGTTCAGTACATATCCTGTTATTATATTTTCCCCCTCTAGAATCACTTTAACATTAGAAGAATAGTCATAGAGAGCAAACGGCAATCTTACATTCTTGCAAATCTTGGGGACTGAGTCTTTGAATGGGTGTTGAATGCACAGCAATGCTACACGCCATGATGGACCTCAGAGAGGTGGCACAGACCTCACCAGCACGTGTCTCCGAAGCGCTCCGAGTTCAGGTCACCTCAGTACAAGCTGGATCCTGATGCACTTTGGACCCCTGTGATGGACGTCAGGAAGGTCTCAGCTTTGATAGTGCTGGGCTGGCATACCTCCATGATTGAAGGCAACATTTGCCTCCTGTAATGCTTTTGTGAACCTGAGTTTGCTTTTTGTAATAACACCAAACCAGCAAGTGCAGGATGAGACAGAGTGCCTGGAAAGCAGTGGCAAAGATATAAGAAAGTGAGCATTTTACTACAGTTTACTTAAAGCAAAAAAATTCTCACTTTGACCCTTGAAAATAAGGTAATCTCAAAATACACATGGAAAAAGTATAAATCAACTTATTGTTAACAGTGACACATGGATATGGTTTTGTTTTTATACTGATAGTAAGAAAATATCTGAAAAGTTGACTCAAATAAAAGACTATCAAACTGTAAGAGCTGGAAAAACACACACCCTGTGCATAGGACATTACCTCTGGGCTCAAGAAATAACATTTCAGTTTCTGGCTAAAATACAGATTTTCCCCTCTGGTCTTGAAAAGTCAGTCTACTTATGTTTCAGTGCCCCCTGCAACACCAGGGTTGTTGTTTGAATAATACCAGATATTTGCTCGATGAAGGATTGATAATAAACCCCAGCATAACACCAAGGGGAAAATACTTAAAATACAGTCCTAGAGGTAGAAGTGTATGTAGGCCATGTGTCTAGGCTTCAGATGTGGCTCTGCCAGTAAATCAGGTGCAGACCCAAACTGCCGTGAACAGAGCTGTGTCCAGATCCAGTGTCATTGTTTGGCAAGGTTCATGGAGGGTGCCGCTTACAAGGCTGTCCATTCAAAGAAAGGGAAAAAGGACATGTATCGAGAGATTTCAAACATATTTTACTGTTAGATTTAAAAAAAAAGAAAAAAAAAGAAAGAAAAAAAAAGAAGAGTGTTTGTCCAGGAAGGGGGAACATGTGTCTTTAAATTTATCATAGATAAATGGGCAGAGGGAATAGCAGCCAAGATTTCCTTGTCTGAGAGGCTGAAGCTAATACTGTCATCTGTGGTTAAGACCCATTTGTCAAACAGAGTATGCCGAGAATAAAGAAAATCAACTCTCCCTTCCCTTTTTAATTTGACTTAATTAGCCGTAATTCCCCGTTCTGAAATAAAGGCATTTCCAACTGCAGGACACATTTCTGCGCCCTTACTTTCACTAAGGCAAACACATAGCTCGGCATGCAGGGAAAGCAAAAGCTGAACAAATGTGCTGCAAAAACAAGATGCTCCACTACACTCACCTCCTTCCTTGGGAGAGGAGGACAGAACAAACAACACGTGGCAGATGTTAGCCACACAGTTCAGTGCCCTACTGGGAGGCATGCAAATACTATCGTGATAAGCAGCCTGGGAGAAGCTACATAGGAGAAAACAGCGCACTTGTTGTACGTATGTATGTCAGATCTGCCCCTCCATAGCTAGGAGGAGGCATGCACTCGTAGCACGGCACGGAGTACATAACGCAATTATAATTGGGTGCAATATGTTCACAGCATTTAAAAAAACGTTGTCTTAAAAAAACGAGTGCCACGTTCAGATGGCTTAAATTCCCCATGAGCCCCTGTGCCTACTGCTTCCTACTGGCTGCTTCTGGTCCTTCAGCGGTGCCCAGCCAAGAGGAAACTTCAGGGCACAGATGGAGTTCAGGCTAGACAGTCCATAACCTTCACTGGATCCTGCTGGCATCCTGTGGTGCGAAACCTGCATCCCAGAATTACTTGGAGCAGTCGTCCTCCCGATCCCGATGAGCACACTTGCCTAAAATAGTCTCTTGCAAAGGTGTGGCGAGGCCAGCCAGCCTCAGGGCTCACAGAATTGCTGAGGGGGACTGTGAGCCTCAGAATATCCTTGTAATTTGCCTGTAATGTTAAACTTTAAATAACTGCCTTCCTCTTTCACTCCTTTCTACCTCAGCTAAGAAATGCGACATGCACTGTGTAAAGGGACTGTCACCAGCTGTTAATAAGAAAGCAGCTTTAGCTTCTCTCCGCTTCTCTTGTTCACACGTAGACAGTGTTGGAAATCAGTGAAAACGGGTGTAGCCCCTCTGCTACCGCCACCGCCACCTCCCACAAAGAGAGCAAGTGAGAAAGGGAAGAGGAAAGGTTGAAGAAACGGGCTGACCTACTTAGGTACTGCGAAGGACGAGCATGCGGGCTCCGAGTGCTGGGATGGCTGCGCGCGTTTGTTCTGGGCACCTACTGTTACCCTGGCATCCCTCCAAACAAATGGCTTTACACCCAATTCCAAAACAGCTCCTTCCTCCTCCTCTTCAAAATATGCCCTCCCCACCATGCACGCTCTCCCTGTGATCCTTGCCGCCTTGGTTTTAAAACGGCCGCTTCCCCGAGCAGGCAGCCAGCCCCTGTCTTCTCACCCACCTGTTAATACCTGGCCTCCTGTTTGTCACATGGCAGCTCTGGGCTCTCGACCAGGATCCCCCCCTGCTCCTGTGCCGCAGCCACTGCTTCCGGCATGGGCCACCTGTCCCTCCTGTCTCAGCTGAGAAAGGACAGGACCTAACTGCAGGGTAGGTGGCTGTCAGTGAGCGGACCTGGCTGGCGAGGAGTGGTTTCCAGAAGCAGGAAGGAGAGAGGAGGCAGGTCTCCTTGCTCTCGGGAGCCCTGACTCAGACCCCCTTCCTGTGCGTCGCACGCCACCCCCTCCCCTCCGCTGGCTCCGAGCCCCTGAGTGGCATCACTCGAACCCTGCGAGTTAGCCAGCCTGAAAATTATACCCACTGGGATCTGGCCAGTTTGCAAAGCCTAATATCAGCGATTGCAAGGTGGGATCAACGCATTCAGGCGACACAAAGATTGCATTATAAACCCTTTTGGATTTTGATGGCAAATGATCCTTTTGCTCTTCAGACAGTATTTCTGGCAATTCAGAGCAGTTACAATTGCTCGTCAGAACAACCAAAAGTGCTTCCCTGGCAGCACGGCATATCTTACTGAGAGACTGGAAGAACCTTCTTTGGTTTCTATATAAAACCCACTGATGACTCATATAGGACTCAGAAATTGTCCTAGTTAGAGATAAATGGGAAGATACACTGCCGATCTGGAGAGCGAAGCCTGAGTCACAGAGCTGGAACCGGGATCAGAAGGCAAGCTTTCCCCAACTTTGGGGTCTTAGGGAGACAAAGAGGGGTTTGCTTGCATTTTCCACTCAAGCATCACATTTGGCATTTCTTCTTTCTCTTTTCCTTCCTGCTTCCTCACTGGGTGTGTTCTGGAATACCAGGAGCCTCGTAGCGCCTTTTGTCTACTCCTCCTACCACCTTTTGTCTTGCTTCCCAGCAGTGATGTCTCAGAGGCAATTAAAAGAGGTTCCACTGAGCTCCACAATGCCAAGTCTGCTTCAGTCCCTTACCAAAGACTACATGATGGCGTTACACACACAAACCACAGTGAAAGATCGTTACTGAGGGTGGCAAAATCAAGTGCTGAGAAGCTAGAAAAGGCCATTGCTAAGCTGGCTTGTGGAGCTGCAGTTTGGCCCCTCTGTGCGTACGCACGTTGCAGCAGTCTTTAATTACATGAGCATAATCCTGCGCTGTTTGTCCCACAGAACCCCTGCCTCATCCAGCTCATGGAGCAGGTGGTGCTCGCTTAATGAGCAGCTATTTATATTGGGTCTGTGCTCAGCGCAAGACCCTGTGCCTTGTTCACTGAACAGCGTTCAGACCCCGGGAGCAATTCGCTTTCCTGCAGGCTCTTCTGGAGTACTTTGCACTATTTCACAACACCTTTCAGAGACGAGGAGGTAGAATTATTCCTGTTTATGGGTGGTGGATTGCACAGGGAGATGAGAAGGGTCTAGTTCTTCAGGGTCACCCCTGCGGGGCTCCTGGGTTTTCTGTGCTCCATGCACAGTCTCCCACCTGCGTCTGAGAGCTCAGGACTTCTACACAGAAGACTAGTAGGTGATCTGAGTATCTACTGTGGAGAATCTGCTTTCAGTGATTTGCCTTATACTGTGTAGGATCATCTGGAGCCTTCTAGGATTTCTTCGTATACAAGTATTTGCCAGAAATAATAGTTGGAAAGAGATTCCCTCAGCTAAAGTTTTACTGCGCTCTCATGCTAGTTATCCAAACCAGTTAATTTTAAAATACTAATCTCTCTAGGAGTAATTTTATATACCCTTCAGGTACTTGTAGTTTGGAAAGGACTTTCACATCTTCATTCGATACTGTTACTGATATGTTGCCCCACTTCTCTCCAAGTAAAATGAAAAAAAAATACACATCATTAACGATGCTGGCATCCAGCCCCACCCCACCCCCCCAGTAATAAGCTGATGCTAATTCCTTTTGGTTCTACTATATCAAATAAATCATTCTTGACCTTCTTAGTGTGTTGTTTCCCCTGCTCTGTGAGCCCACTTAGATTTTGTTAAAACTTGGTAAGTTATAATGCCCCTTGTTTAGTCTTTCTTGCCCTGCCATTTGCATTTTTCCGCCTAAGTGATGGCTTCTCCTTGCCTTGTAAACAGAATGAGTTGTCAGACAAATATGCCCTTTTTCTTAATAGTGAAAGCTTGGCCTCTTGACCATAGAATGACCTGAGTATTCTTACACAGCCTTCTTGGTGTCTTTGCAAATTTTTAGTCCCAGTTTTCCTCACATTCCTATCACTCTGAGGTATTAGCCCTTCTCAGGTTTCAAGTATGTGTACTACTGGGGATATCGTCTTTGGTGTTGAGAGTTCAGTCAGGTCACAATACAGGTCCCTAAGCAGCCACCAACTTCCAGTCCATTGATTATTTGATCTTTACACACCATAAGAAAGTCCAAACTAGATTTCCCTTGTGCTGACTGCCATATCTCTTGTGCCAAAGCAGTCTGATATACCATGCTCTCCTATGAACACATTTCTCCAAATGAGAATTTCATGGGATCCCCCATAACAGTACAGTTGTTCTTTCCAGACATTGTCAGAAAACCACTAGGAAATGTGCTCTTTTGGTCATGGTTGGTGTTTCCATTCCTGTTCACACTTTGGTCTGTTCTGTCTCTGTCCCTCTGAATGACTTATGCCACAGCCTCTCTGCTCCCTTTTCTTGCCACCTTGTTTCTCTTGCCTTCTAGATCTCAAATTTACTTAGCCTGGACCCTCTACCTCACTAGGTCCAGTCTCTCCCTGACAGCTAGCAACCTGATGGGCACCTACAAGAGCTTGGACATGTTTTCAGGTCCACCAGCATAAACATAACCTGAGGGTATCATACAGATATAGTCTTCTCCTCTACAGATATGGCCCTTCTTCTCAGTGCTGCCTCTAGCTCAGCCTAGAGCAGCTATTACAGGGAAAGGCTGGCTTCTCTCCTGTAACACTGGCCTGAGGTATGCTCTGTTGTTTTACACAGAGATACATGTTCAGTCTCTATTGTCTCTTGGAGATAATGATGAGATGGACCATGCTCCATGACAGAGGCATTCATGGGGGCTCTATCTGTTAACATCTGTAGAGTCTCCACTGAGCAGCTATGAAGTGAGATTCCCCCCCGCCCCCAGAAGCATGTGTTGGCCAAATTAGGTGGATTTTCAGAAAGATGGTATGAGGCACATCACTGAAGTCAAGGCCAATCCCCTGCCAGATTTCAAGCCCTGCTTCGAAGCATGGGAATGCTACAATGGTTCCAAGAAAAAGTTGGCAGAACATTTAAATTTGGGCAAACCAACATATTTTTCCCAAACCTCATTCTTGGAAAGGCCAAAGCTGATGGACCAGAATTTTTCCAAAAATAAAAACTAACAACAACAACAAAAAATCAATGAACCTGAACAGTGTGGTAAATTTAACTTCCAATGATTAATGTTTGGCACAGCTGTAAGATGCCAAATCCATGGTCTTGTAATACAAATCTGTGGGCAGTTTTTATAATAGACAGCAGCCTCAAGTCACTTGTAATCATTATGTCCCCCTCCTCCCTTTAATTTTTGGTATGCTTCTGTCTTTCCCTCTTGTTTATAAGTTAAAGTGGATTTTCATATGCATCCTAAAAATTCTGGTAAGGTCAACACTTCACAATAAAATACGTGGTGGTAACAGATAACTATGCTCTTAGTTTCCAAAACTGAAATAAAAATCCCAACACAAAAAATAAGACTGGGAATTTCCTATTTTTCATTCCACAAGCACACCTCTCAAATGACAAACTTCTTAGTTGTACAATCAATAAGTGAGATGTAGAGAATCACTAAATATTTTTCATCCCGTTCTGAGTAAACATACAAACAGTGACTTATTTTCATGGAAATGCACAAGAGTGTCTCCTTGGCTCCAAAATTAATTACCACATCCAAGACAGCTAAAAATGAAAAATTTGGAAAATGAGAAAGTTTTATGGCAACCAGTTTGTGCAGATACCTGAGGGCCTGTTATCCCTCAGTAGCTGCTAACTGAAAGTGTCCAGCTCTCAAGTGTCACCAGTGACGACGTTATGACTGTGATCCTGTATCTTTCCTTTAATGATACAGGGTGCTATCACTTGGTGCCTTGCTGCAGATGTAGAGCCAGAACTTCTTTGACTTGAAGGTGGCTTTTCCTGTGCAGAAAATTTAACTTCTGATTTATTAGCTACAGTTTTTTGCTCTTGTCTCAGTGACTTTTCTTCCCCAACACAAAGCATGCATTCAGATTATCTTTTTGAGAGTCGTCTCCCCTGGCTTCCTCAGGGCAGCAGAACCACTTATTTTCCTTCACAAGATGGCTGAGCTCCGTGGAAACCCTATTAAATGGTTTTAGAAATCATCTGTGGAAAATTGCAAAGGGTGGGAGCGATGTCGTCATATATTAGCAATGCTCAAAAACAAAATAAAATAGCTCCACAGGGCTTTTCCAATATTTGTGGAGTGGCACACCTCCAAAGCACACTCAGTAAGGACAGGGTGCTTTTGGAAAGCTTATTTGCATGCACCCAGGCATGCAAGTTCACACACGCACATGAGTGGCAGGCACAGAGCTGTTGTGCTGGCTTGGAAGAAGTCAAGTGTTGGAGGACACTAGTCGATGAGCTGCTGACTGCTGCCAGGCTGAAGAGCGCTTCTCAGTTTTCGTGTACCAGTGGTGGGTCACAGCTGGGAAGAGCTGTCCTGCTCCATCCTCAGCTCCTCTGCCATTCCCCAGCAGGGTGGGCAGGATGGGGACAGCCAGGACCAGCATCCCCCATGGGAGACATTGCCTAGGAAGGTGCCAACAATGCGCTGGTGGCTGTGCTGGCCTCCAGGAGGGGAGAGCAGCAGCTGGAACAAGCTTGTGTCCCAAGCCAAAACCAGTTGGGGAGAGCTTTAATCAAGGGATAATGTTCACAAAAAATCAGGGAACTGGGTATCATATCTGGCAGAGCCATCCCGACCTTTCCGAGTGCAGTGCTTGCTGATGACAATCTCCATACATAAATCTGGTGTCCCCTGCTTGCCTCTCATTGACTTTCACTGAGGAAAGCTGCAGTCTTAACCAGCTTAGTTGCTCATTTACTTCCCGGCCCCCTTAGCACAAGTAATGAGCATGCTGAGGCTCTGAAGCGAGTACACAAAAGATGACAGTGTTTCTCGAGATTTATATGGCACGTAAATATTTAGTGTTTGATTTATGCCGTGCTGATGTTATTTGTCAATTGCCTTATTAAAACCCAGAAACTCATAGATGGAAGAAAGGGGAGTAAAGTCTTTCCTCTGAGGCTGGAAGTGAGGTAGAGTCAGAGGTCTGCGTGTTGCGGGAAGTCGAAACTGCACTGTCCCATCTCCAGTCACCATGGAAGCTGCTGCTCTGCTTTTGGTTCACAGCCCAAGGGATCAGAAAGGATTTGCTCCTTCTAATAGGCAGCTATAGCTGTACAACCCTCCTCCAGATTAAACCTGGTGGCTCAGGAGTTGTGCTTCTTTTTTTGTCCACCATCTCCAACATAGAGACTGTGGAGCCACAAGGCCATTGCTGTGCCAGTGAAGGCGAGCGTGAGCACCGGTGCACGTCATTTACCAAGTGGGCGAGTGCATGTGTGTTCGCCCAGAGCTGAGTCAGGGTGAGGGCATCTTTTGTCATGGCCTGGGGGAGCAGAGCAGAGGGACAGGCAAGATTGCAGCCCTGGAAAGTTTGCGGTGGTTTTATAGTCAGTAGCCACTGCACCAGTCATCGCTGCATATTTTAAAATGACAGGCAGTTTGGGCATCTGCTTACATCAATATTCTGTAAATACAAGGATAAATTGGTAGCCCGAAACAGTGAGAAAGCTTTGCATAGGTTCTGTTTTGAATGCTATTTATTACACAGCATGATATACACAGAACTCTTATTCATGTCAGTGGGAGTTTTATGCAAACATGGAAAGCAGAATGTGGCTCAAAATTGTAACTTGATTTGCTGTAGACAGGCCTTTCTGCATGCAAGGCTGCGAAGGCAAGTTCTCCTCTTCACACAAAAAAAGGTGCAAACCTGTTACCTAAACCCAGTGTAATAACGAGGCTGTGGTAAAGTGCGGAAAGGTCCTGCTGGCTGGCGTGATTTTACACCAATTCGCCCATCACCAAGAGGAATGAAGGGAAAGAGGGAAGGGAGCAATACTGGAAAACATGAAAAGCTAAAATGTTTCCCTACAGAATTTGCTTATATTCAAATATGCAAGTGATTGTTTTTAAGGGATAAGTGTATTTCTAGAGAGGGGCTATTATTATGGAGAGATGGTAAATTCACTGTAGATAATGATGTACTTAGATTGCTGGCAAAAAAGCAATTCCCCTCCCCTCCCACCCCTGGAATAATCTAATGTGAAATGACTGAGCTGGATAGTCATAAGTTTATGGGTTTATAGTTTTACTCTTTTGCTAGGTGTTTTGCTTTGTTTTTTTAAAAGTAATGTTGAGATGACCTGTCTTCCTGACAACATGAAAGTTTAAAAAGGATAATTATTTATTTATCTTTTTTCTTTTCTTTTTTTTCCCCCTGACTCCTTATCTCAATGTTTTCTTGCCCTGAGAGTTAGAAATCTTATTTGTACTATCTTTCTTGCCCACTAGCATTCTGACTTTTGGATGGTACTATAGTGACACCTAAATTTGCAATTTCAGGACAGCATATACCTTAAAGTAGCCAAATCTGACTACATATTGAAACAAGTGGCCACAGGGTTTGTGTAACTTGGAGTTCACAGATGAAGAAACACCATCCATGGTAAAACCCAGTTATTTTGACAATACGACATTAGTACTGTATAGCATTACAGCACTGATAGAGATCTGCCACTGAATGCTTGGATGTATTTATCACCCAGAACTCCTTCTGCAATTGTAACTGCCACAAATAAACTGCAGAGCACATAAGCTTTGCATGGAACAGACTTCTCCCCCCCCCGCTTCATTTTTTTTTGTGCTTAGAATAATGATGGTCTCCCTTCACAAGCAAGATTTACTCAAGACATTTTTGAAGAACGTGTAGAGGAAGGAATCCCTAAAAAATTGTATATCAAATGCTTAATTAACACACTTGGGCTGTAAATGCAGATATGTACTATAAGGAAAAAATAGTCTCCTATGTTGAGTCTATTTCATATTCAGTTTGGAAAATCTAAGCTAAGACAAAGTTTTCAAGATATTTCAAAATATACTTGAAAGATTCAGCCTTAGAGCTCTGTGAACCTTAACTCCACCCGCTACTGATGGCAGTGTGCCCTATATATCACTATAGAGAGTAGTGTACCCTGTCTACCTCCTGCTGAGGACACTGTCTATTCAAGGCATCATGGCACCTCATGGCTGAGAAAGCACTCCTAGTTACAGCAAACTGCCTCCTCGATTTGCACTCTACAACATGCCACGTGTATTTGCGCAGGGTCCTGCACCTAGGGAGGAATAGCCCCAGGCACCAGTACAGGTTGGGAAGCAGCTCTGCAGAGGACTTGAGTGTCACAGTGGACAATGAGTTGAGCATGAGCCAGCAATGCTAAGAAGGTCCATGGTATCCTGGGGTGCATGAAGAAGACCATGGCCTGCAGGTCGAGGGAGGTTATCCTCCCCCTCTACTCTGCACTGGTGAGGCCACATCTGGAATATTGTGCACAGCTCTGGGCTCCCCACCCAGTTCAAGGATGACAGGGAACTACTGGAGAGCGTCAGACAGAGGGCTATGAGGATGATTAAGGCACTGCAGCATCTCTCATATGAGGAAAGGCTGAGAGAGCTGGGTCTGTTTAGCCTGGAGAAGAGAAGGTTTGGGGTGAAGTTCATCACTGTGTGCAAATATCTGAAGGGAGCATGTAAAGAAGATGGAGCCACTTTTCTCACTGGTGCCCAGTGACAGGACCAGAGTCAATGGGCACAAACTGAAACACAGAAGGGTCTGTCTGAACATTAGGAAATACTTTTTTACTGTGAGGGTGACCAAACACTGGCACAGGTTATCCAGAGAGGTGATGGAGTCTCCATCCTTGGAGATATTCAAAAGCCATCGGGACATGGTCCTGGATAGCCTACTCTAGGTGACGTTGCTAGAGCAGGGGGAGTTGAATGAGATGACCTCCAGAGGCCCCTTCTGACCTCCAATGCTCTGTGACTCTGTGATACTATTAAACGCACTGAGCCTGAGCAGCAGATTTAACCTGCTGACTAGAGGTTTCCTTTCCACAGATCCCTTTCTCTGACCTACCCAGATACCTCTGGGTTTGGGTTTTTTTTTTTTTGTACAACACTGAAAGCAACTTCTCTGGTCAAATATATTACCTTGCAATTAAACGACTGTCCTGATTTTACCTTGTGAACAAATAATAACCAAGCAGCCTGACATTTATAAACCTCTGAAGCAATTGGAAAATTTTGATCTTTCCTGTTGTGAAGAGTATATGCACACTATAAGGACACCTATCACACCACTCCTGATGAAACCAGCTTTGATTGTAGAGATGTCTTTTACTGTGGTAGAATATAGGGGGAAAGTTAGTGTGTGGGGGCTCACTTATTTTTCTAAATCTTCTACTGCTTGCTTTTTTTAAAATCTTTACTTTCCATTTCAAAATCTTGACTCGAAAAAGAGTCTTAATTTAAAATGTTGTCAGGGTTTTTTTTTCAGTATTTGATCTCTTTTAGCTAATTCATCTTCATTTTCTGACCAGAAATAACTAATTTAACTAGTACTGCTATTTATTTTAGTAACTGATTTAGAACTGGTGCAACCTGGTGGGGCTGCTCGTGCCAACGGCATGACGGGTACGTCTGCAGCAGAAAACCTGGCATCCCTGCTTGTCCTGAGGAGTAAGTAGTCCAATTTGGAAAACTGTAGCTTTTCTAACCTCTACCCATGAATCCAGCCTCATGCACACATTAAATCCCATCCGCTTTAGATATGACCTGGAAACGTGCCAGCCCTGTCCCTGCAGCACCATGTGTACCAGCAGGTCTGACCCGCAGAAGAATTTGCTGGAGAAGCATCGCTGAGAAGGAGGAAATGGAAAAACTGGGATAGGGCGAGTATTCTGGGGATAGGGAAAGGGGGTGTGAAGGATGCTTTCCCCCCCTTCACCAACCAAGCTTTCACCTCTGCGTGCATGTGTCCTGTAAGTGATTTCGGCGCACGTAGCATTCCTCATTCAAACCTCTCACTGAGGCAAGTCATTGCCAAAAAGACCCCCCTCACCCCCCTCAGGAGACTTCAGTCCTTCCTCACATCATATATTAGCACCTCAGATCTCCTGCATTACTGCTCAGACTAAATGTGCATTTAAAAAGAAAGAAAGGAAAAAAAAAAAACCCAACCCCAAACCCAAACCACACATTGCAATCTTCCTGTGAAAAAGAATCACAAACATGAGGATAACACCCCAGCCCCGGCTGTCGGGAAACAGTCTCGGTTTGGGGTGGAGGGGGGGGAAGGGGCTGCTAACTCGTCCTCTCTGTGGTGGCCGAGCTACCTCAGTGCACAGGCAGTGGAGTGTGTGCGGAGCCCACGGAGGAGCACGGCCCTTCTCCGGGTGTCGCCGCTACAGTAGCCGACTCGTTAAACAAGCGCAGCACTTGGAGGTATGTGGAGTGCTCAGTGACCCTCATAATTTCTCATTTCTTCCCTCAGATGGAGTGGTCGGCGAGTTGTGCTTATGGTAGTAGTCTGAAAGATGTAGGAGCTCTCGGATGATCTCTGCAAGATGTGCTTTGGTTCCTGGACCAATGCAGCATGTTCTTGCTGCTGATAGTGGCAAATCCAGCCCACTAGAGACGGGGGTGCTGCAAGACACTCCTAAAGGCTCCCTGGGACTATTGCAGACCTGCCTTATTTGGGGCCATGTGGCCCTTTCTCCAACATCAAATCTGCAGGTGTCGAAGTTAATAGAAACGTCTGAAAGGGTTATTGAGGAAAACCTGAAAGGTTTTCTGAGGGAACGCTGATCAGGAATCCCAAAAGTGCACAAGGGAGGTTTTTAGTCTGAGCACCTGTGTCACTTAGGCTTCTTTGAAAGCTTTAGCTGCAGATTCTCCTCTCTAGGGCTGGTCCCTGGCTATGCAGGATCTAACTGGCTTTTTAAAAAAAATTTTTTTTAGGGATTTGTCTGTCTTCATCTTCAAGGATTTTCCATGGCAAGTACCTGGAGGTATGTGTAGCCCAGGACACAGGATGAGAAAGGTCTCTGTGTCTTTCATGGTTTTGTGGAGCAGTGATGCAACCCAGGCGATACAACAGTGCCTCTCATTTCCCACTCTGGTGGGACAAATCACTGACCCTATCAGTGCTGTGGGTTCTTGGGCTCCACACTGTGACCGGTGGTAGGTGCTTGCCTTCTTCTGTAAGGTAACTCCAGCAGAGCTGGTGAAGATTTCAAAAGCAGCAGAATTTTGGTTCATCATGGAGCTACACAAATAGGAGCAGAGAGTTTGTGGGTGCTGAAAAGGCTCAGTATGTCTGTCACGGCTTGCTTGTCTCCCTAGACAGCAGCTATAGAGTACTCCCAAATGACTCATGAGGGTAAGGAGGAACCTGAGAAGTCCATGATACCAAACCCCAGCTCCTAAATGGTTAGGGAGACACTTCCTTGCTTTTGTGTCTCTGAGCAGGACAGGGCACTCCTGAAGCTAAGTAACCCTCCAGCAAGCTGTCCTGCAGGCAGCACCAGCACGTCTCCAGCCTCCTCTGAGGAAAGGGCGAGCCAGCTCATTTACTTCAGCCAGGTAAATGGCCACAGAAGCCCCTCTGCACACCCAGACTGCTCATTTGGTTGCTGTCTAGACAGCAGTGCACCGGCACCTCCTACCACTGTGCCTTCCTGCCCTTCTTGCCCACATTCGCCTGCGGACTTCCCCATAGCGCAGGGCTGCTCCTCGCCTGCTGCCCGCGTAGGCAGCCAGGCTCTGCATGCCCCCAAGGACAGCAGCTCAAGCATCAGCCAGAAGGAGGAACTTGATGGCAGGGGAGAAAATGAGCAGTTTCTCCAGATCCCAGCTCCAAGACGGGTACAGCGGCTTTTACGTGCTGCCCAGTGAAACACACGTGAGCTGTTACATTGGCAAGGTGCGTGTTCACGGACTCTTCACGCCCTTTGGGCACGACCCCAGCCCCGTGTCTAACCTCCCTCAGACATGTGTGAAGCAGAAGTGTTTTGTGGCAGGCAGCGCAGTCACACGCGCCGCGGTGAGATGAGAACCAGATTCATGCTGCTGTATCCAAACGAGCCTTTGCATCAGACGGGCATACAGCGTGAGTCTGGGTGGCAAAAGCGCCAGATCAGCTCGTAAAGCAGAGGTCTAGCCATCGCCCTCACAGCGAAGAAATTATCATGTCAGCATAGGCTGCGTGCACCCCAAATCTCCACTGGCAATATTCTGCAGAAAATTTAAGCGAGCCCTAAAATTCCAGGTCAGTGGAAGGGACACCATCTCCCCACCCCGCCTTGCCTTTTCCCTCCCCAGCGGTTTCCATTTCATTTTTTGAATTATTAAAAGATCAAATGTTGGAATGCTGGATAGCCTGAATTCATTTGTCAGATCACGAAGTACTCATTTCTCAGCCTTAATAACACATCTGCTCTTAAAATGTGGTCTCTTGATAATAGCTGGCTGAAAGTGTCTGAATTTAGGGATTATTTGAGACAACAGATTTCCTTCTATTTGGAATTGAATGAGGCATCTGCTCCCTCACCGTCAGCTTTGTGGGATATTCTCAAGGCAATCATAAAAGGGCAGATCATTTTGTACATTATGAGAAGGAAAAAAGACCTCTGTTGGCAATTATGAGTCTTGGAAGGGTGAATTAGGGACCCACAAAGGTACTACTTCGTGTCCAAAAAATCTAGCTACTCCATCCATTCTTCCCTCTGTGTAGGGTGGGGTGCAGATTTATCTGAAGAGCAGAGAGGGAGGGGACATTTCTCTTGTCAAAGCCAATGTTAGCAAATGGGAAGGAGCAAGAAAACAAGTCAGGAAAGGATGCACGTGCTCCATCTTGGATAACTGACCCAACAACATATTAGAGAGATTAGGGCTTGGGATGGAGAGTGAGGAGTCGATGCCTCGGAGGATTAGAGGAAATTCTGCCAATATTTATGCCAGTTTGATACGTTGGAAAACTGGGACAAAAACCCAAATGCTTGCAAATTATTTAACACATATTCATCATCAGAATCTCCTCCCACATATCAGGGGGAGATGATTAATGAAGAAGTAAATACAAAAGCAATTAGAGCAGAGAGGAGCCTCTACTTTGCAGGTATGTCACTCACTTTTAGATGTGGGACATCGCAGGCAGCGCCCAGGTGATGACATTAGCCAAGGTAGGACTGGGTGTGTGCTCTGAACCGCTGGCCCTGCCGAGCACACAGGTGAAGGCACACAGATACATAAATACACACAAATGCATGCATACAGATCTATATGCATCCATATATAGCACATGTATATACTCACATACATACACACATCTACACATATAGATGTATAAATATGTATATATAGCTTCTTAGTCAAGTGACGCAGATTGCTGCAGCTGGAAATAACACTGTCTGCTCATGAAAAGACAGACGTGTACTTGGGCTTATTTATGTGGTAGAAAATGTGTCCAAGGGATGTGAGTTGTCTCAAAGCCTTTGTCAAAGGAGAGGGGAGCAACCTGTAAGACACCTTGGCCACATTTGAGTCTGGGAATAATTATGTGCTGTGAGACCGATCCTGACATGGAATACCCAGAGGAAGACCTCCTGCTGCAAGATGGGATTCAGGCAGGAGGAAACGTGTGCCACACAGCCTCCCTGTGCTGCACAGGAGTCCCCAGCTTGTGTTGGGGAAAGCTTTTTGGGTTGGGAGGAGGTGAGCTGCCCTGTCTGCTTCACCTGAGATGAGCAGAAGAAGGAGCCTGACACTGGGCTCTCGCATGCAGTCACATTTATGAACATATATAGCCTGAAAGGGCACTGAACCTTAAAGGAAGCTGCCAATTATTTTGTCCTTTCTGATATCTGTCCAGATGCCCAAAGACTGACTTGGGAACCTTGTATGAAGATCCTTTTTTTGAAAATCTTGGCTCTTCATTTTGAATGACTGAAATACTGGAATAAAGGGTTAGGAAGTCCCAGCCCCCTGCCCCAGCCGCAGGACCAGCACCATAAAGCATCACGACCACCTCAGTGGGACGGGGTGAGGCAGAAGACATGGTGTGCTTTCCCACCACAGAGCGTGCTTGGCTCCTCTGCACAGTCCAGTGTACACAGGACCCTCCCAGAGATGGCGAGGTCGTGACTAGGCTATCTCCCTGGGCAGGTAGCGTCTCTGTAGGGTCAGAGCAGGCTTTTGGCTCACAGCTGGCTCGGGGAGAAGGAGCAAATGCAAATGCACTGCATAATACATAATATACCCACAGGTCAGTGAGCATTGCGCATCCTGCTCTACGGCTGCGCCGCAGAGTAGGAGTCTGCTCTCGTTCTCAACCCAGGAGACATGCTCTTTAGCAAAAGCTGTGGAGGCTTATGGCATGAAGGTCCGCAGTGCAATCCCCAGCCTTGGCAAGGATGCCTGGCAGCACCAACGCCACCCTGACCTGCCCTGCCTACTCCCCAGCTGCAGGTGGGAGCCCGGCCAGGGAGCCGGCGAAACATCCCTAGGCAAGGGTTGAGTGCGGCTCCCACCAGGAGCTGGGCTTTAGCACGCTAATCCTCAGGGTGAGGGCAGGGTCTTCAGCTATGGGGTTTTCATTTGGGGATGGCTCGGTTTCAAAGGCAGCTTTTTATCACTTTGATTGAGACCTGCATGAATTCTTCATGTTTTATATTAAATATTGCAATTTATATTAAGAGAGATGTTGGAAGTTTCTGATTTTCCCCTTGGCCACCTTTAAATCTCATTTCTAATCCCTTAGCCCCCTTAATGAAGTTCTTGGTAGTTTACATTGTTATTAAACCTCTGTTTGGGGAATATAATTTTAATCCTCATTATATGCCAAATATAAGTATCAAATATTCATTGTGTAATTGCAATTAAAAAATATGGTCCCCCAAAGGATCTTTTATATTAATTTAAATTATCCTGCACTTATATTATGGTCTGAAATAACCTGTACTGTTGGAAATGTCTTCATTGAAGTAATGCCTGCAGTTAGAACACCTTGTTTTGATTAAATCCGGTTCTATGACACTGTATCCACACAGGTACAGAATTCCAGCATTATTGAATTTGAATGCTTTGCCCCCGCCTCTGTACTTTAAAGAAAAAGTTGAAATCCCAGATTTTGCTTTCAGTGTTAGTAAAAATTGAGTAATTAATCCAGGCAGCTTTTTTTAATTCATTTGACAGAGCTTCATGTCCCATGAACTGTTTTTCTCTTTATAACCAGAAAGACAGGTTCTTTACTCCTGAAAAACCCTTACAAATATCAAGAGAGTAATCAAGGAAAAAAAAAACCAAACAAGCCAAATTGAATGACTTAAAAATATGGAATTTACAGTTTCCAACTTAAGCATGGAAAAGACAATTTATAGTCTTTTGTATATAGCTATCATGGGTTGGAGCACATTTGCAGTGGCTTTCAATAAAGTAAACTGCTAGCAGCTTACAAGATTATTCATTTAAGCTAGTGTTTGTAGATAATAATACCGACTTAGCTTTAATGTAGCTCTTTTCATTCTTACACTGAACGCTCTTTGCAAGAAATGAAAATGTTTTTTGAAGTCTTTAGATGATAAATGTTATATTTACAGATGATGATCCCTGTATTTGAAAGCTGCATTCACTGATGTCATCTCCAAGCAGAGATGTTTAGGCATGGCCATGCTTAGTGTTATGTAGCAGGTCGATTACAAAGAAGGGAGTCCAGCCCTGACCTCTGCAGCCGGTACACCCGAGTGGGTTTGCCCTGGGCAGACCCATCGCTACCTTGCAGTCTGCATCGACACCATCGCATATTTTTATCTAAACTCTGCAGGAGAAAGCATAGAAGGCCACATTCCTGCCTTCTGCATGGTCCTTTTCTTTTTTTGTTTACTGTGGTAGTTAAGTATTAAATGGAGAAGCTGTCAGGCTAAAACAGAATTAGGATTAAAACAAATTCTGAAATCCAAGTCCCACTACACTTGGAGAAAAGCCTCCTGTGATTTTTTGCGGTTGGCCCTCTGTTCCGACAAACTCACAAACCCAAATGGGGGGGACGGGTGCACATTTTCAAGTTCAGGCCCGTCCCCGTTGTAAGCATGATGTGGGAGCAGTGGGAGAAGGGACAGGAGATTTGGCACGGCAGAGTAACTGGAGGGCTCCCCAGCCTTTCCTTCTAATAGCCTGCTGTGGCCATTCAGGAGGGCAAGCTGCCCCAGCAATGTCTCCAGCAAGCACCACCGCTCAGGGTGCTTGGATGTTGCTAGCAGATGGCTTTTGGAGGCTGAACACTCTTCTCGAGTAGATATAACAGGGTATACTCTTTGGAGTGGCAGCTGCTACCAAAACCACAGTGGGAGTATTCAAACAGCAGTGGGAGAGACTTTCTTCTGTTGCAGAAGAAGGAGAACAAGGGAAAGTTAAATGGAGCCCAGGCTTGAAAGCCATGCCCATGATTCCTTGTGCCCTATAAAGACTGATGGCAGCAGTCCAGGTGAAAAAGAGTTAGAAGCCTCTTGTGATCCCTGGTGCCAGTTTTGGTTGCTCCTCAGGCTTCCAGCTCTGAACTTCCTGGGCATCGCCCGTATTAGAACTTGGCCTTCCCAGTCCTGAGGTCAGACCTGCTGCAGGGCATGGGTGGTAGGGACTCCCTTCCAGTGCTTCATGCCCAGGAATTCTTACTGCCCTTCACATGCCATCTTCCCTTCTTTCTGTTGTGTGCAGTCCATGTGTCATCAAGCACACAACTCGCTTCTCTGCCCACCCACAAGACAGCTGGGGCCAGGGGCTCCTCATCTTCCTGGAGTCTTGGTGAGCAAAGCCAGGTGTGGCAGGGGACTGAAACCCATCCACTGCAGGCAGCATGAGATGCATCAGGCTCACTACCTATGCAGCAATTCTTCTCAAGTCTGCTAGGTGGGAAAGTCTTCCTTAGTTCAGTGAGGGATGCTCTTGGTTCAGCCCATTACTGCCAAATGGTCCAGGGCAGCTGGCAGGTGTGAGCAGTGCTGCTCACTGAGGAAGAGGAGGAGTCTGGGGCCTCTATACTCTTCATGTTGATCAAGACCCTTAGTGGCAGTTCACCCATCACCAGGAGCATCTGCAATGGGGTGAGTCAAAGCTCTTGACAAGGTGGAACCTCATCTTGCCTGTGCTTCACCTTCCTCCTACTGTCCCAGGTAAAGCGGGACTGTGGTGATTCTGGTGGCAGCTGTCCCCATTTGACTTGTAGTTTAGTAGTAAGGTGGTCCCTGGATGTCCTCCTGGCCAGACCCATGCCAGGCTGGTTTCTGTGGGCTCCCTGCCTGCAGGAGTCACCCCATGAGGGTCAGACAGAACTGGGCTTATGGTGATGGTGCTGGGGAGCATTTTGCTGGGGATCTCAGGGGTGTGGGGACATTCCTTAGCTGGCAAGACTCGACAACCCTTTCTCAGAGGTCTGGGTCTCTGCTTTGACACAACAAGCATTGCAGGTTCACCGTCTAAAATGGCACCCACATTTCTTTTACCTGCAGGTATCTTTTCTCCATCCCCACCACTAATTCCATGCACAGGCGAAGCATTGTTAGTACTTTAAGAATTAATCACATACTGTTAGGAGAAAAAAAAATAAAATTGACATTTGCATTTCAAAACTCTTACCAATTCTAAACATTTATTCTACAAAACTTGGAAAGATCGTAGTTCTGTTTCAAATTATTCCAGCACCGTGGGCATTGCCACAGAATGTAAAATTACAGAACATATGAGACTGAAACCTGACACCCGTTCTTCCCTGTTGTGAAGCGTCGATGATGAAAAATATACTAGTTTGAAGAAAGAAAATAATTATGTAGGAGCATGACCTATTCCCATAGTAGCTAGCCAAATTCACTCTTGTTTCAGGGGGGAGCTGGATATATAAATAGAGCAGGGGACCCCTCTTCAAAAACTATTAATTTGATTTAAAATAGTAAGAAAAGATGAAATAACTCCTACAGGATAATCTCTTGATGCTCTTGTGTGAACATTCAGAGTCTTAGCAGAAATGGAGAAGGGCAGGGCACTTTCTGCAAGTGTATCGCTTCTGTAACGGCGATTTTGTAATCAGAACAAGACAATTTAGGAAAAAAGGTCTTCATTTCTGTGCTATAATCCTTCTTCCTCTATTTTCCAACTAGACGTTTTTAAGTTTTGTAATCCGAGACAATGACTTTTGCATGTAATGAATAATCTACTCAAACATTTCAGTCCTTTAAAATGATCTAGAAAAGACAGTGAGATATAGCTAAAAATAAGTATTCGTAGAGATGACATGAGCAAAACTGGAATTGGAATATAAGCACCATTGTATTAAAAATAAGGATAAAGTATGTGGTTCTTATTCACAAAATATATTCTCTCATGTACATTTGTAGATGCACAGGCATATATTTTGATGCACACACATACACACAGATGTGGGTCTACAACATTTCCATCTGAAGACCCCAAAATGCTTCAGAAAGCTGAGTGTAGCATTTTGCTGCTCTTACTTTACAGAGGGGGAAGTTAAAGTGCAGAGAGGTTACATGTGCAAAGCACATTGCTCTCTCGAATGTAATAACCAGCAAATGAGCTCCCAGCTAGCAGAAGAACTGTCTCTGCCACCTTCAGCAAACCACCTGTTGCTTTTGAATGAAGAATTAGCCATTTTGGTCCAGGCACTTCGCCTTCCCATTCCAGATGCTCGTTTTCACTCTACCTGAAGAAGACATGGAAAGCCACGAAGAAGTTTTGACATGCTTCAAACAGAGCAGCCTGTTCTTCAAAAGAAAAACAAGCCGAAACCTCATGTGGTGCACACCATTCATTTTCCTAGATCTGGACCTAAGTCTGGCTTCTCACCCTTGCAGCATTTAATTCCCTTTCTCAAGCTCTTCTTTATCCACAAGTAGGTAGGAGTGTTATTTGAGTAAGGAATGAGCAAGAGCTGTAGGCTTTAGCCTTTCAGTTACAGAGATGGAATAGCTTGCGCTCACAATATGTTGTTTTATTTGAAACAGGGAAATAATTTTTCTTTGTGAAAATTAAATTTAAAACATATGACTACGATTGTCCACATCTTTCACAAAACACTTGTATGTTCCTGAGGGCCCTGATTTCACAAAGGTTCAGCAATTTTTGTTTGATTCCCTGGACTGCTAATTTACTGTTCTCTCTCTGATCTGTTTTGCCTCTCGCTCCGTTTTATCAAATTACCTGGACAGATAAAAATGAGCTGTCCCACATAGACGGTCTGTTCTGGAGTGTGTATGTAGCAAAAAGCCCTCCAAAATCCCAGGACTGTGGAGCTGGTGTCTCCCCCTCCTCCAAGGTTTTATACATTGAAATCTACACATCTTCATAGGACTGATCTGCCCAGTGGTCCACTGAAGAGTCTGAATTTAAGACACGAGTTTGTATATTCTCTGCCAACAGTGGCCTGGAAAAGGCGATATAGGACAGTCTCTCCACTACCTAGACAGACTGCCTCTGCTGTAGAGAGTAAAACCCTGACAGACCCCTGCGTCTCCCTCTTCCTCCCCTCACTTTCACACGAAAAACGTTCTCTCAGAAATTTAGTTTTACCTGTTTGTTCACGGCATTGTAAAGCTTGTGCTGCTGCAGATTTCTGTGCTGGGAGAGGTAGTGCTCACTGCCAGTGCCAACAGCAGCCCAGCTTCTGGGGCTGAGAAGTCATTGCCTTGGGCTCCAGGGCCCTTGTTGAGCTTCGCATCCCTCCCGGCTGAGGTGGCTGGGACAGGGCAGGGGTGCATGCTAAAGTCTACTGCAGAATTCTGCCCTGACTCCCCTGAGCGCAACACCTTCAGCTCTCCTCCAGCTTGTCCTGCTCTCTGCTATTTGCTTCCAGGGGTTTCCTGCTTGCCCCTCTAGTTCCAGCCTCTTCTGGTAACCCCAGCCCTCCACCACTTTTTCTTCACTGCTACCCACTCTTGCTTTCCGGGCTTCTCCTACCAGTCAGCTCTGCTTCCTTCCAGCTCTGCCAAGTTGTTTCCACATCTGGGATGAATGTGGCTGGAGCCTTGGAAAGACAAAACAGCTGAAGGGGCCAGCGGGACCTGCCTTATCAGATATGGGAAGAAAGATCTTCCAAAGGCTGGACTGTAGTGTGATCAGGGAGAAGAGAAAAGAGGCATGACCCTCACCTGGAGTCTTGCGGCACCTTGGTGCTGGCGGTCATGAGTCAAACTGTGGTAAGATTAAGGTTTTAATATGAACAAAGAAAAAAAGTGCTGCTCAGTCTCATTATTTAGAATGGTGGATCTGCTGCAAACTGCTGGATTAACTGCAGACACTCCCTAAGTCACTTCAGTCTCATCCCCTTTATAATAGTTACACTGGGATTTTGCTAAATGGTACGCTCCTCAGTGGTGCGTGATTCAGAGCCAGATTTATAAAGACATTTAGGTGCTCCTTCCCACTGATTAAGGAAGTAAAAACCTAAATAGCTTTAAAAATCTGCCCTCGGGAGCTGCCATGTGTGTCCGGGCACCCAAAACGCTTGAAGATTTACCGCATCTAAAGATCCAGTGAAGATCAGAGAAATTCTTTGCCAGACACAAATGGCAATGAGACATGTTTTGAACCATCAGAAGTACTGCCTTTAATTTTCTTTCCTGAAGATCAGTGTCAATAAGAATATACTGAGCCTGGGTTTGGGGACCAGTTCTGAAATTTTGGTCTGATGCTGCTGCTGCTGCCACGAGACTGACCGCTGTCTCCAGCAGAAGCCACATCAGGTTTAAACAACTTATGTGGTGGCACATTGCAGTGACTTTTCTCCTGTAGTATTGGACCTTATTGGACACATATCTTCCCTGGCTTCTATGGACTAAGAGGAGAGGTAAGATGCTGTGCCCACTGGATCCCTGCTAGCCTGCAGGGACTGTGTGCAAGTCAACATGCACAGCAGCAACCCTTCAGCCTTTGACTTTAATCGTGAACTTGGGCTTTTTGTGACCAGCTGGTGATATCAGGCTCCGTAAGATACACTCATTGGTTTCTAGTGGGATGTTGGAAACAGAAGATGCTTCAAGATCCTTGTGTGATTTTTTTTTTCTGTTTGATCTGATTAAACTGATTAGAAGATGTCACAGAATCAACAAGCAAAAAATGACCTTTTCAAACACATACAATTTGCTTGAGTCCATTAAGCTTATGAGAATAAATAAAACCTCTCTTAATGCTTCATAATATCAGTAATACCCAGAAATTATTCTGCGCTTAATGACCAATTTAAGAGCATTAAATGCTGTTAACAATCAATTTATGAGGTATTACTGTGCTTCTGTTTATAAATGTCTAATTATATAGGTCAGATTTGCTTGCAGCATGTTACCTTTGGTAGCCAACAGCAGCCCTCCAACTCAACACTGTAAAACCCCATTGCTTTGTAAACCTCTCCTAAAAACAACAGCAACACCGGCGTTCCCACACAGCTTGCTAGGTTTCTGCTTTGCCATCAGCATGTGCGTCCTCACCCTTGTCGCCCCCCATCTCCATCCCCATCCCTGGGCATGGCAGCCCCTCCGAAAGCGGGTAATGAGGAGGGCAGGGCTGCGGTGGAGCAGGGGGTACCGCATGCCTTGGCAAAGGCTTCCCATAAAGTTCTGTCCTCTAGCTGCGGATACAAACTCAAGCTGGTCGCGCGCACAACTCCAGCATGCCGAGCCCACTACCCCTCGGCACAGCCAAATGTTTCAGCAGCTGCCCTTTTGTCCTGTTTCTTAAATAAACAAAGAACAGATACAAATTAATGACCTAAATTTATGGCAAAACACACTGCCTTCCCAGAGCAAATAGCCTTAAAAGAACAGATGTTAAAATAGCGTTTTGTACTCACAGAGAGAGAGAAAACGGCTACTGTGCAAATGTAAAAGCTCGGGATGTATAGAAAAGAGTATCTAAAGCATCTAATTGTGCCACACTGCCTCCCGCTACACCACAAACCCGGTAACCTTCTGATGGTGCCTTGTACAGAATAATTATCCTCCCCGGGGCATTCCCCAGCCCTTCTCGCCTCCTCTTAGAATCCCAGTAAACTTTCTCCTTTCATTCCTTTATATTCCTTTTGGAGATGAAAAGAGCAAAATGATCGTTTTGCCAGCACGTTAAATAGCGACTGGCAATCCGGCGCTGTAATCCTCCATGTAATTTAGCCTGGAAGAATTGTGCTCCCGCAACGCACCATCTCAACAAACCATTCCTTTGAATTACCTCTTTGTCTTACCCCGAAGGGCATGATCGTTATGCAGGAGAGATTATTTCTCACTAATTTTTAATTTTTTTTTTTTTTTTTTTTTTTTGCTGAGACTTATCTCGCCAGTGTCTATATTTAAGCAGTCGTTACCCATACCCATGTGCCAAAAGGGAAAAAAAAAAAAAGGAAAAACAAGGTAATTAAGAAGGACGGAGGCTTTGAGGAGGGGGATATTTATTTCTCTCTTTATTTAGGCGCAAAAGCAGAGGGAGACAAGATCGCACATGGGAGGCGAACATGCCTTTCGGTCGGCGAGCCGTCCCCGCCATCCGTCGCTGGTCGAAGGCAGGAGGAGCATGCGGCACCGGGTCACGGCGAAGGGAATTAAAAGGCATCTCCACTTTCCCGCCCGGCGAGTGTGCATTCTGTTTATACTACACCACATTGTATTTCCAGTCTTACTCAACGTTTTAATATACATCTTCTTGTCAGGCGTCTTGGCAATCGGGTACACGACTTGCAAGATGGACTGAGAATTCCACAGGTGGACTGATTAGTGGGTGGCATTTCTGAGCTCCAGCAAGCTGTTAGCATTATGTCTGTTTGCTTTAGGTACAGATGTGAAATGATTTGACAGTCAATCTCAAAGTGTGTGCGAGTACTCCGTTTTTTTTTTTTTTTTTGGGCTTTCTTTCCCCCCCCCTCCCTTCTTGGTATGTCAAACTCTTCTTATAATACAATCCTTATCCGTCTGGTTGTCCATTGAAAAAGCGTCGCCCCCCCCCCCTCCCGTAGCCAATCTGGATGCGTCATGCATTATTCAGGAGATATAATTTGTAAGTGTCAGAAGTGGCTTTGGTTTCTTTTTCTTTTTCTTTTTTTTTCCCCCTGTTCACTCGTTTGAGGACCACAGCTGTCGCCACCAAGAGCCCTCACTGGGCACAGGGGTTATCCCGCCGCAAAGGCGAATTGATTCCTTCGGGCAACTTGTCCGAACGCAAGTTTCCTTAACAAAGCCGTAGTCGTAAGCAAATGGTGTTTGACAAGTGGAATTTTCTGTTGACTTGCTCATTTCATTTCCTTCTTTTGGCAGAAACACTTGGAACTTGATTTTCTTGCAGTTACTATGAGCCCAGAATAATAACTCCTAAATCAACACTGAGGAGGTGGAAAGGTACAACAACACAAACACTCAGAAACAGTCAGGACAGCGACATGGAAATATGAGTTGACATGCAGAATAACCACAAGTGGTGCATAATTTATTGATTGCACCTTGTCATGGGAATGATGAGCTCTCAGCTAGAGGAATTATATTTTATATATTTCACAACTTTGGGGGAAAAATATAAATATTATATATACAAACTGCATATACAGTAACTAATGGATAGAGCAAGATTCCTATTTCCAGTTAGTGAAAAAGTTGTGTGCATCACAAGGCAATGTTGTCTGGAGCCGGGCACGCCCAGGAGAGGGGATGCAGGAGGGCGGTGAGAGGGGGATGTGGTTCTGCAGCATTACTTAGGTGTTAGGGTGGACATGGTTAGATTAGAGCCACTCCAGTCTTAAAATCCCTCCCCGAAATGTTGGAAGGCAGATGTATTGTATCGTAAACACTGAGCTTTAAACTCGCCCTAAGTTAGGATATAATATTTCAGTTGTGAAATACTGTATTTGTGAGCCTTCAGAAAACTGCAGCATGAAGCAGCATGTGAGTAAAGGCAAATTACCCTGGAAAAGTAGGGTAAAAGGTCTGAGAAGTGCCTGTTTCTTCACTCCTTTAAAGCTTTCAATCAGGCAGACTCTCAAGCATGTCCGTGGCCAGGCACAACCCAACAGCTTCCTTCTCCTCTTTACATCCTATTTGTTTTTGAAGCACCAGGAGAGCCGCTCGCCCCCATTTTCAAGCCTTCTTTCTTTCCTCCCTGTGTGAGTCACTGGCAAAGCAGGGCACTGACTGAAGACGGGCTTTTCCCTACTCGGGCAGTGGCACAAAGAGAGGATCCACCGTCACATCATTGTTTGCTGTAGGATGGTGGCTAAGCCTTGGGATGGGTGGCTGGCAGGAGAAGCACAAGCAGGAGGACCCAACAACCACTCCACCAGCAGACCTGACCCGACTGGATGGTTCAAACCCGCAAAATAAATTCATGAGAAATCCAAGCGTTTGCCCTAACTGGGTTTTTTATCCCGTAGGAGCAGGCTAACAGGTTAGCCAGCTGGAAAATCAGTTTCCTCTACTTTAAATAAATCAATCCTTTCCTCTTCCTGCATTGGAGAAGCATGTAAGCTCTTTGATTTCTGCCGATTGCCTACTACAGCACTCCATTTACAACCCTGGAGTCAAAGCTTTCTCCGAGGAGAAAAGCTGTTTCTCCAAGTGCCTCTTTTTCGGTGCTATGAAGAAACATGTCAGAGGAGACATAGCAATGCACTCCAAATGAGAAACAGGGGCTCGGCTCAGTACTTGCTGGTATCAGCAACAGATTTGTCTATATCACCTTCTGCAGCTAGGAAAGTTAGTGCCGTACATTTGCCATTTAAGTTGCGAGCTGGTCTCATCCTGCTTAAGGAACAGCTTAAGTTGGAATAAAAGCAGCTTCATTGGAAGAAACCGGTAACAAAGCCTTGAGTACCAGGGAGTCGCAGCAGCTAAGTGCCCCTCTGTATTGGTAGGAAGAGTGAGCCTTCAGCAGAGAGCTGGCGGTCCTCCTCTGGAGAATGGCAGCTGCTTCCCCGGGTCGAAATGCAGTTTGGTTTAATTGTGCTCTGGGCCCACCCTGGCTATGACAAACGCTTTGCTTTATTTCCTCCCTCCAGACCCAGAAATATGTTTACCTCCCTGCTCCAGGCGATATATGCCTCACCGTTTCCCTTGATTTACAATTAAATCTTATCTCACAAGTGGAAATAATTTCTGAGCTGTTTATAATGTGAATGCGATGGAGACCTATGACTAAATATCTCATATATTATTTTGCATTAGTCTTCTGACTTTTTATGAGGTTTTTTTCTATGTTAAAAATAGAGAACACTTCTGTTAAACACGTATTTTGGGTGACCTTCTCAGAAAAAGAAATTACCAGGCTGAGTACACCCAGATGTGAATCATATAAGGAGTACATGGAGGGCTGTGAAAAGAGGCGATGGCCCTTGTGTGGATGCTGCTGAGGTCTGTGGCAAGGGAAGTAGGGCTGGAGGATGCTGCCCCTCACCCACCCCAGCCGTTCCAGAGGCACCTGCTGAGCAGCCGGCAGCGGCTGAGACATCTCAGCAGTGGCAGGACCAGGGTGCCAGGTGTCCCTCCCACAGAGAGAAATTCCTCATGAGAACCAGGTCGACTTTTCTTAAAGCAGAATTATCAACCGCAGCAGTCAGGGACTGGCTTGGTAGGGAGGTGCATTGCCCAGGAAGGAGAGGGGCTGAGGGTGGCAGTGCTTTGCTAAACACCCAGGCTTCACCCTGCTCAGCCCGTGGCATCCCTGGCGTGTGGCTGGAGCCCAGCTCCCTCTGCTCAGTGCTGTCGTCTCTTGCTGTGCTGCTTATTCACACATCCCAGTTCTCTCCGTCTAGCTGCCTGGGTACTGATGCCAGGGAAGCTGAAACACCGCAGGCTCTGCAAGCCCACCCAGACCATAGGCTCCAAAGTGCACACTGCTGCCTCTTCCTCCAAAATTAATATCTCAGCTAGCTAAATTAAAGCAAGCAGGGTTTCACCCAGGCATGTTGTGATCACACCTCCGACTTGCAATATAGACTTACCATGTAAACTGCAAAGCAAGGTACAGTGCTCTCCCAGCAGGAGAAGACAATGTCTGCCGGCAAGGAAAAGAGGCTTGGGGTGGGAGAGATGGGGATGCAGAGCTCTTCTCCAAATGGCTCCCAAGCATCTGGGAGAGTCCCAGAAACCTGGCTAAAAGGTGAGGCTGCATCAAGGATAATGTGTCCTACCCTGGAGAGCACTAAAGCCTGAGGTGCTGAATGCCCTTCACAAGGGAGGCAGAAGTTGCCGTAGCTGGGCAAGGTGGGGCATGGAGATAGAGCTGTGGAGCAGGCCGCTGCTGGGGCTGAGACCCCGCTGGCAAGCCCACCGCTGCAGAGGTTGTCCCCGTGCGCCTTAGCCGAGCTGCCTATTTAGGATGCTTTGCACATCTGTGCAGAGCTCAGTGCTCGCAGGTGGGTCGTTCCTTCTGCGCGGCCGCTCACCACGCCTCTGCAGAGCGCTCCTCAGTGCAGCTTCCTCTGCGCCCGACGTGCTGGTGAGGCTGCTGGGTTTTTATTCTTTGCTTCTAAATCAGTAGACTTGTTACCATTTTTTAAAAGTGTGAATAGCTGCAACAGAAGCCATCAATTAGCACAAGCAAACAGGGCCAAAGTCCTTCCTTCCTCCTCCCCCACAGCATATTGTGAGAAGAGCTGTGCTCTTCTACTTTGGAGGCTGCTGGAGAGGCTCTGAAGTTGAGCGATCCCGCTGCCGCCTTTGCATCTGCTCTAGGACGGACAGTACGCTCGACGCGAGGGAAGCAGGATGGGCTGTCAGCACTGGCATGGGGACAACGGGAGCGAGACCAGCTCAACAGCAGCAGCAAAGGAAGGCAATTTTTTCCCCCTTTCTGTTCCAGAGAGCCTTCCAGGGCTGAGGGAGGTTGCCAGAGGTTGCCTGTTTTTTTCAAGCGCCGTTCCCCCTTCCCAGCGTTCAAGAAGCTGCAGAGGGAAGCCCCTCAAGCAGCTTTGCTTAATTACCCTGATCTGTGGAGAGGCTAGAAAAGCCTCTCTGCTGAATAGTTTGCAAACTGGACCGTGCATGCCAGAAGATTTCTGTTGATTAGATGATGCAGAGTATTAATTAGAATATAGATTATATGCAGGGGCTTTACCATAAGTTTGCTGCCATTTGGTCTGGGCACGTACATTTCTTGCCACATTGCTTTTTCTCCCAGAAAACCAGTCTCATGGAGCCAGCCTGGCTCCTAACATAGATCACATCCAGGAAGAAGGAGGGAATGTTCGTGGTTGTGTTCCCACTCATGAATGAGAGCAATGGTCCTTACCAGCCTCACGAAGGATGCTAAGAATTAAAGCTGCATTGACCAAAAGCCACTGCAGCTTGTGGGTGAGACCCAACCAGCTTGCCTGCCCAGCCCCTTGGCCGGTGCCACCATGCTGCCGTCGGACACCAGTCACTAGCCAAACCAGGCATAGGAAGTGCAGTCAGGTGGCCACCGATCTATGTGCCAGCACGCAGTTGGCATGGACTCCCCCCAGTCCCTTTTCAAACCACATCAAATGCAACCTCCAGGGCAGGAGGGTTGTTCCAGTGGTTGTTCCAGCCACTAGTTCCTCTGTGTTTGCTGGTGCCTTGGGAGTTTTGTGTGTCTGGTCCCCTTGGGTCACGCTCTGAGCGGCTCTTTCCAAGTACAGAAAGACATCAGGGATGCAGTTGCTACTGCAAAAAACAAGATAATTTTCAGATGACAGGGCAGATCAATAACCTATCTCACCTGCTATTCTTACCGACAGCCACGGGTCCTTGGGAGCAAGGTACAAGAATCCTGTATGGGCCAGCTTGGGAAACATGGGACCCATGAGGGACATTTCTTTCCATCCTTTAGTTGGCTTACTTCCTAAAGCATGATTTATAGCTCATCATCCATATAAACAGATTTTTTTTTTCTTTCTGTAACCATTTTATGCTCTTCCAAGAACTGGTACCTTGTGGAATAGAGTTCCAGTGGTGTATTATCCGTTCCTGAAGAGCACTTTCTAGTCCTGATCATGTGTAAGGAAATAGAAATTGCAGTCTTGTAGAGAGTGAACAGGAGCACTGGCTTATCTCCGCTGTGCTGTTCACTGCCTTACATACTTCTAATGTGCCCCTCTTCCTTATCCTATTTCTAAATTAAATAGTCATCCTGTTTTTCACATCTCTCATTATATAGAGGTCTTTCCATATGTCTAACATTTGTTTGAGTCTCGATACATCAGACCATGTAACATGCTGATTCACAGAAATCTCACGTTCTGTAATGACCCAGCCTTTGAAATCTGCCTGCATTTTTAAAAATCTGGCTCAGATTTTGACTTATCAAATGCTACCCAACCACCTCTCTTTATCAGGGGTTGCTAGTATTTCTTTCAAGTCACATCTGACCTCAAGCATTCATGCTTGGTTCAAACTCAAGTTTATTGAAAACAGCAACTTTATTTGGCTCCTCAGAAGGCAGATAAACATGCCCCTGCCCTGTTTGCAACTTGGAAGCGCCTTGCCATTACCCCGGACCATGGCTCATTTAAAAGCAGGCAAAGTGCCTGGTGCCCCTTCTCAAACACCACCACCACATCTGAGAGCTGCAATGCCCTCAGAGGTTTCCAAAGCCACTTTAGTCTGCTGCTGTGATGCAAAGCCATTGCCTCATGGTGTTATCAACGGCCGCTGGACTTTGCTAACTCAGCTTCTGGCGCAGGTAGAGAGAAGTCATTTCAGGTCCCACGCAAAAGCTTAACTCTCTGTAGAAAACTGACCCAGAAAATGATATCTGTCTTGCTTAATGTTTGTAACTGGAGATATTCAAAAGCTGCCTGGACATGGTCCTCGACAGCCTGCTCTAGGTGGCCCTGATTGAGCACGGGGTTGGACCAGATGAACTCCAGAGGTCCTGTCCAGCCTCAACCCTGCCTATCCTTCCTGCAGCTCTGATGTAAAATGTCCCTGGTATCTTCTCAGCCCCGTGAAAGCCTCTGCTTGTTGGCTCTGTTTAGGTTTCACACGCTAGTGGATTTACTTCCCACTTGTCTTACCCTTGCACACTACTCACTCTGAGCATCTCCACCTTCCTCAGACACGAGTCCTCCAGACCATCTTAGAAACCCATTCACTGTTTTAGAAAATAGACTTCTCAATTAATTAAAGTAAATTGCATTCACTTTGACTGGCCAGACATAGCCACAGTCACCAGCTTAGGCTCATCTTCACGTTCAGGTGAATGATTTGTATTGTACTGAAAGGTTTTGAACTGTTTTTTGAGGGGTGAGGAATGAAGTGTGTTGATCATTGATCTCTAATACAAAGCTCTGGTTGAGTGTCATCCCTTTGCTGCTTTTAAACAGAGTGAGGATCAGAAAGGGGATGGTTCAGTGCTCAGGACACGGAGCAGCAAAGCAAGGGACCGTGATGAAATTTCTGTCTTGGCACTGGCTGCCCACAAGTCTTTGAATGGTCACTTGGTCCCTTTGGCTCTGGGTGCCTGGAAAGGGCAGACCAGCTCAGCTCCGCCATTCCAGTGCAATTATTGCCCACTGCAGTAGGTGACAGCTTTTCATTGGACATCCTTAAACCCCCCAAACCCTCACCACCTGCATGTAATGATCAAACACTGAGGGGGGGGCAGAATGTTTTACCCCTCCAAATTTTACCCTGTTAGGCTGCGATTAGCACAGGTACAGTGACAAGGAGGACAAGTGGTGTCAAGCCTTTTTTGCACTGCCACCGCTTGCCAGGTTTGCATGGAGAAGTTTTGCTGGTGTAGCCCGGGCCAATGCATCCCCGAACCTTATGTACGAGGGACAATAGGCAATCCAGGCCTCACAGACTATTTAAGAATAAACTCCAGACTGTGAGCTGCTCAGACATCTTGGTTGTCGACTGCATATAGGTGCCATCCTAAAACTGTGAAACTGAATACCCTTAATTTAAAAATTCATGCCCAGATCTGTGCTTTGCCCTTCATCCTTGCATTTACAGAAGGCTAAATTGAGATCCCAGATTTTACATCCAAACGCTGAAATGTTCATAATTCAGACTCCTGCGAAGGCTTGCAGGCAAGCACATTTTAAAACCACATCGTGTAAACTGTTTATGTGCTGAAGGAAAGCCAAAGATTTTGCTAATGACAAAGAAATTGTTCTCCCCTCTGGTAGCTGAAAGAATTCCTCTAATGACAATAAAGCCCCCTCCTTTGCAAATTTGCTTTGGGTGGATAGCAAAATTAAAGCACACCCAGCCCAGCTATGATTTTTCAGATCGCATAAGTACCTTAAAAAGATGCTCGTTATCTAAAGTGACGCCTCTTCCCTAATTGCAGTGCCACTATTATGTGAGATTAAATTATTTCCACCTCCCCCCCCCCAACGTACCCCCCCCCGAACCCTCATAGATGGTACAGCCACATTTTAGACTCCGGAGCAAGCCCCACTCAGTGAGGTAGCACTGGCTGAGAGAGATGGGCAGGTGTGGGTCCCTCCTGATGGCCGGCCATGCCGTGCTGCAGGGACCGCTCTTCTCCTGTCCTCATGTCACCCCACCACGTCCAATCTGCCACCCCAAATCGCAAACAGCAAGAAAAAGGAGCACAAAACCCTCGACCAGGAGGAGGTCGCAGGAAAAGCTAAGACTGACACAAAAACCACAACAGCCCGGGCCGACGTCTTTGACAACTTGCACACAAGGAGAAATGTTTGTTTGCTTGCTTCGCCTCCCGCTCACTCCTGTTCACTCAGCCCTGGTGCAGTGCCAGGCCCCTGGCCACATGTCCCGGCGGGACAAGGCACCGCTGCCCGGCAGCCAGTCGGCACAAGAGCTCACCGACTGGGGAACACCGGAGGTTTGCCATCGCCGCGAGAAGTTCGGCACACTCGAGGGTGACGGTATCCCTGCTGCGGGCAGGGCAGAGGCTTTCCTTCCCGTAGGGAGGAATAAAGGTGGAAACAAAGCGTCTTTCTTGCCCCGGTGTGTTGGGTGTAATTAGTCCCAGGGGCCAAAAGGGTGCGTGTCAAATTGCCATGAGCAAAGTCGCCCCAGCACCCTGGGGCTGCTCCTGTCACCCTGGGGCAGTACGCAGCAAAGGCAAAGTTTGCACACAGCCTCCCTCCCTCCCAAAAGTGTTTGTCTCTCTTGCCCTTATCCAGGCTCCCACCAGCATTGGCAACGGGGACCCACAGCTCACCCTCATCTGCTGGTGGCCGCCAGCATATGGCAGGGGCCCTGGAAGGAGACCGTAACCTCCTTCTATTAGCGTTTCACAGCGACAGTGTTATTAGGGTGATAATTTGCTGGGGTTTCCCGTTTCTCATTGAAATACCGAAGAAGCATAACATATGCATCCATACGTACGCTAGAAGTTTCAGGGAACTCCGCAAACCTTGCAATTTTAATCCCGTTATGCGGTTTATATTTAATTGATTGCTAGTCAGAGATGAGAATTTCACAGATCCCCTAAAAGAATGAATATTTTTAATCAGCTCATTTAGCCAGGGAAAAGGATGCGCGTCCTCTCTCGAAAGCAGCCTCTCACAGCGCCGCGCAGGTTCCAGCTACTGCGGGAGTCGGTTACCCCTCAGAAAAAAAGAAAAGAGAAAAAATCGAAAAAAAAATGGTTGAAAATTAATCCAAAGCTAAATCAGTGACATGATTGTATTCCCATTGCATTCCACTTAAATGCATATGTTTACAATATCCTTTAATAATAATAATTATTAAACATAGTAAAATACTTCCAAACTTGGCTCACAGCATCATTATACTTCTAGTGGAAAAAAATTTATCTGAAGCCTTGTCAATATGCCACTTCCTCCTCCCCCATCTTTTAACAGAAGCAGCCTCCAGTGAAATAATCCAAGCTGTGTTCAAGAAGTTGGCAAGTGGGTCCAATTAAATGTGGTTTTAGTGTATTCTGGCATTTGCATATCTAGTTTGCCAAGAAGTAATGTTTAAAAAAAAAACCAACCCAAAACCACAACCACCATTAAAAAAAAAAAGAAAACCAACACAAAAAATCCCTGCGTCGGTCCCGACACAGAGTAGATCTCTGAACTTTGTCCTGCAGATGACAGAGATTCAAACAAATAAATAAATGAATAAAACGAGTAAGTTTCATCTCAACTATTGCCCTTTTTTGGTTGACAGGCTTTACAATAATCTGTACGTCCTGTAAAGGAAAACACACAGAGGAAATATTAGAAAATTAATGCAGGAAATAGAAAAATTAGCTTTAATATTTAGTGATTCATTGAAAAACTTAAATCACAATGACCTTTATTTCATGGAAATATTTAATGCCTTACTGAGCCGCTCTCCAGCTAAACAGTGATTAAATAAAGCAGTCCATCAAAACAGTGCCTGTTCTCCAGGACGCAGAACTGAGGAGTCAATCCTCGCCAGCGAAGCATCGTTTGCCGCTGCTGAGAGAGAGCGGTGCCTTGCTTTTGCGTCTCCTTCTCCTCCCCTCCCTACAACAGCTGCCCTTGTCTCTCTCTGGCACCCCAGCCTCCCATATTCCCCTCTGCTGGTGGATTATGTGCCAACCCCTGTCCGTGGGAGCTCATATGTCCCAGTGCCATTTGGCCACCATGTGCGGGACGGCACCAAAGGACCGTGGATCCGATCCCTCACCTCCTTTACCCTCCAGCCCCGAGTGGCAGGGAGAAAAATAGAGGCAGAGGAAGGATGTGTGGAATAAAAACCCCACCCCAAAGCCCCAGCAAGCCCTAATCCTCCACAAGGCTAAGTGCAAAATGACGTTTAATGTATACTGGCCGGCCTTTTCACTCATTTATTCCATAGCTGGGACAACCTTGCTACAAAGCAAGGAGAGTTAATTAATAAAACGAGGCAGCGTGGGGTTATATGGAATCTTTAAAGCCTTTATCAGTTTGCCAGTCCATTAGTGGGGCTGCATTCTCCGCAAACTCCCTGCTCCAATATGTGCAGCAGAGCAGTTAATTTCTTTTGGACTCGGTCTATGGCACCAAGCTGGTTTTTTTTTTTTCCATCTTTATCCAAACAAACTATTAAATAATCAACAAATAAGAATATTTAACCCAAAATAATGAGAGGAATGATCGCTTGCCTAAAAACTATAAATTAAAGCTATCCAGTCACAAAAGAAAGTTGAGTCATCCATTAAGCAACAAAGGAGAAGGAAAAAATAGATCGCACTCGGATGTTTTTGTGGCGTTGGTTGCCTCACAAACGTGCCTATGCCGAGGCCCCAGGACGATGGACGGCTGGAGCCCAAAATCGCCAGGAGACCATCAGCAGGGCAGAGCTTCCAAAATACTAGAGGACGCCTCAAAAAAAAAAAAACAAAGAAAACAAAAAGACCGAAGCCACTGTGATCCCCTTTCTGACCAGTACATATGTCAGAGAGGACCTGGCACTTGGAGCTGGATGCGGAGGGGGGACCCTTTGCCTGAGAGCAGTACATGGCCCAGAGAAATGCACCATGTGGCTGTGGGTCAGCAAAGCCTGGTAGCTCCTGGGCCAAATCACCCACTGCTGGTACCCCCACATCCCTATCTCTCCCCAAAGGGATGCGAAAAGGGATGGTGAAGGGACCTCCTTGCGCCACTGCCACCCCATGGGGCTAGGGAGGAGAGTTATGGGGCCACAAAGACACCACCAGCCTCTGTCCACTGTGGGTTTGGGCATGAGTAAGGCTTTCCACAGGGTTTCACGGGGAAGCAAACCCCACTCCAATCCCATCTCAATTCCCTCCTTCTCCTCACCCCACCCCCACCAGCCACACAGAAGAGCCGTGCTTAAAAACACAGGGGGATTTTGCAGTGATTTCCAACCCCCCTGGTTGTACTTCTCAGAGTAGTGTTCTTGCGGATGCTGTGCTAACAAGATGCTTGACAAGCACCAGGCTGCGCGCTCACAGCCGCGCCATCGACTGCCGAAATTCACAGCCCGCTTCTGAGCGGCACGACGGGCGAAAGCCTTGTTTGTGGTGTGTGCCATGGATGGCAAAATGGTCTCCTAGGGAGAATGGGGCTGGGGAGGTGGGAATGAAATGGGGCGGTCACAGGAGTAAGCATACAACCAGGAAAAATGCTACAGCTGAGATTATTAGCCCCCTTCTTTTTTTTTCCAAATTAATGATGTGGACACAAACAAGGGCTTCCAGCAAGTGCCCACTGAAGACTATTCAAGTATCTCAGGAGGATTTGTGATGGAAAAAACACTTCCATAATCTGCTTAATTTTCCCAGAACGCTGGGATGAACTTTTATTTAAGCATACACTTCCAGTGTTCTCCAAAGGACTTGAAAATTATTTTCTCTCACTGACAAATAACTCTGAGAGAACGCGTTAGGCTCGGATCAGCCAACAGCGGAAAGGCATGGAGCCAACCCGAACGTCAGGCATCAAACATGGTGCACAAAGAGGCTGGAGAGGTAGCACAGAAGATGTGGTGAAAACACTCTGAAATACCAAACCCTGCAACCAGCCCCAAGACAAATACGACTTTCACTTCCTCTTTTTTTTTTTTCTTTTCATCCTTCTTCAATAAGTTCAGTGGCTTTGGACGAGCCACATCATTTTACACAGCCATGTCGACCACAGGGTCCCTCTCCCCAGTCCTTCATTCAGTAGGAGAGCAGGAGAAAGCCAGGGACCTCTGCTCCACTAGATGAAGTCCTGCACTGACCCAACAATGAGGTATCAAGTGTGGGCTTCAAAACCAGGATTCTGCCCTCTGTAAAGTCATGAGGAGACTTTCCTTTCTTTGTTCAAAATAAAATAAGGAAAAAATAAAAGCAATCTTTGAGATTAATTAAAAATGCTTCATCCATTAAAAATGCTTCATCCTCCCGGACTGCACGGGGAGTGAGGCTCACAACCCTGCCGTGGTATATTGCTTCCTTCCTAAGAGCCAGTAAAAAAAATAAAAGGGGAAAAAACCTCATAATGCTTTTTGTCCTTAATAAGAATCAAAGTGGGGTAGAAAAAGAGGCTTTATACCTCCCATTCCCATAGCCTGATTAATGTGCTCTGTCTTTCAACATGTGCTTTCCCTTAAACCTCATTTTTCTGTAATTTCCTTCATTCTTTTAACAATGTGCTTATCCCTCTCCTAAAAAAAAAAAACCACCCCATTATTTACAGATGTTCCCTCTTTTCTCACCACATTGGAGTCCAAACCACAGGCTCCTCCTCCTTCTTCTAGATAAAAGGAGATAAGAGTGGAGATAAGATCATTTCAAAAGGTGAGCGCCGATATTAAACTTTAGCAATACATACTAAGCCAGTGTTTTTTTTATAAATTGCTTTTTTTCTGCTCCATACATATTTCTACCCTGTTCTGGAAGTATCAACAGCTACCCAAAGAAGCTGGGTATTTCCAAACCCAAAATTTTGACTGCTGGTATTACAGGAAGTTTTGGACCGAAGAAATCTGTCTTGGCTGTGAACAACTGTAGGACCTATCAAAGGCTCTTGTTCAAAAAAAAAACACACCACCACCGACAGCTCATTAAATGGTCGTGCTTTTGTGTGGGGGAGCCCTGAATCTGAAGAGCATCAACCTAAAATAGAAGGCTAACATGAGGACGAGTGCTAGTCATCTACTCCCTGTCTTGAGAGTGACTCACATGTAGTGCACGTCAGGTAGGTCCCGAATCTTCACATCTCCGCTCACCCTTGGGCTCGTACTCCACACAGAACGGCTTTGAGATCAGACCCTTAACATTTATCACATTTATTTTAAAACAGCATTGCAACACAGCACTCAGATATCCCACTCCAAGCCATCCAGTGGCACTGGTACCTCAGAGCGTAACACTTTAAATATCAGCTTGTGCCACCAAGGTACTTCTGTGACTTGCACATCCCTCAGCCCCACTCCCATCTCCATTCTCTGCTAAGAAAGGGTGAGCGTGGTTGTTTTAATGCCTTGCTTGAATCACTCCACATTATCCAACATCTTTCCAGAAGAAGCTCTTCAGTAATTTTCAATGCCTCCAGCAGCAGCGTGCCTACAAACCTGCTGTCACTTGGGGATGAAAGTACGTTTTGCTGCAAGAATTGCACATCCTGCAGGCCAGACTTGCTGGCAAAAAGGTGGGGAACTATCCAGCCTAGCCCTACAGAGAGCCACGGTCTTTGTCTGGATTCCTCACCCTGACACAACACCCTCAGGCTGGAAGGTGAATATGGCCCTGCTGTATTTTCTCCACTTAGCAGGAATCCCACCTTTTCCTCCAAGCTGCAAACTCCACGTTAGATATTAGAGAGAATAAAAGAGCTTATTAAAAGTAGCACTCTGTTAAAAGGGGGGAAAAAATAAAAGAAAAAAGTGAAAAAACCTTGATCTATTCTCATTTTTAACTACTGGTTATGGGCTTTAAGAGGTCTGCTGGTGAGATTTTAAAATGCATGGGTTTCTTGATGCAAATTTAGGCTAAGAATAAGTAATTTCCTAAGTGAAGTAGTACTTTATGCCACTTTTTTTTGTCCTCACTTTTTGGGGAGTTTTCTCTCTGTGAGAGTTTTCCAATCGCTAACGAAAAAGAAACACATTTAAGTTTATCACACTGAATCGGGCAAAACACAACTTTGTGTTCACTTTGTGTGTCAGGAGCCTTCTCCTTTAAGCACAGAGTAGCAGCCTGGAGACATCCTTGGAAGTAAGTCGCAATGAGTTACCCAACACTTGCAGAGGGACATTGGTCTGTCTGTCAAGAGGGAGCCCAGAATTCATATGTTCATTAAATGACATCCTCATAATTAATCAGAGAAATGGACGACTCTCCTTTTCTGCAAAATTTAAGAATTGCCTAGCTAGTCCCAACTCGTTAAGACTCAGCTCTTTCTTAAAAGTCACTCAGTCACTTGAAAAAAATAATGAAATATTGGTATTTATAGTGTTTTCAAGCTGTTGTATATATAAGCCTAAAAATCATCTACGAACAGAAATCAGATTCTGGATAGACGGTGCCAGTCAAACTACTTTAAAGAGAGAAAATAAGCTACAGAAATTGAAGACCTGGTAGCTATAGCCTATGGAGATGGGATATGTTTCATTAAGATTTTAACTGTATTTTATCTTGGTATGAATTTCCAAAATTATCTCGACATGAATCCTCACTAAGTGCGAGTACGTGGCAAATGCAGTTGAAAATAAATCGTATCTTGTATGATAAACCTCTATCAGTTTCAAGGGGTTTTATTTATAGATAAAGCACATTTTTAAAATTGTAAAATGTATATCGGGAACCCATCCAAAAGTTTATAAAAAGTAGCTTTAATGCTAAAATTGAAGACAATTTGACAAAAGCCTAAAATGTAGTTTTTATTTTCTTAATAGCTGTAAATAAGACTTAACCAAAATGTAATTCGGGAAGGTTGTGAAAGAAATATTTAAATCCCTAGCTAGATTTACATCCAGATACAGCATATACCATGCCACAGAGCTGTTTTGAGACAGTTAAGCCTTTTAATATACCTCCTGTAGTACCGAGGCAGTAACATATTGCTTTACCAGCTAAATCCTTTCGGAAGTCACGATGTACATGTAACTTGCTTTCTAAATATTTTACTAATTTAAAGCTGGGTTTCATGCACCGGGTTGTAATGGATGGGGATGTGCTGTGTAAATCCCTATCTGGCATGTTCTGGACGTGGCATAAAAAAAAAATCCTTCTTGGCGCTGGGATTAGCGCTGATAACTGCAGGAATCACAAGCCATGGGTTGCACAGGACCATGTCGTGTTGGCTGCTACGTACGAACACTAAACAGTGTCTTCTAAAGACCGGTGAGGAACAACCCAGGCTGTGATTTCAATGCACAACTAAATAAAAATTTAGCAAGTTGTTTGAAAGCGCTTCCTCGCGCGCACACGCACACACACGCTACGCATTGTAAAGCGCAACGCTGAGGTTAAGAGATACCGAAACACTGCACATCAAAACCTCCTAAAAAATAATCACCAGCTGTATTTTGCAATTAATCATTTATTTATTTCCTGCAATCCCGAGAATCCCCAATCACATAGAAATTTCAGCTCCAAGGCTAGACTGCATACGCTCTGTCTTCTAGCCCCAAGCAAAAGCTTGTTAGAGCCAGGCTGTAAAATCTCAGAAAGAGAATAAAATTTGTCCCCACAGGAACAGCCGTGGCACAGGAGGGGCACGGTGTCTGTCCCAGCCAGGGGAGTGTTGTCACACGGGGGTGGTGAGCGCTTCTGGCCCCTGCTACAAATGGTTAATGTTAAGGAGTTATCAGGGAGGAAAATGCTGCCTGTTCTGCACGACGTATTAGCAGAGAGATTGTCTTCCAAGGAAAAAAAAACCCACAACCCACCCTGAAAGTAAGAAACTAAATTAAAGCAAAATGAACCTGGAGATTATAAGCAGACAACCTAGGCCAGTTCTGTGAGTCTGAAACATTAATGAATGAAAGGAATTCCAACATAAGAAAAACATTCCTGGTCAAATATGGATTATTTTTGAAATAAACTTTTTTTAAAATTTTTTTTTTCTTTTGGCAGAAATTCTTATCACTGGAAACCTCTGCAGCGTTTGCTGTCACTGTCAGAGTTAAGCCTGTTCCACCTTTGGCTTTATCGCTGCCTGGCTGTGCAGGGGACTCACTCCTCTCTTGCTCTGGCAGAGCTGGGGAAGCTATGTGCTATTTGCACCAAGAGCATTTTGGTTTGACAATAGGTTCAAAGTAACGCTTCTTTTTTAGACTATGAGACTAAAATGGATAATCTTCCCCAAAAGGATGTAATCTGTCATCGGTAAGACCTATTAACAGGTTTTAGCTGAATTTTATCACGCTAGCAGGAGCTGCTGGCTGTAGGTTTTAATAAGCAGGGCTCTACTTCTTCCTGTGACTGTCTTCGTTTACCAGCAAAAGGGAACATTTCCACCTTCTGCCCAAACGCATTCGTACAAATAGAAAAGGAACTCCTCTCTCACCATCAAGAAAATATTTCTTATTACCAAACTCACTACATTTAATGATGAGTAAAATATGAGTGAAGAGCAACAAAAATTAAACAAGGACTCCGGAACTGGAATATTTTGAAAGAGCCTAGAAGATTTGTGCATTGTTTTTTCCTCCCTATAAAAATACCGGTTTCGTTAAAATTCACGTTTACCATCATCCCATAAAAAAAACAACCAACAAACCCAACCTCTGGCGCTTTGGTTAGATTTCTCTAATAAAAGACCATACTTTCTGGAAACACTTCAGTTTGGAAATCACATGGACACTGTTAATTATATGTAAGTTAGAGAACTCAGCTACGGTAGGCTACATGACAATATTTTAGAATCAGTTTTCTATTTTAGGATGGTAATTCACCTGCATTCTGAAGGAATTTGCACTGGTTCATAGGGAGGGGAGGGAGCAGGTTGAAAATTTCTCTCTAGTTCTCCTCAGTTACAAATTGCTGCAGCATCGCTGACCATAAAAAGGGGGGCTCAGGGTTTTGGTTTCGAAAGTAGACTGGGAAAACACATTTTAAAAGTTAGATATTAGGAGTCTGTTAAAAAGTTAGAACATTTGATTACTGTAGAATTAATTGGGAAGGAGTGTGTGTGTGTGTGGGGAAGTCGGTCCATCACTGACAAATCACTCGATCCACTATGTGTAGAAGGAAAGCAGAGGGTGTGCTGCGGCAGGGCGAGGGTGCAGCTGCGTCCTTCACGAGCAGGTGAGGCAGCACGGCTGCTGCTGCTATGGGGGAACGAGGAAGCTGTCCCTTTGCAAGTTATTGTGTAAATTTAAGGCTTCCAACGAGGCAGCACAAATCTGGAAGGGATATGCTGGTTTCACCTAGGCTCAGCAGAACTATTTGGGATTGCTCGGTATTCGCTTTTCTCCCTGGTGCAGGAGAGAGGGAAAAGCAAGAGGATCCCTTCCCTTCCTTGGGCGGAAAGTTGAGTTTTAAACTCCTACCAAGTTCGTATTCAAATCGCACCTAAAACACGTAGAGGTCTCGGTAAGCAGATGGTCTGCAGAATGCTGTACCCAATTCAAAAGTCTCCGTTACACCAAGCCCTTAAGCTTGAGTTTAGAGACCTCATTCGTAATTAAAGAATATTAAGCTATCACAGGCAGTGGTTAAGAAAGTAGCCTGATGATAGATTCAGTGCATTCCCTGTGAGTCTTGGGTTAGAAGTACTCACAGTTAAAAAGTGATGACTATCACCCATCAGAGAAAGCCTTCTGAACCCATCAAGTTCAGAGCACACGGTTTCCACTCCCGCAATTTGCCTTCGACCATCATGGCAACATGAACGGTGAGGCCGTTCAAGCCACATGAAATGTTCTCTCATGTTTCATTACCTAGAGTCTGTATTAAAAAAGAAAAAAGGAAAAAAAAAAAAGTTACAGCTATTTAGCTATGTCGGTACATGGAACCTTATGGAGAGAAGCAACACACAGGAGTATGTTTCATCTTTTCATTGAAGAAACACTTTGATAGTCACAAGCAAGTGTGTGCTGCACAGGTAGAGACCATCTAGATAAACCCCAAAGTATAAATGATATTTTGAATTATTTTCCCCTTAATGACTAAGTTATGTTTTCTGCTACCCTTCTGAAGAAGGGCTCTTTCTAAAAGTCTAGTTTTATTTGTGAATCTACAGTCCTGGAAAAACCTAACGTTGGAGAACAAATGGTGAATCTGCCTAGAGCCACATCCAGAGCTCATCAGATGCACAGATTTCCCAACTGCTGTATTAGCTGGTTTTCAGTCCTGATGATAACTTTATACTGTCTTAACTACACATCATATTCTATCGTAAGGAAGCCTACACAAGAGGTCCGCTGCTACACAGAGAAATCTGTGCAGCTGAAGATGCTAACATTGACAAATGTTTTCAGAATACCTGTAATAACTGAAAAAAACCCCCACCCCAAACATAGCAAAGGATGACTGAAATCTCTTTAAAAGAATAAAGCAGTGAGAAAGGTCATTTTTGTGAAGTACAAATTACCGTAGATGTAAGAAGACAAGCAGAATAGCGCACGGCACCGCAATTCACCTGGTCAAGGCACACAAATTCAGCTGTATCTAGGCAGATGACAGATGTAATTAAATGTTTAACTTATTATTCTTTTTTCTCTTCAAGCTGGTCAAGAAGGTCTCCACCCTCCTAATTTAGCTCTACTTTCACACTCCCTTTGGGCACCGCAGTGGTTCGGTCACGTTCTTAGGATGGAATGGCCTCGAAGAATTGTGGGCATATCCTGCAACAAGCATCTCAACCAGGTCTTCTTTATAAAAAAAAAATAATTAAAAATGATATAATTTTTTTGAAAAAGTAATGTTTAGTCTGTGAGACAAAGCCCCAACCAGATTTAGGATTACTTTAATTTTCCTCTGCAGTCCAGATGGTTTTGATGTATCACCGGTACTTTTGGATGTTTCGACTGCCTACGGTAATACTGACCGCCAGTCAGTACCCGGTCAGCGCTTCAGATTAAGTTGTTGCCTTCTGCTCTAACGTTCTGATAGAGACCAAAAACAAAAGAGCAAGCCTGAGAGAACTCCTTGGGGTGAAATTAAGCCCAGAAAAGGAACTGTGCATCTGTATAGATATTTGCACGGTAGCAAAATTTCTGGACTTTAATCAATTGATTCTGCGGAAGTCTTCGGGGAGGAAAAAAATACTAATGAAAAAAATCCCTCTACAGAATGATGGAGAGCTACACACACAGAAATGCTTTCAAAACACAAGCATTTAATTTTTTTTTAAATGTTAAGTGAGATGTAAATATGTACGTTAGCAACAAAGTGCTCAAAAGCATACTGAAAACATATTCCATACACAGTTAGCAATAGAAGTCTGTACAAAAGTAATAAAGTTACACATTATAAAAAATACTCCGTAACTATAATTTAAAAGAGGGAAAAAAGACAAGGGAATTGATTTCTCAGTTCATATAATTTATTGCAGTTAGCACACAGTTTAAAAATTCACCAACACACCAATAGTACAAAACTAAACAGCATTATAAGTTATTCCCCCCTCAGGAAAATAAAACATACTATGATTGTCAAAGCTAGATGTCAGTCTAAGTTTTAGAACAAAAGAAGAATGTGAAACTAAGGAAAGGAAAAAAGCAATCACTCACGAGGACCACAAAAAAATCCAAGAGAAAGTCCATTTTCCTCAGACACTGATTGTCTTCTCTAACTTAAGAAAAGAATGTAGTTTTAAAACCTAGAAACTATTCAAGTAACTAAAGATAACGCTCCAAGGCCATTTTCACAGCTTTTTTTTTTGTTTAAAATGCCATTACAGCCAAATTAACACACATTTGACCAAATATTTCCAAAACAGTCCAGCAATACACAATGGAGTTTTCCATTCAGTATCTTAAGCACAAAAATAGGCTATGTTTACAGTAGTTAAGGCGATCAAATTTTAAACAAAAGCAGAGAGAGAAAAAAAAAAAAAAAAAGAGAGAAAAAAAAAAAAGGGAAAAAACAGCAAACGTTTTCCATGCTACTCCCATAGACCTTATTTGTAAGTGCAAGACAGGAAAACAAACACTGTGCAAAATGCTTTTGACCTGCGTGTTGGTCATTAAAACCACACGTCAGGCTGCAGTCTCTGCTGCTTGGATACACATAGTCCTTCCCCTGCCCTCCCCCGGCCCCCCTGTCACTCAGGCCTTCCCAGGCCTTTCAGCCTGGGGCTTTGCTTTTTTTTTTCCTTCCTTTTTTTTTTTTTTCTTTTTCTTTTTTTTTTTTTTTTTCAGTCCACAGCCTCTTTTCAACTGGGGGTGGAGGGGGGGGGGGCAGGGGAGGGAGGGCGGAAAGAACGACCTATTGTGGTGGAGTGGTGCAGCAGGAATCCTACAAATGCTCATCTGGGGAAATGGACGCACCTCAGCTGGAGCTGGCGTGGGGTCTGTGCAATTAGAAGGGGTCTGGGGTTAGTAAATGCACACCGCACATGCAAATCTCGAAGTCTGGTTGTAAACATTCTTTTTTTTTTTGTTGTTCTTTTTCCTTTTTCCTTTTTTTTTTTCCTTTTTTTTTTTTTTTTCTCCTCGTTAACGTAGCTAGATCGGCGACTCGTAGCTTAAGTTCTTCTCAACTCAAAGACAGTGGGAAAGTAAATTTAAATTAGATAAAATAAAAACAGTGCATTTCTCTTCTTCGTAACACCGGCAATTTCAACGGTGTGGGTATTTTTTTTTTTTTTCCTAAGGAAATTAAATAATTTTCAACTCACTCGTTAAAGTTATACAATGCAAACAAAGACAAAAATATACTGAAACTCATGCATTTCTGTAGCGTTAATATTTACTTTTCAAGACTCAACTAAGAGCATCAACACAACCTGCCAAGTTCTTTGATACCTCCCCCCGGCCCATGTAATCAATTACAGTATACAATAACAGTAATTCACATTTTTTTAAACACACAGTTCATCACTGCTGAAGCTGCAATATCCTTTTTCATCCCAAGCAAACCTTCACGTAAGACAGAGTCCCAGTGATCCCAGTGTACTCTCGGGGTTTTTTTGTTTTATGTTTTTTGTGTTGGTTTGTTTTTTTGTTTTGTTTTGCTTTTTTTTCCAGTGGGAACTGTCAGAAATCCAGAAGTTGCCATAATAAGTTTTAAGTCAACTGCTTGTTTAAAAATAGATAATCCAGCATTTCAGAAATTTTCCATTTGGGTCTAAAAGCATTCAGGTTTCCAACAGCTAGAAAGGACTCATGCAATTATAGAAATGTAAAGGAACTGACAAAATTGGGAGAGGATTTCTACATTCAGATTGGTAGGAAAAAGATCGAGAGCTTAAAAGAACGCAGTGTTTTGGGGAGAATAAAGCCACTTCCAATTTATTTTTATTTTTGAATTGGAGATTCCTTAGAAGTAAAGTATCCACTGGCTTCTATTCCGAAAAGGGGGAAAAATACGCTCCATAATTTGTTACTCTTGTCGGATTACCTCTACAGTTCATTTTTATCGGAGTGCTAAATTAGTGAAATAGTCATGCTGCCTTAAAGTGCAAAAAACAAGCTAATAGCCAAACTTTCAGTTCAAGGAAACAAGATTGCTTTTAGACTGTACCACAACTATATAGATTTATATATATATTATTTATATATATAAAAATTTTATTTCCAAAGTTCTTGTGAGCTATCTTCTAAGGTCCAGTCTCTGACAGTAGGTAAGCTCAGTGCTTCGCTTTTGACAGACAATGAGTTCACCAACTCACAGTGAAACTTCCGAATGTGTCTGTAAAGGTCTCCGGACTGCGTGAACCTGCGTTCACACCACTTACAAGCATGAGGCTTCTCCCGCGTGTGAACCACTGCGTGGCGGCTCAGGTTGTGGGAGTACTGGAAGCTCTTCCCACACTGGGTGCAAGTGTAGGGCTTTTCACCTGAATGAGTCCTCTCATGACGTTTCAAGGTGTACATGCAAGAAAAAGTCTTACCACACAATGAGCAGGTCGGGACATTGACATCAGTAGCAGGCTTGCTGCGGATCCCGTCCTGCTCTCGAAAGTGCGTGCTTAAATGGATCTGCAGGATGTGGGGGCTAGGAAAGACCTTGTTGCAGAGAGGACACATGAAAATTTGGCCAGCAGGGCTAAGGATGTTTGACACGTAAGGGAGCAAGCTGCTGTCCATGTTTCCTTCCACCTGGACTCTCTCGTTCTCTGGAGTTATCATTTCGTCATCGCTTGCCTTGTCCTCTCTATCTAGCTCCCTCAAGACCGAATCTTCCCTCATCGGAGCCAGGTGGGCCGGCTCATACTGTACCCTGTTATTAGTGCTCACACTTTCTTTCACAGTGCTATGTTCCATATCATAATCATTAGTGCCAACATCACTCTCATCACAGGAAGCCTCTTTCTCCACCTTCACCTGAACCAGGCTGCTTCTAAGCATGTCCTGCGAAGAGAAATAAGAACTGTTCAAATTTTCAACTCCTGAAAGGCTGGACTTGACAGACAGGTCCAGCACGCAGTCAACATCTGCTGAATCCCTCACGGAGGTGACAGACCTCTGGGACAAAGACTCTGTTGAGCTGCAGGGGCTGGCTACTGTTTTTCCAGCTGCTGCTGTGTGCGTCTCTGCCTCTCCGCCAGTCTGGGGAATGCCTGCTGAGTCTGAGGGCAATCTCATCCACATGTTCCCAGGCTCAGCCGCCAAGTCCCTTTTGCTAGGCAGGATGTTCAATTTTTCATCTTCTCCATCATCTTCATCGCTGGGCAAGTCTCCTGGCATGTGGCTGCTGCCGTCGGAGAGGCTCTCCACTTTGTCTGAACAACTTGAGGCGTCTTCTTCCTTTTTTGTACTGTCTGCCTCCGTGGTTGCTTTCTCTTTCAGCTTCTTTTTGCAGACTTTGACAATGTCATACATGTGGAGATAACTGGCAGCTGCTAGCACGTCTTCAATGGGCAAGTCTTTGAACTGGAGCTTTCCTTCGTACATGAATTCAAGCAGGAGAGCGAAAGCTGGGGCTGTAACAATGTCGCTGTTCAGATGAACAATGTCCCTTTTGTCCAGCTGGTCCTTGTAAAAGAGGTGGAAATACATGCTGCATGAAGCCAGTACAGCTCTGTGCGCTCGGAACTGGGCATCTCCTACCAGAACAGTGCAATCACAAAGAAAACCCTGATGTCTCTGCTCACTCAGACACTGTAGCAAATGTCTACTGTGGTCAGGAAACTCCATACTGTCTTCATAACCTATAAGCAACAAGATTTTTTAAATTAAATGTAGGTCGGAATCACAGAACTTACGAATCCAAGTTATCCCACTCTAAAACCTTGGATTTGTATTGCCACAATTCTGCTAGTGAAATCATGCAAAGATTGTTTAACACACATACACGATGGCAACTCTTCTCCTGATCAACCACTGAAGTTACCCTCTCCTTTCAGTGGTAAATAAACCATTCTAATAAGCACATAGGTACATCTGTAATTTTTTAAAGTATCGCTGCTCTTCAATGAATCTGTTCAACAGTTGTTTTTTGGTTTTGGGTTTTTTTTTCTTAGGGAACTTCCTCCAGATTGCATCCCTAGGAGGGCAGACCCAAAAAAAAAAAAATAAAAAAAAAATTCTAACACTAAGTTTGAGAGATCACAGAGAGGGAAGAAAAAAATTAAATCAGATCATCAGCCTTCTTTTTAAAGTCAAATTGTAGTAAGAGGAGAGCTTCACAGATGAAGAAATGCAAATATACCAAAATCTGAAGGTCTAACATTCATAAAGTACAAAAATTATTTATGGCTGTCAATTCCTATCGACAGCAAAATCAAGGGTTTTAGAAATGTAGCTTGCATGGATTTCTTCTTGTAGTAAGCAGATTCAGGTTTTAAACCTTCTCCATACTGTACACTAGAACATGAACATTTTTTCCCCAACATGCAGAATTTACAAAAGAAAACTAACAACCAGAGCGCCAACGAGCACCGCTTCCCCTATGCAGAAGGACAGAAATTTCCCTCCCCTCCCACACCAGCCAGAGTTTGCAGTACCAAACTTAAAAAAAAAAAAGTCATTCAACGTGAGCATGTGTACATATTTAAAAATCAGCATCCTGAGTATTGCTCTTACCCAAGGATTTTTCTATTCACCTTCCTTGATGATAAAGAAAAAATAAACTTCAAAGAAGAAGTCAAAACTCAGTAAACAGTAAGTAAAATCCCTTAAAAACCTGCCTTAATCTATTCTTCTGTGATTGATAGCATCCTAAAGCATCCAACAGATCGTGGCTCTCTAGGCTAGCAGATATTACTGAAAAACCCTCATCCCTCGCAAACCAAGATGTACTAAACTTACACCGCAACCCCTACTATATTCTGTAAAATACCATTGCTAGAGTAAAGCACGAAGATTTACAATACAATCACTTTAAGTGCCCCACAGCCAACATCAATCCTAATCCTTAAGAGGGCTAAAAATAAAGATTGGAGGGCAGCTCACAAGGTAGCTGTGATCAAATTAGGAGGCTGAAAGGACAGAGAGGGACGAAGAAGGAAGCTTATAAACATCTGATCCAGCTGACTGTGGCCATATGGCAGCTGCTGCCCAGATAAAGAGATTAAGAATAGAGGAGTGCGATTACAGCTGTCTGGCCAATTCAGGCAGCTCAAATCTACAAGTTCTAAATTAGTCGCAAATACAAAAACTCCTTCAAATAATTATTGTTATGCTGAAATAAAAGATTTCAAATGCTACATGCAAGAAAGAAAAGAAGAAACCAGTCAAGTCATTCTCCCGGGTACAAAAGTTTTTAAACACATAACTGATTTCTATCTTTCACAAGCACTACAGCTGTATGCTACTACCGTTCTGAGCTGCTGGATATTTAACCACAAAGTTTAATGAAAGACTTCCCCACAAACACGTTTTAGCCAGAAAGGTCCTCCTTTTAAAAAAAGCACACATTTGTATATTTGAACTAAACCCCCTGTAAAGTCATTTAAAAGATGTAATGCAAGAACATAAAGCAGAACTCTTTTTAGGCTTGCCACTAAAACCATTGCAGTTTTGGTCTCAGAAACGAGGAATGAACTTGCTCTCTCCTCCTACCAAACCAAGGCATTCTCACAATATGCATTAAAGTTAATGCTAACAATGTGCCCAAGAACTGATACTCTCCAACTGTAGCCCGAGCCTTTCGACTAAGTCCACTTATCTATTTAATACTCAATTTCATATATTACCTCTAAACTTGGTTAGAAAAGTAATGTGATTTTTTTCCCCTGAAATTCAATAAACAACACACCAAAACAGAAATATGCTGTATCTAATCTATTGCTACTCCTACCTTTAGTACACATAAACCTGATTAAGTCCTTTCCTCTGAGTCTTGCTGGCTCCAGGTCTGTTAGATCGGTGGAAAAAAAGCAGACTAGGAGAGACAGATGCAAAGTGGAGATGATGTTAGAGAGGAATGAGATACCTTCTCCACACACAGATCTGCACACACTAACTCCCTGTCTGTGTGTTAGAATAAAAGGCTGAGGGATGGCAGGCTGTCAGCTGCTCTGACATCATGTTCAGATGGAAATGCTACCTCCAGCTGTGCTCCTTTTAATGCCATATGCTACTCCTCTACACTCCTGCCACCAGCTTTTTCTTAGGAGAACTTTTCTCTTCTGTTAGTATAAACAAAATACTTCAAAGTCTCTTTTTTTCAAACTTTCTAACAGGGAGGAAAAAAAAAAAAAAAAGAAAATCCTAAACATATGGGGCTCTACTGTATTTGCAGCATAGCAACACTTCTGCCTTAAGTTGAAGGACCGCTTCACGTACTGACAGCATACCCCAGCCACGGGGTTACCCGAGAAACCCGTACCAATTGGGTTTTATTGAGCCCAGAGGTTCAGTTAAAAGAAGAAATTAACCAAGCCTATTTACTCAACTCACAGCTCCCCGCTTCGCCGTCGGTCCTTTCAGTTTCAGCGTTCAGACAGCGTTAAGTGATACCGAGCGCTCAAACTCCGGCTCATTTAAAACACCGAGGCAGTTAACCTGGCCGGGGCACTATTTCAAGCGTTCAGCTTTACCCATAAATCGCTTTTTCCCCGCGGGGGCTCGGGCTGTCATTTATTTGACTGCTGTAGCACCGGGACGCCGGCCCCCGGCCCCGCAGGCTCCCGCTGCCCTCGGCCCCCCCACCCCCCCTCTCACCCCGCCAGCCGCTCGGCGGGGAGGGGAGCGGGACTCGGCACGGCCGGGTGCCGTGCCCCTCGCACCGCCGGCGGGATCGGCCCCACCGGCCGACCCCCCCTCCCCTCCCCTTCCCCCCCCGCCCCCCCCGCATCCCGGTTACGCGCACTCGCGTCTACCAAGGCGGCCGATTCACCTGCCCGCAGCCGGGCGGGGGGCGAGTCCGCCGCCCCCCCGGACCGCACCGGAGCGGGCCGGGCCGTGAGCACAGGCGAGGCGGCGCGCAGCAAGTTCCCGGCGGGCCCGGCTCCCCCATCCCCGCCGGGTGGCGGCAACTTTTCGCGGGGGTTGCCCCCTCGCCACCCCGACACCGCGGGCCGGAGCCGGCCGCCCCCCGCGCCGCGGGGGCCTGGTCCCGCCGGGCAGCGCCACCCCCGCCCGGGACCAGGGCCGTGGCCGGGCGCGCCGGCGGCCGCCCCGCGGGGAAGGAAGCAGCTGCCCAGCGCGCAGGAAAAGCCGCCCCCGGGTCACGGCGGCAACAAAAGAAAAGTAACCGGGAGCGGCGCCGGGGCGGCCGGTCCCGCCGCCCGGGGAGGGCTGCCCCCGCCCCCCGCCCGGCTGCGCCCACCCCCCGCCGGACCCGCCGCCAACTCCGCCCGCCCCGCGGGGCCGCACCGGCCCCGGCCCCGGCCCGGCGGGTGTGTGGGGATGGGGGCAGCGGGACTCACACTCCGCGGCGGCCCGAAGTCCCCGCGCTCCCGCCGCCGCCGCCCGCCGGCTCCTCTTCGCTCACTTGCCGCTCCGGGATCGCGTCTCGCCCCCCTCCCGCCCTCCCCCCGCCCGCCCCCCGCGCCCGCTGGCCGCCGCCCCCCCGGCCTCCCCCCTGCCGGCAGCTGAGGAGCGAGCGGGGCAGCCGGCGGAGCGAAGCGGGCCCCGCGCTCAACGGCTCCCCATGGCACCAACGGCCGGAGACGGCGCGGAGCCCGGAGCCGGGCGCGGGGGAGGGGCGGGGGCCGGGGGGGAGGGAGGGCGGGGGCGCCGGGCGCACGCAGCACGGGCGCACGCACGGCGGCGGCGGCGGCGGCACAGCCGGGCCCGGGCTGCGGCAGACAGATGTTCGCCCCCTCCCCGCTCCCCACTTCGGACTCCGCTCTCTGACTGACAGCCCGACCCGCCCGCGCCGTCACCGCAGCCAACCGAAGCGAGGCCCCGCCGATGAGTGACGGACCGCAGCGGGCGCTGAGTGGAGGAGGGCGGCCCGCGAAAGCCGGCGGCGCCGCCAATCGCGACGCGCGGCGAAGCAGGGGGCGTGACCCGGCAGGGAGCCGAGGCGGAAGGGGGCGGGGCCCCTCCGAGCCCGAGAAGGGGCGTGGCAGAGGGCGGGGCGAGAGAGGGGGCGGGGCAGGGGCGGAGCTTTGCCTCTGAGGGCGCGAGCGGACCGCGGCCTCGAGTCGGTTGCCGGGGGGTGTGTGGGGCGCGTGTGTGGCGCGGTGCACGGCGCGGTGCACGGCGGGGCGGCCGAGGGGCCACGGGCGGCGGGTGCGGCCCGAGCTGGGGTCGGACTTGGTCGTGTCCCGGTGGGGCGGCTGCCCTGCCCTCCTTTCCTCTCCCCTCCCGGGGGGTAGGGCTCTGCACTCTCGGCTGGCCACGCAGGTGGTGGGGCTACCTGTGCCGGGGACGGCCGTGCAGGGAGGGTGGGTGCTGCTCCGCTCAGCCTGGCTGGGCCCCGGTGCCTGCCCTCAGGAGGCTGCCCAGCCCTGCCTTCCCTCACCCGCCTGGGCGCCCTGCCTGCCCGCTGTGGGCTGCCCATGCTTCTCGGGCTGCAGGCGGGCTCGCTGCCTGGCGGCACTCACTGAGCTGCCTTGGGTTGGAGAGCAGGGTGTGCGTGGCTGAGACCTCGAAGTCATTCGGACCCAAGAACTCTTTAAGTGTTTGCATGCGGTTGCCCCGTGACTGTCTCAATAGCCGCCACCTGCCCTTGGTAAGAACGGGTGTCTGGCTAAGATAAGGACACTTTCTGCAGAATTTACCGGGGGTCTGTATCTAAGGGAAGCACGAGTTGCAGATACCTGAGAACTTGGCAGAAGTTGATGGCAGAAACACCTGGATTAACAGATGAACCACAGGGATACTGATGAATGCTGCTGCTGCAAGACATACAAACATGTATTTGCTTTGCTGTTCCCCATTTCTGATTGGATAGTTAGAAATATGCATTATCAGGCAATTAGGTGATTCATATCATACCCTTGTGTAAAACCCCCGAAGAAAAATCCCTGGGGTGTCCACGATTAGACTGGAATACGTTTACCTTTTGTAATTCCGCAGTTTATGTCCTAGCTTCTCTCCCCGGTTGGCACAGGCCAGTTGTGAGTTTGTCAGGGGAGTGCTTTGGCTCCCATCTCTTATAATGAATTGCCCTGCCCTGGGCTAGAGTTTCCACCTCTGGCATTGCATTTCTGTTAGTAAAGTCTGTGCTGCCCGCCGCAGCAGGACAGGGTAGGAGGAGCAGTGCCAGCAGGTCCATGCTGTTGGGGATGTGCATGTGCCTGGGGCCTTCCCACTCCTGGACAAGGATGGTGCCTGAGAGGAAAAGGAGCTCTGCAGACCTCATGGTGGTTCGCAGGCAGATTGAGGTCAGCGGCTTTGGAGAATACCACGGCTTAGGATAGGGCAGTGGAGGCCGGTCTTGAAGAGCTAAAGTCTTCCTTAGGAAGAGACTAATCCAAGGAGTTGAGTGTTTCCCCATCTCCTCTTCAGTTTCAGGTAAACAGTTAACACAGAGAAGTGATTTGAAGAAAACAAGACTCACCAAGGAAAAGGCACTCAGTTACGTATTAATAACCAGGATTGATTGAGTAGGTATTTTGTCTCCTTCAGTAATATGAAACCGTTGTAAAGAAGCATACTGAATTCTAGCTGTGCCTAATTTATTTGACAGCACTGCTATGTATATCACACAGCAGCTCGCATCTAGGTGTCCATATGCTTCAAGCATTACATAGATATATATAAAAAAATATTCACGAGTACAAAAGAAAACACTTTTCTCTCTACCCTTTGGTGAAGGGATGGCTTGTGCAAACCTGGCGTGGGATTTTTTTAATTAACCTCGTAGTGTGTCAGTCCACCTTAAATGCTGATACGATTCCATATCTTAGTGTGGGTTTTTTTTCCATTGGCATCATGTTCCATATTCCATTATACCTGGAACTCAATGGGGTTTTGTCCTTGTCTTCAAGACACAGCAGCTAAGATGCTGACTCTTCATATTTCCTGATTGTCTCCTCAGTGCTAATAATCACTTCATCTGAGAAAAATCAGTACTCTATTCCCCGCTGCCTGTCATTTCTTGAATATCTTCCGTATAACTACTAAGCTGCTTTTTTTATTGCAAAAATAAATGTTGAAAGTATTTTAATAGGAAACACTGTTGAAAATAGTTCTAAAGTTGTTCAGTTTTTTATTCTAATCTAAACCATACAAATAACTTATGCAGTCATATATATATTTGAACTGTCACTGAGTGTGCCTGAAATGATTACATTAACTATGTTGTCCTAGATCTCTAAACTGCATCCTGCCTTGTGCTTCCTAGTATAAGCCTTCTCACCAACTGCTCAGGGTCGCTAAGTAAGACCTCAGTTTCTGAATGCTTACTTATACAAGTGCAGCTTTACCGAGGGAGGCAGTTTAGTCATTCTTGTGTTACAAAATTCTGGGAACAATGAAGCTGCTCAATGTGAAAAAAGTAACAGAATTTATTTGCTGAAGAAGACATTTAGTAAATGAACTTTCTCAGGTCCTAATAGACTTTTACAGCACCTGGAATTAAAAAATAATCTTAAAAGAAAATTTTATGGGGCATTGCTTCTTATGTTCACTTATTCTTTCCTCCTCATACACATGAATTTACCTCCTTATATTTTAAGATGTACTGAGAAAATCTTACTGCTCCTCACATGGTATTTACAGTGCTGACTCCTAATGAAATCAGGCTGCATTTTCTTTTCCATTCTATCACTTCACTCCATGACCTTGGGTAAATTGCTTTGTCTGTTTTGCCTCTTCAGATTTGGTTCGCCCTCGGGGCTACAGGTTTTTTTCTTCATAGTTATAATTAAGAGAATGATCTGCAATTACAGTTTATACAACTGTTATATGTATATATATATATAAAGCAAATTTTTAATATTTCTAAATGGGAGGTGGTGTGCAATGGAAAAAAATGAGTGTAGGTAACACTTTAAGATTAAAAATCTTTTTGGCACTGAGTCAGACTTCATTGATTTAAACCTGGAACTGTTGACGTTTGTCTGTGATTTTTTTTTATATGTGAAAGGAACATTAATTTTTTTAAAGAGTACTTAGAGAGATTTAAAGACTTAGCATTATTTTAAATATAGAAACAAGATGATAGAAAAGTAAATTAAGAAAAAAATCGTACACAGGGAAATCTCACAAATACCCTGTAGTCCAGTTGATCCTCTATTAGAAAAAATAATATGAGCGTTCCATTGGAAGGGATGGTGAAGCCTTGTTGTAAAGGGACATAAACATCTGGCAATACACCTGGTCTCTACACATATTTATAAATCACCTCAGGCATCCCAAGGTACCACAGAGAACACACATGAAAATTGAACTAAGAACATTCATAAGCCAAAGAAAATAAAAACGGTCTCAATTTGCTGTGGACAGAAATGAGTCTCATTTACTGCACAAACACAGTTTGGAAAGACATGATGCAATTTTGCACTTCTTGCACCTTTGCACCTGCTGACTTTCATTTATATCCTCCAGGCAACAAGCAAGCCTGAAGGCCTCTGGCTCGCAACCAATGCTGACGTTGCAATGTGGTGCTACAGGAGCGCCTGCAGCTCTGTTAGAGCCTCCCCACTCGCCTCTGATCTGAGAACGTCAAGGTTTCCTGGCGTCTTTTCTAAAACGGTTTGTGCAGTGAATCTCCCAGTATTGTTTGTTGCTGCTCAAGATTGATTAATACGTAGCAAGCTGCTCCACAGATGCCAGCTTTGCCTGCAAGCCTCGAGATGCCATCGTCGCACGCGCTTCTGGAGTTTGAATTGCACTTTATGCACTCGAAACTCTTCTTGAGGACGGTCTGTCAGAAGAGCCTGACTTGGAAATTGTCAAAGGTGCTGGTATGCTATTCAGATTCAGAGCCATAGATTTAAACCCAACATTGCTGTACTGTGGAACCAAGTGCAAATTTGGCCCTGAATACTTCTTTCTTACACCTGCGATAACACAATTGTCTACATCTTCTTCAGAGTGTAGAGCAGTGCTATGCTGATTACAGTATATGCCATCCATTTTGTTCTCTGTGGCCAAAAAAAAAGGAACTGGTGATGAAAACTGCTCATCTGTAGCCAAATAGCTCAGGTTTCAGCTCTACAATTTATCAGGGACCAGATACTGTCACCCATACACATTACTGCCGTTTTCATTGATGGGACAATGGAAAGTGGGTACTCCCTTGGTAAACTGAAACTCTCCCAAGGACGCTTTGACTAGTAGGGCTGGAAGAGGTACAGTGGCAAGTATCACCAGGGTAATGTATCCCAGAGAAGTGAAAACTAGGACTAGTGATCGTGGCACTCCTGATAATTATTATTTTTTGAATATATTTTTTTAAATTGTAGTGAAAATTAATGACTGTCTGATTTTCAGAAAAATTACAAGTTAAGTAGTTTCCAGAGCTGCCATCAAACTTGAGGTTCAGCTGATGTCACCATGGAACTGACTCTTCTCTCTGGGGAACCAGTGCTGGGGAAGTGCCAAGATAATATAATACAGCCTTTGCATGAATTGGCTAAATGTGCATCTTATTGTGCCAGAGTCTGCCTGGATCAGTAATTCTTAGCAGCCCTAGCTATGCTGGGTAAGCCACCAGGACGTGCTCAGCTAAGAGCTTTTCCTAGCACGTGGGCCAAAAATTTCTCTCCCTTCTCAAATGCTATCACGTAAAGGAGAAGGAGAACCATGCACCGAGATTTATCACCAAGGTGGCTGCTAACATTCATGCTCCAAGCTGAGGACAGGCACCACTGAGACATTTTCTCTAGGTCCAGGCATCCTTTTCTGGAGCATAGATTTGTCTAGCTTTAGCCTACAGCTTCTGCTTCATGTGGGGAAAATTACTGAGACCAGCAAATTCTTTGTGATGCCCTGAAACAGTTTCAAGGCTCTGCGTAAAATTTTGATCATAAAGAATGGAATCAGTCTCATGGGTAGAATCATGAACTGGAATTCAGTTGGATTTGTTTGTTGGGTGTCAATGATACTCACGCCATCACTGGAAGCAGAATAGAAATGTTTTCTCTCAAAAGACAGCCTGTTTTGGATACAAAGGAATCGGCTTCAAATTTCAAGCTTAGGAACACCTGGCTGCTGGAGTCCAGCCTCCCACAACCTGGCCAAGAGTGAACAGATGCTTAGTCCAGGACAGACCTACACCATGTGCCACTGCCTGCTCCCGAGAACATGCAAATGCCAAATGTCAAACCTAGACTTCAAAAAGACAAGAGTCGTGATGCCCCGAAAGGGAGAGGGCAGGAGTGGTTGCTAATTTGTGCCCCCAGGGGGCCCCTGCAGTGGCAGAGAGCTACTGGGTGGGACTGCTCAGAAGATACCTGCATACCTTCCTTCTGCAAAACCTTCTGCGGTTCCTGCTGAGGTCACATAGATGTGACTGGGTGTTGTAGTTGGAGTAATTCTGAGAAAGCTTGAAGGTGTGAAGCTTTTTCAACCTGTGTGGTGGCCAGCACCCAGTTTGGTGGGGTTGTCTTGTATAGAATAAATAAAATGACAACTTAGTATTACAAAACCCTTTGCTTACTTTTTCTCTTGTTATGGGCTGTATGTGGGTGTACATATCCATGTGCATTTGGGGGGGGGGGTCCCTTCTACAAGGACATGCTGTAGAAGCAAAATTAAGTAGTAGCCATTATACTATTATTTCACTATATTTAAAGCAGACCTGAAAAATGCAATATTTAACCAAAACCCAATTAAATTGTCTTATGCTTTTTCTGTAGTTTCTTTCCTATCATTACAGATTACAAAGACATTTATGCCTAAACAGAAGCTGTCTTCTTCCAATCAGCCTGCACTTTCTGCTTAGTTCATTCACTAAATCATTTAATCACCCAAGGCCATATGTTACCATCTTGTGTAAAACGGGTGGAAGAGGGAAAAAAAAAATATGCAAAAATCTCTGCACAAGAGTGGGTGTCAGCATCCAGCATAGCTCCCACTAGGAAGCACAAAATATAAAATGTTATCACCAGTGAATGTGACTACAAAAATAAACTGAGACAGACAAAAGAAAGAGACGAGGCATTGCAAAGGTGAAGGAGACAATCTCTGAATCTTGGTTCTGGGCTGAAAAGTTACGGACTAAATGTTACGCTTTCAGTCCACACGCCTGTATTCTCAATGTTCTGCTGTTAATACAGTTGCTGTGCTCTACTGTCATTAGCTTGGAAGTGCATTAACTCATGCTTCCAGTCCTGTTTTTAATGTGGAATGAGTAACACCCTGTCCCTGGCTCGGTTCTCTCTTGGCTTTCCTTTTTCCCTCTCCATCTATGGGTGCACGTTTTGTCCCAGGTATTTCAGTGCTGAGTTGTGTGCTTTTACCACTTGGCTTCAGCTGCTGTTCCCTGTCACAATTACTTCTCGGGGTTTTCTCTCTTGGCACATTTGCTGGGTGACAGACCCTTGGGAAACACACAGCTCGGAGCAAATCCTGGGGTGTGTGCTCCTGTCAGGGAACGAGGCGGCTTGAGGGAAGTCAGAGGTGGAAAATCTATTATTTTTAAAGCACGGGGACTTCTCACTTCTATAAAAGGACCTGTAACCCACCTTTTCTTTGTACCTTCAGGAAGCTTTACATGGTTTCTTGCCAGTGAGCCTGTGACAGTGCTGCGGTTGTAGGCGGGAGAGCAGCTGACCGAGGGTCTCCGCAGAGAAGCCATTGCAGCTCTCCACTTGCAGAGGCTCCTGAGATGGGGCCACGATACTGCAGATTGCAAAAAAATCCCTACCCCAAACCCCACTCCTCTAAAACCACACATGCCGCTTTATCCTAAGACTATGAAAGCATAAAAGATTATATTTTCATTTGCATGGTTTGCTGGTTTTTATTTGGCAGCTACAATAACAACAGGCTACACTGAGCCCATAAAACAAAGTGAGAACAGCAGCTCATTTTTGTGGCAGAATGTAATGGCTATGGCTAAAGGGCTTACATAATTCATCTTAAACCCTTATGCCTCTATTTATTGATGTTTAAATGAAAATTAAACTCTTTGAGACATAAGGAGGCTTCTGGTATCTGAAACAGATATTTTCATCCGACGCTTCCAGCTGAAAGCTCTGGTCCATGGTGCCGGGAGGAAGGTAGGGTGTGGAGAGGGGCAGCGTTTCACTGGGCAGGGCTGGGTGTCCCACCTCCTGCCTGCTGCTCAGGGTAGCACCAGAGCCCTTGGAGACCCCTAAAATGGTAGAGACATTGACTTGGCTGTATCTGGGAGCCTGACTGTCAAGATTACAACTGTAAGCTGCATTTTTGGGATGGGATGGGATGGGATCTCTGAGGTGACCTGCAAAGCAATCTTTACCACTTTGGCAAATGGTGAAAAGGTGAAGTAAGGCTGAGACACCTGGTTTCCTCAAAGGCAGCTTATGGCAAGAACCACATCTCTGTGATTGCTCTTCCTGACACGTGAGAAGACAAAAGGTTCAGCTAACCATGCTGTTAGGGGAGAGACAAGATTTTTTATTTCCCAGAGGCTTTTAGAAGGTTATTTTGTTTGTTTCTCAGATTTTTTTGTGATGTATCATTTTTTTCCCCCCTCTCTATTCTCCAGAAGATGGAGCAGACTCAGGAAGTGAATTGCTGCTTAGGGAAGTGTCCTGCCTCCAAGCTGACTTATATAGTAGGACATATGGCATAAGTTATATTTGGACAGATGTGAACAAGTAGTCAGTGGATTTGATAAGATTCTTTATTTAAACTAACTTGCACAGTGTCACTGTTCCACCATCTTTCTCTCCTTCCTCAATCTGATCTTTTGCTGGTTTCAAGTACTTTAAATATACATTATGTCTAACTAGTCTGTAATGCTTTAAATGCATTTAAGAGCATTCAGTCATGACAAAACTATTTGATTTGCTCCATGCTATGATTGGCAAATACCTGCTTTAGGTGATAAAGCAGGCACAGATGATAAATTGTTTGAGCTGCAAGCCCCAAGTAATTAACCTGTTTGAGACAGCCAAGCTCAATGCGAATTGTTTTCATTGTTCTGTTTAATTTGGCCTCTGATACTTCTGTTTCACTGGTATGGAGTTGAGACACAAAGTCGTCCTGTACCTCCCATGGGTAGAGATAAATAAATTAAAAAAACCCAAACCAACAACTGAATGAATTTCAAGGGCTCACTCCCTGCCTGGACTGCTGGCAGGATCATCTGTACCTGTGCTGTTTCTGAGAAACGCTGTTCCATCCTGTCTTTGGAGATCTCCAGTGAAGGAGATCCCACCATTCACCCAGGCAATCCTGACCCTGCTCCGTTAGCCTTTCCACTGATATCTTTTTCCTGGTGTCTTCTTGCAAGTATTGTTTTAAGAAGCTTTTGTTTCATGTCCTACCCAGAGTGGCCATGCAGTAGAGTTTATTTCTTCTGCACCCTAATAGCTCATGTACTGGAGGTCAGATGTCATAACCTCATCCAGCCTATTCTTCTTTAGATTAAACAGACCTACATGTTCCTTGTAGGTGTCTCATGTTTTGTTTCCTGTTTTCATCTTCTAGTTGGTCCACATTCTTTTAGGCCATGCCCTGGCTGTGTATCCTAGACTTATACAGTTTATTATTCCTACTGAAGCAGAAAAATCTCACTTTCATCCTATCTGCCATGCATCCAGCCTTTTCAGGCCATTTTCCAGCCTGCCATAACCATTTTGAATTATACTCTTTCTTCCAGTGCGCTTGCAGCTCATTCTGAGCTGGTTTCATCTCCAAATTCAACAGTCGTACTTTGTTTACCTGTATAGTAATGAAAAAAACCAGTTGTATCAAATCTAGGACAGCTACCTAGAGAACCAGGCTCAATACAGCCTGTCGGTTTGGCAGTGAATTTTTGGTAATGATCCCTTGTGTGCAGCTTTTCAGCCCACCCTGCCGCCACTGGTTGGCCTTGGTTTAGCCATGTTTCCTGGTTTAGTCACAAGAGCATCAGGTAGGGCAAGGTAAACAGCCTGACGGATGGCAAGTCACAGCGTCAATTGCCTCCCCTTCGCCCAAGGTCCCTTAAGCTGTCCCCGAGGAACTGGGTTTGCGTAACATCCTTCATTTGCGATAAATCAGCGCGGACCGAAGCTCATCTCCTTGTTGTCTGCTAGCTGGTTTCGAAACATCTGTTTGTTCCTGTATTTGCCTGAGAAATGAAGTTTGATAACTGGCCCGTAATTCTCTTTTTATCCTCTTTGAAGGATAAAATACCTGCCTTGTCCTTCATAAGTTCTCAAAAATGACTGCTACTGATCAGGAGGTTGCTTCAACCAGCCTATTAGGAAATAATGAGCAGCTGATCAGTGACGTAATAGAAACTGTTTGGTGGTGCAAAGGAGGGGTCGTGGTGCAGCCTTTCACGACAGCATACTGCTTTCTCACTGGTTCCAGCGTAGCCCCCTCCCTCATGTTGGCTCCCAAACCACAACACGGCAAAATTAAACTTTTCTAGCTTGTTATTACTCTCAAAAGATGGTGTGGGTGAAAAAATGCATTCCTCAAGGCTCAGAAATAGATGTAAGTGGATATCTGGCATGAAGCTAACAGAAAGAAAAGTCATGGAAACGTATTGATTGTCACAAAGCTGGGGTTTAACTGCCAGTGGCAGTTCAGCATTCAGGTTGATAACTTGGCCTAATGCTCACCTTTTTGGTACAGACATTTGTTGCATAAGCAAATGTGCCATTTTCATTTCCAGCCCCACTTGTTAACGGTTAAAAGCTAATTAAAACATACAGTGGCATTTTGAATCAATATAGCGTATGGACTGCTGCAAATTCTCTCATCAGGCGTGTTGCCCTCAGGAAGCAGCATTAACTTCAACAGCAAAATAGGGCTGTGAGCTCATTAATCATCATGCTTGGAGACAGTCTGGGTAGCAGTGGCAGCAGCTCCGTGTCTTTCTGGTAGTGAAGATCAGATACAATGGTTAGATATACAAAGTGTTGCACAAACATTAACTATTATAGCCAACTGTCTTTACAGTTGGCATTTATCATCTCAGCTCTTCAGATGAAAAAGCAGAGGTGGACCTTGAGGTGGATTTTTTTTCAGGCAGTAAATAGGTTTCAGGCTGCTGTGAGAACTCAGCATCCTGGTTTCCTAATTTAGAAGGCCCCTTATTTCCCTGTAACAAGCAAAAGAAACCCCGCACAACAACACCCCCTACCCACCTGGAAATGTTTGGGGAAAGGAAAAAAAATGTAAAAGAGGGAGAAAAAGATAAGGCAGAGAGGCGGAGAGAAGAGTTGAAGGGAAAGGAAAGGAGAATGGGAATCACAGATAAAGCTAAGGTTAGAAGAAATTAGGCAGTAAAGGGAAGGAAATTGTTTTGTATGTATAAACATATTCTTCAGTGCCTGTGAGTAACTTTGAGAGCATCTTCTGAGCTCTCTGCTTTGCTCTCTTCAGGGGCTCACTGAAACGGAAAACATACGCCCTCGCAGCCCTTATCACCCTTCTCCCCAGTCACATCAACCTGCCTGAATGAGATGGGGCTTGACAGAACAAAGCAGAAAAGGCCTCTCACAGACTCCTCTGTCCTAATCGTGCTGGTCCCCCGATTTACCAGGGTGCCCCCTGAAGCGAAGGTTCACAGGCTCTCTTTTGCACTAAAACCTCCTAAGCAGTGGCAGTTTTGCTGTCCTTGGCCCAGACAAGAGCCCTTCTTACCTTTTGTGTGGACTCTGATGAGTGGCCTCTGAGATGTACCGCTAACGCTCGTAGTATGACCCTGAGATTGATTTGTACCTGATTTTTCTGGGATGTATTGAAGAGCAGAAAGACAACCTGAATGCCGGCTCTTGGCGTTGTACAGCATTCTGATGCCTGGATGCACAAGTTCCAGCACAGACCTTTTTCACCGGGACTTTGTGTTTAGAAGAATTCAATTTTTATTTTCCATCAAGCCTTTGTTAAGCTTCAGAGCTTGTAGCTGTGCGTGTACGCTATAGGCGAAGCTAGAGTCACCTCCCGAGTCTGTATGAAGGGAAGGTGTACTGTCAAGTTGGCGACATAGTGTCACCTCTCCCTGTCTTCCTCCTGCCCTTGGTTTCTCCAGTCCACCTGCTCACGTTTTGGACCTGTCAGGAAAGCACTCGTGTTTTGAGGCGTGTGCTGGCTCTTGCTGTGTGAGCTCCCCTTTAAGCGCAGCTTCCTCTGGGGCATGGTGGTGTGATTGTGGACCCATCTTCATAAAATCTGGAGGCAGCGTGCAGAAGCATTAGTGATTGATGAGGACTGAAAAAGTGCCAGGAAAGAGAGAAGCTTCCAAGGAAAGTGAAGTGCTGTGGGAGCGCAGGCTACGTGTGTACGACACTGCTGCTGCCTCACAGGGCAGGGGTTGAACTTCCCCCCCAAGTCATACAGGAGGAAATATCTGCATAATCCACACTGTGGTACAACTTCTACTCACCATCTGCTGGCATCATGCTGACTGCGTACTCCTTCATCTCCATCCTGTATAGATCCAAGGGTCCGACTTTCCTCCACAGTGGAGTTGATTTTCATGCCAGGCAGCAGGTTTCATACCTCCTACTTTCACCTCTGGAGCCACATAGCTTCTGAGAGCCCCTGCCAGGTTCCTTCTCCCCGAGGTGCTAGGGCCCTTGCTTTTGTTCTATTTTTTTTTTAAAGCAATTTTCGAACGGGTGATGGAAGAAAGACCTAGGGGGAGATGCAGGCACAGAACTGGGAGAGGGGGATGCCTGTAGGACCTGGCGCCATGAATCAAAGGCACCTTTTCTCAGACTCTTTCAACAGGTTATTTGGCTGTGTGCTGGGGCCAGGTATGGCCTGAAGGCAGCTGCTCAAAGAGGTCTGTCCTGCACCGGAGGGGGCTCTAATATTAACCCTAAATTAAATTGAGATAGCATTCACAAGGCCTTCCAGGCAGAAGAGAAAAATAAAGTAGCGTAGCATAAGAGGGCACAGGAGAAGGATTTTGCTCTGTAATGGCAAATTACTCACTCAAAAATAACATAAAGAAGGGAGGAAAAAATTAACGAATAAAGTCTGCACATTATTTTAAATCACAGAAGTGTCAAAAATGGTAATGCCTATATCAAGGCTGCCCTAATGTAGCTTTAATTTGCATGCCATTGGCATTGATTTGATGTGAATATTTACTCTCCTATTCAATTAAGAAAATCCATAACTGCCACCATATTTTAATGTTAATGTATTTTTACACAGCTCTCTGTTTACCTTATTTTCTCTTCTATAACATTAACACTTTTTTTTTTTTTTGTTAAAAAATGTGTGAAAGATTAATTTGTAGAATGACGGGATATGTGGGTGTGTAGCACAGGCCAGATGGAAGGGGTGTAACATGACAGTTTTCTTCTGTGGCTTCGTTTTGTTTTTATTGTTGCAAGCGAGCAAAGTATAACTAAAATTATCATTTCTTCTCTGGGCAGAAAGAACTAAGTGGTAAGTTCCTCTTTTACTCCCCATGCCTGTCCGTGCTCGCTGTGCAGCTGCAACCCTGTTCAGCGTGGCTGGCAGGTTGGTAAACATTTGTCTAAAACAACAGCTTACGCATTTGAAGGCCACTGTTACTTAAAGAAGGGAATTTGTACCCGGGAATCCATAATTCTGTATCATGGAATGGAGCTGCATGCAGATTTAGTAAATAAAAAAGAGCAATTTGGGGAGACTTGTTAGCCTTCTCTTGGCTGAGAAGGGTACGTAAGGGTGGAAACAGCCACTAACGCTGAGAAAAAAGAAGGAAAAAGGGGAAAAAAAATCTATCCAAGACAAAGCCTTTTTAATCTATAAAGCTTTCCATTCAAGAAAGCTTGTTAATTGTTGAGAGAGGGCTGTTCCAAGGCCAAATTCTAATTTACACATAAGTATTGTAGGAGTTTGGTATAGTAAATGTCCTTATTGAAGAATAAAGCAATTAGCACAGTAACTCGCTGTCATCTGGCATGTAAAGGCATTCCAAGAAAAAGTTAAGTGTTGAAGAAAGGAGAGAAATTCAGGACAGCATGTGGGAGAGGAATATGGAGGCTCCTTTTTATGCCATTCAGGAGGGGAGAGAAAACCCACTGCAGACTTCATGTGTTCCCTCACCTCATCACAAAGTGACCCAAGTTTCTTCCCTTCAATTTAAGAGAATCACAGAATCACAGAATTGTAGGGGTTGGAAGGGACCTCGAGAGATCATTGGGTCAGGTTCTTAGAGGCTAGAATCCTGAAACCATGACACCGTAAACGATAGCGGTACATTTTGCCCCCTTGTCTGAAAGTCCTTCTTCTGATCCGTGGCTGTGCCTGTGAATCTGTGACCATGCACACACTTCATCTGATCCTCGAGTCTTCTGTGTCGGTGTTACCCATTTCCCTTATCTATGGGAAATCATCCCATAAAAAAAGCCCTTTCCCCCCCCAACAACATCCACTTACATCTTTTGGCTGTGTTTGATGCCCTGCACATAGACCTGGGATCTTCAAACAGGTACGCAGGACATTCTTCTGTCTCACCCAAGAAAGGCATGAAAATGCTCTTAAAAGTTTGATCATCAGGACTTGTTTTTACTTGTCGTTTCAACACTTCCAGTATGGGTGCATGTGTAAGTCTACTAGCAAAAGTATCTATTTTACTCTGTGCTCTGTGCTCTCTGCTGAAAAAAGAGGGTTTTGCCCAAGTCTTCAAATAAACAAACAAGTTGTTTGCAATCCAGAGAGGAAACTTCTGAAAAGCCAAAAGCTAATGGAAGTGGAATACTGTAAGTCAAGTAACTGCTTTAGCGAGAACTTAATTTTACTGTCCAAATAATAAAATAGACTAAGAAAAAATGTATTAAGTCACCCCATCCCTGACCATCCTGCAGATGGAAGGTTATTCCATTTTGAGTGTTTTGCCCAACTAGGTTGCTGGGGCTTTCTTGGGTGAATTTTTAAGTAAAAATAACAAGGTTTTTACCAGTTTCTCTAGGAAAACACTGCTTTCCACCAGTATCATGTCATTAGTCTGGGGCTTTCTGAGTTCAGAATCCCTTTTCCTTTTTCTCTTCCCCATAGGTTTTGCAAACATTCGCAGGTTTATGCCCTAATTTTCACTGACACATAGTAGTTTTCCACTTTTCTCTTTAGTATTTCCCTCAAAATTAGGCCACCAAAACCTGTGAGCAGTTGTGGATTCCTCTCTGGCTTATCAAGTCTTTGATTTGTAGCCTCGGTTACATACCTGGAGTTACTGGATCATACTCCAGAGCCCCCAGCAGTTTGTCTGGTCTGTCCTGGGCTCGATGTTGCTGGGGATGTTTTGCTTGTATGTCACAGTGTGAACTCATATCTAGGACTGAGGAAGTGATGCAACTGTGCGAAATGAGAACACTTCCAGATCTCTCAGGTGAAGAATGCTGGAGTAGACCTCAGTTGTTGGCATCGCACATCACCCTTGTACATAACGCCACTTGAAGGGTGGGTCTGTAGATGTGTGGAGGCTTTCTGGCCTCTTCACAGCTCCTTCCCAGAGCTAAGGGGATGCAGTGCAAGGTCATCTGAGTGTGCCTTTCCAGCGGTTATGTAGTTACAAGACCCCCACCAGGCATGCAGGATTTACTACAATGTGGTTAATTTATGGCTGCCCCTGCCAGCCCTGAGCCTAGTGAGCTCAGCCCCTGCCCAGGTAGGCTTTGTTTGCTAATCAAGTGCGGAATGATGAAAGAAGTGAGCTTAGCGAGTGCCATCAGAGAGGCAAGTGAAGCCTCATGTTGGTGGTGGGGAGAAAACCAGATAAGGAGAATTCATGACACTTGCACTTCACTACTAATACACCATGCTGCTTCAGATGACTGCCAGGAGCTAGCGAGCGTGACCTAAGTCTGCGTAGCAATGAAGAGTAGCAAGACTAACTATCAGAAAGCAAGGGCTGCCCATTTCCAGGTAGCTATGTACGTCCTGGCTCCCAGGAGGGTGCTGGAGCTGTTTCCTCCATGCCCAGCAGCTTCTGCCCACTCCTGGAAATATGGTGGGATGAGGAGATAGCTCATCAGGAACAAGCCATGTCAGCAGGCAGGAAGGTGTGTTTGCCTGGGGACACCCTTTGCAAATCAAACTAGGTAAAGGGAGCAAAAAAGAATAATAAACAAAAGCTTCCTCAGCCCAGAAGTGTCAATATTGTTCCCGAGTCCAGGCAGGGAGCTGAGCTGCCCCACAGATATGCTTCCCTGTTTCCCCAGTTGCCTTTACTACACCCTGCCTCTCCCTTCCTTCAAGGAAGGAGGAAGGCTGGAGTTCAATCCATGCTTAATAAAGCGATGCAGCACACGCCCTGCAGGGACACCTTATTCTTTCAGCACCACTTGGCTGTTTTGGGGTAATATTTCTTCTCTCCTATCGCACCTCCCCCCTGCCCCCAGAACCCACGTCTCTGGGGATCCTATACTTTGTATACTTTGGTTCCTGTTTAAAGGGGAATGTGAGCTAGCCAGCCGGACATGGGTTTAAAAACTGGCTTTTGTCAACACTATTTTTGTCAGTCACTGGCTGCATATTTGCCTGTCTTGATACAGGTAAGTAGGTTTTAGTTTCCCACTAGCAATACCAACAAGAGGACCTTCTTTTTTCCTTCTAAAGAAATCCCTAGAAACCCCAATTTTTCATAGTTTTCATTGTAAAAAACTCATTGCCAGTACCTTTAAAAAGAAAGAAAGAAAGAAAGAAAGAAAGAAAGAAAGAAAGAAAGAAAGAAAGAAAGAAAGAAAGAAAGAAAGAAAGAAAGAAAGAAAGAAAGAAAGAAAGAAAGAAAGAAAGAAAGAAAAAGATAACAACCAAACCTGAGAAATCTATTCAGAGTTGTTAAGACAGTCACACTGAGGCTTGGAGGATGAACAGGTACAAGTGGACTTCAGGAAAAAAAGTATGCATTTCATCACTGCAAAAAAACCCACAACCAACCAAAAAAGTACTGGGTGGAAGCAAGCAGACTGCCAAGCTGCATAGCCTTGTCCAGTCCCACCTTCATACCTGATGTACAGGATTCAAATCAGTGCTGAAACTACCCATTACATACCACGCTTTCTCCCCAGTTTGCAGAAGCTGAAGTGAGGTTTTTTCTTTTTTGTCTTGTATATTTAGCACACTGCCACAGGGCTGTACTTGCTCCATAGGTGCAGCTGAGGATGCAGAGGAGCAGCTGCATGCCAACACGCTCCAAGTCCTGGGGACCTTGGCAGATGCCTGATCAACCCATAGCCTAACCTGGACCATCCTCAAAGGGTGGGTGACAACTGCATTCTCCAAATGTGGGGGTACCCAGCAGTCCAGGTGGGGACATGCCTCCAGAGGTGTCCTGTTTTCTTCCTCTGCTTATGTTGCTCAGTTTCTGACCCTGCTTTGGACTTACGTACCTTCCCCTGGGGTAGGTGGGGGAAACCTTCCAGGTCTCCTGTGTGTCACAGGGAGCTCATGTCCATCGAGGCAACTCTTAGTGAAGAGTCTGGGCTGTGAGCTGGAGATAGGACAAAATGCTTGGGTTTGGTTTTTCATGCTAATTTGTGTGGTTGATTTTAATTGTTAGGCTGCATTTTTTTGCTAACAAAAATTATTTCCAGCTTTTTGTTTTTTTCCCCACTGGTTGGTCTTATTTTGACTCTAGTCATCATAAAATGCTCTAAATGATAGGATGCAAAAATTTCTTGTGTATCAGTCCCTACTAGTAGCCAGCTTGACATGGAGTCACATGCTTCTTCCAAGTGGAAAAGTCAATTTGACCAATTTTAGCAAGAGGCTGAAAAACATTATGCACATCTCTAGAAAATATTCCTGGCCCCAGCCAAATGAACAAACATTTTGCAAGGCTGAGTGATAGTGTCGTGCTTTCAAGATATTCTCTGCCAAGGATTTTGTTCTCTTGATGATATTTAAGCCTTCTACTGATGGGACAAAGACCTCTGGGAACCGGCCACAACCAGAGCAGAGAGATTTCACTGAACTCGGATTGAATGAAATACATAATTTGTCTCTGATGCTTTATTTAAAAAGCATTAGATACTGAAACTTCTTTCTTTCTTTCTCTTTCTTTCTTTCTTTCTTTCTTTCTTTCTTTCTTTCTTTCTTTCTTTCTTTCTTTCTTTCTTTCTTTCTTTCTTTCTTTCTTTCTTTCTTTCTTTCTTTCTTTCTTTCTTTCTTTCTTTCTTTCTTTCTTTCTTTCTTTCTTTCTTTCTTTCTTTCTTTCTTTCTTTCTTTTCTTTCTTTCTTTCTTTCTTTCAGACTTTACTCAGCCTCAAGGTGGGTCGGGGCAGGTCATTGCCCCCTCACCCTACCACCCACCAACTCTCAGTAGGGTGGGAGCCAAAAAGTGAAATCTAACCTGGCTACTTCATTTCTGGAGATGCACTGGCTCCTGTCCTGCTGGATGGACCTCCTGTGGAGTGTGCTTGTATGTTGATGTGCTCAGAGGACACTCAGAGCTAAATGACACTCTGAGGCTGCATACTCTGTATTCAAATTGGGGTTTGTAGGAATGGTGAGATAAGCTACAAGGAAGTCACCTGGAAGGTACTCAGTATCAACTGTAATACCAGAGGAAGGTCATGGTAGAAAGCACTTAAGCTACATCACCTGCCACCCTCTCACTGGCACTGATTCTTCAGTGACATGGGTGCTTCTCTGTAGAGAAGAGAGATCAAGTAGCTAAGGCCATTGGGCTTGGACTTGGGAGATGGTCCCTGTGGCACACCCCAATTCAGTAAAGGAGTTTCAAGTTACCAGTGCTGTGCTCTGCAGAGCTACTTGGGAGGTTCTCAGATCAGACAGCAATGAGCTCCACAGAAAAGCTTATAAATATATTAAATTTATGAACATTTACTGTACGCTGCACACTGAAATCTGCCAACACTAATCCAAAAGAATTACACATTTTAGGCCTGAACATAACATACTGTATGCAGTAACTCACATCAGAGCAACCCATATGCTACTGTTAATGTGCCAACTGACACATGTTAAGCCACAAACATAAGAAAGGATTGGATTTCAACTGCATTTTTATATTCCAGTTACTCCTCGGGTCCATTTTTTTTATTCACCATCATCTTCTCTCCTCTCTCTAGACAACAGCCTGCTCTCCCTAATACATCTTCCACTCCCCCTACCAGATTTCCTGCTGGGTAGAGGCTGCCCCAGAGACAAAGCAACTAACATAAGCACATAGGCTGAGAAGGACAGAAATAGACATCCCCCCATCCCCCCTCTACCCCCTCCCCCCCCCCCCCCCCCGCAATAATCTAGGTCACTTAATAGCCTACTTTCAGGGTTCTCGGTGAACCCTGTACCCACTCCTGCTAGGCAAAGAGAAACCCTGAGAAGAAGTGGGTGGATGAGTAGACAGCCAGCCATCCCAAGTGTCAGATCTGGCTCCTCGGGAGAGATGCATCGAGGATGCTCTGACAGAATGTGTCTGAGCTGGAGGAAAATGTTTCTGTATTACATTCATGACACCAGAGTTCTGCCACCTCGCAATATGTGCGCACTGTCGCTGCTTGATGGTAATAACTGGATTTTTCCAGGGAGCCGGTGAAAGCACCCCGATGCTGTGACAATAATTAGGTCTCAAGAAGATTTAGTGAGCTTGGGTAATCCTCCAGAAATCGGTGTGTTTTACATAGAGTCAGGAGCGATGGCAGGAGACTCTGAGTATAAATGTGTCCCATGTAGCAGGAAGGAATCTGCTTCTCACCTTGTGGGTCTGTCAAGGTGTAACACTGGCAGTAGAAACATGTGACAAAGGACTGAACCGCATCCGGCTTCAGTTCTCCTCCCCAGTTGGCCAAACTCCTGGATTCACATGGGGTTAAGTGGCACAAACTGCTCAAGGGGTGCTATTGCCTTATGTAAGCTGGAGGGTTTAAAAAAGGAAAACCGAAAAGAAGACAAGACCACATTGTCATGCAGACTTAAACCACAAACTTTCAGTTACCTTATCAGATAAATAGCACTTAGGGAAGCAACTAATGTATTTTATGTAGGCTGGCTACTAAAGAGGATCTGATAGAGATTTAAGTGATAGATTCCGCAAGTATTTGGCAACGCATCAATAACGTACTGGAGAACCAGACTCCCGAGTCTCTTCTTGATTAAAGGAAAGCAGCTGTTGGAGTCTCGGAGCTAGAAAAAGCAACTAAATATACCATGTGAGAAACCAGGATTCAGCTCCCACCTCTGCTAGAGCTGACCTGGTGTAAATTTTGAAATGAAGGAAAGAATAGCTGCGTGTTTTTAAGGTAGGCTGTGAAACTGCACAGTAATAATGTCCTCTGGTGCATGGGTAGAGAGGGACCACGATGCACATGCCCCCCAGCCTTTACTTCAGTATATTCCTACAGATTACTCGGATCCTCTCTCATTCTCTGTCCTTTCGGACTGTGTGGGCAATGCAGTGGAACCCATAGCAGCACGAGCTGCAAAAGCTAATAATACCCTGGAGATGATGGAAATAGCATCTTCGAGGTAAGAGCTTGCACTTTAATTTCAGCATGGAGAAATCTTGTGGGAATCCCTTATTCAGAGTTATATACCTCACTCTTTTCTAGAAACTTCAAAGACTTTTGTGCTAAAGAGCCCTTTCATCATATCCTCAGACTGGCTTAATTAAATTTAGGAGACTGCTGTGCTTTCATAAAATAAGCAGGAAAGTGTCTACCATTTAAGCCTACTACTATATTTAATTTTATTTTTAATAGTATTCCAACTTCCTTTTTTATTTCAAACATACACATAAGATTTGCATGGGAGTGACTGCAGAGCCTAAACCCAAATTAATTAGGCATGTTGATAGCCCTGCTCAAGAAATCTGCAGGATTTAGGCATTTAAGACAGTTCTGCATTTAAGACAGAGGGCTATTCATGAAAAATAACTTCTCTTTCTAATCAGTGAATATAGAGATACTCCCCTGATGTCTCTTCATTGTTTCAGAACCCTGCCCAGCTCAGGGTCCAGGACAGGACTTCCCCTTTCTCCATTGTGGTAAGAGAAATGTAGCTTTTATGCCTAAGGTGTTTGGCCGTAGGGGTGAGATGGAAGTCACTGTGTGCAGTAAATGTTTGAAGTTCAGTCCCTCAGTAGTGGAAGTTCAATGGTTGACAGTGGGTATGAAGGACATGAGAAGAACCATGCTGTGTAAGATCAAATGTCTATCTATTCTGCACTGAGCAGTGGCCAAAATATGTTGTGGGGAGAGTGTAGGAGCAAGAGAAGCATGTAGTGAAACATCCTCCATAACAGTACTACAGTCTCCAGCAATTTGCAACTCAGTGACCTTCTGAGCCAGAGGTGGTATTTTGGTTTAACTGTCCTCTGTGGATTTGCTTTCCTTCTATGTTTTTTTTTTCCCAGTTGCTTCTTCAGCCTATATAAACTTTTGTTTTCTTGTGACAGGCCATCTCTAGCTAGACCTCACACTGTGTGTCAAGGTGGTGAATCTTCTTTCCTGCATTTTGGACCTGCCATCTGGCAGTGTAGGTCTTGTATCAGGAGACATTAGTAACAATCCATCCCTATTCACTGTCTTTACACGACTTGATTTTTTACAGACCATTGTCATCTTCCCTTCCTTTCTAGGCAGAAGAGTTTTGGTTTATGACATTCTTCATATGATGTGCATGAATCTGCAAGTTAGATGGCAATTAAATAGTTTTGTTCAAGCAGAGCTAGAGTAGACAGTTGAACAGAAATGCTTAAGTGCAAATAAACAGGGAACCAGGAAAAAGTTTAGGCTTTAGCAGATGTACCTCTAGCCCGTGAATCTCTCAGGGAAAGGCAGATAGAAAGCTGTCTCAGTCCTTGAGACAGTTCTCTTGGGCTGATGATATTCTTCCAATATTTACCAGAAAAAACTCATGTTTTCCATGTACCCTATTTTCCCATCACCCCTGTAGAAGACCTGGTGAGAAGAGATATCCTTCATGCTCTAGTAGCTGTGCTGGGAAACTCTTTCTTGCCCTAAACCATGGCTTCCTCCTGTCTTCCCCTGTAAGGGAGCTAAACTGGAAAATGTCTTGCAGATTACCCTGCCCCTGCCAAAGGCATCAGTTAATCAGGGAAGAACAGTTGCTGTCTTTGAACCTGCTGATTAAGATGGTGAGTGTGACTATCGTGCCCTTGAACTCATGTCCATGCACCGGCCTTGTAGCACTGTTTCCTCACATGAGGAAGGCCGAGGGACACGCGCATACTGGGAAGCAGTACGATGTCTATGTGCTTCGTTACTGCCATGAGTGAAGGTGTAGCTGGTTGGGAGGCAAGAAGATCTTTATGGATGACTCCTCCTGAAAGTGAATTTGGGCTGACAATATCGTTCATTGCGCACACGAATGTCGTCATGACATCTTGGACCCCATCCTACATACCACTTTTTCAACTCACACTAAAATTACTAAGGAGAGCAGCACAATGACTGAATTTAAAATTTTGTCTTTAAAGTGGCTTTGAAGCTTAATGCTGTCTTATCACACTTGGGGACATTACAGATGGAGTGGGGACCAAGATACTGACGTACTACTGCTTCCTTAAAAATAGATTACAGTCCCAGTGACCTTCCACTGCCATGTGTTATCTGGAACTGAAGTTGGATAAGAGAGTCGATGATTTCATTTCCATGGTTTGAAGCAATAGATTTGAGATGTTCACTCTCCTCCTTCCCCCATTCAAGCGAGAATGCAATCTTTGCAAAGCGCTGCTTTCATTTTAGCTGTACCCACTTGGTACTTGTTGCCAAATGGAATGTGGATGTGCCTCAGAGAAGATCACTCTTGACTAATGAAATGGCAATTAGTTGATGCAACTTATTAGCATTAGTATTTATTTTACTTTACAATATTACCTAAAAGCAGCCCTGAGAAATTGAAACTGCAGCATTATCTGTTCAATGCTATCTTTTAAATAAATCGTCCTACTAAATGTAAAAAGCTGGCATTTGTACTGCATGCACCTATGTTATCATCGCTGCAAAGCAGATGCAGAATGTAAGGCGACTTGAACAATCAGCACTGTAATTTGCACAGTAACATTGTTTTAGATCTAATTAGTGCTTATGCAGATCCCTTACAAAAATGTGAAAACCGCACCAGGATGTAATTGTTAATGAATTTAGTGCAAAGCACATCTGCATAAATTCCATTTCAGCAGGAAAAAAAACCCAACCTCTAAGTTCAACTGCTATTTGCTCAAGAGCCAAAACACTGTGAATTGTGCCCACTATGTTTTAGCCTTGCTCTGCTGGCTTTGATATTTCAAATAAATACTACAAAGTTAAAGCCTCCAGCTGCAGACCAACCCATCTGTAGATGTTTGTTATATTTGGCAGTATTCAAAGATGATTTGCCTTCCTGCTGAAAAATAAAATAAAAAAAGAGGTTCTCTCAGCAAAAAACCAAAATTGAAATACTTATCAGCCAAAAAATAAAGTTTAAAAATATTCTGCGTGGGTCAAGTGGCAAAACTTTTGGAACAGAAGGCATGCCTGTGTACTGCACCTATAGCTTGAACACTATACCTTGCTCCACATGTGTGCATTAAGTCCATCTGCAGTCATCTCTCTCCGGTCTGCAGAACATGGCCATGGCTAACAAAGAGTGCCACTAATGAATGCAGCTAACTGGTCTTGAACTTCATGCAACAGTCATCATAGAAACTGCTCATCTGCCCTTCAAGAACAGCATTGAGATCTACTATCTACTCCACGTAACTCTCTTTCTTCAGAGTTGTTGCCTGGGTTTTAGGCAGGGCTCTGGAGCTGGTCCTCCAATAAAGAACCGGGCTCAGAGGTTTTTGTACAAACAACAGAAATCTTTGTCATGAGTGAGTTTCAACGTGAGAGGATCTAGTTCCTGGGTCTTGGCTTTATTTATGTCCTTTATATGTGAATGTAGCTCAGGTGGACCTTGTAGCTATCAAGCCTTCAGTAAGCTCTCCTCTAAGCTTCTTTATGGAACTCTTGGATCCATAGTTTTGCTCCCTGAATAGAGTGGAGATGGGTTTTGCAAGGCCCAGGAATATTATGATTGTTCTGACTGGCATTATCCCGTAACAAGGTTAGGGGAACATCAGAGCAGGAGTCAGGAATATCCAAAGCAGTGACTGTGCCTGTCTTTCTACCCTGGTCAGCCTCAAAAACATCTTCTGATAAACCCAGGCCACTCAGAACTAGTGAGTCACCTGAAATCAGAAATGACATAGTGTGAGATATTGGAGAGGTCTTACACACCAGCACATCGATATCTATAGACAGAAGGGACTTGAAAAAATTCAGTCTTAGTCTTATTTTTTTAATTTCTGGCAGTTTTTTCCCCAAATCTGGTATTCATAGTCAGGGTTGGGCCCTTTCCCTCGGTTATTATGTTCTGAAACATTTTTCATACCTGTAGTTTTTTAAAAAGCAGCATTTTACTTTTGCATCCACAAGTTCTGCCTGTGCCTTTTGTCTAAGAAATCAGAATGGATTCATGGATGAGGTGGGGATGGTGGTGCAATTCAGAGAGCTATCTCTTACTTCAGGCTCTGTCACAGACTTCCTGTGGGTGACTAAACCAGACAAGCAATTTAGCCTTCCATACATTCATTCTCCATTTCTGAAAACAAGAAAAGATAGCACCAGTTTACCTCACTGAAACAGTCACGATGAATGACTATGTTAAAGATGCTGAGACATTCAGATATCACCTGATGAGCTTACATAAAAATCTTAATATAATCTAAATTCTTGGATTGAAATAGACGGCTTCACAAGTTAATAGATGAGTCTGGTGAAAACCTTCATGAGTTTGCTATCCATAAATTTGTTAAAAGGAGACTAGAGGCCAGCAGACTCCATGTTACCTTTGGTCAGCATGCCTGAGGCCCACAGCACTTTATGTTTCAGATGATCCCATGCCGGTGACAACTGACTGTCAGCCCCACAGAGGCTGAACCAGCACACCCAAGCTATTAGTGGGGTGTGTTTGTGCTGCAGCCTTGACAGGGAGGTTACTGAAGGTTACTCCCTGCAATCAGGGGAGGAAAAGGAGAGGAGTAAAAAGGAGCTGTGGTAGACCTATCAGTGATGGAACTAGAGGAGGGCACCTAACACTCAGTGAGACCACAACTGCATTGTGTCGTGGCTGTGCATGTGTGTTTCTTCATATCAACATGCACCATTTCATAGAGAAAACTCCCCTGCCATGCTGAGTTCTGCACAGAGGGCTCAGAGAGAAGACCTCCCATTGTATATTTTCTAGTTTGAACCAACAAGCAACTGCTTTAAAGCAGACTTTTCATCTTCCTCTCTTCTTCCATATTCTTTAGGAGAGCCCAATGCTTTGGGGACCAGAAGACCCCTTCTATTGAAAGGTGACTACTGAGCTTTTAGAAATTACATGTTAGGTTACACAGGCGTTTTACTTTTTTAACATGATATTCACAAATGTGGAGGACTTAAAGGACAGAGAAAAAGAAAAAGACTCTGGTAGACAGAATAGCAGAACATGATGGCAGGAGAAGTAGAGATGAGAGGTTGAGAGGAATGGTGGGAGATGAGATGAAGAGGAGGATGATGGAGAGAAGCAGGCATGAGTAAAAGGAAATGAGGAGACAAAGAGCAGATTAGGCACATGTGAACTGCATGGGAAACTCCCTTTCCAAAAGCCTTAAACCTCAGCAGTTACTTTAGTTTTCTGTTTTGTGAAGAAAACTAAGCACTGCACAAAGATGAGGGGACAGAAATTCATTGAATGCAACTGGTTTGCACCCACTATGGGAGCTGTGAGTTTTGGATGGTGTGTTGGGGGTGTTAGGAAACTGTTTCTATTCAAAAGGTTGAAAGGTAGGGGTTGTGGGCACCCAGTATAACCGTTTTCCCTTTTGTACCTTCAGGGTCTATAAAATAAAAATCTAATTTTTCTGAATAGGTCTTCAAATGCCTCACAGTTTCTAGCATCCAAAGCCTCATTGTACATGCTGGGAAGTGAGGAGATACATGAGCTAGCCAGGGTAATGGCAGCCAGCAATGGAATCGGTTTCATCTCCTGACCTTCTCCCATGTCACTGGCCTGACCCTTGGACAGGCCACCAGAAAGATTTTCATATTTGAGTAGCAATTAATGCTTTCATCTTTTTTCCTTGGTTTGATTTGTTGGTTTCTTTATTTTCCCCCCACTTATCTTTCAGGCATTTCTCTGAGCTCATCATCTGTTGCTGGAGATGACCATGTGAATCAGCTTCTTTTTGAGAACTAGTTCTTCCAAGCAGTTGCTCATTCAACTTGAGCGCTGTGGGAGACATGGCATGCTGTTGGCCTGGACTGACAAGGAGCCAAAATGGGAACCCTGAGGAATCCCAGGAGAGGGAAAGCCTCTCCTCCATCAGCACACTCTCTGAAACCTAACATATGGGGAGGACAAGCTTTTCTTCCTTGCTCTGAGAGCCCTTTTCATGCAAAATGTGCAGTATAGAAAATTCAGCTGTTCCCCGTTCCTGCAGGTTAGCATGGATAATAAAGGCACTTCGCTCTTTTGCTTTCAGATATTTTTCTAAACAGTTTTGATCCTTGAAACATTTATACTAACAAAGAAATTCCACTGCCTCCTCATCTCCACCCCCACCCCAATAACTTGCTCTGTCTTCTATCTCCGACTTGATTTTTGGCATATATTTGCATACATTAGAAACGGAGAGAGGATTAAAGTTTAAGAGGAAATTGTGGCTAGTGTGAAAGGGGAACAAAAGGACATCTGTGAAGTAGCCCACAACTGGCAAGGAAAGCTATTCCACCTCCAACACCAGCTGCAGGGGAAGTGGTGCCCACTAGCCCAACAAGACCTTCTTTGTTTTGCTGCGAAAACTGGGAGTGGCGGCTTTTAAAGTGACACAATTTGAGGTGAGGAGCTTCCCTTTTTGCTGCTCTATTCCAATATTATATGGCAACAGATGTTTCCTAAGGAATTAATTCCTCCCACAATTACCCCAAAAAATCTTCTGAATGCAAAGGGAGTGCAGCTCCACGGTGCTGGGTCTCTCTGCACCCGCAGCAGCAGGAGTCGCCACTGCAAATCCATCCAAGGCACACTGGCCCTCCTAAACCTGACGCCTCCTCCCATGGTGGAGGAGGACATTTTCTTGGCCCCAGAGTAGCAGAAGGAGATGGGGACTGCGTGGAGGGCGTGGGAGATGGGGGAAGGCAATGTGGGACTGAAAGCGAGCTGGGGTTGAAGGGAAAGTTTGAGAGTAAAAGGAGGACAAAAAAACCAATGCAAACTGGAAGAAGAAATGTTGTATACAAAGCTGGATGTAAATGAGATTAGAAAGATTTGAGCCTGCTCCGAGGAGGAATGGCAGAGAGGGAAAGAAATGGTGAAACACAGGAACACGAACATTATCCCATGCAGTTGCAGGGCTCATTTTTAAATTCTGAAGTGGTGGGCACTTTCCAACTGTTTTATGTGTCCTCCTAATAGTGAAAACAACACTCCAAAGCCTTGCTTACCTTCTACTTGCAGATCCCCTAGAAGGTGTAACGCATTCATCCTCTTATTGGAGTCCTTGACTAAGGCAGGGTGGTTGGAGCTAGATGATCTCTGAGGTCACTTCCAACCCAACCAAGTCTGTGATTCTATGAAAAAGAGCAGTGCCTGGAGGCAGACTGGTCAAATCTGTCTCCTTACATTTGCTTTTCTCAAGAGTTCAACAGCCACTTTGCTGTTCTCTTTCCCCACCCCACCCCCCCCCGGTTAAATTCCTGCTTCAGCACTATTGGAGACCATGAGGTCAAAATCGGTCCTGAGGTTTTTACCCACGTGAGATTAACGGCAGCATAACAGTGACAACTACCGAATGCGTGCTGCAGAGCTTCCAGTGCATGCAGTTGTGATGGGTATCTTCCAGAGAGACTCATCCATACTACTTTGATCAGGCTGACAAAGTCCTAAATTTTAATTAAAAAATAAAAGTGGCTCCAACCATCAAGCTTCAAAAGACTTTCACAGAAAAAACTACCAGACAAACAAACAAAACCCTGCAGAGGCTTTCACTTGAACATACACAGATAAGTGTCTTTGAAAGTCTCTAGAACCTCTCATGTGTCGATTTGGTTTTCTGTAAATCACTCTGTAACTGCCAGGCTCCCTTCTTTCCTTGTGTGCACTTGGAAGAGGATAGCTAAGGCTATAGCATACCCAGGAGAGGCAGAGCCAAGCTTTCTCAAGGTTGGGGGTTTTGTTGTCAGTTGTTTTTTTTCAATTTGTTCCCACTAAAACAGGGTGTGTTTTTTCTTCTTAAAGATGAGAATTATAGTTTAAAGTACTAATACAAGTACAAACTGCTCAGCTCAAGGTCGTGCATTTTTTAAGGACACATGCAAAAAAAAATCTTACTTCTACATGTGATTTTGTAGGTAGATTATTTTAATTCATGAAATTTTAGCCTAATTTTTGGCAAAGCCATGTTTAAGCTGTTATGTTTCTAGTTCTCCTGGTCTGTGAGGGGAAAATTAAGGGCTGGATGCCACTGAAAGGTTTACACGTCTACCTATCAGTGTTCTCATAAGCTGCTACATGGAATCTTCTGATGAAAACTGATAAGTAAGATGGAATTGAAAAACTCTTCCATTTACCCATACTGATACAATATTTTCAACAAGATATAGAAAAGTTCATTGTTTATAGTCAAGCCTGAAAAATAGCCTAGAGTGTGAAAGAAGAGATCAGTTTTTTACTGGCTCTTATTAGCTGAAATAAGCTGCTTTTCCATTCCAGCCTCTGCTGGCTCCTGTTTCATTGTGGATACTCTCAATCAAGTAGACCACGTGTCCTTGCTTCTCTCTGTGTTGCCCCCCAGTCACCATGGAATAGGCCATGTGTATTTCACAGATAGAGGTAGCCCTTGCTTATGGACTTTGAGGGTTGATGGTGATTATGGCTGGTACAACAAAAGGAAAACAGCCTGTATGGCTGCTACATGAAAGATGTTGCTCTTCAGAACTTGCCCTCAGGAAAACTTTGCGGTTGTCACTAAAAGGGTAACGTGGCTATAATGGCAAAATAAATGGTTTTCAGGTGCCATTTTTTTCATAGCAGTTTCAAGGCAAAACTGTCCTGAAGAATGCTACAGTGAGTAGCCAAATTGTGCTGAACTGAGGAACCCATTCACAAGCTCACCGTATGGAGACAGGTACCTTAGTGTGAGAGGTGGTTCATCTCAGAATGGCTGGACCTGACTCTGAGAACAAGACTAATTCAGTTGTAAAGGGAGCTATAATGATCATCTAGACCAACCACCTGGCTGCTTCAGGGCAAGTGGACTAGGTGTTCATCTCTTTTTAATGTCTTTGGGTTTTTTCCCACGCACCTATGTAGCTGTTGGATATCATGGTGTGCAAAGGTTTTGCCTTCATGGTTACTGGCTGATTGAAAAAGGAAATAATAATGAAAACAAACGTATATGTTTCAAAGTATTGAAAATATTGTAAGTTTTCTTCGATTCTCACAAGAGTGAGCTCTACAGTCAGCACATTTCCAAGTGGCTGTTCACTGTTCCAGCACTATTCTGTGACCTTTTTTGAAAGTACACAATCTAGTGCTGATTCAGGACAATGTTTCGTGCCATGTCAGCCCATCATTGGCAGGAGAAAGAAAAGAAAGGATCCAACCCAGATGTTTCTCAGAATGTTCTGATAAACTCAAGATTTTAGTGGCATTTGCTACAGTAGAAATAAAATGAAAAAGGGGGAGAAAAAGCGAGTGAGAAAGCTGGGCAGTCATGCAGAGGTGATCACTAAATGTCCTTTATGTACCCAATTTGTTCTTGATTCTTAAGGACACTGTGGTGCTTGTACATGAACTGGAGCCACTTGTCACTAGAAAGGCTGCCAGGATTAAATCAGTAAGAAATTGTTTATTCAGCCTGTTCAAACAAAAAATGAATTGTTTTGATGAATGAGATTTTTTTTTAATGAATTAGCACATGTCATGCCAGTAGTTTTTAAATGTAAAGCACTGAGAGTTGTTTTTTTGTTTGTTGGGGGATTTTTTTTCCTTTCATTCTGACATAACTGCCCTAAAATAACTGAAGTATCTGGGCTCCTGCAGCAACACATTGCATTATGTATTCCAAAGGACATAGTTGCAAATGTAGGTGGACAAACACCACTTAAAAAAAAAAAAAGATCTCAACAAACAACCAACCCCCCTTCATACACTATATGTATTCTGTAGTAGCTTTGATAAGATCATCCTTATTTCTGCAACAAAAATCTGGTGTTTCAGTTAAATGTACTTTCAATGATGATGGACATTTTAAAGTCCTGCTGTTAGGTCTATTACCCCAGGGAAAACCTCTTCAGATTCCTTTGAGAGAGGTCTCAGCACTGGTGGTAAATTGTATGTATCAAACTATGCCCTAATCTCACCCGCTGTTTTCAGGCAATAAATGTCATTACTTTGGGATTTGAGACAGGAAACTAGCTTCCCACTTGTGGAAAGTGGTGTGCCTGCTAGAGCTAAGGTTGCCAACAGAAGGGAGACCTCAGCCACACATTGACCTTGCAAAAGGTTAAAAGTATCACCAGTCGTTGCTGATTCCTTCCACCTTTCTACAGTGAGGGGTGGGAAAGCTGGTACCTCTTCCCTGGCAGTAAGTGAGCACAAGTCAGGGGTGAAGGTGATTTCAGCTGATGTGACTAACTCTGCACCAAAGCAGTTTAGGATAACCCCAAGGCCATGAGTGGTGGCTGGTGACCAAGAGGTAGTAGCGACTTTGAGTGCACAGTGTTTGCAAAATTAAGGTCTGTGGCCTTATGTTTGCTTGTAGTCGAACTCTTCAAAATACTACCTGTATCCAGAAGAAAGTATCAGTCTGACATGGTGCCTGTTCTGGCTGGAAGGGGCACAGTGTCTGGAAAAGTCCTCCGTTATAAGAAGCCAAGTAAGCTTGCTCCATGCTTAAGGCAGGGAATCTGGAATGGAAAACTTCCAAAAGCTTTTCCATCCCATTCCGAATTTGCCACCATAGTAACAGTAGGGATATTTGGGAACACGGTGCTAGTCATAGGCTACGTTATTGTCTCTTCCCCCAGCAAGTTTTGGAGATTCCTTTAGCTGAAAGACCAGACTGAGAGAATTCACTGATAGACTTGGAAAACAACTAGCCAAGATGTAAATTGCAGTTCAGAAACCACACCACCAAGTCCATTTTATTTTAAAGGTTTTCTCAACATCTTGCTCTCAAAAAGAAACATGAAAGAAATGTTGAATACAGAACTGGTTGTCTCTCTTGCTGCACTGATTGCTTTCTGTTGAAGCTATTATTGATGGAGCAGAATGTTTATAACCTGCTTTGATCCAACACCATGACATGCAGGAGTATTTCCAGGCTACCCAACTTCCTCATCTGTTTCCCTGAAGTAGCATGCCCTCCACAACTGGTGGTTGCTCCTGGCAAGATTTTCCTGCATTTTATTGCTCAATAGACTAGTTAATTAAGACAGCAAGCTAGTAATAAAACTCCACATTCTAGCCATATTTAGAAAATCTTAGGAAACTTTGCCTAATCTCCGTGCCTAGATAGATTTATCCCTGTTAACATTTGGATTACATTGCTTTGGTTAATCTTTTGAGAGAGTAATAGCTAATGTTTACAGAGCTTTCACATGAGGACTTGGATTTATGTTGCAGTTTTTTACTGTTTCTTGTGCCTACTGATAGAGCAGATGGCCAAGTATTGGTGTTTTCACTTACTGGTGGTGGAACGAGCTTGCAAAGGGTTTAGGAAACCTAACCAAACCTGGGGTGCAAGTCAATGATAACACTGGTATGGGAATGATTCTCCAACCAGCTGCCTTGAAAGGTGAACATTAGTCTTGTAAAGCTGCCCTCACGTGTTCTTAAAATTTTGAGGGAAAAAAGCTTTCTGGCATAAATAAATGGCAACACTGAGCTCGTGATGGGCTGCTATCTGAATCACTTGGAATAACAGTTTGGTCAGTGAATTGGTTTCAGCAGAGTTGATCACGGAGGGAGCGCTAACTGGAGGGAGGGAGAGGGTCTGATGGTCACTGTGTGGAGCAATGTGGTTTTGCCATCTAGAGTACACAGGCTTAATGGTGGTGGTTCTTAATCTGACTCCACCCCATCCCCATCTCTCTTGAGTTTCTAACTCGGATGGCAATTGTGGCTCATGGATCTTGCAAGGATTTAAAACTGCTGTCTAGCACCACCATGTCCTTCCTCTGCCTGCAGCTGAGGCTGCCTTTGTTCCACCTTATGCTCCTTACCCCACTTTTTTAACAGACAAGTATCTGTACTCTTAACATGGGGACAGTGGTCCTTCTGGTACCAGAATTTCCCAGCCTTTGGTGAAATCTTTCTGAGACTTATTTCCCTAATGCATGATGTGCAGATGTTGCCGCTGCCAGAGTCAAGCTCAAGAGACCCACCAGGAAAGGCCGTACACCCTGGCAAAGGAGGCACAGGGTGCCTGCATAGTAACCTTCAGTGTGGGTTTCCCAGAACATCCCTGAGCTCACAGTGACAGGGCGAGCCTGAAAAGGGACAAGCAGGAGAAAGCTACAAGGCCCTTTACAAAACAGTGTCCACTTTTCCTATGTTCCATCGTAAATCAACTAAACATTCTCACCCTGATAACATCATACCAGTAATGCTGCTATTCTTGATTTGTATGCCATTGTTCTCTTAAACCTTTGGCAGTCTATGCACACCCCACCCCCTGCAAGTCTGTTAGAAAATTTTTTGCTGAGATCCACCACCAACTAAGAAGTGACTCTGACTCTACCAGTACATCAAAATGTACAATGGGGTTTCTACAGAGTTTAGAGCACTCTTTGTACAAGTGGTGTGAACAAGTACCTAATAGAATTAGGAATAATTGTTAAAAGAGCGCTTTTCAAGCATCAGGGAAAGGTTAAAGACTCGTATAAGTCTAGAGAAAGAAGAGTAATGACAGGGAATTTTAAGGACAAAGGAAAATAATTAAGCAAAGCTGATGAGCAGATGGAGTATGGGGAAGAGGAAGAAGAGCAATACAATGCTGGATCACTGTCTGCACTGCAATGGATCACTGTCTGCAATGCAATTTAGGTTTTTTTCCCCAGAGGAGCACATCTGGTATTCTCTCTGTGAGCTTCACCTAAACCCACAACCCATTCTCCCACCCCTTCCCTGTGGCAGAGAATCTGCCATTTAAAAATCAAAATTTAAACCTCTCCCCTAACAGTCTGACTTCTGTTTAACCTCAAAAGGCTGTATTACCCTGTGGGTAATCCCTGGAGAAGCATTTAAAGCCAGCAGCAGCTTGGGGCCATCACCAAGGAGGACAGAAGGAAGCTCTGTGTTCCAGGCAAGCAGCTTCCTCACCTCTTCACTGTTGTCCATAATGTCCCTTTCTGGGTTTCACGCTGTGAAAACTGGCATTCAGAACATTTCCTTCCCCAGATAGCCATTATCAACTTAATTTTACATAGACTGAGCTCTTATAGACTGACCTATTTGCTACTTTGGGCTGGTGTACTTAGTTTGATCCCTGAATTTAAGGTTCTCCTAGTGCCCTAGGCTAGGCTGGTTTCATACAGTGACTGGTAACATACCATGCTGACAGGGTGTCTGGCAACAATTCTTCTTCCACAGCTTTATCGAAGTGGAGTGACTAGGTAAAGTGAATGGTCTTACACCAGGGATGAGCCTCTGTTCAAGACAACAGGGTTCAGCTCCTGTGAGCATTACTTCATTTCTTCCATCTGTCCAACCACCTAATAATAACTAAAATAAATAATGCCTAAGTAGCAAAACTCCATGTAGTCAGGGACAGCCCTGCAGACAGGAAAGGTTGGGGTGAAGCTGAGAGGATGCCCACTTCTCATCTTCTCCTTCAGCAGTGTATGCTGAAGCCAGTGAGATTCCTCCAGCTTTGAACCAGTATATCCAAGAACCAAATCTGGTTCTGCACTTGGCAGAAGCACAGATACAGAAACATGATGCACAGCCAGATCTGCAAATAAAGATTTGCTAGATTAAAGGGCAGATATACAGTACATGTTTTGCTTTCCTGGTAGCCTGGAGAGAACCACCCAGACTTCTAACTTGTGTACGTATACTTTCAAAAGGGCAAAAATGTTGCTTTCATAAATTAATTTCACACACTTTACAGAGATAAAAATAATCACTGTGACATTTTGTTTGTCTTCCTTTTTTCCTGTGTGCAAGCAGCCAACTCTCAATTACTTACAGCCCTAAATTTGTTCCGCTCGATTGTGAAAAGCCCCCACAATATTCAACAGGAGGGGAAGAATTCTGATTTGTGGAAAGTCATCATGTTTGCAAAGAAAGCAAATTTCCTCCTCTCCCAATATGCTCTATATATCAGCCAAAACAAGGCTCTTATACGGAGTGCCAACTGGTATGAATTCCAACCATTTTATGTATTATATATTAATGTTATAAAAATATGCACCCCGATTTTTTATAACAAGAGAATTTGTTGTGGCAATATCTGACACCACTTCTGAACTGACGTAGATGTGACAGCCTAACAAAAGCATGCCTGCCAGCATGATGGCATTGGTTATGGATACAGAATTGCCTCAACAATTCATGGGGTTCTGTACTGGCTTTTCTTCAGTAATAACCATATCTGACTTGCTGAGCTTTTCTCTAACTAATTACTACACTCCAAGCTCAACGAGGTCTAAAAAAACCAAAAAGTTTTTATTGTGTTTCTGCTTATATATTGCAAGTAACAGAAACTGTACAGACACTAATTTGTTGTTAAATGGGGTTTTGGTTTTTTTCTGATGCATAAGTGTGTGACTGTATTGGATAATTCAGCTTGATTCAGAAAAGACCTTTTTTCCTATGAAATCTCATCTTCACTATCGTCTAGGAGAGAAGTCTCACATGACACATCTTTGTGGTTTCAATGTGTGATGAAGAAAGCATTACATAAACTTGGTGAGGGCCCTGGAGATCCTGCATGTGTGTATGTGGAATATGCACAGACATCGATGAAAGTCTGGGATAGGCACACAGGTTTTCCTCAGATTTTCTGAACACAGGATCAGGGCACAGCGCTGGATGTGATCACACACAGAAGCTGGGAAGAAAGCTCCCCTTCTGTGAAAGCAGGCAGAGATGATCAAAGAGGCCAAGTGTTAATTAACACCAAGTGCTTCTCCGCTACAGTTCTTGTCTCCTGGTCTTTAAGTATGTAGTATGTATTTTGAAGGTTTGGCTGATAAAGTATCTGAAGATATAAAAGCGTATAATTACTGATTTTCTGGTGAAAATTCAGTGGGTCCTGCCTGTACAGTGGTGCAAATCAAGACTGTTGCCAAGGTGGTGGATGTAAGTGGATCTCCTGCACCCCAGGCAAATGGTACATATACCACAGGCATGAGAGGAAGAGTGAAACGCACAGTGAATGCAGCCGTGTCCTTTCATTTGTCCTCCAGTCTCATGAATTGTCTCTCCAAGACTGGCACACATACTGATTCGTGGGTGGTTATGACAGTAGTAAATTAGATGGTCTGTTTACATAATTACTAAAAGGTATGACAAAGCTGAATGCTGTGATGTCTACCCGTAGTGAGAGCTAGTAGGAATAGCTTGCCTGGATAGGGAAAGTTTGCAGGGCTTCAGGCTGCTGGGGCAAGTGTTTCCATGGGCCCACTGGGAGTGTCACAAGTGCCTTTTAAATTTCCCGGTCAGCAGCGCCAGGAAGCCCCGACCGCTGCCAGGGCTCCCTGGGGCATGGGGCGATGTGTGTAGCCAGCTGCTGGCGGGGATTAGGGGGATCTGCTCTTGCCAGGTGCTGGTGTTGTGCCCCTTCACCAAACATTTTTATGTGCTGATCACCTCCCACGTTGGAGACAGCTGTTCCTTCTCCTTCTTATCCAAATGCTTGGTTCCCTTTAACCTTTAGTTTCTTAAACTGCCAACTTCTGGGTCATAGTCGTGTGAAATAGATAGCTGTCTCCTTGACAATCCATCACACACGCTGATTTCAAAGAGGAACCCCACACAAGCTGATGTAAAACACTAGCTGTCCTGAGCCTTTGATGGCATCCTGTGCAACACTTCTTGTTTGCAAGCTGTTTTTCCTTTTTTCCCTGTACCTTTCCCTTTGTTTCCTTTTTCCCCATCCTTTTCTCATCCCTCTTCATCTCCCCCAAAACAGATGTGATTTCCAGCTATTTTCTATCAGACCAGGAGAGGCTTCTCCCCCGACTCTCCCCTTAGATTCTGCTAGATCCCATCAGTGTCCCACTGATTTTGTTCAACTTTTCCTTCCAGAAAACCTGCTCTTTTATGCTGTTCATAGGTACAAAGTCATCACAGCTGCAGGAAATGAGGGATTCCTTTTTTCTGATACTGATGGTGTGTGGAAATCATTTCCTCTTCAGCAGCAGGCCTTTAGTATTGCTGTCAGTACTGCTAATGGGACCTCTGCCACATGCATTGCACAAGTGTGGGCAGGACACCACTTCAGGCTCAAATTGATTAAAAATATATGAACACCTGAAAACACAACTGAGAAGCAACTTGACTGTCGGGATGGCTACCAAAATGCTGAAGATGAGTAGCCCAAAGAGATTATTCTAATAATTTACACACAACCTGAACATCAACTGCTTTTAAGTGGACTTTGTAGATGGAAAGACCAAAGAATATAGAAACCTGCTGGAAGGCAGCAAAGCCTGATATGTAGTCCTTCAGTACCGGGGGTTTGTGGCTGTGGACCTGAATTAAACATAATTCAGCAACATCAGTGCCAGAAATCTCAATAAACTGTGCTTCATCCAAGATCCTGGTGTGCTGGGTACCAGAAAGTGAAGAAAAAGAATATCCCAGTGAGACAAAACAAGCATCGTCAGATTTTTATTGTGCTCTGCACTGCCATTCATAACAGTGAGTACATTTCCTCATTAGAGAATGTTCCTCTACGGGATTCAATGAGGAGAGGCTGTGGAATGAATGTGGGATTCAATGAGGAATTAAAGTGGAGGCTGGTCACACAGGCTTAAGATGACAGAGAAGACCCAATGCTGAGACAAAAACAAGGCTGTCTTTCCCAAATTGCAGCTACTGTGAAACAGAATCAGACCTCTGAAGAGCCAGGATGTGTGGTTCTTCTGGGTACATGGATAGAACAATACTGAAATATTGCATTTGCGTCAGAAAGCAAGCTACAGTCAAGGCTGGAAAAGATACTGAACAGTTCTTGAGTGTGCAAAGCCTGGCAAATCCCAAAGACAGAACCTGCAGAGACATTTGTCCTCCCTCAGCCACAGCCACATCAAAAAACCTGCAGTAGCCAAGAAAAAGCAGACAATGTAATGAGATGACTCTCACCCAGCCCTATAGATCATTACTTATTTTATCTTCCAAGGCGAATGTACAGGTATTGGGCCCTAGTCCAAGAAAGCACTTAGGGCCATATCCTGAATAGCATGCAGAAGAACAGTACTTTGCTTAGCAAACAGCACTACTGAAATCTTTGAGACGATTTATGGAGTTAAATTTTCACGGTGTAAAGGCACCAGCTTTTAATTCCTGACCATTTGCATAGTACTAACCATGCAACTTGCTGCTGGAGGTTATTCACATGTTCCTGTGCTCTGCTAATAGACCTAACTGATTACCCAAGACAAGGAAAGAGAGGCAGGTCTTCCTCTCTAACTCCCACTTGAAGCCTGCGATGAGAGCAGTTGACAAGGCACCTGCAGAATTTGGGAATTTGCTGCACACCTGCCCTGTGGGACAGGAGAGTGGTGTTTTAGGCCACAGACTGTTAATTCCTGATTATTTAACTCCATAAATTGCTCAGAGAGGAAGCCAGAGATGCCACTGGTTACAAATACTCTGGATTAATGCTGGGCTAAGAGAAATGAGGCACTTTCCTCTCTCCAGTGCCCCAAGAAGATCCCCAGTGTGCAGACTAAACACCTAGACCAATCCTTGGGAAATGATTGGGGAGCGGGTAATCTTGAAAGTACTCTGATTCAGAGCCCAAGGAGAGACTTCCATTGACCTAATTGAATTTTGGATCAGAGCCTGCAACAGCCCTGTCCAGATTTGAATTTAAGATCTACATAAAACACTGGGGAAAAAACTAGATGATTTTCTGATATAGCAAAGACATTATGCTGCTAGATGAAAAAGTGCTCATAATTTCAATGAACAAAAATCAGGTTAAAAAGTCATTTAGAAAGTTGGATTAACTCCATCAATATAGGAATCAATTCAAGGTAAGGTATGGACTTACAGCAAAAACTGCCTATCTGTCCATAAGTGATTAGTTGGTGACTGTTAATGCGTACTGTGACTGTAGTAACTCCAAGTCTTGGGGCTCTTCACAAGCAGTGAATGAACAGACTGCTTTTATTCTAGGTGTTAGACTCCATGGAGTGAATGTAAGAGGAAGAGAGAAAAGTAGTAAGATGACACTGTTACCTGGTGGGGACAGAGGGATATTTCAACAGTTTAATAAGATCTATATGGGGTTTTTGGAAATTGGAACATGGAATTGGAAATCGCCTGTTGAGGTCACCTCACACCATGGCTCCTTGTATCTGCTACGTCTGGGCTTCTCTTTTGCAGAAGCAGAGCAAAGGAAAGAGGACAACTGCAGTATCCTGCCCCAGTGGGTTGGGGTTCCTAGCTTGATCCAGAAATTGGAAATTTTCCCATGTTCACGTACCAACATAACAGGGAGATGAAAGACTTGTGCCAGGTTACACAAGAAGTCTGTGATGGAGCAGGCTTCTTGATCCTAAACCAGGATTCACGGCAGCACCCAGACAACCAGATTTACCTGGCACCAGGAGACCATGCCATGTATATTGGACAGCATGTGGACTGGGAAAAAGAGGGCATCATCAGAGGCTGGGTCCTGAGTGTACAAAGGGCCATTATTCATTATTTACTAACTCAGTGTCCAACCTGTACCTGCTGTTGCAACAGCGTGTGCTTTAATCATATTAGAAAAATTGCACTTCTGCTTCCAAAATCAATTTCATGGAGATGTTACCTCCATAATATACAGGGCCAGATCCTCAATAAGGCAATCATCAGAGTTGTGTTGACTTTGGAGAAGATGTAATGATTCATATCTGCTGGGGAACTGATCCTCAGTAAGAGGAGGTTGAGATAAGGGAAAATGTTGAGCTGTGATGACTGAGCAGCATCTTGAGAATGATTAAAAGGCTTCCTTTATGGGGGGATGGGTGAAATATGGTCTATGCACAGAGAGGTGGTACCAGTCATAGATAGCAATTAAACCCCCCATGAGCTTTTGGTTTAAGTGGAATATAAATGGTGCATAGGAGTTAATTTTATGAGTAGGCTTTGGTGTCATTAGAACATGGTAGACTCAAGTCAGAAATTTGGGAAGGCTGAATGAAAATGCAACACCTAATACAACAATAAAGCTCGTTGTGTTGTGGGGGGACATCCACTGCACCTATAAAGCAGAGGGAAAAGACGACATCCATCAGTACTGTTTTTCCATGAACAAATGGCCACATTTTCCTGTAGGACAGACTGGGAGAAGGAAGCTCACCCCAACGTTAATAGATATTTTCTTCAGGGCGTGTCTGTGTATGAGTGGGGATTAGCTGCCACCTCCCAGTTGCCACCCCAGCTGGAATATCACAGCCTGGAGGTAGCTCTCTGGGGACAGCACCAAGCCAGCATGTGCAGCAACTGTTTGAAGGGGGGATTAAAGCACGTTGTAAAAGCTGCGGCCAGAAGCAAGAGAGGAATGTTTTCATGAGACATCCGTGGGTTATGAAGTGCTGGGTGTGCAGACAGCTATTAAATAAAAGGCAGAGAGCAAAGCACTCACAAAACACTGGAAACCACATGTTTATTTCTTCTTAAGAAGTCCAGCAAACAGTAAGGTGGCAGCCCAGGGGAAGTCCTCATCTCCCTGCCCTCGTGCCAGGGTTCAGGTTGGCTCCTGCTGTGGATCCACTGTCTATGTGTGCAGGTAGTGAGAGGTGGCTGACAGCTACAGAGGGATGACTGTGTGTGACCGGCTGTAGGGTGCTCCTGCTCCAGCGACGTGCTGGCTTCCTGAGAGCAAGGAGAGCTATAGCTGTTGCCTGAACTTGGCTTGAAGGACATGAACCTGTTTTAAATTGCCAGGGTTGGCTTATCAGCTGGGCAACCTGGAACCCAAAAATTACTGCAGTTATGTCAGTAAAAGGACCGACTCCCGATTTTATGGGCATTTGAATGTCACTGCTCCTTTTGGAATAGCTGGGACTGTGGCTGAGCAGCATAGCTTCAACTTCCTCTACTCCAAACTATTACCTTTTTGTTTTATGAGGGTTTAAATTGTAGTAATTGCTTGAAATAGAGTGCTAGTGACTGACTAGTGGTTTGCACTGTACGGTGCAAGGTAGGGGAGCACATGACTAAACAGAGGACAAAGAATTGCTTAAAATGGCTGAGTACTGAAAACCTCTCCAACAGTAGCAGTACGTATTCATTTGAGGTTTTTCAAGCTGTTAAATATTTTTCCATTCAGTATTTTTATTAGTTTGTCCTGGGTCTTGTCCTTTTTCTATTTTTTTTTTTTTAATCCTCTTTCCTGTGAATTCACTTTACTAAAAATACCAACCGACGGTCTCTTTGTGCAGCAGAATCAGGTTGGTGAAAACTGGTTTTGTGCAAGCAGCATGATAAAAGGTGCATTCAGAAATATATCCAACAAGTAAGCTCTCTGCAGGGTGTAAGTCTTCTGAAAAGGGAAGCTGAATCCTGCAAGCCCTTCCATTGCAGGCTTGCACTGCTATTGAAGACAGCGTGAATGAGGTTTCACAGGATCAGGCCCCAGAGTTCGGCAAAATTTACTTCCTGGCTGCTCTCCACAGCATTTAACAGCCCAAATAAAAGAAGGAATTAATTTCTGCTTTAAATCCTGGCAAGCAACTTCATCTCATTGCTTAACTTTTCAAGGGAATCAAAGGATCCTGCCTTGTTACAGCTACTCGCGGAGTAGGGGCTTGAGGGAGAGCAAGGTATTTGCTTTCTCAGATGAAAATCAGATTCTGACTGGGGGTATTTTCAATAACGGGTAACAAAGGTGCACTGCTGAAGAAAAGGCAATATCGTGGCTTCTCCGTTTTTTCCATTCTTGCTCTAAGTATGGTTCATTTTGCAGCCAAAGAGTTAACCATTTCTGCGGTGCCCACCCAGTACTCTCCTCTTCCTGGTGGCTCCGATCAAACTCCATTTTATTGTGAAGCATTGCACTTTTGGAAAATATAGCCCACCAATTTGATGGTAAACAAGCCTTGGCTTTAAGACAAAGCTTGTTTTAATCTCCATGATCAAGCTACAGATCTGACCATGTTTTTTAACAAACCTCTTATGAAGAAATCCTATTCATGATTATTATCTATATGAGAATAAAAATGTCTAATTACCTTATATTAAATCTGTATTTATCAATTGTGGCTTTCTCTGGGAAATTGTAATTTGCAGAAATGCTCCACATTCCAGGCTGTAACAGTTGGAGGTGGATGTCCTTAAGGATGGGAAAAAAAGTTCTTTTTTAAATGGCACATTTACTAATTATAAAATGCTCTTATCTCTCTGCAGCCAAAGCCAAAATGAACATGTGCCTTGCACTAAGAAATCCCAGGATTGTCACAACTTGTGCCAGCTGTTGAGGTTATGACACCTGTGCCAGCATCGCCAGCTCTGCCCACTGTCATCTGTTCCAACTGTTCCATCTGCACTGTTTGTACCAATTCTCCCATTTCTGCATCTGTACCTTCTGCAGAAACGGGTCCAACAATGCCAGCTGTGTCATCGGTGCCAAATATGCCAGATGTTCTATTTGTCCACCCTGGGCCAAATCAATGTAGTTTTGTGCTCATTAGTTTTAGCTGGTAGATTCTATTTCACAATTTTTTGAGATGCACTTAGATCGAATCAATTCTAAATCACCACTACAACTGCTTTACATCTATCTCGCCATAAACAGAACTTTGCTTGTCATCTCGCGTTCGATCAAAATGATTTTGATCTTCCTAAATCGTACATGATGATACAAGTTCTGTCTTAATGACAAGATTTTTTAAATTTTTTTTTTCCTGTAGAGGATGTAGCTAAAGAGAAATGAACAGAAAAAGATAAGGGTCATGGTATCCAGGCTGTAAATAATCCCCATGGTTACAGTAAAAATTGCCCACACATCAATATACCAATTGAGAAAGCCCTGGTCCCAATTCCTTATTCCACTACTGCAGATCAGGAGAAGCCCATCTGATGTCAGTTTAGGTGCACTGAGTACATTAAACTGCAAGAGACAGAGGAAAATAAAGGTCCGGACCTGTACTGACCATGGTCATGTTGACCAGAGCTGTGCTAAAGATCTGTTCCCTCCACGATCCTGCTCATCAGAGAGGGAGCCCTCCACAACCACCCTATGGCTGCACCTAGTCTTGATAGTTTTTCTATTGGCAAGGTTAACCTGTATTGATTTGGATGACATGTGGTCTGCCTTTTCAGCGCTTCACTAATGACATAATATCTGAAAGCCAAATCTGTGAGTCACTATTTATTTGGATTCATCACTTACAAGACTGTCCCAGTTTGTGTCCTTGTCCGCATCCCGAAACATTGCACCATGTCCATTGAAGGTGATGGAACTTCTGGGTGCATCATGTCCTCTGGGATCTGGAACTATGAATCAGCAAGGAAAGTAAAAATGTACTACTGTCAGGTATCTCAAAGTTCATTCCTGCATAAGAAAACAAGCATAGTTTTTATGTCCCTGACTAATGCCTCTCAAAATAACTTTCATGATAAAACACAAGTAGGATGTAGATGGTGAACCATGCTGGCACAAGGTCTGCAGGTGATCATGACTGTATGGGTGTTCATTCAGCATGAGTGACGAGTCCAGATCTGATCCCTATGGGTTCCAGCTGTGATCCGGCGGCTCTGACGTGAGCTCTTGGCACCATGGTCTAACCTGCAGGTTGGTGCATGGAAGAAACCGTGTGCCATCAGCACCAGTAACCCCACATAGGTGTGAGTGAGCTTGACAGCTTGGAAGCCATATGCAGTATCCTGGCATCTGGGACCCGCAGGGCTGGAGGTGTCACCCATGGTCTCATCCATTCCCCCACCATGGGAGAATTACTCATTCCCACCGCAGACAGCAGTGTGGCATCAAAGAGACACAACTCTGCCATGGGGCGAGCCAGAAAACAGGTTTGCACAAACTCAGTCTGCCGCTTCGAGCTATTGAAATGAGCTGACAGCTCCTCATCAAAGGAAAGAACAGATTAAAAAATAGCGAGTCAGTTAATTTAGGAAAGGGGACTGAGGCAAGGAGAAAAGGCATTTAATGGTGAGGAAGGCAATAGTCGTGGAAGGAGGATGGGGTCTAGCAGCACCCTAGAGATGTGCATGCCAGGGATCTCTACCACACGACATTGGGAAGGCATGCTCCTGTGAGGGAGTGAATCCCAGTGACACCACAGACCACTCCAGCCCTGTCCTGCAGCTGTCATGACAAATTTCATCTTGAAAGCTCCTTGAGCTCTGAGAAGTTGCTGCGCACACGGGTTCCAAAGTGCAGTCATGTCTGACCTGCTTGTCCCTTTCGTCAGTGGGGTTAAGAAATAGGGAGAAAACAGAGGCAAAATATGAAAGAAAATTCTTATGTGTCTCGTTTGGGTAACCGAATTGGCAGCCAAAGAGAGGGACTGATTTATTAAGAAATAACTCCTGCATCTTCTCAGGCACAACTACAGATGAAACCTGTGATTCATTACTTTAGAAATTCCTTGGATTTCCAAACCGTGCAACTGGAGGACACTCTGTCCTGCTGCTCTGTGAGCTCAGCCATCCTGGTCAGCAGCCACCTGCCAGGCACGGTCTTTACCCATACAGCAAATGCCTTGAGATGGGAACTATTTATTTTTATGGTGTGTATAACAGAGGTCTCAGGTCCTCACTCTGGTGCAAAGCACCATCTGATAGCAGCAATCATACAATACTTTTTCTGTTCCAGAGTCACCTGCATGGGCTACTCCACTACCTCACTCCTGGGAAGCAATGCAAAGGCTTCATTCCACCCCTGCCCCCTTATCAGGCCTTGTGGAGGAGTCCTTGGAAAGCATTTCTGAGGCTGGCTTCCTCAGCAGCTGAGCCAAAAAGATTTTGTTCTGGGCATAAAAAGGAACTTTTTTTACACTAAGACAGGTTGACTGGGACCTTTGTGGTAATTTTTGCTTCTTTCTGTCCTTCTCTCTCCTTCCTGCAGCCCTGCTGGAGATTTGCTCATGGCCCAGGAGGTATAAACGGGTTCTCTCCCTGGCTCTGTCAACCTTCTGCTGGCTTTTCAGCATTTGCTGCAGGTCCTGGAATTGCTGTAGGGCACTGGACTGTGTTTGCTCACTGTTGCTCTGTGGTGGGAGGACAAGTAGGATCTTTTGGAGATGGTTATCTCCTTACTGCTTCCTATGGTTGGCCTCAACAGTGCAGGTAGTCCCTGCCAGCAGTGCTGTCCCAATGGGTGTCTCAGGCATCTTTGCTGATAGTCCTGTTTCCTAAGGGAAGGGCAGTGGAGAAGGACTCGTCACCCCCACATTGTTTCATGCTGCCCTTGGTGATGTGTCACCTAGGGATTCTTTTCTTATTTCACTTTTAAAAATCAGGAAAAGTTTTGGAGGCCAGAGAGATGCACAACCAGCCTTTCCTTCCAGAGGAGGTGCTGTGGCAGAGTCCCAGGAATATTAACAGCTTTCAGCTGTGTCCTGAAGAGATGTATTCCCTTTTTCCCTAAAGGCCTTTCCTTCCTCCCCTTTCAAGTCTTCTTGAACTATGTGGACCTCTCCCTGCTTGTCCCAAGCAACACAGCTGACCCTTTAGTCACTCTGTTTGCCACCTAGCTAGCAAATGTGGGTCACTTATATTTATTTAAAAAACCAAACAAACCAAGAGTGGGAATAGCGAGCAGTTCCCAGTTTAGCCTGAGTTGAGCTTGTCTGCTTGAAAAGAGAAGAGAACATGGCTGAGAGGGCTCTGTGCTGAAACCCAGTGTTGCAGAGCACCAGCTATTTAAAAATACTCACTTTGCTCCTTGCCACTGCTACCAATAACACTAACATGGATGTGCACACATTCACACACCCCCAGATGATTGTCTCTTTACTGTCGTGTTTGTAGGCAGCACAGGCCAGTTCCCATTAAAATCCTACTCTTTGAGCTCATTGGGCATAAATCACTTCCAGGATATCTTTCTTCTCTATTTTTTAATAGGATTTTATAAATAAACAAAAGAATTTAAAGTATGGAGACTTAAAAATATTTTATTTTCCATTCTTTTGACAGAGGCACTACCCAGACTGACTTAGTGGGAGTGTTTGCACACTGGGCAAAAGCAGTGTGCTCCATCCCAATTAGCTTCTCTGGCTGGCCTGATCTTGGGACTGGCCAAAGGTCAAAAACGGTCCTCATCACACATCCACCCTTGGCAGCTCTCCCTATGGAGAGGGATGCTCGAGCAAGAGACTCTCCTACTCTGGCTGCCCCCACAGAGGAAATTCTCTGCTAGCAGAACTCAGCAGAGTGATGGAAAAGGGATGTAATTGGAACTGAGACTCCGTTGAAGAATTTTACAGGAGACTGTTCTTTCTCAGCTTTTTTGCACCTTTATGGTTTCATCTGGGTGCTGGTAACAAAGACGGAAGCATCTGTTTTAAAATCCTCCAGAAGAATTCCCCAAAAAAGGAATTTCCACAGCAAACTCTGCACATGAGCAGCCCAAGGGATATGACTAGAAAGGATTTTTTCCCTTGCAGCAGAAAACACCCAGGCTTTCACAAAGACTGAACCCACCTCAGTATTTTCAGGTTTTTTATTGCATTAATCTAATGAATGTCATTACTTGCAGCTTAAAAAATTTGCGAGTTTGTTTAAGCTCTCCTGACAATTTTTTTCATTATTCTGGTGGGCAACAGAAATAGGCAGGGGAGAGAGGAGGAAAGCAGCTGAAGGGTGCCAAAACCCAGCAAATATCTATGCAGCAAAAAACTGTTTAGGTGGTACTGAAAAATTTGCAGCAGTGAGCAGTGGTACTGGATTGCCTGTAGAAACTTTTTTAAAGATATGAGAATAGCTCATTTGTTGAGTTTAAAAAAAAAATCAGATTTCACACTGGGCTGCTATGAAGGGTGGAAATTTTCTTGAAAAATTGTCATTTTATACAACTCTAATTAGCAAACTGTTCATATAAACCCGCAAGCTGTGCAGCAGATTTCACTTCCAACATCTCTACAGACAAGACAGAATTTCACCTACTTATTTACTGATCATGTCGCAGCATCCTTTTCCTACTTGCTGATGACTGTTCAGTGGCTTATGTAAAACGTGCTGGTGATTTCACAGCATTTCCATTGGACAAGCGTCCACATGCTAAAGCTAATCACCATCACTGGCACACTCCTGTTGGCAGTCTTGTTAGGCAGGAACCAAGGGGCAAAAGATGGAATTCTCTTTTTAACCCAAGAGACTATACCACCAATACGTATGGGGCTGTTTGGGGTATCAGGCACTACTCTTTCCCACTTGGTATACCTTTCAGCAGCGTGAATATTTATGACTGTACTTTGTCCTGTTACAGACAAAATAAGAGCTGCCCAAGGGGATTTGGTCAATGCAAATAAAAGCAATGTTTGCAAGCATGAGTAAATCTCAGTCACAGCACTTGGCATTTTATGTCAAATACAGCTAAAACACAAAATTGCAAGAGATAGAAATGATTTTGGAACAGAAGTGTTGTTGGAAGGTCACTGGGAAGAAGTGGAGTCTTGAGCAACGAGTCCTCCCTCTTTCAGGCCATGGGTCATCAGGGTTGCCTGTGTTTCATATGTGGCTGCTCAGGGATCATTAATCCTGCTTCTTTGAGGGGGTAAACTCACAGGTACTGGGAGGATCTCTCACTCATCCTACAGCCAACTCGTACCTTCCACTAGTTCCTTATATGCTTCAAAATGCACATTTATGCCCAAACATTTTCATCAAAACAACACTTGTTGGACACCATGGTTGAGGTTAATGAGGAAAGATAGTACCTGATTAAAACTAAATAGATTTATTTGATTCTCACTTTATTGGTAGCCCATCTGTAATAGGGGGGAAAAAAAGGACAGTGCAAGATAACTCATACTATGACAGCATCTGCTCAGTACTTCTACTGAAAAATTTGCCTTCCTACTCTGTCTTATGCGATGTCATGGGGAACAGAAAACTCCCTCTTGATATTCATTTAATTCCACTGCATTTGCCAATATTTAGAGATATTGTTTTTTCATTACCGTTGCTTAAATTAGATGCATTTCATTTGATAATGTTTGTTTTGCCATTCCTTTCTATGTCAATAAAAAGAAATTTTCCCCAGTAGAAATAAGCTGAGTGAAAGTCTCCCTATGCTCTTCACATGTCTCTTTAAACTTTAAGCATCCTTAGATATGGTGTCTTAGATTTCAAGAACTAGGAACTATATAACAATATAATTTTTGTTCATTTAGCCTACACTCATTGTGACTTCTAGTTTAAATTACATCAAACAATAAAATGAAATTTTTATGTTCTATTTTATCTCTTTCATGTTGTATTTATCTGTGCATGTCATCTGTTCATGTATATATACATTTACTTACAGACAGTGACCACCTCAAAGTATGCATTCCAGGTGCTCTATCCTCTGATTTTAGATTTTGGTTTTTGCAATTTGGAGAAGCTTTTAAAACTGTTTTAAAGCTTTTAATTGTGGATAGTTATAACTTAAATATAGAACTCAGACAAATATATTTTCATTTATTTTTCTCAGTACTCAAAAAATGCTAATTCAATAGCTCATATACTTATTAGGGCTTGGATTGTCTAAGCTGTGCAAGACAGTCGCTTTCAAGATGCACCATCTCTCTTTGGACATCCAATTTATTTTAAAACTCAAGCTTCTTTTAAACACCAGCGTAACTCAATTTACAAGCATAACTCAATTCATGGGTGTTAAATGACTGTTTAAATTCATATGCATTTATTTATTCTTCTATACTTTTCATTTTTTGAAGCCACTATAAACTGAAATGAAAAAACAGTAAGTGTAAAACCAGCGGATCTCTTTGAAACATAATAGCTGTAGGTTTTTATTATTTAAAGCTCTGTGGAGCATGATCACGGGTGTATTAAGCTTGCAGTCAGGTAGTTTCTGATACAGGTTTGAGTTTGTACTTGAATAAATTGGTGAGAAAGCTTTTACTGCCTTTGCCAGGTTATTAAACTGCCTTGCCTGATTATTCCTCTTCCTTGCAAAGCACTGCAGTTGTTTTGTGTAAAAATAAGTTCTCACATCCTCACTGGTTGTCTGTCTTTCTGTTTGACTCTATGATAAAGTCATAATGATGAACCGTTGACTCTTCAATTTTATCATCTCAGCAAGTCATGTAAAAGCAGAAGCACAGCTTCACTGAAGGATGAAATAGAAAGAACAAGTGGTTTGGATGATGCTCTTCTCAAAGGCCATTATTAAAAAAGGCATATCGTAGGCCAGAAGTACATGTTAAAATGCCTGCTTTTGTTTTCACCCTGTTCCTTTTCACTCACGCTTGTTCACAATAGTGCCTGTTGGTGCTAAGTGGGTCATCACTAGAAACTCCTGCACAACTTGAGTTCCATTGCTCGTTGCATTCTGCCTTTCATAACCCACTGTCTGATACAAGTTGGGGTGCCCTGGTAGGTGCTCCGGTGTTCGGCCAAGACTCTTCCCCCTCACCATTGCTCATGGTTCATGGGCCAGCTGCCTGGGTGGAAAGCCAATGCATCTTTTGTTTGAGAGGAAATACCTCTGCAGTGAGAGTGCTCCCAGACCGATACTACTGATTTATCTGCTCAGTTTCCAGTTATGCAGGGCCAAATGCTTAGGCCTGTACTCATGGCGAGCAATTATTTACTGGCTTGATGGGACTTAAATGAACAGATAATGCAGCATTTACTATGAGTTGCAGAATGCAGTCAGCAGAGAAGAAACTATTTGCACAGTGGATTTTCCATCCTATTGTGACTCTTAATATTTCTAGACTTGTTGCCACTGGCGCAGTGACATTATTTAGACATGCAGTGAAGTCAGACCACGAGAGAAGGTGGTAACTGAAGGACAAATGTGGTGGTGAGAGGAAACACCTCTCAACATTTAAAGCACAAATTTACAACCACATCTGAATCATTCTTTCTAAGGTGTTTCAACAGTAAGGATGGGCATCTCTAAGGGTGCAGATTTCAAATCTGAGTTAGGTTCTTCACTTAACTGTAAGTAGGATAAGGTACGCAGAAGCACACATTCAGTGCTAGTACTGGGTCTTCTCCATTTAAGCAGAGGATCAAAGGTGGGATTGCCTAATAAGGGCAAAACCAGAGACAGTTATTGAATTCCTTAATCCATTCAAATACATGCTTTCGTACAGATCTAGAGAAGGGACTTTATCTCCCAAATTAAATGTTGGCTTTGTGATAACAAAGCTCGTGAAAGATCAAGAAAGATTCTGATATCAAAACTGTTCATAACCAAAGAAATTTCTGAAGGCTGAAACACTGAAACTGTCAAAGAAATCTCTCCCCATGCAGAAGACCAATAAAAATCAAATCTAGTTTAAAGTCCTTGATAGCTTTATCAGTGGGGTTGTCATGGTACATAGGACATGGGCTGCTCATATTCTATATAGATGATTTTTTCCTAAATGAAAGAAAGATTGGGTCAGAAGTGCATATTTATGACTATCATTAATATGTCAGGTTTTCTTACATACATCAATCTTGTTCTATTTTTGTCATATATATTTAAAATACTACACTTTGTTCTTCAATTTTCACTGTTTTAAAAATGGATTATAATATGCAAGCACCAGCTTCAACAAAACTTGTAACATGAGCAGCAAGTAAAGGAAAATATTTGCAGAGACTGCATTTAGAATCCAGGCTGTGTCACCTGGGTATTACTAATAGGAATTTCCTTGAAATGATGCTTGCCATAGGTGCTTTCTATGAAATTACAAAGATGTCATTTACCAATATTCACAGTACTTTTGGAAGCTGGACATAAATTATACTGTTCTCTAACACAGGAGATACCTTATAATTTGTTACTCTCTCAGTAGAGACCACTGGATCATACTCTGCATCATTCTGATCATCACACAATCAAAATTGTTTGATGATCAGAGAGCTGGAGCACCTCTCCTATGAAGACAGGTTGAGAGAGTTTGGTTTGTTCAACCTGGAAATGAGAAGGCTCTGGGGGAAGACCTTCTAGCAGCCTTCCAGTACTTGAAGGGGACTACAGAAAAGCTGGGGAGAGACTCTGTATCAGGAAGTGTAGTGATAGGACAAGGGATAATGGCTTTAAACTAAAAGAGGGGACATTTAGTTGAGATATGAGGAAAAAATTCTTGACTGTGAGGGTGGTGAGGCACTGGAACAAGTTGCCCAGAGACGCTCTGGCTACCCCCTCCCTGACAGTGTTCAAGGCCAAGTTGGATGTGGTTTTGGGTAACCTGGGCTAGTGGTGGGTTTCCCTGCCCATGGCAGGGGGGTTGGAACTTGATGATCTTTGAGGTCCCTTCCAACCCAAACCAGTCTGTGATTTTATGACAAAGAAAGACAGGTATGGAGAAATTCTGGCAGAAGCTTGGATCCAGCAGAAACTCTGGCAGAGGCTCAGAGTTTGACCAGGAGAACTCACAGCTTTTCATCTGACAAGAAGTTAAAGAGAACACAGAAGAGTCAAGGGGGAAGGCATAAAAAATCAGATTTCCTAGGACTTACTATATCCATGAACTTGGAGAGAAATCTTCATTTCTCCACAGGAAATTGCAAGGATCTTTCATTAAAAGACTAGATCACTGGTATAATTTTGAATTTATAAACCAGGTTTATCATTTGACTTTGTTGAAATGCTGCTCCTACACGTCTTATTGCAGTGGAAAAGACATGTATTTTCAGCAAGCTTCTCTGGTGCAAGGGACGCCTTGGCTGGAGCAGGAGATGCTATTGTAGTGCAGGTGCAGAGGAAGGGGTAATGATGCAAACCCTTCTTTTAGTAGCTCCAAGTTCAGAATCAATTTGCTAGAAATATAGCAGATGCCAAACAAATATAATCTGCCTTTGCATAGCTTTGCTAGAGGAAAAATACGATCACAATTACTTCCTTGGAAACAATAGGTTTCTGGAAAGTGGAGCAATTTCTTCATCTTCGTATTGATCATTTTCCTTATTATCAGATTTGAAGGAACTTTTGCAGGCAGACTAGGCTCTCTTCTGTCCACTTTCTGTGCTGCTCAGAGCATTGCAGAGGACAATGATCAGACTCCATGGTTGGAGTCTGTGGAGAAAACGATGAGATGAACAATTTTGTATGCAGAGTTGAGTGTGATTCACACTACAGATTAAAGTTTCATGGGCAATAGTAGAGTTCTTAACTGTGATAATTTGACTTTGCAGCTATAACATACCTTTAACACCTTAAAATACCACCGTTGATATCAGCGGAGTTGCAGTGACCTGTGTCTGCTGAAGATTCAGCCCCCTACATTTCTGTTGGACATGATGTCTACTCACAGGGGCTTGATTATCAAGGTCTCTAAAATTCAGTTTCTGTTTGTTTTTACAGGGAACGTAAGTAGAAATACTACAGGGAAAAGAGCCACCCAGGATGAATCACGGGGAGTTTTGTGTGAGCAAAAAGAGCTGTAAATAGAACTCAGGGTGGTGACAAGTTACAAAACCAAGACATCTATTATTTGTAAGGTCAAAGAATAATTTATCAAAGAAATTTGAGCACTGTAACTTGGTATGCCAGTGATTGAAATAAGGACCATCCACGGTAAGAGAAATATCTGTTGTCCTGCATAGTTAAAAGTGTCTCACTTAATTTCAGAGAGACATCTCTTCTCCCTTAATCAAGGAAAATGTGAATATTTACCACTTTGGTCTGAGTGCTACGGGCAGAAAAATCACAGAGCCCTCAGCACATCAGTACACTGAAGACACTGCCTCAAGTGACAGAACTGTCTTAAGGGCTAAAGTGGAGAGAAACTTGGTGAACTTCCAGGAGAGGGTTGAGCCAGGAAAGGGATTGTCTGAGCCTTTGCTTGTAAGGGCCACTCCACACTGCTGCTCAGCGAAAGGCTTAACAGGCAGCAGGTGTGGAATGCCTGTGGCTGCTACAGTCAATGTCGCTGGCAGGGGTTGTGATGGTGCGTGATCATATTTTGAGCTTCTTCAAAGGAATGAAAGGAATGAACAGAGGTTACTGTAGTGCATTATCAACAGAATAACCCCCATTCTCCACTTAAAGTAATAATCCTCTCTTTGTGAGCAGCAGTAATCTGCAGCCAGCATGCACAAAGTCATTTGTAATTTTCTTTCACTTCTGCACAACCTGCAACAGAAAAACACAGACGATACCCAAAATAACTTGGCAAGCTGTTTGCTTATGTGTATAACAAGCAGAAACGAGCAGGACTGCACTAAAAAGAACATTGTGAAGCCTAAACTTCACTTGGTGGGCTTGTGGCAGTCTCACGACATTGCTAAGTCTCCACTTGTTAACAGATCCTTCATTTTCCTTTCTTCCTAAAACTTCATTTTAGCATATTAAAATGGTTTCCATGAGCTGTCGTTAGAAGCCAGAATAAGCATGTTGCTTTTTCTTGGGCTCAATGTAAACTATTACACTTTGCTGAGCCCCTCTTGTTAATGCTGAAGAACAGATTGAACAGAGTGAGGCTTATTGTCTCGAGCTACTTGTGCAGAAGTGTTTTTGGAGCTTGTCAAAATTACAAACAACTGTGCACAAATTTGAAAGGTTGCTCCACAAATTAAAGCAGCAGCAATTTCTTTTGTCTTTTGATGAAAAGATGGAAATAAAAGACAACAATGGGTTGTTTATGAATGTGTTAACACATAACCTGTAATAAACAAGAAATTAAATATTTTTAAAACCTTGAAAATATCTTGAGAAAAATAATTAAAAATCTACTGGTAACTCCCTAGTCTTATAAAAATTGTTTCAATGGTATCATGTTTCATTGAAAAGATAGTATTCTTGATTTTTCATCTTGATAAATGATGATTTGTAGTGCCTTTTTTATTCCTTTCACATGCTAAACCAAGAACATTTACAATATTTTGTATTCCGAAATAAAGTATATTATTATAAGTTGTTGGGTATAAAAAACCAGGAGAAACACAGTTGCTACCTGAAGTTAGAATTACTCCAAATACACTAACATTAACAGCTGAAGACCAGAAGTATTAGCCTTCTTACTAGCATGATGAGCAATGGCCATCTGTCTTCACAAAGGATTCCCGGCCAAAAATGATTACCTCAGTCCCAGTAAACTCTTGAACTTTTCCACATAGCAATAAGGGGTTTAATGAAGGAGATACAGCGCAAAGGCCCAGACTCTCAAAGGTCTATTTTGGAGCTTAACTCTTGGAGAGGATCTCTCTTCCATGAAAATCTGCACTCCAAAATACTTCAAACAGTATACATCTTCTGTTAGGAAGATATAGAATAATAATAGTAAAAAAAAATGTCAGTGGGAAAACATTCTGTTAATACCTTAGAGAATCTGTTTCAACCTCTCTCACCTGAACTCACTGAAATCTGAGTCAATTAATAGATAGTTAGAACAGGTTTACCCCAACATAATATAAAAAGGAAAATTAACAAAAAAAAGTATGGAACGTGTTGCCTTTTTGAAATTTAAATTGATAATGTAAGTTGCTACTTGAATATCTGCTCGCAGTGCTATGTCAATGCCTGATGTCAAGCATCTCTTGACTGATATAATGGGAAACAAACCCACAAGCCCAGCACTAGAAAGGTATCTGTCTGTACAAGCTAGAAAATCAGTCTTCAGTTGTAGTGTTGTGCAAAGCCCCTGCTCCCTATTGTACCAGCACAGAGTAAAATGTATGTATAGGCAGTGCTGAATTACAGAATTTGCCCCTCAAATCAAAGTATCAGTGTGCATCAAGATCAGTATCAGCAAATAACTGCAGCCAGATTAAGGCACACATCTGCGGATAGATTAGGGCAAACATCTGCAGATGGAGATACATGTGTGGGTATTTGCATTCACACAATCCAAAATAAATCAAAAAGCCTTACCCAGGCAAATGGATCCTCCCACGTGGATCCAATTCCTTGAGAAAAGCCATAAATTGTTAGAATTAGGTGGTATATAATCTGAACAAGGCCAAAAGAGTCATTGCATTTCCAAAGGTAAGTGGACAGACACCACTATCGCTTAGAGGAAAAAATAGCACAAATTGGCATGGGTTGTAAATCATCACTGACAGGGACAGAAAGCAGGCTGACATCAAATATTGAATAGGTGAAATATATATATAAAGAATTTTTTTAAAAATTACAGGGTGTTACTATTTGGGACATACATAGCATTTTTTCATTCATAGATCCCAAAGTATTTCAGAAGAATGGATAAAACTCCTTCCTCCTGAGTTTGTAGCTAGATTAGGTAGGGTATAGAGGAACTGCAGTGACCTTGCTAACATTTGTCTTGCAGTGCTTCCATAACAGCAGAGGGAAAAAAGATCCTAAGGGCTATATTTTATAAAGGTAGTAGGTACTGAACTTATAAAGGGGGGAAAAAAAGAAAATATCTCAGGAAGAAGAAAGAAGGAAGAAAAGAATGCCAGTGGGAAACAAAGAAGAATGAGGATTGGATAGGAAAGAAAAAGAAAATTAAAATATCCAAGACAATAAAAGGACTGGTTTTGCACAAGTGTGTAAATACACACACATGCACAGCAGATGCACAGAATGCAGATTTACATCACACTAGTGAATTTTTAGTCGGGGTACCTCTGCGTCAAGCTCCTGCCGTGCATGCAGGTTATGAATGGACCTGAGTTCCATGTGCAGGGACGTGGCAGGGGGCCCCTCTGAGACCAGGCTAGAAGTCGCTCCCATTAGCATCACCTTGAGAAGTGTCATCCTGAACGGTGAGATGGGCTTTTCTGCTGACAAGGATGCAATCAGCTGAATGACTAAATAGTTTGGCTTCCTGCTGAAAAGCTTGTAAGTTAGTGCTATATGAGGATAATTTCCCCCACCCCCTCAAGCCCTTTTTAAAAATCTGTGAACTCTGAAGTTTCTTATAAGAAAAAGCTGAATATTTTAAAGACAGTGGAAAAAAAAATGTAATCCCGAAGAGATTTGAGGCCAATGCAGACAGTATGAGAAAAAATTGTTTTTAAGTATGACACTACAGAGAAAATCAATGATGGGCAATGGTAGCTTTTTGGTCAGCAGTTCGTAGTCAGCCACATCTGTTTGCTTTAAAGACAACTACTTGAGTGCAGTTTGTGTTTAAACTGCAGCAGCGTGGTGTCTCATCAATAGATCAGTTTTCCTCAGTTTTGATTGATTATATTTATGCCAAACTTTCAGAACTCTTCCTTTTCTGGCCTGATGAGAATGCTGCAGAAATACATTCTTTTGATTCACTTTGTGCAATTTGGCTCAGACACATGAAGACTGTAGTTACACAGATATTTTTTTAGAGCCTAAATTTCACATTCTAATCCCCTGTGTTGAGTGTAGAAGGAACTCATGCCCAACCCATGTTGGGCCATGTTGATGCTTTATAGTTAGCTTAGAGACAGTATATATTTTTTTTACTTCTAAGGAAACAGGATCAATATAAAAGGGAATAAATGCAGTAGCGTGCTAAATAATTTTTATCAGATAAATCTTTGAATATTTATCATGGATTTCCCATAGCAAGCTTTCTTCTATGACTTTTATTTCATTACTATTGTTTCCTCTATTTAACTTAAAAATGTTTCTGTTTATAATTGTTTACATTAGTGCTATAGCACTACATATATATTGTTGCTATATACTATTGATAAAGGTAACAATAGAATAGCACTGAATAGTGAAAAACATGGAAATAGTCAAATTCCTCCACAAATTAAAAAATTACTTGAGATAAACAACAAAATCCCAGTGTTTAAAGTGCACATCATCAAAATGTAACAAAAGCCCTCCTCATTTAAGCATTTAAGGTGTGCAATTATTTGATTTCCAAGTGGGACAATTCATACCAGAGATGGGATAGTGAAGACCAAATTGCTAAATATGCTTATGGCTGTATTTGAGGGTCTGTGCATTTTATGCCATGGTTAGTTAGCCCCCAAAAGTCCCTAGAACTAACCAGGTATTGTCCAGAAGAGCACTCCTGTTTTCAAACAAGGGTGATTGCCTGGCTATAATGCATGCTTGCTGTTGCAGCTCAGGTTCCACTGCCTGGGATGCAGACATGAAAGATGATTTGTAATGCAGACATGAAAGATGACAATGGCCACAGGTCTCACAAGACTGGAGCAATCCCAGTATAGGATTTGGGTAACACGTGCTGAGCAGACCTCCTCCTATATGACAAATATCCAAGATGTAAAGATTTCTTCTGTAGCTTGTGGGAAAAGCGTAGTTGACCTATGAACAGAGGTACCAACTTCATTCACTTCACACACTCCACCAGCTGCAACTAGCAGCCCAATTTTTACCTGCTAGAAGCATTTTTATAATCATGGCTTAACTTTTACTTTATTTGATAAGACTTCTCTAGCTTTTCAGTTTGAGGGAGGGTTAATATCACAGGGAACAAGTAACAAATTAAAAGACATTCTGTACATCAGCATTTACAAATTTTGTTAATCCAAGGGCAGCATGCTTTTTGCTTAGCTTTTATGACAGTTTTTTACAACTCAGTAATGCTATTTTGAAGGAATATTTCAGGTGTATTTATCATACTGGCAAGGATGGTGTCAAAGTTCCTACTTTGCCCAAGGCCATAGAACTGCCATAGGTAAACCAGAGAAACTTCTAAGCGCTACAAGCCATGTATAGCTAGGTGGGCTGCCTTGAAATGTGGGGTGCCTTGTGGAAATACACCCTCAGGGTTAAGTATTCAAATGAACCTTAAATGGAAGAAGGGGAAGTCCCCTAAATAAAACCAGACTGATACTTGCTTCACTCTACCAATATTTTGAGCTTTGTGCATATTTATTCACTCAGTGGTCCTGGCTTGGGACTCTTAATTGGAAACACAATGTAAAAGTCATTACGCGGGGGGAAAAAAGTCAGGATTTCTGACACGAGGAATTCTGCAAGAAAAAGACACCAAAAATAGTTCATGGCCTTTCTAGGTCATATGCCAACTACCACATGACATGAGTGACTCCAAAAGTTATGCCAGGACCACTGAGTAAATAAGGCAGATCCCACTCTTGACAGAAGCTAGAGAAAGCTCTGGAGATGTGTTATTGTTATAGCTTCAGTCTTGTTAGGTTGAGTCACCTCCTGTGAAGGAGTGGATATTTGAGAGGAAAGTCACCTGGGTGTATTAGATAAATCAGGAGCATTCAAATTGTTTTCTAAAAGATGTTTTGCACACATCTGGGTAGGAAAGGTCTGATATGATTCAGAGGGTAGGGAATAACAGCAGTATGGTCATTTAGGGCAAAGGGAGAAGGATGAACAAGTGAGCGGCCGAGGTTCAGGCTGGGTGGGAGAGGAGCACTCCAGGGTGCCTCCCAGGGAGACCCTGAACCCCACACCAACCTGCTTTAGCCATTCAGCAAGGCAGGGGCAAGCCTGGAGATAATAACCAAAATCAACCAGGGTCCAGTGACCTCCAGGCAAGCCCCAGGTGATGGGACAGGCTGGATAAAGCTGAAGGAGGGTCAGCCTGTGGCTCTGGGTCTCTGAGGATCAGGAGGGTGAGTGTCCAGGGGACAACCTCCACCACAGGGATGAAGTAAATAGCAGCTGTAATCCTTCGCAGGGTGGTGCATTTGCCTCTACCCACAGACCAGCATTTTACAGATATGTCTGTGAATTAAGGAGGGTACTCTTAATATTAACATTTCTGTATACAGGTATCTGGGAGGGAGGAGCTTTATTTGAATAATACCAAGAATTGGAAGTCTGATTTTATTTCAGACATATAAAAAAGGTGAAAAAGAGGAGTTTTCACCAACATGGTATTCATGCAGATGAGTTTAAAGGAACTTTAAATAGAAGTCTGAGTTATCAAATTCATTTAAAATTCACAAATGTTCACAGAGGAGTTTATACTTAAATTTAGTTACATAAAGGATGCCAGTCAAAAGATAAGGTGTAGTTAATAAAATTAAAAGGGGTTTTTTCCATTTTAACTGTAAAGGTATGCCATGTTTCCCCCTTACCTGAATTTCATATTGAGTCAGTTCCTCCTCAGTTTTCTGCTGTATCTCTATCATAAGACTATCATGAAACATATCTTAATTTTTGTTAACAGCTGTAAGTGTTGGACTTTATGAAGATGTCAGCTGCCCTGTTCTACTCCTTTATAACCCAAATATATTAATATATACTATATATACATACTTCTATATGTATGTCCATTACTTTACACACTGCTTTACATACTGATTCATTTTTGTGTAAAATTTTAAGGGCATTTGTAAATAGACACATACAAATACACAATGTATATACTAGTTGTGAAGCTGTTTGTATTAATAAATACTTTTCATGGTTCCATACAGATAGAGATGTGCATGCAGTAAAAGATAATGTGTAAAAATAATTAGCAGACATTGAACTAACATAAAATGTGAAGAAAAGAAATACATGGGACAAAGACAATGAGAAATATCAGATGTTAAACTGTTTACGAAGGAAAGACTGACATCTAAGCACTAACACAAACATGAAACAAAATCTGTCTACTTGCTTTTGACTATGTTCTCTTGAGTTGCAGGGAAATGGAAAGGGTGACATTTAAAACCAGTGGCTACTGAGTTAGAGACCCATCTTTTTACTTTGGATTGATAGATAATGAGGCAGAAGAACAATAAAAAATGTATAGACACAGACTTTTTTTAGACATCTTTACTTGTTATTTCCAGTACACCTTTAATTGACAAATATTCACACAAGAAAAATTTCTAGCTTCAGAGAATTGAAAGACCCTTAAGCCTTCTAGGTTACATGAATTTCAGGCTCCAACAAATATATTTTTATTTATTTTTCATGGGATGTAACTAGCTTGAGTTTTACGCTTTGTGAAGACTAGCATCAGTGCTCTTATACTTACATTCTTTCATCAGTTTGCAATGCCAAGCTCAGTTTTATGCAATTTTAATTTCAGATGGAAATTGTGAAAATACTTAAAGTTTGGCTGAAAGCAAGCAGAACTTTATCTACCCTTTTCCTCCCCATTTTCAGCAATTCTTCCACCATAGTTCTGCAGCTCCATTTCTTTACGTAGCACCCTTCTCTTTATTCAAGTTAAGGGAAATTGCCTGGGAATTTTTACATTTGATACCCATTTATTATCTTTCAGAAAATTTTCTTACATGTAGTACCAATATGTGATGTCAAACATCTACGTATACATGTTTAAGGGCTGGAGTCAAACCCAGGCAGAAAGTTGTAGTGAGTCATTGCCCAACTGAGAATGAATCATCCCCTCAGCACCTGGGACTGAATCATCCTTCAAGCAGGCAGCTATTGGCTGCTGCCTTTACAGACACAAACACTGTCTCATAGATAGCAGTTGTCTACATTAGGGTTGCTTGGCTTGTTATAGCAACCATTAATTGAACAGAAAAGAAATGGCTAAAAAATATCAGTTTTTAGTCTGAAAGTCTTCCAGCCCACTTTCTCCACCGTTTGGATGCTTTCTCATGTCCTTGGAGGATAGTATCCAAACACCCAAGAAAAATGCCTGAAAATTTGTTCACTAATTTCATGAAAGCGGTGCAAATATTGCTCACAATCTCTATTCTGTGCAAGATCTCCCACAGCTCTAGACTATCCAGACCCATCTTTCAGATACTCAGCTTTCTTGCTTAACCCTTCTTTGGGTTAAGAAGGGTTTCTCTTTGTCTATAGTATGTCATGACCTAATGTGTCTTTACTGATGTTTGCTTCTTGAAGTTGGTATGATCTCAGCCTTTCTGATTTAGCTGTCTGAACCTGGCTTGATGTCTGATTCTGGCCTGCCAATGACAAAGAGTTTGGTATATAAGTCCTTGACCAAACCACAAGACAATATTTACCACTGTCCTGGGGAAAAAATATATCTAAGTATTTGTATGCAGGGGTGAGTTTTATTAGTTAAGGCAATATAGTTAAACCTCTTCTTACCAAGAAAGAGAGAAAGGGAGAGAGAAAGGGAGAAAGGGAGAAAGGGAGAGGGAAAGAGAGAGGGAGAGAGGGAGGGAGGAAGGGAGGAAGGGAGGAAGGGATGATGGGAGGAAGGAAGGAAGGAAGGGCAATGATTCTGAGATGTGCATTAGGTATGATATATATGATATAGCTGCAGTGATTTAAATAAACACTTTAGCTTAATATAACACATAACGTTTACATGCCCTAAATGAATTGTAAATGATGCATCTTCAAAGTTACACAGACTTCTGATTGTGTACAAATGCTTTTTTTCCCCTCTTGTTTTTGAAAAAGAATATCTATTTGCCAGGCACCTTCAAGGATGATATTCCAATACTGCACATACTTATGTCATTTTAGGTGTTCCTGCTATGCAGCCACTCTAGAAAAGTAGAGGTCTTCTGCAGGTTTCACATCTACCTCAAAAATATTATGAATCTTAAACATGCAAGACACCTAGAGACTACAGCAGAAGCATCCCTCACTTAACATAGATAATATCAAAACAAACTGCTTTACCTGTCTGCCATAGAGTGAATGCTGCTGCTTTCGCCCTCTGCCAGCCTATTTTCAATCTGAAACAAGTTTTACAATAGTGGAAGCAAACAGGATCACCTAGGCTGCAGTTAATGCTGTCTGAAAATTCTCCTGTTGTGCATTTAGAAAAGTGGTTGTTGCATGAGAATTAAAAGGCAGACTGCTATGGATGTAAAAGAGTGTGCATGTATAAATACAGATATCTTCTTGGCCGTTTCTGAAATGAAGGCCAAATTCTCCCAGATCCACAATAGGCAGGACTGTTGCTTCATTTCTGCTGAATCTATTTTCTTTAGTGAAACAGAATCTTCCTGTGAAGTCTATGCTGTGAGCTTTGTCTCATATTTCTTTCACTACCAGACCAAGTCACAGCCAGTGGTCTTCACACCAAACTGGGGTGTGCCAATAAATTCTCATTATGAGACAATTGTTTCAGATTCCTTATAACTGACCAAGCAGGCAAAGTCAGCAGATTGTCGAGAACGTGCAAAATGAGATTTCACATATGAAATTCTCAAAGTAATTTAACAGGTTTTCTTTCAAGAGATGGATCTCAAAATGCTCCAAGACTCCAGAGATTATTAACAATCTTATTTAAAAATGATCACTTTGCTGTCGGCTCCTTGGGGATTTTCTGCTAGTTAGAGGATGGGTGCTCTCCAAGGTCCTGAAACACAGGACTGGACTTTGCATTATAGTATTACTAATTAAAAGTATTAATGTTTTACATTGATATGTTTAATTAACCATGGATGAAAAAAATTATTTAAAAGCTAAGGTTTAAAATGAAAATAAATAGGATTATTCTTATTAAGAAAAAAAAGAGATTGATTTAAGTACAGACCTGTATTTAGATTCTACAAAGTACATATTAGAAGGCAAGTAAATTGAACCTAAGCAACCCCAGAAAAGTAAAATGTCCTTGTTATTTAAAATATCTGGGAAGGATTTTTCATTGATCTTGAATTCCTGGAAAATGAGCTTGCTGAGATTTGCCAGACAGGCTGAATGTTATAAAGTTCTTGCTGAGCCCTGAGCTAGTAGTATATTCATTATTAATAAGCATTGTTGTTCTTTTACTGCCTATGTTCCTGAGCATTTTTAAACTTGGTGGTGGCTCTTGTACTCAGAAGAAATGCAACAGAAGAAATGTCATGAGTATTTGGCCTGAAAATTGAGGTATTGCACTTATTTTTCATTCCACTTTAGTGGTAATTTTTTAGATGAAAGGTCAGTGTGGTAAATATTTTTTTCCTTTTAGATTTATTGTCCAAAGTTCAGGACATAAGTTCAGGATAGCAGAGATTACAAACACATTTATATAACTGTTCTGAGCTGGAGGAAATTATACTGTGGAACACCAGTTCAAGCTTTGTTCAGACTAGTAGTAGACCAAGTTGCTCAACATATAACGTTGATTTCCTAAAAGTTATGGTGGTCTTATTGTGGAAATATGCATCTAAGCATCTAACTCACTGACAATCTTGGGGCCTTAATGGAGGGTCTAAGGAGCCTTAGTGAAGAATCTGAGGACTAAATGTGAATGTTGAAAGAGCTATCAGTCTGCACTTCCATGCCATTCTCTGTATCAGAGCTTGGGAAGAATAGTCAAGTTCCTCAGAAAAGCTTGTTCTGCTGGGCAATTGATGCCTTTTTCATGTCTAACAAAATGGCAGGGTATTTTTTTAACCTACCTTTAATTTATTTCTTTTTTATCCACTAACTTAATTAAAATGTATAACATGGTATAAATTAAACTTGTACTACTCCATTACCTCAAATTTCAGGGAGAATTTATTAGTAAAGTCTCCTTACCATAACCCCTGAGAGGCAATTTGTTTAGAATGCCTTATTCACTTCTTACTGTGTTTTCTAAATTATATTAAGATCACATACAAACAGCAAGGCATAGTTCTTGAACCAATGAAAATCAGGACTACTGAAGCCAATACAGTATGTCAACATTAAAATGTCAGGAAATACTTAAAATTACAAAGTAATATGAAGATACTTTTACCAGAAGTATGGTTTAAGAAATAACATGTATACATTAGAATCACAGATCAGGGACAGGGTTGTCACCAAAGGAATGATTTTACAAGAGAAAAAAAGAAAAACAAAGTAAAAATATTTCTTCAGAAGTTCTTTCTCATTTAATTACTGTTTTAGACACCTGATTCAAGAGACTGTATAAAGGAAGAATGAATTTAATCAACAAGCAATTCTCTAGGTACTTCATCAAGAAGAGCAGTTAACAAAGTGGAAAGACATTTCTGGACTGGAAGACACAAGAGTTCATTATGTGAGTAAGCATAATCAGGCCAAAGTGCAATTAAAAGAACGTTCATTATAATTGGAAACACAGAACATAAGAATTACAAGATTTTCAGACTTATATGATCTATTTGAAGAATGGCTTCTTAAATACAGAGTTAAAACTGAAATGCTAATAAATGCTGCACCAAAGCCTTCTTGCAAGCATGCCTAACTGAAGTGTGTGAGCTTGAAACGGAACGTTAAGAATATTCTTGTTCATTTTAGCAGGTCCAAAAAAATTTACTGTCCTTATGAATATTTCTCAGATCACCATCTCCATTGCATATATTGATTATCTTTATGAAGGAGTATTGAATTTGGTACCACAAATACCAACGTGTAGTTTTACAAACGTGCAGAGATTTGAAAAGTACCTGGACCTTCAAAAAAGTGAACAATATAAAACAATATAATCCTTCTCTGAAGACTGCTGTAGCTTCAGGAGCATACCTTGTAGACAGGAGATGAATCCACTGACTAATTGGTCCTTTTCAGCCAGAGACAACTTTCCCATAGCAGTAGGGACATTTAGAAAAGGAAAACTGGCAATCAGCAGGATCATTAGCCACTTAACTGTGAAAGGGAGATATAGACCAAAATAATTGCAAAATCACCACAGAGAGGTGTTGAAATCCTATCACAGATCTATTAATTTGATTTCCCAATGAATCTCCTATCCCAGATTAAGACTTGGACTTAGCGTTTGAAGGTTCAGAAATACTGCTCAGAGATTATACTTAGATAATGATGCAATTCACTTTCCTGGGTTGCAAGGTAAGGTTTTAAGTCAATATTATTTGAGATTGTTAAGACAAAGATCAGGTATTTGCATCTGTACCTTTTTAGTGCCAGCAGCAACAGCTACATCTACTTTTTTGTTGTTTTCTGGAGAAAACTCTTAGTTTATGATATACTTCATTGTTTATAAAAGAAAACAGATTTCCACTAGAAGATAAAAAGGCACAGAATGTTACTTACAAAGCTTGTTCTTCTCCACTCCTAGGAAATTAAAAATATTGTTACCAGATATTCCACGTGGTCCTGTGTGCTGAAGAGGGGGCAACTTATGTCTACACTTCATTTACTGTTTTAGAAGCCAGGTGCAGAGAAGACAATGGTGCATACAAGTGTAAAGTGGCACTCCGAAGAGCTCTGCTGCTCCACTGCCCTCTAAACTTGAGGGCATCAAAATTTCATAGGTTTTTGCCTGGTTTCATAAGGTTATGAAGTTGTTTTATGTTGACATTGTCTGGTCATCTTCCAGTTCTTCCTAATACCTTTTGAATCCATTATCCAATTTCAGTCAACATAGTAAGGATATAGAAATCTCAAAAATATTATGTTTCAACAAACATTGTGAAAATTGGTAGCTAGGTATGGAGGAGTGACACAAATAAATGTTTCCTTGCTCCCTCCAAGAGAAAAAGCCTGTATTATTGAATTTGCCAAGTACAGAGCGACAATCACTTTCCTTGTCCTCCTGGCCATAATACTTCTGATACAAGTCAGGATGCTGTTGACCTTGGTCCCCTGGGCACACTGCTGGTTCATATTCAGCTGGCTGTTGACCAGTACTTCCCAGCTCCTTTTCCACCAGGCAGCTTTCCAGCCACTCTTACCCAAGCCTGTGGCATTGCATGAATTGAGTTGTTGTGACTCAAGTGCAGGACCCAGCACTGAGCCTCGATGAATCTCATATAGTTGGCCTTGGCCCATTGATCCAGACTGTCCAGATGCCTCTGTAAAGCCTTCCTCCTCAAGCAGATCAACAGTCCTTCACAACTTGGTGTTGTCTATTGATGATCTTAAAGGCCTTTTCCAGCCAAAATGATTCTATGATTCAATAATTATCTCTGTCACATTCTGTTTCAAAGCTGAAAATATATTCAAATCAACTTTACAGTTTGCACAAACTCATCTAAAGGCCCATTTAGTTCAAATTTTTCTTAAGAAAAACTGCCTTCTGTCTCCTGGGTCTGTACAAACATTGTTTACAGTCATTCCCAGTTTTCTGACTTCTTTCCATTCGATTTCTTCAGACCACATGTTTACGAAAAATTCAGGAATCATCTTGCACACAGTTGGGAATGCCGAAAAGGATTAAGGACAAGGGGTTTATAACTTCTAGTCTAGAGTGACAATTAATTCTTGTCAGGATTGGTCTCTTCTCTAACAATCAACTTTTTTCTTTTGCACTGGAAGAGCAAAAAGACACATTTTGGTGCTATATAATCAAAGAACCAAATCAAGATGGCAATTAGCACAGCACTAAAATAAATAGTCTTTCATTCCAGACCAGCATTCTGTATTATAAAATTATTCCTTAAAAATTGAAGAAATAGCTGTGGAACTGACAAATAAAAGCACGACAATATTCACCTTGTGTAACTTTAGACACCCAAATCGCATTTCTAAATTAAAAGGCAAGTCTGCTGAGACTACCCACAAAGCAAATGGAGACAGGCAGGTTCTTCTAGAAGGTGATTCAGGGCAGGACTCCATTAACAACTGATAAACCCTTAGGGAATTCACCTTCTAACTAGTGCCATAACTTAGACTTCTAAATGTGCAGTTGAGAATTTTAATCAAGACTAGAGATCTGGAATCCATTTTCATCTTATTCCCATGATTATCTGTAATCCTATAGCCAGGCTCAAGAGTTATTCTGGTAATTCTCAATTACAGCCCTTTTGAAACAAATAAACCTGCCAATTGTTGCAAGGACTGGAACAGTAGACAAAACCCCTCACATTTTAACCTACAGTCTACACACAGCTAAGCCCAGACCGTTAGTATGATATGGAAAGTTTTTCTAGCTTTGATCACAACTGGAAAGTGGGAAATAAAAAGCTGTGGGAGTGGCAGGCTCATTTCAGTTGAATCGATTTGTACAAATGAAGGATAACAAGGAATTAATTACCTGAAAACAAGATGAAAGATACAAATTCTATGAAGACACAGCCCATGTGAGGTCTGTTAACAGCGGTATGTTTCATAGATAGTTCAAGGAAGTCAGCTCATAAGTTGCTACAAGAAGAGAACAACAACGGTGTTAAGTACATTTATTCTTCTGTTTTAAGATGAGCATAGTATTTTAAACTACTACTATGCAGTAAGAGCCATGAGTTATTTAAACATTTCTGTAGGGTCTTAAACATTCTGATGAATCATTTATAATTAGCTATGATTAAAAAGTCACTGTCAAATAGATAACCCCAATGAAAAATATGGTACAAAGCACTTTCTCAACTCACAATATCTTTCTTTTTTGTGTTAAAAAGTTTAAAAACCCCTAATTTACTATAATTACAATTCCATACTAATGATTCATAAGGAGATACTGTAGCTGGAGTGCCTACTGATAGCCATCCCTGTTGGCTAGTGAAGGAAGTTAAATGTTTCATGTTCATTTGGAATTTCAGCTTAAGGCTGTGCCAACATTTTTTTTTTTCAGATTGAAAAGGGATGAAAGTGAAAAGACTTCCAGAAATAAATGCTATGTAACAGAGAAATATCAATCAGGTTTGTAGAGTGGTCGGCAATCAGACTTTTACTCCCTAAATATTCTCAAAATTCTAAATATATCCTTCTTCTATTCTTCCTCACCTCAAAACTGTTCCATAGCATTGCTATGTGCAATAAAGCAAACTGCCTTGTTCAACTCAGAAAAGACTAGATTTGGTTTGTGAGTAAAATAGCACTTAATAGTCCAGTACTGTCATGTATTAGTGTAAAGCATAGGGTAGAAGCACAGGGTATTACCTAGAGATGACATTTATCTGAACAGTCTCAGCCTCCTGATGCTTGCATTAAAATTTATGATTAATCAAATAGACATGTAAGGACAACTTTTCTGATCATTTTCAGCCTGGTAATTAAGGAAATTCTTGCACTGGCTGCTTTTATGCCCACTGCCTCCCTGCCTGTCCTTTCTCTTCCAGTATCTTTTAATCTATGTTCCGTTTTCCAAACAAGTATCAAAGAAAGTCTCAGAGTAAATTCCTCAGATTCCCATGAAAACTGGCCACTGAGTGGAGGAGCTCTCTACTGTTAGGGTTTTCTATATGGCAAAGTCTGAAACATTAACTGGAGTAATCACAGTGGTCGTGGGCACGTAGGGAGGACTTAGCGTATTCTTGAAGAGGTGAGATTTGTAGGTATCTGCAAGGTAGATGGAGTTAGGAAATTGGACAGAATTTATCTATAAAGCATCCCAGCTTTTTCAGTTCCACTACTCAAAGGACATACCTTATTTCAATTTATATTTGACTACGTTTAACAGCCAATATTTGTCTCCAGATGACTATACTGGGTTTCAAAGGAAAAAAAGCCCAGCTGTTCACAAGCTCAGGTTTTAGGATCAGAGAAGATTGCTATGATCATCAACCTGGACTGCCAAAGTAATGCGAACATCAGTGTTTTCTTAGTTCCTTAATTTAGTCTATAATTTCGGGGGAGCTGAAAAAGGGGTTTTAATTGTGATCTAAGATATCAGAGAGTCTAGCACACATTGCTTAAATTGTTCCAATTTAATATTGTTCCAAAATTTAATAGTCTTCACTGCTAAAGCTATACTTCCATTTTGAGTTTGTCCTCTCTCAGTTTTCATTCACCAGATCTTCTCAATGACTCAGAAAAAAGGCCTTTATATGTTGAATTATTGAGAAGTCCATAGAGTACTCTAATTACTCTACCATAATTTATCACGACGGAAAAACATTGTACATGGTAAAAAATCTTAATTCTTCTTTTCTTAAAGAGATCAGACTATAATCTTTCACTACAAAGTAAGAATTCAGTTCATTAATTTTTAATGTTTTTAAAATCTCTCAGCAGCTTTTAAAATCCGAGCACTGGGTGGACATGGTATTCTAGTACTGCTTTAATTAATACGATAATAACCCATGCATCTAAAATTATTAAAATGAATACTTCAAGTTTACTCAACTCATCCTGAGCAATTTGTTTTGTGACTTTAATTTCAATCCAGATGTCATGTAAATGTATGTGCTGTGTTGTCCGTGGCCTCAGTGTATATATTCCCTGTTAAGGATATAGTAAAACTATTTCAAAATTCCTCACAGTTGTTTTGGATAAGAAAATTACTTTTTGGAAGGAGCTGAAGACTGGTTCTATGAAGACAACATACTGACAGCTTAGTAAAAAGTTCACCCTTGAATCATCTGTAATAATAGCTTTTTCTTGGTTTACAAGATGGATAGATTATACGATGAGGCAAGTTATGAATTCCTTACAATAGTAATAAGAATTCTTATCTGTTGTTCCAAAAGAGGAATTGCTCAGAGTTTTTAACATAACAAACAACCAATAATGTTTCTGACAGAAGGCACAGTTACAGAGATAACACAAAACTCTGAATCCAAACAAGTAAATCTGAACCTCTACCTGAAGGAAGACATCAGAACAGGTGTACAAACACCCGTGTAACAAAACAGGATGTGAAAATCAAATGCAGGATTTCACAGTGCCTCCTGTGGCTAAGCAAGACCATGGAAGAGGAGCTTCTTTTAGGCTGCCTGGAAGGACGTTATTGGAGACCACTCACAATTTTTGAAGTCCACTAATACCAGCGTGGATTGTCCCTTTGCAAGCAACAACGGACAGGACTTCAAAAATGTATGCCAAAATGAATTATTAGCCCACTGTCTAAATGGTACAGGCAGCAAGCTATGCTACAATACTGAATTTTAATATATTTAATGAGCATTCATTGGTTTTAATGTTAACCTGAAGCAAATTGCCACATGAAATCCTAACTGGTTAGAATGACAATGCCTTTAAAAACAATAAAGGAGGTATTTCAATGTTTTTATATTTTGCATGATAATGGGTTTAAAAAAAATTCAGGGGGAGGGGACAATTTCATTACAAAAGATTTAATCCTTCCCATGGTTATGTATATGCCATTCTCACAGAAGTTAAGGACATAATCTTGACCCAAGAGTGTCAACAGGAAGTCAGAGCAGTAATTAGCTAGGAAAACAAAAGCAAATTCTTATAAGAACAAGCATTCAGAGACAGACTTGTTAAGGGCAGTACTTAGGACATTAAGATAATGTAAATCTTTTCTAGAAAATAAAGAAAGCTCTTGTTACAGCCATTATAATCTTAGCCACCATTTTATAACATTTACCTAAAGTTTATTTTAAGAGAAGCCTTGTTTTTAACAATCATCTTAAATCCTAGTAAACTGAAGAATTAATTAGCAAGCATGGAGGATCAGCAAACTAATGCTTTAGTCTGTTAAACCATCTGCTCAGGAGCACCCTGTTCAAATCTTGGCATTAGGAGAGGATGGGTGAATACTTTTGTCTCTTACACTTAGTTACAACTTGCCATTCTTTGCTAAAGCACACTTTTTTTTTTTTTCCCTTCAGCTCATGGTAAATAAAGTTATAGAGAGGTCGATAATTTATCAGACTTCTGTTATCATGAAGTTTTGCTAAACAGATTGCTAACAAATTTGGCAGAAAAAGCTTACTGTAGCCATTCTTATTTCATACCAGATTCTTGCATACAATAGGTGTGCATGAAGGGACAGATTCAGCATTATCTGTTGTTAGCTTTGCCTTGCACAAAGCAGATCTAGATCCAGCTAAACCAGCCAAACTAGTGTAAGGTAACTGAAGTCTTCAAGGCAACCTGTCTTGTGGTTCTGAAGACTATTAATGAATGCTCCATTAATATTTTAGTACCTCGTTATATTTCATTATTTACAAGAACATACTTACCAGATCTGAAGAGGTCCTTGTTATTGCAACCCCAATCTGTCTTCATTTTCTAAACCTTCATGCTAATTCTTTGATTCCGTGTCACCTCTTAGTTTCCAGAAAACACAGGTACTTTCTGACTTGTAATGGATCAAGGGTAGCATTTGGCAATGAGAACAGCCAACAGACTGCTCCAGTGGAATACTTTTGTGGTTGACACTAAAACAATTTCCTTGTATTTCAGCCACTCTTACAGATTGAAAAGATGAAGGGCTATCACACCTACAAATTGATACCATGGGGCAAATCACACTGTGAAGTCTGTGTGATAGTGAGGGACAGGGGAAGGTGCTCCAACTAGCACACTCAAAGGGTAAGGTGCCACTGTACCAATGATAACCCAATTTTTTTGCCAAAGGCAGAGGAACATTCTAAATAAAGGCAAAGATCAAGGCTAAGCCTGGAATAGATGGCTTCCCCTCTCTCCATCAGTAGCCAGCTTTCTCCTCATCTGTTTCTTTCTAACTCTTTGGGGAGCTGTGAACCTCTCAGGACCACATGGGGAAAACTTCCTTAGCCACAAAACCTCCAAAGAGGAGACATTTATTTAAAATTCTGTCCCTCTCTCTGTTAAGCTTTATAGTCCTCAATGTTGCTCATGCATTACAGACTTGATCCTCCTAACTATCCTCAACTGGCATTTTCTCATTGACTTCAATTAAGTGAGACCAGGACACAGATAAGGTTCTGTGTGAGAAATCACTGCATGCTGGTAATTGCAGAATTTTATTCAAAGACATATTTTATCTGTGTTGATAAAATTAAAATAGGATAGAAGAGAGAGGAAGAAAAAAGCTCAGGCAGAAAGGCTGGCATTTTATTTTTTTTTTCAACTTGCTTCTGTAGTAGATTGACCTCCCTCAGATAAATCTGTGCACCATGGAAACTATTTTCTCACTGAGGAAAAATTTCCAAGTTCAGCTGAAGGCCTATACATCAAGTTAAGCATATAGCTAAACAGTGCAACTGTGTAATCTTACTGCCCTCTTCCCATCCTTCCCTCCCGTTGTTTGTCATCCTTACTGTCATATCTGGTTTCAAAGCAGAGTAAGGTCATTGGGGTAGGGCACGTGCCTTCCTCTGTTTGTAAAGCTCCAGTGCGTGGGAGTACGGGAAAGAAGGGGAAGGAAAACACTTTTTTAGATCTTCGGAGGATAAAAAATAAAGCAATAATAACATGCTGTAAAATAAATGCTATCAACTGATATTTACACAGTCTTTTATCTGAAGTCTCTACTATGTTCAGCATAATTACAGTGCTGTTCAGCAAAATAGAGGTGGACAGAATAATAATTCCTTTATTGCTATCTTGCTTTACTGCTTATTCACAGATAGCCTACACCCTGCAGGTCTATAATAATAATAATAATAATAATAATAATAATGATGACTTTATATCTCACTATCTTCTGTAAGTGCAGATGAACTGTGACCATCTGTGGAAAGGAGAACTTTCTGTGTCCGGACAATTTTTACAATATATAAAGAAGACATTCAGCAACATGGGTCATCTCAGCTGACTACTGACAGCTGGTGTGGAAGCAGCTTTCTGGAACTGGGAGAGAGTTTAGCAAAACACGTCCTAGAGTCCAGGTTGGGGGGGGGGTTTCCTCAAGTATCTAAACATTAACGGGTCTGTAATGCCTTTTACCTGAACACATCACAGATACTCAGGGACATGGAGTGGGATATTGCCCTCTGAGGCAGCCTTGGAGGCAGAAATGCCGAAAAGAAATCAACAGAAAGACAAAGGAGAAAGAGATTAAAACCATAAAGTAATTTAGAAGTGAATGCAACAGAAAGCAAAAAAAAAAAAAGCAAAAAAAAAAAAAAAGCAGCACAGTAAAATCCAACCAACCACGAGTAAACTTTTTCCTCCCAGTGTCCAGTGGATTGCAACATCCCTTGCCCACAGTTTTCCTACATGGCTTATCTGAATTCCAGAGCTTTACAATGAGCCCTTTCTTGCTGTGAGGAATCCAATTGTCATGAGAGCCGACTACAATCTGGATGGCAGTGGTTAAAGTCCTGAAGTGTCTGTGCTGCAACAACGCAGGGAATCCAGAGTCACAGCTCAGCACAAGCTGAACGTATTCACCCCTTACAGCAGCTGAACTTAAGATCACAAATAGACATGTTTCAGCTAGACATGTTTCAGCTTTTTGAAGAACTATACATATATGTAATATTTAAGCCATGACTTTTGCAGGCAACAGCCTATCTTCACTTTAACAAAATGTGTAATATATATTTTAAGGATCACTTTATGTAGGACAAATTTCGTTGCTCTCCTGTCAGTCAGTTTCTACTGATATTTGTGCCTGCTTTTCAAAGAATAACAAGGCAGACAGTGACAGGGAGTTTAAAGCCAGAGACTGTCGTTCAACCTCCTGTCCTTTTTTCTTCGTTGTATATTTTTTTTAATTGCTGCACTTCAGTTAATTTTTTTTCAAGTGAGTTCTTACATGGAAACAAGCTTATTAACTGACATGGAGAACAAGGAATGAAATTAAACTGAAGGCGATGTAATCTGTAGAGACAGAGAGAACCTGTGTTCTGCAGGCAGAATCTTCTCCTCTCCTATTTAACTATTTATTTTCAGGATGTCTACCTCTGTAGTCATAGACCCTGTCACTCTGGTAGTGATATTGCTTATGTTAAGTGAAACAAGGAGCGCATCCTTTTTTGCCTTAGAATGGACAGAATTTATAGAGATTGTTATGTGTAGGTTTTCCCCTTGGTTTCTGTTGAAATCATGATTACAAGTGAGGATATAAAAGTTTATCAGCCTTCTTGGTGGTGCCAGCAGAGGTGGCAAGGAATGGGTTTTATTCGGTGTGTTTCGTGATTCTGTGTTTGGAACATGCAATGTCGGACGTTCCCCTTTTCTCCTGAATTTACATGCAGTCCTATTGTTCTTCTCTGGTGGGTTGCAATACTTTCTTCATTAGCATATGTTGTTAATATGTTCATTAAATTCATGTCACATTGTAATTAATCTGAAAATGATGTCATTTCTGCAGAACCTACAACCTCATTATGTTCACAGTATGTACATCACAGCAATGTTATTTCTGAAGGAGGTATGCTGCGATTTGGTTATTAATCAAGGGGTCATTTCTACACAATTTACAGTGATTAACTCTTTACAAGAAATCATTCTGAAGTCTTGGAGAGAGATGCTGAGCAGTGAAATGATCATATGCTTTAAGAAAAAAGAACAAAAAGGGTTGCACTGTAGCATTTATTTATACAGCACATTTAATAGCCCATGCAAAAAGTGACAGGTTAGATTTGGTGCATCAAGGACAATGCATCAAGACTGAGCTGCATGAAGAACTTAGGAGTAGGTAGTAACTGCGTATTTCTGAGCAGAGTGATGATACTTGATTTCTAAGGAGTAAGATGATGGTGAATCTGATTTTAAAGTGGTAGGGAAAAAAAAAAAAAAGATTTGTCCATGAATAGTTGTCCATATTGTATAGATAAAATTATCCTAATTTTAGTATTGCTAAAAACTACATGTTTAGTCTCCAGATCAGTATGACAGATTTCAGCCCACCGTTTCTTTTTCAGCAATTTGTAACAAAATAAAGATGTTGAAAAGTATCTTTTCTGGTAGATAAACGTTACCCTCTCTAATAAAAATATTTTTACCACAATGCATGTTGTTTTTCTTTTTGCATGTAACTAAACATGCTTTTATGTCAGATTTTCCTGGGTGATTTACACCAATTATCTATTTATAAATTTAAGCAACCTTACTGCTATCATAAAAGAAGTGTCTTGTAGTTGGCTTTTTGAAAATGAGGAGAAATAAACTAAGATGGTCAACTGGGCAAATACACTAATGAGAAAGTTGCGATTGTTAGTGGCAAGGATAAAGATGATATAGCAGGGATGAGGCATAAATTCCCAATCTGGCTGACATCAAATACCCTGACTTTCTGTGGGCCTGGATTTCACACTCGACATTTGGCATCTGAAGAGTTGGTTGCCAGTCTGTCAGCTACTGCCCATGCAGACCTCGGGCTGCCTCAGGTCCTCCATAGGAACTGTGGCAAAGGGAAGGCACTCTGAGCCGTAGGGTAAAGCAAGGGACCTTTACTTAGAATGTAAGTAAAGGTCCCTTAGACCTTTACTTCTTCAGGAGCAGCATAGCAACAATCATAGGAGACATTAGTGAATAAACAGATTTGAATAATTGATACTATGACTCTACGTAAACACTGACAGTTGGTAAGTTACTTACTTTAGTTAAGTGTTTCTGAGAAAGAGGAAGACCGAACGGTAAATTCTGGGAAAGGAAGTAATGCTTGGCAAGGTACTTTTTTGACTTCTTTTTCAAAAAGATGTGCTAATGAAATACATAATAAATTTTGCTTTTCTTCAGAATTAAGGGACGGAGAGCTCAGGCTGCAGCCTGCTAGTAAGAACTGTGTGACAAACAGACTTCGTAGTTCTGCGAGGAAACTGAGCAGATTTATGAATGGGATTATTGGTGTGGTTGCCTGCCACAGCAGGGAAAGGATTCACTGCCCCTGGAGGCAACTTTCCAGTCCTGTGCCAGCTCATATGATTATTTAGATCCTCTAAAAAGTCTCCCTGAAGCCCTGTAGTGGCACAGGGAAAAGGAGGGCTGACGTTTCAAATGGATGTAGAGGAAGGTGGGATGTGAAAGGAAGGAAAACTTAAACAAGAAAATGAGGTGTATCCTAAAGACACATTTTTGGTTCATTTTTTAAACGTAATTTTGAGAGGCACCTTCATGTCCATCTTTAGAATAAATGATGTACTTTCCCGATACAGATAACAGTGCAAATAATTTCGAGCATCTGGAAATACCCATTTTCCCTTTGCAGCAACAGCTGCTGACACACGTCAGTGTCAACTGCGAGTGCCTGAGATGCACCTATGCAGGTAATTAACCTGTGCCTATCACTGAAACCCCGGACGATGGAAAGCACGCTGGGGTGCATTAAACTCGTGTATGCATGTACGCTCAGACACGCAGCCACTTAGCTGTACATCAGACCGGTCGAGGGCACCGTGAACCTCCCTCACGCTGTAGTTAATTAAGAGTTGGAGGGTGATGGCTGGCTTCAGCCAGGGGTTCAGGCCAGGCGCTGCCAGCCCGTGCAGCCCCGGGAGCAGCGCTGCCCAGCAAGCAGCGCGCCGCGCTCAGCCCCCGCGACACGGCTGCCCCGCGGGCACCGGTCACGTTTCTGTCTTGCTTGTGGCAACGGGGAATGTCAGAGAGTCACGAGCCGGTGCGCGGCGGCGTCAGGTCGCTCTGGATGCCCGCTGTTCCGCTGGGATAGCCCAAAGCCTGCAGACAGTGTAGCAGCCGTGGGGCTGGTGCACCCAGCGAACACTAACGAGGGACGGATCACGCTTCCTGCTGCGTGGCGGCAAGTTTTATCCTCGGAGGAGTGCGCGGGGCTCGGCGGGCCGCTCCGGGTACCACGGCACGCGAAGGGGCTGCGTAAATGCACGGGCGGGAGAACAAAGGAAATAAAAGTCGGGATGTATATACGGGTCTGGCAAGGAGACGTGCTGCTGCAAACCCCAGCCGCAGCGGGAAGAGGGGCAGCGGCGGTGGCAAGCCGATGGCTGTTCCGCAGGGGCAGGCAGCCCCGGTTCCGCGGCCCCCGCTCTCCCAGGCGCAGGACCCCCCCTCCCCCGGGAGGCTGCTCCCCGGCCACAGGCGAGGGTGGGTGGGCTGTCTCTCGGCCTGTCAGGCATCAGCCTCAGCCCAACCGCAAGATCCAGGCACGGCGTACCGCCCGATGCCGGCGGACGCCGCTGCCTGCATCCATCCTCCCGCTCCCACCCGCGGCCCGGTGGGACACGCCGCGCCGCTCGGCTGGGCTCTCGCCCCTGCCTGCCTGCCGGGCGGGCGGGCTGCCTCGCCTCGCCTCCCCCGCTTCCCCCCCTCCTGCCGCCGGTCCCCCGCCTCCCGCACCCTCACCTCAGCCGCCCCCCTCTGTCTGGCTCCCCCCGCTCTGTCTGGCGGCCCCCCCCGTCCCCGCCGCGCTTCTCGCGAGAGCTGGGGATGGCGCCGCCGCCGCCGCCGCGGAGGGGGAGACACTCGGGGGGAGCCAGTGACGTCGGGAGTTTTCCTGAAAGTCAATAACGAGCCCGGCGGAGGCGGCGGGAGGAGCCGAGAGCGGGGCCCGGGCGGCTCCGGGGTGAGTGCGCCGGGGGGAGCCGCCGCCGCCGCCCTCCTGACCCCGCGCATCGATGCTGCGGCCGCGCTGCCCGCCCGGCCGCCTCCCTGCGTAGCGGGGCGCGCAGCTCCATGTAGCCGCCGCCGCCGCCAGCGCCCTGGGGCCGGAGCCGCCTCCTCCCGCCCCCGCGGAGACACCGGCCGCCAGGGACCGCCGAGCCCGGCGGGGGGACAGGGGAGGAGGCAGCGGCGCCCTCCCTCCCCTTCTCCCCCCGGAGCCGCCGCCGCCCTCCGGCTCCGCAGCAGCGCCCGCGGCGCCGCCGCCGCCTCTGCAGGTACGGGGCGGGAGGGGCCGGGCGGCGGCGGGGCGCTTGGGCGGCGGCGCGCGAGGGGATGCGGGGCGGCGGCGCCGCGCGGCCGGGGGGGAGCGCGGGGCGGGGACGCCCGTGGCCTAGTGCTGCCGGCGGGACGGGAGGGGAGCGGAGGGGATGGGAAGGGGTGGGGGGGGGGGAAGGTAGGTCGCTCTCCCGGCGGCGCGGGGCTGAGGTGGGGAAGGGCGGGGCGGGGGGAGGGGGCGTTTCGGCGGGGAGAGGTTATGTAACGGGGCGGGGGGGCAGGGGCAGGGCAGGGCGCGCGCCCGGGGGCGCTGCCTGCGCGGGCGCGGGGCCGGCGGTTCCCACGCGGCGGCCCCTCCCCGCCGGGCGCGCGCGCCAACCCGCACAACCCCCCCACCCCTCCCTCTACCCCCCCCCCCCCCACCTCCCGCCGCCGCCTCTCGAGGCCGTGCGTGCGCCGGGGGTGGCCGTGAGGCGGGATGCCGGTGCCGGGAGTAGTAAAGGTTTATCCGCCGGGAAGTTCTGTGCGTGCGGGAGGGTGCGTGCGTGCGGCAGTGTGCGTGTGCCCGTGCGCTAAGAATAGCAGCGCGGCCGGCGGGCCGCCGGTGGCAGCGCCTCGCTCAAGTGATGCTGCTGCTGCCGCCGGCGGCGGCTCTGGCTGCAAGTAAACAAACCGCCCCCCCTTCCCCCCCGCACACCCCCCTCCTTCCCTCCCCGGCCATCATGGAGGCCGCGGCCCGCATGCAAAAGTTGATGTGCAGCTCGCTCTTCGCGGCTACCGGCCGCCTTTCTGCGCGCAGGTGGGGCCGGGCCGGGCCTGCGGCGGGGTCTGCCCTCCCCGGCCGGGAGGGCGGGGGCGGAGATCCCGGTGGATGCTGCCGCGGGGCGGGGAGCACCGAGCGCTCCGGTGGGCCGAGGCAGGGTCTGCTGGCACCCCAGGTGTAAAGGGGCGCCCCGGGGGTGCCTGTGTAGGCTATACGACCCGCAACAGTGCGAATACGTGGTGCGGGGCTGTTTTGACGGGTCAGTACCGCGCCTCCGAACTAGAAGTTCTGGGACCTCGATGTTGTATGCTGTGGTTCAAACGCAAACGGTCGTGATGTAACGAGCGGTAACAGGCTCGTGGGCTGCTCGGTGACTCTGTATGAGCTGCTCGTCTGAGTTTCCTTTGTAAGGCACATGCAGTAGCCAGTGCTGGTTCCTTGTCTTCCCCATGACATGGTATTTGAAGGCTGCATGTAAACAAAACAAACCAAAAAACCCCCAATTTTTTTCTTCCAGCTGAAAAGGAATAAACAATTTAATCTCTCTTGACCTTTATTCTATTTTTCTTTCATGTTATTATTGTTAGTTGAGTGGCTGCTTGCATACATCTGCATCTCGTGGTTTTTATGAAAACACGGCTTGATTCACTCAGCCTCTGTTTGAGGCTTTCATTACAAAAAGGGAAAAAAAAGAAAAGATACACCTGCTACCTGCACTGACAGCTTTTTTTCAGCACTGAAGAAACTTACCAAGGTCTCCTCTGCTGATGTTTGTTTAGGTTTTGCTAAAACTTTGCTAATAGGCAAACATGGTTCCCGTTCTCTGTGTGCAGAGGACTTCATTTCTCAAGGCAAGAAGCATGCAAATAAGTAGATTTTAACTTCTGAGAAGTAACATTTTGTGCACAGTCTGTTGTTTCTGCCAGTTTCTGCATAGGCCAGCTCTGGCTGTTCTGTACTGGAATATGGAAAGTGTGCACACGAGGTAGGGAAGGGAGCTTATTTTGACTTTTAAAGTAAGCGTGCTACTTAAGAAGATTCTCCTTATAGGGCTGTTTGTTGGTTTTTGTTTTTTTTTTTTTTATGGCAGGAGACTTTTAAGTTGACCCCAATACCTTTAATTGGATTGGATTGCTAACTATAGTCTGTGTGGATATATTTTGGTTGGATGTAACCAGTAAGTCAGGTTCAAATAAGGGCCAAAGAAAAACTGCAGAGAGAAGGAAATACCCCTTGTTTCCTAGAAGGCCATGCATAGTGGTTGAATAACTCATGTTTTCTCTGGTGTAAGTGCATGGTGTGTGTGCATGTAGACAGTTAACACTAACAAGACTGCCTTGTTCAGGCAGCGTGTGCTATGGTGTGTTCCTTGTACCTGAACTAGGTTTGAATGAATTCAGTAGTCTCCTTAGTTTCGTAAACAGAAAGTTCACAGCCAGGAGGTTTTCAGTGTCTTGTCTCATTTGTTTTGCGTGTTGAGGGTTTCTTTAAACTTAACCCCAAAATAGGTACTAGAGCTCTGCTATGGTTTGTAACCCAAGCTTCTGTTTGCAAGATGCTCCCAGAAACTGTATCTTGACTTCTGGGTACAGTTTGAAGGAGGAGCGTGCGTCTGAAGTTTTTCATAACAACTAAAAGATCCTTCAGAGTACTTGGAATTTGCCTAGCACTGACTGAGTGTTCTTTCACTTTCTGGGTGCATCATTTCCCAATTCAGAAGGAGCTATTGAATAATAATAATAATTTCTATACCTAAGAAGCATTATTTGCTAAATAACTTTGAAATACACAGTTGTTTGGAAGGGACCACGCCGTAACTACAGAGGTTTGTGTTAAAATATGTTAGAAAGCTCTGTGCTGTTTTTAGTATAAAGGAGGTACCATTTTGTGTAACTGTGTGTGGTTGCAGCTTGATTTCGTGCTGGAAATGCCACAGGAGAGGTGGACTTGGTGGCATGGCAGCCTAGCTTTCCTGCAGAGACCCAGTGCGCTTTGGCATCTTTCATGGCTTGGCTGCACAACTAATTTTAATCAACACTGGAGAGGGGAAGGACACTGAAATACACTGAGTGAAAACTTTGTTGTACCACGCTTCCATTTTGACATGGATAATGTGGAAATGAATCGATTTATTTAAAAAGTAACGCACCATGCTGCAGCTGTGTGTTCTGTAGGTTCGTTAGCTGCCCATATACCAGAAGCCCTCTGTTCTTTCTTCCCCCCCCCAGCTAATAAAAGAAACATTCAGTTCAAAACTTGCAGTACTCTTTTGTGAGCAGCAGTGACAATTCAGATACAGGAGACCAGCTAAACATGGGCATCCACCAGTTTTAACATTAAAATGTTACTGTTACTTCCAGAGTTGAGACCCACTTAGGGTTTTAAGTACTACCTTCTGTAAGAAAAGTCTGCCAGCTTAACTGCCCTTTAAAATGATTATTAGGTCAGCCTGTGCCTTCTCTCTTAGGATCTGCCTGTTAAGAACGCTATGGAGGGGGAAGGGGATGCTGTCTGGTGCAGCACCCCTTGTTTGTGAGGAAGGGTGTGTTTCCAGTGAGAACCTCTCCTGTGGACCTGACTGTTTCTTCTTGGTTGTGCAGAAGGCTTTCCCAGTATGGCAGGTTCTCCTCGGTAAACCTGTTGCATTAGTCAACTCTTCTTTGCAACAAGTTGCTGTGGTATAGGAAAGGTTATTTTCTAAAGATATGTTACATAGTAAATGGAAAATCAGATTCAAAGTATTTGTTTTGGTTTGGTTTCTGGTTTTTGGTGTGTTTTAGTGTTTATTTTATTTTTTTAATCTGCTAAAGCCAGACAAACAAAAAACTACAGGGAAATGATAAAGCAGTGGGTGTGAAAGTTAACTTTTTAGTGTTTTACATAGTGTAAAAAGTAATCTTTAAAGTTTGGTTTATATTTTCATCTTGAGTATGGCTATCTACATGAAGAGTTTATAAATGAAGCTTGTTTAGGCAAATCACTAATATGTACTGATACAAAAGCTGCAAAAATTGCAAGGGTGCAGTAGTTGATTATTTGGCATTTTGCCTTGTTCTGTAGCTCTAGATCAATGTTAAGCATGGGCATTCAGATATTTTTCATGCATGTCATGGTTTTCAGATTCTGTTGCCTTTATTATTTAAAAGTGTTGTTCATGTGTAGTAGGAAACTGTGGCAAAGTTAGTACTTATAAATAATCTAGAAATTGAATATCATTAAATGTTACTGTCAAGGAGAGTGTTTTTGTCTTGTGTATATGAAGATGCTTACTTCTGGTTACTTTAAATGTTTCTTTGATTTTGTGGATACTATTTCTGTCAATACTTCTGTTTAGATTAAATAACCTCATATATTTTGAGTCCATCTTGACCAATCCTCCTCTTGTATTTGAGTGCTGAGGTATGAGTCATGCTGATCAAATATAGCATTAAGAACAAGTTGTTGCGCTGTGATGTATTTCAGGATTTTTTTTTCCACTGTAATATCCTGACTAAAGAGCAGAAGGAATTTTAAAATTCCCTTAAGAATGCAAGTAGGACCTCAGTGTTTCATATGCATGTCTGTTGACTTGCTAGCGTGGTCTGCCAGACTTCCCTGTGTTGTCCATGTGGCAAAGTTACTTGAGTCCATCCTATAGCAAGAGCAGAGATGGAAAGCCTGCTTCAGCTTCAGAGATCAGTGAAGGTCTGACCACTGTCTTTTTGTCAGTGTGGAATAGCAGTGCCCAACGGTCAAAAACTTCTTGTACAGCTAATTTTGCACCGCTGAATTAATCCAGTATTTCCCAGTTGTGTCCCAGCAATCTTACAAAACAATTCCTACAAACACATGTATTTTTTTCCCCCTGAATGCTTCATGCGCTTCTTGAGGTATGTGATTGGTGTGGCTTGCCTTGAGAGACTTTCTTACAATTATTACACCTTTTTCTAAATAGATTGATATACTTTGAGGCAGAAAGTTAAGGTTGTACATGTGAGTTTCACATAATCTGGCTTTTTGGAGAACATTTGCCAGAGACCTTCATTTAGTGTGCTTTGCATCTAGCCTTCAATGTGTGTGAGCAGTTCTATACCTTTGAAAAATATGCAATCTTTGCTTATGGTTGTAGAGAGTTCCTTCCATCCTTAGGATATCCAGGTGAAGTTGATGAGGATAATGCTTTTTAAAGGTGAACAAGAAGATACAAAGGTTTTTGGCTAGAAGTTGATTATGTTCTAGTTATATTACAGGCTCAGAATTTGATGGTTAGTAAGTTCAGCAATGTTTGATCGCTCTGGAGGGAGGCATCACAAAGCTCATTCCTATTGTTGCAAGGCAGTTTGGAATTTCATTTGTTCCATATCCAGACAATAAATAAATCCAGCTGTAAGAGTTTAAAAGAAAGCTACTTGGTAGACATGTCATTGAACTTTTCCCATCCTTTATATTGATAGTTTGAGAACACATTTTTATCTCAGTACTTTCCTTTTCTTGTTACTCACAGCACTTCACACATTTCTGGGTTTTATTACCTTGAGCAGCATGCCCAATCTTCTATACACAAAATGATGTTGTGCTGCAGAAAAGTTACTATCATACAAAAAATGAAATGCATGGGCTTAGTAAAACTTTATTTTGTGTATCTTGAAGAGATCTTTACAAATATCTCATCTTAGAATGAATAGGGATTTCTAGGTTCTCTGAACTTTTGAAAATTATATTACCTTTTTCAGAGTGTTCTGGACATAGAAAGCAGATTTTTGTTTTCAAAAAATGGAACTGAGTTAATTTTGCTTGGTTGTTTGAGTCATTACTAAACTAATTTTTAAAGGGCAAAAGAACTTTGTCTTAAAAAGTCAAGAATAATTCTTACATTAATCCTTGGCAAGTTAAATTTATTATATGTATTTTGAAGTGTTGAGTGGAATGATGTTATGATAGTTGTGATACTCAGCTCAGCTAATCCTTGATTTGATTTCCTTTAAGTCTCAAAACGCCCCTGAGTTCATTGTCTCAGTAACTTGACTTTTTTTGATGCATAACTTTTGTCCTTCACCTTTTCTACATTTCCTGTATTCTTTTGATAAATTTCAGACCTGTACTCTAATATGTTTTAGCACACTGCTGCTGTCTGATTTTTAGTTATTGTTTTGTGTGTCTGGGGAGGACAAAAAGGATTTAAAGCATTTTTTTCAATAAACACAATGCAAAACAATGGGTTGTTAATGTTTCACGTGGGATTCTAAAGAAACAATTTAGTTACTTTTAGAAACTTCCTTTATACCTTGGTAAACAAAGGCAAGGATGGCTTTGTTCACCTTACTTTAATTATACCTTTGTCCCTTAAAATAACTTTCTTTGTCATTCTAATAGGAAAAGAAACACGGAATGATGGTGTCTTTCCTGATGATAAACTTATTTGGTAGCAGAATCTAAATAAAACATCTGACTTGTGTATTAATATTTCACTGTGCCTGTAACCTCCTAACTAGGCTTAGCAGAGCATCTATTAGTTAAGTGCAGCTTCTTGACATACTGAAAGTGAAAATAGAGCACTGAAAATATGAAGGCACAAAGGATCCACGTAAGCAGGCTTTAAAAAGAGCTGTTTATCTTTTCCAAAGTACGTTGTTTCTCCTTACTGCAGTGTGTAGGCAGTGCTGTGTTCCCGTTATTCCCATCATTATTCCAAGTCAAGGGTTATGAAATAATGCTGTTAGGGGCAAGTTTTTGATACCAGTTTTCTTAAAGAAGTGTGAAACATCGTTTAAGAATATTTGCAATGCCCATCATGGAGCTATCTTGGCATTTTTAATATTTATTTTAAAATTTGTCAAGTAAACCATTTTTACTGAGTATTTAGAGGTATCTTTAAGTGTCTTTAATGTTGCATATATAAAGATTACAATTTTATAAATTAGGATCTATTGTTTATAATTATGTTTGGGTTTTTAAAAATTTCTTTGTCATGTCAAATCAATTAATATTTTGTATGGGGTTTTTAATTTAATTATTTAAAAAGTTGATTTTAATTTGAACAAATACTATCTGCCTGCAGGATCCTTTTTATCAGTTGAAGCAGTGATAGTATTTAAATCAGTCAGTCCTCCTGAGAGCATAGAAAGGGACAGAGTTCATTCTGTTGTCTTTGAAATATAACCAAAATTCCAAAATAGATAGTTTGTGAAAGCCTGTATACACTATACTTTTTAGTATGTCCACTCAACTGGATGTGATTCTTCTATTAGCAATATAGGCTATTTTGGTCTAGTAGGTTTTGTACCAATCTGTTTTCAGCGACAAAGTCTTTTGTGTAGTTTTTGATGATGTGCAATATATCCTCTAATTGTTTGACCAGACTTTTAGATAACAACTTTGGTAAAGGAAAAGGATATGCATGCATTTTTTTCATATAAATAAAACCTGGATCTCAGCTTCCAATCCTAAAGACAACTCTGATTTTAGCTTAGAGCCTTTTCTTCTGAGTTCCTCACTCTGATGGCACTAGAAACAGTTACAGCTTTGGTTGTCTTGGAGGATTCAAACTCTGATTCAGAAAACCTCTTAAAAAATTGATTGGTGAGAAAAATTCCCCCCAAAACAGGGAAACAAATGTGTGTGTGATGGAAGGCACTAGAGGATGACTGAAAGCTGCTTTTTTTTTGATCGTTTGTGCTTTGGGTGTTCACACCCAAAGTTTTTCAGTTACTTTTCTGAGAAATCAGGAGATAGAGATGATGAGATTTGGCTCTGCTTATGCTGAGGACCGAAGAGTCTTGGTGAGTCAGGTGAAATGAATCAGATTCACCAGCAGTTTTTTTCCCCAAACATTTTATTAAACAAATGATTACTTGTAAAAAGGGAAAATGGTAGTTCCCATATATATTAAGAGAATAAGGTTGGCTGAATCATTAAGTTGATAGTGCTACAAGAAGTTACAGGGATCATCTCTGGAAGCACTGAAACTCATCCTGTTGGTATTCTCTCTGGTAACTTGAGTTGGTAAATGTGAGAGTATCTGTTTTTTCTCAGCTCCAAAATTGTTGAAAGTAGAAGCCTGTGTTTATGAAAGTTCTTACAACAGAGACCTGAATCATACAATTTACACTGAATTTATGGGCACTGTCTTCTTTCCTCAGCTGTCTCTTGTCACGGGGGAAATGGGAGGATGCCCAGATTCCAAGGGAGTGTTGTCTGTTCTTATGAATTTCGATGATTATTCATTTACACATAGTGGTTGTTAAGTGTAGACCTTAACCACTGTTTTTAGTCCTTCTGCTTGGAAGGGATTTCTTTCCTTCTCCTCATCCACTGGGTGTGTGGAGGTACCTGACTGCTGTGTTGGGCACGAGAACCTCCTTTAATTTAAAAGATACAAGTTGAGGAAAAGGTATCTTCCTACTGAATGCTCCATTGCTCGTTTTAGTGGTTGGTCTCCTGGTTCCCATATGCTAGCATAGTGAAATGAGCTGGTTCTCTATACTGCTGTTCTTCTTAAAGTTCAAGGTGAAAGCTGGAAAGGTGTTGGCTAGTTTTCGTCAGGGCTTAGGAGAGCTGCGAGCCTCGGCAGAGGGATCTGGAGCTCTGTTGCCTGTAATAGTTTCTGCTTAATCTTTGTTCAGAAAGGTGCCTTTGTAACCTCAACAGCTAGGAACTTAGAAGGGTAATGCTAGCTCTTTAGAAGTGTGCTGTATTGTTTCATTTAACGCTATAAAAGTGGCTTAATATCTTTCCAAAGAAGAAAGGAAAAGTTTTACTTTTTTTTACCAGATCAACTCCCCCCCCCAAAAAAAAACCCCAACCCAACAGGTGTTTTTCTTCACAACAGACTGCAATAGAGTAAATTTTTACACCTGAACCATGAAGCATGCAGAGAAGTGATTCTAATAGGTATTATGCATATACATGACTATCTGATGCTGTCTGCAGAATACACGCAATATACTGTTCACAAACTATCTTCCAAGTTCTGTTTGATAACATGGGGGAAGGAGAGTGGTGATCCAGCCTGTTCTCCAATTGCTGGAACTTCATAGAAACAAGTGAATTTTTTCCCAGTAGGAAGCAGCTGGAATGCAAATTATCTTCAGTTCTTATGCATTTCCCCCCCTATTTCTGTGGGTTCATCCTGTAGCAATAAGAGAAACTAAAAATTCCTATGTACCAGCCACTTAAACTTGAAATGCATTGGGACAACAGGGTTGATCACTTACAAATATTTAAGTTCTGTGCCAGCTGTGCAGGATAAACATTTCTGTAGTTATTCTTGAAATTGTTGAACTATAGATGAAATGCTGTTTTCATTTAAAAGAAATGAAATTTCACATGTTTTAGGCAACTCCTTTACATCTGTAGAAATCCTTTATTATATCTTCAGAGAAGAAGGTTTCCTTTTGTCTATTTTTCATTAAGGTCAGTTCTTGTCATGGTAAGAAGTAATTCTCAAAAGTCTGCTCTTTTAGAGCTTTGCTGAGTGACTTTGAGAGTAAAGGAATAGAGCTTTTAGAAAGCCTCAAAGGAGTTTAATAAGGTGTAATACTTCAGATGCTTACAAACGGCTTCTTGAAAATGTGGTGTGAATGTATAACCTTAATTTTCATTAGTCTTTTAATGCTTTGATTTATTTCATTCAGCTTGGCTTTTAATTACCCATTAAGGGAGTGATCAATATAACCATACAAGTGTTGATAATTCTACTTAAGTTGCTCCTGGTAATATTGTGAAGCTAAGCCAGAGACAATCCAGTTACTTTTGTCACCACATTTATCTAATTTTTGTATTTTGGGGGGTTTTGTTCAAAATTCAACTCAGTAAATACTATGAGTCTATGATTCAGCAAAATAGTACATGTGGGATGCTATCCTACAGTCTTGAGGTTGTTGGGACACTGGCTGATGTGAAAATTGGTCATAGGTCAGATTTTGAGTGAGTACTGCTAACTTAATTGTAATCTGTGGATAAGTAGGGAGCTTTAAGCATAAATGAATTCATTAAAACCCTGTGTCTATTGAAATCATGGACTTAATGGTCAGTATGTGGGCAGACAAAATTATTGCTACTTAGTACAGAAGATAATTTTTGATAGCTTAGTCTCTACCAATAAAAATAAGTTACGGCACTTTTCATAAGTGCACACCAAAATTGGAAGGTACATTAAATTTGGCAAAAGGCTAAACCATTTTGCAGCATATGCCAGCCCAAGCTAAGTGCTTGTGTGAGTTACGTTGCTTATTTGTCTCTACAGCTGGGGAAAGAAGTCACTTCATAAAGAATGCAATGGAAGTCTTGTAGGAAAATCAAACTTAAGTCAGATATTTGGATACTAATGTGCTTATGCTTACTTCACAAAACAGCTGCTTTTAGGTCATGGTTGTCTGACACCTCTGGCTTTGTAAAGATTCGTGTGTTTGTAATCAGAGCTGGTAGCGTGCTGTGGTGACCCAGAGCCACAGAGCTGCAGCCTGCTTTTGGGCGCGTCTTAGCCACGATATCTTTCCATTCACAGCTGATGGACCTGCTTATCTCTAGTCTGAAGCACCCAGACAAAAGTTCTGGTAACGTATGACTCAGAAAATAACTCTCCTATTAGGTGAAGGATGTGGAAGTGACTGTTCTGGTTATTTCTGCCATACTGACTTGTGCAATACAAAGGCTGAGGAGCTAAAGCTAGTTAGATCAATTAACAGTAATGAAACAGTCTCACGTTCTTCCAAAACCTTGTATATAACATTTTCTTTTAACTTCTGTGAAGGTCTAAGCAGTGTTCAAGTCCTAAGTCAGGGTGCAGTTGCATAAACACAGGTGTCCAGTGTCCTTTTAGACACAACAGGGTATGATGTCAATGCAAATGGCTGTGCATCACCTAGGTCTTTACTGACATCTGCCAGTGCTGTGGAGATATCTTAGGGGGCATGGCAGTACTTAAAGTTTGCAATGTTAATGAATTCAGCACTGTGCTTTTTACTTTTATGCAACTGAAATGCTGTGTGTTTTTGAAAAGCCACAGTGTAAAATGGACACGCTTTGGTGTGTTGGTAAAATCAGGTTGTGCTGCATTTTTTGTTACATACCACTTGAAAAAATTAATCATACCAAGTTTTATTTTGCACAGCACAGCATCCGTACAGAAGCAGCCTCCCATCTAGCTGCTGTGTGGTGCAAATACACATTTTTCACATCATAAATGAGAAATCACCTGTATGTGTTTAACAGCTCAGCTGTTAGCCCCTACTTGGTTGGATTAAACCAGTTTACCTCCCAGTCGGTTCTCCATTCATTCATTGCACAGATTGTTTCTAGTGCAGTTGGATTTGTTTCTATTGTGTGTTTACATTTGTCCGTCAGTCAGCTGAACGTGCTGCATTTGATAGTACTGAACTGCTGTGCAGGTTCCTGTTCTGTGCTAGCACTGTGCACACATGCATGCTCATGTGTGTACAGCCATAGAAGGACGTTCCTCAACCATCAGAGAAATCTCTTTTCTTGGCTTCCCATCCTTTTCTAGATGAGCATTATTTGGATGCTTCTCTTTATTTTGAAGGATGGAGGGGAAAGGCAGTCTGCTGGCAAAAGGAAACCTCTCCTGCCCTCTGGCTTCTTTTCCTACTTGGTTGTAGTGCAATTTGTTTCTTCTTCACAGCTGTTAGGTATGTGGAGTGAGGCGGTCAGAAGAGAGGGTTGTGGCTTCTGAGAGTGGCATGTCCTGTGTTCCAGGGCTAACTTCCCCTCTGTCCCCTGCACGCTGAGCTTTGTAGGGAAAAGAGCACTCTTGTCACTCCCTGACCTAAAGCCTTGAGAGAATGTGTGCTCCCTCTTTTCAGAAACTAAACATTGGCTTTTTTGGTTAATTTGTACCCTAAGAAGTTGTTTTTCTGTTTGTTTACTCACAGGTGAAGTTGTTTTTTTAAAAACTTGTGTTAAGTTGGGGATTTGTGTTAGCTATAGTGAAGTCATAGTGGAAGTAGGAAGACTGTTATATTTCTGTAGCCTTTGTGGTTTGTTTGGTTTTCTTTTAAATTCAAGCATTAAAGAAACTAATTGCATGGCTGGTAAACTGGTTATTACAGATTTTAGCAGCTATGAGGATAAACGTATCCATAATACTTAAGGTTTTGGTTTTAAGCTCCTTTACAGAGCTTTTCTTTCCATTTTCTTGCACTCTTTATATGTAGCCATAACAGAGGAACCACTTGTCCATTGCAGGGATTCTGAGAAACGTGGGAATGGTTAAAGCTCCTGTGGGTTCAGAGTTGAAGTGGTGAAGGTGTGAAGTGGTACTGGCACCCTTTCATTTAACAGCATCCTCTGCATTAGCACAAGAGAAGTCTATTGTGTGCATTTTATAAAAGTGCCATGCGACTTAAAATTTAACACGTTCCGCCTCTTTAAAGTATTACAATATTCATGGAAAATGTGCTGTAAGACTAGAAACATGATTCTGTTATATGGTTAACTAAAAAAAGGGCAGATTTTTAATATGAGCTCAGTCAGTCGAAGACATCAACAAAGACTTTTTTGTTGGCTGTCAAGTGAGAAGAACAGAAAAGACTTAAATTCTTTCTTTAATATTTCCTTCCAGGCTGACTCATCAGTAGAAACTGGGAAGAGCTGCAGAAGAGAAGCCAAACAGACAAGCTGATAACTCAAAGAAATACTCTTTTGAGTTGGGGGTTCAGAGTGGAGCCATCATGAGCGATGTTACCATTGTGAAGGAAGGCTGGGTTCAGAAGAGGGGTAAGTTCCACCTTTTAAGAGAAAGTTCTTCTGATGTACTGTCACATGCTGTGTGCAGTGGCATTATGCAGTTACTTGTATGAGCATTCTTGATTTATCTTCTGGTCTGCAGTGAGCTAATCTGACCATATGGAATTAATGGCCATTAAGAGCTTGGTCTTGTTAATACTTAGCCCTCGCTGCACCTGTTTATAGGGGTGACACAGTGAAGAGGAAGTTACACTCAGTAGTTCTCCATTAACCTTGCTGTTGCAGCTGGTGTTACCCACCTACCAGACTAACTAGGCTGTTGTGGCAGCTGGAAGAGGTAGTAATAGACATGCATGGTTGAAAGTTGCCTGGAAGCTGTTGCAGGTGTGATACTTTGTGTGAAACTTCCTACATGCCTAAATCACTCAGTGTGGCTCAGCTTGTCTTAGAAGTGCGAGGAGTAGTCCCCATAAAGTCAACATAATGCTTGCATAAAGCTCAGTGTACACCACCTAATTACTTTCTGGACCTGGAAACCATATGATTAAAGAATATGTTCCTAATTATAACCCAGTCTAAAGAGTGATTTTTCTGTTACATTTGAACTCCTGTAAATTCTTGAGATGTCACTTTATAATGTGTCACCATGTGATTTACAAATTTGGGAAGATTGCTATAAGTTAAGCTTTGAATGAGAAGCCTCTAGAAATATCTGGCATTTGTATCATGTAATGAACTTTGGCTGAAATCTTCCATGCTTCATGCTGCTCTGCTTTGGTTTATGGTTCTGCATGTGAATATTTCCTAAAGAACATAATTTCTCTTGCAGAGAGAGGGTGTTCTGGATTACAGGGTGATTTATGTCATGAACTTCTGCGATTCTAGCCCAGAAAGATACAGACTAGAATAGTGGGAACAAAATTACCCCTTAACTTAAAAAGAAATGCTTTGTTTCAATAGCAGTGTATGAAGACAAAGATCGTTATTAGCTTTATTATTGCAGATTGACATCAAATGTCAAAGAAGCCAAGAGAATGAGAAAAAAGTTTATTATTCTGTTATTACTCCTGTACAAAGTGCATTTCAGGATGCATTATGGGTATCCCAGATGAAAATGGGCTAAACCATGTGAAGCTTAAGGTTTACTTCCTATTTTAGAATGTATACCTACATTTATAACAAATCAAATTTTACATGACAGGAGCTATTTAAAATTTTAAATTATTTTTCCTCCCCACCTTCTTGTTTACCCAGTTTGGTTCTCTGGCTTCCTTTTTGGATTATTTTGTATAACTTTCTTTCAAATGTATTAGAAATTGATTAGGATGATCCTAGTAATTTTCTTTTACATGACATCAGTTCCTTCATGTAATATTGCTCGTTCTTATTACACCCTGATGTCAACTCTGTGAGCACTGGATATGTATATACTAATCATTGGGTTCCAGAAAAGGACAATGTACAAAGAAACTCAATGTCTTACTAAATATTTGAAATTCTGAAATGTAAAAGAAAGGTTTTCCTACTGATGCTGTTTTACTCTATTAATTGGAAAAAAGCCTACTGAGTTGACATTTAGATGTCAGTTTTGTCAGCAATTATTTTCTTTTCTGAGTAAAGGCATTTAATAACATGCATTTTTCCTTTTAAACTTCGAGTGAATGTATGTTGGTTCTTTTCCTTCCTGCTATAGGTAACCATGTAGGTTTAAGTGGTGGGTTTTAAAAAAATTTTTATTTATTAGGTCTAATGCTATCCTTATTCTTTTGTGTCATATTATTCTTTTTATGGTTATTGGTTTTGGTTGTTTCTAAAGTCAGAAGGAAAAGTACAGTGGTGTTTTCCCATATCAAGAATTTGTAAGCATTTAATTCAATGGTTGTACTTTTCATGTAAGTACTAGTTCTTCCCTTACCTTGCTCTGAAGAAAGAGAATCAAAGCTGTGAAATGTGGGTTTTTTATTGTTGCAAGAAAAAGTATCCAACCTTAATCTAAATTATGAAAGTTGGAATATGATCAGTAGACCCTTTTTATTTTGGCAGCTAAATATTCTTTCTTTGTACCAAAAAGCATTATGAGATTGGTCAAAGCTACCCTGCTTCTACAGGTTATCATGCTATTACAGTTTTAAAGGGAATTCTTTGATCATCCACACTTGTTAGTCATTGGCTCAGTTTGTAGGGTGATTTTGGTAGGTACAAACAAACTTCCTTCTGGAGGAAAATGAGTGTGGGATCTCTTCTGCAGGTAGGCACTGAGTGAACCCCAGCCCCAGAAACTGGCCCTTCTGCCAGCCATGAACCATGTGTGTGTTGCATCTTTCATTCTGATGCTCCAGACTGAATTTAACTTGAAATAAAACTGGTGAAGCCTACATGCTGGAAACTCAGGAGCCTAGACACCAGCTGCTTCAGTTGACCTGCTTCTATTGTGCCAAATTGCTTGGTCATGTGGATATAGCCTAGGACCTTTTAAAATTGGTCCCTGCAGCAGCCAGGAAGGTTTGTCAATCTCTCTGTAATTCACAGCTCAGTCAAGGAGTATAAGGATGACTTGAAAGTACTGGGATGAAGAACAGTTTTGTGGAACTAGCTAATGAGATGGGCCGTCACAAAGTGGTGTGAAGTGAGTGGGGAGGACTGCAAGTTGAGCTGGTGGTCTCTGTCTGAGCTGAGACTCTGAAAGAGGCTGGGGATGGCCGGGTGTGTTAGGGCAGAGTTACATTTCTTAATGGCTGTGAAATGCATTGAGAAAATGTTTGCTTTATTATCCTTAGTACTGTATCCAGGGCAGTAATAGAGGGCTGAGGGTTTTATGGTTTGTAATCTTTTAACCCTGCTTTGAGCAGAGGCTTGATGCGATGCCGCACAATTGGCTTTCTGTGTGCTTAAATGATGAACCCACGATGTTATTACTGTTTTGAAATCAGACAGCATGCAAAATTAAGAATTGGTAGAATTGTTTATTTAATTAAGAATGGTGATACTTGGGCTTTGAGTCGTCTTTAGCAGAAGATGTTTCAGTCTGGTGAGAGTAGATCCTACTGAGGAAGAGTAAGCTGTTACATGTGAATGATCAAAGGGGTGGGGTGGAGATGACAGGCTGGAAGCGAGAATTTTGGACAGTGGGAGACAGAACCCAAGAGGAGGCAGAGCCTGAGAAGCTCAGTGAACCTCAGATGCAGTCAGGTCCCACCTCCCATGTGAAAGGAGACCCTCAAGCATAGTGGCTGGGCCTGCATGAGCAAGTAATGCAGTCCAATGAGAGTGGATTCAGAGGATGAAGTAATGGGTGATGAGGATGCCTATCTACATTCAGTATATTTGCAAAGTGAAGGGGGTGTTTCTTTGGACTGGCTCCTGTCTGCTACTGTGCTCCTTTGGCAGTGGTAGTGTTCCTCGGAATACATCCTGTGGGTTTTGGTTTCACCTGAAAGGAACCAGGTTTGTGCACTCAAGGACAGCTTCATGCAACAGACACATTTTTTCAAAAGTTCTCTTTCCTGATGCGAACTAAGTACTAATGCAGATGTGCCTGTGAAATGTGAGAACTTGAAGAAGTTGAGAGCCAGTGGAGAAGTCTTCCTAGAGCACAGTCTCTGCCCAGGCAAGAGGGGAGTGGGAATGTATTTTGTACAGGCGTTCTTATGGTTGTCTGTGACTTACTGCCTCAGATCTAGTGATAACAACCAAGCATCTTGTCACCTCATGTCCCTGTGCTGCTGCAAAGATATACTTGTGATTCCCCGGCTCAGTGTGTATAGTTTCAGAGGGAATAATAATTTTTTCTTTCTTCTGTCAGTTCTCCAGCTATTCCTGTAGTCAGATTAGGAGAGAGATGTGTTGTCTTTCCTATGAGTTTCCTTTTTAGATGACTCTTAATATTTTTCCTTCTGATGCATACAGGTGAAAGGGAAGCAATCTTGACTTAAAATACGAAATTAAGTGATCCAAACCTTGCTGCTGATATGCAGAAGTTAAACCATATTTGGTGTTTATGCAATTAGTGTGAGGACTCTGCAGTAATTGCTGAAATTACTTTTACATTTTGGATTTGGTAATAAGCACAACATTTTACAGAGTGTTTCTTTTAAATTATTTTAAGACTATTTTTGATTTTGCTTAATGTGTTTTTACTGCATTTACTAAATAACTGTAATGATTCACAGAGAGGGATAGGTTTTAAATTTCTCCTTTTGGAAACAGCTGGTTTTTTTAAATGGAAGAACATGCTAAGTATGATTAATGCTGTATCATTACAAAAGTGGGTTTTATGCATATAATTCAGGTGGTATTTTTTTTTCTGTAGAGCTAAAGTTTTCTGAGTTGTAGAATTGACCTTGTCTGTGGTCTATAATAGTCGCAACAATTAGATTTAAGTATCATTAATAACTACGCTTAATTGCAACCTAATTTCTTTATATATAACCTGTGCACAGGATTTCAATTAGTTTAAACATATGAAAAGGTTTAAGAGTCTCTCTTACCATGTTATTAAAAGATCATTTGGGACAAAGGAAAAATTGACACAGATGCTAACTTTTTAAAGGACCCAGTTTTCAATTTAACATATCAACTAACTTTTTCTTTATGAAAGAGTAAGTTTTGTGGTTAAATAATTGTTTTTTTTTTTTAATCTGGGGAGAGTATACCTAATGTGTGTTGCATAATATGATGGCTAAATGTTTGGTTATACAAAGACGAAGCAAAATAGTGCCAGTTTGTCAGTGCTTCTGTTGTCACACTTCAATTACCACACCTCTGTCTGGGTTTCTACTTTGAAGTGTATTGCATGTGTCATGGCAATCTTTATATGTCTTACATATGAGACATTTTTACCCAAATTTTATTGACTAGTTAATGTATCAGACTTACTTATAACAGTGAATTTTTAATGTCCTCATTTTATCTCCCAATACTCATCTGAAGTCCAGAACTACTAGTACACCAGTATTATAGAAAGGGAATCACAGTATAACATTGCTGTGGCTTAACCATGGAAACTTAAGAAATTTGATGTTATTAGATGGTGGTAAAAACAGATGTTGTGAAGCTTGCTTGTAATGGGATTGTCCTCTAAACAGTGTATCACTGAAATATTGTAATTCCATTTGTAACTTTTTTTTTTTACAGACTTTCATAACTTCTTAGTATCCAGAATCAAACTGTTGAATTACATGAAGTAGTGCTAGTATTTCTAAACTCACAGAGTTTATAGACTAAGATGTGTTTGATTTACTGTGATGAGAATCACTCAATTGTTGATCTGTTTTCATTTTTGCAATTCAGGACATGATGTAGGTATCATGGGAATTCAAGAAATAGCTGTGTGGAAAGTATTTATTGTTGTTATATCTACTATCAAGAATAATAAATAGTGTAGTGGAATAAATCTATTGTTCCAAATAGGAATACAGTTGTTGTTTAAAGTACAAATGATTTGCAGTCTTAGGATAACATGCCTTCCCATCCTCCCTCCCCTCCGAATCCAGAAAAAGAACTAAATAATTTGATTTAATGGACATTGGGTTTTACGGTTGAACCAAGACCAAACAGATGTTAATTTTGGAAATACACACTAGAGATTGAGTTCATGTGGTATGTTTTTTGCTTTTTTTGTTGTGGATTTTTTTTTGTTGTTGTCTTTGGGTTTTGGGTTGGGTTTTTTTTGTGGGTTTTTTTGAGTGGAGGCAGGAATGCCTTGATTTAAAAATTAATCTCAGAAGTTATGGTACTAATTGAATGTTATTCACAACCTGTCAGAAATCTTGTTTGCAGATTGTCTGAATTATTTGAGTAGTTTAGCACACCTCTAACAAAGACAAATTTAAATAGCCTATCTTGAACATCTGCTACACAAAGTGGAAGAATTTTAAACTCTTTTTTTCTAATTGTCTTTGCAAGCAGTAGTATAAGGAACTTCATTGATGAACCACTTGAAACTAAATAAGCCTTTCATATTATGAAGTTTCTGCTCTAATTCAATGTAATTAATAGAAAATGTGAATGACTGTAAAGTTCCAATAAAATACCTGACTGTAAAAAAGGGAGAACCATGAGGGCCAAAGAGAGAAAAAAATGATGGTGCAAGCTCTCTTACATAAATACTTGTGCATATTTGAACTAGGTTACTAGATTATTTACTTTAAAGTTCTCAAATAGTTAGAGATTTCTATATCATGCAGCCAGTGTACAAATCTGCAAAGTTGCTTGCAGCCAGGGAAACCTCACACACTGTTTTTCTTGTCTTGTATGGTTTTGTTGGTTTTTTATTTTTCTCCTTGCACATACACTCTGAGCAGAGATCTGTTTTCCTGCAGCTATCCCACTGGGAAAGGAGAAGGACCCTCTGTGCCCTTCCGCTGTCCTACTCATTTTGTAGTTGAGTGCCAAGCTCTTCTTTTTGGAATAATTATAACCTTTTTAACCATACTTGTCCCTGAAGAAAGGTCAGAACGATGTGAAAATCTCAAACTTGATGTAAATAGGATGGGTATGGGGTGTTGTCTTTGTTAAATAATTGTTAATTCCAGATAGGTGTTCTCCTCTGCTTGTAGTAATAGGGTATTATTAATGTGGAATGTTCATGGGAGTGGCAGCATGTTTGACCTTGGTGCTATTGATTTTCAGATTTTTGAGAAGTTGAAGAAATTAAGTACCTGAACAGAATCCCTGTTTATTATGATCCTTTCAATAGCTTGTAAGGCATGTTTCTGCTGCTTATCACCTTGGGCTTTAGGGTTTCACATGCTCTTGAGTTGTATGGTAGAAAAGTGCTTTTTCTAATCCTGACAAGTTGCTTGTTACACATGAAAACACCTAGGCAACGGGTATTTTAGTGTTCTGGACACACTGATATACTTGCGTGGCTGTTCCATTTCCTATGTAATGAATGCTGCCTTGTTGTTCATGTTCTGAAGTTTTCCTCTGTTCTTACTGGTTTCTTTTATTCATACCAGTTGGTTACCAATGAGGACAGTCCTTTCAAAGAAGCAAGGTTAACACTCTCTGTTGCAGGGATTAAGGAAGCAAGGTGTTAACAATTAATTTGCCTTTTCCTGCTCACAGCCCCTCTGACTTTACCCCCAGTACCTCTTGAAAGTATGCTGTTGGGTATGACTTTGAGGAACTGTTTCCCAAATACATGTTTTCTATTTAATAGAATTCCTATATTTTTATTTTCACTTAAAGCTTAAATAGTTGCGCTGTGTAAAACTTTGGGCATACCAGTTTAATCTGTTGATTAAGCTTAAATTTATTTGTATTTATGCCACTTTCACATTAAAGATGATGTTATTGTAAGGATTACTTGCTTGCAATACCAGGGCTTTTGAGATCTCATGAAAAAAACATGTTCCCTCAATGTACCTACGTGCCAGTCCAACAAATCTCCCAAATCTTTGTGCTTTCTTTTACTTCAGAGGCAATCCATGTACCTGTCGTTCTCACTTCAGCTAGATCAGTCGGCTTACGCCTCTGTGGGACCAACTTCTTTTGTACTACCTCTGCTGTAATTGTCAAAAACATTAACAAGGTCAGCAGCTGTGACTAGAAACTAGGTCCTGAAGGAGTTTTTGGACTGGTCTGAGAAGTCAAAGTTTTAGGGCATAAATATCAATTGAGACTGCAAATGGATATATAAAAAAAATAAGCTTTAGGTAGAGATCAGACTGGTGATGCTTTAGGGAATGAATAGCAGGTGGAGGACAGGGCAAGAAGGCTTTGTAACCACTCAAGTTCTGTCTTGGTTGTGTTCTGTTTTCTTTGACGAGCTGTTTACCCTTCACAAGCATCTCTACAATCTGTTAATAAAATGAGATGTTTTTTCCCTCCAAAACAAAGAATATGGTGGTAGTGCCTGGGATTTATTCAAACTCAGATTTAACAAGAACATCTTGATCTTTCTAAATTGCAGGCAAACCAGTTTTGCTCAGTTCCACTGGCACAGACCTTGATTTGTGCAGGGAGGGTTTCCTGGGTCTCTGTTAGCACATAAAATGGCACAACAGGAGCAAATCTGTCTAGAGGTGCTTAGATTTTGGTGTTTGTACTATCAATGTATATTTCCAGAGCTCTGTTTTGGACTCCCTGTCACATCTGTTCCAATGGACTGAGAGCCTCTTGGCAGTGAGAATGTGTGAGTTGTGGTCACAGTGTAAGCCAAAGCTCGTGATAGGTATTAATTGAGAGATTTGGTTCAGATGTGTACTACTTATCTGCATTGTAGATTTACCTCTGGTCTCATTTTTCTTTAGACTTCTTCACTGCCACCTCAAACTGTCCCAGCTCGGCTGCGTTGGTATTGATTACTTCCCTTTCAAATTGGGGCTCTATTTGCTTACTTGTTATAAATCTAAATACATTTCTTTGTGATCAGGTCATTGCAACTGGCAGGTTGTTTACAGTAAATTCTGAATTTACAGTTTGCTTTCTTACAGAGTGCTTTCTCAAAATTGCTGGGAAGGTAGGAAATTAATGCGTCAGATGCCTTCGTGCTGGGAAGAAAACACATTCTCTTTTTCAAAATAGATTCAGAATTTAATTTGCAAAGTGTTTACACATATTAACTGTGTAAAATTAGAAAAGTTCCCAGTTTCATTGGTTTTTGTTACCATTTCTGCCTTGAAAATCCAAATAACTTAATCCTCAGTTATTCACAATTGAATGAAGTGTAAAAATTTTACTGTGTGTAGCTTCCTGCTGGTCTCCTATCAACACTGTCATGCTATAAAACTTACTGAAACCTGAGTAGTCTTCACAGTTAGCTGCTAACTAGACCTAGATAAAGACAACCACACCACCAGAGAGAGATCCAATTGCTGCTCTACACAAGTGCTCTGTATTTTTGGTCACAACAAAATAATGGATAACTATGTTTATAATTAAGGAAGATGTGTAAGATGGTTAATTATGCAAAGAACTGGGCCAACAGTATCTTAAATTTGGCACTTGGTACTGTGGGTTTTAAGCTGAAGTTACAAACCCAAGTCACAGCTAAAATGTATGTCACCTCAGAGGCTTCTTGAATGTGATTTTGTTCATCCTTGTGAAACTTCTGAGTACCTTGTGTTTCTCAAGTAATGCCTCTAAAATGTAACTGGTTTATATAGGAAGTAGAATGATTCTAATAGTAGTCGAGGTTCAGCCTGAGGGAGAAACAGTGGACTTGTGGGGTTTTGTTTATCCTCCTGACATGTTGCAGAGGAAGAGGTGAAATCTGTCAGGGTGTAAAATGGGACAAGTTTTTAGTAAGATGCAAAGAAAGAGTTGTCATTTATAAATTCTTAAGGTTAGGTTTTTTTGGTAGATGAGACTGGAGGAAACCCCTGAACAGTGATCAATGGGAGAATAATCCATAGAAGCATGACAACATCTCTACCTATACTTACACTCTTGACCTGATGAAACTGTGCAGGTAGATTACACATGAGAAAATACTTTTACACATGTGAAAATGCATATAAAATCATGTGCTTTTATACAGCATTGATAGCTTTACTTTTAAGCTAGTGTTCATTCACTTTGTTTTGAACTATGCTGACTTTTATATTGTGCCAGTTTGTGTGCTGACTAATGCATCGGAAACTTTTCTGAACAAGTTTATTCTTATCTTGAGAAACAGCAGCAACTACTGTATTTTAATTAGGAGCTTGCAAACTTGTCCCCAATAGATGCAGTTCCATGTTTACTTGAAACTTGTGTTAAGTGGAAGCTGTTGCTGAAATGGGGGAAGTGTCATGTCCTTTTCTTGCTGGGTTGTGTTGGCACTTGTGCTTGTAACGGTGAATCATACCAGGAAATTTATCTGGCTGAAAATGAATCTGTTTTCATTTTCCTAGCTAACTTTCAGATGGATCATTTCCCTGACCTGACTCACTGTGTAGCTGCACAAACAGTAGTGCTGGCACACATGGGAAAGTGCGAGTGGCACTGCGGAAAGGCAGGACAGCTCCCTCTAAGTGGCAGCCCCCACCTTTGCAAGAGTAAATCGGTTATAGAACTGCTTTTAAAACTTAGGTTGTCACTGCAACCAGGCTGCAGAACAGCTAGTTTGTATTTCAAGATGTTTTTATTGAAGTGCATGTTTAGAAACTGGCCATTGATTTACTCTCTTGCTAGTCCTAACTGTGATTGAATTAAAAAAATGCCACCAGGAGGTCAGCTAGCTCCTACTCCTGTGTGCTTTTAGTTTTTTAAACAAATAGTATTTTTTAACAAAATGGTGACTTGGCTAATGTCTGAAACATTAAGTGTTTTCTTAATACAGATGATACAGTAGTTTTGTAATCCTCTTGGGTTTAGAATTTGAAGCTGTTTAAAAGAGCATTTTAACAAAAAACCCACTCAAAGCCTGTGTTATACAGATATCCTTCAGAGGCTAGTGAGTTGTTTGCTTTTGGGTATTACTCAAGATTTACATTATATTTATGGATGTCAGAGTTCAGAATATACATACTGTGGTAGTGGACAATCAGTAAAACTTCAGACATTGTTATTTTTTTAGGCTTCTTGAGTTTTCCATAGAGTTTCTCCAAGTAGACTTTCCATAGAGTTTCTAGCTACATTTTCTAGAATTCCTGTAAAGTAGATTTTGGCTGAAATTCATTCTTTGCATCCTACTTCTGAGTTTGTTTGGTTATACACCAAGACTTGGAGAAGGATCAAGCTTTTCATGATTTCAACTTGCACAATGAATATTTGAAAAGAATTTTCTTCGTAAACATTTGTTTTTGGGATCACTTTGGATGGTTTTCAATCACAGCTGAGATCTTAACACATTTCATTTGCACCATGTGCATAGGATTTTACGTGGAACCACTGTTGGCATAAAGAGGCTTATGTAGTGCTAATAAACTTTTTCCCTCGCATGATCCACCCATCCTTGCTCAAACAGAGACATGGAATCGCTGTTATGTGCAGCAGTGTGGGCAGCCATGCTGATACAGAGCAGATAGATAAATTTCATGGCGAATGAGTGTGTTATTCTCCAGGCACTTTCACGCACCTTTTATTTTCCCATTTGCCACAGCCGTAATGCTAGCTTTCTTTTCTACCAAAATTACTGAAAACCCCCCACAAACTCCCAAACCAAAAAGCCAACCCTGTAGTCATTAATGGATAATGCCACAAATGTTGAGTGTATTGCTAGTGAGTGTTTAAATAAACTTCTGTAAATAGGCAAATAATACATTATCTTTGATAATAAAAGCTTGACCCACTCAAACAAGGTTACATTTAAAAAAAAAATAATATTAAAAAGTCTTTTGGTGCTTGTGAGGAGCATACTTCAGTAATCAAATACAGATTTACCTTCTTATGTAAGTTTATGTTGGTTTCTGGTAATGAATTTTCCTGTAAAAGAGGTAACAAGTTGCTACTCCAGAGCAGGGTAGCACGAGGGAGAGAATAAAGCTCTTTTTATTGAGAGGCAACATGAGTGCAGAAAGCGCTGCCTGGTCATGCATAGTGTGTCTGACCTTTCCTTACAACAGGAAAATATCTCTATAATAAAGTGGGTTTTGCTGGATAGAAAGTCGCAGGTCTTCTTATTCAGTGAAATCATTGTCACTGGTAAATTGCCTCACAATAGGCATTGGTTTTTTTGTAGTAAATGTAATAATGCGTTAGACCTTCAGCTTGTTAATAGCCTTTCCTTTCTTGCAATTCGCTTTATTCCTTAAAAGCCATCCATGCTGGTAGGCTGTTGATGTCAGTATATTTGTAGCTGTGGTACAGGTGTCTTACCGCTATCTCTGTCTTTGGAGATAGACATGTATAAAAATGTAACAAATAGTTTGTTATCCCCAGAGTTCCTTGAAAATCCCTTTGTATCTCTTCACTTAGAGCATGTGTCTTTTACATTTTAATACAGAAAGCAAGAAATGAATCCATTCATTAATGTAATCTTTCCTCAGAACAGATAAATATTAACAGTTACTCTCTATCAAGAAATTTGATCATCATGATTTAACCAATGTTTGAAGAACTCATTTAATGCAATTATTGAGAACATACCATATAGGAAGAGAATGGCGTTTAAAAATACATAATCTTAAATACAAATGCTTTTAGTCTACATAAAGTCTTACAGTGGCTTAAAAATCTGAAAGATAGGGCTCAACAAAGCATGTAAAAATGACAGGTTTCCTGGGTCCTCATTGTGAGAAAAGAGGTGGATCTTTTTTAAAATTTTAACTGCATTGATGTGTCTTTTTAACTACGGAATGGTAGCAGTGAGCAGCTGTGGAGCCTCAAATATGGACCAGGTACTGAGAGCAGGAAAGATCAGGAAAACTTTCTCAGAGTCTGTTGTAAGGATAGTCTTCAATAAAATAGCCTTTTATGCTCATGCTGTGCTGAAGAATGCTTTAATTTCTGAAAGAGAAACATGCAGCGATGGCTTCAGCTGCTACTGGAGTTAGAGATTCTGTTCCTTGTTTGAAATGGCAAAAATGAAAGATTTTACAGATGCTTTACAGATATTTTCCTTTTGGTTCATACTGTAACTGTTATTGGTTAATGACAGACTTTTACACCAGGATTAGTTTTGCTACACCTTTTCCTTGTCCGCAGTTGTTGTCTGGTCTTGTTTGAAAGAGTCACTGGTGAATGGCACTGTTTTTACATGGTTCTAAGCAGCTGGTCGGCCTGTCAAGGGTAGAGAGTGATTGATGAAATGGTAAGGGTACAGAGAACAGAGACATATAAAATATGGGTTGGATAAGCTGGGAATGTGAGCAACTTTGGTGTAGAAGTTCACCAGATACAGTAGCATCAAAGAAGAATAAAAAAAAATAGAGAAAGTTTAATGTGAGGGTAGGGTTTCAGAAAAAAAATACTGAAAACCTAGTTTGGTGAGACTGGTGATTTTTAACTACTTAAGAAATCATGAGAAGTTTTGGTAACAAAGAAATATTCCATGGTAATTGCAGTAACTTCTGAGATGCTGTAACATGTCCTTCAGTGATTAGAAGATGAAGTTAAATGAAAAGCATTATCTTTTCTTTGTTTTGTTTACAATGCTATTATGTAATTATAAGGAAAAAAAACCCTAGACAAACACAATTAAGCCCAGGAAACTCCCAGCTGAAATACCACATTGGAAAATAAAAGAATTCAAGGTGGGAATAAATTTATGTACTTGGTAGTAAGGTGCCTGTCATGTGGGGATTTCAGTAAGAAGCTAGTTCTACAAATTGGCAAGGCAACATTTACCAACTAAGGAAGATATGGTCATAAAAATCCATGTTTTAAAGACCAGGGTGTGAAACTTCAACTCGGCTATTTCTTTCCATCTCAACATATGGATAGGAAAGCTGGAAATCCAACAAAGGTGCAGACATCTAAATGCCTTTGAAAGCAAATGCCTTAGAAAAATACTATGTATTAAATGGAATGAATTTATAACAGATGCCAAGATTCATTAGACAGCTCAAAAACCCCTTGGCTCTAAAGTTATCCAGAAAAGAAGATGGAATTATCATCTGGAACATATGTTAAGAATGAAGCCAGAGCATCTGTCATGGAAAGCATGCCACTGGGCAGCTGGAGGAACACGCAAAAAGCACCAATGTCTCAATGTTCAATGTCTCTCCATTGAACAACGCCTAAGGTAAAAAAAAAAAAAGAATAAAAACTGTGGGACATTGAACCTCATGCACAAGGAGTGGCTCAGAGTAGAGAAAAGTACTTACTAAGCACAGTACTTAATTTTCAAGTATTTTCATTTGTTTTAGAATTTGTACATAATGTCTTCAGCCATGAAAAAAGAAAGAAGATTGTGTAATTAAATAAATCTTCACATGCATTCCCACTGATTGGCTTCATCTGTAATAGAGCATTCAGGATTACTTTGATAAAAATCCAGAATTATTTATCCAGGTAACCTACATGAGTAGTACAGTGGATTTCCTTCTCTCTGACAATACTTGCTCTTGTCTTTTTCTGCTTTTTGTCACTTTGCAGGAGTTCTGGAGTTTCTGAACTAGAGCTGTCTCCCCTATACTCTTTTAATATTAATTTGCCCTAGTATTAACCTAACATTGCGAAGTGTTTTGTTAGAAACACCTTGGCAGAATCTAAATTTCTATAAGACTTCTAGTTGAAATGTAAGCTTTCAAATCTGTTGTCTGTCTCTCGATCTTGTGTTATGCAAAATATTTTATTAAAATATAACAATCTGAACCAAATTTTTCTCAAGTAAGTATTTGGCAATATCTTAGCTTTGGTAAATAGTATTGGATTGTGTTCTTTTCCCCTTATGATTTTTGGGGGGTGGGGTGGTGGAAAGTCTTCACTCAGTAACATGGAGGCAAGTGTGTGTGAGAAGGCTTTTTTTTCTTTTCTTTTTTCTATTTTTTAAATTTTGCCTTGCTTGGGTTTTTCCCCCCTCATTGAATCATCTCACTGACTGACGCTCAAACTAACGTGTGGGAACGTGTGTTTCCTGTGAGCAGTTTGAACAACCTGTTCACCTTCTAGATGCATTTTATGAGTCTAAGGAGTGAACCAAGGCTATTAGTTCCACTTAGCAGGGTAACAACTTTAGGCAAAGTGAAAAGCTCCTCAAGCATTTCAGAGCTGTACTGGTAGTCTCAGCTTTTCTGTTTCTTCCTCTTACAGTATGATGAATGTTATAGAGGTTATTCCTTAATGTATCCTAAAGGTGAGAAAAGCTTGCAAATGCAATTCAGCTGCACTTAAAGGCTCAACATTCAGGAAATGTGATTTAGTTTTACTTTTCTTTTAAAATATTTACAGATTATTTTATCCCCTCTGCACATTTGGTGTTGATGGAACTCAGTTTAGATGCCTTACCTCCTATGCATGGAAGGTAAGGCATCTAGCTATTATCTGTCCTTCAGAGCCCATGTGGTGTGGCCACAATTTTCTACTTAAAAAGATTCTGGTTCTGATGTATTGTGTAATTAGATCCAGTTAGGACTGTAGGTAAAAATTTGTTTAATGAAATTTTATCAGAAGTAGTCATCAATTCTGCCAAATTCAGAGCAACCTTTGGTTGTGTTCTAAGAAAAAGTAAAGCCAGCACACGCCTAAATATCTTTCCTTCTTTCATTTCCATGACCGTTTGTTTTGCGTGCTTGGCATCTGAAATTTTTGAGTATTCAGTTTGTAATAAAGCACTTTCAGTAGTGCTGAAGGCAGGCCTAGAAGTTATGGCTCTGGAAATAAAAGAACTGAAAAGACATTGTATAGTATACTATTTCAAGTTATGTGTTGACTAGTGTTTTGAAATTCAGTTGTCCTGTGCTCACTGCTTAAGATTTTTGCTGAACAGTATGTAACAAAAAAAACACTCAAGTGCTAAAAATACATTATTACTACATGCTTTGACCTGTGGTCAGTGAGTTGGCAGGAGCAGCCTTGTATTGTTTGTTCAAGGTTTGTTTGAAGAGAACAATTATAGGATGATCATTAAAAATATTTTTCATGAGCTAAGGATTAGAAACACACCTTGAAGGAAGGGTTTTTAAGAATTCAGTTGGACTGCATTAAACAAAGTTGGACCAAAAAGACAAAAAATAGTATAAATCTTAATTTGAAAAATACTGAATTCTAGTTGTTGAGGAAGTGGTTGTTCATGGAAACTGTGTATTTTTCTGTGCATTTTCCTTGCAGTGATTTGAAGCAATATACTACATAATCTTAATTTAACAGAATTGTGATCTCTGAGAGAGGCAGCCCATCCTCATCAAGGGTCTCCAGTTGGGTGAAGTGAGACCCTCAGTGGGTATTTGCCAAAAACTGAAGGAAGGTTTCATCCCCTCGTTTTGGTGCAGAGTCAAAATCAAACTAGACAGGGTGGTAGTTTTGACAGAGGGGTTACCAGGTTGATGGTCTTGAATGAGTGATTCTCTAGTATAGAAACCTGGTTTGCACGTGTGTACTTCCCAGAGCACAGCTCTGCTGAGTTTGTGCCAGGCTTTTGACTAAATTAATTCTGTAATAAAATTGGAATGTTTCAGTCTTTGTTTTTCTGCTGTGTAGGGTAAGCAAGCCTGTGTTATTTTGTCCTTGTCCCTGACTCAACTTTATTCCTTTCATAGCTGGTTTGAAATGTTGTTTTGGGAATTACCCATGAAGGAAGACTGGCGTTTCCTTCCGCTTTCCCTTTTGGGTACACTGCTGAATGTAGTCACTCTCTCCTCCCAGAAACTGTTACCTGTAGTTAAGCTTAACATGAATACTAATATTGGGCAGCAACAAGCGAAGAGGAAGAGCTGGCTTTTTGACAAACTGGGGAACTAGAGCATTGGATTGGAATATGAGAGGAGATTTATGGATAAATTCCCTTTCTATTGTAATTCAGTTTAGGATTCTGGTTAAAGTTCACAGAGAGCTTGCTGCTTCCCATAGCTGCTTCTGTTGCTGGGCTGGGGATGATGTGACTTGAACTCTTTCTCTGTGAATGAGTCTACTTGGTCTAAAGGTTGAGGTGGAATGAAAGGTGCTCCGTATTTTCCCCAGTAAAATTGAGTGTAATAAAGGCTGTAACTCATGTCCAATTTAAAACAAAATAGAAATTCCCCCCTCCCCCAACCCAGTTTTCTTAAAATTCAGGTAATCTTTAATTTTATAATGTTTGAAGATGATCTGTGAGTGTTGTCATCAAGGTTGTATTTACGATGATGGAGTGCTTCCTGTGTATAAATATGTTATTGAACAAATGGACAGTTGCAGCTCAGTTGCAGTACAGATACATGAGTTTTATTAATAAGAGGATGGAAAATTATACGACTTCCTCATTAACCTCACTAAGCTAGGTGGACTTATGTTACAAATTACTGACCACAATAACTAGTTAACTTAAATACTGGCTTGTGCTTTTGGCAAGGCTGCCAACTTAGATTATGGATTGGTACTTTACTGTAGGACTTAAAAAATGTAGTGCTAGAAGAGATTTTGACTGTTAGTTGTCTCCCCCATTTTGATGTTGAGTCAAAACCAAAAAAAAAGTTCCTTCCATGATGTTTGTCCATGGTGTTCTTGAAAGCTCCAGTGACCTGCCAACACAAAGTTGTTCTGCAACTTAACAAACTTTATTTGGACCAACATTCTAACAATATGTAAACTAAATTTCCCTGCTGATCAGTTTTTGTACTGCCATCTGTAGATGTGAAGCACAATTAATCACAGTCCTCCTTATGAGACTTGCATATTTAAGGATTATTATATTCCGCCTCCCTCTTATTCCCTGCCATATTTCCTGTTCTAGGCTAGGCCTAGATGGTTATTTTAACTGTGTTTGAAACTCGGTATTTTCTTACAAAGAAAAAAAAAACTTTATAGTCTTAGGACTTTTCTCAGTTTGGCTTTTCTTTTTCTGCTCAATTTGGTACTGCTCAAAATTTATAAATGGTGATATTTCAGAGCTTTTATCTTTTCCTGGTAGAAAGGAATAAATTCTTGGTTTAGTTTTTTCCATTGATTGACATACAAAATCTTTGTTAATATGTAAACCAATGATATTTGTCTTTCATGGTATTTGTCTCTTCCATACTGTCAATTGCATTATTTGTTCTTCCCAGATTTTTTTCAGAGACAATCAAATTTCCAAACCAGAACTGCTTTTCTGAACAGCTCTTGCTGCCTCGGTGTCTCCATACCTGACTGATTTGTGACCAGATTATATTTCTCTTTTTTCTGCCTTTTAGAATACTTACCTTGCTTTTAATGGATCTGTAGCTGATTTGCTAAAACCATTGTTTTTTCTTGTTTGTTGAGGCATACTTACCTGTTCTGCGGTGGTTTTGCTTTCTGTTTATGCTATAGAGAAATAGCTTTTTTTTATTACACCTGAATAAATGATCTCTTCAGTTTGTCTGTGACACTCAACTCAATTATCAGTAAAGGCAGAATTCAGAGAAATAAGCAGACAATTATTCTTCCACCATTGAGTGGAAAAAAATTCTGAGGCAAGATTAGTTTAGATTGGTTTTAATGAGTGGTGACATCAGAGTGATCCAGATTATTTTGTTTATTTTGGGAGACTGGATGAAAAATACTCAAATACTCTTTTGTTTCAGTTTGGGATGTTCTAGTAACGTGTAGTCTTTTCTAAAAAGATAACCTTTTAAAAAACCTGTGAAACATTGTATTTTTGAGATGCTTTGCTCTCTGGAAAAAAAACTCAACACAAAAGGCTTCTTTTTGTTAATATAAAGCACACTGATTTCACCCGAGGAATATAAACATAGTGATATTCTGAATTGTCAGAGGTGGTGAAGATACCTTGAGCAATGTTGTACAAGATCTTTGACTAGTGATCACCACAGAGCTGTTGTTTTGATGAAAGATTAGATGGTCTGTACTTGTGACCCTCACTATCAGGTATTTTTCATACTTTCATACCTCATGTGTGACTTAACAAAATCTCTTTGAATGCGAGTCTGTGCTTAGGTGGGTTGTTATTTCAGTGCATTTAGTTCTGTTTGAGAGGTTTCAAGTTTGTGCTAGTGCCAATTTTAAAGAGAAAAATGGCAATTTAGTTTCCAGGTTGGGGTTTTTTTGTGTGTGTGTAGGGGGTGTGGGTTGGTTTTTGGGTTTTTTTTTTCCTTCCCTGCACCCCCTATTTATTTGTAAAAATGAGCTCTGTGGTGTGATGCTGTGATAGGCTTGGGAGTGGACTTGATGCTGTAGGAGAGCCTTTCTGGCGCTGATCTCCAACAGCTTGCAGATGTGGTTACATAGGAAGTAAGTTTCTGACATGCTTCCCTCCTTCCCTTTATCTTGCCTCTTAACAACAAAACAGAGTAGGGAGCACCCAGTCTATCCATGTTGCTAAATGTTAGTGTGACTTGTACAAGTTTCCTGTGTGTATCCTGAACATTTAGCAGACACACCTCCCTCTGGATGGAGTCTTCTCACTGACATCTCTTTGTCAGAAACCTCGTATTTTTGAGCTCAAGGAAGGTAATTCCTAGGAGAGCAGTCACGTGTGACTCTCTCCTGTAGCACAGTGGTTCACCTTGCTCCATTTAGCACTCAGCCACAAACCCACAGTAGTACCTGAGGCCACTATAGGAGATAGAAATCTCACAACCCAGAATGAATCCCTCTGGGAGTGAGAATTCCTCCAGGTTCTGCCCTAGTAAGAGGTGGGGGTTTCCTGCAGTGGGTAGGCACTTCTCCAAGCAGACTGCTACATCAGTGGGACTTTGAACAGCAGACACAAGCTTAGTGTGGAGGTGTTTTTGTTGTATTTGCATCTTCTTTCTTTTTTTTTTTTTTTTTAAAGCTTTTCCCGTCAAGCAGTAATTTTTTCTGTTAAGATCACAGCTTCAGCTTCTGGGTAGCTACAGAAATGTTTGGCATTCCAGCCCCCAGCCGGGTGGGCCTGTCCCATTAACACTCCTTGTCCTTTCCTGACCTTCCAGCCGGTGACAAGACAACCTCCAAAATCTACAGACAGGCTGGTCAGGGTTTAACTCCCTGATCACAGCTGCCTTAATACGTGAATACCTTGGAATATGTAGATAACAGTAAACACTACTTCTGAAAGACGTTTGTTCTGATTTCCCTTCTCATTCCCCCCACTCCTAGCCCTCAGCTTTCCCTGATCTCCATCATCTAGGACTTCTGATGTGATACGTTGGTAAGGACTTATTCTTGATGGCTTATATTATTTTGGAGGTGGGAAGTACTGTGTAGTGCTAGCTGGAGTTACACTTTTTTTTGGTATACTTTTCCTCAGAAGTCACTGTATATTTCCTTGAAGAATTCTACTCACACCGTTTCCAGTGCAAAGGAATTCCAGCTATTCCAGCCAGACAGCTTCAGGAGGGACTCAACTTAATTGCCTCTATGCAAATACAACATGGGGAATAAACTAGAGAAGTAGGAGACATACGTGCACGTGTCTGCAGGGCTGTGATCTTACTGGCATCACAGAGCCTTGGTGGGATGGTTCCTATGACTGGAGTGTTGGAACAGAAGGACACAGGCTCTTTAGGAAGGACAGGCGGGGGATATGAGGAGGGGCCCCCTGTGTCAGTAACCAGCTGGAGTGCATGGAGTGCTGCCTGGGGATGGATGATGAGCCAGCTGAGAATTTAGACGTCAGGTTTAAAGGGAGCGCAGGGACAGGAGATGTTACAGACCACCTGACCAGGAAGACTGAACAGATGAAGCCTTCTATAGACAGGTAAGAACAGCCTCATATTCACAAGCCCTGGTCCTCATGGAGGACTTCAACCGCTCTGATAACTGTTGGAGGTACAACACAGCAGGTCATAAGCAATCCAGGAGGTTCCTCCAATGTGCTCATGATAACTACCTTGTCACAAGAAGGAGAGGTGCCGTGCTGAACTATGTGAAGCTCAAGTGCAGCCTTGGCTGCGGTGACTGAAATGGTAGAGTTCAAGATCCTTAGGACAGTGAGGAGGGGGCACAGTAAGCTTGCTACCCTGGAATTCAAGAGAGCAGCCTTTGGCATTCTTCAGAGTCCTGTTTGTTAGAGTGTAGTGGGACAAAGACCTGGAGGGATGAGGGGCCCACCCAAGAAAGTGGTTTAGTATTCAAGGATCACCTCCTTCAAGCTCAGAAGCTATGTGTACCAAGAGGAAGTCAGTGAAAAAACACCAGGAGGCCTGCATGGATGAACAGGGAGCTCCTGGACAAACTGAAATGCAAAAAGGTAGCCTACAGAGGGTGGAAGCAAGGGCAGGCAGTCTGGAAGGAATGCAGAGAAATTGTTCAGGTAGAATGGGTTGGGCAATCCCAAGCACAGCTATAGGCTGGATGGAGAATGGATTGAGAATAGCCCTGAGGAGAAGGGTTTTGGGGGTGCTGGTGGACTGGAAGCTAAACATGAGCTGGCAATGTGTGCTTGCAGCCCAGGAAGCCAGCTGTATCCTGGACTGCACAAAAACTAGCATGACCAGCAGGTCGAGGGAGGTGATTCTGCCCCTCACCTCTGTTCTGATGGGACCCACCTGGAGTACTGTGTCTAGTCCTGGCTACCTGGTCTAGTGGAGGGTGTCCCTGGCCATGGCAGAGGGGGTTGGAACTAGATAGTCTTTAAGGTCCCCTCCAACCCAAAGCATTCTATGATTTGGTGTACTCTGTCCTCTTCTGCTACAGTTTTTGTTGTAGCATGGCATTTCACACTCCTTTTGTAGTTTTAGACTCACATTCCCTACTTATTAAGCAAATTGGGTGTTTTAATGTAGCGCTACAAGTGCTCATTAAAGCTATTTTTTCCAACAGCTGATCATTATTTCTCCCTTTTTGATTCTTTTTAAAATTTCCTTTTTCTAAAATTTGAGAAAGCTAGCCAGCAGAGATTTTTATTTCATTTGTTCCATATAAAATAGTTGATTCCTTTTCCATTCTTTGTTCTTGCAGCTCTTAAATGCTTATAAATCTGTTTTCAGCTGCTGTAAGTGGCCTAAAAAGGTTTGTTTTATTCTTACCTGTGGTTGTAGTTGGATGGTTTGTGGTGCCAGACATAATAAGGGCTCCATAATCAGTGAAATAATGTTTTTCCAAATGGGTCAAATGTTTTGGGAGTGTGAATCAGCTTTCTGAAACCTACTTCTGGACTTTAAGGTCCCTCCTCCTAGAGGCACGAAACAAGGGAATAGGAGAAACGGGGCTGCTAACTTTGGTCATAATGTATTTTTAAATTCTCATAAACTTACTCCAGAATCAGAATGTTTTTATCAGTGTTATGAGTGTCCAGTGACCCATTTGGCATTGTTTTCAGCAGTCTAGATGACAGGATGGATTCTTCTTTTTAATGTGTGGTTTGACTGTACATTGCATAAATGACTTCTGCATAAACCCCCCACCTCCCAACCAGAATATTGCTTGACTAGGCTATTCTTGCAGTTTAAGATTGTAGAGTTTTGCTGTGGTATATAAGCACATTGATATGTCAAACATCACTTAAGTAGTGTAAGATGGTGATGCTAGAGCAACTTTGAATACACTTTAACTTTGCGGTAGCAAATTTTGCCTTCTCTGCTTTTTGAACTCACTTTGGTAGGTATGAGTTCTTCTTAAAATGTGCCTGTGGGCAGAGCTGCATTTTGTCATTCCCTCCTATAAAGCAATATTTGCTGAATGGGACATGAGGGGTGTGATTGTGAATTAGTAGTACACTTGCACAAATGACAAATTGGAAAATAGGTTCCACTTGGAAATGTTCACTTGTTTTATCATATCCCAGACATCCTTTGTGGTTTGGCACAAATGTTTGGAATAGGAATATGGTCCTTGCCCAGAGAAATATTTTCATAGTTATGCTGTAGTACCTTGTTGCCATTAGATTTGGAAGATTTACTTGAAACCTGACAGAAGTGTGGTGACAGACACAGGAGGTAACATTTCTACCAATGCCTGGGGTGGGGAGGCAGGACCTGAATAAAGACCTGCGAATAAAGTCATTTTAGTTCACATTAGAACTGCAAATTGTGACCTGGACAGCATTAAAGGAATGTAGGGGAAATGGAATATAATTATTTAATATGAATTTAATTATTTAATATATCTGCAATAATAAAATTTTGCAGTGCATACATTTAAGAAGTTCATTGTCAGGCTTCAGGCATTGAAATGAGGTTTCTGAGACCACTTAGGAATTATGTTTAAATACCTGAAAGCTCCTGTAGCAGTTTGTAGTATTGTTGTATGTGAAACTGAGCGTATCTTAATTTTTTACACGTGCAGTGAAACATTGCATAGATAAAAAATATGAAGGCCTGTAGTGGTGAAATTGAACTCTGTAATGTTGCTATATCATGCAGTTGAATGCTTATGTTCTGTGGGATGTTTTGCCTGGACAGGTCTTTGATGTCTCTGCTGAGCCCTGTTGAGATGAGTTTGAATCTCTCCCAGTGCATTGCTCTGATCTGTTACAGCTGTGCTAGAGTGGGAATTTCTCCTTAAAATTATAAACTGCAAGCTAACATGGCACTTCATTTTCAATGTGCATACTTTAAGACTGGTTTTAGGGTGCAACATAATAATAGAAGACTAAACAAAGGCCTTGAACCTCACAAACGGGCACAGACTCTGCTGTCAGAGAATGGTACTTGCTTACTTGGGTCCTGACGGATGCTGCCTGCCTGTGGCTGGTGCAGCTGGTGGGTAGATGAGCCCTCTAGATCCCTGCACCTTGGCAGAGTTTTGCTTGAACTCAACCTAAGTGCCCTGTGGTGGTGGCTGATCAGAGAACTTTAAAACTGGGTAAGTATGCTCTATCAGGCCTAACTGCTGTTTTTACCAGGCTTCTGCTGTTGTTGTTCTACCTGAACTAGTGAAATCTTTGTTCAGTAATGCATTTTGTGTTCTCTCTCTAGTAACCAGGATGTTGAAACATGAATACCAGAGTTATACATCCCTAAGTGTAGGGCTCCCTGTTTTTCAGAAGATACTGGTCTCCTGATGGTTGTATTAACATTTGTGCAGCCTGTGATGTCTCTAAATATTGAGGTGCCTAAATAAGGAGGTAGGGACTGCCTTCAAACCACATAAGATTGTGCTTATGTAGCTCACAAAATTACGAAGTTATGTATTTATATGCATAATTTCTTTAATGTTAAAAACGGAAGAGTATTTTTAAGCCTGCTTTTCACATAATTGCAAAGTCATGGAATACAGACAAAGCTATAAAACATTTTTAAAAATATGAAGATGACGTTTTATTGCTTCCTTGTATCTGCAAAGGAATCTCACAGTATATTGGTGGTCTGTTTTCCAGAAATACTGTTACTGTTACCCACCTCGAGAGCTGGTGATAAAAATCTTGATGTGAAACACACTTCCAGGCAGAAGAGTGCAGGTGCAAAATAGAAAAGCAAGCAATTTTTTTTTCTTCAAGTGCCATCAATTGTTTTCTCTGCAATATGTAGGAACACCAGAATATTTTTAGATGGAAAAGATTAAAAAATTATCCATTGCGTTTGTGATAGCTTATATGTTTGGGTTAGTTATTTATCGTTTGCAATATCCATAATGCTATCTTAAGCATCCTAATTAGGTTTCAGCTTTTCATAGGGAGGCTGGAAGGCTCTCGTGCAGTTGTGGTGCTGTGGCAGGGTGCGTGCAGCACAGCTGCTTTCTGATGTCAGTCGCTATTTCAATGCAATGAAAGTGGGAGAGGAAGAGCATTAAAAAGACAGTTTTAAAGAAAAAAGTGTCGTCAGTAAGCAAATTATTTTTGTCTGTGTTGTTTTGATTAGGATATGAAATAACAAGTAAAGTCTGATTGCTACAAAAGAAATTACATCTGGAGAGTTTAACTGGGGCAGTTTCAGAAACTTTTTGGTGAAATGTGTCATTTTACCCCTGCGCTTGGGAGAACTCTGGGTTGGTTGTCTCGAGCAGAACCCCTGGTAATACCCATATTCACCTGGCCTTCAAGCAGAGCCAGATTCTTTCTTCTCAGTGCTCTGTATTCCTTAGGAGTTACAGGGCAGGGTTGAGGGACACTGGATGAAAGGTGGCTTTCCTGGGGGAAGGGGATTGGATGGGTGTGTAAGGTGCTCATCGGTGTCTGTTAAACAGGATCCACGCTCCTGGGGGTATCTCCTCCCTTTGTGGGCATCCTTTTTGCTATCCTGGTAATGGCATGGTATCTCGTGGGGGTTTTCTTGGGTCTTTTGATTATGTTGAAAGAGAAATGGATAGTTTTTACCCATATTTGTGTTCAAGGATCTTGCTTTCCAGAATGAGATGGAAAATGTTTCTTATGACAGACGAGTATGTTCCTTTCAGATGCATCCACACTGGCACGTGGGTCTTGTGGGAAGCGCAACAAAGGTGAATGCTTTGTTTGTTTGTTTTTAAAAAAAAAAGCAGAGGACATGTGAAGACTTTGGAGGGGTTTAATATAATATAAAAATATATTCTCTATCTTAATAGAAAAGATATTTTAACGTACTCGTCAGAAATATGAAAATGGCTAATCAAAGGTACTAACATTTAAAAGGTCTTTGGCCACTAAAAAGTTGAGTAGCATTTACTAATTTTTTTATATGATCACTGATGCAGAAATGCAAGGATTGTTGCTAAAGAATACCAAACAAAATTTTGTGCTACCATTTAAAACACATGGTTTGCATACCAGCTTTAGTTTGCATGTTTATACACTTAAGCTGTCTGAATCACAGTTGATTTTTCTTTGGGTTTTTCTTGCATCTCTTTGTGTGGATGACCTCGAAAATAGGGAATTAGGTGATGATGGTAAACATAAAAATTTGCTTTAAAAAATATGTATAGATATTCTCAGGATACAAAGTTTCAGTTTAAGAGTAGGTTTGTTAAAAGAATATATTTTATTTTTTTTTAAACCCAAACCTTCAAAGCACTTTAAGGACATAAAACATGCCCATAAAAGGATTTCTTTTGAAGGCAGGTATGATTTCTATCAGAGTGAGGTGTCATCTGCTCTTTTACAACATAACTAAGGAGATGTGAATCAACGCCTGTCTATTGAGGACCGAGAAGCAACCATCCTCTCTTTATACCTCTGCTGAATTCTTTGGAGACTGGTTATTAGAAAAATAATGTGAGCTCAGTTTTATATTTCAAGTAGAAACATGCCTAAATGCATGACTTTCATCCCAGTCTTTTATTTTTTTTTTTAGACTGGAAAGACTTCTTTTTCCTAGGCGCAACACATCGGGTGAATACTTACAAAAATTGGTAGTCTGCCTATGCTGAAGCACTGCATGCAGATGGTCCAGATAGTTTGGCTTTTGGTGTTGAAGAGAGTTACCCCAAAATCATTATGGGCTCTTAAGTGTCTTCAGCCGATGTGTGGAGCAGGCTGGGGGGCCTGCAGAGCCCCCAGGGCTGCAGTGGATGGGGGCTCCCTGCAGACCTGTGCCCCACCTGCAGCTGTGGCGGGTTTGAAGCTTGTTCCTGTGTTTATACCAGCATTTGGCCTCTTCTGCCCAGGGTCTTCTGTCGTCCGATAATGTATCCTCTTCTGCCTGGGGGTTTCCTCCTGCCCAACCAGTTGCACATCTCTCTCTCCCTTTGTCATGGGTGTCTGCTCTCACAGATTTTGTGGGAATGTATCAGAGATGCCTGCTTTTTTGGTCACACTTAGATGATCACAGAATCATAGAATGCTTTGCGTTGGAAGGGACCTCAGAGATCATCTAGTTCCAACCCTCCTGCCATGGGCAGGGATACCCTTACTAGACCAGGCTGCCCAGAGCGCCCATCTAACCTGGCCTTAAATGCCTCCAGGGATGGGGCTTCCACAACCTCTCTGGGCAACCTGTTCCAGTGCCTCACCACCCTCATCATAAAGAATTTCTTCCTAACATCTAACCTAAAGCTACAATACCATGTTTTAAAAGGAATAGGGGAAAGAGGGCTGTTATTTGAGCACCTAATTTCCTTGGTCTCTGTTGTTGGCTGGGTTTTCTGGCAAAACTGTGTTTCCTGTAATTCACCTCATTCGCCTTTTTTGCTCCTCTATCGCACTGCCTTATGAAAAATGTAATTCTCCTGCAGAAGCTAGCTCAAATTGAAAATTAGAGCATATGTTGGCTGAACTTTAGTTTCCCTGAGACACCACAACAACATTTCTAAATTTAATATTTTCTAGATTTCTTCCAGACAAAGATAAAACTTGCATTTTGATTTGGTTTCCATGCAGAAGACGTAGAAAAGTGACTTAGAATTATAATGCAGAATGGAATGAGCTATGGGGTGGGCGATAGTAATGGTTTGCTGGTTTTAGAGAGCTTGTCTAGACAGTATTTTTTTTTCCTTTTCATTTTTAATGTATGATTTAAAAAAAAAATTATTTATAGCACAGCTGTACTCATGAATTTTTCTTTTTACATTGTAAATATTTTGAATATTTATTTTCAAGTCAATTTTGTAGTCTCTTATTGTCCCTGTGTGCCCAACGCTATAGAAATCATATTTGGTTATGATCACATTTTACTATAATTGGCCCATTATATTTTGTATATCCAACTATACAGTAGCAAATTTAGTTAGAAATACTGCATAGTGACGCCTCATTCTTTAAGTAAGAATATAGAAACTTCTAGAGAAAAACAGAAGAAGATAGGATTAAGTTTCAGCACCCACATCAATGATTTATTTATTCCAGCATACAGAAAATCTTGTGGAAATTTAAAATGAAATAAGCACAAAGCTATACAAAGGCAGTTGAATGAATGTTTTCACATTGCTGGATTAAAGTATTTGAAAATATGTAAACCCTAATGACCTTTCAAATTATTTTTTCTTTTGGAAAACTTTTTTTGTGCATTCTTCTTTCTCTTTCTCATGTTTAATTCAGCTATGATATTTCATATGGAGTTAGGATTTGTTAAATGTGATACTTTTTTTTTTCCTCCTCCATAATTTAAAAAATATGCTTATTGTAAAATTTTGATAGCTGAGGTTTATAACACTTGCAGACAATCCCAGGTATAATGTAGCTATCTTCAGACCTGTTAAAAAGTGTATTCCATTTTAGTGTTTCCATATGTATGCTCATGCGAGTATGGGCATTGTTAAAATTATGTTCGTGTAATAAAGGGTAGTGCAGACTGTATGAAGTGATGGGAACCTTCCCCTGAGTTTGGAGGTGAGATTAATCAAGAATTGGATTACTTGTTTTGCTTTTCATGGTGATGTGTCACATCATGCTACCCTAATAATGTTTTGACCAACTTTTTCTTGTTTCACCCCCTTTTTTATTGGAAGTCTTGATTGTTCAGTAAACCTCTAGCTGTTAATTCTGTGCAAGGTTAATAGCTTTATGGGGTTGTTGCTCAAGAAACTCGAAATGCAAGCCTTTAACAGTGATTTAATGTCTGTATTTTCATGTTTAATGATTTTGTGATGAAGTGCTAATTTTCTTCGAAGAGCTCTATACTGATATGCCTAATACTTTTTAAGAATTGAGAAAGTATAGACTGTAAAATTGGTTTGGATTAATTTTAGTTGATATCAAGACTGAAATTTCAGGGAATTTTGTGGTAAAATTACTTAAGAATGTATGTGCATGCCTATATTAAAATAACTTTGTTAGTATTTCTTCCATAGCTAACACTTTATTGGATAATTTTTAGGCTTAAAAAGTTGTTGGAATAACTTCTGCGGATCTTGTGTAACTGCCACAACAAAATAAATTGGATTTGTGAATGACATCTACCAAGACTTTGTTATGGTTCTGTGTGAGATAGACTGGACCCCACTGCTGGGATGGTTGTTTAGTGTGTAGTTAGGTGCGCTCTGTATCAGTTTTGTATGTAGTTAGGTGCGTTATGTATGTATTAGTGCCATGCCCTTGTGACTTTTCCCCTTGCTTGGTTCCAAAGCATGGAATGAATTTGTTCTCATCGTGCCTGTGTTAATCTTGAACGTAATTCTTGCTGTTTTTTGGGAACTGAGGTGGCAGCTGAAAGCTGAGCTCTTCTGTATTGCTTCAGTGTATTTGGCTCAGATGAGAGTCCTAACCTAATCTGCTTCCAGTCTTTTGCGTAAATGAAACCTACTATGTGATTTTTTTATTGGTACTCCTTCACTTCAGGCCATTCCACATCCAGTTGAGGTAACTGGTGTTTCAACGTTGCTGATGTATCAGTTCTTTGCTATATAAAATGATGACTGTCTTTGTAGAGTTTTGTAGTTGAAAAAGTAATATTAATTTAAAATAAATGGTCTTTTTGGTTATTAACTACATATGCAAAAAAAAGGAACATCTGCCTTCCAAATGTTATTCAACGATTGTAATTAAAAGGTTAAATAAAAGCTGAGGCAAGCTTTGAATTTTGAAGCATTTGCAACAGCTAGTAAGCTGACTTACTGCAGACATTTTTGTCAAAGTTGAAAAAGTTAGAGCTAATTAATTTCTTGGGAGACATATGATGAAATTGTAGGTGTGATAACATATTTGAGTAACATATGGTCGTTATGGGGCACCTTTCTAATGACTGAGCACCAAGTTAAATATAGACTTCCCAGTTTTTCACTACTTCTATTAGTGGTTCTTTGTTACTACAATTTAAACTCCTCTTATTTTCTGTTGTGCATGAAATAGGGTTCTTTACATGTTTGTAAGAAATTTTAAAAAAATTACTACCATAGTGCCATGCCTTGGTGAAATATACTAAGGCAGACAATTCCCCTCCCTTTGTCAGAGCCTTCTGATTTTGGTGGCATTAGTTGAGATTATGTACTTTCTGACCTGTATTTTGTAAAATGTGAAGCTTGCTGCCAAGTGTTTAGGTGGGTGTCCTCAAAAGCGGTAGTGGAAACGTTTTTGAAAGATTGGTAGAAAATGCATGTTGCTCCCCCTATATGTAGTATGTTGAAACTTAGTTTAATAAGCTATTGTAATTTACTATGTCATTAAAGGAGGATGGAGGTATTTTTTGGAACGATTTCTCATTCCGTATACGAAGCATAATAAAATGGATCATGTTTCATGAGAGGTGCTAATGGTGTTCATTAGGAGGCTCTGTGTAAAGATTGTGTTAGAATAAATAAATGTTTTATTTTGTAATGTAGGTAGTCAGAAGCTTTACCTAGTTTTAAATGTAATTTATCTATTATAATTCAGAGCAAATTTCAAACTTTATTATTTTACGGTCAGCAAGTGTATTGAGCATCCCAATATATGATTTGGTGATAGTCACACAAATGAAGAAGGAAATAAAAATGTCTCAGATGAAAATGAGGAACTGAATGGAAGCTAAAAAGGGTTTTTTGAGGGAGGGGGTTTGGAGAAAGTAATGGATGCATGAGCAAACTGGTGGTGGTAGAATGTAAAGGGTGCATGTTAATGGGGGCTAAATGTGTGGGAATTGTGGTTTGAGTTGAATAGGAGTTTTTTTGCAAGTCATGCTTTTGTCTGTATTTCAGCATCAAATGAAATGGAGGATGGTGGGGGTTTTATTGCTATAAAAATGACAATTAATTTTGATTCTAAAGGAACTCTATTGCTCATCAGTTTTGCATTGCTGGAGAGGATGCTGGATTACCACAGAATCTGAATTCATAGTAGCTGCAGCTTTGCTTTTGAAGCCTTGTCATACAGCCTGTAGCTGTGGCTACAGAATGAAGAAGTGATTTTAACTATTACAAGAAGCATGGTAATGATTATTGCCTGGATCTTGCTATCCTTTACTTATAGGAGAGTGAAAAATCTCTGCTGATACTTAGAGAATCTCATATTGCTTGGAAGGAGCAAGTGGAGAATTGTGTCTTGGTAGCTCTGGTATTTGCGGCGAAGAAAACAGTCAGGGGAAGATAAGGCTGGGAGTGCCATTTTCATAGAGCCAAAACATCTAGCACTATGTACAATGTTGTTTGGACTGTCTTTCTTATGTTGCTTTCTTTTTTTTTTTTTTTTTTTTTAATTGTTTTAGGTATTTTTGGTAAAAAGGGATGTTTAATGTTTCTTGCTTTTTTATATAATATACTCAAATGATATTTTCTGGCAAGCTCTTTGGCTAGAGAAGAGAACAAAATCATAGTTTCTACCAGTCAAATTATGTTTTGCTTTCCTTTGGTTATGCCTGGCACTTGTGACATGTACTAAGAATTACTCATGAAAATATTTTTAATGGTTATAGTAAATTTCAAATAGTTATGTTTCTCACAGCCTACCTCCCCTTGAAACTGTCCAGCTGATCAAACTGTTTACTTAAATATTTATTTCTGCATGTCCCTGAAGCATTAAGAGCGTGATCACAGATGGAAGTAAGTAGAAGCAGTTTAATGTCTAAAAATTTTACTTGGTTAAACACCTGATGAGTCTGCTTTTTGTTAAATTAGACATATTTCTGTAATCTTGTAATTGATTATTTTTGTCTAAATAAAATTAACTTTGTGAATAAATTACTATTTCAGAGTAATCAAAGTGGTTGGCTACCTGTTGACAAGACAGGTAGAGGGATGTCAGTGATGAGGAAGGCTTAAGGCCTCTATGTTCAATCTTGACATGCCTGATATGCTGTATACATGAGACATTTGCATGTTTTTATTTTAGCCTGTTTGCCTATGAGTAGGAGTGTTCAATTCTGGAGTATTTGCATCTGAAATAATCAATAGTAAAATTCCTACACTTAAATTGCACTGCCAGATGTGCTGAGGTTGGGACTCCAGCTATTCACACATTTAGTTATTTATTGTTAAAAATTGGTGAAGCCCTGAAGGGACTAGTGATCAGGGAGGAGGTTGTACGTTAAAAATCTAATTAAAAAAAAAGGAAAAAAAAAAAAGCATCTTGTGGCACATGATGAACTCTCACATCTAAGCATTTTTGGATGCTTTCATAGCCATCTGTAGAGGGAGGTTCATTGATTATGCATCAGCTAGATAAAAGAGATCATTCTGATACATTTCTTTCTTCACCAAATACCGTTTTACTGCAGAATACTATGGTAGTTTGATCAAATGATAAAACCAATTTTTTTAAGAGGTGGCAATAAAATCAGACTGTATAGAGAACACAAGTATAGGCCACAATCTTAGTGGTTTCTGATAGCTGTATAAGTCATGGGAGGGAGGAAAATCTTGATGAATCACATTTATAATGAGTCACCAGCAGACACTACCCCCATTTCTCCCCCATCTCACTATTGGTGTGTTTTCTTGCAGCTTCTCTTCTGAGTTGAAACGTTGTAAAAGCAATTTTGACAAAACATTTGTTTTCTGCTTAAAACTTGGAATGTTTGCTTTCGCATTGTTTAGTCTTCATAAGTTAGGAAAACAGTGTGGGGGGGAAAGAGGTATACAAAGTCGGCTCTTAAGAGAAACAAATTTGCCATCTGCATTTGTTTAGCAAGATAAAGTTAAGAACTACTGATGTGTTAAGAACTACATCAGACCAGTTAGCTTCTGTAATGTACAGAGCGAACAGTAGTTCAGGAAAAGAGATGTGAAAGATCCTCATAGTTTTGTATGTGAAACTGACATAATTTAGAATAAATTCCTATTCTGTCACTGATCAGTTTGTTAGAGGTGTTAGATCACAGTATAAACTTCATTTGCCTGATATAAGCCCCATAATATGGGTTTGGTTTTTTTTTTTTAAAGGAATTCACAATAGCAGAAAGCAAGATTTTTGTATTAATTTGTTTGTTTTCTCTTTAAAACAGTTTTTCAGCTTTTGGTATTGAAATAATTCCAAACATTCAAATGTTAAAATGTCATATGCCAAATGTGATATTTCTCACTGAGGAACAGATCTGTGTTTATAATTTTTCTGTGGATTGGGGTTCTTCTTGGGGCTGGGGGTAGAACGTGATAGCTGCTTGCAAATTTTTTTTTTTAAATAAAAATGATAGGAATTTTCATATTCTAGCTCTTTACTACTTGTTGGAAAAATATGAATACAATTGCAGACAATAAATAAAAGAAACTGTCCATTTTTTTTGTAGATTTACCTCAGCAGTTCAATTCCTTGAAAGATATACTCGTGTATTTTAGGCCATATCAGCTGGAACAATTTCTGTTGTTTTACAGTTCTCAGTTACTTGATGCTCTGAGTGAATACCATTATTACAGTTGTCACTGAGTTTGGGTGGGTTTTTTGTGTGGGTTTTTTTGGGGGGGATTGGTGTGGTGTGGTGCATGTGATTTTCCTTATTCTGGGGAGATTTCTAGATACAAAAATAAAGAAAAAGCATGCTGTGCTAACTTTTGAAATTAAAATTAACTGAAATATACATAAATAATCACATGACATGGAAAATTCCTTGACAAATATATACACCTAAAATTAAGACTACATTTGATACTCGTGCAAGGTTGGCTTTCTAATAAGTAGCAGTGTGTAAGGGCTCTTGAATGCTGGAGAAGTTCAACAGACAATATGAAACAGTCGGGGCCAAGTCCTAAATAAAGAGTAAAGGAAAATACTGAGTAGCTTCTTGCTACTGTGACAGGAGCAGAGTTCCTGCACTGATATGTATGTACCTGAAATCAAACCTGTATAGTCAGCTCCAGTTCTGGCAATTTTTAAAACTTTTTGAATACTTCACGTAGTAACTTAACTAGTCAGCCTTTTAAAGGAGTTTACTTTGCATGTTATTTCCTATTTAAAAGCCAACTGAAAAGTAATTACATCACGTGGAGTTATATCATCTCTCAGTTTGGGTTAGAACAGACATTTGCACTTGAAATACGTAATTGGTAGCTGCAACAAGCTCTTATCTGTAATGAGAACTAGCTACTAGAGGGGAATGAAACACTACTTCCAGCAGTTTTCACAGCTGTACGCTGCCAGAAGAATGTAACAGCTCCGGACCCCTAAGTTCAGATCTTTTGGGGAAATGTACTTTCTGACCTTGTCACTCACTCTTCTTCCCCCTTCTACTTAACCCCACGTTCCCTTTCCTTCTGTATTCATATCCTTCTCTTTTGGTTGCCCTGCTGTTGTTCATTCGCACTTACAGCTTCCAGATCTGTCCCTCTTCTTTCTCTTTGTCTACTCAGACTGTCGTGAGTCCCAGCTCTTGCTCCGTGCACCCAGCTCATTCCTATGCCTATTCTGAATTTCTCTTGACTCCTAAACTCTCTATCCACCCATGTGCCCGCTCTGGCTATCTCGTGCTTTTTATCTCCTGCTGCCCCATTCTTCCTTTCAGCATTCTGCGATGAATTTTTCCCAACCTGAATTATTCCATGGGGACTGCTTCCCTCATCTCTATGCTACCTGGACATCGTTAAAGGTAATATTTGGAGTGCAAGAAGCAGTCTCTCTGCTCTCATTCAGTTGCCTGGCACTGTTGCAGAAAATTGATTGTCAGAAGGAGCAATTGTAGGAAACGACCTGGTCAGCCTGTGCATCAGGGGAGAGAAAATGGTCTGTGTAACAAGCCTTTGGAGGATTGGGCTGCCAGACTCAACGACTCTTAGCAGGTGTGAGGCGAGATATATATATATATATATATATATATATATATATATATATATATATAAATATTCATCACATTTGGGGTGGCTCTTCCTACAGACTTCTCTGACATCAGGTGAATCCCCGGCCAAACGGCAAGTTCCAATTGAAATTTCGAAGCCTAGTTACTAGAGCTTTTTGACAGAAGATTTACTACAATGTTTTATACAATACCATGACAGTGTAGCTTCCCCTAATTCCCTGAGAAAGAACTGGCTTGAGTCAACTTGTTTCAACTTGTACTCAGCTTCAGCTAAATCCCTCCTAAGACTACCTCTAGGTAACATGGGGATTGGCTTGGGCTGCTGAGGTTACTCCTGTTCAAGGGGGTGGTGACAACCATGTTTTTATCTGCTCTTTCATGATTAGAATAAGATGATATTTCCCCTTAGCATGCTTGGATTTTCTTCCAGAAATTGATGGTTGTTGCACTGCAGTGGAGAGGTTGAACAATCTTCATGTATTCTCTGAAAAGCTCAAGGTAATTTAAAGAAAATGATTTCTAGTATGATGAAAGAAATGCTTCAAAATGCACATACAAGGCTTATAATTTAAGTGTATATAAACTAAATATGAATTTTCCATTTATTTGACAAAAATAAAATAGGTAAACCAATAGAGAGCTCAAAGAGCTTTTAAAATGTGAATGTGTTCAATGGGATGGATAAAGCATATACATATATGTAATTATATATTTGTTTTTCCCCATTGAAATGAAATTGCCTGAGTTTTGATAAATCAGTCTTAACGTTGTTTACCAGGTGCAGTTTTGGAACATTTTATTTCTGATGTTAATTGTGCAAAGAAATGGGGTAGTGATTACTTCTTGGTTGCCTAAGAAGTCCAGTCTCGTTGATCCGTCAAAATAACGTGTGTAAGGTACAACAGTTAGTATAGGTAATAGCAATGGAGGAGCATGTCCAGCATCTTGCCTAGCACCATTGAAGTCTGCAATCCACCCGACCAGAGAATCACGTTTACAGTAGATATCACTTGGGATTTTTCTTTACACAAGTGTGTAAAAGCAGAGTTTGTACTCTTGGTGTCTGCTGACTGGCAAGACTCTGCAGGTATGTGGTGGCAGAATTGTACTTCCTTTGCCTCAGCTGGATCTGTTAATATAAGAAGTCTGTAAGAGTGAAAAGTTCTTTAAAATCAAATCAGGCTAATGGGTTTGGAAGGAGATGGCTTGAAACGATTGTGTGTACTTGATGAATGTGCTGGGTAAGGAAATACCATTTAGCATGGTTAGTTAAGCAATTTACTCCCAGTGGAACTGTATTTCTGTTCAAAAGTTGGTTTTGTTGCCTGAGCTCCCAAAGCCGCTTTGTGTGGGGTTTTTATTTAAATGCAGTAAATTTTTTGTTGTCCCACTATTCTTACTTTTCGAGTACTTGTTTAGATGTAAATATGACTAAATAGTCTCTTTCGCAATCTGAAATTTTTAGCATCTGTATAATTGATATGTGGAAGAACTTCTACACAGTGAGGGTGACAGAGCACTGGGCCAGACTGCCCGGGGGGGTTGTAGAGTCTCCTTCTCTGGAGATATTCAAGACTCATCTGGATGCCTACCTGTGCGACCTTTCCAAAGGAACCGGCTTTGGCAGGGGGTTGGACTCAATGATCTCTTGAGGTCCCTTCCAACCCCTATGATTCTCTGATTCTGTGAAATGCTCAGATCTCTTCCCTTTCTGTTACTCTCATGATCCTGCACTCCTTTGAAGTTAAGATTATCAATGTCCTGCTTTCCAGAGAACAACCCCTGATTTTCAGGGAGGTTCTTAAATACCGATGCGCCTTCTGAGAAAGATGAAGTCAAGAATAGTGAAAGTGGAACAAGACCTAAATATCTAGAATGGGAATTATATTACTAATTAGAACTGTGCTCGTAGTTGTTTATAAAGATGATGATATTTGTACTGGAACTCTATAGATAGAGAATTAATAATCAACAAAATGAAACTGCAGAGGGTTTTTTTGATACTAAACGTAACAGTGTTTTTTCTACACACCACCACCCCCCCCAATACGTATTTTTTTATATTGGTCACATACTGAAATCTGTATCATCTGTAGATCATACTTTCTCCTGTGTAGCAGAATATTGTGTATCTCCACTGATGACCTTGCTTTGCATTGAGAAAACTGACTTTTTACCCTGCCTTTTTGCTGTCCTCCTTGTCCTGTGGATGTTTGGGCTTCTTTAAGTATGTTGTTTGGTGCTGTTTGGAAACCTACGCTTTCTATATAAATTGGCTTTTTTTCCCGATCTAAATGCTTATTAATTCTTTAATAAGAACTCTGGGATTTCTGAGGTGTAATTTCTTTTTACAGAGGCTGTTTTGACAGTTTTTCTGTACTTGTTTTTCTGCCCACTAATTCTGTTCTTGAGGATTAGTTTATACCAGTTCGCTCAATTCAGATGTCAAGATTTTTGTTTGCAGTTTTCTGGGTCTCTCTTGGAACTCAAATTGGAATTTTTTAGCCTTTTTAGAATTGGAAGAGTGCAGAGGAAATCAGAGTTGCTCAAGAAAATCTGCCAAGGTAGCTCTTGAATTATCAACACATGTAAACAAATGCAGAGGCACACCATCCTTTCACAAAGGCCAAAGGTTTCAAAGGATAGTCAAGACACCAAAGAGCATTTGTTTTGAAGGAATCACAGAACTGTAGGGGTTGGAAGGGACCTCCAGAGATCATTAGGTCCAACCCCTCTGCCAAAGCAGGCTCCCTAGGACAGGTTGCACAGATAAGCATTCAGACAGGTCTTGAATATCTCCAGAGATGGAGACTCCACAACCCTCTGGACAGCCTGTCCCAGGGCTCTGTCATCCTCACTGTGAAAAAGTTCCGCATATTGGTGTGGAACTTCCTGTGCTCCGACTTGAAGCCATTGCCCCTTGTCCTGTCTCCATAGACAACTGAAAAGAGGCTGGCCATTTCCCCTGTGTCCCACACTTAATAATACCCCCTTTTAGTCTTCTTTTCTTAAGGCTGAACAGCCCCAGTTAATCTCAGCCGTTAGAAAGCTGTTGCCTTTCACATTTCTTAATTCATTGTCTTTTAGTAGGAAGAGACTTGGTTAGGTTTAGAAGTTAAAGAAGATGCTTTTCTGATGCAGCTACTTGGGTGAAAATCCTCAAAAATGTGATTAAACTTCTAAATTCATAGTAATTAAAATACTTTTAAAGTCAGAGTTGTCTGAGGAGGACACAGTGAATATACAATTGTGGGCTGTAAAAAGGTCAGGAGTGACCAGAAAGGAGCAGTGATGACTGGTAATGGGCAGTTGTGGAATTTTCTTGTCAAGACATGCAAGACATTCTCACCTGGCCTCAAAACCTCGCAGTGGTCCAAGGTGCTGAAACAAGTCTTTGGACAATCTTTTTTGTTTCTCTTGGTACTTTTACCCCTCTTCTTTTTCTTGTCACACATTAAGTTTTTACTAAAAGATAGGGAATGTGATTCATAGTCATAGAATGCATTTGGTTGGAAGGCACCTTTAAAGGCTATCTAGTCCAACCCCCGTGCAGTAATCAGGGACATCTCTAATTAGATCTGATTGCCCAGAGTTTCATCAAAGAAGTGGACTTTACTCTGGAAGAAAATACAGAACTTTGTCTTTTAATGTTCCAGAAATTTTTGCTACAAAGTCTCTTAAATTTGTAAGCTTGAATGAGTACTGGGTCTTGTTTTAGAGGTAGGTCTTAAAATTCTTGAAAGCACAGTAGCTCTGCACTTACGTGAAGTGTGTAAAAGGAGATTGAAGTGTAAGAACAGAGCTTGAACTAGAATTACAGGTTGATGCATACTGGAGAACTGAGGAAGAAAAAAAGAAGTTTGAGAAAATGTATTTTCTTACTTCTTAAAACAGTAAATCCAGATGAAGTTGCCTAGATAAGGTGGCTTATATAATTTACATTCTACATAGTAATCTGTTACTCTGCTGTGCTCAATATATATGTATTTATCACAGTAGGTATCCCAAAATAAGTAAAAATCTGGTGGTTTTGTTTTGTGGGGTTCTTCTTTTTTGCTTTGTTTTTGGTGTTTTGGGTTTGGTTTTTTTTTTTGTATTTGAAAGTAAAACGTACTGTAACTGTGACTTTGACAGACCCGTGTGGCCTCTCTATCTCAGACATCAGCTGATATTTTGCTGGTCAGCAGGCTTTGGAAATAGCTGTGTGTTCTGACTGCTGCTGCGTAGTGCTGAGCACAACGATTTTTGTCTGTTAGTGGATGTAGAGGCAGTGCCCATGGATTGAGAGTGTTGTAAGTGATGTCAGCATGTAAAACTGTTTCCCCTGTGACCACTGTAAAGCTACATGGGTAACAGGAGAGAAAACAAAAGGAGGGAAATCAAAATGAGCAGTTAATTGTATCAGGGTATTTTCCTTAATAGGTTTCACTTAATATATGGCTACTCCTGATGCCAGCCAGTAATCAAGCGGCTGTTAAAATGAATTAGTAGAGCAATCCTGGTCTAACGCAAAGGCTGCAAAACTTTGAGACTTCGCTGCTCTGAAAGACATGGGGAATACACCTGCAGGCAAGAGCACTGGGGAACTGAAGTGATTTAGGAGGGAGGATTTCCCTGAAGCCTCGAAAAGTATCATTGAATCATCCCCAAGACCTCAACAGCCTCTGAGCATGGAAGAGTGAACAGAGGCGAGAGATGCGTCATACCAAAGCTAGAGGCTTCAGAGAGCTCAATGTGCATACTGTGTTTTGTAGACATCTGTGGCAGAAGTACTGGGGATCTGACTTAAAAATTGGGAGGAATATTTAGGAATACTTTCAGTGAGTTTTTTTATAAGTTTTATGTGGGGATGTATCTGTGAAATGCCCTTTCTGGCCAGAAATTATGCTGAACTCTTTGAGATACGAGGAAAATGAAGGTATTGTAATGAATGTGATAGATTGAAACCCCCCCCAGTATATGCTCTATTAAATTCTTCCCTTAAAAAGATAGAGCTCTGTAACCTAGTTCTCATTTCAATATTTTTAATGCTGCTTTAAATGTACATCTATATATTTATAAATACCACACAGAGTTTTGTTTTATCAGTTACGTAAGTGTTACTCCATACTGGTTCTCCCTCTTGCTCACAGTAACATTCAGAATGAATGAATTACTGTAGGTAAAAGAAAGTAAAAAAGCAGCCTCCCCCTCAAGATCATATGCCAAAAATATATCGCTGAAAGTTCTTTTCTTAATGTAGCTATACAAGGAAGAGTTTGCAAGTTCAAAAACGTATTAGCAGCCTTTCTCAGTGGGAGATTTAGCCTTGGTTTCAGCAAAGCTGTTCCCTTAATTCTTTAGCTTGGGGCTTTATCTGACAAGTTAATAAACAACTTTGCACTTTTTCATTAATTTTTGAAGTTTAATGTCTAAAATCAAAATCCTATTCTAAAAATCAGATACATTGCAGCTTTTCTTCATCTCTTGGAATGTTGTGTGGTAAATACCAGTAATGCAGGTTTTCCATAAGCATTCATGAAAAGAGTGGAGTAGTATCTCCTTGAAATTTAGTTGTCTTCAGTGTTCATTATCCTGGTAAGTAAGGAGTCCTTTCCTTTTGGGGCTAATGAAAGAATTCAGAGTGTTTAAACTGCAATTTCCCATGAAAAGAACTGAAGCTTGAATCCCCAATTACAGGAAAGGTGGCAAAACTGGGACTGTAAATGATATGTTTTATTAGATTAGAAAATTGTCTCAGCTCATACTTTTAGCTAAATATTTACAGAAAGATTGGCATGCATTGTAGAGCTTATAAAACAAAGTAAGATTTCACTGTTTACATAAAAAGCAGTAGTATGAAAGAAAGAAAGTTAGCATTCTGTGCAGCTAGCAGATAATTAGGTCTCTGCCTCTGAAAGAAATGATGTGGAAGACTGGAAAGGAAGTTACTGCTTCCTCATAGCTACTGATGATGATGGATCATGTATCCATTGCTGCCTTAAAAGATCAAAGAAAGAATTTCAAGGTGGTAATGACAAATCTGGGCAAAAGGCACGTTTGAGCACTTCTTGGCCTGCCACACTGTTTCTCGTGAGTCACGACATAAACCAGAAGTTCTAAGTATACGATATAGGGCTTGTTTGAGAGGGGACTCGAAGGAAAGCTGGAGATTTGGATACCATAGAGCCAGTACGCCAGGGTTAGACTGCATGTGCCAAACCAGGTGTGTTCGGTATTTCGTTATTAGTTTTTTGGTAATCTTGTTAATTGAATTTTGGAAGTGTGCTTTGATTTGTCAGGTACCAGTAGCGTGGCCTTCATCCCTACCTGTCTGCTAGGGGGTTGAGCTCCGTCGGTGATGCAAGGAATGGGCTAGGACTCAGACGCTGGCAGGAGCAAAGCCTGTGGAATGTATTTATCTCTGCTTTAAGTAAAACGCAGTGGCCGTTGGTACATGGACCGCTCTTTGCCCAGTGGGAATGCTTCCTTAAAGGAAAGGACCGCGTTTTTGGCTGCGCTTCTCAGTCTCTTAAGCTCACAAAAGTAGCCCAGACAGTTTGCTGACCTCAGATAGACCTTTAAGTCTCTGACTTGTCAGACAAGAGGGGCCGCACTCTTCATTGGCATTCAGATCACAGGCAGGCTCTGGGCTCAGCGCGGAGCCAAGTACTGCTTTAGGATTTAGACAAAGCCACTCTGGCAAAACATCCCAGTTGTCAGGGTAGCTGGCGGTTTCCTAAAGAACTGTTACATAATGGAGGGACTGAGAAAAGCTTTAGGATGCAAATTATTTTTAAAGTAAAAATTAAAAAAAAAACAAACCAAAACCACCCCAAAAAAATGAGAAAGAAAAGTAAGTGGCTGTAATTTATGAAAAGAAACATCACCCCCCACCCCCCCCCGATGATCTCATTCATTGTTTCCTCCTTCTGTTTAACTTCTCAGGGTCATAAATGTAGTTTGCTGTTTAAAACTCTAGTGATGTCACTCCAAAGGTATTTTGTGGAAGAGGGGAAGGGAATTATCTGAAAGTATTTGGGAATCAACACTTGGAGATTTATTAGCTTTACTAGAGGTCAGCTATTTGCATTTCTTCTTCTTTGTGCTTAGTGTAATGTAAACTGGGAATTCGGCTATAGAGTTAATGTTTACATTTGAAACATCCCGTGAAACAGAAGCGAACGTTGTGTTTATTGCTACAGCTGCCTCCATGGGTGAAATCGTGATCTAAAGTCTCGCTGGTCCTCGGCCAGATTTGCAACCTGCCCCCATGCACCCATCCCCTTGCACAATGCGAGGGTTTGACGCTTCCTGGTACTGTTCCTCCCCTGCAGTACCAGAGTGACATCATCCCGGGCACCGCTCCGAAAGCCACTTGCGGCCCCTGCCCGCTCTGGGAACAGAATATAAGAGGAGCAACTGCCGGGCGCTGTGTCGGGGCTGGGATGGGAAAGCGAGCAGCGCCACAAAGGCAATTTAAGAGCTGCTGTGCCGCGGCTGGAGTGGCTGGGGACTCTGATCTCCATCACAATGCCCTAGCTCGGCCCTGCATGCTTGGGCGTAAGCAAGCTTCAGCTAGTCGGCCTTAGTTTGTAAATGCGTTATGGCATTTTAGTTGTATGTCCCTGATTAACAAACCACTCTCGCAAGTGTACTTATTTTAAATACTTGTTGGAGTACTGTTGTCTCATCCCCTTTAACTGCCGTTCCAACTGCAGTTGCTTATTAAACAACAACCCAGCAGAGTACATTCACCCAATCTGCTGAAGGAGGATTTCAGAGAGTATGTATGTCTTCTGTAACCATATGATCTTGTTTGTTTGGCTTTTTTTTTTCTCTTCAGGAAACGAGGAAGAATGGACTATGGAGGCAGATAGAGAACACAACTTGGAGCACAAGTTTCTGTAGGGAGTGGGTACTCATTCCAGAAGCTTGGTCTTTGAGGAAGGATGCCATTCTTCTGCCAAAACCCTGTTGTCAGGTGTTTGAGGCATCCTTACGCTTAATATGCCACCAACTTTCTTACCTAGAAAACCAAGGCACTAGATTATGCTTTTGAGCTTGTCTGTAAGCAGTACTTTTCTCACTGCAGCAAATCATTAAAAGGAGTAAAAGACAATGGAAGATCAGTTTGGGAAGTTGGAATCATTGATAATAGAGTGGTAACACTGTCAGTAATCATGCCCCATACATGTTGGGAGTAGTCATGACCCAAATCTCCTACAGCTCTGAGGCCTTGCTGAAGTAGCCTGACACTGCTGTGTTCCAGTGCTGTTGTTCCTCTAGTTGTATTTCATTTGGTTTGTTGATAGAGCAGATCTACTTGGTGGGCAGGGTAGCTATTTAGTCCCATACAGTTTGTGAGCTGTACGAGCACTTACAGCTGTAGGTGGTGGATATTGTGTACACTCTAGTGCTCTGGAAGGTTTGATTTGGAGACTGCATGGTCCATGCCAGGTTGTTTCCGACAGACTTTTCAATTGCTCCTGCTAACTTTTTTCACTGCTATTCGTTTACAAAACTGAGGTGGTGTCTAACTGCTCCCATCAGCTCCATCTCTTATTGTGCTTTGTCACCCAGTCTGTTAGCTGCAAATTCTTTGTGGGTTTGGATCTCCTCTCATAGCAGGCCCAAGTCTTTCATTTTTTTGCAGCAGTCAAGGACAACTTGTATGGTGTCCTTGTCAAAAAAGGGAGACTTTCTGAAAGGAGATTTTTCCTTTCCTTACTAACAATTAAATGTTCACCTCGTTAAAACCTTTGGCTAAAGTTTAGTCACCAAAGGTTCAGGCTATAACCATTGCATTGTTACTTTGTTTGGAGAATATCGAGGAATTAGATTGCTCATGCTTTCTTCAGCATATTAATAAATACCATAATTTCTCTGGCATTGCAAGTTAGCTCTCTGTAATGGGAAAGCTTCTTAATAAAACAAGAAGTGTATGTGAGACTTGTGTAGGTGGGATGCTTTGGCCTGTGCTAATCAGTTACCTTTTAATTGCTGATGGATGCTAGTTAACTAAGTAGTGCTTGGACTCCTGAAAGGAAGGACTGATAATTTCCTCTCACTTCACCCTGCTTGCTTACCTGAGCTTTTGGAAGGAGCAGCTGGTTCATCCTAAAGATCTCCCATCTTCCTATGTGTCCAAACCCCACACAGCCTCTCACTCACTCCCCCTTGTTGTGGTGGGGGAAAGAATCAGAAGGGTAAAGGCAAGAAAACTTGTGGGTTGAGATAAAAACAGTTTATCAGGTAAAGCAAAAGCCACACACACAAGCAAAGCAAGACAAGGAATTAATTCCCCACTCCCCATGGGCAGGCAGGAGTTCAGCCATCCCCAGGAAAGCAGGGCTCCATCACACATAATGGGTACTTGGGAAGATAAATACTCTGAATGTTCCTCCTTCTTCCCCCAGCTTTATATGCTGAGCATGACGTCATGGTATGGAATATCCCTTTGGTCAGTTGGGGTCAGCTGTCCCAGCTGTGTCCCCTCCCAGCTCTTGTGCATCCCCAACCCACTCGCTGGTGGGGTGGTGTGAGAAGCAGCAAAGGCCTCAGCTCTCTGTAAGCAGCAGTGGAAACATCTCTGTGTTACCAGCACAATCCCACAACACAGCTCTGTACTAGCTGCTGTAAAGAAAATTAACTCTGTCCTTGTCAGAACAGCACACTGAGGAAACAGCAGTCAGATCCCACCTACTCAGCTATAGTGTGCTTCTAACCACTACATAGGGTTTTGCATGAAGAATACAATCTTAAAACAATAGTCTGATATGAGGCTTTCTAGGAGTGTTAGCTCAGAAGGTTAGCTAGATATAAAAATGTCTGTCCTTTTCATCTGCCCGGCTCTGTTTTCTGGAAGATTATCACCTTTTGTCAGAACATGCATGCAAAAAAAAAAAAAAAGAAAAATTTGGATGCAGCATTCATGGAAAAGGGCTTTTTAAGAGAAGAGCATAATGAAATGCAGTAAATCAGAGGTGACTAATGCTCGAAAGCTCAAAACGGTCTCATGTTAAAATTATGTTTCTGTCTTCTCTGGAACCCATGGATGATTTATTTTTTTTTTTAAATTTCACCAATTCACACAAGACTCACAATTTCAAAGTATTTCTTTAGAACATTTTCCTATTGATTTCATTTGAATGCTTAAATATATGCCTTGTAATAACGTGAGTGTAAACATACGCATAGATTTTTGGGGATGCTGCTAGCTTTTAAAGCTTGAATACTTTTTCTCAAATAATGTGTACTTCTTTGCAAATGCTGATAGTGACCTCTGTTACGTACTCTTCCTTTTCTCCCTCTCATAGCTTTCACTTGAAACACAGACACAGCACATGCTTGTGTGGGTAAATGGGGTACCAGGCTCTAGACTCCTCCTTATGTTGGAATTCAATACAGTATTTCTCCTAATTAGTTGCCTTTGAGTCTCACAAAGGCTCTTAAATAAACAAACAGAAAGCGGATGTGTCTGGGTGTAACTTTATGCGTGGTGATGATATGAATGAATAGTAAACACCTTTACAGGCATATATTCTGCTCGGCATATAGCTGACTTATTTGACAATAAAGCACTGAACTGTATTTTTATGTCTACTTGGAGCTGTTTAAACATTTCACAGCTGTTGGTTCCCCCCTTCATGTGGTGACAGAGAAATTCTATAACAAATTGCTAGCTCTTAGTCTGCTTTACTGCAAGGCCAAGAGGGTTAGTTTTAACCATTAGGTATTGCTTCATGTCCAGAGACAGGGAGATTGTTGACACACTTAGATTAGCTTAACTAATGCCTGACTCTCTAGAAGGGGATGGGGAGAAGGGGCTTCTAACTGCGACCTTTGCTTATGTGTTTCAGCTACACCTTTTGGCGTTGCACCAGTGCATGTCTAAGTGAGCAGTGTTGGTACAGGGAATAAAAAAAAAAACCCAACCAAAACCTTGCACCAAAAAGCAAACTCTGGCTCCTTGATTTACCTCCACGCAGGTCAAATGAACGGTAGTGTTGTGCTACGTAGTGTCGGTGGTTTTTTCGGTGGCTGGGTGCTACTGTATTGTGAAATTTCATTTGGGAATTGCAGTGTAAGAGCTGGAAGTAGAAATCACAAAGATGACCCTAATGCAAGACAGTTCGCTCTTACTGTACTCAAAGTATCTCTGAATCTGGTGTTTCTTGGTTTTTGAATATACAAACTGTAGTAATCTTTTTCTTTGACAACTTGGCAGCTTTTTCTGTTTATCATGAAAGAAACAGCAAAGAGAAAGAAATGTCCTTGCCAGTGTAAGGATTGCTTGTTCATTTGAAGCTGCTGGGATCACCGTGTACACCTTTGCCTTAAGAGTTAATAGGGAAAACGATAAGCAGCTATTCTCAGAGTATGGTGTCTCTTTGGAAGAAGCCCAGAAATTAGCTTTGCCTGGAATTTGCTGGACATACTATGCTCCCTGCTATTCTGTGGGAGGTCTTGTAGTAGTGCCACTTTTTATTAATTTTTTTGGTGATTCTTTTGGTCTCATAGAGAATAATTGCTACAAATACAGTGTGTGTATTGCTTGGCTGGCCCAACAAAACCGAAGCTTTCCTGTAATTTCTTGGTGGGAGGAAAATAGTGGACGTTGTTTTGAATTTGCAGAGCTCTCTAAATCACTTGGTGTGGGCATCCACAAGATCACAACTCTTCTATTATGGATGGAAAAAGGGACCTCAGGTACATTTTGGTGTTGGTTGAGGATGCCAGATTAATTTGTCAACAGCAGGCTGCCTCCCAGTCCAGGGAAAGTACTGTATTATAGGTTTTCCTGCCTGTTTCACCCCAGGTGAAAGAGTTTCTTTTTTTCTTTCTGTAGCCTGTCCTAGCACTGTGTATGTATCATCTTCAGCCCTTCCTCCCAGCTGTGTTCTTGCTCCCTGGGCAGTCCAGTCTTTGCTTGTTAAGCTTTTCATATGGGAGGGGTGGGGGAGCCTCTCAGCAGGTGCTGAATATGGAATTACTCAGTTCAGCAGTTAAAATCTGGTAAATCAGAAGGTAGGAGAATCGGATTTCTCCTATCTATAGGTGGCACTGACAAGCTTATGAAATTAGCATGTTAGGTATTGATTTTGGAGAAGAGGCCATTGGACTTGTTGTTTGTGTTGAACTCACCTACAGAAACACATGGCTCTGGCAAAGCGTTTGGAACTGCTGGCAGTCAGGAGCTGTGTAGATGCCACTAAAGGCTGAGTGAGACAGGACTATAAAGACACTTGAGCATATAATTTTTTTAAGAATAAAAAATAACGTAGCAGTGTTTTGTATGTATTTTGTATTCGTTAAGCAGAAGGAAACGTGTGCACGTTCTGACTAAATAATTCTTTGAAAGGTTTCCTTGGAGTGTATTATCAGTGGCTGTGTACAAGCAAGGCTTTTCGCCTCCCATTGTCTGGTGAAAACAGACGTAAAGTTCTTGTTGTTATTAAAAATAAATCTTCTTAGTTCCTGGGGACATCTCTATAAAAAAAAGGGAAATCCTGAATATTGAAGGGTTACTATTTTTATGGCGCTAATTGGCAGTTGCCCTTGTTTTCCTATACACGATGAGTGTTAGATGAGCGACCTGACGTTTGTAGGACTGTTAAGTTACTGAAGGCAAACATCATCTTATAAGGGGTGGCAGTGTAGTGCTAAGTATGAGCTTCAGGTAGCGGGTACTGAACCAAAGGGATGGTAATCTTTAACCGGGAGGCTTCAACCTTAGCTTCACTCGAGTTTTCAGATTGCAACCAACACAATACTGAACAGGTACAGGGGGGAAAAAAACCCCAACCCCACAACACACAAACACCCCAAAGTGTAGGAAAACAGCTAATTATAGTAATTGCAGCTGGTTTCAAAGTACTTCTAACAGTTTGTGCATAATGCTTACTTGAAAGCATCAAATGGGCGCTAGTTGTGAAATAGAACACCTGTTTGTTGTTGAGCATGTGTTTATGCAGATGATTTTTGTTGTCAAAGCACCTTGATGTAGAGTAGTCCTGTTTACATTTACATTCTCCCCAAAGGATTAACAGTGTTCTCTCAATAAATTTGCAGTCTATTCTCCTCTCAAAGGCTGCTGTTTGGAGGGTGGTGTGAACGAGGCAACAAGTGCTTGCTAATCACTTGAATATACATAATTAGCGACAGTCTGGTGCACTGGAGTCTTTGTACAACCATAACAATACTGATTGGCAGCCGCGGATAACAATAGTCGTGGCAAGGTGCTATTTGTTGAATATTTGAAGGTGTTTTTCTTTTATATTTGCAGTGGGCATTTTGAGTTAATTATGCCATTATTCTGGAACACTTTTACTATGTTGTGTTAATGTCAGAGTTAAAGATCGGTCATGTGGCCTCTTGTACACAAAGGAGTAAGACCTTGGGTAAAGCCTTTGCCTCTTTTGAGCCTAAACTGGATTCTTCTGTTATTCTTTCATAATTTTATGAGACTAAGCTGGATTTTTTTTTCTCTTCTCCCTTCTATTTTTATGCAACCCAAAGTCAAACTGGAAGGCATACCTAAGAATTTGGGAGATAAATGTGTTTGATGATATTCTTCTTGCATTGTGCAATGATCAGTTTTATGACTGGCTCTATTTGACAGGTTCAGTCCTTTAGAAAACAAATACAAAATCACTGATGATAAAATTTATAGATGACAGAGACTGTAATGTGATAAATAACCCTGAGAAAATTATCTGGATTTCTTTTCATGTTTTTTTTTCTACTCAAACAAAATGTACTTTAATATGCCAAAATGCTTAACATCAGTTTGACTTAAGGGAAAATACTAGAGCAAGTAGACTATTTAAGAACATCTAGAAAATAATGAGTCACTGTGGGTTTGGCAAATTTAAATTGCATCAAACTAATCAAATTTCCTTTTATTGACAAGGTAGCAGCCTGTGTATAGTAGAGAAGCTTTGGATGTCATATCTTGGATTCTGACATTCTTTGAATACCATTTTCACAAAGAATCAAGAGGCATGCATTAGATGAAACAACTGTGATGCTTTATTTCTAAGAGCAAAACCATTAGAAATCTGTGCTGAGTAATTATTAAAGCTTCAGCATGAAAATGGAAGTAAATATGGAGTAGAATTTTATTAGGCTGTTCTCTGGCTCTCCCTCCTAGACAGTACTTTCATTGATGAGGTGAGTAATGGGAAAGGACAATCATTTTTAATGTTTGAGGTGTCTCCAAGATGGAATGTGACTGCAGGTGTACAGAAGGATGGAATTAGAGTTTATAATGGCGTTGGTAACATGGAGGTGGGGTGTGTGAGGAGCTGGAAGCTGTGCAGGGGGAGTAAGTTTGATAGGCACTCTAGAATGATCCAATTTATGAAGAAATGGCTGAAGAATGGGTGTCCGGGTAAAGTAGCTCATAGAAAAAAAGTCCAGTAGGTACTGTAAATCACAAGCTGGGTATTAATTATATCTCACTGTTGTGAAGGTGGCAAACACAGACGTGCATAAACAGTAATAGAGCCGGTATGATGCACCTTTCTGCTCTTAAAGGTCTTAGCTAGACAGCTGTGTCCATTCTGGATACTGCAGTTCAAGATTATAAAGCCTGTAACCAGAGACCAGCCATGAGAGCAATCCCTGATTTAGGGAGTGTGATCTAGGTTGAATGAATTGCAGTTACTGAGGCTAAGTAAGAGAAGTGATAGTATGATATGTTCTTCATGTGTACAGTGGAGAGAAGAAATTACGGTTTTTAATTGTTGCAAGGCAGTTGGCTTGCCATCTGGGAAAACTTTTTTTCAAGTAATCATAAGAGAATGCCTGCTGAGTTGTACCAGTGGCCCACCTAGCCCAGTATTCTGCCTGCAGCAGAGGCAGAGGAGATGCTGGTTAGGGACAGCTTGCAAGCTTGGCCATTTTCTTGCCTTTCGTTCCCTTTTGCACTTTCCCAGTGTCTGGAACTGTTGTACTAGAAAAGTTAGGTGATATATCTCTGTGTGATCTTTTTAGTATCCATTTATAGACTTGTTTCATCAAGTGTCCTAATTATTGTGTTGTATTATGTGGTGAACAGCAGTTCACCTATTGTTGTCTTCATGATTTTGTAAACTTCAACTTTCTTCTCCATGAAGAGTCCCTCTCTTTTCACCCTGACTTAGAAAAGGTGAGTGCCTCATCCCCTAAATCACTTTGGTTGCCCTTCTCTGTATTTTCTCATAATTCCACTGCATTCTTCTTGAGATGTGGAGATGAGACTGCACAGGATAATGCAGATGTGGGCACAGCAGTATTTTCTATATCAGCAAAATTATGTCCTTTCTCAGTGGGCTTTCTGATATGCCCAACAATTTGTCAGGTTTCTTTGGCTGCTGCTGTACATGCACTTATGATTTCATAGACTTGGCAGTGGTGAATTCAGGACTCAACTACACTATAATTTGTGGTTCTAAGGTAAACATTGTGAGGCATAGTTCAGACTTTTTTTTTTTTCTAGAAACATTACCTCACATTTACATACATGATGTTTGTCCCCTTTGCCCATTCAATTTTGTGAGATCCTTCTGTTTTTCTGTGCCATAGACACGGCATTTGACTGCCCACTGCAGTGTAATATCATCTGTAATCTTTGAGATTTCATGGATCATGCCACTGCTCAGGTCATTGATGAAGATGTCATATAAAAATGATCCCAGCATGGATCCTAGGGGGACTTCTTGATTGTCATTCTAACTCTGAAAAGTAACCATTAAGCCTTCTATTTTGTTTCCTTTTCTTTACCAAATTTTCACACTGTGTAATAACCTCTTCGCCAATGCTTTTGCCACTTAATGTCTTTAACTGTATTTGAGGAGGAACCTTCACAAACACATTATGCTTACTGGATATCCTTTGCCCTCATATTTATTGCCCCCCTTGTAGGTCTCCATCAGGTTAGTGAGGCAAGCTTTCCCTCACAGCAGCTGTGATGGCTCTTTCCCAACAGATCCATGCCTTCTCATGTGCTCTGTGATCTTAATTACTATAGACTCTAGTGACTTATCAGAAGTGGTTCAGAGTCTCAGGTAGTTTCTGGGATCCTTTCTAGAGTCTCTTTGAAGTTGAATCCACCAGTCTTCTGGCTGAGTGTCCATTTGTACTGATGGGTTATACTGCTTGGCCATCACCTCTGTCCTTTCACGTTTCAGTTTTTTTAGCACTCCTGACTGACTGTTGTCCAGTCTTGGTGTCTTACATCTAATAATTCATACATATTTGCATTAAATCGTCTAGCTTTCACTTGCCTACTGCATGGAATAGTCTGAGTTTGGGTATCTTTCCAGTGTATTTAGCGATAAAGACCAGGGCAAATAATTTGTATCACTTATCTACTGTGGCTTCATTAACCTTGAGTTTCCTTGCTTTCGTTACTGAGCAGTCCATTTCTTGTCTGGCTTCTTGGTTTTGATGATGACCATCATTTGCAGGAAGCTTTTCAAATTAATTTCTAGTTCTCTTAATTTTATGTTTACATTGCCCTCATACATTTTATGGTCTTTCCTTTTCCTCCTTATTTGGGCAAACTTTTAATTCTTAATACTGTCATTTGCCTTATAATCACATTTTAAACTTTTCCATTAAGACACTCAGGTAGATTTGGGGGGAGGGAGAGGAAGTGAGAAATATTTTATTTTCTTTTTGAACTGTGCCACACAGTTTTCCTGGTCTTACAGTATTTTCAGGAGTCTTCTGTCTGTATGTAAGATCTTTTTGTAAGATTTTTTGAGCTTTTTTTTTTTTAAACTCATTTTCTTATTCTTACATATATTTTTCTGTTGGCATTGAATATCAGGTTGGTATTTGTTGGTTGCTGGTATTTGCATATCAGGTTTACTTGAGCAGCTTTCTTCCACTCCAATGCTAAACCTACTCATGAAGCATTTATGTTCAATTCTGGGAGGTGGAGAAATCTTTCACTACAAAAGCATTATTATTTCAGACAATGTTACTAGTAGGTAAAAGTAATAACAGTACCTTCCGTCCTGTTTGCACACCCAGGGTGATCTTTGGACTGTTTTGGAAAAGTCTGCAAGAGGTTACTAAAAAAACCCAGCTAACTTGTCCAAGATATAGGACGCTACTTCTCTTGGTATTCAGGACTCCATGTTTCTGCTGGAAAACGCTAGGGTTCCATGAGCTGAAAAATTTTGAAACCAACTGAGTTAAAATCTTCATGTTCTTTAATGCTTGTAATTCTTAAGAGTTTCTAATCAAGTTTTGCCGAAAATGGTTTCCTTGCAGCCTCTCAAGCTGCATAGTCAGAACACAGGGAAGTAAATTAACATAGGGAGATAGGAATCACAAGTTCCATTCTGATTTCCCTTTTAATAATTAATATTAAAATTAATATTTACATACTGGAGAGCTGGTAGAGAAGAAAAATGATAATGTTTTCAGTGTTGGAGAGAATGACTGTAGAACATGAGATGCTGAGAATCTGTGTGGCTATTGAGGGGTTTAGGACAGCCTTGCCATGAGAAAGAACTGTAATGGGGAAATGTAAAGAGCTCTTTAATGTAGCAGTGTAAGGAGTAGTGGAGATCTAGGGCCAAATGTTGAATACAGATATCACAAAAGTCCCATACGGATTTGTACATGAGATATTCAGATTAGCAATAAAAGATGATGAGGTTACAGGAACATCTCTCGTATGAAGAAAGGCTGAGATATCTGGGGCTGTTTAGCCTGGGGAAGAGAAGACTGAGGATGGATCTGATCAATGCTTATCAACAACTAAAGGGTGAGTGTATGTAGAGAAGGGCTAGACTCTTTTTCAGTGGTGCCCAGTGCTCAGGATGAGGGGCAATGGGCACAAACTGGAACACAGGAATTTCCATCTCAACATGAGGAAAAACTTCTTCACTTTGGGTGTGGCAGAACACTGGACCAAGCTGCCCAGAAAGGTTGTGGACTCTCCTTCTTTGGAGACATTAAAAACCTACCTGGACATGATCCTGTGCAACCTGCACCAGGTGACCCTGCTTTAGCAGGGGGGTTGGACTAGATTATCTCCAGAGGTCTCTTTCAACCCCTGCCATTCTGTGGTTCTGTGAAGTGTGAACTGTTGAGAGTTTGTCCAAGGCAGTTTGGAGTGTCATCATTCACATGAAACAGTAAAAATCCAGTTGCTCTTTGCTGAGGTCCCCACTGACAGGCTGTTTGAGAAGCACTGTATCAATGTTAAAAGGTAGAATCACTGCAGTTCCTAGTGTTGTTTCATTGTCTGTCTTGGCTGGGTATTGCTGTTGCCACCAGCTTGGCACTTTTGTCCTCAGTATCATGGACAGTTAGAGCGCTCGTACTGAATGCAGTGTCTGCATACTTCCTTTACTATGTGTTTTTGTTTTCTCACTATACTAAGATAAGCCTGTTAGTCTTTTACACTTTTCTCTGTGAAGGTGCCGATTCACAGTAATAATTTCTTAATATTGTTTTGGCATGTTAAGTAAATGGAGTCGTTTAAAGACCCCATAAAAGCACTTTCTCTAGCACTTGGACAGTTGCTGGCTTAAGAACAAAAATGATGTGTTTGTGGTAGCACAAATACAGACTTAGAGAGCAAGCTGTAAGTATTGTGCAAGTCACTGTTAATTTTCCTCCTTAGGCGTAGGCAGGGGTGTTACTATCTCCGCGCTTTCACCTCAGGCACAGATAGCCATGAGGGATGCAGCTGGGCCACACGGCCATCCTTTCACAAACAGAGGCCGCAACAAGAAGCTGTACGCTGCCTGTTTTGGTGCTTGTACAATCAACAACAGATACTCATAGGGCCCTCCCACTTCTCACTCCACGTAAACCGGATCCTTTAAACAGATGCCCAGTGTGTCAGGGAGAGAGAAGTTTTGAAAACAGTACCCAGAGGATGTTTTCTGTTTGTACCTAATCAGATCTAACAGTATGCTGCTAAGGAAGGAGGAGGCTCAGATAGACCCTGCCTGGAATGTATCCCCCTTGCCACCTTCTGATGAATTTAGCAAGACTTGCCAGCTGATGGGGTCAGTTATCTGATTAGCAGGAAATTGTCCTATTCCTGTCCTACTCCACCCCCTCACCTCCCCGCCTCTTATCTTCCCCCCCCCCCCCCCCCCTCCTTTTTTTTTCTCTACTGGACTAGTGACCCACACAAGTGAGTGATCAGACAAGGAAGACCACTGGACTGCAGGACTGGAAAGAAGGAAGAGGATGCAGGGTTTCTTCTCAGCCAGATCAGCTGAGGTGTAACGAAAAATTACACCAGGAGTTCTCTGAGGGTTTTTGTTGAAGCTGGAGGCATCTGAAAGCAGACTTATTTCAGGAAAATGAAAAACTTGGTAGAGGACTAGTCTGTTTCTATAGCATAATTACCATTGATCCCTTGACCCCACCTTATATTCTGCTGCATACAGAGATAAAAAGTACATTAGAGAAGGCCCAGACCTCTGGGAAGTGTTGCTCGCCTTAATCATCTCAGATTGTCTGAGGAAGGCTTGCTGTCTGTAACCAATAATCATGTTGCTAAATTTCAGTCATTCCCTATCAAACTGTGATCTGTTGCTACAAGATCAAGCTGTCACTGAAAACTCAAGTCTTGGTATAAAAATTAACTGAATTAAATTGTAGACATCCAGAAGAAAAGCTTTTGTTTAAGTTGTTTCAGCTGTGCTGCTGATGCTTGCTGTTCTTATGTGTGCGCTTGGTAAACAAAAATATGGAAGAGTCTTGGAGGAGATGAAAAATTTGTGTTGCTTCTCCCTGATGGGGAACTCAAATTCCCCAGGGAACGTCAGCATGGAAAAATGCATCAGCAGCATAACAGGCACTCATCTGCAGCACGACCCCCAGAAGACAAAGCAGCGTTTTACCTCTCGGGATTAACAAACATGTGTCAGCTTTAGTACTGTTGTTTGGTAGTCAGGTGATAGACTGTCCATATGTCCTCATACCTCATTCTGGCATGAGATTATTTTTTTTTCCCTCCCCTCTTTGGAATTTGAAATAAAAGCATAGCTTTATTCTGTTGTTGTTTGTTCCAGTTCTTATGTCACAGATAGGAAAATTTAAAAGATGTTTTAAGAAGTTCTGTACCTGAATTTATTTTTCTCTCTGTAAGTCTTTATTGGAAAGGCTTCTTTCTTTCCTTGGTTACCTTTAGTGGGGATATGTAAAAAGGATTCTAGACCATAGGTGACTTTCATCAAAAGAATGATGGTTATGCTATAAAAGCTGTAAATAGGAAGGTGAATGTTTAAGAGTTCTCCAGGCACTGACACAGCTTAAATCCTTTCCCATAGTACAGCACAGTCTTTTTGGCAGTGCTGTGTTCCCGAATTGCACTGGGAGAAAGGAGAGAAGGTAAAGGTGGGGTTTTTTTCAGATAGTTCCAACCTAGATGTAAGTTCAGAAGTGTCCTTATCTCCTTTAAGTCTTTGTCTCTGGGATTTGGACCAGTGATGTGAGGATTTCTTGATGTAAGAAAGATAATTGTTTTGCAGCAGGGAGCAGTGGAAGGCAATATGTGACTTTGAAGTATAATGAAATTAAAAGATTTAATTAAAAATAACTTGGAGAATTTTCTGTCTTGTAGTACTTTATCACTGGTGTTTCAGTACTCTGAGGAAATAATTTGCAGTTCATTTTAAGCAAATTAGAAAATCTGAGTGTTACATCAGTATTATGCAAACAACATTATTAAGAGCTGACTGAAGCATAAAGTATGAATTTCCCTTCACACTTATGTGGGTTTATATATCCATTGTAGACCAGGTCCTCCTATTTCAGCTATTTAGATTTAACCTAATTTATTATTTTGAAAGGGAGTTGCAACCATGATTCTTAAGGAATTCTGTGATTCATTAAAATAAGAACAAAAGACACAACTACCTCTAATAAATGTTTTGATTAAAATGGACATTTCTGAACCTTCTACAGACAATACCCGCTCAGATGTGACAGCATTTGTGACATCACCAGTACAGACATTCACAAGGATTTTGAAGTCAGTGTTGTAAGTCAGTTTCCATTTCGTTTTTATTAATTAGAAAATTGTGCTGTTTGCTTTCTAGAGGAAAAAAGGTCCACTGAAACCATATCAGATTTGTTTAGTTAATTCAATAGTGTGCAGGTAGATTTTTTTCAAAAATTACAGTTCCTTATTGGTCCCCATTATTTTGGTGTCACAAATGTTAACTATTTGGTGTCAGTTAATTGTATGTATAATCAGAATTTTAGAAAGGCCAGTTGTAGGAGGAGATGATCAGTATGTATGATTGTAAAATAATTGTAGAGGTTTCTGAGATCTGTCTGAGGTCATCCTGTTAGGTTTTTTTATGTCTTTTGCATCAAAAATGGTTTAGGAGGCTAAGTCATTACAAGCTTTTCAGTAATTCAGATTAGGAAAAAATGTTTGCTCATAGCAGAGAAATCACAAAATGCGTGTCTGTTAGCAGAAAACCCGAGGTTGGCTAGATAAATTTATATGTTTTCTCCAGGTCATTCATCCTTCAGTTCTATCTTGTGGCTAGAATTTTGGGGTTCAGAATTTATAGCCGTGTTAAAAGTTTCTAAAGTGATTGAAAATGTGGAAAAATTCATCTGCTACTGAAATGGCAAGGTCCAGATTTTGACATTTCTGCCTAACAGTCAAGCTCTCTTTTAATTCAGAGGACTCAGAAGAACTTGAAGCAAAAGACTTTTTAACACCTCACTTCCCTCTATATTTATTGCAATAGTAATGTAATAAAACCACACAAGGTAAAATGCTGTCAAATATGTATATTAAGATTGAACTATGTTATGATTCTTATTTGGGTGTTATGAGCAGCTTTATTCATTTTAAGGCAGCGAAGTATTTTAGAAATATGTAGAATCCTGATGTTAAAACCCAACAGGTTTTGTTAGTTTATATTGCTTTAATTGTAGTCTGCAAATTTAAGAAAGTATCAAATTGTTCTCACCTTGTTGGCACTGTTTCTAGTATGTATTACCAACTCAAAATATCCATTTATATTGGGATCTGTGTATTGCTAAGTTTTTTTAAGACAATGAAATTGTAAGAACTACTTCACAAATACATGTCAATGTATTGTATTTCTTTTTTTCCAAATTGAGAATTTTAAGAGATTTTTCAGTTATTTGCCAGAGTACAGAGATTTGTACTTATAGCTTACATATTTTTAACCTATAATTTCTGTGCACACGCATAAAGAAAATGTCAGGATGTATTCTGATACACATATCAGAATATACCTTGCTTGTGCAGAATGTGCACTTGTACTAAGGAAATTCTTGGTATAATACTGCGTCAGAACTATTGTGGCATCACTGCTTAGAGATGCAGCCAGTCTCAGAAATTTGAATCTCTTGAACCTGATTTTCTACCTTAACTGGAAAACAAGAATTGCAGTCACATGGTAGACCAGCAGTCTGATTAATCAATAGCTAACCCTGCATAAACTCATACTGATGCTCCCTCTCCCTTGCATCTTTCATGTCCCCAGCCAGTTATTCCCCCTGTCTCTCCTTTGTGCTGTACTGTGAGCTGAAATAGTTTTGATCTGGTTAAAACTTGTTTGCATGGAGTGTGTCTATGGTTAGGTCATCTTGTAAATGTGCCTTGGCTGCATGGATGCTGGTGCTGAGGCAGTGGAGCGGGACATGGGATGCACAGCATGCTTCTTTGCAAGTGTTCCTCTTCTTCCCAAGTGCTTCCGTGCTGGTAGTAGATTGTATTTAAGGTGAGCTGAAGTAGCCAAGGGCTGGGACTTTAATTCATCATCAGTACTCCCTGGCTAGCACCAGATTGGTGCTTGAACAAAAATGCATAGCAATTAAAAGAAGAACCTGTGCTGCCTATGTTGAATGTTTGCTACAATTTCCTGAATATGAGATTTTAATTTCTTTAAGAAAAAGTGCTCACACAAGTTTAGAGATGCCTCACAACGTTCAAGGAGAGGCTGGCTTTTTGTAGTAGGTGTTGGGTGCCGAATTGTCATTAGAGTGCCTGGCAATTGCCATGGTGCCAAATGCTAGTTACATGACGATGTTATAGAATCCAACTAGAACTGTAGGTGCTGAACGTTTGAAAATCTGTTCCTGAACTTTTCTGAAAATGTGTTCCTGTGAGAGGACTGGTATTCTACGGTTGGCCATTTGTGTCGTTAAATCCTTTTGTTGCAGCCCGTCCTTTGAAACAGAAGCCTAATCCAGTCTTTCTCTTCTCACTCTGCTTCCCCTCTAACTCTGTTTTTCCCCTGTGTTTTGTCTCTGAAGCCCTTATGTTCTCTTGTAGTTGGTTTCTTTTTTAATATAGTTGGCAAAACTGTAATTTATTTGTTTATCGTGGAATAGTATTTTCAGTGTTCCCAAAATTTGTGTAAGTTTACAAATGGTAATATGTTTCTTTCTTCTCAGTGCTGCATACTTAAGCAAAGGTTACATTAATTGCTCTTTAGTGGTTGATTTAAAACTAAACACAGTGTATGAGTATTTCAGGTTATTCCTGTAACTGTTTATTAATTCAAGTAATTCTTTGCTGTATTTCATCTGGTGTTTCTCAGCTCACTGGCATAGCTTTGCCACTCTGAAATTCCTTGCATTTTTAATAAGCTTGGATAGTTTTACCATCCTGCAGTGCATGCAGTGGTGATCCCAGATCATTGTTGTATATATTAACTGAAAATGTTGCTAACAGAGAACTGTAGAGCATCACAGATTGAAATTTGGCTGTGTAATCCTATTTTGCTCTCTTCCTTTTACCCAGTTTCCTATTTCTGTTCTGTTCCACTACACAGCTTTTTTTTTTCTTCCACACAACTACTGTTTCCTTAATCTTATTAAAAGCTTTTTAAAAGTTGAAATAAATTGTGTCAATTAGTCTTTATCCATTCTTTTTCCTGACAGTCTTGAAGAAATCCCATATTTATGACGGGCGCGTTTTTCCTACTCATATGCAGAGCTGCCTTGTTTAGGTTATGTTAGTTTGCGTTAATTAAGTGACGATTAAAAACAGAATTATAACCCATTTTCTTTGACCATCCAACCAACTGAATTGAAATTTTCAGGGTTGGATTTTTTTAAAAAGTTTTTTTTAAGCTTTCTTGGTTCATCTTGGGCATGTAGGGTGGAATTCTCTGTTTCTAATCCTTCAGCTCAACTGTCATCATTGAAGGGAAAGCCAGTCTTTGCCAGTAGTCTTCACCTCCCTTATAATTTCTTAGTAGTTGTGGATATAGTGGATATATTCCACCTGGCTTTGGGACTCCTTAGCGCTCTTCTCCAATACCTCCTTTATGATCCAGAGACAGTGAAAGTGTTGGTCTGCTACCTGAAGCAGATTTCTCTCCTTGTCTATGGAGGTGAAGTCCAATTAACAAGGAACCATTTTGGTTCTTTGGAAATACCAGTATCCTCACTTGCAGACTTAATTTTGTATCTGGTTAATTTTTCACCATATTTTCATCTTTTATTTTGCTTGAATTTTTATTGCCTCTACTTGGAAGTTCACTACATTTTATTTGCTGTAAGCAGTACTTTTAAGATTTATTAAATTTGTCCTGTGACTATAGTATTTCCTTTACCTAAAGACAACTATATTTTCTCAACTCTGCTCAACTGGTACCTGGTATCTTTGGTTCCAGAATGATTTGGTGGCATGAACAGGGTGAAAAGCTGGAATTACATGGTAAAGAGCAAGTAGATCCTGAAGGTTGGATGGTGTATTTTCCAAATTTTGAAGGTTCTTATGGATGAAACATTTGGTTTCATAACAAAAACACTGAAAAATCCAATCCAGGAAGAAAATGGGAGTGGAGGTGAGGGTATGGGTTCGAAGTCTTTGTCTCCCTCCCATGCCCTGTGCTGAAGTTTGGGTTTACCTTTACGTTTAGGGAGTGATTCCTTTCCCAAGTAGAGCGGAGCTGAAATATTTTGTAGTTACTTTGAAATGGTTCTTGAATTAATTCCTCTACACTGCAGAGATGAAAAGGAAAAAATACCTCTCACTCACGCGTTTTAGAGCCAACAGTATCAAGGAGTATTAGTGTCAATAAATTACGTCTCTGAACTTCATTATGTGTGATATTTAGCCAGTTTGAGAGAAATAAAAAAATCCTTGAAGTGGACACTCTTTAAATTTGGGGGCATGGGATTTTCTGCAATTAACTAGATTGCTATGGTAGGCCAATATATTAAGCTGAGGCAGTTTTGCTGCTAATTACACACAACTTCTCTGGAGTATCGGATATTCAGATCCATTTTATGAATATGGTAGAGAGAATAACAACTGTAAAACAAAGCACTGTGCATGTAAGTGACTGTTAGCGTGTATTTCAGAAGGGATAAATGCTCACCATATGGTACAATTACTGTGTCCAAGTTTTCAAATTAGCTTCTCTCATCCTCCTTATTACTGTCTTTAAAAAGAGAGGAAAAAAACCCAACATGATTTATCTACTCTGCAGCAGAACTCTTGACGCAAAACAGCAGCCCAGTTCTGTCCAGTTTTTTTTTCCTAGCATAATAGAGGCTGTCGGACTTTTTTATACTAATTACTGTGTGAGCCTCAGATGAACCCCCTTCAATTCACAGGGCTTTGTTAAGGGAGGAGCTGTCAATGTGTCTGCCCGTTTGCAGCTGTGCTGTGGCTTTAGCTTGCTTAACATTATGCTGCTTTTTAGACTTGACAGAAGGGATTTTTTTTCTTTTTTTTTTTTTCCCTTTTTTTTCTTTTTTTTTTTTTTTTTTTTTTTATTAAGGCAAAGCAGCCTTGTAGCGAAATGGTTTAAGCAGCTGCATTGTGGGGAAGCACAAAGAAGTTATTATTGTGTCTGTTTAGGGGGGTCGGATGGAGGGGGGAGATATTCGGCTGCTGTTGATGCCGATTGTTGACTTGCCATCTGCCAGATAGGGAGAAGAAAAAAATGACAGCTCCAGCAGGGTGTTCAAGAGGTTGTTTGGAGAGACGCATAAACATGTGCAGATGTCGAACTGAATAATGGCAAGAACTTGAGACGGTTTATGATGCTGCTGTTGTGTGTGCACATACAGAATGAATGTATGTGGAGATTTGGTTAGGAGGAGGGTACATATTAATTATCATTGTCCCCCACCGCCTCCTTTACTTCTGTTAATTAGTTCAGGAGTTTAATATCTGCCCTCCCTCCGTTGTTTATTCCTAAAAAGAGCCTTTTCTTGTCAGGAAGGAAACTTTTGATTTCCCCATGTGGTGGTTTAAAAAAAAACACAACCCAACAAGTTGATAAATTTGGTACTTGTGGAAGTAGAGGGAGTAATGCAGTTATTTCAGTCTCAGGCGTTTGGTGGACAGGTGCTATACAAGTTCTTATGTAGCTTTGTCTGTCTACCTCAAGATTGATACGTTGCATACCCCTACTATTGCATCCTGAGCTTTTCTTGTGCAGAAAGTGCCAATTGGTGATTGTCTAGTATTATACAGTAGACAAGTAAATGCTAGGGGTTAGAGTGAGATTAGCAACTCATTTTCTCTTTCACTTGATCTGATTTTCAATTCTTTCTCCAAAGGCAAGGAGCTGGTCAGGCATAATTTATATTTTCCTGTTTGACAGTTGCACATAAAATAAATTTTGATTGCTCTACAGGAGTACAGTTTTCTTTCTTCTGCTAGAATACTTTCTTACTTTTTGTTTGGTCATTTCTGCTGATTGCCAGTTTCCAGGATAATGTGAAAGAAACATGACAAAGGATACAAGCATGGGGGAAATTAAGTTGGCCCAAAAAGGCCAAACAAAACAATTTTCTTCTCCAGGTGATCTCTTACTCTAAAGATAAAAAAGGAAAATTGTAAATAATGAATTTTCTTCTTAAATATTGTGTGCAGAGTCAACGTTCTGATACCTGTCTTCAACTGAAAAATGGAAGATGAAATAATAGTTACTGAGGTTGTGGGCATGTCTTACAGTTGTCAGTATCTAAGTTTTTTGGTCAGTCACAGCATGACTTAAACATTATCTGAATGAACCTTTCCACCCCTTCCCACCAACCCCTCACCAAGAGTGTAGGAACCTCGCTTCTTCTGTCTTCTGTCTTAGTTTTCATAAGCCTTGGGTCTGTAGGGCATCGATAACAGTAACTACTGATGGGAACATTTGATGTCCCCTTTTAACATCACTGAGTGGGAGAAGTCAGTTTTGGATTGTCAATTTAATTTTAATTCAGGTCTGTCTGTCTTCTACCCAAGTGCTGATTTCTGCATCTGAGCCTAGACAGAGGTCAGCAGCACTGCAAATGGAGAACTGCTTTTTGCCTCCCAGTTGTGTTGTTGGTTCTTCTCCACAGGATTTGGCTGTTTTCCGCGTCCTGTCTTTGGTGTGATGAAGTTACTCTGGGTAGTGCTGCGTTGGTGCTCATCATAGAGTATTTCATGCCACCAAAGAGTTCTGCTGATGTATACGGCACTAATGGAACTGTTCTTTCAACTCAAGCAGTTTGAGGAATGCTTTTGCTTATCTCTGATTGATTGTTTGCAAATGATAAAGCCAAAAGGTTGATTTTAGCAATGTGCTTGAGGAATAAGTGTAGGTGGATAATGGTGATAGCTTTTTGGCACCTAGCAAGGTCTGGGATTAGGAGCACACCTAGTGACAAGGAGAAAGTTCAGAGGAGCTTCTTCAAAATTAATGTAATAATGTGCCAGTTTTAGAAGTGAGACAGTTTGCTTTGTGAAAACATGCTAGCAAGTATACCGGTTTTAAGAGGAGAAAGTCACATAATTTTTGACAACACATTAATCTGTCAAAGAAACCCAGCTGAATGATAATGCTATTGTCAAACTTATCATACTCTTTTGCAAACAATGGAAAGTTTCAGATTTCTGGTGTAAACTAGAGTTGGCTGTTTTACAAAAAGTTGTAAGTATAGAATATTAAGAAGATGTTTAATTTTGCATTAGCTACCTGTAAAATGCATTCAAAGTTTAATCATCTGATTTAGTGTATAGTTTTGTGCATGAATTTAAACTGTTGCTGCTGTAGTTGACTATCTTATTCAGTGTAATTTACAGATGAATATTTGTGTGCCTGTCCTGCTCTTAAGATCTGAAAAGTGTCCTTTGGTCTACTAGCACTTGATAAAAATAGAAGATAGAAAAGTTGTATTTTTTTCCGTTATACAAAGCACTGCTTGATGCTGATAGACCTATATAAAAAAATATTATAAATATTTAAAACTACTGAGAAGGTGAAGGGTTTTATCTATTAAAAAAATATGCGAGGCAATATTTTTTTGCATTTACCACAACTGCATCTCCATGCTATTAAAAACTACAAAACTGCTTTGAGAAGCAGCTAAATAATGTAGCGTTTAGAGCTTTGATCCTATTAAGCCTTATGCAAGAGTAAATTTAAAAAAAAAAAAGTGAGCAGTGTCCCTAAATGTTTCTGGGCTATAGATCTTGGTTTTCTGTTCCTGAATAGCAGGCATTTTTAGAAAATATTGATCTTCTTTGTTGTTCAGAGATGCTGATGCAATACAGGACTGTGTTATTCCAGACAGCATGTGTTAATATCAACTTCTATTTAATTTATTTATTGTTCTAATTCTTATCCTTCAAGAATGAAGGGGAAGTGAGAGTGATGTTGAAACTGGCAAGTTTTTCTTCCTGTTGGCTCAAAATGGACATGGTAAAGGTCAATTCTCAATTTGTCAGGATGTCAGCTAACTCAGTATTTCTGGTACGATTTCTTTTCTAAAGGACAACATTTTGTGCCTATGGAACTTGAGTGTGTGCTGTGAGCATTCATCTTCCATGAAATGCCCAAACACATCAGTAATTTTGTGTGGATATTGTAGATGCCCAGTTTGAAAACTACACTAGCAGCATGGCTCTCTGTTACTGAATATTTTCCTCTAGATCTTTAGGTATTTTACAGAAAAGGTTATTAATGCAACAGGAAGAGGTTGAATAAACAGCAGGACCTGCAGTGCTGTTGCATTTATACAAGATAGGACTCACTCCGGTAATCGGAATGAAAAGATCCAGTGGGTAGTGGCTTGAACCCTAGCAAGCTTCTGGCTGGGACAGGGTGGTAGGTTCCATTCAGAGCCCCGCTGGGAAGGAATACCCTACAGTAAGAGCTGGGAAGAACTTCCCATTGAGAAGCCTGGTTCTCCCTGTAGCTTTAGCTGCAGAGGTGCGTGCTGAGACTGTGGAGAGTCACTCTGTGGCTTCGCCTTGCCTGGTGACTCCACCTCTCCGCTTGGAGTTACTCTGCTGTACTTGCAGGAAGAAGTCCTTGTCTTTGATCACTACCTACTACTGCTTCAGGAAAAATAGATCCTCTTGTTCACTTGCTCTTCAGTGCGTCTTGGCTGGGAGGGAGGAGAGGGTTGTTCCTGCTTTCCTCTCCTGTTGCTCAGCAGAGGAACTTCTAGAGCTCACTCCCGAGGATGCTTGTTGCCTTCTGCAAAAGCTGAACATCTGTGTGGTTTACACTAGTTTCTGGCCACACAGCTGTGACGAGCTGAACATAAATTCACAGTAAGGGTGACAGAGCACTGGAATAGGCTGCCCAGGGAGGTGGTGGAGTCTCCCTCCTTCCCTAGAGTTATTCAAGACCCGTCTGGACATATCTGTGTAATATGAGCTAGGGAGCCTGCTTTGGCAGGGGGTTTGGACCTGATGATCTCTTGAGGTCCCTTCCAACCCCAACAACTCTGTGATTCTGTGACCAGTCTTTCTGTCTGACATTGTGATGTCATGGATGGTGAAGGGCACTTGAACTTTCTCACCTTAATTCCCCAATTTGCAGGAAACTTGCTGGAAGCTCTGCTGTGGCATAAGCCTATGCCCACACATGGGACAAAATGTTTCCTATTTCCCAGTTGTGACTGGAAAAGTTTGTTTCTTTAATATAAGTACAGATGTGCTCAAAATGTCATTTAGCATTACTGGGAACTGTGGGAAAACAGTTAGTATAAATAAATAATCACTGTCTCACAGTAGAAGAGACAGAATAAAAAGACGAGATCTCCAAATTCTGCTTTTCTTTGAACTGCAGGCACATACTTGGGAGGGGGGGTATATAGTAAAAATAGCTTTTAAAACGCTAAGACACATTAGGAACTCTCACACTTTAATTTTCATTGTTATGCAATAAGATTTTGTCAAATTTTTGCATAATGGGCAATTGCATATTTATTGAGTCCTGAGGACAGGTACACGTTTTAGGTTTTTTAACATTTATTTTTTACAGTAGCTTTGAAACTGTATTGCAAATTTCTTACCATGAAATCAGAAGTAAGTAAATATTTAACAGAAGGGCTTTGCATTTACTGGTGTCTACTGACTTAATCAAATAGTCTGCTGATGCTTCTAATCGTGTGTTAGGTAACACTGCCCTCAGAGGGCCAAGGTAAGTAAATTCAATCTCAAAACCACTGGCATTACTTCTGATATTTTACTTGACCTGACATTAATTACAGTTGTTTCTTTGAAAGAAAAAATTGTGTATGGTCAAGTTCTTTTATTTACTTTTATATACTTTTGTTTTATGCTCTCAGAGAAATGACATCCCATCCGACCCGTGTATTAAATGTTAGTGAAGGGGAACTGGAGTTTGATTTAACAAAAAAGTGCTGTAAAGAAGAAAGAAAAAGAAAAAAAGGGAGAAAATGTTTGTATATTATTTCTATTAAATCCATTTTTAGTAAATTTATGATACAGACAAGAGACAGATTTTTGGTGCTGTCTGCTTGGAGGGGGTTTGGGTTTTGATTTTTTTTTTCCCCTTTTTTTTTCTTTCCCTTAAATCTCACTTATGCCTGTGTGGCAGCTGTTGCTTCTTTTAAGGAAGCAAGTTTTTGAACTCAGGTTTCTGTTGCTTATCAGCACTGTATATTAAAGACATTTCCTTCACACCTCTAAAACCATTTACATATTGAAAAATGTAGATGTTTTGCAAAAGTGGTTTTTTTTAATACAATTTTAAAATAATAATAATTTTGAAGTACTGAATAATTTTTCAAGAGTTGCCATATTTCCATATGCTTGACAATTCTAGCCAGTGAGGCTAACCATACCAACCATCAAATCTGAGGTGAAGTTTAAGTTTGAACAGAGGGTTTGAGTTGTGAGGCGAAGTAAAAAACAAATTACAAACTCTGAGCGATACATTTGTCTAACGCGGATTTGTTGACTACTTGTATGGTTTCTTAGAAAGCTGCTCTCTGTGAAGCTCCTCAGCGGTATCAAAACTACAAACATTGCATCACTAGAATAAACATAATTTGAGAAATGTCCCGGAGGCAGGGTTCTTCTTACTTGCTGTCAAAGGCAAAAAAGAAAAATCATTAAGGTTGCAGTGCAGATGCGAATGCAGAGCCAGCCGGGAGAGTCATGTTCTAAACAAACCTTCATTAAGCATTCTTTGTTACTGTTGTTAGCCAGTGTATTATTAAATACAACATTAATTAAAGAGTTGCATGTTACAGGGGCGCTTTTTGCATGAAGATCAGATTGCATTTTCGTGTACTTCAAGAATGTGCTGCTGTTGTGTTTTATCTTATGGGTGTATTCTCTCAGTAGTTATCAAAAAAGCGGACCCCCAACAACCTAAAACTGATTCTAAATTTGTAATGTTTGGGTGCATGTGGGTGTTTACGGTCTGTATATATCTGAGAGACATATTCTAGTGCCCCTTTTCTCAAATAGCTTTTAAAACTTTGACTAGAATTTAAATGGTGTAGGAATTACTTGTCTTTCTTCGCTGCAGTGGTTGAAATCAGAGACCTCTTCTTACTGTCTAATAAACAGATACTAAAAGAACATGTTTTTCAACTTAGAAGGGTGTAAATTTAAGCAAAATAATAATTTAGCTTGCATTAACTCAGCAGGAAGCAGGGTACAAACTGATTCATTCTCTGTGGCAGATCCACTGTTTTGTCAAGTACGGCAGCTCAGTTGCATTAAATTGTCAGGATATCTTGTGGTTTGGTTAGCCTGCCTGGACCTCTCCTTTCTTGTGGAATTTCCCATCATTTGAATTCGTGCATTTCGAATGTAAATTTCCTGTTTGCTTGTGTTGAGGTACACTCCAAATATTTTTAAAGTACTTGAACATTGCTCCTACTGTACCATATACTTTTATTTTTTTCAATGAAGGACTAGTAAGTTAGGAGAAATGGAAATGTGGGTTTTTTTCAAATACCCTTCTGTGTTAGTTTTTTGGGTTTTTTTTGTATGGAGGATTTGTCTTTCAAAGCAATTCAGTAAGCTCCTGTCTGCTAAGAGGTATGGACTAAAATGTTTTTCTGTCTTTAAGCAGATTATGTAGGAGAAATGCAGTTATAAGAGAGCACCTAGAGTACATCTTGAGAGCCATTAAACCACTTGAGCAGCTAAGTGAACTGTTCACTGATACCACTGTTTACTTTAGTCTTCAAAAGTGTTCACCCGTTTGTTAATTAAATTACAAAATAAATAAAGGGCACATGATAAATATTCATGTGTAGGCCTTGAAGAGGGATTGGAATATTGGTCATTTCAAGAGAGAACTTGCTGGGGAGGGTTTGTGTGTGTGTTTGTACAGATGTCTTGGAAAAGTAGTTTGACCATGATTCATGTCGGGGAACCATTTAGGAGAAACATTCTTCAAAGAAATATGTCTATAAAATAAATATATGGGACCTTATGAAGCTGTAGTGTTTTGCAATTGCTTTTAAATTACGTGTCCTGCGTTTGCAGAGCGAAGACAGGGGTACAGCTGTGCTCGTGGATAAACTGGTACTTATATGTCATTCAATATTTATATCTTCTTGTGATTAGCTTTTGTCCAAAGTTGCTAGCTCTCTTCAGAGGAGCTCGGAAGTGCTAGTCATACTTTTATAATGGTTTTTCTCCAGGCAGAGCATCAGCTGCATAACTCAGTAGATGATCAAAAATCTGTTCGGTTTTCCAACTAAGGACTCTTGAGTACCTAGTAGAAGCCAAATGCAGTCTAAATTCTTGTCCTAGGGTGAAAAGAGGGACAAAGTGATCAGGGAAATGTGCACTGGGTGTCTGAGGGCACCTGCTAAGAATGTTACAGGTTTCCTGTACGGGTTCAATTCTGGAGCACATGCACATAAGCAAAGGCTTCTGTTCTTTCCTGAAGTGAGTAATGAGTCTGCTTCCCCTACCAGCTCTGATGCTTAGAGCAGAGTCTGCTTACCTCCCTGTCCAGTTTTCTCCTTACAGAAATGAGGACTCTGAAGTTGGAACCTTGGCTACCTGACCTGTTTTAGAGATGCTGGTATTGTCTCCATGCTGTCCTTGAACTCTTCTGTAGTTTTAGGTGTCTGCCTTCCAGTTAACACACCTTCTAGACAGGACTAAGATCTAGATTTTTAAACCTGATAACAGCCACTTTCTCTTTTTTATATGATATAATCTTTTAGAATTGCACAGAAGATTCTCTTTACTGTCTGTTTTAAGAAAGCATCTAGGATGTTAATAATTTTAAAACATTCGTATGGTGATCTGAAGCATAAGGTTTTATTTTGGCTTCAACTTTTGAGTCCATGCAGATGTCAGTAAATTTGTTGCAGGGCATATTTTAAACATTCTTAAAATATGAGTCATGCCTTTACTTAGGTCTGTGATCATTTAGTTTTCAGGTATTCAGCAAACTTAATTGAAGAAATGTCTTTCCCTTTTCAGGTCATGATTTACTGTTGTTGGTATTAAAGTAACGCATTTGTTTGCGCATGCTGCACTTGTATTTCTTCTCCAATTTACAGATATCTCATACCTGTTTGTTCTGTTTGTTTTTATTATTTGCTTTTCTGCTAGCTGGCTCTTGAGAACTGAGAAATCAGTTCAGACTGGCAGTGTCAGTAGGGATGTTCCCAGCTGAACTAGCACAAGAGATCTGAGATAGAAAGCTCTGAGTCAATACAAATGTAACTAGTGCTATATCTGTGCTATTAATTATGTGGTCAAATTAAGTAACACTTTGATTTTTTTCAATTTTCTTTGCACTTAGATGAAAATGTCTAGATAACTGAATCAAGCAGGTAAGCAGCTATCTAGAAGCAGGACTAAATAGGAAGAGTTAAGCTACTGAGGGCCAGGAAACATAAGTCAGGACAAATAGCTTGGTGTTCATTTTGCTCACTTTCCCTGTCTCTATCTCCTAGTCCCTACCCCGCTTCTCTGTTTAAGTGTATGTTGAAAATGGGAAATACTACCGGCTGCCATGGGCATCATCAAAACCCTTACAAGTTCTGATCAAGTTCAGCAAGGCCATATTAACAATTCCCACGTTGAATGTCAGTGACAGTTAGTTGATTGCTCTGATGGGTAGGTGAAGATGTGATGAATGAATTTTTAGATTAGCCTTTATATGGAGTAATCTCTGTGTCAGGTGGATGTAAACTTCTTTCTGAACTTTGAATTGTCTAAAAGCTGCGTAGCTACAGTATAACAGGACACTGAGGTGATGAATAGCACTAGAGGGCTGGGCTTAGCCCAGAACCAGTGTAGCCCCTGGTCTGGTCAGCTCTGAGCATTTTGCAAGTGGTGAGAAGTCCTAGGCTTCCTAGGTTGGAAATTCTGCCTTGATTCATACACTTTTTTTTTCTTAAAATGTTTGCTTGTATAATGATGAAATGGTGGCTTATTTAAAAGTCTCACTAAGTACTTGTACGGACTTTATTTACTTTGCAGAATTGGTAGAAATCAAAGATGGGCAAAGTTGGGCAGATGTGAACTCACCTGTACTTAAATGAGGAATCGCACTTAAAAAATGAAACTTGCTGAGATTTTGCTGTGGAATTGCAAAGTATAATGGCATTAAAGAGATTATTTTTCCAACCTTAAATAGCAAATACATGGTATTAATTAAGCTATCATGTCTGCTGACCTGTTCTGTACAGTTTTGGACCTGAAAACCTCATGGCTAGCAGAATCTTCTCCTCTGACATGGGGAAGGGGGAAAGTAGAGGTGGCGGGTTTATTGGTAGACTTACTTCTAAAAGCTATTTGGCATCTAATTTTTCTTTTTTCTGCTTTCAGATATATTTGTTAATATACTTCTTGTAGGTTCTCCCGTTACCCCAAATCTTCTTGTATTTGTATAGTGTATGTTTTGAGGGAATTAATAATTTTTGCTTTGGCTCAGCAGGATAAATGTTCTACCTTGTAGTTGTTCAGATTTCATTGTGTTAGGAAAAGTCAAACCATAGTGCTTATTCTTGCCCGCAGCAAATTTTGAACTGTTTATAGGTGTAAAAACGTAGGATTTTGAAGGAGTATAGTGTGATAAAATTTAGAATGATAGAATATTACTATACAGTGCTCGTAGCTTCTTATTCCAAAAGTATCATTGTGTAGTCCAGGCTTAGCACTGCAATTTCATTTTCTCTTCTTTTGGACAGAGTTAAGGTTTCCTCTGTAAATTGAAACTGTCTGAGAAGATTTTGGTATAATTAATGTTAGACACTGATAATATGTTACGTTTTTTAATATCAACTTCTTTTTTTCTATAGTACTAATGAACTTTTCTTTTTTTTTCTCCTTTAGGAGAATATATAAAAAACTGGCGGCCAAGATATTTCCTGCTAAAGACAGATGGCTCTTTCATAGGCTATAAGGAAAAGCCCCAGGATGTGGATCTGCCATATCCACTCAACAACTTTTCAGTGGCAAGTATGTATTTCCAGTATTTGTTATTCTCTCAGCATATTGACAAAATATCTGCTTCGTATTGCTTCATGTGTAGTTCAGAATCAAACTCTAGAAGTTTGACGCCATGTGTCAGACTAGTGCACCACTTATCCTATGTCCAGCTCTACAAGATACCTTTACAAGAGCATTGAAGATTTTATCTTGGGTTGTTTTTTGAATAATTTTAGAAGTCATTAGTTCCCATTTTTGTGTGTGTCTGAAGTGTCTGTAACTAGCAAGAACATTTGACAAGTGGTGGTTGTAAGAAGGCGATTCCTGGAAAGCTTACCTTTATTCAGATTATTGACCTCTTTTCTCTTTTTGAGTAGTATCTCTGAATTCACTTGAAAACTCAAATTAATTAGAAAATTATCTAGACTGTCAAATGACACAAAATCATGCTGAATTATTTTTCTCTTGGATAATCAGGTAATCAGCTCTCCAGCCTGGTTAATCAGTAATTTCAAGCAATCAGACAATTTGCATATATTAGCAAAGCTACAAAGTATGTATCTGTTGGAGAAAGTGAAGGCATTTTGATTTCTTGTTTCCCCATAAGGTTTCTAAAAGACAAATCTGTTGGTTTCTTTGATCTTACAAAGTGAGATTGGTAAAATAGTGTTTCTGGGCAAAAATGAAATTACTTGAGGTGCAAAAACTAAAGGTACAAAAAATCTCCCCAAGCGTGAGTTGTGGATAACATAGCTAGAAACTTTCGAAGCAACACCAGAAAATTTACTGGATTTATTTCCAAATTGTATTAGTGTAGAGCAATACAATAAATGGTGGTGTTCAGCTTTATAAAGGAGTATTGAATACACAAGAGTGTGTGCACATAGGGAAAGGGTTCCCTTCGTCTGCATTGCTGAAGATGGAACTGAGACTGAATGGACTTGTTCTTGAGCTTGACTCAGCCTATGTAGATCATGAAATTTGGGCATTTTATTTGGTAAGAAAATAATCTCTTGGTCCAAAGTTCATTTCCTGTCTCACAACTAGAGGAGGAAAACTGCATGTTCTGATTGTGCTAGAAGTCTTACAAATGATACTGAGCATGCAAGCCTTCTAATATTAGAAGCTCATTTTGCCTTGTTGCTACTCAGCATAAAAAGCAGTGATGTCTTTAAGTTTTTTGTATGAGTAAGAATTGACTAGAACATAGACTGTTACTCCATAGTTACTGCTCCTGACCTACTCATTCATAGCAGTTAGTAGTTTACTAGCTATTTTCTTTCCAATGTGCAGCAGAAACATTTGTAGAATTACAGTAGGGTTTTTCATTGTGCTTTACTATGTTCTTCATTGCACATTTGGCCTTCCTTTGCTACAACAACTAAAAGGATGAGCCAAATGGTAGTTCTGCTAGGCAAAGAAATGCATAATTAGCAATTAATTCCAGCGTGGTGATAATGTTGGGGGTTTTTTTGTTTGTTTTGTTTTGATACTGAGAGGTCATTTTATGTAATTCTGATATGAGAATGCTGCCCCTGAACTTTGCCTTGATGGAAGTTGGAAGGTTTCATGTTGTGTTCTGAAATGACACCATCATTGCCACTGTTCCAATCCTCCCTCACCCTGCAAAAAAACCCCCCCAACCCAACCGACGCCCCTCCCCAACCTTTCTGTAACTAGCACGCCTCACAGATCTGATTCTTAGGCAATGCAAGCTAAAGGAGCAGGCATGCAATATTCACTGAAGAAATACAGTTTCAGAGTTTTTCTGTTTTCTGGCAGGAAAAGGAGTAATTTAATCAGAAGTGATTGCTGATGAGTGCAAGAATAGGAAGATTTTTCACTTCTAAAAAGAATTCCGTAAAATTAAGTGAAGTACCTATGTGGAATTCACAGGATGAAAAGCCAAACGTCATCTAGAGTCAGAATGTTTGGATAAGATTCTAGTTTTTAACTTGGTTTTAATTAAATGGATGAGGTTTGATCTTGAGTAAGAAGACACATGGAAAAATTTAAAATAGAAAGCCAGTGGAGTATTATACTCTAAATTGCAAAAGACTGTAAGTTTTTTGTCAGCTATTTCATTTTTTGGAAGATGAGATCATCAGTAGGGCAAACAAACAAGCAAACTGACCATGTGAATGAATCAGACCTCATTGGCAGTACCTGGTAAATGTCAAGAACTGGTCTCACGGCCTCTGATCCAAGAGTTCCTGGGCTGCTGCAGTACGTTTGGGGCCACAAGCAGCGCAACATATTTTTCCTGTAATAGTGAAGTACGTTTTTCATAAATTACTAGCCAGGCAGATGGAGTGTGAGATCACTGTTAATACCATCTTGATTAGGTTGGCAGGGACTTAAAGATATGTCTTTACAGTCCTATCTTCATGTAATCTTTGTAGCTATCTGTAAAGTGAGAGTGTGGTCTCAGTCTACTTTTTGCTCTCCAAATGATAGACATCTTTGGCTCTTGCTTCCAGCTTGTTATTTAAGCAGAAAAGGCCAAGGCTGTGGTATTATTTTCGTAGTGCTGTTGGAGTTGAACACTGGAAAGTTTGTGCAGCTCTGCTTTGTGTGATACTTGTTCTGTAGTTTAAAACTTCTAGATTCAGCACTGTCAAACTAGTTGCTCCCATCACATAGATATTTTCCAGCCAGTGTTTGCAGCCTTCATTCCTGTGACACCAGGCTTACTTTTCCAAAAGGCTCTCTCCTAGGCATAGTATTGTTTTCCCTGGAGCAGTTCCCTGATCTCTTCCAAGATAAAAGTTCAAGTCCCACACTTGAGCATTACTCTTTCCCTGGTCTTTTGTCCTCTGCATACTCTGTCAGGAATGACAGAGAGAATGATGTTACTTTACATACTGCTAATGGTGCTTCCAATACTAAATATGACTTTGTTAATAAAGCCTACCTCATCAGGTGGTGTTGTGTTAGAGGATGGAGTGTTCAGAGGCCAACCCTTTATCAGGGAGGAAGTCAGGGGCAAGGCTTGGGGAAGTGTGTGTATGCACAGGTACATGTTTTACGTAGAGAGGGAGAGCCTGAGCAGCATGTATGTGCTTCAACCCATTGCTGGCTGCCCAAAATGCAGGGGAACCACGTGGGCCTGAGACGGGAGTGGGTGATCTCTTCCTGGAGCTTAAGTACATCCCTGAAGATGGGACACAGTAGACTGAAAAGTATGATGGACCTGGGCTGGGCAGAACTGAGCCCTTTCAGGGGATGCGGTACTGGCCCCTTGGTGTCCTGGGCAGGGGCTTTGCCTCCCTGTGGCTGCAGGTCTCCTGCCCTTGGGCATGTGTGGAAATCAGTGATGAACCCCCCTGCAACCAGAGCTGCTGCAAGGTTGCAGAGGTGAACAAATCAGCCAGATCTGGTAACGGTGAACAGTGTGTAGGAATCACTCTGGTTTCTCACCTGTGGAACCAGTTTATTTCATACCAGAGTATTTTTTTTTAATGTGGGAGTTCAGAGTGCTGCATATTTGAAATATGTTTTAAGTTACTTAATGCTCATCCCCAGACGCCTAGACTCACAACAAAACTCTTCTGTGGTATCTAACCATACGCTCAGAGATAAATGAAGGTGTTGTAATTACACAAGTGGGAAATTAATTGTGGAAACTTAAAACTGGTTGAGATTGGTTTTCAGAGGTAAATTCAGAATTGTGAACTTACCTGGACTGGTTGGTTAAGAATCAGTTTAGCTCTTTTCAGGTAGAGACAAGCAGTAGCAAGTAATCAAGCTATTGTAGCTTGAAGACAGACTCTTGATTGAGTGAGTGGGTGTGCATTCGTAGCCCACTTCAACTGCAAAATAAAATATGTTAATTTAAATTGCTTTTGCTAAGGCATTTATGCAGTCAGAACCAGTTTAAAAATAATTTAGATTCAATTGATATAACTTCTCTGTACAGGCAGAGGCCTGAAAAAAACGAAGTCCACCATGTCCTGGCTTTTAAAACTCCATTATGCTTTTTTGGAACAAAACTTGGAACCCTGGGTGACTGGATGGCCTCCCTCATTGCCACCCTCAAAAAACACTGTTTTTAACTGGTCTAGCATTGCTGAAGTGAAATCAACACTGCTTTGTGTAAAGCACCTTAGTGTTTGATGGTCATTGTTAGTGGAGAGAGCAGAGTGGGGAAGAAGAGGCAGTTCGTGGCTTTATTGATTAAAAACTTCCCACATATGCAATGAGTATGTAGGTAATCACGTAGCACATTTGGGATGAGGCAGCTCTAAGAATTGGCCCTTTGCCTTCATTTTGATCTTTACATAGGGAATAATTGGGAAGAGCTGTATCCCTTCACAGTAGCCTTTGAGCTCCAGCCAAAAATGATGTCACCTGGAATTTCTATCATATCTTGAAAGATAGTACTTTCTAAGCACTCTGTGGTACAGCTATGCTTTTCCTTGTCTTTGAAAAGAAAAGGCAAACTTTAGTTATTGTGAGAAAGTAACTTTTTATAATATGTTTTCCTTTGTTTTCTCTGCAGAAATGATGATCAATGAACCTTGGTTAGTCTAAATGGGGAAGCTGTGCTACTTTTTCCTAGTCTTAGTCTTTCAGTGGGCCAGAGACAAGGCTTTATTATTTTGGTGATTTTAAAATCTTTGAATAAGGGAAATGGAAAGGTTTCAGATGAATGATGTTAGGGCTATAAAGAATTCTAAAGATATAGGTAGAAAAATACATATGTATGTTTTAAGTGAGATTAAATTATGTATCAAAATACTTTGGCATTAGGCATGATCTTACGTGCAACTCCACAATTAACTTTTCAATGAGATTTAAGTTTAAAGTCCCTGGGTTTTTTAAGAGATAAGCAAGTAAATGTAGATACCTGTAATTACCAAATAGATTTAATTCCAAAATAATAATGATGCAATTGCATAAATAATGTCCATTCAACACTGGAAATACTCGTGGGGAGAAAAAGGCAATGTATATGCAAGGTACTGCATATAAAATACATCTATGGAAATTTGAATTCAAATCTAATGTGTATAACCAATGTTACTGTCTGTAACAGTGTTACTTTCTGGAAAATTGGAGCAGTAATTTGTTTTAAGAGGGTTTTGTATTTTGAATGATTTCTAGGTGATGTAATTGGTCATTTGACTCAAAAGTTTGGATTCAGTTGTTGGCTTGGGTCATAAATGAAAATGAGTTCCGTGGTCTCAACCTTCCATTTTATTGGATGGTGCTTTCAAAGACACCAGTATATCATACTGTGATTTCCTGCTATCTCTAAATAGGGCCTGGCATGACCGTGACCAGTCAAAGCTGAAGTTTATAGCCAGGTCTGAGGGTGTTTTATGCTGGTATGATACATTCAGTTACATAAACAAAATTGGGGTGCTTGCCTGAAAGACAGAGAAGGATTTATAATCTCACTGTCTTCTGTGAAAACAAAGGAAATCCCAGACAAAACCCAACAATAAGATGGAAAAATTTCCTATTTTCATTCTGTTTCTATGTATGAAGGGGCAACTAGCAAACTAGTTGTAATGACCGAAAGACATGGATGCTACTTCAGTACTTTGTTGAGTGTTGGAAATATAAGACTTTCCAGTGTGATGAAGTGCATCAAAGGTGATCTTTTTCAGCTTCTAGGAATATATAATTTTGTGTTTATTATGCAGTCATATATGTTGTTGTATCATTAAAGCACATATAAGTATTTGTTGTTAGCCCAAGCCCCACTGAAGTGGGATTTCTACCCATTCAGAACAAAAAGTCAATCCCTGCTCCAAAATACTAAAATTCCAAATATAAAACAAGGGACAGCAGATGGATGCAAACAGATGGGGGGAGTATGAGAAAACAATGAGACAGTATTAGCCTGTAGTACAGGCAGTGGTCTCAGCACATCAACAACTAATCCATTCTCAAGGTTAGATTTTTACTCTCGTCTCCCTTCTTTTCTCTCTCCCTCCTCCTGTATTTTACGACATGGTAAAGGAAAGTTTTAAGGAGGGTTTCAAAGAGAATCAGCGTGGCAAACAGTCAGAAATTAGAAATGCTTTTGAGAAACACTGCTGAAATTCTAACGGTAGAAGGATGAGAAGGATGGGTGTCATTTTGATACTAAATAAAGACTGACACCAAGGATGAGGGTAGGCTGTGGGGACAGACCATGTTGAAAAGCTACCCTTTATTTGATGTGACATAGCTGGATAAGAAATGAGAAACACAGAGAAGAGCAATATGATCAATGGAACAACAGACAAAAATTATCTTTTCCGAAGTTTTGGGGTATGACATGTTGAGGGGAAAATTGTGTTTGTTGGGACAAAAGAAGGGATATTAAATCAGTCAGATAAACCTATATGTAACCAAACCTATTTTTAGGGTCATGCTCCCCATAAATAAAATGTAGTGAGAAAGGACAGAGCCTTTTAGAAAGCCTCAGAAAAGGCGGCTTCCCATAGGGAGTAGCTAAACAAGTGGGAGAATCGAGAGAGGATCAAGCTAAGGGTGTGTGTGTGGGGGTGTGTGTGTGCACATACACAACTATGTAAAAGCCATGGCTTTTCATATGGATATGAACAAAAAAGCACGTGTATCTCTCTCAGCGTTATGAAAATGGTGTCTTAGTTCTGCTATTTGTCTACTACTTGTCTAACAAAAAGGTCATCGGAGAGAAGTGTGGATTTGGAGCTCAGAGTAGCTATAATGGAAAAAAGTATTTGTAAACAGCTTGTTCATTAAATTTTGACAGGAGAAAGAAAAAAGTGGCAGTACCATCTAAATAGACAAAGGTTGAGACAAAAGTGCTTCTCTTGTGAAGGAAAGACCAAGAGAGGAGAAAAGAAAAAGATCAAGGTTAACTTATAATGCAAATAGATAATAAATAGGGAGCTGTGCATAGATAGCACTATATGTGCATGTATTCTAAACAATGTAAATAGTGGTTCGATACTATTTAGTTTGTATTGTATGATAATCCCAGGAATTTATCTTTTGTGCTTAAAACTCAGTCTGTATTAGAAATAATTTCACAAATCTGCAACCTTCTGTTCATTTTTTACTGCAGTTTTTTATGGCTGTTTGTACGTTTAGTATTCTTGTCTGGTCATATCAACAAATTCTGCTGAAGTTGAAAGCTTCCATATATGAAATAATAAAGTGGTATTGGTACTCTTTCTGGTTTTTATGCTGAATGAATGCATTTAGGAAAAGAACACTGGTAATTATATGGTTAAAGTTATAGAATGCAAACTTTAAACTTTTTAATAAAATCTGAACAGATGATCTGTGCTTTTTTTTTTTTCTTCTTTTTTTTTTTTTGGAACTGGCAGGTTTCAGGCCCTCTAATTGGCTTCCCAGCTTTGCAGAGTAATTACAGCTTCAAGCAAACTTTGTCATCTGTGGTTCAGAATGGTGTAAAGTAAACAGAACGTTTTGAAATACAGTTTGTAGTTAGAGTTGCTCAGGAGAGTTTAACTAGCATAACTACTTAATTTAGAGAGTAACAATTATTTGGAAAAGGTAGTCTAATATTTTAGAATTGTCAGATTGTTTGTGGATATAGAGACAAAAGTTGACCTCTGACTTTTTTTTTCTTAAAAAAAACCCCAAAAAACCCAATACTCCAATACTTGAGAAACATCCATGGCATGTCTTTATACTGATTTTATTTCATTTTTGCCATTTTCTGTGTAGACCTAAAAATGGCCAAATGAGTGTTACAGACTTGCTGGAACAGAGTTGTCAAATTCTGTTACTGATTCTGTATTTTGCTGCTTCAAACAAGTGTTCTCCCCCCAGGTTTTTTATCCACTCCAATATTAAAGGGGAAGATTCCCATACCCATTCTCATACCCGATGTTTAATCCCAGTAAGACAGAAAGCTTTAGGATAAAAATACGTAATTCCAAGTTGTAGATGGCTAGCATACAAGAACACAAAGTTGAGTCTGTCTGTTTACTGGCTTACTCATCTTTTTGAATGATAATTTAGACTTCCAACTGTTTTGAGTTGAGATTCAGCCCTTTAATTACATGTGTTTATGTATAGTAGCAAACTTGAAGACATTATGGTAGAGTGTTCTCTACTCTTGGTAATGACCCAACTATCACTCGAGCATTCAGAGCCAGCTCTCAGTAGCCAGTTTCACTCGTTCTTCTGTGCTTTTGTAGTTTCCAAACTATTCTCTCTCTCTAAAACTACTGCGTTTTTTCCAGTAATTAGCAGAAAAATATTTTGGTAATTAGCAGTAACTGTGTATTAGAGTACTTATTCATCTTAATAGATTTTTTTTTCCTTCTAGCTGTAGGTGAAAGACATTCACAAGTTTTTATTCATGCTGCAATCATGACAGGAATGTTGTTAATCCCATACATTAGTATACAGCAGCACATGAAGCATGTGGGTGTGCTAAATATCAGCAGACTTCAGTTACTTTTCAATACTTGAGAAGGATGGGTAGCACACCACTTCTAGAAATACACTGGTCCTCCACTTCTTTCTGAAACTGTTTTTGCTTCAGAAGGGAAGGATACAAAGACATTCAATTTTGACCTTCCTCAAGGAAATTAAATCTTTAGCCACCCTTAACAGAATATTAAAAAAAAGCTCATTAAATTTTGCTGGATTTTATGTACTGATAGCATCCTTCGGTGATAGTGAAATGGCATTTTTGGGTTGTTTTTTTTTAATTCTTCAGTGCCAGTTTCAATTGCTAAGGTATTTTTTATTACCTTTAATTGATTTAGTTAATCATCTGTAATGAAAATGCTTTGTTAATTACAGAGCTTAGTATCTCCATCCATATGTTTTGTTCTTGCTAATAATGTACATCATCACTTTAAGGACTGTCTGAAAAATTAATACAGATAGTACCAATAATACATTGATATATTGGATATGAATTTATATAATGTACATAGTAATATATATGTAATATATTCATGGTACTGTATATAGGTAAAGACCATATTTTAGTCAGCATTTGGATATATGCAGGCTTAATTTTCTTAGTTCCAAGTTTTGCGTGCTTGAGTAGGCAAACCTAAATTAATGCCATTTTAATGTATGCATTTTTCTGTGTATTTCCAATTAGCAAATGAATGGTGATATTTAAAATCTTTGACTCCATTTCAGGCACTGGAGGGGATGTGCTTTTTAATTGGTGCAGGCTTTTCTGCAGGTTTGACTTTGTACCTTTTTGCCTTCAGATTGTCCTAAAGCAGTCACCTCACTTTTCTGTCCTGGCAGTTTTCTTTGCCTTCCTTCTCCTAAAACAGCTTCTCTGGTTTATCTATACTCTAGCAATCCACCCAAGCTTTCCTTTCACATACAGATTCCAGTCTTCTCTGTCCCATTTCCACTCTTCTCCCTTTATTCCCCAGTCTTTGTTCCCGACATCTCTTCTGTAAATAACTTGCTGGATGCCATCTTTTCCGTATTGGATTTTGCCTCAGCGAAGTAGTTTCTTTCTCTTATTGTCTGAGGAATAGGATGAGGCATTATGACTATAGGAGAAAGCTTTCCATTTAGCAGGCAGGAGATAACTGTAACCTCTGGATTGTGCTCAATGCATAGATTTTAAATGATTTTATGCTTTAGTAATTGTTGTAGTTTTTTACCCACCTCCCACTGCACTGTTATCCCTCCCACATGTAGTGTGGCCAGATGCGTTACATTTTCACAGGAATACTAAAAGGATATCAAAGGTCTTGGCTTGCCAAGTTTTAAGTCTCTTCTCCAAGAAGTAGTATTTTCCAGCAGTGTGCAGCTTTAGGCAGACACCCAGCGAAGAAAATTTCAGCCTACATGATTGAAGTGTGATAGGATTAAGGATGAACGGATGGTTTTGGTAGGAGTAAAATGAGATAATCTTAGAGCAGACAATGCTTCTAGTCTCTTCTATTATGAAGGTAACCTGACACATTCCTTAGAGCTACAGATGAGGAAATTAAGAAAACAAATAGCCTGTTAAACCTAGCTTCACTGTCATCATGATCATAACTTGGAGTTCAACCATGTCCTTGAAGATGGGGTGTTTTTTGATCTCATGATTAATACTTGCAGCAAGATACAAGCCTGGTTAAGTTTCCTAAGCAGCTCTACTTCATCATGCTCCCTGAGTTCCTGTCATCTGCTTCTGTTCCTCCTCCAGCTGTTGTTTTAAATTCCCTCTTCCTGTGTCCATGCTGCTGTAGCTCTTTTCTCTAAATGCTGAGGATGGATCTCATCCCATCCAAGACTTAGTTGAGTTAAAAAACACAGTGAGGCTAGATTAGTATTTCTCTTTAGAGTCTCCATGGTATATGCACATTTGTTAAATGTAATGTCATCTCCTTGACCAGTCAGCAGTCTCACTTACATAATTTATAGATGAACGGTGAATCTGTTTGTGCATCAAGGAATACACATCTGCGTAGTGCAATATTTACTGTATCCCTCTTTTGGGTTTTATATGTGTCCCTCAAGGTTCTGAGCTGTTCTGCTAAGCTGCAGGAAAAAATCCCATCAACAGACACATCCACTTCCACTCTTTGCATTTTCAAATTAAAAAAAATCCAGCAGTATGCATGAAAGTTCTTAAATCAAGGTGTCTTTTCAAAGCCTGCCCCAATATCTGTTTTTCATGCCTGTATTAAGTATGTCTGCTGATATTTGGTGGGGCTTTATATCATGGAGACAGAGGGCATTTCTTAAGTAATTGTGTCCCAAATTGTTTAGGTGTTCGGTCATATGAATCAATGCCTTGACCTAAGGCTTTAAGAGCATTATGAGCTAGTAATATTAAAGGGAATTGCTTCAAAGTATTTCCAATATACAGCTGCATTTCAGGTCAGCTATGAGCATGCATCTTATATGATTAACACTGGCAACAAGGCATGAGAGAGAAAGCAAAAGCAGGGTAGGGGGCTCTTACATATGTTGGGTGTTTAGAAATTTGCTGTACCTGAGGTAGTTCCTTGGAGAATATTTAAAACTTAGTCCTGTGAAGTTGTGGGTAATAATTGAAGTTTCAGGACCCTGAATTTGTGATGAAAAAAACAGGTCAAGCTAATATAACTTGTTTTTGTGAGAAAACAGCATGCCTTGTGAAGTGGTACATGTCCTATAACATGGCTTTTGTACAGCATTGACGTTAACTGGAATAAGTAAAATGTAATTCACCAAGAAGTGCAAGTTTTTATGCTAAAGAATAGTCAACTACTTCAGTGAAAGTTTGGGTCAACTGGTAAGCAGTAGCGTTAAGTGAACCTTAAAAGTGAACCTTTTTTTAGGTTACAGTGATTTGTAAGTGAACAGGAATTTTGTTGCCATATTGATTATTGATTGATTTGGACTGGTAAATGGTGCTGGTTTCCAGTCATTGGTCCTTTCCTTGGGGCCATGGCAGGTTTGATGGTCTTTCAGCTGATGATTGGATGTCAAAATGAACCTTCCTCACCTGCCTCTGAGCAGGAAACAGTCAAGCTTTCTAAAGTGAAGCACAAGGAAAGGGTCTGAAGAAGCTGCCACCAAGATTGAGCAGACATTCATTACTCAGGACTTCAGCTGGCAAAGGGGAGGAAGAAATTAAGAGCAGCTTCAAGAACAACAGGAATATTTTTTTTTTCCTATCTTAAGAGGCTCTAGCTTTTGTGTGTGTGTATCCTTGGTGGGGGTTGGACTAGATGACCTTTAAAAGTCCCTTCCAACCCAATACATTCTATGATAAATAATGTTAGATCACACATTTGATCCAGACCATCTTTGAAGGAATGATAGCTACAGTGTAATACTCACTGCCATTGAACCATTGCCTGGATTACTAGTGCTGCAGTCTTGTAAGGATGGTAGTAGATGGTTTACTGTATTTCTAGAATTGTGTGACAAGGAAGATCCTGGATGTGAAAGCACAACCTCTGAGGACAGATTGTTTGAACTGATTCAGGTGGGAGAAGGCTGAAGAGAGAAAAAATAGTGTTCAAATATCAGCAAGGGTTAGCTGCTGAAAAGATCAGGTAAATTAGTCAATAGGGCAAGAGACAATATGCCTGAATTACAGGAAGAGTTGCATTAAATGCTAGAAAAAATTCTTCCATCTATAACAATAATTAATTTCCTTCAAGTTGGATAGAATAGTTTGTTACAGAGGTTTTGAAATTACTACTTGTCATGGTTTAGTCAAAACCTGGACACTGCTTTTCAGACACTGTAGAAAGAGTTTAGAGAAACACTTAAGAGAAATAGCGTAGCTAGACCCAGTTCTGCCAAGGGGCACAAAAAGATCTAGATGGTTTCCCGTTGCAGCCCCACTGTGTGTGTGTGTGTGGTTATTCTATATGTAATAATCAGACTACTTTCAACATCTGAATTTTCTCAGGGTATTTTGCAATAAATCTAATCCTGAGGTGACAGTACCATGGGTAATTGTGGCACGGTTACCACTGAAGGGAAATGTCATATTCCTCCTGCCAGGTACAGATGGAAAAATGTGCCTGTGGCTACTGCTGTTACCTTGGCATACTAGAGCAATCCAGGATCTAATACTCTTCTTATCCTCAGAACACAGTCCTAGCTCGCAAATGGACATCACAGTCTTTATATGGGCAACAATACAAGTTCCATCAATTCCACTGACTGTTTTCTTCATCTTATGATTATTACCTGCTACCTTTTGTTCAAGTTGGTTATAGTGCTGTTCTGTATTTCCTTATGCATGCTGGATAGGTATGCATAAGCTATATGTATTTTATCTGAGTGATTTATTTGCTCTTCATGTGTTCACTGGCAATGTGTAAGAGGCAATGTCATGTATTTCTCTAGAATGTCAACTAATGAAAACAGAGCGACCAAAGCCAAACACATTCATTATCAGATGTCTTCAGTGGACCACTGTCATAGAGAGGACATTCCACGTAGACACTCCAGAGGAACGGTGAGGGTTTTATTTTTGTTTTGCTTTCCATGTTCTTTATGCAGAAGTTTTGTCACAGACTCTGCTGGGACTGCACAGTAATCAGTACTTTGAACTGTGACACCCTGAGCACATCTGAACATATTTTTGAAGAATTTCTAAGTGGGTTTCTGTAAAATGTTGTCTGAGCTCATAGCTAGTATAAGAGTTGTCAGCGAGTAGATGGGATGAATGTGTTCAAATAAGCCAAAACTATGTCATGATATAGAATTGTAGAATCATTTAGGTTGGAAAACACTTTTAAGATCATCAGGTTCAACTGGCTGTTCTGGGTTAACAGTTGAACTTGATGATCTTAAAAGTGAACTGCCATGTAACTAAGCACTACAGTGCCTCCAGGGACAGTGACTCTGGGCAGCCTGTTCCAGTGATTGACAGCCCTTTTGGAGAAGGGTTTCCTAATATCCAGTCTAAACCTCCCCTGGCACAACGTGGGGCAATTTCCTCTTGTCCCATTATTTGTTACTTGGGAGACCAACACCCGCTTTACTACAATCTCCTTTCAGGTAGCTGTCAAGAGATACAAGGTCTCCTCTCAACTTCCTTGTCTCCAGGGTTAACAGCCCCAGTTCTCTCAGATGCTTCTCATAAGGCTCTCTAGACCACATACCAGTTTCATTGCACTTTGGACATGCTCCAGCACCTCATTGTCTTTCTTGCACTGAGGGGGTCAAAACTGACGCAGTATTCAAACTGCAGGCTCACTGTGCTGAGAACAGGGAGGGGATGATCACTTCCCTAGTTCTGCTGGCCACATCATTTCTAGTACAGGCTAGGATGCTTTTGGCCTTCTTGGCCACCTGGGCACACTACTGGCTCATGTTCAGGTGGCTATCAACTAGGTCCTTTTCTGCCAGGCAGCTTTCCAGACCCTCTCAAACCTGTAGTGTTGCATGAGGTTGTTGTGACTCAAGTGCAGGACCTGGCACTGACCATTGTTGAACCTCATACAAATGGCCACAGGTCATAAATTCAGCCTGTCTAGATCCCCCTGTCCTTCAGCAGATCAGTACTTTTCCCCAACTTGGTGTCATCTGTGAACTTACTGAAGTAATCCCCTTGTCCAGATCCTTGATAGAGATATTAAGCAGAACTGGCCCCAGTAGTGAGCCCTGGGGAACACCACTTGTGACTGGTCACCAGCTGGATTTAACTTTGTTCACAACTCTCTGGACCTGGCCATCCAGCCAATTATTTGCCCAGCAAAGAGTATGCCCATCCAAACCATGAGCAATCAGTTTCTCCAGGAAAATGCAGTGTTAAAGGCTTTACTAAAGTCTGGGTAAATAACATCCACAGTCTTTGCCTCATCCACTAAGTGGGTCAGTTTGTCATAGAAGGAGCTCAGGATAGCCAAGCAGGACCTGCCTTTCATGAACCCATGCTGACTGGGCCTGATCACCCGGTTGCCCTTATGTGGTAGGTGATGGCACTCCACGTGATCTGCTCCATCATCTTTGCTGGCACCAAGGTCAGGCTGAGAGGCCTGTAGTTCCTTGGATCCTCCTTGTGGCCCTTCTTGTAGATGGCCATCACATTGGCTAACCTCCAGTCAACTGAGACCTGCATGATTAGCCAGGGCTGCTGATAAATGGTGAAAAGTGGCCTGGTGAGAACTTTTACCAGCTCCCTCGGTACCCTTGGGTGGATCCCATCCAGCCTCATAGACCTGTGTGTTTCTAAGTGGTGTAGCAGGTTGCTAACCATTTCCCTTTGCGTTATGGGGACTTAGTTCTGCTCCTTGTCCCTGTCTTCCAGCTCAGGGGGCTGGGTAGCTGGAGAACAACTCGTGTTACCTGCTAAAGACTAAGTCAAAGGCAGCATTAAATACCTCATGTGTTGTCACTATGTTTTCCCCACCCCCCATCCAATACAGGATGGAGATTTTCCTTAGCCCTCCTTTTGTGGCTAATGTATTTATAGAAACATTTTCATTGTCTTTCACTAATCCCAGTAGACTCCTCCTGTATCTCTTACTGGTGAAGTGAAAAGCAGCAGGTACTGCACTTGGTGTGGGACTATGGCGTGCTGGTGGGCTGGCTGATCTATCTGTGCTGGTTAACCAGCATGCAGAATAGCCGTGGGCTCAGCTGCTTGTCCCTCCAAGGAAATCCTCATTGGGCCTGTCCCTCTGGGTCACTGGGTTTTATGATGCTTGTAGGAAATTGATTATCTTTGAGGGCCTCTTCTCAGGGGAATTTGAAATTAGTCAACAAGTTGAGTTTTAAGAGGAGACAGGCAAAGAGTTGAACACACAGCATGGTTTAATAAATCTTCCTTCTTTTATGTTAAAATGCCTTAAAGGGAGGGAGAATGCCAAAAATTCTCTTAAAGCACCAAATTATTATCAGATAGTATTGGCTAGGAGATGACATTCTATGCTCTGAGCTGTGTTACATCTGGAGGAAGTGTTTTCAAGTTTTCACTATTATAATATTTACAAAATCAGTCACTGATAATTTTTGATATTAACTATGCAGTGATCCTTTTTGTTGCTGGTCAGCATCTTTACCATCTTTAACAGTGCAGAATTTGGAAAGAAATTGAAGTGATTAATTTACATGAGTCTTCTGCTGCGTAACATGGGAATTGAACTTGGATGCAAGGCAGCACATAAAAATGGTATAAAGCTTTTATTTGATGTATTTTATGAGTTTCTAATAGGGATGTTGGCTTGTTTGTGATAGGGAAGAATGGACAGAAGCAATCCAGGCTGTAGCAGACAGACTTCAAAGGCAAGAAGAGGAGAGGATGAACTGTAGTCCAACTTCACAGATAGACAATATAGGAGAAGAGGAGATGGATGCTTCAACAACCCATCATAAAAGAAAGGTAATGACATAAAAAAATAACTAACAAGGCTAATACACAAATAACTTTTGTAGAACAGTCTAGTTGGGGAAAACAAATATGGAAAGTAGTATTTCTACATAAATTCCAGTATATTACTAGCATAAAAGTACTTATTTTATTTCAATAAAGCTGAACTGTTCTACTTTTATTTATTTGTTATGCTATCTGATATAGCACTTCTGAAAAATGAAGTTCTACCATTCATGTTAACATGTTAACATTCTGCTTATTGTTTGAATATTATATTTGTCTTTTCCTTTTTGTTTGTTTACTCTTTTAGAAGTATGGTAATAAAATATTTTCTTTAGACAAGTAGATTTGCCCCCATTCTTATGCAAATAATACCCAGTACAAATTAGATAATTTGCATGAGAAAGGCTAGCTGGATTTGGCTTTTAATGACCTTGTTTTTTGCTCTCTGGGAAAATAGCTCAGCTTTAGTTTTCAATGAAGAAAGAGAAAACAATGTTTTATTTTCTTTTTGCAGTCCTTCACAGCTTTTGATGTAGGTAGGAATGTGTACATTGTTTGCCATAACATACTCATATCTCCAGAGTCAACAGGATAAACACACAATTAATACCGTGTTTTAAAAATTCAGTGACATTCAAAAAATGTGCTTATTATATTATGTTTCCATTTTGTCTGGTGGTTCCCTAAGTATGAACTAGTCTTTGAAGAACAGATCTTTCAAACAGATGTCTCTCATTATTTATTATAGTAAATTTACTATAGGATTGACACGACTCAAGAAATGCATTGAAATTGCACAAGAAATAATAACCTGATTCTGTAGGACTGACTTCATTCTTTCTAGCTAGAAGCAAAACTTGTAGGAAACTAAGTGGAAGTCTGCTGACAGAGCAAAACAGTCTTATAGCTAATGCAAGTGGATGCCTTTGAGTGCTGAACAATGAAAAGAAATAGTGAATGCGTGCCTTTACTCATAGAGCATGTTTTGTTCCTAGGCACTATATGAAACAAGAATCAGAAAAATCAGTGGCTGAAAACTATATAGCAAAGGTGTCATAGTTCTACCACGTCCTAACTTTTGAGAACTTGAATTATCAGTGCAAACATGGTCCTTTCATGTTGTTTCATTGTATGCCATTCTCTAACCATTTTTGGGGCTATAGAAAAAGGTAAAAACTAATTATATAGAGCTGTAAGAATACTGTCATCGTACATTGTCAAGTTGACATTGAACTTTTAGCCTTGTGGCATAGATGTTTAATGATTTTGCTTCAGGGTAAAATATGATAAGTGACAGCAAGACAGAGGCAGCATTCGAGATGTGTCAGTCTTTCTGAGAGGCGATGTGATTGCGTGGAAGGGATTTGGATTTGCTCTGTTAAAGATCTGAACACTGCTCCAAGCCTATGTATCCTTGTAGCGGGGTACGAACCCGCTGCATAACAACAAGCATTTTCAAGGTGTCAGAATCAAGGCTATTTAATATAAGCAGTTTATCTGGAATGTATGCTTTCCTTGTTCACAGTGCAGTGCATTTTCCCATACAACAAAAGCGGTTGTGGGAACGGGAGGAGGAGGAAGACCAGTTTTGTTTCTTTCTGGCTGCTTACACTTTAAGAAATGCTGAAATAAGATGCTGGGACTGTACAGCAGAATATTTAGTGGCTTTGACAACAAGCCAAAAGTAAACTCTACAAAACAAAGGTGAAATGAGAAACGATGATATTCAACACCTAACAATAGAGCAGAACAGAGGTTTTGTAGCCAGTGAAGAGCATACTGATGACAGTAAGGGTAGATATATATTTTTTTTGCCAAAACTCAAAATCCTACTGCAGATTTCTGACTGTTGGAAGACTTTAAAGAAAGATTCTCGGAAGTTTTTGAATCAAAATATTAAATGACCATAATGATAGGGAATTGCCACTTGATTACTGAAAGTGGGAAAAATAAGGTTTTTTTAGTACTGTTTCTGTTTTGCAGAAATGTTTCTGAGATCCTTTGGTTTCAGCTTTAGTAGTTGTCAACATAATCAGGACCATTACAGATATAAAGATATAATGCATTTTTATTGGGATTTTTTTTGGTATTGGATTTCTTTTAATTGCAGGGATTTTTAGTACAGTGTGTCCTACAAGCTTGTTTTGTCACCTGATTTTACATCTAAGCCCAGTGAATTTTGCTTGTACGTGCACCAGATGGTATACATATGAGTAGAAGAGCATAATCAGATCAAGAAACAAGACAGAGAGGAGTGGGCCTGTTTTTCTCTAAAAAGGTAGCAAAAGATTTATGAGGAAAACAGTCTTTAGGATGTGGAACTTGATTTGAACAGACATAACAGCAACATCCCTGGCCAGATTGGTTGGAATAACCCAAACCAGGGGCTTTTTTTGTTTGATTGGGGTTTTTCTTGCTTTTGGGTTTGTTCAGGGGTTGGTTTTTTTTTTAATGGTGTCAATATGCCAGTAAAATTTTACATTCGTAGCACTAGAAATTGTTAGCAAACTGCTTTTGTTTCTTGCTGTACTATTCCTTCTAAGAGTTTCTTCCTGATGAAGTCAGATGAAAACTCCAAGTGACATGAGTTTTGTGGGAATTTAAAAAGCTCATTCCTTGGTAGGAATTTTCAGCACCTGTAGTAGGGTGTGTTTTGAACAGATCATCCATGGTGGGGGACAGGTATTAGATCCTCCATGGGAGGCTTTACAGAAGGATGAACATTATACGGCTCATGGTTAGTGCAGTTCCCTGTAACTTCCCTGCTTTTCCTTTGTTTACAATTTAATTTTGCACATGAAAATGAATAAAGAATTAATTTTTCAGAAGAAACCAAAAAGTAATGCAATTAGGAAAAAGATTCAATCCTCAGCGTTTGGTAGGAATGAAAAAGGTGGAAAAATCATCAAAGAGAAAGAATCCAATCTTATGGGAGCCTTCCAGTTTGCTTACCAACATCCCTCAGGTTTAAGAAGTATTTCTATTTTCCCCCAGTTTTCAGTACACCCTCAGCTATGGCATCTGTGTTTTTATCTCCCTAGGTCTTGTGTTCTTTGGCAGACTTTTTGAGTTACCCAGCACTGCGTATCATCTCTAAGCCTTCTGCTGAGCTTCTAAAGAATGAGAGCATCAGGAGACTTTATTCTTAGATCTAGCACTACCACCATAACCTGCTGTTAAGCCATGGCTCAAAATCTTCCAAAGCTATTACCTTCCTCTTATAAATATACATACAATTTTTTAACTTGTTTTCTCTGAGCTTGCAGCTACATTCATGACTACTTTGATGAACATTATGTAAGCAAATTTTGGGCGAATGAGTCTTTCAATTTGACTAGCTTGCTGCCCTTAGTATCATACCCATGTCTGTGATCGGGGAGCCAAGATCCTCCTTCTGTGTGTGGGCAAAGGGCTGCTTTTCTGAGCTGATTTTATTCTGACTCTGATGGTCCCTTTCTAAATCCAGCCTCACCAAGAAGATCATAAGTGTGGGAAGAAGTTCCACCTTTGAGGCTGCTTGTGATCCCATACCTTTTTCACTAGTAGAAGTGATAAGTTGTTACGGTCACTAACTCAGTGTTCTTTATCAATAAAGCTGTTGGCCATTCTTTCTCAAGGAGCGCGATAGCTCATGACAGGCATTCTATCCTGAATTACTCATGTGCCTGAATTGTGTTCTGAATGTATTTTTGATTTTTCATGTGTTTTTGTCGATTTTCACCGCTTTAGCACAAAAGCATTTGGTTTTGCTTGATGGTTATCACAGAACTATCGAAGTAGATAATCTGACTTTCCAAAGTTCTGGCTGTGATATTGAAGAAACCTTACCATTAGTCAATTAAGTACTAGTAGCCACATCCTATTTGGATCACAACCGTACATGCTAGCTACATTCTGCATCATTCGTTGTAATACATTATACTAGTTTTTGGAAAAGTCGACCACTTAAGGATTTGTCTGTGGTTATAAACTTTACACTCACTTGTGTGAGTTTACTTTAGGTAAAAAGTATACTGAACCTTTGAAATATCTGTTACTCATATTTCTTACTGGGATAAATGCAGTTTTGATCTTCTTGATGTGTGTTAGTTTTGGCAGCAGAACAAGATCTTTCAGTCTGTAATGTTTAAGTATGCTTATGTGTGAGCAAAGAATGGAATTCACCAAGGTTAGTTTGCTTAGAAGCCACCAATCAACCATTAAATAGGGAAAAAAAGCTTTAATTCCTGCTGATATAGCTAGAAAATCGATATATGGAAATAATCTTCTCTTCAATATAGCTTTGAAATATCCAGCTTCCAGGTTTTACCTTAGTTTGTTGGAGACCTTCTACAGCTTTTAAGTTGTTGGCTGAACACTTAAAACCTAAGGAACTACAGCATTTAACATAGTTGATGGAACTTGAATTCTACCCCTTATGTGTGAGCAGATTTCAAACTGACTCTGAGTGAGCAATTGCATAAATTATTTTCACAGTTTGTCGACAGCAACTTTGGATCCACAGAGATAGCATCATGCACTTGAGCTCAAAGGAATAAATGATTTCAGAAGGAAATTTTGCCCTTTATTCTTTCTCACAGGAGAGAATACCACTATTTGTGATTCCACACAAGGGGCTATGCCCAGTAGCTCTACACTTGAGATGTGTGTGAGGTATGTAGGCACTGTTAGAGGTGTTTCTGGTAGGGATAAGGAAAGTACTAACTCCACTGTGGAAGGCACAAATATTAGTATTCAAGAAAACTGCCTGAGACCGCAACTAACGATAGAAAGAGCCACTAGGAAGATGAAAGATAAGCTGTGATCTTATCCTCACACACAGCAGGATTAAATATATTTAACTTAGCAAAACTGAGATTTGGAGTATGACTACTCTTTACTAATGTTTTGAGGTGTATTATTCACAAAGGAAGGAAAATTATTGATACTGCAGGACAGTACTATAATAACTTTAACAAGAATTAGGTGAGTTTGTTGTCTTTCAGAGCTTTTATCTGCTTTCCTCAAGGTTCTTGGGTGCCCTACCTAGCAGTCTTTGTGTCCTTACATGGTGCTAGTAACACAGCAGGTTGAGTGATGTGGAAGCCAATGATTGGCCCAGAGTTGGCCAGAGGAACCCTGCTGTCAATCCAAGGTGACCCTGTCCAGTTGCTGTGTTCTCAGTATTGTGCTGGGTTTTTCTACAGCCTCATCTTTGCCTCTACAGCATAGATCATATAGGGTTGATGCTCCTGAACTCTGTGAAGTGAACTTGCATGAACGTGGCTCAACTGCTTTAGGATCTGAGATCGTCTGGTCATATTCTTGCTGTGTGTGACACTCCAGTTGAGCTGATAAGCCTACTGGACTTTAATTGTCTGCTGCTGAAACCTGCTCTTGGATGCACTGTGTTTAACCTGTGAACGCTAGAGTGATACTAGACGCTTTAACAGTCATTATAAAGGAGTCATATGAAAGATGAAAACTTTTGCCACCTCTTCCTTTTCAGAGCCAGATTAATATGAAACCCCATGTAATCTGTATTCAAATTTCTGAAAGTCCACCTCTGATGCAAAGACTGTTGTAGACTCTTATTGCTGTAATATTGCAGCGAGGGTCATGTACATTTAAAAAGAGCCATCAGTGATTGATTTATGCAAAACCTATTGATATACCATGTTCTTGTTGGGTTTCTGTGTAGCATACTGTGCTGTACTTGGCTTTATAGAACTCTAATAATAGTAATATCAAACAACTTATCGTAATGTTTTAAGGATACATTTAACTATTTGAACTTAATGTAGAAGTGTATGCATTTTTGTAGACTGTTCTTAATTTGGTAATTTGGTTATATGTAAACCCACTCGTGTGAATACTGGAAATGGATAACATAAGTCTTGCTTATCCTTGTTCTTTGCTCCTTATAGACAATGAATGATTTTGACTATTTAAAACTACTGGGCAAAGGCACGTTTGGTAAAGTTATCCTGGTCCGAGAGAAGGCTAGTGGGAAATACTATGCTATGAAGATTTTGAAAAAAGAAGTCATTATTGCAAAGGTAAGGAAGGTTATAGTGCTAGTATTGAGTCATTTTTTTAAATGGAATAAGCAATATCTTGGATACAAGGTGTATTTGATTTTTTGATGGTAGCTGAGTTTGATAGAAATGTATCTTGAGAAAACAAGCTTATAAAAAAAGCAATTTGCATGCCTGTTTCCTGTGTATTATAATCTAGAGTGTGCTAAAGCACTGAGAGAGTTCACTGGGGCAATTATATTTTAAAACAAGAACACATGCATTGAAGGGTATATTACATACCTCTTTTTTTTTTTTTTCCCTAAGGCAACTGCAGCTTAATTCAGATAAAAGCAAGTAATTTAATGGACCTGTGCTCTTTTCCCGCTATGTTAGATAAGATGGCCATGCATGGGGCCAACAATTTCATTTTTTTGGGTTTTTGAAGAACTCAGAGACTCTGAAGCTGATGTCTGAAGAAGTGGTTTAAACTGGCATTGTCCTCATTCAAACGTGATTGGTGTCCTTTTGCTTCGTCATAAATTTGCTAAGTTTAAACTTGAAGGTCATCTACGCTGAGCTTTGTTTCTAGCAAGTCTAAAGTTTTGAATCCCACTTGCACAAAACAAGTTAAGAGCAAGAAACCTATGTGCTCTTACCACCATGAGACTCAATTAAAAACAATCCAAATTATTAAATAAGGAGCTTTTTGAGGGATGTGGATCTGATTGAGAATTTCGAATGCTTAAGGCAAACAGTACCAGCATTTGTAAAAACTGAATGGGGATCAGAACTACTGTGATTTACATAGATTTTATTGTAAAATATATTTCAGATTTTTCTAACTTTCCTAATGACCTATGAAAACAGGGTTTGGGATTTTTGCAGTCTTTCTCTATGTTCATTTGTCTGTCACTCACTTTCTAATAACTTCCGAATGTGTTGATCAGTTTCAATTACATTTCATAGAGGAAAGAAACCTCAAAACCAATTACATGTCTTGAGTTTCATTAAAGCCATCCCTGGTGCAGGGGGAGAGACTTAAATTTATGTCTTCAGCAGAGAAGACACTGACCTGTTCAGTTCTGTGTGCCATTAGCAGCTGTCTCGTGCCCTCTGGCAAGCTCGTCAGCATGTGTATGATTTGGACGAACAGCAATAGAGAATGCCCTGTCCTCCTTCATAATCAGGAGATACAGAAAGAAAAGAGGGTATTGCTGCTGCATTGTCCCTTTTCTGGATGAGAAGGAGCATCTTGATGGCCTTCCTTGTAAGACTCTATAAATGGCAGCAATCTCTGTGGGTTGCCCTGTGGGTCTCAGAGTCTATCTGGTTGCTTCATGCTGTGGGCCAGTCTCCAGCCTGACACCTTTCCTCAATGCTCTGCTCACCCAAGGGGTCCTTGGGGCAGTCTTAAGTTGGACTACTATGATCTCCTGTTTGGCTGCTGCTTGTATATACCCTTCCAGCCTTCAGAGCATTTCAGCTTCTTTCTTTGTGTCAATAAAATATCAACCACATTTTTGAATTTTAGGGTTTTCCCTTTTACTTTGCTGGCTGTTACAATATCATTGGATTTTTAGAAAAGTTAAAATTGAATCTTGGGTAACTGTCTTCTTCTGCAGAGCAAAAATTATTCTTCACAGAAGAATGTAATAAAGCCAGAGAAATTTTGAAGAGATCAGAGTTGCAACTGTTCATTGATTTGTTTACCTTAAAAAAGAAAGCTAGCTCACTGATAGATTGGGCAGAAACTGGCACTCCCTGAAGCAGACCAGGGTCTGTTTTTCTGCCTACTTGGAGACTAACAAGAAGATTAAGCATGTGAGGAAAAGTGCTTTTCATCCTGTGATGAAAATGGGAGCACCTCAGTCTCTTAAATTGGACTTCCTCAGAACTGGAATTTTGTTTTGAAGGGAGTCATCTTAAGTTTTCCATACCATGGTTGTATATTGATAAAGAACTGATGAAAGAATAAAAAAATAGACTATGCTTGGATCTTCACAGATGAAATCATAATGGTTTGTTTCCTACAGTCACCAAATACCATTTTCCCACTCCTCAAACTGAAAACAGAAGCAGACTTGAATCTGAACATAGCTGTCTAGCCCAGGCAGTGTGTAAATATCATGGGAGTTTATCAATAACATTTAACTCTGAAGATCAGTTCTAAAGATATGGATACTAGGTAAAATAGATCTGTAGTCCTAACTCAGCCTAATGTAGTATAATACACACTAAAGAAGGTTATACCTGTGATGGTACAATATGAAGCAGAAAAGTGGTGTGTTGACAGCTGTCTCTGGAAGGCTGTATAGCATCTGCCCAGTTCAGACCAGATCTCTTGATCCTAAATTTTCATGACAGATTATTAGTGCACTTACCAGAGAATTGCTACCAGTATTACAAACTTCTGAGGCAGTGCCAGAAAAGCTGGCCATTGCCAGCTTTTTATGCCCCATATCTGGTAAACCACTAAGGATTAAAAATAAATAAAGAAACCTTCAGGCTTGCTTTTCTTCTTTAAATGTTGGTTCGTGGATTTTTTTTTTGTTTTCCCCCTGTATGTGCTTGTAGTGTATACACTGAAGTGTTGCACTACTCCTCAAGTAAATGGCGTCATAATTTATTACCACTAACTCTGTTGTTGTTTAACTTCCTATTTTGACAATTTTTAAAGTCTAATTTAAAACTCCTGACATCTGTGTTTACTTTCTAGTTTAATAATTCCTTATCTTCAGAGCATAGTCTGATAAGCATGTGCAGTACAATAATGTTTTATGGGTATTATTTGTAGCAATGATAAAGTATACTCTGACTAAATATGTTCTTCAGAATTATGGTTGGAGTTTGAGTTGCAATAAGTTAGTTTTCAATTCTGTACAGTAGATTATTCAGTGGTAGTTTAGTGCCACAGAAAATGGGTAAAGCACCCCAGTGGCTCTCAGGCTTTTTAGGTTCTGCCCGTTGCAGCCTGGGGAGGGAGATTCACAGCATGTATTCATGCAATTGCATAAAATGCCCATGTATTAATAGTCTGAACCTCTTAAATCACTGCTTTTTTCCCTAGTCCTTACCTCGCCATTGTAGTATAGGGCAAGTCCTCTTCCTGCCATCTTCTTCCCCTGCTCTCTTCCTGGCAGTTATTTGTGGCCTTCCAATACCTGAGGGGGCCTACAGGAAAGATGGAGAGGGGCTGTTTACAAGGGCAGGTATTGATAGGACAAAGGGCAACGAGTTTATACTGAAAGTGGGTAGATTTAGATTAGAAATTAGAAGAAATTCATGACTGTGAAGACTGAGGCCCTGTCACAGGTGGCCCAGAGAAGCTGTGGCTGGATGGAGCTTTGGGTGGCCTGGGCTAGTGGTGAGTGTCCCTGGTCTTGGCAGGGTGTTGGAACTAGATGATCTTTGAGGTCCCTTCCAACCCAAACCAGTCTGTGATACTGTGATTCTACTATTCTACTATATGTGTATGTTTCCTGCAAATTGCTTTGGTCTTTCTGTAGACATGCTATTCAGATGATTCATACCAGAACTGCAAAGTTGTGATGACTGTATTTTTAAACTATCAAACCCAGTGTTATACTTTCTTCCGTCTCTGCTTTGGATATAAAGACAAGAGTATTTTAAAGCAATAAAATAAAAGAAATAAAGCAAGAAAGTAAAATAAAATTTTTAAAATGTTAAATTTTATTTTGCTAAACTTAAATTTGCTTTAAAAATTTTTTTTTTCAGAAAACGTGAACTATTTTTCCTGTTTCTTTCAGGTTCATTCATTTCCCAAAACTTTATTGCATCTTTCTCTTTTCAGAGGTTTCATCCTTTTCCTCATAATTAATCAAATAACAATTTTATATATTAATTCAGACCTACTTTTTTTGACTATTTCTCAGGATGAAGTGGCTCATACACTTACAGAAAGTAGAGTATTGAAAAACACCAGACACCCTTTTTTAACAGTAAGTATCAGGAATTAGTTTTAAGTATATTAACAGGTAACATTCAATGTGGTGGGTGTTCCATTATGAACATAATTTACACATAAATGTTGAGGTCTTTCTTAAGATAATTTGTAAACAAGCAGTAACTATCTGGTTCTTTGATATCCTTTATCAGAATATGTATTTAAGAGTTCAGAAATAAAGTTTCTTATAATTTTGTAAAGCTTAACTGCACTGAAAACAAATTTAATTGTAGAGTAGCACATGTGCAATTTTTCTATATGAACATTTTAAAGAAAAAATATTTATTTTACATAGTGTCAAGTAATTTTTTCCTAGAAAACTTAATTAAGCATTCAATAAAATGATAAAAATAACTATTCCTTCAACATAAGTAGCCTGTGGAGCAATAAAAATCAGCCCCTACTACTTCAATATCTTTCTCTTCATATGGTTAATATTTATAGAAGGAAAACATTGAAAGATGAAAATTTTGAGATTCATAACAAATTATGATTCATAGTTCTAATTTTCCAACTGACTTTCTTCTGTGAAAGTAATTCTAATTCTTCTCCTTTGAGGACATGTTAGAAAAATATTTTCATTGATTTCAAAAGATGATTAGCATGTTGAATTTTAAAATAGGGAATTTATTTTGCTTTTTTTGTTAAAATATCAAAGTATAACATGAAAGCTTTCCTATTTAGAAAATCGTAAACAAACTTTTTAGAAACCAGAGGATTGCATTTACATTGCTTGGCCAAAATATTCTTGCAAATTCAGTCAAGAGAAATGAGATCTCCAAAAGTTTCTTAAATTAGAGTGTAAAAGTAAGCAGGAATAGGTGTAATTACAATCAAAGCATGCAACAATGTCCATGCAGCTGTATCTTTCTATCTTGCTGATATTATTAACCAGATATTTTAAGAAGACATGCAGTATTTAAGTCACATGAATCTCCTTATGATTTTGTTAAATATACTTGTACTGCATTTCATTTCTTTTAGGCTAAGCCTGTTTCTGTGAATTTTCTCTGGTATAATTTTTTCCAAGAAAAATCAATTTAGCATTAAAAAGTAAAAATTTTAATTAAGATAATACCATTTCTTATGATTTTAAAATTATACTCAAATAAATATATTAATTTACCACTCTGTTTTTAACATTGCTTATTAAGTGAAACTAGAGAGCCCTTCTTTTGGAAATGAAAGCAGGCTGGAGGTTAAGATCACTTTAAAAATTTTATTTGGGAGAAATTAAAGAAAGCATGGTAATCTCTGTTTTCATGGACATTGTGGAAGTGGACATCATAAAGTATGATGAATGTGATTAGCTGGTGTACCATGCATAGCACTAAGAAATGCAGTAGAAAATTGTCTATTTTAGGAGCTATTTAGTATTGTAATAAGCAAAGTGTTTTCATATCAACTGCCATGTAATAGAGATGAGGGAAAACATGAAGGTTTTTGTGTTGTCATCTCAAACTCCGGATAGGAAGTCACACTTTTAATTACTCTGAAAGTTCTCACCAAGTCAAAATTGTCTACTTAAGTGAATAAAATTAAATTTTGTTACAGCTTAAGCGCTAGAAATTGGGTTAATATGAGATGATAATTGGTTTGGTTTTGCTGTTTTCTTTACAAGTCCTTGAAATATTCCTTCCAAACAAAGGATCGTTTGTGTTTTGTGATGGAGTATGTTAACGGAGGCGAGGTAAGTTTAAACAAGATAATTCTGCACTTCTAATAGTAATGCTGTCACTGGCTTACACTTTAAAGGATATGTTTTTTCTTGTCTATTTTGCTTTCTAGTATCTTTGGAGTTTGGGGTTTTTTATTTATAAAATAGTTTTATTTTTTAAAAAAAGTAGATATGTGTTATAACTGTGCTGTCAAAATTGGTTTTATTCTTGAAACATTAGATGGTTGTATCTTGAGAAAATAATTTCAATGCAGAGAAATAATTGCAAGGAGTCTGTTTATTGTATTTTCTTTGAGCATATTATAGCATGCTTTGACATGAAATAGTCATAATCTACTGCAAACAAGCAAAAATAATGTTGACTCATCTAGCTTCTGTCCTGATGCAAAATGTGTTCTCTCATTTGCTATAGCTGTGGCAACTACCTATGAGAAAAAAGTGGAGTGTCTGTATTTTTCATTACTTCCTTCCCCTTCACTTACTTGAAGGGGAAATTCCAAAGTGCTGAACTTCTTACAATGTCATTAGCCTTTAAGGCCTTACTCTATCCTCCAACTGTTTTCTGAAGAATGGAACATCAAAACCTGTGCCAGTCAAACAGAATTAAAGAGAATTGCAATCTACAAAAAGGGCTGTTATTTATCTTTTAGGTGCTGTTTGCTATTTATACTGTATCTCATTACAACATTTCCTTATTTTGCCTACTGTATGCCGCATTATACATTAAAGGGATAAGTGTTTCCACTAGTTTTTTGTTTGGGATTTTTTTTGGTCATAATAATTTTTTTTCTTCATTCAGGAATTGTTGCAGCATGTTTTGCATTATCCTTTTTCCTGTGTTTTGTTACCATTAAACCACCTTCATCTGTAATCCTAATGCCTGAGCACCCTCAGAGTGGTTGCTTGTTTTACGTTCAGTTGCTCTGGCAATTTCTGGGCTCGATGTGAAGCCCGTTTACACCCTAACTTGTCCATGGCCATCCTCTTCCAGCTGCATCTAAACGTGGTGCTAAAGGGCTCTCATAGGGGAGGAAGGCTTGTTTAACTCAAGTTTGTATAAATCCAGTTCTGGACATTACAGGTGTTGAACCATTTTGGTAGTTCAACTTGGCACAGAAATCTTCCTCAGAGGTGATGGGATAACAGCCTTCTCTTGAACACTCAGCTGGCTTGTTTGACATTGAACTTACATCGCAAACATTAAGTCAGTGCTATCTACAGTGAGTTTTAAAAAACACGCCTAATAAACTAGCTAATTCTTCCTAGTTTTCTCTGTGTAAGACCTTGTTTCATTTCTGTATCTTTGGGTTGTAACCTTTGAAAGTAGTTTTTAACATTGGCCTATAATTTCGATACCTTTCTATATATAATTTCTATATAATTTGAAGGCAGAACAGAGGCCAAAGAGAATGTTTTCAACTGCTTTAAGGCTGAGGCTACACTGACACTGTTTTGATCAATCTTATAGCTTGCATTACTCTGCGTTGGCTGGCATCTTTGTGGCAACTGCTACAAATCCCTTACGTCATGAGTTTCTTGGTGGCAGCTTGCTTTTGTTTATTGGGATTTGAATGATTGCAAACAATGGGTTGCTTTTTTCCAGGTAGGATGCTCTTGTTTGTCAGTGTTGCTTGTGTTCTTTGCTGATGGCTCCCTAATGCAGTGAAATTTTTTGGTCACAGTGGGAAATAATGGTCTTTCAGACTACGCAGTTCTCTTTGAAGAAACTCCTGATTTGCTTACATCCTTCTCTTTGTCGAGATCTGGATTAGTAAATTGGATGTGCTGTCCTTTTAATAGGAAAATCTTGAGTTCTTGTGAATTTCAGACTTTAGTCACTGTTGCTAAGAAATACAGAGGACTTCATATTTGTAAAAATAGCCTTATTACTAACTCACAACTACTGAAAGTAAGTCACACAAAGTTTAGCCAGCATTTTAGCTGTTTGTAAGCATATCTCCTATATAGTACATAGACTTTTTTTCTTTTGCTGCTTTCCTCTACTGTTCTGTATGTGTTCCAAAGAAGTTTCATTTCCTTACAATGCCTTCTCACTGTTGAAGGTGTTGAAAACTCATCTTTTAATTATATCCTGCCCTTGGGAAATTGACTGTAGCAGTACCCTGTTGCTTTTGGTTCTCTTCAGAGCTGTTCTACCTTCAGTGTGGTTCTCTTTAAAATTCCTTTAGATCAAAGATTTCTTTTTAGTTCAACACTTGTGCCTGAGTCAACTGTTTGGGAATTTTCATGGTTACATCTTTCAGGAGCAAATTACCTAAACAGTCCTTTGAATGAAGGAGTTTCTGAAATTTGTAGCTGTATTCTTGACTCTCACCCATGTGAAAGCAAGAAAATGCCGCTATCTAGGTTTCTGCCCTATTACAGTAATGAAAAGTGTACTCAGTACTAGGACTCTTCAGTTCCTTTTCCTGTGATTAAGAAGGAAAACAGTCAAGGAATGGGGCAGTGACTTTCATTCTAGAGGAGGAGAATTGTATTAAAATGATTCTAAGCATTAATCTTTTTATAGCTGTTAAAAGTCTAGGCCAGTGTTGAATTTAATATCCCACCAGGACTGTAGCAGTTTATCTATGCCTTACCTTGTCTATGTAACTTCTAATTACTTGGGCTTAGTAAGGGAACATGTTATAAATGAAATGTAACTACATCAGTTTTACAACGTACAAAGTATTACTGCATCGAGTTCTCTTGACATTAGAAAAAAAACCCAAGCATATTCTGTAGCTAAATGTATTAAAGCAAAGAATTAAATGATTTTTTTCAAGCAAATTATTCAGATGGAAATATTAAGTATATTATACTGACAACAGGGGTTTTTTTTTACAGTTAATTTTCTGCTGCCGAGGCCCCAATCTTGAAATCCTTGTTGTGGTCTGAAAGCTTAACTTTTTCTCATTTTAGTGTAGCTGTTGGACTCTCTGGGTGAAATGTTTAGCCATGTCCATTGATCATAAAATAAGTTGCAGTACAGGACTGGAAGGATACTTCTAACATTGTGGTTACTTCCCAATACCTTTGTTATACTAAAGGAATTACACTAAAGTAGCATGAAGACATTGAAATTTGATCATCAGGCTTAGTGGAGATGACTAAATCCCATTATCAAGACTTGAAAGTGTCATTTTATGAGTGTGTAGTATAAAAGTACATTCAGTATCACATGATAAATCATCTTCTTCACTTTGGTTCAAAATATAAGATATCCATGTCAGTATTTTTAAATAAGAAAGGCTGTCAGTACTTATAGATGAAAACAGGCCTACTCCAAAGAACAGGAAGCCCCTTCATTTTTATACATTTTATGTTGTCTTTTTTCTACACATGTTGAAAAAACGTGTAAGGCTGTATTGATGGTTTCCCTGCTAGTACCAATGTGCCTACTCTTCCTTTTGTGCCCCATATAATTTTGAGTCCTAAGTGCCTGCAGTAGGCTAGTAGTACATGACATACATTACTGTGTTCCCCCAGCTTCTGGGCCATACAGAATGGTGTAAAGTGTAGTATAAAAAATGGTATTCTAAGAATGGCTCTTTCTTGTTGGGGAATACTTCTGGAGTGTATGTTTCCCATTTTTTATTTCCAGTATTTTCCTTTAAAGGCTGAGAAGCTTTAGGAATGAAATCTATTACATACATTACTCTGCAGAGTACACTGATTCAGCTGACTAATAAGTTGATCAACTTCTTTCTTTAGTTCTTTCAGGATAATTCCAAATGCTGTACTTTATAACAAACTTAATTGGTGATTATATATATAATAAAATTAAGCTCTAAAATTTATTCAGATGGTTTCTCCTCACCAGAATTCTGAATCTGTGTTCCGCTTGGATTCCCCCCCCCCCAGCTCTTACTTTCATTGCTTAGACAAGAGTGAACTAAATGGTTGTTTGTAATTAAACAAGTGCCAACTCTCTAGGGACAAAAAAAAAAAAAGGATTTGTGACCTACCTAGTGGAAAATAACAATATTGTTGTAAGCTTGTTGATTTTATCTCTGTTGCGTCCTGCTTTGTTTTCCTGAACTCTAAGCAAATGAGGGAATGTTCCTTAGCCTGAAATTATAATAGTCCAAGATAAGTGTGTTGTGATTCTTTTGGGTATAGAGCACGCCTAGAAGTGGTATAAAGTCTGAAAAAATAAACAAATAACTTAAAATTTCGAGGCTGCTACTGCAAATGCTTTGCAAATGAGTCAAATCAACAGTCAAATATAAAATGTGTTTAACTGCAGAGCTGAAGAAACCCGATACACAACAGCAAGAGCCAGTCATACAGCATTCAACATGCTAAATAGGTCGCTAGTGTGTTTAGGAGTTTAACATATCAATTGATATTAAGTTGTGTCTTTTATATATTTGGCATGCTTTGATCTGCAGTTGAACATACTTCAGTGTTTGATCTTTGGTTTTATTTGTTAAAATTTTCCCATTAAATTTTTTTATTAGGAAAAAAATCCCATGGCAGCATTGCTCTTCAGTTTTTAAAGACAATGTGTAGCTCCAGTCCTTGCTGTAACTGTAGCACCCTCATGTATGCCATCAAAAACGTTATGTGCAAAATAGCTTGCTTTGTGCCAAAGCTATTTCTATTGCAATGACTTTATAGCACATATTTAATAACTGTAAATCAATAAATAGTGTAAATGTTGGAAGCTTTTTTCATAACCTTCCATCAGATTTATTCTTTCCCTTCTCTGACTTAATAAATCTAATCGTCATGTTCTGACAGTTGTAAAGAGAGCCTGGTGGCATAATTATTCCAAAATAATAAACCAACTAAAAACTACCTGAAAATAATGCTGTAATCTCACTGCATTTGATTTTTCTATTGGAAAGTTTCCTTTACTGTCTTTTGCATATATTTGAGTTAACTTTTAACACACATTTTTATATCTAAGTGTACATTCTTCATTGAAAACCATTATGTATGTTTTAATGAGTGCTGTAATAGCATGAAGAATGTGTATGAAGAGTGACTGCAGTGTCATATGTAACGTTCAAATAACAGACTTGGGAGCTCAGTCTGGCAAACAGAACTGTAGCTAGCTGTTTCTAGCTGGTCATTTTACTTCGAAGTTAGTATTTTGAATGAATGTCAAGAATATTTTGTTGGAAATGCACACTACAGAAAATAGATTTTTGTTAACTTGTCAGGTTATCAACTCTCACATTCCAATCGGGACACTTTTTTCACAGAAACTAATGCATCTGTGGCTGACAAGTAAGCTGAGGTTTTAGAATTTTCTAAGACTTTGCTGCTCAGCTGCTGGGTTAGTCTCTTTTATACAGAAAATTGCAATAGTCCTTTTGCATAGATATGAATATAGGGCTGACTGAAGGCTTTATTATAAATTTTTGGAATGTGTCTACTATTTGTACACATTAAAAACGGACCTGAAAGTTGGACTTTATTTGGATTGCAGTGAGTTCATCGAAACAAACAGCACTCTTAAAAATGAGTGACATTAGCTCATTCTTTATGAAAGCGACTACAAACTAGACATAAATGCATAAATTACATAAATTTTGCATTTTGCTTTATTTGGATGAAGTTCTACTTAGCGGTGTTTGTTTCCTCTTCAGATCTTGCAAAAAACGCCTCTGAAAAGGCCCCACAAATTGAGAAAGACATGCCCACTTGTCCCAATTTTATATGAGGTGTGAGGCGCATCCCAAAGGCAGACGCAGCCGCTTTGTCCGTATGGCTTTTCTGTTTGCGTTGGCAGTTAAACAGTCCTCAGTATGGACTGCAGGTTACTGCAGGGAGGGCTGATGTCACCACCAGGGATCCTGCCTTATACAGGGGAACAGCATCAGGAGCAATTGAAACACCTCCTCGGCATGCGGGTACACCGATTTAATACAGGGTGTCTT